>CM068368.1:460466977-462866977 GCA_034769895.1 Magicicada septendecula | reverse complement strand
CACACTACATATTAAGTTACATTCACACTAACGCTTGTATCTTAAATAGAGAGATAAGATAATCATAATTAACGATATTCCTATATCCAGCAACCCCAGATATATAATAAATTGAAATATATTAAAATAATCAAAGAGAGGTATATACGAGAGAAATATAATAAATTGACAAACTCTACCGTGTGACTTAAACCGCACGTACAAGTTAAGTAACAAATTGGCGCTCAACTAGAGTAGGGCTTAAGTTAAGTAACTATAATTATATTAATATTACTTAACCAGAGCAGGCAACTGTGGGAGAATAGAAATGCCTAATACCAGAGGTAGATCAAAGATGAGGGCAGAAGACACGGAGAAGGAGAAGGTGAACAAGAACAGGAAATAGAAATAATAACAGATAGTGAAATGGAACAACAGGCAGATGAAATAACGGAAACTGAAATAATTACGGACAAGGAAAAGGGAGTAATGGAAGAAGATGCCCAAGGGGACCAAATAGATAAAGCAGGAGCCAGAGAAGTACCAAGTTGGCAGGAGATGATGAAATTTATGACAGAACAATTTAGGAAACAGGAGGAAAACTCAAAGAGACAGGAGGAAAACTCAAAAGAACAATTTAGGAAACAGGATGAGAAATTCGACAAAATAAATGATGAAATTAAGGAAACCTCAAAACTAATGAACGACAAGTTCGATAGTAATAATGAAAGATTAAACCAAATTCACGAAAGGTTATATAGGAATGATGAGGGTTTAAAACAAATGAAGGAAGACATCCTACAAATACATGAAGAAAATTTAAGGCGGATTAATAAAAATATTGAGAATATTCATGTGACAATTAACCAAAAGGTGGACCAAAATAATGAGGAAAGAAAATTAGAACTAGCCAAAACAAATGAAAGGTTAGAAAAAACTAACGAAACAGTACTACAGGTTCGTGTGGAATTACAAAATAAAATTAATGACATACAAATCGAGAGTAAAACAATGGTCGAAGAAATCCAACAGGAAACTGTCGGAAAATACGAGAAAATTAAACAAGAAGTACATCAGATAAGGGAGGAGAATAAGGAAGGGATTACGCAGATACAGACAGACATGGGTGAACAACTCGAAAGAGTATATGGCAATTTAAACAATATGGAAGGTCAATTTAATACCAGTAAAAATAAAATAGAGGAAATTAGTAGACGCGAACTACAGTTACAAGAAGAAGTAGATTCATGGCGGGACAAGACATGCCAGCATAGTCATACAAATAACCACGATAACCGGGAGTCGATTAATTTTCAAAATTACAAGCGTAATCCGATGGAATTTTTAAAGAGGTTGGAAGAGTTGATCACACGAAATAGAGAGAACCGTTGGAGTATGATACGTGGTATGATTGATGAGACATTTAAGGATACATATGATAATTGGTGGACAGTGGCGCATCCGGATATACCGGACATGACCGAATTCAAAAAGCAATTTAAAGAAAAATATTGGTCGGAGTCAACCCAGAACATGGTTAGAAATAATTTGAGCAACGGCCGATATGAAACGAACATAGGACAGTCTCCTACATCATACTTTCTCGGAAAAGTATGCATGGCACGGAATTTAGAGCCCAGAATTCCCGAAGAATGTTTGGTGATACAGCTATCCTACCATTATGAGGAAGGAATAAAGAACGCACGTATGTGTAGCCAAATTAAAACGATTTCAGACATGGCCAAATTCCTTGAGAATTATGAGCACGAAACTCAGTATCAAAGAAACAGAATATTAAATTATAAATACCATAAGTATAATAGTAACGATCAACAAACAAATTCCCATAATAATGATCACATACGACCAACTCAGAACGTTAACGCAAATAGAACACAGAACGATCACTCGAATAATAATACCAGGAATTATAATTATCGTGGCAATAATCATTATAATTACCGCAACAGTCGTAATAATAGAGGAGATGGGGACAAACGACCCAATAATTATAGACACAATGTTAATTATATTTATTCCAGACCTCAAAACAATCAGCGACGGTATTATCCAAGGAATCACCAATATAACAATTACTATAATCAATCCCGGCGTGAAGACAACTATCAACATGAAAGAAATTATAGGATAGCGGAACATAATACAGAGGACCGACCCGAACCTTTACAAAATCAACCTCTGAACTCACAGGAAAATAGAGAAGATGGGGGAAGCCCTCATTTAAACTAATAGAGGCAGTGAAAAATGAAGAATACCCTTCACTGAACCGTAATCTTGGGGAACAACGACTTGTAAATAAACCTACGAATAATAATACCATAACTATAATCAATAACCACTATTTAAAAAATATTAGAGAAGATTTATTGGAAGACGATAATAATCATGTACACAGTAATAGTAATAATGAAATTATATATGTAACAGCTAAATTAAATGGAATACAATCCACAATAATGATAGATACTGGATCCAACATCTCGTTGATAGATAGTACTGAACTGGAAAAAATACAGCGAGAAGGCCAGTTGCCTATACCTACCTTACCTGTTAATAATGTGATAATTATTGGAGCCACTGGACGGCAAAACAAAACAGTTAAAAAACAAGTATCGCTCGATTTTACCAATAATAATATAACCATACCAATAGGATTCTTGGTCGCAACGGGATTACCGTTCAATGTATTGATTGGATGCGATATATTGCGACAGCATTCAGCAGTAATTGACTTACATAAAGGAACAATATCATTAACATCCGAAGAAGGATTATGGACAGCCGAATTGGTAGATGCTAATAGAACCGTTCCAGTTAACAGCAAATGTCAGGTCATAAAAAGTTATTTTTGTAAGAATAATAAAATACAAGAAGTCATTCAATATGAGGACGACGATCCCGAATTATGGCAGAGTAAGTTGGAAGAGATACGAGAATTCCAAAGAGAAAAAACTTGTCAACAAGTAAGTAAGGCACAGGCCGAAAATTTAATTAAAATATATAATAGATACAAACACATATTCTCCAATGCTCCAGGTAAAGTAAAAGGCTATCAGTGTGTGATAAATTTTAAACAACCAGTGGACTTTTGTAGAAAATCCTACCCAATAGCATATTCAATAAAAAACGAAGTTCGGGAAGAAATTAATCGTATGATTAAGGATGACATAATAGAATACAGTCAATCACCCTATACCAGTCCCATAGTGGCAATCCCGAAAAAGAACGGAAAGGTGAGAATTTGCCTGGACGCTAGGGAAATAAATAAAATGATCATCAACGATAGGACTTCCCCGGGCGAAATCGAGGGAAATATTAAAAAAGTTCCACGGCATCAAATATATTAGTACTTGGCATACGGTATGCGGATACTGGCAGGTTGAGTTGCACCCAAATAGTAGAAAATACATGGCGTTCCTTTTTGATGGAAGGAACTATCAATTTAAAAGGCTACCTTTCGGATTAATTAATTCTGTTGCTATATTTGTAAAATGCATGGACCAGATATTGGGATAAGAAACACTGCAATTCACTACAGTCTACGTAGATGACTTACTTATAACTTCTTCACATTGGGATGAACATTGCGAGAGGGTGGAACAGGTACTGAGAAAGTTGTCCGAAAATAATATAACACTCAAGTTAAACAAATCTAAATTTATCGCTAACCAAGTGAAGTTCCTAGGTTTTAATTTGTCTGAGGAGGGTATCACACCTTCAACAGAAAACGTAGAAGCAATTCAACAGTTCCCTACTCCAAAGAATAGAAAACAGTTACAATCCTTTCTTGGAATTTGTAACTATTACCGCAAATTCCAAGATAATTATTCGGAAATAACTGCTAAATTCCAAAAACAACTATCATCCAAGGACAAATGGGCATGGGGACCAGAACAAGATAAAGTTCTGCAATTAATCAAGGAAAAATTTCTAGAGACTGTTATGTTGTACCACCCTGACTTTAACAAACGCTTTTATTTAAATTGTGATGCAAGCAATGTTAGTTTAGGAGCTACTCTATATCAAGAAGATGAAGAAGGACATCACATGGTAATTAGTTTCGCCAGCAGAGTGCTAAACAACTGCGAACGCAACTATGATGTTACCGAAAAGGAGTTGCTAAGAGTAGTTTACGCATGCAATAAGTTCAGAACTTATATACTTGGATACCCAGTGACCGTAAGGAGTGACCACAAATCAATTTCATTCCTAAAACTATGTAAGCTTAGTCATGGTCGGCTAACTAGATGGGTCCTTGCATTGCAAGAATATCGCATCGATTGGGAATATATACCTGGAAGAAAGAACATAGCTGCCGATATCCTGTCCCGAATAAACATACAAGATCAATCGTTCGAGGGAGAAAAGGAACAAATTGCAAAAGTGTACAATATCATTAAGAGTAGGAAAGATTTAGAAATAATAACAAACGAAATTAATCAACATCAAAAATCAGATCCCAAATTAGTAAACATACGACAGAAGGTGCAAAATGCTGATGAAATTTTTACAAAATATTACTGTATACATGATGATAGATTATTACTAAAGTTACCCCTAATCAGATAAACTGGAAATTAGTAATTCCCACAGCTGTGGAAAACAAATTAATCTTGGATTACCATGAAAGATATGGACACATGGGAGCCATAAAAATCGTCAAAGCCCTGGAAGAACAAGTGTACATAAAAAATATAAACAGAAAGGTGCAAAAATCAATCCAAGCATGTCACATCTGCCAGATGGTTAAACATAACAATGAGAAGAAGGAGGGAGTAATGATCCCTATTACATCCAAATATAAGCTGGAGAAAGTAATCCTGGATATATGTGGACCGTTCCCACATAAATTCGTGATTATTATTTTTGATCATTTTTCTAAATATACTAAACTTTACGCTATTAGCAGAGCCACGACCAAGAAAATTCTGGAAATAGTCATTGGACATTACATAATAGAGATTGGTAAACCGTCATCCATTATCACCGATCATGGTACGCAATTCAAGGGAAGCAAATGGAGAAATAATCTTCTAAAACACAACATTAGAACATATAAGACTTCAGTATACCACCCCAGCAGCAATCCTGCAGAACGTGTATTGAGGGAAGTTGGCAGAATACTCCGAACTTACTGTCATGACCAACAGAGGAGGTGGTACGAATACTTGTCACTTACTGAACAGTTTCTCAATATATCTTACCATCAATCCATTGAAAATACCCCCTATACTGTTATGTTTGAAAGGCTTCCACCTAGGGAAATCCAGGATATCATAAATTTTCCAACAAACCCAGATTATCAATTTAAAAACGTTCAATTTTATAACCGGATAATGGAAAAGGCAGAAATAAAGAAAAAGAAATATGAAAGGAATAATCCAAAACCAATAAAGTACCAAATTGGCGAGAAAATATTAATAAGAAACAGGGAGTTACCCAGCACACTAGAAGGAATAACAAAAAAATTATTATTATTATATACTGGACCATATGTGATAACAAAAATAATAATAATAAAACCTATGAAATAATGAACCCTATCACGAAAAAGACCAAGGGGAACATATAATCAGGAGTCTATAAAAAAATATTATGAAGAAAATCCAATAAATCCTAAATTAAAATAAGAACAACTTATTACTAATTTTGAAGAGAAAACACTTGGAATTAAAAAGAATTTGAATTTGAAGAAAATCCAATAAATCCTAAATTAAAATAAGAACAACTTATTACCAATTTTGAAGAGAAAACACTTGGAATTAAAAAGAATTTGAATTTTGAGAAAGTCCAATAAATCCTAAATTAAAATAAGAACAACTTATTACTAATTTTGAAAAGAAAACATTTGGAATTAAAAAGAATTTTTTGAACAATATTATATAAATAGACAACACAGCATTCAAAAGGAAGTAAGTACGACGTACTATATAGTTATGAAGAAGGTATTAAGAAGAGTTAATAACAACCCCCAAGATTACAGAAGAAAACCCGAAATATTACTACATGTCTACGAAGAAATATTATAAATAAGGAATAATGAAACCCCAAGATAAAAATTTTTTATATCAAAAGTACCTATGCAAAATAGTAAAAGAAAAATAATATGACCTAAAATACATACCGCATTGCCAAGTGAAATGAACAACCACAATAAACGATTGATTATGACCAGTATAATAGTAAAGGGAACAAGAAAAAAAAAGTGTTTATCAACATAATTCATTGTAATGTAACCAGACAAAGTAATGAAATAAGATAAGATTAAGAGTTGAGTTAATGACTGTAACTACACTGAAACTCAGTAATAGTAATAATCAAAACAATTACAAGTTAGAAAGTCTTGGAATTATAAGAAAAAATGAAGAAATGATACTTAGCGTTATTGTCACAACAAGAAAGAAGAGCAAAACTAATTACAAATAACGACTGTCAGAATTATTATCAGAAAATGTTTAAGGAAAATAAAATGGAATCACGAAGTATAAAAGATAGGAATAATTAAATATAAAAGCAACAATGTAAAGAATTCCCAAATGTTTATTATTAATTAATTAAGAAGATTATTATGAGATTATTATATTTTTATAGCTGACTGTAGATGAATTCCAGCAGTACTATATTGAAGTGTAGTGTGGACAGCAGAGTATGAAGCCAAACAGTGCCTCTCTGAACTGTACCAACGCACATATTAGGGATTGTTAGGGAAATTAAATATTTAAAGAATATTAGAATCGTTGCAAGAATGACATCAAATTCCAGAAAAGAAGGACGAAGAAAACAGAAGAAAAATAGCTGACAGAAGAATAATGGAGAAATACAGTGATTGCAGTAACTAGAAGTAGAAGAGAAGTGAACCTAAAGTATCATTGAATATTGTAACCAACTATCGACAAATACTGTCTAAAGAAAATTATATATGACCGAGAATGTTAATAGGAATAATGACATGTCATTAAGTAAAGAATTATGAATACTAGTCTAACAAAGTTACATTGAGAATCCCATTGTTAACCATTAATGTTGATATGAAGAAAAGGCATGTGAAAAATACAAGTTTACTTGACCTAAATTACATTCAGGTAAATTAAACTTTGTTATGAGGGGGAGCATATGTAACGCAACAGAAATGCGGTCATCAACGTTACATAAATAGAAATATTGGAAATATAATAAGTAAATAAATATTTAACTCCCATAATAATACAAAGGTCAAATAAATACATTTATAATTGTGTAAAAATGAATAAGGATGCAAGGTAGTGATAACAATAAAAAATAAACCTGTAAAATAGACAATAGTAAGAAATCAATGTTCAGTGAAAAGTAAATAAATCAAATATACTGATAAGAATTGTAAAAAAGAAACCAATATCGAAAATGTTAAAGTAAATGACAGTGAAATTAGATAAAAATGAGTCAATAATATACATTACTAGTTAATCGAAAGTAATGATTCTGAATTGAATGATGTTATGTTGTTACCATGAATGTTATGTTAGAGTTTGTGTTAGCTTATGAAACTTACTTGTTGATGTAATAGCAAGTAATGAAGCAATATGTATTATTTGTTTACTGTTGTAGAAAGGTGGAGGAAAGCAGTTAATTAGTATTAATTGATCTCAATTTTCTTATATGTGATCCATAGATCAAGATAAAGTTCTTGTTAGTTATAAAAAGAATAATTATTTGTGTAAATGTACTTAGTTAAGGTTTGATTATGTTTATAAACTTATGTAAAAAGGCTATAGTTGTTAACCAGATATAATCAAAGATAGATCCAAATATAATAAATGGCCTAACAGCCGATAACACTATATAACAACTCAAAATATAAAGGTTAGGTAAAGAAGTTAATAATAATTAATGAATATAGTTCAAGGAGTTAGAAAAAAACATTTGATAATTAATAATATATAATAAACCAACTCAATATAAACAAATTATGATAATGCCATAGTGCAATGATATCGATTGATAACGTTTGGTATCGGAAAAATAATACTTATGAAAAGAAACAGACTAAGATTGAAAAACCAGCAGAATATACGTAGAAATTAGTAAACAAGCTATAAATAAAGTTATATTCCGATATAATGGAAGTTTAATAAGGAATGGAAGAATAATATATGAAATTATCACTATATAAAAAACATTGAAAAAGAATAAAAATAAATTTGTTGCTAGGGACAACAAAAATTAATATAATTTGTTGATTTGTATTATTGCAATTTATGATCTGAACGTGATGAGATTAAAACCCAAAGAAATGGTTAATATAACTAACATATTCTAAATTATTTCAATACAGTTACAAATCACAATATATGAATAATTATTTGTCTTAATTAGGCCAGCAACATTTAACCAAATTGTATAATGGTATCATCTCATGATAATAAGTAATTGAATTCCACAAGGAATGACTTGGATTGTCCAATATCAGAAGAAGAATTAATGTCAATTTTATGAAATACTAATGACATATAAAGAACTAACTGTGTAAAGAGTTTATGCTACAAACCAAACGGAATTTTATAACCATTCAACCACATTGGACATCATAATTTACTTCGTACGATAGAAAAAACGTATTTGGATCCAGAGTTTACCGAAGAACACAATCACAAGTTTGACCATCAATAAACCAAGGGAGCAGTATTTCCAATTTAACCAGGACTAAGGATTCCACTTTATTGACACTTAAAGAAAAGAATAAAGAAAATCATCTCCTTTCTGATCGACACGAGGCATCAATTCACGAGGTTAAAAACCAACCGCCTTCCAGAGCCGCTTCGTTCTACGTCTGGTAATTTACAATTGTATAAATAATATTAAACAACACAACACTTTAAATTTATAATATCTTGCATTCTTATCTATGTATTTCTAATCTTCCCCGCAGTTAAAAGAACCTTCACACCCTGAAATAAATTAATTATATAAAAAAATTTATATAGACTGAATGTAAAATAAAATATTGGACCGAACAACAATCGATTAACGCAACGTATAGCCTTTCTAATATATCAAGTAAAACCAATCTTACTGAATGTTAACAAGTTGAATTAATAAAGAAACCTTGTATAATTTCAGGATCTTATTATTTGGGTATTATTTAATGAATTGGGAATAAGAATTAACAGACTAAGTGTATAATAACTAGTCACCGTACACGGTGGGTTAACCTATAAATTTCGTTTGTTCCGGAACTGCAGCACTTGTTGCGGAATTCTCCGACACCAAAGAGAATAGAGTTAAACACGAAATTTCAATAATTCTCTGTAAGGCAGACTAGGGCTGAGCGGAATTTTAGAATAACACACTACATATTAAGTTACATTCACACTAACGCTTGTATCTTAAATAGAGAGATAAGATAATCATAATTAACGATATTCCTATATCCAGTAACCCCAGATATATAAGAAATTGAAATATATTAAAATAATCAAAGAAAGGTATATACGAGAGAAATATAATAAATTGACAAACTCTACCGTGTGACTTAAACCGCACGTACAAGTTAAGTAACAAATTGGCGCTCAACTAGGGTAGGGCTTAACTTAAGTAACTATAATTATATTAATATTACTTAACCAGAGCAGGCAACTGTGGGAGAATAGGAATGCCTAATACCAGAGGTAGATCAAAGATGAGGGCAGAAGACACGGAGAAGGAAGAAGGTGAACAAGAACAGGAAATAGAAATAATAACAGATAGTGAAATGGAACAACAGGCAGACGAAATAACGGAAACTGAAATAATTACGGACAAGGAAAAGGGAGTAATGGAAGAAGATGCCCAAGGGGACCAAATAGATAAAGCAGGAGCCAGAGAAGTACCAAGTTGGCAGGAGATGATGAAATTTATGGCAGAACAATTTAGGAAACAGGAGGAAAACTCAAAGAGACAGGAGGAAAACTCAAAAGAACAATTTAGGAAACAGGATGAGAAATTCGACAAAATAAATGATGAAATTAAGGAAACCTCAAAACTAATGAATGACAAGTTCGATAGGAATAATGAAAGATTAAACCAAATTCACGAAAGGTTAGATAGGAATGATGAGGGTTTAAAACAAATGAAGGAAGACATCCTACAAATACATGAAGAAAATTTAAGGCGGATTAATAAAAAAATTGAGAATATTCATGTGACAATTAACCAAAAGGTGGACCAAAATAATGAGGAAAGAAAATTAGAAATAGCCAAAACAAATGAAAGGTTAGAAAAGACTAACGAAACAGTAATACAGGTTCGTGAGGAATTACAAAATAAAATTAATGACATACAAATCAAGAGTAAAACAATGGACGAAGAAATCCAACAGGAAACTGTCGGAAAATACGAGAAAATTAAACAAGAAGTACATCAGATAAGGGAGGAGAATAAGGAAGGGATTGCGCAGATACAGACAGACATGGGTGAACGACTCGAAAGAGTATATGGCAATTTAAACAATATGGAAGGTCAAATTAATACCAGTAAAAATAAAATAGAGGAAATTAGTAGACGCGAACTACAGTTACAAGAAGAAGTAGATTCATGGCGGGATAAGACATGCCAGCATAGTCATACAAATAACCACGATAACCGGGAGTCGATTAATTTTCGAAATTACAAGCGTAATCCGATGGAATTTTTAAAGAGGTTGGAAGAGTTGATCACACGAAATAGAGAGAACCGTTGGAGTATGATACGTGGTATGATTGATGAGACATTTAAGGATACATATGATAATTGGTGGACAGTGGCGCATCCGGATATACCGGACATGACCGAATTCAAAAAGCAATTTAAAGAAAAATATTGGTCGGAGTCAACCCAGAACATGGTTAGAAATAATTTGAGCAACGGCCGATACGAAACGAACATAGGACAGTCTCCTACATCATACTTTCTCGGAAAAGTATGCATGGCACGGAATTTAGAGCCCAGAATTCCCGAAGAATGTTTGGTGATACAGCTATCCTACCATTATGAGGAAGGAATAAAGAACGCACGTATGTGTAGCCAAATTAAAACGATTTCAGCCATGGCCAAATTCCTTGAGAATTATGAGCACGAAACTCAGTATCAAAGAAACAGAATATTAAATTATAAATACCATAAGTATAATAGTAACGATCAACAAACAAATTCCCATAATAATAATCACAATCGACCAACTCAGAACGTTAACGCAAATAGAACACAGAACGATCACTCGAATAATAATACCAGGAATTATAATTATCGTGGCAATAATCATTATAATTACCGCGACAGTCGTAATAATAGAGGAGATGGGGACAAACGACCCAATAATTATAGACACAATATTAATTATATTTATTCCAGACCTCAAAACAATCAGCGACGGTATTACCCAAGGAATCACCAATATAACAATTATTATAATCAATCCCGGCGTGAAGACAACTATCAACATGAAAGAAATTATAGGATAGCGGAACATAATACAGAGGACCGACCCGAACCTTTACAAAATCAACCTCTGAACTCACAGGAAAATAGAGAAAATGGGGGAAGCCCTCATTTAAACTAATAGAGGCAGTGAAAAATGAAGAATACCCTTCACTGAACCGTAATCTTGGGGAACAACGACTTGTAAATAAACCTACGAATAATAATACCATAACTATAATCACTAACCACTATTTAAAAAATATTAGAGAAGATTTATTGGAAGACGATAATAATCATGTACACAGTAATAGTAATAATGAAATTATATATGTAACAGCTAAATTAAATGGAATACAATCCACAATAATGATAGATACTGGATCCAACATCTCGTTGATAGATAGTACTGAACTGGAAAAAATACAGCGAGAAGGCCAGTTGCCTATACCTACCTTACCTGTTAATAATGTGATAATTATTGGAGCCACTGGACGGCAAAATAAAACAGTTAAAAAACAAGTATCGCTCGATCTTACCAATAATAATATAACCATAAAAATAGGATTCTTGGTCGCAACGGGATTACCGTTCAATGTATTGATTGGATGCGATATATTGCGACAGCATTCAGCAGTAATTGACTTACATAAAGGAATAATATCATTAACATCCGAAGAAGGATTATGGACAGCCGAATTGGTAGATGCTAATAGAACCGTTCCAGTTAACAACAAATGTCAGGTCATAAAAAGTTATTTTTGTAAGAATAATAAAATACAAGAAGTCATTCAATATGAGGACGACGATCCCGAATTATGGCAGAGTAAGTTGGAAGAGATACGAGAATTCCAAAGAGAAAAAACTTGTCAACAAGTAAGTAAGGCACAGGCCGAAAATTTAATTAAAATATATAATAGATACAAACACATATTCTCCAATGCTCCAGGTAAAGTAAAAGGCTATCAGTGTGTGATAAATTTTAAAGAACCAGTGGACTTTTGTAGAAAATCCTACCCAATAGCATATTCAATAAAAAACGAAGTTCGGGAAGAAATTAATCGTATGATTAAGGATGACACAATAGAATACAATCAATCACCCTATACCAGACCCATAGTGGCAATCCCGAAAAAGAACGGAAAGGTGAGAATTTGCCTGGACGCTAGGGAAATAAATAAAATGATCATCAACGATAGGACTTCCCCGGGCGAAATCGAGGAAACATTAAAAAAGTTCCACGGCATCAAATATATTAGTACTTGGCATACGGTATGCGGATACTGGCAGGTTGAGTTGCACCCAAATAGTAGAAAATACATGGCGTTCCTTTTTGACGGAAGGAACTATCAATTTAAAAGGCTACCTTTCGGAATAATTAATTCTGTTGCTATATTTGTAAAATGCATGGACCAGATATTGGGACAAGAAACACTGCAATTCACTACAGTCTACGTAGATGACTTACTTATAACTTCTTCACATTGGGATGAACATTGCGAGAGGGTGGAACAGGTACTGAGAAAGTTGTCCGAAAATAATATAACACTCAAGTTAAACAAATCTAAATTTATCGCTAACCAAGTAAAGTTCCTAGGTTTTAATTTGTCTGAGGAGGGTATCACACCTTCAACAGAAAAAGTAGAAGCAATTCAACAGTTCCCTACTCCAAAGAATAGAAAACAGTTACAATCCTTTCTTGGAATTTGTAACTATTACCGCAAATTCCAAGATAATTATTTGGAAATAACTGCTAAATTCCAAAAACAACAAATGGACAAACGGGACAAATGGGCATGGGGACCAGAACAAGATAAAGTTCTGCAATTAATCAAGGAAAAATTTCTAGAGACTGTTATGTTGTACCACCCTGACTTCAACAAACGCTTTTATTTAAATTGTGATGCAAGCAATGTTAGTTTAGGAGCTACTCTATATCAAGAAGATGAAGAAGGACATCACATGGTAATTAGTTTCGCCAGCAGAGTGCTAAACAACTGCGAACGCAACTATGATGTTACCGAAAAGGAGTTGCTAAGAGTAGTTTACGCATGCAATAAGTTCAGAACTTATATACTTGGATACCCAGTGACCGTAAGGAGTGACCACAAATCAATTTCATTCCTAAAACGATGTAAGCTTAGTCATGGTCGGCTAACTAGATGGGTCCTTGCATTGCAAGAATATCGCATCGATTGGGAATATATACCTGGAAGAAAGAACATAGCTGCCGATATCCTGTCCCGAATAAACATACAAGACCAATCGTTCGAGGGAGAAAAGGAACAAATTGCAAAAGTGTACAATATCATTAAGAGTAGGAAAGATTTAGAAATAATAACACATGAAATTAATCAACATCAAAAATCAGATCCCAAATTAGTAAACATACGACAGAAGGTGCAAAATGCTGATGAAATTATTACAAAATATTACTGTATACATGATGATAGATTATTTATTAAAGTTACCCCTAATCAGATAAACTGGAAATTAGTAATTCCCACAGCTGTGGAAAACAAATTAATCTTGGATTACCATGAAAGATATGGACACATGATAAAAAAGTGTTTATCAACATAATTCATTGTAATGTAACCAGACAAAGTAATGAAATAAGATAAGAAAAACAATGGTTGAGTTAATGACTGTAACTACACTGAAACTCAGTAATAGTAATAATCAAAACAATTACAAGTTAGAAAGTCTTGGAATTATAAGAACAAATGAAGAAATGATACTTAGCATTATTGTCACAACAAGAAAGAAGAGCAAAACTAATTACAAATAATGACTGTCTGAATTATTATCAGAAAATGTTTAAGGAAAATAAAATGGAATCACGAAGTATAAAAGATAGGAATAATTAAATATAAAAGCAACAATGTAAAGAATTCCCAAATGTTTATTATTAATTAATTAAGAAGATTATTATGAGATTATTATATTTTTATAGCTGACTGTAGATGAATTCCAGCAGTACTATATTGAAGTGTAGTGTGGACAGCAGAGTATGAAGCCAAACAGTGCCTCTCTGAACTGTACCAACGCACATATTAGGGATTGTTAGGGAAATTAAATATTTAAAGAATATTAGAATCGTTGCAAGAATGACATCAAATTCCAGAAAAGAAGGACGAAGAAAACAGAAGAAAAATAGCTGACAGAAGAATAATGGAGAAATACAGTGATTGCAGTAACTAGAAGTAGAAGAGAAGTGAACCTAAAGTATCATTGAATATTGTAACCAACTATCGACAAATACTGTCTAAAGAAAATTATATATGACCGAGAATGTTAATAGGAATAATGACATGTCATTAAGTAAAGAATTATGAATACTAGTCTAACAAAGTTACATTTAGAATCCCATTGTTAACCATTAATGTTGATATGAAGAAAAGGCATGTGAAAAATACAAGTTTACCTGACCTAAATTACATTCAGGTAAATTAAACTTCGTTATGAGGGGGAGCATATGTAACGCAACAGAAATGCGGTCATCAACGTTACATAAATAGAAATATTGGAAATATAATAAATAAATAAATATTTAACTCCCATAATAATACAAAGGTCAAATAAATATATTTATAATTGTGTAAAAATGAATAAGGATGTAAGGTAGTGATAACAATAAAAAATAAACCTGTAAAATAGACAATAGTAAGAAATCAATGTTCAGTGAAAAGTAAATAAATCAAATATACTGATAAGAATTGTAAAAAAGAAACCAATATCGAAAATGTTAAAGTAAATGACAGTGAAATTAGATAAAAATGAGTCAATAATATACATTACTAGTTAATCGAAAGTAATGATTCTGAATTGAATGATGTTATGTTGTTACCATGAATGTTATGTTAAAGTTTGTGTTAGCTTATGAAACTTACTTGTTGATGTAATAGCAAGTAATGAATCAATATGTATTATTTGTTTACTGTTGTAGAAAGGTGGAGGAAAGCAGTTAATTAGTATTAATTGATCTCAATTTTCTTATATGTGATCCATAAATCAAGATAAAGTTGTTGTTAGTTATAAAAAGAATAATTATTTGTGTAAATGTACTTAGTTAAGGTTTGATTATGTTTATAAACTTATGTAAAAAGGCTATAGTTGTTAACCAGATATAATCAAAGATAGATCCAAATATAATAAATGGCCTAACAGCCGATAACACTATATAACAACTCAAAATATAAAGGTTAGGTAAAGAAGTTAATAATAATTAATGAATATAGTTCAAGGAGTTAGAAAAAAACATTTGATAATTAATAATATATAATAAACCAACTCAATATAAACAAATTATGATAATGCCATAGTGCAATGATATCGATTGATAACGTTTGGTATCGGAAAAATAATACTTATGAAAAGAAACAGACTACGATTGAAAAACCAGCAGAATATACGTAGAAATTAGTAAACAAGCTATAAATAAAGTTATATTCCGATATAATGGAAGTTTAATAAGGAATGGAAGAATAATATATGAAATTATCACTATATAAAAAACATTGAAAAAGAATAAAAATAAATTTGTTGCTAGGGACAACAAAAATTAATATAATTTGTTGATTTGTATTATTGCAATTTATGATCTGAACGTGATGAGATTAAAACCCAAAGAAATGGTTAATATAACTAACATATTCTAAATTATTTCAATACAGTTACAAATCACAATATATGAATAATTATTTGTCTTAATTAGGCCAGCAACTATTAACCAAATTGTATAATGGTATCATCTCATGATAATAAGTAATTGAATTCCACAAGGAATGACTTGGATTGTCCAATATCAGAAGAAGAATTAATGTCAATTTTATGAAATACTAATGACATATAAAGAACTAACTGTGTAAAGAGTTTATGCTACAAACCAAACGGAATTTTATAACCATTCAACCACATTGGACATCATAATTTACTTCGTACGATAGAAAAAACGTATTTGGATCCAGAGTTTACCGAAGAACACAATCACAAGTTTGACCATCAATAAACCAAGGGAGCAGTATTTCCAATTTAACCAGGACTAAGGATTCCACTTTATTGACACTTAAAGAAAAGAATAAAGAAAATCATCTCCTTTCTGATCGACACGAGGCATCAATTCACGAGGTTAAAAACCAACCGCCTTCCAGAGCCGCTTCGTTCTACGTCTGGTAATTTACAATTGTATAAATAATATTAAACAACACAACACTTTAAATTTGTAATATCTTGCATTCTTATCTATGTATTTCTAATCTTCCCCGCAGTTAAAAGAACCTTCACACCCTGAAATAAATTAATTATATAAAAAAATTTATATGACTGAATGTAAAATAAAATATTGGACCGAACAACAATCGATTAACGCAACGTATAGCCTTTGTAATATATCAAGTAAAACCAATCTTACTGAATGTTAACAAGTTGAATTAATAAAGAAACCTTGTATAATTTCAGGATCTTATTATTTGGGTATTATTTAATGAATTGGGAATAAGAATTAACAGACTAAGTGTATAATAACTAGTCACCGTACACGGTGGGTTAACCTATAAATTTCGTTTGTTCCGGAACTGCAGCGCTTGTTGCGGAATTCTCCGACACCAAAGAGAATAGAGTTAAACACGAAATTTCAATAATTCTCTGTAAGGCAGACTAGGGCTGAGCGGAATTTTAGAATAACACACTACATATTAAGTTACATTCACACTAACGCTTGTATCTTAAATAGAGAGATAAGATAATCATAATTAACGATATTCCTATATCCAGCAACCCCAGATATATAAGAAATTGAAATATTTTAAAATAATCAAAGAGAGGTATATACGAGAGAAATATAATAAATTGACAAACTCTACCGTGTGACTTAAACCGCACGTACAAGTTAAGTAACAAATTGGCGCTCAACTAGGGTAGGGCTTAACTTAAGTAACTATAATTATATTAATATTACTTAACCAGAGCAGGCAACTGTGGGAGAATAGGAATGCCTAATACCAGAGGTAGATCAAAGATGAGGGCAGAAGACACAGAGAAGGAAGAAGGTGAACAAGAACAGGAAATAGAAATAATAACAGATAGTGAAATGGAACAACAGGCAGACGAAATAACGGAAACTGAAATAATTACGGACAAGGAAAAGGGAGTAATGGAAGAAGATGCCCAAGGGGACCAAATAGATAAAGCAGGAGCCAGAGAAGTACCAAGTTGGCAGGAGATGATGAAATTTATGGCAGAACAATTTAGGAAACAGGAGGAAAACTTAAAGAGACAGGAGGAAAACTCAAAAGAACAATTTAGGAAACAGGATGAGAAATTCGACAAAATAAATTATGAAATTAAGGCAACCTCAAAACTAATGAATGACAAGTTCGATAGGAATAATGAAAGATTAAACAAAATTCACGAAAGGTTAGATAGGAATGATGAGGGTTTAAAACAAATGAAGGAAGACATCCTACAAATACATGAAGAAAATTTAAGGCGGATTAATAAAAAAATTGAGAATATTCATGTGACAATTAACCAAAAGGTGGACCAAAATAATGAGGAAAGAAAATTAGAAATAGCCAAAACAAATGAAAGGTTAGAAAAGACTAACGAAACAGTAATACAGGTTCGTGAGGAATTACAAAATAAAATTAATGACATACAAATCAAGAGTAAAACAATCGACGAAGAAATCCAACAGGAAACTGTCGGAAAATACGAGAAAATTAAACAAGAAGTACATCAGATAAGGGAGGAGAATAAGGAAGGGATTACGCAGATACAGACAGACATGGGTGAACGACTCGAAAGAGTATATGGCAATTTAAACAATATGGAAGGTCAAATTAATACCAGTAAAAATAAAATAGAGGAAATTAGTAGACGCGAACTACAGTTACAAGAAGAAGTAGATTCATGGCGGGATAAGACATGCCAGCATAGTCATACAAATAACCACGATAACCGGGAGTCGATTAATTTTCGAAATTACAAGCGTAATCCGATGGAATTTTTAAAGAGGTTGGAAGAGTTGATCACACGAAATAGAGAGAACCGTTGGAGTATGATACGTGGTATGATTGATGAGACATTTAAGGATACATATGATAATTGGTGGACAGTGGCGCATCCGGATATACCGGACATGACCGAATTCAAAAAGCAATTTAAAGAAAAATATTGGTCGGAGTCAACCCAGAACATGGTTAGAAATAATTTGAGCAACGGCCGATACGAAACGAACATAGGACAGTCTCCTACATCATACTTTCTCGGAAAAGTATGCATGGCACGGAATTTAGAGCCCAGAATTCCCGAAGAATGTTTGGTGATACAGCTATCCTACCATTATGAGGAAGGAATAAAGAACGCACGTATGTGTAGCCAAATTAAAACGATTTCAGCCATGGCCAAATTCCTTGAGAATTATGAGCACGAAACTCAGTATCAAACAAACAGAATATTAAATTATAAATACCATAAGTATAATAGTAACGATCAACAAACAAATTCCCATAATAATGATCACAATCGACCAACTCAGAACGTTAACGCAAATAGAACACAGAACGATCACTCGAATAATAATACCAGGAATTATAATTATCGTGGCAATAATCATTATAATTACCGCGACAGTCGTAATAATAGAGGAGATGGGGACAAACGACCCAATAATTATAGACACAATGTTAATTATATTTATTCCAGACCTCAAAACAATCAGCGACGGTATTACCCAAGGAATCACCAATATAACAATTATTATAATCAATCCCGGCGTGAAGACAACTATCAACATGAAAGAAATTATAGGATAGCGGAACATAATACAGAGGACCGACCCGAACCTTTACAAAATCAACCTCTGAACTCACAGGAAAATAGAGAAGATGGGGGAAGCCCTCATTTAAACTAATAGAGGCAGTGAAAAATGAAGAATACCCTTCACTGAACCGTAATCTTGGGGAACAACGACTTGTAAATAAACCTACGAATAATAATACCATAACTATAATCACTAACCACTATTTAAAAAATATTAGAGAAGATTTATTGGAAGACGATAATAATCATGTACACAGTAATAGTAATAATGAAATTATATATGTAACAGCTAAATTAAATGGAATACAATCCACAATAATGATAGATACTGGATCCAACATCTCGTTGATAGATAGTACTGAACTGGAAAAAATACAGCGAGAAGGCCAGTTGCCTATACCTACCTTACCTGTTAATAATGTGATAATTATTGGAGCCACTGGACGGCAAAATAAAATAGTTAAAAAACAAGTATCGCTCGATCTTACCAATAATAATATAACCATAAAAATAGGATTCTTGGTCGCAACGGGATTACCGTTCAATGTATTGATTGGATGCGATATATTGCGACAGCATTCAGCAGTAATTGACTTACATAAAGGAATAATATCATTAACATCCGAAGAAGGATTATGGACAGCCGAATTGGTAGATGCTAATAGAACCGTTCCAGTTAACAACAAATGTCAGGTCATAAAAAGTTATTTTTGTAAGAATAATAAAATACAAGAAGTCATTCAATATGAGGACGACGATCCCGAATTATGGCAGAGTAAGTTGGAAGAGATACGAGAATTCCAAAGAGAAAAAACTTGTCAACAAGTAAGTAAGGCACAGGCCGAAAATTTAATTAAAATATATAATAGATACAAACACATATTCTCCAATGCTCCAGGTAAAGTAAAAGGCTATCAGTGTGTGATAAATTTTAAAGAACCAGTGGACTTTTGTAGAAAATCCTACCCAATAGCATATTCAATAAAAAACGAAGTTCGGGAAGAAATTAATCGTATGATTAAGGATGACACAATAGAATACAATCAATCACCCTATACCAGACCCATAGTGGCAATCCCGAAAAAGAACGGAAAGGTGAGAATTTGCCTGGACGCTAGGGAAATAAATAAAATGATCATCAACGATAGGACTTCCCCGGGCGAAATCGAGGAAACATTAAAAAAGTTCCACGGCATCAAATATATTAGTACTTGGCATACGGTATGCGGATACTGGCAGGTTGAGTTGCACCCAAATAGTAGAAAATACATGGCGTTCCTTTTTGACGGAAGGAACTATCAATTTAAAAGGCTACCTTTCGGAATAATTAATTCTGTTGCTATATTTGTAAAATGCATGGACCAGATATTGGGACAAGAAACACTGCAATTCACTACAGTCTACGTAGATGACTTACTTATAACTTCTTCACATTGGGATGAACATTGCGAGAGGGTGGAACAGGTACTGAGAAAGTTGTCCGAAAATAATATAACACTCAAGTTAAACAAATCTAAATTTATCGCTAACCAAGTAAAGTTCCTAGGTTTTAATTTGTCTGAGGAGGGTATCACACCTTCAACAGAAAAAGTAGAAGCAATTCAACAGTTCCCTACTCCAAAGAATAGAAAACAGTTACAATCCTTTCTTGGAATTTGTAACTATTACCGCAAATTCCAAGATAATTATTTGGAAATAACTGCTAAATTCCAAAAACAACAAATGGACAAATGGGACAAATGGGCATGGGGACCAGAACAAGATAAAGTTCTGCAATTAATCAAGGAAAAATTTCTAGAGACTGTTATGTTGTACCACCCTGACTTCAACAAACGCTTTTATTTAAATTGTGATGCAAGCAATGTTAGTTTAGGAGCTACTCTATATCAAGAAGATGAAGAAGGACATCACATGGTAATTAGTTTCGCCAGCAGAGTGCTAAACAACTGCGAACGCAACTATGATGTTACCGAAAAGGAGTTGCTAAGAGTAGTTTACGCATGCAATAAGTTCAGAACTTATATACTTGGATACCCAGTGACCGTAAGGAGTGACCACAAATCAATTTCATTCCTAAAACGATGTAAGCTTAGTCATGGTCGGCTAACTAGATGGGTCCTTGCATTGCAAGAATATCGCATCGATTGGGAATATATACCTGGAAGAAAGAACATAGCTGCCGATATCCTGTCCCGAATAAACATACAAGACCAATCGTTCGAGGGAGAAAAGGAACAAATTGCAAAAGTGTACAATATCATTAAGAGTAGGAAAGATTTAGAAATAATAACACATGAAATTAATCAACATCAAAAATCAGATCCCAAATTAGTAAACATACGACAGAAGGTGCAAAATGCTGATGAAATTATTACAAAATATTACTGTATACATGATGATAGATTATTTATTAAAGTTACCCCTAATCAGATAAACTGGAAATTAGTAATTCCCACAGCTGTGGAAAACAAATTAATCTTGGATTACCATGAAAGATATGGACACATGATAAAAAAGTGTTTATCAACATAATTCATTGTAATGTAACCAGACAAAGTAATGAAATAAGATAAGAAAAACAATGGTTGAGTTAATGACTGTAACTACACTGAAACTCAGTAATAGTAATAATCAAAACAATTACAAGTTAGAAAGTCTTGGAATTATAAGAACAAATGAAGAAATGATACTTAGCGTTATTGTCACAACAAGAAAGAAGAGCAAAACTAATTACAAATAATGACTGTCTGAATTATTATCAGAAAATGTTTAAGGAAAATAAAATGGAATCACGAAGTATAAAAGATAGGAATAATTAAATATAAAAGCAACAATGTAAAGAATTCCCAAATGTTTATTATTAATTAATTAAGAAGATTATTATGAGATTATTATATTTTTATAGCTGACTGTAGATGAATTCCAGCAGTACTATATTGAAGTGTAGTGTGGACAGCAGAGTATGAAGCCAAACAGTGCCTCTCTGAACTGTACCAACGCACATATTAGGGATTGTTAGGGAAATTAAATATTTAAAGAATATTAGAATCGTTGCAAGAATGACATCAAATTCCAGAAAAGAAGGACGAAGAAAACAGAAGAAAAATAGCTGACAGAAGAATAATGGAGAAATACAGTGATTGCAGTAACTAGAAGTAGAAGAGAAGTGAACCTAAAGTATCATTGAATATTGTAACCAACTATCGACAAATACTGTCTAAAGAAAATTATATATGACCGAGAATGTTAATAGGAATAATGACATGTCATTAAGTAAAGAATTATGAATACTAGTCTAACAAAGTTACATTTAGAATCCCATTGTTAACCATTAATGTTGATATGAAGAAAAGGCATGTGAAAAATACAAGTTTACCTGACCTAAATTACATTCAGGTAAATTAAACTTCGTTATGAGGGGGAGCATATGTAACACAACAGAAATGCGGTCATCAACGTTACATAAATAGAAATATTGGAAATATAATAAATAAATAAATATTTAACTCCCATAATAATACAAAGGTCAAATAAATATATTTATAATTGTGTAAAAATGAATAAGGATGCAAGGTAGTGATAACAATAAAAAATAAACCTGTAAAATAGACAATAGTAAGAAATCAATGTTCAGTGAAAAGTAAATAAATCAAATATACTGATAAGAATTGTAAAAAAGAAACCAATATCGAAAATGTTAAAGTAAATGACAGTGAAATTAGATAAAAATGAGTCAATAATATACATTACTAGTTAATCGAAAGTAATGATTCTGAATTGAATGATGTTATGTTGTTACCATGAATGTTATGTTAAAGTTTGTGTTAGCTTATGAAACTTACTTGTTGATGTAATAGCAAGTAATGAAGCAATATGTATTATTTGTTTACTGTTGTAGAAAGGTGGAGGAAAGCAGTTAATTAGTATTAATTGATCTCAATTTTCTTATATGTGATCCATAAATCAAGATAAAGTTGTTGTTAGTTATAAAAAGAATAATTATTTGTGTAAATGTACTTAGTTAAGGTTTGATTATGTTTATAAACTTATGTAAAAAGGCTATAGTTGTTAACCAGATATAATCAAAGATAGATCCAAATATAATAAATGGCCTAACAGCCGATAACACTATATAACAACTCAAAATATAAAGGTTAGGTAAAGAAGTTAATAATAATTAATGAATATAGTTCAAGGAGTTAGAAAAAAACATTTGATAATTAATAATATATAATAAACCAACTCAATATAAACAAATTATGATAATGCCATAGTGCAATGATATCGATTGATAACGTTTGGTATCGGAAAAATAATACTTATGAAAAGAAACAGACTAAGATTGAAAAACCAGCAGAATATACGTAGAAATTAGTAAACAAGCTATAAATAAAGTTATATTCCGATATAATGGAAGTTTAATAAGGAATGGAAGAATAATATATGAAATTATCACTATATAAAAAACATTGAAAAAGAATAAAAATAAATTTGTTGCTAGGGACAACAAAAATTAATATAATTTGTTGATTTGTATTATTGCAATTTATGATCTGAACGTGATGAGATTAAAACCCAAAGAAATGGTTAATATAACTAACATATTCTAAATTATTTCAATACAGTTACAAATCACAATATATGAATAATTATTTGTCTTAATTAGGCCAGCAACTATTAACCAAATTGTATAATGGTATCATCTCATGATAATAAGTAATTGAATTCCACAAGGAATGACTTGGATTGTCCAATATCAGAAGAAGAATTAATGTCAATTTTATGAAATACTAATGACATATAAAGAACTAACTGTGTAAAGAGTTTATGCTACAAACCAAACGGAATTTTATAACCATTCAACCACATTGGACATCATAATTTACTTCGTACGATAGAAAAAACGTATTTGGATCCAGAGTTTACCGAAGAACACAATCACAAGTTTGACCATCAATAAACCAAGGGAGCAGTATTTCCAATTTAACCAGGACTAAGGATTCCACTTTATTGACACTTAAAGAAAAGAATAAAGAAAATCATCTCCTTTCTGATCGACACGAGGCATCAATTCACGAGGTTAAAAACCAACCGCCTTCCAGAGCCGCTTCGTTCTACGTCTGGTAATTTACAATTGTATAAATAATATTAAACAACACAACACTTTAAATTTGTAATATCTTGCATTCTTATCTATGTATTTCTAATCTTCCCCGCAGTTAAAAGAACCTTCACACCCTGAAATAAATTAATTATATAAAAAAATTTATATGACTGAATGTAAAATAAAATATTGGACCGAACAACAATCGATTAACGCAACGTATAGCCTTTGTAATATATCAAGTAAAACCAATCTTACTGAATGTTAACAAGTTGAATTAATAAAGAAACCTTGTATAATTTCAGGATCTTATTATTTGGGTATTATTTAATGAATTGGGAATAAGAATTAACAGACTAAGTGTATAATAACTAGTCACCGTACACGGTGGGTTAACCTATAAATTTCGTTTGTTCCGGAACTGCAGCGCTTGTTGCGGAATTCTCCGACACCAAAGAGAATAGAGTTAAACACGAAATTTCAATAATTCTCTGTAAGGCAGACTAGGGCTGAGCGGAATTTTAGAATAACACACTACATATTAAGTTACATTCACACTAACGCTTGTATCTTAAATAGAGAGATAAGATAATCATAATTAACGATATTCCTATATCCAGCAACCCCAGATATATAAGAAATTGAAATATATTAAAATAATCAAAGAGAGGTATATACGAGAGAAATATAATAAATTGACAAACTCTACCGTGTGACTTAAACCGCACGTACAAGTTAAGTAACAAATTGGCGCTCAACTAGGGTAGGGCTTAACTTAAGTAACTATAATTATATTAATATTACTTAACCAGAGCAGGCAACTGTGGGAGAATAGGAATGCCTAATACCAGAGGTAGATCAAAGATGAGGGCAGAAGACACAGAGAAGGAAGAAGGTGAACAAGAACAGGAAATAGAAATAATAACAGATAGTGAAATGGAACAACAGGCAGACGAAATAACGGAAACTGAAATAATTACGGACAAGGAAAAGGGAGTAATGGAAGAAGATGCCCATGGGGACCAAATAGATAAAGCAGGAGCCAGAGAAGTACCAAGTTGGCAGGAGATGATGAAATTTATGGCAGAACAATTTAGGAAACAGGAGGAAAACTTAAAGAGACAGGAGGAAAACTCAAAAGAACAATTTAGGAAACAGGATGAGAAATTCGACAAAATAAATTATGAAATTAAGGCAACTTCAAAACTAATGAATGACAAGTTCGATAGGAATAATGAAAGATTAAACAAAATTCACGAAAGGTTAGATAGGAATGATGAGGGTTTAAAACAAATGAAGGAAGACATCCTACAAATACATGAAGAAAATTTAAGGCGGATTAATAAAAAAATTGAGAATATTCATGTGACAATTAACCAAAAGGTGGACCAAAATAATGAGGAAAGAAAATTAGAAATAGCCAAAACAAATGAAAGGTTAGAAAAGACTAACGAAACAGTAATACAGGTTCGTGAGGAATTACAAAATAAAATTAATGACATACAAATCAAGAGTAAAACAATGGACGAAGAAATCCAACAGGAAACTGTCGGAAAATACGAGAAAATTAAACAAGAAGTACATCAGATAAGGGAGGAGAATAAGGAAGGGATTACGCAGATACAGACAGACATGGGTGAACGACTCGAAAGAGTATATGGCAATTTAAACAATATGGAAGGTCAAATTAATACCAGTAAAAATAAAATAGAGGAAATTAGTAGACGCGAACTACAGTTACAAGAAGAAGTAGATTCATGGCGGGATAAGACATGCCAGCATAGTCATACAAATAACCACGATAACCGGGAGTCGATTAATTTTCGAAATTACAAGCGTAATCCGATGGAATTTTTAAAGAGGTTGGAAGAGTTGATCACACGAAATAGAGAGAACCGTTGGAGTATGATACGTGGTATGATTGATGAGACATTTAAGGATACATATGATAATTGGTGGACAGTGGCGCATCCGGATATACCGGACATGACCGAATTCAAAAAGCAATTTAAAGAAAAATATTGGTCGGAGTCAACCCAGAACATGGTTAGAAATAATTTGAGCAACGGCCGATACGAAACGAACATAGGACAGTCTCCTACATCATACTTTCTCGGAAAAGTATGCATGGCACGGAATTTAGAGCCCAGAATTCCCGAAGAATGTTTGGTGATACAGCTATCCTACCATTATGAGGAAGGAATAAAGAACGCACGTATGTGTAGCCAAATTAAAACGATTTCAGCCATGGCCAAATTCCTTGAGAATTATGAGCACGAAACTCAGTATCAAACAAACAGAATATTAAATTATAAATACCATAAGTATAATAGTAACGATCAACAAACAAATTCCCATAATAATGATCACAATCGACCAACTCAGAACGTTAACGCAAATAGAACACAGAACGATCACTCGAATAATAATACCAGGAATTATAATTATCGTGGCAATAATCATTATAATTACCGCGACAGTCGTAATAATAGAGGAGATGGGGACAAACGACCCAATAATTATAGACACAATGTTAATTATATTTATTCCAGACCTCAAAACAATCAGCGACGGTATTACCCAAGGAATCACCAATATAACAATTATTATAATCAATCCCGGCGTGAAGACAACTATCAACATGAAAGAAATTATAGGATAGCGGAACATAATACAGAGGACCGACCCGAACCTTTACAAAATCAACCTCTGAACTCACAGGAAAATAGAGAAGATGGGGGAAGCCCTCATTTAAACTAATAGAGGCAGTGAAAAATGAAGAATACCCTTCACTGAACCGTAATCTTGGGGAACAACGACTTGTAAATAAACCTACGAATAATAATACCATAACTATAATCACTAACCACTATTTAAAAAATATTAGAGAAGATTTATTGGAAGACGATAATAATCATGTACACAGTAATAGTAATAATGAAATTATATATGTAACAGCTAAATTAAATGGAATACAATCCACAATAATGATAGATACTGGATCCAACATCTCGTTGATAGATAGTACTGAACTGGAAAAAATACAGCGAGAAGGCCAGTTGCCTATACCTACCTTACCTGTTAATAATGTGATAATTATTGGAGCCACTGGACGGCAAAATAAAACAGTTAAAAAACAAGTATCGCTCGATCTTACCAATAATAATATAACCATAAAAATAGGATTCTTGGTCGCAACGGGATTACCGTTCAATGTATTGATTGGATGCGATATATTGCGACAGCATTCAGCAGTAATTGACTTACATAAAGGAATAATATCATTAACATCCGAAGAAGGATTATGGACAGCCGAATTGGTAGATGCTAATAGAACCGTTCCAGTTAACAACAAATGTCAGGTCATAAAAAGTTATTTTTGTAAGAATAATAAAATACAAGAAGTCATTCAATATGAGGACGACGATCCCGAATTATGGCAGAGTAAGTTGGAAGAGATACGAGAATTCCAAAGAGAAAAAACTTGTCAACAAGTAAGTAAGGCACAGGCCGAAAATTTAATTAAAATATATAATAGATACAAACACATATTCTCCAATGCTCCAGGTAAAGTAAAAGGCTATCAGTGTGTGATAAATTTTAAAGAACCAGTGGACTTTTGTAGAAAATCCTACCCAATAGCATATTCAATAAAAAACGAAGTTCGGGAAGAAATTAATCGTATGATTAAGGATGACACAATAGAATACAATCAATCACCCTATACCAGACCCATAGTGGCAATCCCGAAAGAGAACGGAAAGGTGAGAATTTGCCTGGACGCTAGGGAAATAAATAAAATGATCATCAACGATAGGACTTCCCCGGGCGAAATCGAGGAAACATTAAAAAAGTTCCACGGCATCAAATATATTAGTACTTGGCATACGGTATGCGGATACTGGCAGGTTGAGTTGCACCCAAATAGTACAAAATACATGGCGTTCCTTTTTGACGGAAGGAACTATCAATTTAAAAGGCTACCTTTCGGAATAATTAATTCTGTTGCTATATTTGTAAAATGCATGGACCAGATATTGGGACAAGAAACACTGCAATTCACTACAGTCTACGTAGATGACTTACTTATAACTTCTTCACATTGGGATGAACATTGCGAGAGGGTGGAACAGGTACTGAGAAAGTTGTCCGAAAATAATATAACACTCAAGTTAAACAAATCTAAATTTATCGCTAACCAAGTAAAGTTCCTAGGTTTTAATTTGTCTGAGGAGGGTATCACACCTTCAACAGAAAAAGTAGAAGCAATTCAACAGTTCCCTACTCCAAAGAATAGAAAACAGTTACAATCCTTTCTTGGAATTTGTAACTATTACCGCAAATTCCAAGATAATTATTTGGAAATAACTGCTAAATTCCAAAAACAACAAATGGACAAATGGGACAAATGGGCATGGGGACCAGAACAAGATAAAGTTCTGCAATTAATCAAGGAAAAATTTCTAGAGACTGTTATGTTGTACCACCCTGACTTCAACAAACGCTTTTATTTAAATTGTGATGCAAGCAATGTTAGTTTAGGAGCTACTCTATATCAAGAAGATGAAGAAGGACATCACATGGTAATTAGTTTCGCCAGCAGAGTGCTAAACAACTGCGAACGCAACTATGATGTTACCGAAAAGGAGTTGCTAAGAGTAGTTTACGCATGCAATAAGTTCAGAACTTATATACTTGGATACCCAGTGACCGTAAGGAGTGACCACAAATCAATTTCATTCCTAAAACGATGTAAGCTTAGTCATGGTCGGCTAACTAGATGGGTCCTTGCATTGCAAGAATATCGCATCGATTGGGAATATATACCTGGAAGAAAGAACATAGCTGCCGATATCCTGTCCCGAATAAACATACAAGACCAATCGTTCGAGGGAGAAAAGGAACAAATTGCAAAAGTGTACAATATCATTAAGAGTAGGAAAGATTTAGAAATAATAACACATGAAATTAATCAACATCAAAAATCAGATCCCAAATTAGTAAACATACGACAGAAGGTGCAAAATGCTGATGAAATTATTACAAAATATTACTGTATACATGATGATAGATTATTTATTAAAGTTACCCCTAATCAGATAAACTGGAAATTAGTAATTCCCACAGCTGTGGAAAACAAATTAATCTTGGATTACCATGAAAGATATGGACACATGATAAAAAAGTGTTTATCAACATAATTCATTGTAATGTAACCAGACAAAGTAATGAAATAAGATAAGAAAAACAATGGTTGAGTTAATGACTGTAACTACACTGAAACTCAGTAATAGTAATAATCAAAACAATTACAAGTTAGAAAGTCTTGGAATTATAAGAACAAATGAAGAAATGATACTTAGCGTTATTGTCACAACAAGAAAGAAGAGCAAAACTAATTACAAATAATGACTGTCTGAATTATTATCAGAAAATGTTTAAGGAAAATAAAATGGAATCACGAAGTATAAAAGATAGGAATAATTAAATATAAAAGCAACAATGTAAAGAATTCCCAAATGTTTATTATTAATTAATTAAGAAGATTATTATGAGATTATTATATTTTTATAGCTGACTGTAGATGAATTCCAGCAGTACTATATTGAAGTGTAGTGTGGACAGCAGAGTATGAAGCCAAACAGTGCCTCTCTGAACTGTACCAACGCACATATTAGGGATTGTTAGGGAAATTAAATATTTAAAGAATATTAGAATCGTTGCAAGAATGACATCAAATTCCAGAAAAGAAGGACGAAGAAAACAGAAGAAAAATAGCTGACAGAAGAATAATGGAGAAATACAGTGATTGCAGTAACTAGAAGTAGAAGAGAAGTGAACCTAAAGTATCATTGAATATTGTAACCAACTATCGACAAATACTGTCTAAAGAAAATTATATATGACCGAGAATGTTAATAGGAATAATGACATGTCATTAAGTAAAGAATTATGAATACTAGTCTAACAAAGTTACATTTAGAATCCCATTGTTAACCATTAATGTTGATATGAAGAAAAGGCATGTGAAAAATACAAGTTTACCTGACCTAAATTACATTCAGGTAAATTAAACTTCGTTATGAGGGGGAGCATATGTAACACAACAGAAATGCGGTCATCAACGTTACATAAATAGAAATATTGGAAATATAATAAATAAATAAATATTTAACTCCCATAATAATACAAAGGTCAAATAAATATATTTATAATTGTGTAAAAATGAATAAGGATGCAAGGTAGTGATAACAATAAAAAATAAACCTGTAAAATAGACAATAGTAAGAAATCAATGTTCAGTGAAAAGTAAATAAATCAAATATACTGATAAGAATTGTAAAAAAGAAACCAATATCGAAAATGTTAAAGTAAATGACAGTGAAATTAGATAAAAATGAGTCAATAATATACATTACTAGTTAATCGAAAGTAATGATTCTGAATTGAATGATGTTATGTTGTTACCATGAATGTTATGTTAAAGTTTGTGTTAGCTTATGAAACTTACTTGTTGATGTAATAGCAAGTAATGAAGCAATATGTATTATTTGTTTACTGTTGTAGAAAGGTGGAGGAAAGCAGTTAATTAGTATTAATTGATCTCAATTTTCTTATATGTGATCCATAAATCAAGATAAAGTTGTTGTTAGTTATAAAAAGAATAATTATTTGTGTAAATGTACTTAGTTAAGGTTTGATTATGTTTATAAACTTATGTAAAAAGGCTATAGTTGTTAACCAGATATAATCAAAGATAGATCCAAATATAATAAATGGCCTAACAGCCGATAACACTATATAACAACTCAAAATATAAAGGTTAGGTAAAGAAGTTAATAATAATTAATGAATATAGTTCAAGGAGTTAGAAAAAAACATTTGATAATTAATAATATATAATAAACCAACTCAATATAAACAAATTATGATAATGCCATAGTGCAATGATATCGATTGATAACGTTTGGTATCGGAAAAATAATACTTATGAAAAGAAACAGACTAAGATTGAAAAACCAGCAGAATATACGTAGAAATTAGTAAACAAGCTATAAATAAAGTTATATTCCGATATAATGGAAGTTTAATAAGGAATGGAAGAATAATATATGAAATTATCACTATATAAAAAACATTGAAAAAGAATAAAAATAAATTTGTTGCTAGGGACAACAAAAATTAATATAATTTGTTGATTTGTATTATTGCAATTTATGATCTGAACGTGATGAGATTAAAACCCAAAGAAATGGTTAATATAACTAACATATTCTAAATTATTTCAATACAGTTACAAATCACAATATATGAATAATTATTTGTCTTAATTAGGCCAGCAACTATTAACCAAATTGTATAATGGTATCATCTCATGATAATAAGTAATTGAATTCCACAAGGAATGACTTGGATTGTCCAATATCAGAAGAAGAATTAATGTCAATTTTATGAAATACTAATGACATATAAAGAACTAACTGTGTAAAGAGTTTATGCTACAAACCAAACGGAATTTTATAACCATTCAACCACATTGGACATCATAATTTACTTCGTACGATAGAAAAAACGTATTTGGATCCAGAGTTTACCGAAGAACACAATCACAAGTTTGACCATCAATAAACCAAGGGAGCAGTATTTCCAATTTAACCAGGACTAAGGATTCCACTTTATTGACACTTAAAGAAAAGAATAAAGAAAATCATCTCCTTTCTGATCGACACGAGGCATCAATTCACGAGGTTAAAAACCAACCGCCTTCCAGAGCCGCTTCGTTCTACGTCTGGTAATTTACAATTGTATAAATAATATTAAACAACACAACACTTTAAATTTGTAATATCTTGCATTCTTATCTATGTATTTCTAATCTTCCCCGCAGTTAAAAGAACCTTCACACCCTGAAATAAATTAATTATATAAAAAAATTTATATGACTGAATGTAAAATAAAATATTGGACCGAACAACAATCGATTAACGCAACGTATAGCCTTTGTAATATATCAAGTAAAACCAATCTTACTGAATGTTAACAAGTTGAATTAATAAAGAAACCTTGTATAATTTCAGGATCTTATTATTTGGGTATTATTTAATGAATTGGGAATAAGAATTAACAGACTAAGTGTATAATAACTAGTCACCGTACACGGTGGGTTAACCTATAAATTTCGTTTGTTCCGGAACTGCAGCGCTTGTTGCGGAATTCTCCGACACCAAAGAGAATAGAGTTAAACACGAAATTTCAATAATTCTCTGTAAGGCAGACTAGGGCTGAGCGGAATTTTAGAATAACACACTACATATTAAGTTACATTCACACTAACGCTTGTATCTTAAATAGAGAGATAAGATAATCATAATTAACGATATTCCTATATCCAGCAACCCCAGATATATAAGAAATTGAAATATATTAAAATAATCAAAGAGAGGTATATACGAGAGAAATATAATAAATTGACAAACTCTACCGTGTGACTTAAACCGCACGTACAAGTTAAGTAACAAATTGGCGCTCAACTAGGGTAGGGCTTAACTTAAGTAACTATAATTATATTAATATTACTTAACCAGAGCAGGCAACTGTGGGAGAATAGGAATGCCTAATACCAGAGGTAGATCAAAGATGAGGGCAGAAGACACGGAGAAGGAAGAAGGTGAACAAGAACAGGAAATAGAAATAATAACAGATAGTGAAAAGGAACAACAGGCAGACGAAATAACGGAAACTGAAATAATTACGGACAAGGAAAAGGGAGTAATGGAAGAAGATGCCCAAGGGGACCAAATAGATAAACCAGGAGCCAGAGAAGTACCAAGTTGGCAGGAGATGATGAAATTTATGGCAGAACAATTTAGGAAACAGGAGGAAAACTTAAAGAGACAGGAGGAAAACTCAAAAGAACAATTTAGGAAACAGGATGAGAAATTCGACAAAATAAATTATGAAATTAAGGCAACCTCAAAACTAATGAATGACAAGTTCGATAGGAATAATGAAAGATTAAACCAAATTCACGAAAGGTTAGATAGGAATGATGAGGGTTTAAAACAAATGAAGGAAGACATCCTACAAATACATGAAGAAAATTTAAGGCGGATTAATAAAAAAATTGAGAATATTCATGTGACAATTAACCAAAAGGTGGACCAAAATAATGAGGAAAGAAAATTAGAAATAGCCAAAACAAATGAAAGGTTAGAAAAGACTAACGAAACAGTAATACAGGTTCGTGAGGAATTACAAAATAAAATTAATGACATACAAATCAAGAGTAAAACAATGGACGAAGAAATCCAACAGGAAACTGTCGGAAAATACGAGAAAATTAAACAAGAAGTACATCAGATAAGGGAGGAGAATAAGGAAGGGATTGCGCAGATACAGACAGACATGGGTGAACGACTCGAAAGAGTATATGGCAATTTAAACAATATGGAAGGTCAAATTAATACCAGTAAAAATAAAATAGAGGAAATTAGTAGACGCGAACTACAGTTACAAGAAGAAGTAGATTCATGGCGGGATAAGACATGCCAGCATAGTCATACAAATAACCACGATAACCGGGAGTCGATTAATTTTCGAAATTACAAGCGTAATCCGATGGAATTTTTAAAGAGGTTGGAAGAGTTGATCACACGAAATAGAGAGAACCGTTGGAGTATGATACGTGGTATGATTGATGAGACATTTAAGGATACATATGATAATTGGTGGACAGTGGCGCATCCGGATATACCGGACATGACCGAATTCAAAAAGCAATTTAAAGAAAAATATTGGTCGGAGTCAACCCAGAACATGGTTAGAAATAATTTGAGCAACGGCCGATACGAAACGAACATAGGACAGTCTCCTACATCATACTTTCTCGGAAAAGTATGCATGGCACGGAATTTAGAGCCCAGAATTCCCGAAGAATGTTTGGTGATACAGCTATCCTACCATTATGAGGAAGGAATAAAGAACGCACGTATGTGTAGCCAAATTAAAACGATTTCAGACATGGCCAAATTCCTTGAGAATTATGAGCACGAAACTCAGTATCAAAGAAACAGAATATTAAATTATAAATACCATAAGTATAATAGTAACGATCAACAAACAAATTCCCATAATAATGATCACAATCGACCAACTCAGAACGTTAACGCAAATAGAACACAGAACGATCACTCGAATAATAATACCAGGAATTATAATTATCGTGGCAATAATCATTATAATTACCACGACAGTCGTAATAATAGAGGAGATGGGGACAAACGACCCAATAATTATAGACACAATGTTAATTATATTTATTCCAGACCTCAAAACAATCAGCGACGGTATTACCCAAGGAATCACCAATATAACAATTATTATAATCAATCCCGGCGTGAAGACAACTATCAACATGAAAGAAATTATAGGATAGCGGAACATAATACAGAGGACCGACCCGAACCTTTACAAAATCAACCTCTGAACTCACAGGAAAATAGAGAAGATGGGGGAAGCCCTCATTTAAACTAATAGAGGCAGTGAAAAATGAAGAATACCCTTCACTGAACCGTAATCTTGGGGAACAACGACTTGTAAATAAACCTACGAATAATAATACCATAACTATAATCACTAACCACTATTTAAAAAATATTAGAGAAGATTTATTGGAAGACGATAATAATCATGTACACAGTAATAGTAATAATGAAATTATATATGTAACAGCTAAATTAAATGGAATACAATCCACAATAATGATAGATACTGGATCCAACATCTCGTTGATAGATAGTACTGAACTGGAAAAAATACAGCGAGAAGGCCAGTTGCCTATACCTACCTTACCTGTTAATAATGTGATAATTATTGGAGCCACTGGACGGCAAAATAAAACAGTTAAAAAACAAGTATCGCTCGATTTTACCAATAATAATATAACCATAAAAATAGGATTCTTGGTCGCAACGGGATTACCGTTCAATGTATTGATTGGATGCGATATATTGCGACAGCATTCAGCAGTAATTGACTTACATAAAGGAATAATATCATTAACATCCGAAGAAGGATTATGGACAGCCGAATTGGTAGATGCTAATAGAACCGTTCCAGTTAACAACAAATGTCAGGTCATAAAAGTTATTTTTGTAAGAATAATAAAATACAAGAAGTCATTCAATATGAGGACGACGATCCCGAATTATGGCAGAGTAAGTTGGAAGAGATACGAGAATTCCAAAGAGAAAAAACTTGTCAACAAGTAAGTAAGGCACAGGCCGAAAATTTAATTAAAATATATAATAGATACAAACACATATTCTCCAATGCTCCAGGTAAAGTAAAAGGCTATCAGTGTGTGATAAATTTTAAAGAACCAGTGGACTTTTGTAGAAAATCCTACCCAATAGCATATTCAATAAAAAACGAAGTTCGGGAAGAAATTAATCGTATGATTAAGGATGACACAATAGAATACAATCAATCACCCTATACCAGACCCATAGTGGCAATCCCGAAAAAGAACGGAAAGGTGAGAATTTGCCTGGACGCTAGGGAAATAAATAAAATGATCATCAACGATAGGACTTCCCCGGGCGAAATCGAGGAAACATTAAAAAAGTTCCACGGCATCAAATATATTAGTACTTGGCATACGGTATGCGGATACTGGCAGGTTGAGTTGCACCCAAATAGTAGAAAATACATGGCGTTCCTTTTTGACGGAAGGAACTATCAATTTAAAAGGCTACCTTTCGGAATAATTAATTCTGTTGCTATATTTGTAAAATGCATGGACCAGATATTGGGACAAGAAACACTGCAATTCACTACAGTCTACGTAGATGACTTACTTATAACTTCTTCACATTGGGATGAACATTGCGAGAGGGTGGAACAGGTACTGAGAAAGTTGTCCGAAAATAATATAACACTCAAGTTAAACAAATCTAAATTTATCGCTAACCAAGTAAAGTTCCTAGGTTTTAATTTGTCTGAGGAGGGTATCACACCTTCAACAGAAAAAGTAGAAGCAATTCAACAGTTCCCTACTCCAAAGAATAGAAAACAGTTACAATCCTTTCTTGGAATTTGTAACTATTACCGCAAATTCCAAGATAATTATTTGGAAATAACTGCTAAATTCCAAAAACAACAAATGGACAAATGGGACAAATGGACAAATGGGCATGGGGACCAGAACAAGATAAAGTTCTGCAATTAATCAAGGAAAAATTTCTAGAGACTGTTATGTTGTACCACCCTGACTTCAACAAACGCTTTTATTTAAATTGTGATGCAAGCAATGTTAGTTTAGGAGCTACTCTATATCAAGAAGATGAAGAAGGACATCACATGGTAATTAGTTTCGCCAGCAGAGTGCTAAACAACTGCGAACGCAACTATGATGTTACCGAAAAGGAGTTGCTAAGAGTAGTTTACGCATGCAATAAGTTCAGAACTTATATACTTGGATACCCAGTGACCGTAAGGAGTGACCACAAATCAATTTCATTCCTAAAACGATGTAAGCTTAGTCATGGTCGGCTAACTAGATGGGTCCTTGCATTGCAAGAATATCGCATCGATTGGGAATATATACCTGGAAGAAAGAACATAGCTGCCGATATCCTGTCCCGAATGAACATACAAGACCAATCGTTCGAGGGAGAAAAGGAACAAATTGCAAAAGTGTACAATATCATTAAGAGTAGGAAAGATTTAGAAATAATAACACATGAAATTAATCAACATCAAAAATCAGATCCCAAATTAGTAAACATACGACAGAAGGTGCAAAATGCTGATGAAATTATTACAAAATATTACTGTATACATGATGATAGATTATTTATTAAAGTTACCCCTAATCAGATAAACTGGAAATTAGTAATTCCCACAGCTGTGGAAAACAAATTAATCTTGGATTACCATGAAAGATATGGACACATGATAAAAAAGTGTTTATCAACATAATTCATTGTAATGTAACCAGACAAAGTAATGAAATAAGATAAGAAAAACAATGGTTGAGTTAATGACTGTAACTACACTGAAACTCAGTAATAGTAATAATCAAAACAATTACACGTTAGAAAGTCTTGGAATTATAAGAACAAATGAAGAAATGATACTTAGCATTATTGTCACAACAAGAAAGAAGAGCAAAACTAATTACAAATAATGACTGTCAGAATTATTATCAGAAAATGTTTAAGGAAAATAAAATGGAATCACGAAGTATAAAAGATAGGAATAATTAAATATAAAAGCAACAATGTAAAGAATTCCCAAATGTTTATTATTAATTAATTAAGAAGATTATTATGAGATTATTATATTTTTATAGCTGACTGTAGATGAATTCCAGCAGTACTATATTGAAGTGTAGTGTGGACAGCAGAGTATGAAGCCAAACAGTGCCTCTCTGAACTGTACCAACGCACATATTAGGGATTGTTAGGGAAATTAAATATTTAAAGAATATTAGAATCGTTGCAAGAATGACATCAAATTCCAGAAAAGAAGGACGAAGAAAACAGAAGAAAAATAGCTGACAGAAGAATAATGGAGAAATACAGTGATTGCAGTAACTAGAATTAGAAGAGAAGTGAACCTAAAGTATCATTGAATATTGTAACCAACAATCGACAAATACTGTCTAAAGAAAATTATATATGACCAAGAATGTTAATAGGAATAATGACATGTCATTAAGTAAAGAATTATGAATACTAGTCTAACAAAGTTACATTTAGAATCCCATTGTTAACCATTAATGTTGATATGAAGAAAAGGCATGTGAAAAATACAAGTTTACTTGACCTAAATTACATTCAGGTAAATTAAACTTCGTTATGAGGGGGAGCATATGTAACGCAACAGAAATGCGGTCCTCAATGTTACATAAATAGAAATATTGGAAATATAATAAGTAAATAAATATTTAACTCCCATAATAATACAAAGGTCAAATAAATACATTTATAATTGTGTAAAAATGAATAAGGATGCAAGGTAGTGATAACAATAAAAAATAAACCTGTAAAATAGACAATAGTAAGAAATCAATGTTCAGTGAAAAGTAAATAAATCAAATATACTGATAAGAATTGTAAAAAAGAAACCAATATCGAAAATGTTAAAGTAAATGACAGTGAAATTAGATAAAAATGAGTCAATAATATACATTACTAGTTAATCGAAAGTAATGATTCTGAATTGAATGATGTTATGTTGTTACCATGAATGTTATGTTAAAGTTTGTGTTAGCTTATGAAACTTACTTGTTGATGTAATAGCAAGTAATGAGGCAATATGTATTATTTGTTTACTGTTGTAGAAAGGTGGAGGAAAGCAGTTAATTAGTATTAATTGATCTCAATTTTCTTATATGTGATCCATAGATCAAGATAAAGTTGTTGTTAGTTATAAAAAGAATAATTATTTGTGTAAATGTACTTAGTTAAGGTTTGATTATGTTTATAAACTTATGTAAAAAGGCTGTAGTTGTTCACCAGATATAATCAAAGATAGATCCAAATATAATAAATGGCCTAACAGCCGATAACACTATATAACAACTCAAAATATAAAGGTTAGGTAAAGAAGTTAATAATAATTAATGAATATAGTTCAAGGAGTTAGAAAAAAACATTTGATAATTAATAATATATAATAAACCAACTCAATATAAACAAATTATGATAATGCCATAGTGCATTGATATCGATTGATAACGTTTGATATCGGAAAAATAATAATTATGAAAAGAAACAGACTAAGATTGAAAAACCAGCAGAATATACGTAGAAATTAGTAAACAAGCTATAAATAAAATTATATTCCGATATAATGGAAGTTTAATAAGGAATGGAAGAATAATATATGAAATTATCACTATATAAAAAACATTGAAAAAGAATAAAAATAAATTTGTTGCTAGGGATAACAAAAATTAATATAATTTGTTGATTTGTATTATTGCAATTTATGATCTGAACGTGATGAGATTAAAACCCAAAGAAATTGTTAATATAACTAACATATTCTAAATTATTTCAATACAGTTACAAATCACAATATATTAATAATTATTTGTCTTAATTAGGCCAGCAACATTTAACCAAATTGTATAATGGTATCATCTCATTATAATAAGTAATTGAATTCCACAAGGAATGACTTGGATTGTCCAATATCAGAAGAAGAATTAATGTCAATTTTATGAAATACTAATGACATATAAAGAACTAACTGTGTAAAGAGTTTATGCTACAAACCAAACGGAATTTTATAACCATTCAACCACATTGGACATCATAATTTACTTCATACGATAGAAAAAACGTATTTGGATCCAGAGTTTACCGAAGAACACAATCACAAGATTGACCATCAATAAACCAAGGGAGCAGTATTTCCAATTTAACCAGGACTAAGGATTCCACTTTATTGACACTTAAAGAAAAGAATAAAGAAAATTATCTCCTTTCTGATCGACACGAGGCATCAATTCACGAGGTTAAAAACCAACCGCCTTCCAGAGCCGCTTCGTTCTACGTCTGGTAATTTACAATTGTATAAATAATATTAAACAACACAACACTTTAAATTTGTAATATCTTGCATTCTTATCTATGTATTTCTAATCTTCCCCGCAGTTAAAAGAACCTTCACACCCTGAAATAAATTAATTATATAAAAAAAATTTATATGACTGAATGTAAAATAAAATATTGGACCGAACAACAATCGATTAACGCAACGTATAGCCTTTCTAATATATCAAGTAAAACCAATCTTACTGAATGTTAACAAGTTGAATTAATAAAGAAACCTTGTATAATTTCAGGATCTTATTATTTGGGTATTATTTAATGAATTGGGAATAAGAATTAACAGACTAAGTGTATAATAACTAGTCACCGTACACGGTGGGTTAACCTATAAATTTCGTTTGTTCCGGAACTGCAGCGCTTGTTACGGAATTCTCCGACACCAAAGAGAATAGAGTTAAACACGAAATTTCAATAATTCTCTGTAAGGCAGACTAGGGCTGAGCGGAATTTTAGAATAACACACTACATATTAAGTTACATTCACACTAACGCTTGTATCTTAAATAGAGAGATAAGATAATCATAATTAACGATATTCCTATATCCAGCAACCCCAGATATATAAGAAATTGAAATATATTAAAATAATCAAAGAGAGGTATATACGAGAGAAATATAATAAATTGACAAACTCTACCGTCTGACTTAAACCGCACGTACAAGTTAAGTAACAATATATACAATAATGAAATTAAAGGTGAATGTGTATTCTTTAAATAGGTGTAAATAGTTATAACATTTACTTAAAACTTTTTAAATAATAAAATAAATACGAAAAATGTCACAAATATGGCTCTTTTTTGTTACATTTACTTATACATTATACTTATTAGCCCAACATAATATTAAAGTACGTGTACAGACAGAGTATTTCTTGTTCTTTACGACTATACCAATGAGATTCTGCCTGAGGGTAGGGGCATAAAATAGGAACCTTTCAAAGAGCATGAAGGGCATGCTTCTCCACTCGCTTCCCTTGTATACTTTCTCCAAGCTACGACGCACACCCGCGACGCCGGATCAGCTGTAGTGTATATACGTATACAAACGTGTGCAACAATCAGCTTGAAAGCCATCTGTTTTGTTTACGTTCTTCAGTGCATTTTTTTACTGTTTTTTATACAACTTTTAACAAATAACACTATGGATAACGACAAAAGGTGCGTAAACGTTTCATATTTTAATAACAAAACATTCGTTTACATTTAGAAATGCAAGTTTATAGGTGATTTTAGTGTTGTACTTTATTGGTTAGGTATCCAAAAGCACAGTGTTTTTTATCTTCATAAAGTTATTTATCTGTATAAAAAGTTATTTGTTTTGTCAAAAAAGAAATTGTATTTATCGGTTTTAATGGTGTGCATAATTTATTTCCAAATGTCAGAAATAAATGCTACAACCAGCATAACACACACTTGCCTGCACTGCACCAAGTCCACGCCTCAACTTTTCAGACATACATTTATAAACAAACTATATACATCATTAAAATCATTGTAATCATTAATATGAGTTATTTTATAAGAAAACTTTATTAATACAATAATAACAAGCATTACTGTCACACAGTACAAGTGCCATTACACAACCTTGTGACATCCCTGTGTATGCCTTAACTTTTTACATTAAAATTTTGAAAAATTTACTAACATTATTGAAATAATTAATTAATTAGTATTTTTATGCATCACGTGGTATTTTCTGTTTATTTTTCACATTTGTTACTTATTAATTAAAATGAAGAGTTAACAAACAAAAAATTAAATTGTTTTTTCCAGCATTTGTGAAATGTGTGTTTTATCTGTAATATGGATATATCTACTTCGCAATCAGTTAATGTTACTAGAGGTATTGAAACTTTAAAGAGTATTAGCATCAAGAGGAATGATGGACATTACAAAAGATTAAAAGATTTGTCTTCAGTTATGGTGCATGCTAAATGTCGGCGAAAATATTCTGCAATCTGAGGATAAACTTCAATATAAACATCTGGGACCGCAATCTTCTGCATGCTCAAGTAATTATTCTCCAGCAAAAAGCAAGGTCCGCAAATCTTTATCATCTTTTGATTTTGATAATAATTGCTTTGTTTGTGGACTCGAAGCAAATATTAATAAAGAAACGAAGTAAAGTATTACAAGAAGACAAAAAATTCACTTGGTTACTAGCAAAGAATTTCAAGAAAATCTTGAGAATATGCTTAAACATAATAATGATACTGTTGCTAAAGAGGTGCAGAGAAGAATTGCATGCACTGATTTGCTAGCTAGCAATGCAAGATATCATGGAACTTCTTATCGCAAGGACATTTTACATGTTTACTTAAAGGAAAGTACTCATAGCTCTGTTGGACGCCCGTCTGACGAGGACATATCAGCTGATATGGAAGTTATATTTCAGTACATACAAAACAGTAATGATGTTCAATTTTCATTGCAAGAATTGGCTAATCTACTAGGTAATAATTCGATAATTTTTTTATTATAAATATTGTAACACTATATTCACCAGTTGCACTGCATGTTTATTTTATTTTATGTTTCAGGGGATAATGCTCCTACTCTTTTAACTGTAAAAGCCAGATTAATAAAAAGATATGGTGAAGGAAATATTAAATTTTCCTCTAAGAGTGGATCTGGTACCATAATAACATTTCAGGACAGTGAGTATATCGCATTGAAACAATCATGGCTCAAAAAAAACAAGGACAAAAATGAAGAAAGATTAAAAATACTAAAAGCAGCTGCAAGTATAATCAGAAATGATATAAACTCAAAAGAATGTGACACGACTTTTTATCCTGCAAGTGATACTTTTTTAAACGATGTTAAAACTAACATTCCAGCGTCTTTGCAATTTCTCATTAATGAAATAATTTTAAAAGGAAAAAAAGGAGACATGAAATCATATAACACGAAGTGTACAACGATTTACCATAGTATTATGCCAGCTGTGAGACCTAAATCTTTTTTGTCTCGATTACAAATTTCATTGGCTCTAATGTTGCATCGAAAGTTCGCTTCAAAACGAATAATTGATATTTTTTATAACTTGGGTGTTTGTTGTTCATACGACGAAACAAATTTATATGAAGAATGCCTGCTACTGCAACCTCGGCCAGAATTAAAGAGTGGATGCTTTGCGCAATTTATTTTTGATAATGCAGATTTTAATACCAATACGATCGATGGAAACAATACATTTCACAGTATGGGTGGCATTAAAGTAATTACACCATATAGTTGCTACATGGAAAAGAAAAATATTTATCGTGAAAAGGTTAAGTTTTGGGCAAACAATATTGATAACTTTGAAAATATCCCCTTTTGCATTTAGGAAAGTGTACATCAAAATCGATTCGGTTACAACAAGATTTTAGCCGAAGAAATGGAACAAGCCGATTCTAACCTAAATATATCAAATTCAGATTTTTGTTGGTTGTATGGAAATTATAAAATTCCACAGATATTGCCAGGTTGGAATGGGTTTATGGAGAAACTCACGTGTAAAATGCCATATCAGATGAGTCGCGTCATTCCTTTACCATTCATAAATTCAGCTCCAAGTGATCGAAACACAATTTTTCTGCCTTAAAATATGCTTTTGAGGAAGCAAAGAAAATGAATTTACATACATGTTTTGTAACTTTCGATCAACCACTTTACCAAAAAGCTGTTGAAATGGTTAAATCTTTTGATAATAGGAACGACATGTCAAAAATCATTGTTCGACTTGGTGGCTTCCATCTGCTTATGTCCTTTCTTGGATTGGCAGGCTATATAATGTCAGGAAGTGGAATCAAGGAAGTATTAGGAGTTTCTTATGCGAAGTGTTCAGTTGATAAAATGCTGACAGGACATGCATATGCAAGAGCAATGCGAGGTCACACACTTGTGTACCTCAGTTTGTGTAAAAACATTTTAGAAGAAATTGATTTTTCAGAAGAAGTTACTTGCTTAGATACCTTGCTGTGTTCTTTTCCAGAAAATTCACCTTCATATCTTTGTATTGAGAAAAACGAAATAATCAAGGTTGCCAAGAACAAATTTGTAAGAAAAATGGCTGAGATAGAACGTAGAAGCAAAACGGCAAAGCTGTGGATTGAATACGTGCGAATGATAGCTTTGGCGAAAACATTTCAACGATCAGAAAAAATGGGCAATTTAAGATTGCAATTAGAAACAATAAAACAAATGCTCCCATATTTTCACAGTAGTGGACATTTCAATTATGCGAAATATGCCCATTTTTATGTCCAGGACATGCAAAACTACATAAAGAGAATGGATGATATTGTGAAATGTGTTCCAGAATGTACAGATTATTCAGAAATTGATGAATTCAATAATTTCATAGAAAATGGTTATTCTACTGTGCGAAGAATGGAAAAGTTTTGGTGCAGAAATTTCACCGATATGACCATCGAACAAGATTTCATGAGAGTAATTAAAGTATCGGGAGGGATTATTGGTCGAGGATTCAATGACAAAATTACTTTGAAGTTTCTGTTAGGTCTTCCATACACATATGATATTTGCGAACAAGTAGAATCATTCTGTAATATTAAATTTTCATCGAGTGAGCAGCACATAGATGCCAGGGACTCTAAGATAAGTAGAGATTTCAAAGATGTTTGCAAAATATCAAAATACTTTGAGTCACATGAACCATTCATCTATGAAAATGCAATTGTTAGCATTGCAACCGGATTAAGCGGAGGGAATGATATAAATTGTCACATGGCATTTTCTATTGGATTAGAAAGTTTGAAAAGCATGGTTGGGAAAAGTTTCTCAGAAATTTCCTTTAAACGTAAACAACGAGTGGTGCCATTAAGTGCTGTAAGTAGTACTTTAAAAATCTCCGATGAAGTCGTTCCTATAGACCCCATGTTACTGTTTCAAAGAATTTGCGTAGCAAAACAATCCGATGAAGAATTTAAAGAATATTTCAAATATGAATTGGCACCTTACCTAATGTCCCTCTTTTATGAAGGAACAATGAGGAAAACTACAAAATCAACCTTATTTGAGATAACTGAAACGGATGAAATCGATTTACAAGTTGATGAATGCGTATTTATCATTGATGGTGGAATGCTGCTTCATCGGGTTTTGTGGCATCAAAACGACTCTTTTCAATCCGTTGTGCACAGTTATGTAGCATACGTTAACAAACATTTTGGAAGTGATGTCATTGTAGTTTTCGACGGCTATGATGAGAATTGTAACAGCACAAAAGCTCTCGAATGTCAACGTAGATCCTACAAGAATATATGCAACGAAATATTTTTCGATTTAAATATGAATATACCAACAACACAACAAAAATCCATTTCCAATTCAAAAAATAAAAAGAGATTAATTGAATATTTAAAAGTGGCATTTGAAGAGAAGAACGTAGTCGTAAACAAGCTGAGGATGATGCTGACATACTAATAGTTAGAACATGTCTGGAGCAAGTACATAAGATATCAGTCATTGTATCTGACGATATAGATGTATTGGTCCTTTTCACAGCTCTGTCTTCGGGAAGTACTACACATTATTTTATGAAACTGCATAAAGGAAAAACATAAAAAAAAATTTTCTTCCAAAAGTTTAAAAAAATATCCCTTTTGAAGAGAAAACATTTTAATTTTACATGCGCTTACTGGCTGTGACACTACATCGTGCTTTTATAATAAAGGAAAAAAAATATTTGTAATTTGTTTGAGATGAAGGCAAAAAAGACGTATTCAAAGAGTCTGTGGAGTGTTTTAAAATCCCCGATAACACTCATGAAATTGTTTTTGAAAATGGGTTGAAATGTGTGCTGGCTCTCTATAATGCACCAAAAAATGTATCGTGTATTGACAAATACAGATATATTTGTTTTTCAAAAGCTGTATTAAAAAAGAAATCCGTTAATTTAGCGAGCCTGCCACCAACAGCTGACACAGCCTGGCAACATTTATTCAGAGTGTACTTGCAAGTACAGAAATGGCTGTCAAATGACCTTGTAACCGAAGACTGGGGTTGGTTCAAAGAAGACATCCTTTTACCAGTACAAATGAATAAGTTACCTGCTCCAAAGCATCTTTTATAGATGATTTTTTGCAAGTGCAAAAAAGGTTGTACAAAAATGTGTAGTTGCAGAAAAGCTGGCCTTTACTGCTCTGCAGTGTGTGCTTCCTGTCAGGCAGAACAGTGTAATATTGCCTCCTACTTTCAATGAAGATGATGATGACGTCGATGAACATTTTGATGCTAATGATGACGTCGAAGAAAATTTGGATCCAAACGATGACATCGATGAACATTTAGATGAGTAATTATATGAGTAAATTGTATACTGTAATTTGTTAATTAAACAAGTTTTCTTTTTAAAACCACGGAAAAGTTATTATGAAACTGTAACATCTTTTCGCCGCATTACAAATCCAGGGAACCCCTCGTAATTAAACTCCGTTAATTAGATGGGCTGCCTACGTTGTAACAGAATTGATCACAAATAATTAATGTAACAAATTACTTACTAACTGTGTAAGGAAACAATGGCAAGGTATACAATTGATTTAAGCACTCCTCATATGTGTGTACCAAGAAGACTTCTCTTTATTTAACATTTAAAAAAACATATACTGACAGATCCCATGACATTACTAATTCAATTATTAAGTTATTTGAAAGGTTTCTTTAAACTTTGAGATCAAACTTGATTTTATATAGCTATACCTCGGATCCGGGTCAACTTTCTGTATTTCTGTAATTAAGACTTTTAATTATACTCATTTCATGATATTAGCTTGCAAGACTTTCTTTTATTCAACCATTAGAAGAATGGTATTATTGCTTGAATTATATTACTCTACATTAGCATATAAACTGTTACAACGTATGAAGTTAGAATAGTTACATGAAATTCTTAGATTTAATTTATAAGTCTTTACAAAGTTAATAGTTTCTGAAAAGTCTCTTTCAAGATGTGTTGTGTAACAAATATTAGTAACCCTCGATAGACAGGTTATCGAGTCACCTTTTTAATTGGTATGCAGAAGACTCGTCCTGGGGTATCCGTCTTGGGAAACAGGAACAGCTACGTCGTCATCTCGGTCTGGCCTTCCTCTGTAAAGGGCTCCAAAAGTTCGCAGGTTGAACAGTATGTCGTGTAGATATCTACGATGATCTTGTAGATTCTCGGATGTCCTGATCTGCATATTTTGTCACGTGCAGTAGAGTTTGTGGCTTCTGATAGTTCACATCTCCGGGTATGACTTTGGAATTGTTGTTAATTGTTGAAGCACGAAGTCATCTTGTGTTACACTCTTTTTTTTTACGTTTCGATTTTTTTTACTTTAAATTTCTTGTCTATTTACATGACTATATTAATTAACACATCCAGATGCTTTAAACAGCTACATCTGGTACACCATCTTAAGGTGAGACAAAATGTAGTTAACATATTTTAAGCGCACAGCTCCTACGTCTATACTGTACGAAGTCACCATTGCAAGAGAGAGAAATTCCGCTCCCTTCGCCTGGTACTGGGCAAAAGTTAGTGGGACAATTTCCGCGCGAGAATATAGTTCCTAACTATATTTAAGTTAACATTTTTATTTATACAAACTATCCCTAAACAAATATACATAATTTAAATCAGTTGTTTTAGCGACTATTTATGTCTTCAGATTTTTTTATTATTAACATTAATTTTTTTATCTTATTCTAACTCACACAAGACTCGGAAGCATGTCGAGTCTGGAATCAACAGGACAGCGCCTGCTTACAAGCAAAGGGTTAAATACGATATTAATAACTCTTTACAATTTATCTTTTTATTAGAGTATCTTCTAAATAACTAATTAATTACTGCTTCCTCTCATACTGAGTACATACAGGTATTTTATATTAATACAGTGAGATTTAAATGGCTTAAGAGCTCACAACCTTAATTTTTTTTAAATTTTTATTTTCTTGATTATTTCTTTTATTTAAATCGTCACATACTCCACCGCTTAAATTGCACGCTACGGTTAAGCTTTTTGAGTCAAACTCACTATTGGGCACTGGGATATTGAATGGGGTTAGTGTGTGTAATTTCTTTCACATAGTTGTCGTACACTTTACAATGTTGTCCACATAGTTATTACCTATAGTTACAACACAGTACACTTTATATTCTTATGAACTACCTTTTTTTTTACATACTATTTACACTAAATATTTATACAATTAAAACACAAAACTCTTTCTTATCTCTATCACTTAATTTTACTACCGGTTTTTTGTTTGTCTTACTCTCTCTTCTATAGAGTAACTTTCTAAATCTTTACTATTCAGAATTCTATCTTTTCTTCTGTGAGTCCTATATAACTCATGTAGTTAATGAGTGTTAGTACCCATCTAGTTAATGATTATTCATTAATGCATGCTTCGCAGAACTGGAACTCAGGTTGATCAGGCCTCGTTTCCAAACTCTACGTTTTACATTTCTTACGTGGATTCAGAAATATAATTTTCTTTACTGCCTAGTATTCCCTTTTCTTTTTGGGTTATACTATACCGTCACTTCTTCTTATACAACTTTAGTTGCGAAATATGCGTTCTCCGCACATATTTCTGAGTTGCAGGTTCGCACAGGGCTACTGTAACTGGAGTTAGGTACTTTTGGATTTGGTAAGGGCCACACCATCTGAATGATAGTTTCGAGGTGGTCTTATCAATCGCACTACTAATGGGGTGAGTCTTGTACATTACTAAGTCACCTACTTGGTACCTGACTGAGTTGCTATGATTACCTTTCTCGTGGTATCTTCTGGATTTTTCCAAGCTTGCTCTCAAGTTAGAGCGGGCTTTGTTCCATATTCGCTTTATCTGCTTATCCGTTATTTGCGGAGGCAGCAGATCGTGTATATTCCATCTTGTGGACAAAGGGTGGTTTGGTCTATACTTGTATAGTAACTCGAACGGGGTCGACTTGTGACCTTCGTGGTAAGCTGAATTAAAAGCGTATTGAATCCAGGATAGATTTTGGTCCCACGACGTGTGATCGTTCGCATGATAGGCTATTAGCGCAGATTTGAGGTTTCGTAGATACCTTTCAGCAATATTGCCTTGCGGTCGATACTCTGTAGTGGTTATATGGTCTATCCCTAACTTGAAACACATATTCCTAAATTCTTTTGCTTTAAACTGCGGGCCGTTATCAGATACTATACGTACTGGAGTACCGTAATCTTTAAATAATCTTTCCTGTAGTATTTTAACTGTTGTCGACGCTAATGCTCGTCGCATGGGATACATCCAAACAAATTTGGTGAACGAATCTACACATATCAGTAACATGGTATTTCCTGATTTGGATCGTGGATACGGACCTGAGAAATCTAGATAAAGTTTCGAAAAAGGGGTCTTTGGGATTTCTGATATCAATTGGCTTACTTGAGTATTTCTGGCAGGTTTGCTAAGGGCGCATAATGAACATTTCTTTAAGAAGGTAGCTATTTCGCAGTTCATATTGTTCCAATGATATTCCTTTCGAATACGATGTATCGTCTTATTGATTCCCATATGGGCTCCTATGGTAGATTAATGGAAGTATTCCATTAGCATGGGCTTAATTACATCCGGGGCTATTATTCTTAATTCCTTTCCGTCTCTTATTTTGAGACACAGTACATTCTTACTCAATACGTACTTCTCGGATTTAATACCTTGGGTAAGTTGTTCTATAATAGGCTTCAGTAAGGGGTCTTGTTGTTGATATAGGGCAATGTTTGTAAAGGCAAGAGGGAATTCAGTAATTACGGCGTTCGCACTTGCTATTTCCGACTTCACTACGTTTTCGGAAGTTTTAGTGGGTGACTGGAACATACGGGACAGGGTATCGGCGACTACATTTTGAGTACCTTTAATATGCTGCACTCTGAATTTGTAGCAGTTTAATTTCAATATCCATCTGCCAATTCGTCCTAATTGTTTAGGGTGATTCAATAACCATGATAACGCCTGATTGTCGGTTTCTAAAAGAAATTCTTTATGTTCTAGGAAGGGTTTAAACTTTTCGAATGCAAAAACAATTGCTAAACATTCCAATTCATATGCAGAATACTTTCTTTCTTGATCGCTCAGTGTTCGTGATGCATAACTAATTGGTAGTCTACAGTTATCTATCTCTTGGTATATCACTGCACCTAATGCTACACTGGAACTGTCGGTTTGCACGACGAATGGTTTTGTGAAATCAGCTAATTGCAAAACTGGGGGAGATATAATGCTTTCTTTAAGTTGCTCAAACGCGTTTTGATGTATTGAGCTCCATTCAAACTTTGTTCCCTTCTTTCGTAAGGAGTTTAGGGGTGCTGCTATTTCGGCAAGATGGGGAATGTATTTGTGGAAATAATTCACCATACCTAAAAATCGGGCTATACCTTTTGCATCTCGTGAAGGTGCAAATTCTCTAATAGCACGGGTACGTTCGGGGTCAATGCTTACCTTTCCATTCGCCTTCACTATGTGTCCTAAGAAAGAAAACTGAGGGACAGCAAAACTTACCTTATTTGGGTTCACCGTTAATCCTGCTCTTAGTAAACGAGATAACACTTCACGCAAATGTCTGAGATGTTGTTCCATTGATTCACTGTATATTACGATGTCGTCCAAATAGTGGTACACATATTTAAATTTAATGTCGTGAAATATCTTCTCCAATAGTCTACTACATACGGAACTTCCTTGAGATATTCCAAAGGGTACCCTAGTAAATTGGTACAAGTTAAAAGGAACTGCAAACGCGGTTAGACGTTTGGATTCTTCTGAAAGAGGTATTTGGTGAAAAGCTTGATTTAGATCCATTACCGTAAAAACCATTGCTTTAGTAAAATAATGAAACGCATTATGGATGTCTGGAAGAGGGATTGATTCAAATTCTATTCTTTTATTTAATTGCCTGTAGTCTACAACTAGTCGGTGTTTATCTGGTCCTTTCGGTACTAAAAAGGAGGGTGAAGAATATGGGGACGTAGAGGGTTCTATGACTCCTTGATCCAATAACTTATTGATATGGTTTCGCATGACTTCCATCTTGGGGGGCGACAACTTGTACGGGGGTAGTCGTATTACTTTCTGATCACTCAGATTAATTTTATACTCTATTAGGTCCATCAGTCCTAGTTTTGGTGTAAGAACCGAGGAAAATTCTTTTATTAGTTTTACTATTTTGACTCTATCTCTTCGTTCTAGGTGAGATAAATCTGAATCTTGGTGTATTACATGTGCAGTGGATGAACAACGTTTATCTTCATTACTATCAAATTTATGTTTTCTTGCACGGTCAAATCTGAAATAAAATTCTCGCTCGTAGATGTCAAGAATCATTCCTGTCTTACTAATAAAATCTGCACCTAATATTAAATCAGGTCCTAATTCTTTACATACTAACATTGTAAATATCCAACTTAGGTTTTTTATTTTAACCTTAATGGTAATGCTCAGGTTTATATTTATTTTACGTTTATCAGCGGTAGCACACTTTATATTCACAGGTTGGTTCCGTTTTACTAGATGATGTTTAGCTAACATGTCCGCTAATTCTTGGCTGATTAAGCTTCTACTAGATCCCGAATCAATTAAGGCGATGGGGGATGTAACGCCTAAGTCGACTCGTATTAATGGAAGTAATTTTTTTTCCATTTACATCTATTAATCGCATTACACTTTTCACGAAATTCTCGCACATAGGGGTCGATATCTTTCGCACCTTTTTTGTTTTTCACTTGGTTACAGAATAATTCATTCTTATTATTATTACTGGTTTCTTTTAGTTTACCCAATTTTGAGTAGCTGCGGAAGACACAGGTTTTCGGGTCTCCCTGCCTTACATGTTTTTTGAATTGGGGTTATTCCGTTCCAATGGCTTACTTTTGCACTCTCTTCTTATGTGCCCATATTTGCCACAATTATAACAGGTGGGTTTTCTGCGAGGTGGGTACTTGGTTTCCGCTTTATCTGGGTTTACAGTTAACTTACCAGCTTTGCGCACATGGTGAGGTCTACTAGAAACTTGTCTTTCATACGAGGTTGTTACATCAGGCAGTAGTGCTCGCAATTGATGTCTATTAGTTCCAGAGGTTTTCATTGCTTCTCTATTTTGATCTGAGTACCATACATTTGAAGAATGGATACTGCACTGTTCTAGATCAGCAATTGTATTGGGTCTATTCATCAATGATAGTCGAGATCTTTCTTCGGGTGACACTCCTATTAAAATGGTGTCCACCAGTTGTGTTTCATTCCAGCTTACACGCAGTAGTCGAGACGACTCCCTAATATCGGAGATGTAGTGAGCTAATCTCTCCTGATGTCCTTGTACTCGGAGTACTGTCTTCCTTTTTATTTCCTCATAGCTACCGGTGGGAATAAAGTATTTTATTAAAGAGCTATGTAGCTCTTCTACTGGGAAAGTAGAGGTTAGGGCTTCTAGCACACGATTTTTTAACGGGGGTTTACACTTTGGTAACAGAACTTGTAAAATTTGCCAGTCATTCAGCTGTTGTAGATCCTTTATCTGAAGAAGATAACTAATAAATGTTAGTAACTTGGAAACATTTAAACCATCTGTATAAGGGATTTCGGTTAAAATCTTCTCCACAGGGTGAGTCATTTTTCCGTATAGATCTGCGTTATAGTTCATAGGGGTAATTCCTCGATGAGGGTGGTTAGATTCATCGGGGGTGTTGGTCAATTCATTATTTCCGGGACGAAACTGAAAATGCTCGGGAGGAGGGACATTTACATCTGTATCAGTTTTTTGTTCTGGGTTCGCTTGCGATACGATAGGTGAGTTCCGATCCGAGTTAGGCGGAGGTAAACCAGTGGTGGGGGATTGTACTGGGGAGATGTGTAATTTCATTAATCATTTCTCTATTTCGTCCATCCTGAATGAGTCGGATTTTCGTCTTAAATCGTTGATAATTGAAGGTAAGCGGCGTAGAGCTTCGTCTGCTAGCTTTTGTACACCAACGGGTATTTCTGTGAGATTCGGCCAGATCGACAAATTTTTTATTCGCCTGGTTAAATGCTCTATTCTCTGGGTAGTCCGCAAAATTTTTGCCGGAGATTTCTCGTCTTGGAGTGTTTGAGACAATAAGTATAGTTCACTATACTTGGCATTACAAATTTCTTTCTCGCTTTCATAATCGAGTTGGCTTAGATTGTTTAATTGCACGGGCGCATCAAAACCACATTCGCGAATTGAACTTCGTAATTCCGCGACTGTTACATCAGCATGGGGTAGTCCACGCAAAAGGGCTTCGTAAGACAGCTCGTCTTTTAATAACAAATCCGGGTTAAATTGGGCCATTTTGTTCTAACACATTAGCACGTACTTAAAATTAATACTAGTATATTACACATATATTACATATACATATAATAAATTCATAAGTAATCAATTTACACAAATTAGAAAAGAACAATTTCTCTTCTAAGGGAGAGACAGAAATCACACACACATATCTTTCAAGGTTAAATAGCCGATCAGCTGTTTACTGGAATGTAGGTCAGAGGGTGGCCTACATATTTAGTTAACAAAGGAGGGTTGAGCGAGTCAGAGAGAGGGGGTTTTACTCTTATTGTTCTCCACAATGCGACTGAATAACACAACTACTGTATACCGGTTTAAACAAGAGAAGGGGAGCGCAGACGCTTGATTCTATTATTATTATTCTGCTTAGACAACACTTTGGCTTCGTTCATTCATAAACTTTTCTCAATTAAATAATTACTTATTTTGTTCACAAGTTTTAAATCACGAACTTCTACTTAATTACTTTATTATTATTAACAAAGTTATTTTTAATCAATTTTTTTTTTTTTAAACACATACTAGTGTATGTAAGCTAGATAGTTGGACATACACTGTGCAGAATGATTCAGGAAACAACAGGTCATAGATTGTCGTAAACAAACCTGTTACAGATTGTTCGGTTGACCAAAATTGTTATGCTTGGTCACAATTCATGTATGCAAGTACTTACATCGAATTATGCAGGTTCCTACTGGCCTATAGAATGCAAAAGCTACATGCATTGTATGACGCTAAGGATATTTTACTTATACATACTACCATCTACGTAACTTAATACACTATCAAATATGTTTTGAACATTACATTTATTAAAGCAACTTTCTGAGTGCATATATCAATATTATATATTTAGTTATTGATCTTACAATTTATCCACGCATAGTGAATGCAATTTTGTTTGTGACACTATATACACAATTAAAACTCTTTCCTTTGTTTCCTTTATTTTTTTGAATGACGCAATTTTGTTTGCTTAAAACACCTTTATAAAATTTAGCATAGTGGCGCACTTTTGTGACACTCTGTAAACAATTACCCTTTTATTTTTTTACAAGTAAGCAGAGTTGCGCAGTTTTGTAACGTCTTTTCGCCGCGTTACAAATCCAGGGAACCCCTCGTAATTAAACTCCGTTAATTAGATGGGCTGCCTACGTTGTAACAGAATTGATCACAAATAATTAATGTAACAAATTACTTACTAACTGTGTAAGGAAACAATGGCAAGGTATACAACTGATTTAAGCACTCCTCATATGTGTGTACCAAGAAGACTTCTCTTTATTTAACATTTAAAAAAACATATACTGACAGATCCCATGACATTACTAATTCAATTATTAAGTTATTTGAAAGGTTTCTTTAAACTTTGAGATCAAACTTGATTTTATATAGCTATACCTCGGATCCGGGTCAACTTTCTGTATTTCTGTAATTAAGACTTTTAATTATACTCATTTCATGATATTAGCTTGCAAGACTTTCTTTTATTCAACCATTAGAAGAATGGTATTATTGCTTGAATTATATTACTCTACATTAGCATATAAACTGTTACAACGTATGAAGTTAGAATAGTTACATGAAATTCTTAGATTTAATTTATAAGTCTTTACAAAGTTAATAGTTTCTGAAAAGTCTCTTTCAAGATGTGTTGTGTAACAAATATTAGTAACCCTCGATAGACAGGTTATCGAGTCACCTTTTTAATTGGTATGCAGAAGACTCGTCCTGGGGTATCCGTCTTGGGAAACAGGAACAGCTACGTCGTCATCTCGGTCTGGCCTTCCTCTGTAAAGGGCTCCAAAAGTTCGCAGGTTGAACAGTATGTCGTGTAGATATCTACGATGATCTTGTAGATTCTCGGATGTCCTGATCTGCATATTTTGTCACGTGCAGTAGAGTTTGTGGCTTCTGATAGTTCACATCTCCGGGTATGACTTTGGAATTGTTGTTAATTGTTGAAGCACGAAGTCATCTTGTGTTACACTCTTTTTTTTTACGTTTCGATTTTTTTTACTTTAAATTTCTTGTCTATTTACATGACTATATTAATTAACACATCCAGATGCTTTAAACAGCTACATCTGGTACACCATCTTAAGGTGAGACAAAATGTAGTTAACATATTTTAAGCGCACAGCTCCTACGTCTATACTGTACGAAGTCACCATTGCAAGAGAGAGAAATTCCGCTCCCTTCGCCTGGTACTGGGCAAAAGTTAGTGGGACAATTTCCGCGCGAGAATATAGTTCCTAACTATATTTAAGTTAACATTTTTATTTATACAAACTATCCCTAAACAAATATACATAATTTAAATCAGTTGTTTTAGCGACTATTTATGTCTTCAGATTTTTTTATTATTAACATTAATTTTTTTATCTTATTCTAACTCACACAAGACTCGGAAGCATGTCGAGTCTGGAATCAACAGGACAGCGCCTGCTTACAAGCAAAGGGTTAAATACGATATTAATAACTCTTTACAATTTATCTTTTTATTAGAGTATCTTCTAAATAACTAATTAATTACTGCTTCCTCTCATACTGAGTACATACAGGTATTTTATATTAATACAGTGAGATTTAAATGGCTTAAGAGCTCACAACCTTAATTTTTTTTAAATTTTTATTTTCTTGATTATTTCTTTTATTTAAATCGTCACATACTCCACCGCTTAAATTGCACGCTACGGTTAAGCTTTTTGAGTCAAACTCACTATTGGGCACTGGGATATTGAATGGGGTTAGTGTGTGTAATTTCTTTCACATAGTTGTCGTACACTTTACAATGTTGTCCACATAGTTATTACCTATAGTTACAACACAGTACACTTTATATTCTTATGAACTACCTTTTTTTTTACATACTATTTACACTAAATATTTATACAATTAAAACACAAAACTCTTTCTTATCTCTATCACTTAATTTTACTACCGGTTTTTTGTTTGTCTTACTCTCTCTTCTATAGAGTAACTTTCTAAATCTTTACTATTCAGAATTCTATCTTTTCTTCTGTGAGTCCTATATAACTCATGTAGTTAATGAGTGTTAGTACCCATCTAGTTAATGATTATTCATTAATGCATGCTTCGCAGAACTGGAACTCAGGTTGATCAGGCCTCGTTTCCAAACTCTACGTTTTACATTTCTTACGTGGATTCAGAAATATAATTTTCTTTACTGCCTAGTATTCCCTTTTCTTTTTGGGTTATACTATACCGTCACTTCTTCTTATACAACTTTAGTTGCGAAATATGCGTTCTCCGCACATATTTCTGAGTTGCAGGTTCGCACAGGGCTACTGTAACTGGAGTTAGGTACTTTTGGATTTGGTAAGGGCCACACCATCTGAATGATAGTTTCGAGGTGGTCTTATCAATCGCACTACTAATGGGGTGAGTCTTGTACATTACTAAGTCACCTACTTGGTACCTGACTGAGTTGCTATGATTACCTTTCTCGTGGTATCTTCTGGATTTTTCCAAGCTTGCTCTCAAGTTAGAGCGGGCTTTGTTCCATATTCGCTTTATCTGCTTATCCGTTATTTGCGGAGGCAGCAGATCGTGTATATTCCATCTTGTGGACAAAGGGTGGTTTGGTCTATACTTGTATAGTAACTCGAACGGGGTCGACTTGTGACCTTCGTGGTAAGCTGAATTAAAAGCGTATTGAATCCAGGATAGATTTTGGTCCCACGACGTGTGATCGTTCGCATGATAGGCTATTAGCGCAGATTTGAGGTTTCGTAGATACCTTTCAGCAATATTGCCTTGTGGTCGATACTCTGTAGTGGTTATATGGTCTATCCCTAACTTGAAACACATATTCCTAAATTCTTTTGCTTTAAACTGCGGGCCGTTATCAGATACTATACGTACTGGAGTACCGTAATCTTTAAATAATCTTTCCTGTAGTATTTTAACTGTTGTCGACGCTAATGCTCGTCGCATGGGATACATCCAAACAAATTTGGTGAACGAATCTACACATATCAGTAACATGGTATTTCCTGATTTGGATCGTGGATACGGACCTGAGAAATCTAGATAAAGTTTCGAAAAAGGGGTCTTTGGGATTTCTGATATCAATTGGCTTACTTGAGTATTTCTGGCAGGTTTGCTAAGGGCGCATAATGAACATTTCTTTAAGAAGGTAGCTATTTCGCAGTTCATATTGTTCCAATGATATTCCTTTCGAATACGATGTATCGTCTTATTGATTCCCATATGGGCTCCTATGGTAGATTAATGGAAGTATTCCATTAGCATGGGCTTAATTACATCCGGGGCTATTATTCTTAATTCCTTTCCGTCTCTTATTTTGAGACACAGTACATTCTTACTCAATACGTACTTCTCGGATTTAATACCTTGGGTAAGTTGTTCTATAATAGGCTTCAGTAAGGGGTCTTGTTGTTGATATAGGGCAATGTTTGTAAAGGCAAGAGGGAATTCAGTAATTACGGCGTTCGCACTTGCTATTTCCGACTTCACTACGTTTTCGGAAGTTTTAGTGGGTGACTGGAACATACGGGACAGGGTATCGGCGACTACATTTTGAGTACCTTTAATATGCTGCACTCTGAATTTGTAGCAGTTTAATTTCAATATCCATCTGCCAATTCGTCCTAATTGTTTAGGGTGATTCAATAACCATGATAACGCCTGATTGTCGGTTTCTAAAAGAAATTCTTTATGTTCTAGGAAGGGTTTAAACTTTTCGAATGCAAAAACAATTGCTAAACATTCCAATTCATATGCAGAATACTTTCTTTCTTGATCGCTCAGTGTTCGTGATGCATAACTAATTGGTAGTCTACAGTTATCTATCTCTTGGTATATCACTGCACCTAATGCTACACTGGAACTGTCGGTTTGCACGACGAATGGTTTTGTGAAATCAGCTAATTGCAAAACTGGGGGAGATATAATGCTTTCTTTAAGTTGCTCAAACGCGTTTTGATGTATTGAGCTCCATTCAAACTTTGTTCCCTTCTTTCGTAAGGAGTTTAGGGGTGCTGCTATTTCGGCAAGATGGGGAATGTATTTGTGGAAATAATTCACCATACCTAAAAATCGGGCTATACCTTTTGCATCTCGTGAAGGTGCAAATTCTCTAATAGCACGGGTACGTTCGGGGTCAATGCTTACCTTTCCATTCGCCTTCACTATGTGTCCTAAGAAAGAAAACTGAGGGACAGCAAAACTTACCTTATTTGGGTTCACCGTTAATCCTGCTCTTAGTAAACGAGATAACACTTCACGCAAATGTCTGAGATGTTGTTCCATTGATTCACTGTATATTACGATGTCGTCCAAATAGTGGTACACATATTTAAATTTAATGTCGTGAAATATCTTCTCCAATAGTCTACTACATACGGAACTTCCTTGAGATATTCCAAAGGGTACCCTAGTAAATTGGTACAAGTTAAAAGGAACTGCAAACGCGGTTAGACGTTTGGATTCTTCTGAAAGAGGTATTTGGTGAAAAGCTTGATTTAGATCCATTACCGTAAAAACCATTGCTTTAGTAAAATAATGAAACGCATTATGGATGTCTGGAAGAGGGATTGATTCAAATTCTATTCTTTTATTTAATTGCCTGTAGTCTACAACTAGTCGGTGTTTATCTGGTCCTTTCGGTACTAAAAAGGAGGGTGAAGAATATGGGGACGTAGAGGGTTCTATGACTCCTTGATCCAATAACTTATTGATATGGTTTCGCATGACTTCCATCTTGGGGGGCGACAACTTGTACGGGGGTAGTCGTATTACTTTCTGATCACTCAGATTAATTTTATACTCTATTAGGTCCATCAGTCCTAGTTTTGGTGTAAGAACCGAGGAAAATTCTTTTATTAGTTTTACTATTTTGACTCTATCTCTTCGTTCTAGGTGAGATAAATCTGAATCTTGGTGTATTACATGTGCAGTGGATGAACAACGTTTATCTTCATTACTATCAAATTTATGTTTTCTTGCACGGTCAAATCTGAAATAAAATTCTCGCTCGTAGATGTCAAGAATCATTCCTGTCTTACTAATAAAATCTGCACCTAATATTAAATCAGGTCCTAATTCTTTACATACTAACATTGTAAATATCCAACTTAGGTTTTTTATTTTAACCTTAATGGTAATGCTCAGGTTTATATTTATTTTACGTTTATCAGCGGTAGCACACTTTATATTCACAGGTTGGTTCCGTTTTACTAGATGATGTTTAGCTAACATGTCCGCTAATTCTTGGCTGATTAAGCTTCTACTAGATCCCGAATCAATTAAGGCGATGGGGGATGTAACGCCTAAGTCGACTCGTATTAATGGAAGTAATTTTTTTTCCATTTACATCTATTAATCGCATTACACTTTTCACGAAATTCTCGCACATAGGGGTCGATATCTTTCGCACCTTTTTTGTTTTTCACTTGGTTACAGAATAATTCATTCTTATTATTATTACTGGTTTCTTTTAGTTTACCCAATTTTGAGTAGCTGCGGAAGACACAGGTTTTCGGGTCTCCCTGCCTTACATGTTTTTTGAATTGGGGTTATTCCGTTCCAATGGCTTACTTTTGCACTCTCTTCTTATGTGCCCATATTTGCCACAATTATAACAGGTGGGTTTTCTGCGAGGTGGGTACTTGGTTTCCGCTTTATCTGGGTTTACAGTTAACTTACCAGCTTTGCGCACATGGTGAGGTCTACTAGAAACTTGTCTTTCATACGAGGTTGTTACATCAGGCAGTAGTGCTCGCAATTGATGTCTATTAGTTCCAGAGGTTTTCATTGCTTCTCTATTTTGATCTGAGTACCATACATTTGAAGAATGGATACTGCACTGTTCTAGATCAGCAATTGTATTGGGTCTATTCATCAATGATAGTCGAGATCTTTCTTCGGGTGACACTCCTATTAAAATGGTGTCCACCAGTTGTGTTTCATTCCAGCTTACACGCAGTAGTCGAGACGACTCCCTAATATCGGAGATGTAGTGAGCTAATCTCTCCTGATGTCCTTGTACTCGGAGTACTGTCTTCCTTTTTATTTCCTCATAGCTACCGGTGGGAATAAAGTATTTTATTAAAGAGCTATGTAGCTCTTCTACTGGGAAAGTAGAGGTTAGGGCTTCTAGCACACGATTTTTTAACGGGGGTTTACACTTTGGTAACAGAACTTGTAAAATTTGCCAGTCATTCAGCTGTTGTAGATCCTTTATCTGAAGAAGATAACTAATAAATGTTAGTAACTTGGAAACATTTAAACCATCTGTATAAGGGATTTCGGTTAAAATCTTCTCCACAGGGTGAGTCATTTTTCCGTATAGATCTGCGTTATAGTTCATAGGGGTAATTCCTCGATGAGGGTGGTTAGATTCATCGGGGGTGTTGGTCAATTCATTATTTCCGGGACGAAACTGAAAATGCTCGGGAGGAGGGACATTTACATCTGTATCAGTTTTTTGTTCTGGGTTCGCTTGCGATACGATAGGTGAGTTCCGATCCGAGTTAGGCGGAGGTAAACCAGTGGTGGGGGATTGTACTGGGGAGATGTGTAATTTCATTAATCATTTCTCTATTTCGTCCATCCTGAATGAGTCGGATTTTCGTCTTAAATCGTTGATAATTGAAGGTAAGCGGCGTAGAGCTTCGTCTGCTAGCTTTTGTACACCAACGGGTATTTCTGTGAGATTCGGCCAGATCGACAAATTTTTTATTCGCCTGGTTAAATGCTCTATTCTCTGGGTAGTCCGCAAAATTTTTGCCGGAGATTTCTCGTCTTGGAGTGTTTGAGACAATAAGTATAGTTCACTATACTTGGCATTACAAATTTCTTTCTCGCTTTCATAATCGAGTTGGCTTAGATTGTTTAATTGCACGGGCGCATCAAAACCACATTCGCGAATTGAACTTCGTAATTCCGCGACTGTTACATCAGCATGGGGTAGTCCACGCAAAAGGGCTTCGTAAGACAGCTCGTCTTTTAATAACAAATCCGGGTTAAATTGGGCCATTTTGTTCTAACACATTAGCACGTACTTAAAATTAATACTAGTATATTACACATATATTACATATACATATAATAAATTCATAAGTAATCAATTTACACAAATTAGAAAAGAACAATTTCTCTTCTAAGGGAGAGACAGAAATCACACACACATATCTTTCAAGGTTAAATAGCCGATCAGCTGTTTACTGGAATGTAGGTCAGAGGGTGGCCTACATATTTAGTTAACAAAGGAGGGTTGAGCGAGTCAGAGAGAGGGGGTTTTACTCTTATTGTTCTCCACAATGCGACTGAATAACACAACTACTGTATACCGGTTTAAACAAGAGAAGGGGAGCGCAGACGCTTGATTCTATTATTATTATTCTGCTTAGACAACACTTTGGCTTCGTTCATTCATAAACTTTTCTCAATTAAATAATTACTTATTTTGTTCACAAGTTTTAAATCACGAACTTCTACTTAATTACTTTATTATTATTAACAAAGTTATTTTTAATCAATTTTTTTTTTTTTAAACACATACTAGTGTATGTAAGCTAGATAGTTGGACATACACTGTGCAGAATGATTCAGGAAACAACAGGTCATAGATTGTCGTAAACAAACCTGTTACAGATTGTTCGGTTGACCAAAATTGTTATGCTTGGTCACAATTCATGTATGCAAGTACTTACATCGAATTATGCAGGTTCCTACTGGCCTATAGAATGCAAAAGCTACATGCATTGTATGACGCTAAGGATATTTTACTTATACATACTACCATCTACGTAACTTAATACACTATCAAATATGTTTTGAACATTACATTTATTAAAGCAACTTTCTGAGTGCATATATCAATATTATATATTTAGTTATTGATCTTACAATTTATCCACGCATAGTGAATGCAATTTTGTTTGTGACACTATATACACAATTAAAACTCTTTCCTTTGTTTCCTTTATTTTTTTGAATGACGCAATTTTGTTTGCTTAAAACACCTTTATAAAATTTAGCATAGTGGCGCACTTTTGTGACACTCTGTAAACAATTACCCTTTTATTTTTTTACAAGTAAGCAGAGTTGCGCAGTTTTGTAACGTCTTTTCGCCGCGTTACAAATCCAGGGAACCCCTCGTAATTAAACTCCGTTAATTAGATGGGCTGCCTACGTTGTAACAGAATTGATCACAAATAATTAATGTAACAAATTACTTACTAACTGTGTAAGGAAACAATGGCAAGGTATACAATTGATTTAAGCACTCCTCATATGTGTGTACCAAGAAGACTTCTCTTTATTTAACATTTAAAAAAACATATACTGACAGATCCCATGACATTACTAATTCAATTATTAAGTTATTTGAAAGGTTTCTTTAAACTTTGAGATCAAACTTGATTTTATATAGCTATACCTCGGATCCGGGTCAACTTTCTGTATTTCTGTAATTAAGACTTTTAATTATACTCATTTCATGATATTAGCTTGCAAGACTTTCTTTTATTCAACCATTAGAAGAATGGTATTATTGCTTGAATTATATTACTCTACATTAGCATATAAACTGTTACAACGTATGAAGTTAGAATAGTTACATGAAATTCTTAGATTTAATTTATAAGTCTTTACAAAGTTAATAGTTTCTGAAAAGTCTCTTTCAAGATGTGTTGTGTAACAAATATTAGTAACCCTCGATAGACAGGTTATCGAGTCACCTTTTTAATTGGTATGCAGAAGACTCGTCCTGGGGTATCCGTCTTGGGAAACAGGAACAGCTACGTCGTCATCTCGGTCTGGCCTTCCTCTGTAAAGGGCTCCAAAAGTTCGCAGGTTGAACAGTATGTCGTGTAGATATCTACGATGATCTTGTAGATTCTCGGATGTCCTGATCTGCATATTTTGTCACGTGCAGTAGAGTTTGTGGCTTCTGATAGTTCACATCTCCGGGTATGACTTTGGAATTGTTGTTAATTGTTGAAGCACGAAGTCATCTTGTGTTACACTCTTTTTTTTTACGTTTCGATTTTTTTTACTTTAAATTTCTTGTCTATTTACATGACTATATTAATTAACACATCCAGATGCTTTAAACAGCTACATCTGGTACACCATCTTAAGGTGAGACTAAATGTAGTTAACATATTTTAAGCGCACAGCTCCTACGTCTATACTGTACGAAGTCACCATTGCAAGAGAGAGAAATTCCGCTCCCTTCGCCTGGTACTGGGCAAAAGTTAGTGGGACAATTTCCGCGCGAGAATATAGTTCCTAACTATATTTAAGTTAACATTTTTATTTATACAAACTATCCCTAAACAAATATACATAATTTAAATCAGTTGTTTTAGCGACTATTTATGTCTTCAGATTTTTTTATTATTAACATTAATTTTTTTATCTTATTCTAACTCACACAAGACTCGGAAGCATGTCGAGTCTGGAATCAACAGGACAGCGCCTGCTTACAAGCAAAGGGTTAAATACGATATTAATAACTCTTTACAATTTATCTTTTTATTAGAGTATCTTCTAAATAACTAATTAATTACTGCTTCCTCTCATACTGAGTACATACAGGTATTTTATATTAATACAGTGAGATTTAAATGGCTTAAGAGCTCACAACCTTAATTTTTTTTAAATTTTTATTTTCTTGATTATTTCTTTTATTTAAATCGTCACATACTCCACCGCTTAAATTGCACGCTACGGTTAAGCTTTTTGAGTCAAACTCACTATTGGGCACTGGGATATTGAATGGGGTTAGTGTGTGTAATTTCTTTCACATAGTTGTCGTACACTTTACAATGTTGTCCACATAGTTATTACCTATAGTTACAACACAGTACACTTTATATTCTTATGAACTACCTTTTTTTTTACATACTATTTACACTAAATATTTATACAATTAAAACACAAAACTCTTTCTTATCTCTATCACTTAATTTTACTACCGGTTTTTTGTTTGTCTTACTCTCTCTTCTATAGAGTAACTTTCTAAATCTTTACTATTCAGAATTCTATCTTTTCTTCTGTGAGTCCTATATAACTCATGTAGTTAATGAGTGTTAGTACCCATCTAGTTAATGATTATTCATTAATGCATGCTTCGCAGAACTGGAACTCAGGTTGATCAGGCCTCGTTTCCAAACTCTACGTTTTACATTTCTTACGTGGATTCAGAAATATAATTTTCTTTACTGCCTAGTATTCCCTTTTCTTTTTGGGTTATACTATACCGTCACTTCTTCTTATACAACTTTAGTTGCGAAATATGCGTTCTCCGCACATATTTCTGAGTTGCAGGTTCGCACAGGGCTACTGTAACTGGAGTTAGGTACTTTTGGATTTGGTAAGGGCCACACCATCTGAATGATAGTTTCGAGGTGGTCTTATCAATCGCACTACTAATGGGGTGAGTCTTGTACATTACTAAGTCACCTACTTGGTACCTGACTGAGTTGCTATGATTACCTTTCTCGTGGTATCTTCTGGATTTTTCCAAGCTTGCTCTCAAGTTAGAGCGGGCTTTGTTCCATATTCGCTTTATCTGCTTATCCGTTATTTGCGGAGGCAGCAGATCGTGTATATTCCATCTTGTGGACAAAGGGTGGTTTGGTCTATACTTGTATAGTAACTCGAACGGGGTCGACTTGTGACCTTCGTGGTAAGCTGAATTAAAAGCGTATTGAATCCAGGATAGATTTTGGTCCCACGACGTGTGATCGTTCGCATGATAGGCTATTAGCGCAGATTTGAGGTTTCGTAGATACCTTTCAGCAATATTGCCTTGCGGTCGATACTCTGTAGTGGTTATATGGTCTATCCCTAACTTGAAACACATATTCCTAAATTCTTTTGCTTTAAACTGCGGGCCGTTATCAGATACTATACGTACTGGAGTACCGTAATCTTTAAATAATCTTTCCTGTAGTATTTTAACTGTTGTCGACGCTAATGCTCGTCGCATGGGATACATCCAAACAAATTTGGTGAACGAATCTACACATATCAGTAACATGGTATTTCCTGATTTGGATCGTGGATACGGACCTGAGAAATCTAGATAAAGTTTCGAAAAAGGGGTCTTTGGGATTTCTGATATCAATTGGCTTACTTGAGTATTTCTGGCAGGTTTGCTAAGGGCGCATAATGAACATTTCTTTAAGAAGGTAGCTATTTCGCAGTTCATATTGTTCCAATGATATTCCTTTCGAATACGATGTATCGTCTTATTGATTCCCATATGGGCTCCTATGGTAGATTAATGGAAGTATTCCATTAGCATGGGCTTAATTACATCCGGGGCTATTATTCTTAATTCCTTTCCGTCTCTTATTTTGAGACACAGTACATTCTTACTCAATACGTACTTCTCGGATTTAATACCTTGGGTAAGTTGTTCTATAATAGGCTTCAGTAAGGGGTCTTGTTGTTGATATAGGGCAATGTTTGTAAAGGCAAGAGGGAATTCAGTAATTACGGCGTTCGCACTTGCTATTTCCGACTTCACTACGTTTTCGGAAGTTTTAGTGGGTGACTGGAACATACGGGACAGGGTATCGGCGACTACATTTTGAGTACCTTTAATATGCTGCACTCTGAATTTGTAGCAGTTTAATTTCAATATCCATCTGCCAATTCGTCCTAATTGTTTAGGGTGATTCAATAACCATGATAACGCCTGATTGTCGGTTTCTAAAAGAAATTCTTTATGTTCTAGGAAGGGTTTAAACTTTTCGAATGCAAAAACAATTGCTAAACATTCCAATTCATATGCAGAATACTTTCTTTCTTGATCGCTCAGTGTTCGTGATGCATAACTAATTGGTAGTCTACAGTTATCTATCTCTTGGTATATCACTGCACCTAATGCTACACTGGAACTGTCGGTTTGCACGACGAATGGTTTTGTGAAATCAGCTAATTGCAAAACTGGGGGAGATATAATGCTTTCTTTAAGTTGCTCAAACGCGTTTTGATGTATTGAGCTCCATTCGAACTTTGTTCCCTTCTTTCGTAAGGAGTTTAGGGGTGCTGCTATTTCGGCAAGATGGGGAATGTATTTGTGGAAATAATTCACCATACCTAAAAATCGGGCTATACCTTTTGCATCTCGTGAAGGTGCAAATTCTCTAATAGCACGGGTACGTTCGGGGTCAATGCTTACCTTTCCATTCGCCTTCACTATGTGTCCTAAGAAAGAAAACTGAGGGACAGCAAAACTTACCTTATTTGGGTTCACCGTTAATCCTGCTCTTAGTAAACGAGATAACACTTCACGCAAATGTCTGAGATGTTGTTCCATTGATTCACTGTATATTACGATGTCGTCCAAATAGTGGTACACATATTTAAATTTAATGTCGTGAAATATCTTCTCCAATAGTCTACTACATACGGAACTTCCTTGAGATATTCCAAAGGGTACCCTAGTAAATTGGTACAAGTTAAAAGGAACTGCAAACGCGGTTAGACGTTTGGATTCTTCTGAAAGAGGTATTTGGTGAAAAGCTTGATTTAGATCCATTACCGTAAAAACCATTGCTTTAGTAAAATAATGAAACGCATTATGGATGTCTGGAAGAGGGATTGATTCAAATTCTATTCTTTTATTTAATTGCCTGTAGTCTACAACTAGTCGGTGTTTATCTGGTCCTTTCGGTACTAAAAAGGAGGGTGAAGAATATGGGGACGTAGAGGGTTCTATGACTCCTTGATCCAATAACTTATTGATATGGTTTCGCATGACTTCCATCTTGGGGGGCGACAACTTGTACGGGGGTAGTCGTATTACTTTCTGATCACTCAGATTAATTTTATACTCTATTAGGTCCATCAGTCCTAGTTTTGGTGTAAGAACCGAGGAAAATTCTTTTATTAGTTTTACTATTTTGACTCTATCTCTTCGTTCTAGGTGAGATAAATCTGAATCTTGGTGTATTACATGTGCAGTGGATGAACAACGTTTATCTTCATTACTATCAAATTTATGTTTTCTTGCACGGTCAAATCTGAAATAAAATTCTCGCTCGTAGATGTCAAGAATCATTCCTGTCTTACTAATAAAATCTGCACCTAATATTAAATCAGGTCCTAATTCTTTACATACTAACATTGTAAATATCCAACTTAGGTTTTTTATTTTAACCTTAATGGTAATGCTCAGGTTTATATTTATTTTACGTTTATCAGCGGTAGCACACTTTATATTCACAGGTTGGTTCCGTTTTACTAGATGATGTTTAGCTAACATGTCCGCTAATTCTTGGCTGATTAAGCTTCTACTAGATCCCGAATCAATTAAGGCGATGGGGGATGTAACGCCTAAGTCGACTCGTATTAATGGAAGTAATTTTTTTTCCATTTACATCTATTAATCGCATTACACTTTTCACGAAATTCTCGCACATAGGGGTCGATATCTTTCGCACCTTTTTTGTTTTTCACTTGGTTACAGAATAATTCATTCTTATTATTATTACTGGTTTCTTTTAGTTTACCCAATTTTGAGTAGCTGCGGAAGACACAGGTTTTCGGGTCTCCCTGCCTTACATGTTTTTTGAATTGGGGTTATTCCGTTCCAATGGCTTACTTTTGCACTCTCTTCTTATGTGCCCATATTTGCCACAATTATAACAGGTGGGTTTTCTGCGAGGTGGGTACTTGGTTTCCGCTTTATCTGGGTTTACAGTTAACTTACCAGCTTTGCGCACATGGTGAGGTCTACTAGAAACTTGTCTTTCATACGAGGTTGTTACATCAGGCAGTAGTGCTCGCAATTGATGTCTATTAGTTCCAGAGGTTTTCATTGCTTCTCTATTTTGATCTGAGTACCATACATTTGAAGAATGGATACTGCACTGTTCTAGATCAGCAATTGTATTGGGTCTATTCATCAATGATAGTCGAGATCTTTCTTCGGGTGACACTCCTATTAAAATGGTGTCCACCAGTTGTGTTTCATTCCAGCTTACACGCAGTAGTCGAGACGACTCCCTAATATCGGAGATGTAGTGAGCTAATCTCTCCTGATGTCCTTGTACTCGGAGTACTGTCTTCCTTTTTATTTCCTCATAGCTACCGGTGGGAATAAAGTATTTTATTAAAGAGCTATGTAGCTCTTCTACTGGGAAAGTAGAGGTTAGGGCTTCTAGCACACGATTTTTTAACGGGGGTTTACACTTTGGTAACAGAACTTGTAAAATTTGCCAGTCATTCAGCTGTTGTAGATCCTTTATCTGAAGAAGATAACTAATAAATGTTAGTAACTTGGAAACATTTAAACCATCTGTATAAGGGATTTCGGTTAAAATCTTCTCCACAGGGTGAGTCATTTTTCCGTATAGATCTGCGTTATAGTTCATAGGGGTAATTCCTCGATGAGGGTGGTTAGATTCATCGGGGGTGTTGGTCAATTCATTATTTCCGGGACGAAACTGAAAATGCTCGGGAGGAGGGACATTTACATCTGTATCAGTTTTTTGTTCTGGGTTCGCTTGCGATACGATAGGTGAGTTCCGATCCGAGTTAGGCGGAGGTAAACCAGTGGTGGGGGATTGTACTGGGGAGATGTGTAATTTCATTAATCATTTCTCTATTTCGTCCATCCTGAATGAGTCGGATTTTCGTCTTAAATCGTTGATAATTGAAGGTAAGCGGCGTAGAGCTTCGTCTGCTAGCTTTTGTACACCAACGGGTATTTCTGTGAGATTCGGCCAGATCGACAAATTTTTTATTCGCCTGGTTAAATGCTCTATTCTCTGGGTAGTCCGCAAAATTTTTGCCGGAGATTTCTCGTCTTGGAGTGTTTGAGACAATAAGTATAGTTCACTATACTTGGCATTACAAATTTCTTTCTCGCTTTCATAATCGAGTTGGCTTAGATTGTTTAATTGCACGGGCGCATCAAAACCACATTCGCGAATTGAACTTCGTAATTCCGCGACTGTTACATCAGCATGGGGTAGTCCACGCAAAAGGGCTTCGTAAGACAGCTCGTCTTTTAATAACAAATCCGGGTTAAATTGGGCCATTTTGTTCTAACACATTAGCACGTACTTAAAATTAATACTAGTATATTACACATATATTACATATACATATAATAAATTCATAAGTAATCAATTTACACAAATTAGAAAAGAACAATTTCTCTTCTAAGGGAGAGACAGAAATCACACACACATATCTTTCAAGGTTAAATAGCCGATCAGCTGTTTACTGGAATGTAGGTCAGAGGGTGGCCTACATATTTAGTTAACAAAGGAGGGTTGAGCGAGTCAGAGAGAGGGGGTTTTACTCTTATTGTTCTCCACAATGCGACTGAATAACACAACTACTGTATACCGGTTTAAACAAGAGAAGGGGAGCGCAGACGCTTGATTCTATTATTATTATTCTGCTTAGACAACACTTTGGCTTCGTTCATTCATAAACTTTTCTCAATTAAATAATTACTTATTTTGTTCACAAGTTTTAAATCACGAACTTCTACTTAATTACTTTATTATTATTAACAAAGTTATTTTTAATCAATTTTTTTTTTTTTAAACACATACTAGTGTATGTAAGCTAGATAGTTGGACATACACTGTGCAGAATGATTCAGGAAACAACAGGTCATAGATTGTCGTAAACAAACCTGTTACAGATTGTTCGGTTGACCAAAATTGTTATGCTTGGTCACAATTCATGTATGCATGTACTTACATCGAATTATGCAGGTTCCTACTGGCCTATAGAATGCAAAAGCTACATGCATTGTATGACGCTAAGGATATTTTACTTATACATACTACCATCTACGTAACTTAATACACTATCAAATATGTTTTGAACATTACATTTATTAAAGCAACTTTCTGAGTGCATATATCAATATTATATATTTAGTTATTGATCTTACAATTTATCCACGCATAGTGAATGCAATTTTGTTTGTGACACTATATACACAATTAAAACTCTTTCCTTTGTTTCCTTTATTTTTTTGAATGACGCAATTTTGTTTGCTTAAAACACCTTTATAAAATTTAGCATAGTGGCGCACTTTTGTGACACTCTGTAAACAATTACCCTTTTATTTTTTTACAAGTAAGCAGAGTTGCGCAGTTTTGTAACGTCTTTTCGCCGCGTTACAAATCCAGGGAACCCCTCGTAATTAAACTCCGTTAATTAGATGGGCTGCCTACGTTGTAACAGAATTGATCACAAATAATTAATGTAACAAATTACTTACTAACTGTGTAAGGAAACAATGGCAAGGTATACAATTGATTTAAGCACTCCTCATATGTGTGTACCAAGAAGACTTCTCTTTATTTAACATTTAAAAAAACATATACTGACAGATCCCATGACATTACTAATTCAATTATTAAGTTATTTGAAAGGTTTCTTTAAACTTTGAGATCAAACTTGATTTTATATAGCTATACCTCGGATCCGGGTCAACTTTCTGTATTTCTGTAATTAAGACTTTTAATTATACTCATTTCATGATATTAGCTTGCAAGACTTTCTTTTATTCAACCATTAGAAGAATGGTATTATTGCTTGAATTATATTACTCTACATTAGCATATAAACTGTTACAACGTATGAAGTTAGAATAGTTACATGAAATTCTTAGATTTAATTTATAAGTCTTTACAAAGTTAATAGTTTCTGAAAAGTCTCTTTCAAGATGTGTTGTGTAACAAATATTAGTAACCCTCGATAGACAGGTTATCGAGTCACCTTTTTAATTGGTATGCAGAAGACTCGTCCTGGGGTATCCGTCTTGGGAAACAGGAACAGCTACGTCGTCATCTCGGTCTGGCCTTCCTCTGTAAAGGGCTCCAAAAGTTCGCAGGTTGAACAGTATGTCGTGTAGATATCTACGATGATCTTGTAGATTCTCGGATGTCCTGATCTGCATATTTTGTCACGTGCAGTAGAGTTTGTGGCTTCTGATAGTTCACATCTCCGGGTATGACTTTGGAATTGTTGTTAATTGTTGAAGCACGAAGTCATCTTGTGTTACACTCTTTTTTTTTACGTTTCGATTTTTTTTACTTTAAATTTCTTGTCTATTTACATGACTATATTAATTAACACATCCAGATGCTTTAAACAGCTACATCTGGTACACCATCTTAAGGTGAGACAAAATGTAGTTAACATATTTTAAGCGCACAGCTCCTACGTCTATACTGTACGAAGTCACCATTGCAAGAGAGAGAAATTCCGCTCCCTTCGCCTGGTACTGGGCAAAAGTTAGTGGGACAATTTCCGCGCGAGAATATAGTTCCTAACTATATTTAAGTTAACATTTTTATTTATACAAACTATCCCTAAACAAATATACATAATTTAAATCAGTTGTTTTAGCGACTATTTATGTCTTCAGATTTTTTTATTATTAACATTAATTTTTTTATCTTATTCTAACTCACACAAGACTCGGAAAGCATGTCGAGTCTGGAATCAACAGGACAGCGCCTGCTTACAAGCAAAGGGTTAAATACGATATTAATAACTCTTTACAATTTATCTTTTTATTAGAGTATCTTCTAAATAACTAATTAATTACTGCTTCCTCTCATACTGAGTACATACAGGTATTTTATATTAATACAGTGAGATTTAAATGGCTTAAGAGCTCGCAACCTTAATTTTTTTTTAATTTTTATTTTCTTGATTATTTCTTTTATTTAAATCGTCACAAAACAATACCCGCATGTAAAGTGTTCGAAGACAGTATACTTTAGTTCATTAATATGTAATTTTTATGATATAACGATTTTTATGGTAAAACAGTATTTTTCTTCAAAAAACGCGATAGAAAAACAAAGTTTTGGCCATTACCCTGTAGCGGGTCATTTTTGGGTGTTTTTATTTTTAACCATTTGGGGCATTATTATATTGTTACTTATTTCGTTTTCGGGCGGACTGGTATAATAAATTTGAAAAAACGGTAATTGTATTGTGCAACGTTATTTGACAAGCAACAGCACGAGGTTGAGAAACAGAGTTTGGAACAAAAGCGACACGCAATTTCAGTGGTGTAACGGCAGAAGAATTTACCTCCACCAAAATTCTAAGAATTCTGTGCATGTGTTTTGACGCCCGTATGCAACTCAGCCGGGCGGGGATCGGCACTGACGCCGTGAGTGACAACGCAGTTGAGACCAACATGGCGCTGGGACGAGAAGTTATTAGTTCTAAGTGACCGGCTACCGGAAAACCAGCGTCAAACTCCGCCTACTGTGAGCGACATCAGCAGAGCAGATGCCAATATCAGCCTCTGGACACACACATGCCAGTTATAATCCATGCATAAAATGGTTACACGACAGCAGAGGAACAAGGAGCGACGACGAAAACATCGTGGCATTGAAGAACAACTTCCATGCAGGAACAGGTAGATGTACCTGTTACGTTCACAACCACACAGTCTACATTAAGCAGAGACGCCATATAGTCCACGAGATACAGAGTACCGCTACAGACGCTTACAGTTTCGTTGCGGACCCGGTTGGTCGATTTTCGTAAATGTAATTAATTCAAGAAGACCGACCGGGACCCGAGGCGATAATCAACGGATCTCAGTTACAAAATTGTTGCAAGTGCGAATCGCAAACAGTTAAATTACGGACATTGGAATCGAATCGGGACAAAATACGTGTTCGGCCGGCCACGCGGTAGTGAACAGTTGTAAAACAATAAAGGAGTTTGTAAAATATAATAACAAGGGGTAAAGTATTAACTTGTGTGAAAGAGTGTGCAATGCTGGGCTGTTCTGTGTTTATGTGTGAAATATATAATTGTTTGTATCTGTATAAAGGATAAGGTAAGCCATAGTCGATAAGGTGCAAGAGTTGCACAACATGTAACACGAAGTTTTATCAATTCAACATTTCTTATTAATAAAAAAATCTAATTTCTCTTCCATATAATTGAGAGTTAAATTCTTTCAATGCCTTATTTCGTTATATGTATCGTCAGAGTTCGTCGAACGAAATGGGTTAGTCCACACTATGCGATCCGGCCAGATCAAGTTGAAAGGTAAGTGGGAGTTGTAATTTGAATAAATTTACTTTTTACCAATAAAGATAAAAAGTTACAATTGGTGCCGTGACCAGGATTTAATATAACTGAAGAGGGGTTATTTTAACACCGGCCTACATCTGACGATGCATAGCGAAGTAGGGTTATGAAAGCAAATTGATTTGGTAAAATATCAGTTTTGAAATAAAATTACTAATTGACAGTTGTTACGTAAGAAAAAATAGATAAAGTAAAAATGTCCGAGAATACAGAAAAAAGTAGTATAATAAATTCAATTATGAGTGAAAGTGGCCTTGAGTCGCAATCGCTGGATGAAAGTGGTATGTTGAGGGGGGAAATGGGTGCTGTTACAGAAACAGCTGGCGGCAGTAATGTAATAGTTCATTCCACTCCGATTGCGTCTCAACCACAACCAAACGAAATAGACGTTGATTCGGGGATTCAATTGACCCCCGTTTCAACTAATAAAAGTAAACAAGCAGAGGAAACAAATATGATGAGCATTATGCTCAGTCAATTCGAAAGAATGAATAATAATTTTGAGACCAAATTTAATGTAATGAATAGTCGTTTTGATGATAATGATATAATTTTAAATAAGATGAAAAGTGATGTTAACTATAAATTAGACCAATTAACGAACGATTTTAATGAACAGAAAATAAAATGCGAAAGCAAAATGTTCAAAACGAGATTAATTTTAAAGAAATTAAAGACCAGAATACTCAGTTTCAGCAAAATATAAATATAAAATTTGACGAGTTGATAAATAACATACAAAACAAGAATGTATGTCTTGAAAATGCCAATGAAATGACAAGAAATAGTTCGAATAAAGTAGAACAGAGTAAGAATAATACAAACAAAAGTTGTAATGGCAGTGTTGTGTTAGGTAATGAATTAATAAATAATAATGATAATAATAACGAGAATAATAATGTGTTTGAGAAATTGGTATCAGAAAGTGATATGGTAAAAATAAATAATGAAAGTATAGAATGCAGTGATTATGAGATGTTAATGTGTGTCAGTGAGTTAGAGAGAGAGAGAAAAAATAATGTTGTAGTAGAGTGGGGACAGAGGGGAAATTTTCCTTTTATTATTTATGATGATTTAATGTGGTCACAAGAGTTTTTGAAGGGCAAGAGTCCCGTGTTAGTAGAAGATTTGAGTTTATTTTATTTGTATAAGTTTATACCCTCTGTGCGGGATGATTTTATAAGTATGAGATGGTGTCATGATGAGAGTGATTTAAATAGAGAATTGTGTGTTGAGAGAGAGATAGAGTTATATGAAGTAGAGAGAGATTATGATGAATTGAAAGAAATATTAGAAGTGTATTTAAACAAGAATGATTTAAGTGATAATACAAAAGTAACTAACCCGATATTGGAAATATTTACTGACGGAGATTTAACAGAAATACTTAACTTAGACTTGGTGAATGATTATTATGGTATAACGGATAAATTGAAATTGTTTGGTTATGACACACAAGACAACAGTATGTGTGTCAATATAATTGAACAGTGCTATACAAAACCAAGATTAATCTTTGACGATGGAGGGTAGACTGTAAGACAATAAAAGACAATTAAACATTATGTTTTATGGTTTGTTGACATGGCAGAAATGGGAAACAATGAGGTGAGAAGTGAGAATAAATAAAAATAAATATGTATATTCCATGTAATTTGTTCAATTTTAAGATGTGCTTTTATTATGTTAGGATATCAGCTGATCAGCAATACCATGTCACTGGTATAGTGGTTTGTAAAGGTTACAAATAATTAATGTTCGATGTACTACAGATATTTTGAAGTAAAGATAAAAGGAATATGAGAAATGAAATAATAATAATTTATGCAAATTAATAAAAGATAATTCATGGGTGATAAATGTTTTATGGGACATGCAGACCTGTCCAAGTTGAATTAAAAGTTGAATGTGAAATGATGGAGATGAATATAATGTAATGTTGTTTTTGAGTTAATGTATGTTATAGAATTTGGTGAAATATTGATGTTGACACAGTGGTAATGGAGACTTTATGTAGATTTTGAATGATATATTGTTGTTTTTATAGTTAATGAGGTTATTTTGTGTATTTGTAGTAATGTAATGAGATTGAGATTTTTTGGGGATGGCAATTTTGTATTAGGGGGTAGTGTAGTTGGGGAGTCCGCAACAAGGGTTGGGACGGGAATTGGAATAGATTTTAGTGAGGAGGGGCCGCCTTAGGTAAAATCCGGGGGCCAAATAAGGGAATGAGTTTTTGGGAAGGAAACACGTATCCTATATATACAAAGGGTTAGCGAGTTTTATATATGTAGAGAAGGCGGCGAATTGTGTTAAATGATAAGTTGGGGTTTAGAATGTCCTGATTAGTAGATATTTTTGATAGAGTTGGGTGTCATGGGAGTTGTAGTTGATGAATATTAGAGTCAGAGGGAGAAAGTTTATGTGTATAGAAATATATAGAAATCTCATACAGAAAAACGAGAATAAATAATTTACATCACCCACAGTATATTAAAGTAAGATTGTTGAAAAGAAAGAGGAATTTATAATAAAGAATATATAATTGTTTATTTTTTTTCAACCAGTGACAGAATTTTGATAAAATTTGAAAATAATGTAAAGTCAAGAATTGTTTGTTTTAAATAATTTAAATGTCAATCTGTTTATTATCTGTATTAATATTTTGTTTGTTTTAAATATTTTGTTTATTATGTTTTGTATTTCAAGGTTGAATATTGAAAATGTTCAAGGTATTTTCAGAAATCATACATAACATATGTAGGTCAAGGGTTTTGGACTTGACCTAGTTATGATCAGCTGATGAGTTCATACACCTACTAAGCTTGTGTATAGTAGGAAGCCAATTGTGATTTGTTTGTTTAATTAATTCAAACCAATATTTGAATAGTTTTAATAAATATTTAATAAATAAATTTAATAAAAAATTTAATGAATAAATTTAAATTTTTTTTTGAATTTTAAAATTTTTGGAAATTTTAAATTAAAAAAAAAAAAAAAAAAAAAAACTAGATTTTTCGCCTGCCAGCGAATGACTATTTTAGATAATGAGTTTTTATTATGTGTGTATTAACCATGTTGCTTTTATTGTATTGCATTATATTGGTAGACTATAAGGGATTCTCATGCTAGAGTAAGGATGTATTTGTATTATTAGAAATGTTTAGGTTAAGTCATTGAAACAAAAATTAGAAAAAAGAGGAAGAGAATTTTTTGATAAACGATTATTTTTTGAATTTTGAATTTTTTAAATTTTTGAAAAATTTTAAAAGAAAGTTTTGTTCTTATGTGTTATGGTAATATGTAATGTTAGTGTGTGTGAGCCCAGTATTTGCCAAAGGCAGCCCAGCTTGCAAAAAGGGGATCCATATCGGCGGAGGAGCTGGAGTAATTTTAGCCAGGGATTGAGGATTTTTGGGGGTAGCATGTTATAAGGCGAGGTGTGCCGTGGTGCGAGTCTGATCGATTTCTCGGTGTTGGGATCTCTTACGGAGAAGTCCAGTGATCTCGTTCAGATGAGTCCATGGTCGCTGAGCCAGGGGGGTCGTGTACCCATGAGAGTAAGAACCAGGGGGTTGTTGGCACCAGTTCCTCACCGGTCCTCTTCGGGGTTTATCGATGAGATTTCTTCTGTCATGGACAGCAGAATTCTCATCGAGGGGGTATTGTAGCGGGTCATTTTTGGGTGTTTTTATTTTTAACCATTTGGGGCATTATTATATTGTTACTTATTTCGTTTTCGGGCGGACTGGTATAATAAATTTGAAAAAACGGTAATTGTATTGTGCAACGTTATTTGACAAGCAACAGCACGAGGTTGAGAAACAGAGTTTGGAACAAAAGCGACACGCAATTTCAGTGGTGTAACGGCAGAAGAATTTACCTCCACCAAAATTCTAAGAATTCTGTGCATGTGTTTTGACGCCCGTATGCAACTCAGCCGGGCGGGGATCGGCACTGACGCAGTGAGTGACAACGCAGTTGAGACCAACATGGCGCTGGGACGAGAAGTTATTAGTTCTAAGTGACCGGCTACCGGAAAACCAGCGTCAAACTCCGCCTACTGTGAGCGACATCAGCAGAGCAGATGCCAATATCAGCCTCTGGACACACACATGCCAGTTATAATCCATGCATAAAATGGTTACACGACAGCAGAGGAACAAGGAGCGACGACAAAAACATCGTGGCATTGAAGAACAACTTCCATGCAGGAACAGGTAGATGTACCTGTTACGTTCACAACCACACAGTCTACATTAAGCAGAGACGCCATATAGTCCACGAGATACAGAGTACCGCTACAGACGCTTACAGTTTCGTTGCGGACCCGGTTGGTCGATTTTCGTAAATGTAATTAATTCAAGAAGACCGACCGGGACCCGAGGCGATAATCAACGGATCTCAGTTACAAAATTGTTGCAAGTGCGAATCGCAAACAGTTAAATTACGGACATTGGAATCGAATCGGGACAAAACACGTGTTCGGCCGGCCACGCGGTAGTGAACAGTTGTAAAACAATAAAGGAGTTTGTAAAATATTATAACAAGGGGTAAAGTATTAACTTGTGTGAAAGAGTGTGCAATGCTGGGCTGTTCTGTGTTTATGTGTGAAATATATAATTGTTTGTATCTGTATAAAGGATAAGGTAAGCCATAGTCGATAAGGTGCAAGAGTTGCACAACATGTAACACGAAGTTTTATCAATTCAACATTTCTTATTAATAAAAAAATCTAATTTCTCTTCCATATAATTGAGAGTTAAATTCTTTCAATGCCTTATTTCGTTATATGTATCGTCAGAGTTCGTCGAACGAAATGGGTTAGTCCACACTATGCGATCCGGCCAGATCAAGTTGAAAGGTAAGTGGGAGTTGTAATTTGAATAAATTTACTTTTTACCAATAAAGATAAAAAGTTACAACCCACACTTTTGTACATGTTAGGTTATGTTCGAAGACCGTATATTTTAATTAATTAGTATGTCATTTTTATGATATAATGATATTTTTTACTAAAACAGTGTTGTTTCTTTAAAAAACGCGCAAAACGAATTTTTGGACATTACCCGCACTTACGGGTTAAGCACAAGGCCTGGAACCCAACACTTTTTTTCAATCTCTTTTTTATGCTTCAAATGTATTGTATACAAAGTTTCAGCCTTTTCGGAAAAATTTTAAGGTTTCAGGGCATTTTCGGATTCGTCGACTGTACTAGTAGAGATAGAAAGTAAGTAGTGTATAAATAAGATTAATGAAAATAATGATGACATAAAAATTAAAATAGTGGAGGTAGAAAATGTGTGTAAACAATCTGTGCAAGACAGTATGGGGGTTATGAATAAACATAACCTTCAATATGAAAATAAATACGATAATAAATTAAGAGTAATTGAGCAAGACCTAGTAGAAATTAAAGATGAATTACATGTGGCCGTAAGCAAAAATTTAAATAGTGTTGCGGAGCGAATATTGTATACTGGCGAAGCAAAAGATGATATCGAACTCGAACAATTTAGTTGTGACAACCGGAGAGTACACCCGATGCAGTTTCTGAGTAGGGTAAGGGAATTTAACCGGTTTAATAGCAGTAGTTGGGAGATAAAATTGTTAAAGATTTTAAAGTGTTTTAAGGGCAGTTCTGAAATATGGGCGGAAGTACATAATTCCGAGTGGAGTAGCTATGAGAAGTTCTAGGCAGCGTTCCGGAATAAATATTGGTCCGAAGAGGATCATGAAATATTACGTAGTAAAATCATGGGAACCGGGAATTTTGGGGGAATAAACAACATAACCATGTATGTAATGAGAATATTCAACGAGGCAAAGTACTTAGAACCGCCGTTGCCATTTCGGTCATTTGTTAGACATGTTAGTAAACACTTGCCCAGAGAAGTACAAATTACACTAATGACGAGAGAGATAGCGGACATAAACGAACTAGAAAACATGTTAGATGTATTTCAAAACATAAAGGAACAGGAGATGGGTAGGCGTCCGAACCCGCCAACGTCACACACTAACAGGAATTACCAGCAATCCAGGGGGATACCCAACTCTTATAGAGGGGCGCGTGGAAGTAATAGTAGTAACCATAGAGGCAAGATGTGGGAATGTCCGAATTGTGAGTATGAGAATTTTGCTTTCCAAACAGTATGTTACAGATGCAACAAGGTGAGAGATTGCCAACGGAGCAACGTGGCCTCCACTCATCACAATCAACAGCAACGAGGTGGAGGTAACGACAAAGGAGGTGGAAATGCGATGAGAGGTAGAGGAGGATACAACCAAGCTGTGGCGGGTACGTCTACGGGAAACTAGAAGAGACAATGGGGAACCGGGCCCAGCCATTGTCGACGGAGGACTCTGGGGTCCAAGAAGAATGCAAATACCAGAGCAATATCATTATCACAGACATGTCAAAGGAGTTGTTGGAGGAAGACGACACAGGAATTATGGAAACCAAAACCGGGTTGACAGAGGTAATCGTCAATATAGAAGGTAAGAACTTTAAAACATTAATAGATACAGGAAGTGAGATATCAGTAGTTTAAGAAAACGTAATGGGAGAATTACAAAAAGTAAATAAACATATTCCATCATTACCAGTTGCGGGAGTAACAGTAGTGGGGGTAACTGGAGTACGGAGTAAAAGGGTTACTAGACAAGTACAATTGAATATATGTATGAATGAAACTGAATTTGAAAATACTTTTCTAGTGGTTAAGGGACTGAGTTTAGATGTAATATTGGAAAATGATTTTTTGGAGAGAAATAAAGCAGTAATAGATTTTAATAAAAGAATAGTAGAATTTAGTAATGGGAGTGAACCAGTCAGGGTTAATTTTATGAGGGTGACAGATGAGATTAAAGTCACGGGGATAAAAATAATACATAAACGAGTAGGCGATGGAGACATAGAAACAGAAGTGAATATATGTCGAGAGAGTGAGATTGTAGAGAATGAGGAGAGAGAGAGATGTATGCGAGTGATGAGAGAATATGGGAAAATAGGGCACATAAATTTTTTAATGAGGGTGGAGTTGTAGGGAGTCCCCAGCGACAGGCGTTGTGGGCAGTTGTGGAACGTTTTAGAGAAGTGTTTGCGGAGTTGCCTGGAAAAGCCAGGAACTATGTATGCGAGTTGAAGGTTCGAGAACACTCACCCTATATGCAGAGGAGTTATCCAGTGCCGTTTTCGAAGAGGAGAGCCGTGCAAGAAGAATTGGACAGAATGATGGAGGGAGACATTATTGAGAGATCGATATCGCCATACTCGAACCCATTAGTAGTGGTCATCAAGAAGGATGGAAAGGTAAGATTGTGTTTAGACGCTAGGAAAATTAACCAAATTATAATACCTGACTGGGAGTCACCGGAACCCATAAACGAAATATTTCAGAAATTCAGGGGAGTCAAGTACATGACATCTTTGGATTTGACAGCAGGATACTGGCAAGTTCCGCTACCAGCAGAGAGCCGGAGATATACTGCATTTCTTTTCAATGGTAAGAATTATCAGTTCAAACGTTTGCCATTCGGACTTAACACTAGTGTAGCCAGTTTCATAAAATGTCTAGATATGACATTGCAGCCTAAAGACTTGGATTTTGTAACTGTATATGTTGATGACATTAATAGCATCACGAACATTTTCAGAACATTTAGAACATCTTGAATATGTGTTAGATAAATTACAACAAGGGGGTATAATGGTTAATTGGGATAAATCCAAGTTTCTACAAACTGAAATACACATTTTAGGTTTCATTATTACTCCGGAAGGAATTCTAGCTAACCCGGATAAGGTAGAAGCTATTATGCGCTTTCCCGAACCGAAAAACATTAAGCAGCTGCAAAGTTTTTTGGGTCTTTGTAACTTTTATAGGAAATTTTAGAAAAACTACACACAGACAACCGCAAGATTGAGCGCAGTTCTACAGAAGAATAAACAATGGAATTGGGGAGAGAAGGGAGACATTCGAGGAGATAAAGAAAAAATTTTCGAATATGGTAATGATGAATCACCCTGATTTTTCAAAAACTTTCTATTTGTAGACTGACGCAAGTAATGTCGCCCTGGGAGCGGAGTTATATCAGGAAGATGATGAAAAAGAACATCAGACGATAACCTTCGCCAGCAGATCTCTCTTGGCGGCCGAACGTAATTATACAACTACGGAAAACGAACTGCTAAGCATCGTGTTCGCCGTAGGAAAGTTCTGGACTTACATCTTGGGCAACCGGACAATCATCAGAACCGATCATAAGGCGTTGTCATTCCTGAACACGTCCCGATTAACCCATAGCCGGCTCACTAGGTGGGTATTGACATTACAGGAATATTATTTTTCATGGGAGTATATTAAGGGGACAGATAAAGTACCAGACACTCTTTCCAGGGTAGATATCATAGAAAATAAAACAGGGAGGGATCTTAAACAAATAGAGATTTTTCGGTTAACAAGGGAAGACAGAATTTTTGGTGAGGAATTAAGGGAGATTAAAAACCTACAAAGATTAGAAAATAAATTGGGTAAAATAATCGCTAGTCTAGAAGCAGATGTAGATGGGTCTGAATATAATACACATTTCCAAATATATCAGGGAATTCTGTTCAAGAAAGTAGAGGGGGGTGAACATGATTGGAGGTTGGTTATACCTGAAGAGTTGATAGATAAAATTATTTGGGATTGTCATGTAAGATATGGGCATTTCGGGGTGAAAAAGTGTACGAATGTGTTAAAAGAATCTTGTGTTTTTAAGAATATGGAGAGGCGAGTTAGAAGATTGTTAAGGGTATGCGATTTGTGTCAGAGGTCAAAAGTAGTGAATTATAGGGTATAAGGGGAGATGAATTATGTTAAAGTGGAAAGACTGTTTGATTTAGTGGCTGTAGATTTGTATGGGCCATTGCCCAAAGGTAGAGGTGGAGTAGTGTATGTTTTTGTTGTTTTGGACACTTTTTCTAAGTTTGTTAGGTTGTATAGTGTGAAGAGAGCTACGAGCCGGGTGCTGAGTGAAAAGATTACCAAGGATTACATGGTAAACGTAGGAAAGCCAAAGATAATTTTATCTCATCACGGACCCCAATTCATCAGCGGTAGGTGGCTGGGAAGGCATCATACCCAAGCATACGGCAGTATACCATCCACAGTCTAACCAGGCAGAGCAGGTGATGAGGGAAATTGGTAGGATATTTCGGGCGTATTGTCACGCCAAACATACGGAATGGCCGTTGTATGTGAAGAAAGTAGAAGAATGGTTAAATAGTACTACCCACGAATCTACCGGGTTTATGCCATATGAACTCATAAAGGGAACCAGACCACCTAGAATATTAGAACAACTTTTCGAGTATCCACCGGAAGAACAGACCATCGACATAAATGTAAAGATCCAGCTAGCGAACGAGAGTCTACTCACAAAAAGGGAGAGGAGGAAACGGAGGCACGATGAAAAGGGTAAGTGGACTAAATATGAGGTAGGACAACTAGTGTTGGTAAGGAGACATGATTTGTCTAGTGCACAAGAGAAAGAAATAAAAAAGTTTTTCCTGTTATATGAAGGACCCTATGAAATAGTGGAATAAAGATGAATAATGCTTATGTATTACGTAACCAAACGACGCAGAAGATAGTGGGTACACAGAATGCTACGAATTTGAAATTATACTGGTCAAAGTAAGAAACTGAATTTTAATATGTTTTGTTTGTTTTCAGAAGGGACTCTCCCCCATTTTCGGGCGGTCACGAACTTACCAATCCTGACAGTGGGTTTTGGCACTTTGGAGGCGGACCATGGTTGGCGGAACTTCCTTCAGGTGGTGAAAGCGACGATGATCCGACTTCACAAAATTGGTATCAATTAGAAATTCAACTATATTATTGAACGGGGAGGGAGACCCCTAAGGTACGTGGAAAAATATTTTACACTCAAGGTGCATAAATCGGCACCACACCACGTACCTACAATTGCCTGAGAGAGTGCATTTGATAAAATTAGAATGAGGCAATTTTCATATATATGTATTACCAGTGTAATTTGTAAATTATGAGCTACAAATTATAATTTTTTCAGTATTTTAAGAAAAATATGTTTTGTGGAGACGGGCTTGGAGATGATCAGACGGCGGGCTTGGATAAATGAGAAAGAGAGTAAATTTTGTATTGCAATTAATGTAAGGTAGGGTAATTTAGTGGTAGAAAAAGGGGACGTGAATTCACGTAGTGTCTGGCCATCTCCTACCCCATCTCGGAAAAACCCATTTTCGGGCGATCACCGACTCACGTTAGGAATAATAATAATAAGTTTTTAGGTGTTAATAATTGTCAATATATAATTATGAATGTTTATAAGTTTGAGTCTATGACAGTATTCGTATTTTATTTAAGTGAATAATTGACCATATGGAGGTAGGAAGTTTATAAGGCAATTGAAATAGAGTAAAATGTTTGAATAATAAATTTTAAATGAGTTTCAAAGGTTTAAATTATGTGAGGAAATTAATTTATAGTTACGAATTAATTGAGGTAGCTATGAATTTTCTAGCGTAATTTTCATGGTTAACTTAATGTAAAATGTTGTAAAAGGTAGAGTTTGGGTGATAATAATTATTTCAAAAGGGCATTAAGTCAGTCAGAGTTAATTTTAGATGGGTGTTAGAAAAAATAAGAATTTTGGGAATAAAAGTAATACAGAAACGGGGTAATAGTAGGGACACAGTAGCGATAGTGCATGTATATAGAGTAGTGAGAGTGATATAATTGGGGAATAAATAGATGATGGTGAAATTTTGTAAAGAGGGTGGTGTGGTAAGGAGTCCTCAACGAAAGGCGTTGTGGCGGCAGGTGAACCGTAAATGAGCGTTGGCGGAGTTACCTGGGAGAGGCCAGGGACTAATAAGGGAATGAGTACAAGGGAGGGAACACACATCCTAAGTACAAAGAGGGTATCAGGTATTTTATTATAAGAGGAGAATGATTTAAGTGAAGTTAGAGAATTAGTGGAGGTAAATATTTTTGAGAGATTGGTGTCACCCTAGGTAAATCTGTTAGTGAATGTTAGAAGGAAGAAGGGGGTAAGGTTATATTTAAATGCCCATTCGATAAATTAGATCATTGTGGATAACTGAGAATCACCCAAACCAATTGATGACGAAAATGATTAACAGAAATTCATAATTGAAAGGTAATAATAAAATGTACCAGGATAAAGAGTTAATACAATTTGAAACTAAACCTAAATTTGAAATGTTTGTAATTTTTAATCCGATGCAAATTAAATGTTTATTTTAATGGAAGGAGGGAGAGTAAATACTTTGTATTAAAAAGTAAATTAAATTGTAATTAAAGATTTAATCGTTAGTTGGTGCTAGATTGTGTAAGTAGGAATAGATTAGTTTAGGTGAACAAGTAAATATTTTGTTGTACTCACTATTTTATGTTAATGAAGGTCACAAGTAGGAAAGTTAAGATAGAAAATGTATGATGTGAAAGCACATAATCAAGACTATGAACCTCATGTAATGAGAATTATAAATGGTAAATTTGAATATCACACACACACACACACACACACACACACACACACACACACACACACACACACACACACACACACACACACACACACATACACACACACACACACACACACACACACATATTGTAACCACCAGTAATCGATTTTTCTGTATTAATTATATTTGAGAAGTTTGAAAGGCCCCACTGTTGGATTCACCTATTTGTAATCTAAAAGATTACAGTTGTCTTGATTGTTCATCTCTTCTTTCACAGCACTAACACTTATCTAATAATGAACTTTTTCTTGTGAAAACTTACTTTTTTCGTCGGACGCGTTTCGGCGTACGTATCCGCCTTCTTCAGCTTTTAGTCAGACTGCCATCATTTCATAACGGTTTTTGTGTGGAAGGTGTAGTGGGGGTGGTGTGTGGAGGAAGGGGATTGGCACAGGGATTCAACTTGATGTTTGTTTTTTGTAAAATTCTGTCAAAAAGTGTATGTGATTTATATTGTAATTGATCGTTGAGTATGTTGTTTGGTTGTGTTGTGTGGTGTTTATACATTTTGTATTGTTCAGTTGTGTTGAGTTTTCGACCTTTAGGTAAGTAATGTAAAATTTCGAGATTAGTGTCTATGTTGGTGTAACTGTGGTTTTCTGTGTGTATGTGTGTGGCAAATGCGGAGTGTATATTGTTGTTGGTTAGAGCTTTTAAGTGTTCAGAATAACGGGATGAAAAAGATCTTTACATCGGCCAGAGAAAAAACACACTATATTACAGTTATTACGGTGAATAATTTAGTAATTTTCTCCAACCCTATTCGGTATGTATTATCTAAATTGAAGAGAGCGGAGTGTGGAGAGAGTACGTTAGTTCTCTATTCTCCCGTATTCACCAGCTGTAGGCAAATGAGCGCTGTAGTGGGCGATTAATCCATTATTCTAGGTTAAGTCGTTCCACTTTAGGTTTTGATCACTTTCTTTCTCTGTAAATTACACCCTATTAAAATACAATAATTATTCTACAATAACACAAACTCGTCAAATATAATAAGGGTTCTTTATTTTATCTAAGTTTCCAATTCCAACAGTTTCCTTCTCCAGTGATTAATACATCATGTCGATCACACAATATAGGATCGATTCGTTATTTAACTCGTGGTTTAAGTTACAATTTGATTATAATTATATTTTATTCTTTTTTTATCTCTTATTTCAGGGTAAGTTAATTCTTTTAACGATTAGTAAGGCCAGGTAATGCAAAATTAAGGTTACTAAGTATTACAATTGTTATTAACTCTTAATATATAAAATTAAATATAAGCAGGTTTGTTACCAAACTGGGTACGATACTTAAGGTGGCCATGTCTGTTTACAACGGAGTGAAGACAGAATGGTTATGCTACTCTTCACCAAAAACAGCATCCAGATTCTCAATAAAGGTTTAGATATGATGTCCCGGAGTGTAATAGAAGTTCAGTTCTGGTCTTCGTTCTTCTTCACGATCCTACTAGTTGCCGGTCCCAATGGAAATGGTGTAGTATTACGACTTCGTTTGTTTATTGAAAGTGAGGTTTAGTACTTCAATACAAAAGTTCTTCGTGTATTTTTTTAAATTTATATTTCAATTAATTTTGACTTCTTCTGCTATGGATCATCTTTGTTTAATGGTAAATCATTTTCATCATTCTTTTACTGGAAATAGGTCGAATGAGTATTTATTAATTCCGTGAACTTTAAAGATGTGTAGAATTATATTTACTGAGATATAGTTTCAGTAGTTATTACTCAGTTCTTTTTAAATGGATTTCTTTAAGACATTTAATTTGTTTAAATTTGATTCATTTTATTTGGTTCTCTTTTTTATGTAAATTTTTCTGCTGAACTTTACTCATTAGCATATAACAATTGAATGTTGAAATCAACAACATTTCTTGCATTTCTGTTACCCTAACAACCATTACTTTTTCTGTCATTGGATAATATTTGATATCCTAGAGCCAGAATTAGGAAATATTACTACTCTTATTTAATAAAATACTCCCTGCTTGGAATTACACTAAATTACATAAAACTTTCACTTAATCTGCCTTATTAAATCATATACATTTTACTACATTTTCATCTGAATGGACTTATTAAAAAAGGTATTAATTTCCTTTTACAAATACTAAATTTAGGCCTATTGGTTTTATTACACGTTATAATCTTTTTTTGTTTTTAATTTAATTTTTCTTACCTGACCTACTGTACAAAGAGTCACTGGCTTATGGCCAATTATTACAATTTAAAAAAACTGATTTCATTTTATTTTATTATTGAGTTCTTGGATTTCGTTGTCCATGACGTGTCCGTTACTTAACTAAATATCACTATAGTATTGACGACTCGGAACACTAGGTTTTTTTATAAGTAAAAACGTAAAGTTTTACCTTACAGCCTAAACCGGCTTTCGCCTATAGAAGGCTTCATCAGAGGCTGTTGTAGGTAGCGCTGTTCGTCGTGTTGTTGGCGACGAGATAGTTTTTCGAAAGATCAAAGCTGTGTGTGTGTGGTGAGATGTGTTCGAATAATGCGTGCGATTTGAATTGTGTCTGTTCATTTAGGATGTCGTTTTTATTTGTTTTTGTGTGTTTGTATATTTCTAATTGTTCTAGAGTGTCTAGTTTTCGGCCTTTTGTGTGTACGTGTAGGGGAATACTATACAGGGGAAACAAAAGACAATGTGAACAGTTACTAGCGCACATAAACAAAATACATAAAAACATAACCTTCACTGCCGAATACGAACACAACAATACCATAAACTGCTTAGACCTCTCCATCACAAAACTAGAACACAGGCACAAATTCAATATATACAGAAAACCAACTACAACTGACACACTAATACATAACACCTCCAATCACCCAATACAACACAAACTAGCTGCTTTTAGAACCATGATACATAGACTTAACAACATCCCCTTAGATGAAATAGACTACAAAGACGAACTAAACACGATAAAATATCTAGCAGAATCTAACGGTTATGACAGAACAATAGTCAGTAAACTCCTACACAAAACACAAAACAAACAACAGACAAAGACAGAAAACAACAAATTCATAACACTAACATACATCAACAAACAAACAGAAAAAATTGCCCACAAATTCAAAAAAGCAGGATACAGAATCGCTTACAAACTACTAACAAAACAGAACACACACTATCAAAACGCATGCCCAAAGCACAAAAAAAATTCGATCTACCCAGTATATATAAGCTAAATTGTTCAAATTGCAATAAATTCTACATAGGCCAGACAGGACGTAGCTTCAAACAGAGATACATTGAACACACAAAAACACTCCACAGCACTACAGAATCTACCTTTGCAAACCACCTCATTGAAGCAAACCACACATATAAAAACATCGACAATAACATGAACATACTACACGTACACACAAAAGGCCGAAAACTAGACACTCTAGAACAATTAGAAATATACAAACACACAAAAACAAATAAAAACGACATCCTAAATGAACAGACACAATTCAAATCGCACGCATTATTCGAACACATCTCACCACACACACACAGCTTTGATCTTTCGAAAAACTATCTCGTCGCCAACAACAAGACGAACAGCGCTACCTACAACAGCCTCTGATGAAGCCTTCTATAGGCGAAAGCCGGTTTAGGCTGTAAGGTAAAACTTTACGTTTTTACTTATAAAAAACCTAGTGTTCCGAGTCGTCAATACTATAGTGATATTTATTATTGAGTTTATCATAGAACCCTTCATCGGTTTTTAACATCATTATAATGACCACTAGACAATTTATTTACAATTATTGTCTTCCTGGCCAAGTTTACAATTATTTTTCTAAGACATCTTCATTAATTATGTAAAGTACCTTTAACATGATATCATACATAACAAACACACTTGTATTTAATTACTTAAATACAAGTTTAACATGAATGAACTGAGTACCCATTACTTAGTACTTCCTTAAAGTAATGGCTCCACACCTACTACATACAAAATACAAAATAAATATCATGTAAACTCAATATCATGATAAAGTACAACAACAGGTACATCTTTATAAAACATTAAATATTAATTAAACAGTTTATTATATTCGAACTCATCCACAGTAAACTCATCTCACTAGACACAGTGTTTATAGTTTACATCTTACTCTAATCACTCCATATTTTATAATTGGCTACATTTTACTAATTTATTACTTAGTAACCTTACTTAGGTATCGTCAATATATTTTTTTGTTTGGATGAGATTGGCCCTCTTGACCTTAATTATGGCATGCCTTGGACATTGTTTTTCGCTATGTTGACAAAGTTTTTATGTAACGTCAGGAACCTCAACTTTGTTATGTTACATAATACTCCCCCTCCGAAAGAAGTTTATTTTGGCTGAATAAAGTTTAGTTAAAATAAACTTATAGTTTCTTCATACTTTGGAATATTTATTTAATAAAATTATTAATTTATAATGGTTTCAGTCTTTCATTGTTTCTGTTTTAATACGTAATTCAATGGGTTCTTTAGGGTTTATTTTCTCTTTCTATTCTTTAAACTTTTAACTGCACCGGAAAACTGTGTTGATACTCCTTGTGTATCTGGTCGTTAGTTAATTCTCTACTGGTACCTCCCTCAGTTGTAGACCTGTCCTTTTCTCTGGAACTCATAACTTCTTCTAGCTTTTTACGCTATCATTTCTTATTATCATTTTTATATTTAATTACCTCTCTTGGTGTATAATCCCTAAAATACTATATTTCCCTAACATTTTTCCCTAATATCATAGCTGGTACGGAATCAGAGGGGCACTATTGGCTTCCATTACTCTGCCATTTCCCTAACTATATCTTCTCAGATCAGAGGAACTTCATCTCTGTCCAGAAAAAAAATAAACGTTGCACGATCACAACATAATACATATAATTATTACCTATAAGGTAGCTCCTTCACTACAAACTTATATTCAAGGGATGATTACTATTATTTCTGAGGTATCCTAATACTTTTCTTAACTTATTTATCTCATTGTTCTGTAGTTCCATTTATCATATTATTCACCAGTATATTAGTTAAAGCTGTTCAATATTCATTTTAAATTCTCCTTAGTTCCGTGCTGTCAATTAATTATTCTTTAGCATACGTATTTTACTATTTTTAATTCACTCCCATTTACTTCTGCAATTAAACACTGAATCTCCTCCTTATCATAAATTGTATGGCATATTCTTCCTTCATTTAACTCATTTCTAACCCTTCTTTCTCTTCTTTCATGTTTATTAGTTTAAAATAATTTCTTCTGAATTATATAGTATGGTGTTCTTACTTATTTTTGAATTTTTTGGTGTATTTGTTATCCACAAAATTTCTCTGAAGTATCGTACAATTAGTTTATTTCATTTAATAGTTAGTTTAATATATTTTAATTAGTTTCTCATTATTTTCCTTTGGTTTGCTTTATTTGTTATCCATAAAATCCATCCCTTTTGTCTATATTCTGTTTGGAATCTGTTTAACCGTTTTCGGTATCTGCCCTGATCCGGGTTGCTCCACTAATATGGTTTTCCGGTGGATTCCGTAGGTTATATGCAGTTACAAATCTCCCTACGGGATCATCACAGCGTGGATCATACACATACGGTTCAATGTTGCCTTCGTTCCTTCTATTCCTTCCATCATCATTCCTGGAATCGGGATTAGGTTCACGGTTGCCACGACGGTCATCATATCTCCTCGAATCCCTCTCATCAGCCATCATATAGTTTACTTGGGCTTGGTTGGTTCCATGGTCATCTCTATGCTGGTTTACTGAAGGTGCATTTCGCCTTCCTTCCCGGCTTCTAGATGTTTGACCTTCCGCACGGTGACTCCCCTGTGGGTGCCGATTTTCTTCCTCTCTTCGGTACTGATCGTGGTACGTCTGGCCATTATTAAAACTTCGTCGATGGTTATTATGTTGGTTTCGACGATTGTCGTTATTGTTGTTTGACCTGACCTGATTTACTCGTGGCCTATTTTCCCAGTGTTGCTCGTTCTGCCGATCGTTCTGGGGTTCCAGTCTCCTGCGACTTCTCCTGTAGTAGTCCTCCCTTTCATAACTTTCCAGGAGGGCTTCCATCACTCCAATAGTCTTCACTTGACCGCAGTGCCTGGCTCGTGTTATGCCTTCCTCGAAATGGTAAGAAATTTTAGTGACCAGACATTCTTCTGGGATCTGTGGTTCGAGATGTCTAGCGATGCAGACCTTACCCAAGAAGTATGCTGTTGGGGATTGACCTCTTGTGGATTCATACCGTCCATTACATAAATCGTCCCTAATGATGTTTTGGATACTCTCGGACCAATATTTGGTCTTAAATATCTGTTTGAAATCTGTATAATTTTGTATTTCGCTCCTCATTGCCATCCACCAATTGTCTGTTATGTTCTTGAAACTCTCGTCAAGCAGGTTTTTTATCACGTTCCATCGGTTTTCTTTGTTGCGAGCAAATAGCTCTTCTAACCTCTCGAGGAATTCCAATGGGTTTCTGCGGTAATCTCTGAAGTTGATTGCCTCTCGGTTTTCTCCTATTGGTAGGTGTGTGTAATTTATCGGTCTATTTTGTAGAATTACCAGTTCTTCTTGGATTTGGTCTACCTGCCCTTTTACTTGTCCTGCATCACCCTTGATGGTTTCAATTTGACCACCTATTGTTTCCTTTATTTCATCTAGCTTCTTTTGTGTTTCTGCTCGTACCTCCGTTATACCAACTTTGTTATTATTTTCTACCTGATCTATTCTGGCGTCTACTTCTATTCTGGATTGTACAACTGTTTCTTCAGTTTTCTCCAGCCTGTCCTTCGTATCGTCTATCTGCTGTCCAACTTCCTCCATACACTTGTCCATCCTCTGGCTAAGTGTCTTACTGACGTCTTCTATCTTCTCATTGAGAGTTTCCCTTAACTCCTCGTTAGAGTTCTCAATTGCCTTATTAATTTGTTTAAAATCTTCCTTAATACCCTCTTTAATGCTGTCCATCTTTTCATTCATCTGTCTTAAACTTTCTTCATTTCGTTCAAACTTTTCGTTTTGTTTTCTAAAGTTATCATTATTTTCTTCTTTATTCTGGTCAAATCTTTCCTCCATTCGTTTAAAATTTTCATTATTTTCCTCATTGGTTTGCTTCGAGTTTTCCTCCTGTTTCTTAAAATTTTCCTTATTTTCCTCATTGATTTGCTTCGAGTTTTCCTCCTGTTTCTTAAAATTTTCATCTATTTTATCAAATTTCTCGGCTATAAATCTCATCATGTCTTGCAAATTTGGTTCTTCTCTGGCTACCGCTTTATCTGGTTGGTCCCCTTAGGCATCTTCTTTATCACCCGCCGGTTGTTCCATTTCAGTGTCTGTAACTACCTCTGCTTCTTCTTCCCGTCTATCTTCTTCCGTTTCCTGGTCCTTCGCAATCCTTTTAGAAACACCTCTTGTATGCATTCCTGCGCCTCTAATAGTTGCCTGCTCCAGTTAAGTAATGGCGATATTGTCTAATTTTTTACTTAACTAAAGCCTACTCGTTGGGCTCCAATATGTAACCACCAGTAATCGATTTTTCTGTATTAATTATATTTGAGAAGTTTGAAAGGCCCCACTGTTGGATTCACCTATTTGTAATCTAAAAGATTACGTTATATTAGTAATATGTTATTGCATATGAGATCTCCTGCAAATCAATGTTAATTTATAAAAAAAATTATTTATTATATAGTTGATATTATTCGTTTGTCGAACATAGACCTGTGTTAAGTGGTTATTAAGTGTTTTGCCAGAGAAAAAACACACTATATTACAGTTATTACGGTGAATAATTTAGTAATTTTCTCCAACCCTATTCGGTATGTATTATCTAAATTGAAGAGCGTGGAGTGTGGAGAGAGTACGTTAGTAGTATAGTGTGGATCACTTTAGGTTTTGATCGCTTTCTTTCTCTGTAAATTACACCCTATTAAAATACAATAATTATTCTACAATAACACAAACTCGTCAAATATAATAAGGGTTCTTTATTTTATCTAAGTTTCCAATTCCAACAGTTTCCTTCTCCAGTGATTAATACATCATGTCGATCACACAATATAGGATCGATTCGTTATTTAACTCGTGGTTTAAGTTACAATTTGATTATAATTATATTTTATTCTTTTTTTATCTCTTATTTCAGGGTAAGGTAATTCTTTTAACGATTAGTAAGGCCAGGTAATGCAAAATTAAGGTTACTAAGTATTACAATTGTTATTAACTCTTAATATATAAAATTAAATATAAGCAGGTTTGTTACCAAACTGGGTACGATACTTAAGGTGGCCATGTCTGTTTACAACGGAGTGAAGACAGAATGGTTATGCTACTCTTCACCAAAAACAGCGTCCAGATTCTCAATAAAGGTTTAGATATGATGTCCCGGAGTGTAATAGAAGTTCAGTTCTGGTCTTCGTTCTTCTTCACGATCCTAGTAGTTGCCGGTCCCAATGGAAATGGTGTAGTATTACGACTTCGTTTGTTTATTGAAAGTGAGGTTTAGTACTTCAATACAAAAGTCCTTCGTGTATTTTTTTAAATTTATATTTCAATTAATTTTGACTTCTTCTGCTATGGATCATCTTTGTTTAATGGTAAATCATTTTCATCATCATTCTTTTACTGGAAATTGGTCGAATGAGTATTTATTAATTCCGTGAACTTTAAGGATGTGTAGAATTATATTTACTGAGATATAGTTTCATTAGTTATTACTCAGTTCTTTTTAAATGGATTGCTTTAAGACATTTAATTTGTTTAAATTTGATTCATTTTATTTGGTTCTCTTTTTTATGTAAATTTTTCTGCTGAACTTTACCCATTAGCATATAACAATTGAATGTTGAAATCAACAACATTTCTTGCATTTCTGTTACCCTAACAACCATTACTTTTTCTGTCATTGGATAATATTTGATATCCTAGAGCCAGAATTAGGAAATATTACTACTCTTATTTAATAAAATACTCCCTGCTTGGAATTACACTAAATTACATAAAACTTTCACTTAATCTGCCTTATTAAATCATATACATTTTACTACATTTTCATCTGAATGGACTTATTAAAAAAGGTATTAATTTCCTTTTACAAATACTAAATTTAGGCCTATTGGTTTTATTACACGTTATAATCTTTTTTTGTTTTTAATTTAATTTTTCTTACCTGACCTACTGTACAAAGAGTCACTGGCTTATGGCCAATTATTACAATTTTAAATTCCTGATTTCATTTTATTTTATTATTGAGTTTATCATAGAACCCTTCATCGGTTTTTAACATCATTATAATGACCACTAGACAATTTATTTACAATTATTGTCTTCCTGGCCAAGTTTACAATTATTTTTCTAAGACATCTTCATTAATTATGTAAAGTAAATACCTTTAACATGATATCATACATAACAAACACACTTGTATTTAATTACTTAAATACAAGTTTAACATGAATGAACTGAGTACCCATTACTTAGTACTTCCTTAAAGTAATGGCTCCACACCTACTACATACAAAATACAAAATAAATATCACGTAAACTCAATATCATGATAAAGCACAACAACAGGTACATCTTTATAAAACATTAAATATTAATTAAACAGTTTATTATATTCGAACTCATCCACAGTAAACTCATCTCACTAGACACAGTGTTTATAGTTTACATCTTACTCTAATCACTCCATATTTTATAATTGGCTACATTTTACTAATTTATTACTTAGTAACCTTACTTAGGTATCGTCTGTAACGGGGCTAAAATGAGGGGTTTTTTATTTTCATTAAAATATTTTTAAATTCATTTTCCACCTGTGTGATCAGCCACCTGTTAAAAGTTTTGTTCAAACAAAGAACACATAATGCGGAGTTAATACAATGAAATGCGTCAACGTGCGACCACGCCATACCATTCTGAGAATTTTGAGACTGTGTGACACATACCCACAAACGTGCAAGCACCAACATCTGCGGAGCGCCTAAACGACGCCGAGTTGTTTGAAACAAAATGGCTTGAAGAAGAATTTTGTTAAACACGTGGTCAGAGACATGAAGGAAACGAAGCTAGACCACGCCCTTACCATGACGTAAACCTCTGGACACCAAATATCATCAACGTCCAACTCACGAAAATCCCATGTGTCGTGTGTGCAACTAATGAGACTTTGACAACGAAGGCTGGGGCAGCGACGAAATTTGATTGCAGGCAAGGCAGTGTGTCCGGCCTCATGTATGGGCAGTCCACGAAAAACCACAAAACCTAACAGACGCAAATAGTGCCGCGTGGACCCGGTCTGGCTGATCTTTATCAAACATGAAGAACCTAGTCGAATACAGTTATCATCCCGGCTGGGATCTAAGAAAATAACGGGCGTGCATTAAATTGAAATGTATGATGTGAAGGTGTTGTAGAACAAAGTGAAGTGACTAAAGTTAGAAAAAGAAATCCATAAAAGTAACGGTAAAGTGAAAATGTGAGTTAAACTTGCGAACTAAAATGCACGTGGCCAAGAAAGGAGTAACACTGGTTGGGTAATCCAGCATAATAATTTGTAACGGTACAGAATTGTGCGCTATCCCAGTTTAAATTTTATTTTATATCAATTCAGTTTTAATCTTCAAATTGTCAGCTTTCACCTGTGAGGTGCCTCAGTACAACACAATGTTAGCATAAACAATGATGTCTAGACAACCAGACTAGACGGATTACGTAACTGCCCCAGCAGCAGTCCTTGTGAATCACAGTATGCAGATTGTCACCACTGCATGAACATCAGTCAGTAGTAAAGAGCAGTTAAAAGTTCGTTAAGTGAAAATAGTGGCCTCGGGCGTGCAAGATAGGCCTAAAGCCAAAAGGGCCTATCTAACAAAAACATAAAAAGTGTTCCCATGCAATTTATGGCAGCATGGTTAAATAACTAAAAACGTACGAGCTCGAGCAATGGTCGGCCGACTTATAGTACATTTATAGTGTGAAGCTATCCGACTAAAAGTTCATAAAAGTGTAACGATTGTTAACGAAATCGTAAACTATGGTGAATTAAATATAACAGAGTACGTTGTGGTAGCGTGTAAGTTTGTGAACTGGGGAAATAATATTTGTGAACAGAAACAGCCAACAACACGAGGTGGTGATGGAACTGATTAACGCCATGGATTGTTAAGTACTCAACATAACCCTATCAGAACTATTCTATAAATACAGAAATTAAAAATAAACACAGTTTAAATCATGGGGTTTTTTAAAATAAATAAAAAATAAAAGTATGAGTGAGAGAGCGTTGCAAAGTGCTGGTTAAGTTATTTTATATTGTGTTATTGCTAAGTCATTTTCATACGAGTTTAGATCAACTGATTAAGTATTCATGCCTTATTGTTTTTCTTTTGTATTGAAATTATGATGTAGAGATAAATTGAAAGCAAATGCTGCATTAAGAAAGCTAGTTGTTTTAGAATACTAAAATTGGTGTTAGCACAATTATTTTGAAACTTCAACCCAAATAACCTTGTCTGCAGCTGATTTTTTCGTCTGTACGACCTTGGAAGAGAACCCGAAGGTAAGATAAAGACATTATAAATATCAGTTAAAATAAAGTGAGTAGTTTCAGTGGCACGGAACAGGGACTCGAAGAGCATTTTATAATTTGCAATAATTAATATAGTCTCAAATTCATGAGAACATAATAGTCTCAAATTCATAATATAGTCTCAGACCAATCAATGAACATAAATATGGGGCTTATTTATATAAAAAGGGGATATAAAAAGGTATGTGTGTGTGGATGGCAAACTGGGTTCGTCTTCTTTAGATTGACGGTTAGAATAAGAATACGTAAAAAATATTAAGTGAAAGTTTTGTTTTATTACCGTTTTATTTTGTTTTTCATAATTAAAGATGAGTTTTTGGATAGAATAAATTAACAAAAAAGTTCGTTTTATATAACCATGTGTTAGCATAGTTATTTCGTCATTACCATTTCCTAGTGTTCTGTGCTGAAGGATTCGTCTAACGTTACCGAATTTCTCCTGAAAATTATTATGGGGAGGTAGTCAGATTATAAAATTGTCCCAATTTTATTAAGGTAGAGTGTTAAGGTTTCGATATATAACCTTTAAAAAATATCGTGGCGACCCTGGGCTTCTGATTGAAATTTATGCAAGGTAATTAAGTGAAAAGATCGCAGGTAAGTTTCTGGCAGTAATTTTATTTTAATTTATTTCGATTAAGTTTGTTTATCAACAATTGGCGACCCTGCCAGGATCCTGATATAATTTTATACGAGGTAGACCTATTTTAAAGCACAGAAAATAGGAATTGGTAACGGCGTATTTGTAAAAATTTTATCGTATATAATTACGCAAAATAAGGTTATGTTTTGGTAGGAGTATGATGTGTAAATTGTGTTAGATGTTTTGATTTTATGTGTGTAGTTTAATAATAGTTTTTTTTAATATATAACGGGGTTATATAAATAAATTTTGAATATGGGCGAAGTACGAGAGAATGATATTGGTTTTACGTGGGACGAGTGGGAAAGCGAATTTAGAGGGGTTGTAGGTGAAATGACAGACGAGGAGTGGGGTGTTAGATGATAATTTAACACGGATGGAAGAACAAGAAGAGGGAATATTCGCAGAAATTAAAAGACATAGTGAGGATAAAGGTAAGATAGTTGAAGCGATAGTGGTAGAGAATAAGACAGTGAATAGGCCTGACGAGTGTAGGGGTGGAAGAAAAAGAGTATACGTTAAATGACATACTTAACCTTTGTAATAAACGGTTTGACGAGATGGAAAAAAAGTGGGATAAACTTTTTGAAAAAATGGATAAACAAAACGCAATGTTAGATGACATGATTAGTGATGTCAAGGGATTCAATAATGATATGAAAAAACAAAACGAGAAGTGGGAGGGAGATAGATGTCAATTAGAGGAGAATAAAGAAGTTGAATCAAAACAGGTAAGTGTTTGTGGTAGTAATATAACAAAAAATAACGGAGGAATAGTAGACAAGGAAGTGGTGGTAGTAATACAAGTAATTATAATGGTGAAATAACGTTAAATAAGAATAATGAGTATATAGCTGAAAATGGGGTATCAAAAAGTGATACAGTAGACAATAGTGAAAATGAGAGTAGAATGGGAGTTGAGGTTGATCAAGGATTGCTAGTTAGTGCTTATGATTTAGAAAGGGAGTATAGTGATAGTTTAAATGTAGAAGGTGAACAGGGGGCAAAATTTTATGGGGTTAAATGTGAAGCAGAGACTTCACAAGTGTTGATGGAGGACAAGAGTTCCTCAATAGTTTTTGTAGAAGACAAAAGGTCTTCAGAATGTCATATAAGTTTTTTGTGTTTATCTGGTAGGGCCAGATGGTATTTAAAGAATTTTGTGGTATTGCCCTCTGCATGGAGTGAGAGAGAGAATGTGAAAGGGTGTGGTGATGCAAGTGACTATAAGAGAGAGAAAGAGTTAGAGTTGTTCAAGATAAATAGAGGTTATGGAGAGCTGATAGAGAAGATGAATATTAAGAGAATTATGATAAATAATGTAGACATACCTTGTGCAGTAGTGGACAATGATTATATTGAGGCCAAATATGTACCTGTAGGAAGAATTAGTGTACATGTAGTGGAGGAATATAATGAGAAAATAATTTACCTGGGTGTAACAACAAATACTTACGGAGACTGGATAAAAATAAATAATAGTGACAAGTTTTATGAAATAATAAAAGGGAAGATGAATGACATAGAGGTAATGGTTTATAATAAGAATAATAATAATAAACTGGATGTAAATAAAAATGGTTTATGCTATAAATATGTTAGGTATATACACGACGATGGAGGTTGAACATACACGTAATAAATGGACATTCTAAATAGTTTAAGTTGTGGTTGTGACCTGGCTGATTTTGGAAACGAAGTATGGTAAAATTGAACAATTAATGACAAAGGTTTGTAAATAAACTGATAGTGAAATTAATTGTATGTATTGTAAAATATTATGTAAACAATGTGTATATGTAGTAGAAATTGTTGTGATAATAATAATACTATTTTTGCAGTCTAAATAAATAACAAAATTAATTTTGAAGAGAATAACAAATAAACTGTAATTATTGTAATTGGTGAAAGTAATTAGAAATGTTGTGTTTTCAATAATTAATTTAATTAAAATAATTTGGAGATGTTTAAATATTTTGATTGGTTTAAGATGTTATATAATGATGAATTTAAAATTATTTTAGGAGATGTGAATTGGATAATAATTAATAAATAAATGAATGTTAAATTATTTAGTATGGAATAACATTGTTGTTAAAATTGTTTCAGAAGGTACAGGGTGTTTGGTGTTTATATTTGTGTATTTAGGACAGTGTATGAGTGATATTCTGTAAGTATAAATTTCCTAATACAATATGTAAAGTAAAACTTGATATAATTTTGAAATGTGTTTATAGTAAGGTCATTCACCTTGCCTAGAAAATCAGCTGATCCGCTGTAGAATGTCACTTATAAATTGTTTGCAAATTTCCAAGGTAACTAATGTTTGAATATAATGATTTTAATGTGTTAAAAGATTTTGATTTAAATGATGGAAGTAATTTGATATAATTAAGAATTTTAAATGATTTGTAAAAGATAGTAAAAGGTAGGTTTTGGGTGATTAATATTTTGTTGGGACATGTAGATCAGTCCAGGTTGAATTTAAAGGGGTATTGTTGTGAATTAATGTAATGTAGAATTTGAGATGTAATGTTGACACAGTAGCTATGGGTAAAATATGTAGAGTACTGATTGATATATTGATGTAATAAGTAAATGGAGATATTTCGTTGTAGTTGAGGTGATGTATTGGGAGAGTAATTAAGAGTTGATGGGAATTTTGTAAGGGGGTGGTGTGATGAGGAGTCCGCAACAAAAGGGTTGGGATGGGAAGGGACCGTTTAGCGCCGGAAAGGGTTGCCTAGGAAAGTCCAGGAACCAACATAAGGGAATGAGCTTTGGGAGGGAAACACACATCCTGAGTACAAGGGGTAGAGAGTATATTTTTTTTATATAAGGGTAGAATGTTGTGATATGAGTTGAGTAGTAAGTTGGGTTTAGAGGTTGTTTGATAGATGTTTTGATAGAGAGGGGTGTCATATTAGTTAAAGCCGTTAATGAGTATTATATTCAGAAGTGGGTACGAGTATATATAAATGCCAAGTTGATACAATAAAGGTATTATGAATAATTAAATCACCCAAACTAATGGAGATTGAGAATGTTAAAAAAAGAGAGTTGTAGTAAAAATATAAAATTGATGGAAACAAGTGACAGATTTTAATAGAAGTTGTAACTAATTAGAGCAATAAATGTGTAATTTTTAATTAATTTAAATGTCAATTTTATTGTTAATTGTAATAATAACCATGTTAATTTTGAATGTCTTATTATATCATGTTGGAAGATAAAAATTTAAAGATGTTTAATGTATTTTCTGATGTAGCCTATGTAGGTCAAGGTTGTTGACTTGACCCAGTTTGATCAGCTGATAGTTGATGTTATAAACTAGACCAGTTTTGGCAATTGCTTGATGCAAATCTTGTCATTTAAGTGATTGAAACAATTTTAAATTCTTCCGAAATTGAAAAAAAAAAATTTAATATTTTAATAAATTTAAATTTTTTTTTGAAAAAAAAAACTTGATTTTTGTGCCTGCCATCTAATTGATGTTTTGAATTTTGATTATATTATTGTTCATGTGTATCAATGGTGTTATTGAATTATATTGTTTAGAATATATGTATAATCAAATGTTAGGATGAGGGAGTTCATGTTTAATTAGATGTTCAATTTATTTGTTTTTCTGATTATTAATAGTAACGAAGAGAATTAATCAATTCAGATAAAAGATTTTTATTTTTTGATTTTGAAGAAAGTAATGGAGGTAGAGCAGTTTGCTTTCAACTTAAATGAACTTTTTGAATGTGAGAATAAAATTTTGTTTAATGAGTATTTATAAGTGTGTGTACGAGCCCAGTAACTTCTAAAGGCAGCCCAGTGTGCATGGTAAGGGGAAAAATATCGGTTGAGGATCTGGCATGGTATAAGACCAGGGGTTTGGATTTGGGGGCGGCATGTTAGAAGGTTAGGTGTGCTGTGGTGCGTGTCTGTTCGATTTTATGGTGTTGGGATCTCATATAGAGAACTCCAGTAATCTCGTTTAGGTGCGGCCATGGTCGCCGAGCCAGGGGGGTAGTTTACCCATGATGTATAAGAACTAATGGGGGTTTGTTGGCACCATATCCTCACCGGTCCTATTAGGGGGTTAGCAATGAGATTTCTTCTGTTTCGACAGAAGATCTCTCATTGGGGGGGGTATTGTAACGGGGCTAAAATGAGGGGTTTTTTATTTTCATTAAAATATTTTTAAATTCATTTTCCACCTGTGTGATCAGCCACGTGTTAAAAGTTTTGTTCAAACAAAGAACACATAATGCGGAGTTAATACAATGGAATGCGTCAACGTGCGACCACGCCATACCATTCTGAGAATTTTGAGACTGTGTGACACATACCCACAAACGCGCAAGCACCAACATCTGCGGAGCGCCTAAACGACGCCGAGTTGTTTGAAACAAAATGGCTTGAAGAAGAATTTTGTTAAACACGTGGTCAGAGACATGAAGGAAACGAAGCTAGACCACGCCCTTACCGTGACGTAAACCTCTGGACACCAAATTTCGTCAACGTCCAACTCACGAAAATCCCATGTGTCGTGTGTGCAACTAATGAGACTTTGACAACGAAGGCTGGGGCAGCGACGAAATTTGATTGCAGGCAAGGCAGTGATGTCCGGCCTCATGTATGGGCAGTCCACGAAAAACCACAAAACCTAACGGACGCAAATAGTGCCGCGTGGACCCGGTCGGGCTGAACTTTATAAAACATGAAGAACCTAGTCGAATACAGTTATCATCCCGGCCGGGATCTAAGAAAATAACGGGCGCGCATTAAATTGAAATGTATGATGTGAAGGTGTTGTAGAACAAAGTGAAGTGACTAAAGTTGGAAAAAGAAATCCATAAAAGTAACGGTAAAGTGAAAATGTGAGTTAAACTTGCGAACTAAAACGCACGTGGCCAAGAAAGGAGTAACACCGGTTGGGTAATCCAGCATAATATTCATTTTGTCTAACCAATCAATGAACATAAATATGGGGCTTATTTAAATAAAAAGGGATATAAAAAGGTATGTGTGTGTGGATGGCAAACTGGGTTCGTCTTCTTTAGATTAAGGGTTAGAATAAGAATACGTAAAAAATATTAAGTGAAAGTTTTGTTTTATTACCGTTTTATTTTGTTTTTCATAATTAAACATGAGATTTTGGATAGAATAAATTAACAAAAAAGTTCGTTTTATATAACCATGTGTTAGCGTAGTTATTTTGTCATTACCATTTCCTAGTGTTCTGTGCTGAAGGATTCGTCTAACGTTCCCGGATTTCTCCTGAAAATTATTATGGGGAGGTAGTCAGATTATAAAATTGTCCCAATTTTATTAAGGTAGAGTGTTAAGGTTTCGATATATAACCTTTAAAAAATATCGTGGCGACCCTGGGCTTCTGATTGAAATTTATGCAAGGTAAGTAAGTGAAAAGATCGCAGGTAAGTTTCTGGCAGTAATTTTATTTTAATTTATTTCGATTAAGTTTGTTTTTCAACACGTCAATATATTTTTTGTTTGGGTGAGATTGGCCCTCTTGACCTTAATTATGGCATGCCTTGGACATTGTTTTTCGCCATGTTGACAAAGTTTTTATGTAACGTCGGGAACCTACACTTTGTTACATTACATAATATATATATATATATATATATATATATATATATATATATAATTTGTGATGTTTTCAATTTGTTTCTTCTGCAAGTAGATAATATTGTATATTCTTTTTAACACCTGACGCACGTTTCACTGAAAAATATCAGTATTAATAGAATTATTTCGATTGTTCTTAATTCACTTAGAAACCTCTGATGATACTGATATTTTTCAGTGAAACGTGCGTCAGGTGTTAAAAAGAATATACAATATTATCTACTTGCAGAAGAAACAAATTGAAAACATCACAAATTATATAATTACTGCAAGAAACATAGAGTTACTTATATAGAAAATGATATATATATATATATATATTGTAAAAATACTTTTGTGCGGGGTATTTAATAATAATTTTGTAGCATGCGTGTTATTCTGCCCCACTTTGGATGCGTCACTTTGTAATAAAACTTTTATATGGGTGTATTTTAATATTTAAAGTATCTGTAAGTCGTTCCATCTTCGTATAGTATATGTGTGCGTGTCGAGCGTTTGTTAACTCGCTCGTTGGGTTCGTGGTATAGTATGGGTGTGTGGATGATGTTATTAATAAGTTCAATAAATTCTGTCACTGTTATTTGCGTGTACCAAGTCGAATCGTACCTTCTCTTACCATTTATGGGTAAACCGTATCTCTCGGCGTTTGGTTTGAATATTGCCGCCTCGCCGCCTGATTGGCGCACGCCTTTCTTTAGTGTCGACTTCGCTAACGTCTTGTTTTGAGGTTTTTACTTCAATAAATTTTTATTGATTATCTTAATTTACTCGAATCAAACATACAGTGTTGCAGAATAATAATATTGATTAACACTTTTATAGTTTTCAGTTATTTAGTAGTACATTAATTTTATTTTTAGCACCGGCTATTACAGTTGCTCAGTTGGCATGCTCAGTTCCAATGTTTTTGTACACACCGTCTTGGTGGTTATCGTTGGTTTACAATTAAAATGTTTTACTCAGGGGTGTTAAGTCCTTTTGGCTACAGAAGTATTGGACTACGGCTAAAATACACAAATTTATAATAATTCTTAATACTAGGTACACAAAAAATTAATATTTTAATACATTCGAGTAAGTGAGATTTAGTAAAATATATTTAGTAAAATATGATATCGTCAATGAGATTTAGTAAAATTTTTGGTTAGGTTTGTCAATTAGAAATGTTTGTTAACTATTTATTATATCTCAATTTTAATAATTATCAACTGATTAAAGTTCAAATAGTGATATTACCAATACCTTCAGTTCTAAATCAGAATAGTGATCAGTGAAGTGAAAATTGTTGTTTATTATTTTTGATAGAAAAATTTGGAATTCGTTTAATGGGATTATTGTTTATACTCATCAATTTTCGATGGAGCTTCTGCGATGCTGTCTTCTTCTTCCGGATGGATCCAGTCGTCTTCTATTCTTCGGAATCTCATTAATCTCGTCCAGACGGTTTCTCCCGTAAACTTCGGCCTTGTACTCATTCTGCGATCGTCCGTCTTCTTGAGTTGAAGTAGGTCCCTATGATCTTCCTTCGGGATTAGTCGTCATCTATTCTTCCAGACGTCTTCTTGATTTCCTCGGGTAATTATGGTTTGTGAAAAAATTTAATAAATAACATATTATCCAGTATTCCCTGGGCTGCTATTACCATCTTCCTTTCCTTTGATTTTAGTTATTATTCACTTATTTGGAATTAAATTTGGGGTGAGAGCCACATCAATCCGCCCTCGGCGTCGGTCAATAATGGACTAGCGAAAATTCAACGGTTTTTTGGCAACACATTTCGGTTGCTATGGTTACCTAATAAATTATGCTAATTCTCATTGGTCATTAATTTATGTCATTGTTATGTTTTAACGTCTTATTTTAGTTTAATTTTACAAAATATCTTCACATGAAGATCTCTATCTTATATTACTGGCTAGGTTTATTACATGAATACCATTGTTCATAATTTTTGATAAGGGTCATTTTGATACCCCTCATGGTCACTTTTGAATAGCTAATTACATTTTTGTTATTTTTCTTATATATATTTTATCCAAAATTGGCTGTTATTCATACATTTTGGTATTAGGAATACTCATTTAATTTGTTTAAACATTTGGTATACTCTGCTTTAATACTGGACTATTATTTGTTCTCAAATTTACTAAATTCTTATTTAACAGTTAGGCCTAGAGCCTAGATTTTACTATACTACTATCTAACATTTCTTAGTAGCTTCTTACCTTTACATTTGGTATTTTTAACACAATTTTTTAACAGAAACAAGTAATAAACATTGGTGTTCCTAACTACACCTCCTATTATCATAATAAACATTTTCTTTACAGGTTCAAGCCTGAAATAACTTCTAACTACCTTTCTGTTCCCTTCTACTATCTGGTTCGATTAATAATTCATTACATTATATTGGTTCTTTTAAAACAATAATAACATCCTTATTATACTAACATTAATTTATACTTTACACAATATATACTATTCCTCCATTCCTTCACTAGAAAAAAGTGTCTATCGTTCTTGTTTGTCCTTCATTCCAATGCCTTAATTTCTATCTTATCCTATAATCCTTATTACCTATGGCTTACTTTAATTACATTATAATGAGTTCCTCTTACTTACTAGTACAAAGTTTATCGCTGGTCTTCTTGTTATACTAATACAGTTTACTAATTAGAATACTTTTTGAAGTTCACCAACTACACTTTCTCCTTCATAGAAGGTTTTTGACTTATACACTTTCACTTACTATGTGCAACATGCTATCACTACATGTCACCACTTTATATTAATATATAGTCCTTCTTCCACTCACTTGATTATTCACTGGGTTGTTTATTGATGTTAGTATCATCATGGGGTTACTGGTTATAATTGTTTATTTTATTTTCCCTTCACAAATGATCACTTTTGGTAACTAACTGTGGCCTTTATTTGCCTTAGGGTATGTTTACTAGTTTTGATTATATTCATCACTATTTATTAGGGCGTGTGTATTATTAATTCCCTAACTTATATTTATAAACACATTCCTTCATCAATAAAATATACATAACATTATTATCTTTCATTAACATTATTAACCTAGGTAAATCTCATCTACACTCTAATTATATTAGTTCATTTGTTAACATACAGAATAATGGTCATTATTCGGGATTTACAATGTTCATTCTTAATGTCTTGATTACATTTAGTTCTTAGCTTCTTCTTCATTGTTCCGTGGTTCCTTTTGTATTTATCCGATCTACTGTGTCAGGTCATTGTCAGTTTATCAGTCATTTGTCATTTGGGTTATTGGGTTATTAATCTCTGAGTTTATAAGTTTTTGCCTCTTATTCTTGTCTTCAGCTTCTTTAATTTATAGTTAATTATCGTGGATCTTTACTACCTTATGTCATGTTACTATATATATATATATATATATATATATATATATATATATATATATTATAAAATAACTTTTATAGATGTAGATATATTTTGGTGTGGTGTAGTCGTGTGAGTGCAGATACGCACCGGTATCTACGATGATGTTGTTTTTTATAAAAATGTCATTGTAACTATTAAGGTTATTAGTGTTATTGTATTGTTTTTAATGGGTGCGTATTAATAGTCCACCTCTTTGATTTAAAATGTTTCGCGCACTCTGTTATATACCTCCCTCACTTACCACACGTGGATATTTCAGTCCTGTTCAGTGACGGTTCCGCTGAAATACATACACTTTATACACAAATAAATATTCAGATCGAATATTCAATATAGTTATCACACACAAAATAAATGAAATAATATCTAAATGATATTCTGAATTATTATTAGATCTATTCAAACTCTTCCGCCACCTTTGGTAGAACTGATTAAAAAATAAATGAACTAATTTAGAATTGAAATGATACTCTTTTTCACTGGTAATAAAAGTGGAGATTTATTAACAATTCAATATTATAAATCTTTGAACAATGAATAATCAATGGCTAACAACCTTTTAGAAAATAATTACAATTAAAAAATTCAAAATAAGACTCTATTCAGCCTCAAGGCTGGTAAACCTGTTATTTGTACAATAATTTAATTTCAAGAGGTTATGTTCTCTCGTATTGGTGAATTACCATATTCGTAAGGTTCTTTTAGGTAACATGATACCAGGCACAAGATGTAATATTAATAACGATATAAAATGAACAATAATTAATAATAAATGAACAAATATAAAAAATCAAAAATTAATACCATATATCTGATATTTATGGTACTATCGTACGCGGGAATGCGCACGCAAATTATAGTACTCGTTAACAATCACCAAGCTCGATGGCTTGTACAGTAGTTAAAAATGTATCACTTTATTTTAATAATTCGTTTAAGAATTATCTATTTGCAAGAGAAAAATTTATCAAAAAACTCTTGTTATTATTTCTATTTGGTTTGGATTGTACTTGAGAACAGATCGGTAACAGTTAAATTGTCAAGTTACCGTTACGATTCTAAGGTTAGTTATAACGGGTATTGTTACAATGGTTAATTATTCCTTAATAGTTATTATTTCTTAATCTATATTTATAAACACATTATTCGTAATATTTTGATATGTTATTATCAGGATTACATTTATACTTTCGTATGAAAGTTAATAACGTTTACTTCAAAACATCGAAAAATCAAAATAAAAACAATTTTAGTCAAATGAGTGACTAATGTTAACTCTCGTATTTAGTGATAAATGTTTCAAACATAATGTTTTAAATTATGATAAATGATTAAAATATTTTTTCAATATTTTAATAATTGTGAATTAAATTTTTCTTTAATTCTGATAATTCAATCATAGTTTTTAATACTTCGCCTTTTCTGACTTGCGTAGTATCAAAAATTTTATTGTTTATGAAATTATTATTTCTGTTTAGTATTATTTAAATAAAATTGTACTCCCTGTTTTTTATCTATCACAACACTCGCAAGTACGATTGACATTATACACTAATCGTACTTGTATAAATAAATAACTCAACACTTTTCACTCGTATATATTGATGTCGTGTTAAGGTTATGTATGTTGAGTACTTAATGTCACTGACGCGCACAAATTCAAAATAAAAACTTTTTCATGTTGTCGAGCGGCGTGACCTCTCCGTCGAAAGACTGATCGTGAACTGTAACGCTTCTTCCAAGCGTCTCCTGCTAGTCTGACTAAGATTCATTCATTCTATTGGTTGAAAACACTATACTCTCAAACCCAAAGGCCTTTGTTTTCTTAAAATATTTAATTTTTTAACAAATTCGGTTTTGAGGTTGAGGCTTTGTGACGTAAGCACTGGTACAAAATTTTAATCGAAAAGTTTAAAATTACAATAACTTTTTTAATTTATGTCCTATCGTTAAATGGTTGATGTCAGTGAATTGCGTACATCCTACTCTTTAATTTAAGTCTAAGAATGGTTATTTTCCGTCCATCACTTCAATCACTATAACTATTTTATTAATTATTTCTGGTGTATCTTATAATTATAAGTCTATTACACCAAATTTTACTTATTTATATTAAAACACTTTTTAAATAAACACTTTGAGTCCATATCTCAATTGGTTTGATTCAAAATTTGAGAATAATTGTTCCCTAAACAATATCTCACTATGGCGTCATTAGGCGTCCATGTTTGATTTTCCATAAATGTGCTTAAAACTAATTTTTCTTATTTAAAACAGTAATATTACAATCTAATAATACTAGTAAAGTTTATTTACACAATTTTACACTAGAATATTTGTATATGACTGTGGTTAATCTACTATTTACATAGTTTCAGTCCTCTCCTATCTTTCTTATACAATTTTTTCCTTATTTTTGGTTTTTCTCTATATAAATTATTTTCTTGGATTTCGTTGTCCATGACGTGTCCGTTACTTAACTAAAGTTAACACTTTCTCGTCGCCAACAACAAGACGAGCAGCGCGACTAACGACAGCCTCTGATGAAGCCTTCTATAGGTGAAAGCCGGTTTAGGCTGTAAGGTAAAACTTTACGTTTTTACTTATAAAAAACTTTGTTCCGAGTCGTCAATATTATAGTGATATTTATATAAATTATATCATGTAATGATTGTAATTAGTGTACACACATTGTACCTAATTCATTATATATAGTGGTTAGCTTTTAATTAGTTCAGAACCCTTCAATTTTTCAGTAATGGGCCTGTTTATGTTGTGTCACATCATAGTAGTCATTTATTTTTGTTAATACAATAACTAAATTGTTATTGTTATACTTGGTTTGGATTTCCAAAGTAGCATTAGACATTATTCTAACTCTTGATAATGTTTTCATTTACTTTTAAACAAGTTTACAAGTTATATTTTCCATAAATAACTTGCTCCTCATGGTTTGTTTACATCTGGGTTACTACATCATAGTCATTTGGTTTTTAATTGTTTGTATATAAAATGACTGTTTTTATGGTCATAGTCTGTTCTCAAAGTAGCATTGGGATACCTCTTACTACTGGTAACAACTTTAACAATCTGTGTTCAATCTTTGATACAGTATTTTTCTTAACTAATTAGCTATACAATGGTTCAGCTTACTTCTGGTCATATGTACATAGTTAGTTAGTTTACAATATTTTAGTTACAATATTGTTCTTATTATGTTCAGAATCTGTTCTCAAAGCAGCACCATATATTTATCTCACTACTGGTGATACTTTTATTAACATTGGTATTGGTTTTGACATTGCACTTTGCCTAACTAAATTGGCATACTTGTTCCATCTCTGCTATCTCTGTGCCATTATGTTTGACTTGTTCTAGTTGCATTGTTCTGCAATATAATACATTGTCTCTTAAGATTTATTATTATTTATAACAAATTCTTGATTGATATCATAGTTGATGATCATTTATTTACATTAATATGTATCATTTTCTGTTTAATAGGTGTCTTCCCTATGGGTTGTGTAACAATGTACCATCTGTTTTAATGCAGTATTTTTCTACTACTTACATGACTTCAGTATGGTATCTTACTATAATATTTTAATTATTTTGTTACACATGTTTATACAACTCCTTCTTAAACACTAACACAAATCTTTTTGTATTATTTACAATATTTTTCTGGTCATTGGTTGAATTCAATTCATGCCATTTTGTTTAATACATAACAAAGGTTTTCTATTTGTTGTCAGTTCTCTATGAACAATAACACAATTGTTCTATTTTGTTCTATTCTGGTGGTCTTATGATTATCTGTATTGATCACAACTTTATTAAATTAGTCACACTCATTGTCTGTGTTTATTTGACTATTCTAATTCTTGCTGTTTCATTATGAAATTAACCTATTTTCTCATACTGTAAACTTCATCACTGTGATTGTTTGTGTGGTTTATTCAGTTGAAATTAGTTAACTATACACAGGTTTCACATCTATATTAAGTACACACTGTAATTGTTTGTGGTTCCTTAAATGTTAAACACTGGTTTTCTTCTCATAATTGATAATCATCACTTCTTTTGGTCACTTATATAGTCCTTGGTACACGTGGTTTATGTTGAGTCCTTGCATGGTCTGTCCATCTTCTTCTCTCTTCATGCTACTCTTCCTGGTCCTTCTTCTTTCTTCTTCCTTAATATTTTCGTTGTAGTCACTATTTTTATTTGTTTCCCTCGCTGTTGGAGTTTGTTAGTCCTTATTTTGTTGGTTCCCCTCACTGTTGGATCCTATTGGGTCTGGTTACTGATATTTTGTTTTGGCTCGTGGCATTTTCTTTCTTCATTTTGTTATTTGATGTTGCTATGTTAATATTATCTTCTTCATCGTTGGATTTTTATATTAATATATTTGTAGATACACACTTTTATACACTTAGGTTTATCTATCTAGACATACTTCCATGCTTTTTTTCTTACTTGACGTTATTAGCTTATATTATGTAACTGCCATATTTGGTAACGTTACAATATATATATATATATATATATATTACTTGTGATTCCCCATTTTCGGGCGGTCACGGAATCACCAAACCCTGACCGTGGATTTGGATTATTGGTAGCAAGTGTGGTTGGGCAGATTGTATCCTAGCCATACTTATTATTTTCAAAATTGGTGAATTTAGAAATTAACTGGGGGGTAATTCAGGGGAATCACCAAACTATGGAACGGCGGCTATCATCGAAGGGGGTGATAGTGGCGTGTTAAGGGTGTGTAAATCATATTTAGTAGGATTACTGGTGTCCTCGGACATCAGTAATGCCGAATTTTTCATAACGCTGAACCAAGAACTTCCAGAATTGACGAAAATGTTGAAAAAGTTCATCCAATCGTGCTTGAAAACCGACGACAGCCCATTGAAGAGATTAGTAAGTTATCTGGAATAACTTGGAGCTCTCGGTTCAGCGAATTTTGTCAGAATATTTGGGGATGAGAGGGGTCACTGTAAAATTTGTGCCTTGGGTCCTGACTGAACAGCAAAAAGAGAATAGAGTTGAAACATGCCGTGCATTGAAAGACCAGCTCCAAACCGACCCAGATTTTTTTTTCCAAGGTCGTTACTGGTGACGAGTCATGGTGCTACGGTTACCATCCCGAAACTAAACAACAGTCAACCCAGTGGAAAACTTCATTGTCACCTCGCCCAAAAAAAAGCTCGTCAAGTGAAATCAAACATCAAGACGATGCTCATTTGTTTTTTCGATGTGAGAGGGGTAATGCCTTCTGAATTCGTCCCACCACGTCAGACTGTTAATCAGGCTTTCTATTTGGAGGATTAAAAGATTGCGTAACAATAAGCGACAAAAAAGGCCCGATTTGTGGCAGACAAGGGACTGGTTTTTCCACCATGACAATGCACCTGCTCACGGAGCCATTTCAGTGCGACAGTTTTTAGTAAAAAACAACATGACTCCCTTGCCCCACGCCCCTTATTCACATGATCTCGCTCCGTGCGATTTCTTCTTGTTTCCACGAATGAAGAGGGACATGAAAAGACAACGTTTTGACGACGTGGAAGCGGTAAAGAAAAAAATGAGGCAGGAGCTGTCGGCCATCAAAACAGACGAGTTTGAAAAATGTTTCCAGGAATGGGAGCGCAAATTGGACAAATGTATTAAGTGTAATGGAGAGTACTTTGAAGGTGATAAGGTTGTTTTGTAAAAAAAATTAAATACATAGCTTTAAAAAAAATATTCCGGTTAGTTTTGGATACCCCCTCGTATGTGATGCCATTTTATATTCAGGCCAATATGGTAATACATGACAATGAATAAGATCATGAATAATATGTGATGGTACAATTCTGTGTGAAATTTAACTTTTACACCACCAAAAGTGGTTAAATAACTATTTAAAATTATCAGAAATGTTGGGGTGGTAAGCGACTGAACGGGTGTCATCGGCCGATGGATCGTCGAAACTGCGTGCGTACAGAATCTGCTTAAAGTGTTTTCGTGGGTAGACATAACGGTGTGGGCCCGAAATCGATGTAAATACGTGTTATACGTATTTCTAGCAGTTCAAGCAAACCCAGTGCTTATTAACACAAACCAGCACATAGCTAAGGGGAAACAGATCAGTTAAGGATAGAGTAATATACCAAGCCACTATTTTGATATTTTTAATTTATTGTTTCAGTGTTTGGTGATGTTATGACGGCGGTCCTGAGCTGGCCAGCGCGTCAGAGCAGGAGCGTTACGCGCCTGATTGGCCTTATGGTGTTGGGATCTCGAAGGAGAAGTCCAGTAAGGTCATGCAGGTTCTGTCATCGTCATCAGACCACGGGTGAGTTATTGATTTTCTTTTATATAAATTGTAAGGGGGTTGTGGCGACATATCCTGGCTGATCCCTTTAGGAAGTACGAATGGGTCAATGAAAGTTTTTATGCTTCGGCACAAAATCTTTCATTGAGGGGGTTTTGTGATGGTACAATTCTGGTACAATACTAAATTTATAAAAACATGGTACAAAAGACCATAATTATTGTATTCATTTATTTTTAACCATTATTTGGTAATAATTATTTAAATATTTCATAATCCCTGTAAAGTTTTGGTGAGTGGACTATATAATTATTTTATAAAACGCAGATGAGAATTGACAGGATTTCGATCGCTTTTATTGTGAAACAGCAAACACAGCAAAAAACGTATGTCACAGATAGAGATAAAGTGACTAGCCCTGATGACGTCAGCGGAAGGAATGCACATTTTCTGTAAACATCTCGAGACTGTAAACAACAAACAAAAGCCTGATGACGTAGTTTTTGCCCCACCTACGCAATGGTTAACAAAGACTCTGGGTCATTTCCTTCTGGATTGTGAACGCAGCCGGCCGGCAAGAAGTTCACCAAATGTGAATTTTAACTTTTACACCACCAAAAGTGGTTAAATAACTATTTAAAAATATCAGAAATGTTGGGGCGGTAAGCGACTGAACAGGTGTCATCGGCCGATGGATCGTCGAAACTGCGTGCGTATAGAATCTGCCCAAAGTGTTTTCGTGGGTAGACACGACGGTGTGGGCCCGAAATCAATGTAAAGAAGGAACAGATTGTGCACGATCGACGAATCTTAGCAGTGCGGTGAGACCTGTCCAATATAATTTGGTGAGAACGTTCCAATATTCTTTTTATTATTTCAAGTAAATCATGTAATAATGACCAATTCAAAATTCATTCAATATTATTATAATGACCAATTTTAAACCAATTCAAAATTTAAATGAGCTCAGAATAAAATAAATTGTACCAGAGAGAGAGAGAGAGAGAGAGAGAGAGAGAGAGAGAGAGAGAGAGAGAGTGACCTAAATCTTTTAAGTGCTGGGTTGTGCAGGTATTATACTATATTATACTATGTTTGTTATGTTTACAATGTTTATTCCTTATTAACGTTTACAAAATAAATGGACTACGCCCCGAGGCATAGTAACGTGCGTGTTTGGCACATAGTTCAATAGAATCATTTCATATGTACTTAGAGTCTTTTTGATAATAAATTGGGTAATATCATTTGGTAAAAATTTTAACAAAGTATTATTATTTCACATAACACTTTCCGCTACTCAAGAGTTCGCTTAAACGAATTCCTGCCCTATAATAACTTTTAAAGGTAAGTAAAAAGACAAGTTTATATTTACGTTTCTTGATCAAGATGGCGCCCGACCTTTGAAATTATTGCCTAAGTGTACAGATATTATATTGTATTTTATTATTGACAGTAATAGTAATATAACAAATAATGTTATATTGTCTTGTACAGTGGTTATTAGAACATTTTTGGTTGTCTATTATTTTTATATACTCTTAATTTTTTCATAGAAAATGCATGTAAAACAACAATTTCCAAACACATAACAATTAGTTTGAAATTCATAGATTTCTCACTACTTGTTCACTATGGTATCAGTGTTTTCCCTTACTAACAACTGATCCGTTTATAATGTAGTTTTCTTGTTATGCTCTCTGAACCGTGTGTGTGTGTGTGTGTGTGTGTGTGTGTGTGTGTGTGTGTGTGTGTGTGTGTGTGTGTGTGTGTGTGTGTGTGTGTGTGTGTGTGTGTGTGTGTGTGTGTGTGTGTGTGTGTGTGTGTGAAATTTAGTACCTGCCCACATGAATGTGTTTGTAATGGTATTACCTGTCTGTACCCACGTGGTTTCCCTTTGGTATAGATTTTTAGTTTTTTTGTCATTTGCAGTTAGGCAGCTGAATCAGGAGTTTGGTGATGGACAGGCTAGAACGGAGAATAACTCAATTATATTAGAATTGTACGTGTCAAGTTCTTAGTTAGATTTCAAGGTAATTTTATAGTAGACATTTTGCTCTACATGTTCTGAGACCTGCCTTGCATTCTGGCCATCTCAGTTTTCAGGTGTAAATGTTTCTGGTGGCTTGATCCCTTTCTCTGGTTTCTTCTGAAACAGAGACCACAGTTTCCAGGTCTCCTTTTAAATTGTAGATTTTGGTAAGTGTAAACTGAGTAGTGTTCTGACCTGGATCTGTTTTTGTGTTTACATCAGCTTATATATTCATTATCAACCATCCTCTGGAGTAATTTCCATCACTGTCCTCACAAAGCTTAAGTGCCTTTATAAGAACTTTACATTCTTATAAAGAAAGAATTCAAGACATACTGTAAATGTACAATAAATTCTGAGGTGACAGTCGCCTATAGAGATGCAATAAATATATGTAATGCTTTCTTTTAGAAATTCAAGATGTTCAACAATTAACTTGTCTAGTCATGACCATTTTATACTTTTCACACATAAAAAGAATGAGTTACGAATCCCTATACATAGCTTTTATTTGTATTCTAATAATAAAGAACAGTTTTTGTATAACTAAACTCAAATGTACAGAACACGTTTTGAAATTATTAACATATTGTTGACGGTCTCACAGATCGTCATGTTGTATAGTGGAAAGAGAATAACAGACACCAATGAGGTCACTAATTACAAACTTTAAATATACACAAACAACAGTTTGAAATCAGGAAAGGCGCTCTTGTGCAATAACTCAAGTTCAAATTGTCTAACATACAACAACAAATGTCACTTTTGCACCAATTAACACAATGCTCTCTTCCCACTAACTGCCAAAGTAACTAACACTCTGCACCATAATATTGCCAGATCTGAAACTGAACTGAGCTGGCCACTGGATGCTTATACACCGCTGGGATTACAAAATTAAATCCCGTTTTCCAGGTGTCGCACTGATAATAATTTGCATAGTTATAGACGCTAGCACAATCTGGAAACTAAGTGAAAGCCCGACCTTGAACGCAACATGGCGACTGCATGCGGTAGGCTAATCAAGAAACTTGTGGAAAGGAAATCTCAAATTATCTAGGGCACTACAATTGTCTTTCATCTCACCGTAGGATATATTTGTCAAATAATGAAGCTCACAATTAAGGAGTCATGCCCACTCTGTCAAATCATTACAAACAGACATCCCAGCCAACCATGGAAACTAAGTGTATTCACTTTTTACTGGAAACTAAGTGAATCTCAGTAAAAACCTAACATGAACATCTGTATACATCCACTGTAAAGATGAAATTACAAGATAAGCTGCAAACAAGTTCCTTGTCTTATGTTGTATTATAATTTTATAATAAACAACTGAAAAACACTGAACACAGGCGGAATTCTAGAAAAGGTTATATATTTTGTTGTGTGCTTTGTACAGAAACATCAGGCAGTCAAAGTATGATAACATATCTTATGATGACCTCATATTAATAACATATCTTACTTTATTTGTGAATTATACCAGATCAACATGCAGGGAACTTGTTAGGATTCACTCAATACACTTAACAACCACATTTTATTTTCTGGCTTAACAAATCAAAAAACAAAATGAAACTGTGGTACCTAAGAGCACTTAACAGTGCATGTTGAAGTCGAATGTCACCAGCTGATGTATTGTTTTTGGCCACTAGAGCTAGTAACTTTTTACTGACATCTTGTTCTACCATTTGTATACAGTGTTTATCTGAAAAATACACACCAGGTATCTTTAGATTAAAATTAAATTCTACAATCTAATGGAAACATCTATAATAGTATAGTTACTCTTTCTCCTTCCCCTCCACTTCCATACAAAAACAATAAATACAAAGGAATGATTAGTATGTAAACACTTTATAATATAACCAGCAAATACTCCTACTAATTAAATTCCTTACCTAAAACTCCATGGATATAGAATGTTTAACTTCTATAAACTGACAATTCAGAAAATATTTTCACGAAAATGTTCAAATTACCTCTACTACTCAATTCATATGTCTTTTATAATTCTTTCGATTATTTGATTTCCTATCCAGTTTTTATCAAGTATTGTAAATCCTAAAGGATGCTGCTTTTCTTTTACTATGCTGTAATACTTTCAATAACTGAAATAACTCCAAATGAATAAAATTCTACTTTTAACGGGACTTCTAATACTTTTCAAACACATATTTATCTCTAATCATTTGTACAAAAGAAGTGCCAAATTCACGCAGACAGTTTACAATAGTATCAAGACATTACCTGTACGAGCAAAGTTGCCCATCGCAAGTACACCTGTAATTTGCAGATCATCATCTGTAGATGTTAACCAAGATACCATCCCTTGAAACACTTTCCCTTTACCATCAGCATAGAGAAGGTTCATACTTTCATCTAAACAGAAAACATATACAGTGATTTATCATCAAATACAGGCTCTCTGGAACATACATTTTTCGAATTAAATGAGCCCATAGTTGGGTTGAAGGCAACAATTTTTAAGGGTTTGTAAACATGACAAATTCGAAGAGAATTGTGGTGTGGTGTGGTAATTAACAGAACATGTGAGGCAAGAACACCACAAGGTATTATGGGACAATATAGAATTTACTGGAAGGGAAAGTAATGTTTTGAAAACAAAAAATGTGGAGGCATCTCTTATCTCGGTTGAAAATAATTGTATTAGTCAGCCAAATAAAGATATTTCCACAATTTGGTGGTGAATATTCGAGAATATTTGGAAAGGTGCAAAAAGTGAATGTTGGGAACAGGCCTTCTTCACTTCAAGGTGGACAGTAATGTGTTGCATATAGTTTAGCCCTATCTTGGGAAGGGTATAAAAGAGGAGGCGCTAGTCCTAGTTATCTTGTCATTTTCTTACTTTTGTGACCAGAGGTGAAACCTTCTTAAGATGGCCTTCTTGACACATATTTTTTTTCCTAACATTTAATAATCTTTCTGTCGGTAAGTCATGACAATATCTTTTTTGTATTGATACATATGACATTGTAAAAAGTTATTTATACTGACGATGACCTCAGATTTACATATAAGAGGTCAAAATGTTGTGGTTATAATTGTTTCTTAAAACGAAAAATTAAGAGCTTCCAAAACATTATAATATGTAACAGTAATAATAACAATCTGTTGTATGCTTAAACATATTCAATACTCTTACAGTTTTAAGAATTTCTAAAATATTACATATATTTTAATATATTTGTAAGTACATTTCTGAAATATAAAGATATACTAAAAATCGTTGTATTTTTAAAACATTAATCAATATTATAGTTAAAATATAATTAGAATACATGAACAGAACCCAAACAGTAGAAAGATAAATATTGTAAAAGTAATTATTATTAGACCTATTAGGATACAGTATTTAATAGCAGTGTTTAATAACAGTGTTTTATTGATTGGTACTGTACATTTACAAATTAAATGTACCTTAGCCTTAACCAGGTAATTATTAACTGGTGGCTATACATTCACAGTTGGCATCACTATATGACCGTACATACATCCACCATGCCCAATGCTAGTCTTTGTCTATTAATACATGATCTATTTGATTAAATACTTCCTGGTCAAGTGACACTCATGTTCTTTTGTGTACGGCATGATGTGGGCAGCAAGTTGAACATGTTATCATATTCCTGCTACAGGCAAAGTACATAAGACATTAACCATTATCATTACATTCTTCATGAAGACTATGCCTTACAGATGTTCTGACATCAAAGGACCTTATAAAACAATTACTTTGAGGAGCATGTTCAACAAATCAATGAACTTTGTGCAATATATTTTTAAATCCACTCCTTGGGGAAACTGCAATAAAATATTGCCTTACTCAATTTATTGTTCTTCAGGATTCATAGAGGTAAGTTTTAGCAATATGTAAGCCCACAAATGTATTTTTTATACTTCGGAAAAGATTCAATTTAATGATTTGATGACATGAAAGTCAAATCAGACCACTACGCTGAGGACAATTTTAGGACTTCATATAAACATCCAAGATTTTATTATCCATTTTGTTGGTTAACAACGAATATATTATATATTATTTCAATCACTTTCTGCTACAGTCCGTTTCTTGATGTATATAATACTTTAATATTTATACTAAATTTACCTCAAGTTGTTTTTTCTATTTGGAACATGTTTCGAGAGTTCCTGTTCTCTTATCTTCAGCCTTCGCCATCTTGTTTCTGGTGAAGTATTTGTGTGTTGGCTGCTGGATGTTATTAAGGTTGTTTGTTGGTCTTTGGTCTTTTAAAGTTGTATTATTGTGTGTGGTTGTGGTATATGTTTTTGTATTTTGTGTATTTTCGATGTTGAGTGCTTTGAATATTGTGTCATGTTTTGTATTGATTTGTATTTGTTCTGGTATTAGTTTGTTTTGTGTTTTATGTTTGTATATCTGTAAATTTTCCCAAATGTTCATTATGGTGCCTTTGTGTGGTATATGTTTTATTAGTGATACATTGGTTATGTTTGGGAATTCGTGTCCTGTGTTTATTGCATGTGTGGCTAAATTGGATTTATATATTTCTGGTTTTTTGTATGCGTTTAGGTGCTCAAAATAACGTTTTTTCAGCTGTTTTTTTGTTTGTCCTATGTAACATTTATTGCAATCTTGGCATTCAATTTTGTATATACCATTAGTTGTTGTATTATCTTTGTTGTGTGAGCTATTTAGAATTTGTAATTTATTTTTATTAGTTTTGTATGCTATTTTTATATCTGTGTTTTAAATAGTTTTGTTAGTTTTGTCATTTTATTATTTATGTATGTGAATGTGGCCCATTTTTTGTTGTTGTTATTATTTATGTGTTGTTCATTTTGATCAATTCTTAATTGTTCAGTTTTTATTTTGTATTTGATTTTATTTTCTATTTTGATCATAGTATTTTTATTGTATCCATTTTCATAACCAATTTGGTATATTATATTTCTTTCTTTGTCAGTTTCTTGTTTGTTTAGGGGTATTTTGTACATTCTGTTAAATAACGAATAAAATGCTGCCATTTTATGTTGTGGTGGGTGGTCAGAATGGTTAGGTATAATGATGTTAGTGGAAGTTGGTTTTCTATATATTGCATATTGTATGTGTTTGTTGTATCTTGTGATGGTTATGTCTAAATAGTTGATTTTGTTATGTTTTTCTTTTTCTTCTGTGAATTGTATTTTGGGATGTATGTTATTGATTTGTTTCAATATGTTCTCTGCATTTGTGTTTTTGTTATTTGATACATATAGTCCATCATCTACATATCTTATCCATATGCCGTTTGGGTCATGTGTTTTTATGATATTTTGTATTTTGGTCTCTATGTGTTGTAGGAATATTTCTGCTATTATGCTTGATAATGGTGATCCCATTGCTAAACCTTCTTTCTGTTGATAAATTTTGCTATTAAATTCAAAGTAATTTTGTTTTAGTATTAGTTGGAGACTATTTTTTATTTCGGTTATATATTGTTTGTTTCATTTTGTTCTTTAAGTTTGTTTATTATTACGTCAATTGTTTCTTCTACTGGGATATTGGTGTACATGTTTGTTATGTCATATTGATGTGAAAAATGTATTTTCATTTATATTTATTATTTTTAGTTTGTCTATTAATTCGTATGTATTTTTTATGTTATGATGGTTATTTGTTAGATGGTTACTTTTTAGTTTTTGTGCTATTATTTTTGCTATTTTGTATGCAGGAGCTTTTTTGAAATTGATTAATGGACGTATTGGGTTGTTTAATTTGTGTATTTTTATTAGGCTATTCATTTTAGGTGGTTCTGGATTATTGTTTATATATATGTCTGTTTTTATTGTTGAAAATGTTTTTAGTTGTTTTTATTAGTTTTATTGTTTGTTTAAGATATTTTTCTGTTGGGTTTTTATCTAGTTGTACGCATTTATTATTGTTGATGAAGTCTTCGGTTTTTTTTATGTAGTCTGCTTTATCAATGATTACTGTTGCTTGACTTTTTCTGCTTTAGTTATTATTAAATTATTGTTCTTTACTTTATTTTTAATTTCTTTTATTGTTTTATTGTTTTTCTTTTGTTTATCTTTGTTTTTCATTTCGCTAATGATTATTTTTTTAATTATATGTGTTGCTTCTGTTCTTTTTTCTTCTTGTATATTGTCTTTTATTAGGTTAATGGCAAATTCTGTTTCTACTATTAAATTTTCTAGATTTTTGTTTGCATTTTGGGTTATGTTAGTTTTTGACATATTGTTTAAATATTGTTTAAACAAAAAAGAAACAGAATATTTAAACAATATGTCAAAAACTAACATAACCCAAAATGCAAACAAAAATCTAGAAAATTTAATAGTAGAAACAGAATTTGCCATTAACCTAATAAAAGACAATATACAAGAAGAAAAAAGAACAGAAGCAACACATATAATTAAAAAAATAATCACTAGCGAAATGAAAAATAAAGATAAACAAAAGAAAAACAATAAAAGAAATTAAAAATAAAGTAAAGAACAATAATTTAATAATAACTAAAGCAGACAAAAGTCAAGCAACAGTAATCATTGATAAAGCAGACTACATCAAAAAAACCGAAGACGTCATCAACAATAATAAATGCATACAACTAGATAAAAACCCAACAGAAAAATATCTTAAACAAACAATAAAACTAATAAAAACAACTAAAAACATTTTCAACAATAAAAACATAGACATATATATAAACAATAATCCAGAACCACCTAAAATGAATAGCCTAATAAAAATACACAAATTAAACAACCCAATACGTCCATTAATCAATTTCAAAAAAGCTCCTACATACAAAATAGCAAAAATAATAGCACAAAAACTAAAAAGTAACCATCTAACAAATAACCATCATAACATAAAAAATACATACGAATTAATAGACAAACTAAAAATAATAAATATAAATGAAAATACATTTTTCACATCATATGACATAACAAACATGTACACCAATATCCCAGTAGAAGGAACAATTGACATAATAATAAACAAACTTAAAGAACAAAATGAAAACAAACAATATATAACCAAAATAAAAAATAGTCTCCAACTAATACTAAAACAAAATTACTTTGAATTTAATAGCAAAATTTATCAACAGAAAGAAGGTTTAGCAATGGGATCACCATTATCAAGCAGAATAGCAGAAATATTCCTACAACACATGGACACCAAAATACAAAATATCATAAAAACACATGACCCAAACGGCATATGGATAAGATATGTAGATGATGGACTATATGTATCAAATAACAAAAACACAAATGCAGAGAACATATTGAAACAAATCAATAACATACATCCCAAAATACAATTCACAGAAGAAAAAGAAAAACATAACAAAATCAACTATTTAGACATAACCATCACAAGATACAACAAACACATACAATATGCAATATATAGAAAACCAACTTCCACTAACATCATTATACCTAACCATTCTGACCACCCACCACAACATAAAATGGCAGCACTTTATTCGTTATTTAACAGAATGTACAAAATACCCCTAAACAAACAAGAAACTGACAAAGAAAGACATATAATATACCAAATTGGTTATGAAAATGGATACAATAAAAATACTATGATCAAAATAGAAAATAAAATCAAATACAAAATAAAAACTGAACAATTAAGAATTAATCAAAATGAACAACACATAAATAATAACAACAACAAAAAATGGGCCACATTCACATACATAAATAATAAAATGACAAAACTAACAAAACTATTTAAAACACAGATATAAAAATAGCATACAAAACTAATAAAAATAAATTACAAATTCTAAATAGCTCACACAACAAAGATAATACAACAACTAATGGTATATACAAAATTGAATGCCAAAATTGCAATAATGTTACATAGGACAAACAAAAAAACAGCTGAAAAAACGTTATTTTGAACACCTAAACGCATACAAAAAACCAGAAATATATAAATCCAATTTAGCCACACATGCAATAAACACAGGACACGAATTCCCAAACATAACCAATGTATCACTAATAAAACATATACCACACAAAGGCACCATAATGAACATTTGGGAAAATTTACAGATATACAAACATAAAACACAAAACAAACTAATACCAGAACAAATACAAATCAATACAAAACATGACACAATATTCAAAGCACTCAACATCGAAAATACACAAAATACAAAAACATATACCACAACCACACACAATAATACAACTTTAAAAGACCAAAGACCAACAAACAACCTTAATAACATCCAGCAGCCAACACACAAATACTTCACCAGAAACAAGATGGCGAAGGCTGAAGATGAGAGAACAGGAACTCTCGAAACATGTTCCAAATAGAAAAAACATCTTGAGGTAAATTTAGTATAAATATTAAAGTATTATATATTATATAATATAACAGCCAATATATTACTGTTTCAACAAAGTTGAGGCTAAGAAACTAGTTTATATTGCCATTAAAATGGTACAGTCAATGGGATTTCAGGTGCATAAATTTGTATGTGACATGGAACTATAAAATCAGAAACTTTTTTCAGAATCTGGTATAACACTCAAATAATACAAGTATAAAAAATTTTGGAGGTGGTTGCTAAGTTTCTGTTGTGTCTCATGTGTTAAAACTTTTCAGAAACTATCTATTAGATCATTAGTAACCTGTTTTCTAATGGCCATTTGTTTGAGTAACTTACCAACATCAACAAGGATACCCAAAATTTACTTATAAGGTTATTCGTAACCATCTCCTTGTACCAGGCACAGAATGGCAAAATGTCTGTCAGGCTGCAGAATTGTTGCCAGGTAATATGGTTACAGCTACACGTTACCTCCTCACATGTCAGGGACATGTAGTAGAATTTGTACAGATTGTAAAAACTTGACAGTTATTGTGATTGAGATTATTGTCCAGGCTATTACACTGTAGTCCACAAAGTTTACTTAAAATGGCACACATTTCTGATATACCCATGATAGCCACCATCAGTGGAGCAGGAACTAAGGTTAGTGCCTACTAAGGACTAATCTAAAGTTCTTAAATTAGAAGAGAAAGTCCTCAAATTAAATTTAAAGAAAAAATTAGTCTTTAGTGGGTGTATAAAATTTTACTTCCTGCTCCGCTGATGGCCATTTTGGGTACAGCCAAAAGTTCTGGCATTTTATATGAAATTTGTAGATCACAGCCCACCACCCCACACAATAATCTTAATCACACTGACAACTCCAGTTGTGAGAGTCTGCATTCTCTGATCTAACAGGCTTCCTTAAGCGGTGAGCTGCACTGGCCCAGAAAATGAATTATCCCCATTGAAAGTATAGCGTTAGTTGTCTAGTGAGGCATGAGAGGGCAGACAACATGATAATAGTTCACTGTCTCACTACACAAACACTCTGTCACACAACACTAGCATGCTTCCAATATTCTCACCAGCCTTGTTGCAGTTGGTGTTCATACTTTGAAACAATGTACAAGTGAGGAATGAATGAATATTTTATTAGCCTTGCAAAACGTGTTTGTTTATTGTACACGTTAAAGTTGTAACGTGTCAAAATTTGGGTCATTTTATTTTTTACCGTATGGGGTATTTACATTTTATTTATTTCATTTTGTGCGGGAGTTCCTCAAAATTATTGTGAAAGTTTTATTTCCCGGCGAACGTTATGTTCATTACAACAGAACACGTGTTGTGAAGCAGTTGGAAACAATGCAGAGACGCAGTTTGTGTTGAGTAATTCGCTAAGGAATGCTCACCCCCTTCGAATTTCTCAGAACTCTGTATGTGTGTGGTCGTGTGCCTGTACGCAGTAACACAGGTATGTGCGCGGGGGACGCGAAGCAAAACAACCAATGCTATGAAAAAATGGCGCTGGAACGAACAGTTTGTAGTTCCTACCCGCCAACTACAGGAAATGCCGATAAACCCCGCCCACTGCTAGTGACGTCAATATAGCAGATGCAAATATCGTCCCCTGTTATCACGCATATAACTCTTGTATTCCATGCATAGAATGACTGCACCACAGCAAAACAGCTAGGAACGGCGACAAACTCAAACAAGCAGTGGTTACGAACTTCCTGCCGCTCAATCAGAGAAGCGACCAGTTTTTCGCCATCAGTGTCGGGCGGCACAAGCCCAAGTTAGGCTCCGTAGAAAATTGTATACTTTTACCAGTAAAAGAGCTCAACAACAGTAAAAGTTTATGTGACCGCAGTCAAGAAAAAATATAGAACAGCATCAGACACTTTTTGGACATTTAACACGAAATTAGAAAAGAACAATGGGTGTGCGCGAAGACCACGTGACCGGGGCTTATTTCTTCTACTAAAAGTGTAAGGGTTGGGGGGTTTTAAAAGGGTATGGGGTATTGAATAAATTAAAATTAATTTATGTGAGAATGGCAGGCTGGGCTATCTTATTAAAGTATGTAAGTAGTAGAAAGTAAGAATAGTAAGTAAGACGTAATGGTTGCACAACCTATAAAACTGTAATACCTTTAAAGTATGTAAAACCTCTTTTTCGAGAAAAAGTAAAAAATTCAAATCTTTTAATTAAAAAAAAAATAATAATAATTTCTCTTCCATAAAATTGAGAGTTAAATTCTTTCAAGACCTTATTTCGTTTTATGTACTGTCAGAGTTCGTCGAACGAAATGGGTTCGTCCACACTACGCGATCCGGCCAGATCAAAGATGAAAGGTAAGTGGGAGTTTTAATATGAATAAATCAAATATCCAAAATTAATAAAGTTACAATTGGTGCCGTGATTTCCAGGATGTAATATAACACAAAAAGGGTTGTATTACGCCGGCTTACATTTGACGGTACATAACGAAGTACGGTGCGAAAGCAAAATTGATTTTGTATATGTTAAAACATCAGTTTTGAAAAAAGACCAATCATTGGCAGTGGTTACATAAGAAAAAATAGATCAAAAAATTGTCTGAGAAACAGAAAAAAATAGTGTAATAAATTCAGTTATGAGTGAAAGTGACCTTGAGTCGCAATCGCTGAATGAAAGTGGTATGATGACAGTGGAGCCGGGCGCTGTTACAGAAACAGCTGTCGGCGGTTCATTCAACCCCGATTGCGTCTCAAACACGAGTAAGCGAAACAGATGTTGATTCGGGGATTCAGTTGACCCCCGTTTCAACCAATAAAAGTAAACAATCAGAGGAACTAGATATAATGAGTTTCTTACGAAAGATGGACTGTAAATTTGAAAAGATGGACTGTAAATTAGATCAATTAACTAATGATTTTAATGAACAGAAAATAAAATGCGAACAGCAGAATATTCAAAACGAGATTAATTTTAATGAAATTAAACAACAGAATACTCAGTTGCAGCAGAGTATTAGCGTAAAATTTGATGAGTTGATAAATAATATACAAGAAAAGAATAAATGTCTTGAAAATGCCAATGAAATGACAAGAAATAATTTGAATAAAGTAGAACAGAGTAAGAGTAATACAAACGAAAGTTGTAATGACAATGTTTGTTAGATAAAGAGCTAACAAATGATGACAATAATGTAATTGAAAGTATAATATCAGAGAGTACTGATGAGTTTGTGGAATGTGATTATGAGATGTTAAGGTGTGTTAGTGAGTTAGAGAGAGAGAGGAAAAATAATGTTGTAGTAGAGTGGGGACAGAGGATAAATTTTCCCATTAATTTTTCTGAACCAAGGTGTTCACAAATGTTGTTGAAGGGCAAGAGACCCGTATTAGTAGAAGAGTTGAGTTGTTTATTGATGTTGTATAATGCTGTACCCTCTGTCTGTAATAATGATGTTGAAAGTATGATTTGGTATTGTGATGAGAGAGAGTTAAACAGAGAAGTGTATGTGGAGAAAGTAACAGAATTATATAACTTAAATAGAAAGTATGGTGAATGGAAGGAAAGTTTAAAAGTATATTTGAATAACAATGATTTGATAAAAGTAATTAACCCGATAGTGAATGAATTTCATGACGGAGACTTGACAAAAATACCTAACGTAGACTGGTTTAATGAGTATTTTGGTAAGCTGATTGAATTTAGTTCTTGTGGTTACAACACACAAAACAGTCATTTGTGTGGGGATAAAATGGAACGGTGTTACACAAAACCAAGGTTAATTTGGGACGATGGAGGATAAACTATTAAAACAATAAAAGACAGTGTAAGCATTATGTTTTATGGTTTTTGACCTGGCAAATTTGGACAATGAAGTGTGGAAAAAACTGAACAGTTAATAACAAGAGTTTGTAAATAAAATGTAGTGAATTTATTTGTGTATATGGTGGAATGTTAACCAAACAAGTGTGTGTAATTGTGGTAATAATAATAATAATATTCTGGCAATTTAAATAAATAAATACCAGAATTAATTTTGAAAAACAGTAAGTGACTAATAATAGTTGTTATGATGGTAATGCAATTTGTGTTGTTAATAATTAAATTAATTAAAACAATTTGATACATGTTAAATACTTTGATTTATTATTTGAATGTTAATTAATTAAATTTTTTTAATGAATTTAATTTATTCTACGGATGGAAATTTGGTGATTAAAGGATAAATTGTTTGATTTAACTAATATTTTTGTGTTAAATGTTTCAGAGGTGAGGTGAAAGTATTGTGGTATGGGGATTATGTTTTGTATATGTCATGTTAACTGAACTGTAAGTATAAAAATTTTATAATCATGTATAATAAAAATGTTTACAGGTAACTAAGATGCTAATTCAATACTGAGATTATTGGAAATAATTGTGTTCAATAAATATGATAATTAAAAATTTGATAATAAATGAAAAATGATATATAATAAGTATTAATAATAAATTTTGAAAATTCTAAGGAAGATAATTGTTGAAAATTAGGAATGATGTGAGTCAAAGGATTAGTGATGAATGATGGTCTCATACTATAATGTTGTATATTTGATTTTTTAGTTAGTTCTTAAGTTGCTATTGCGGGGGTGGCCTGTGCCCTCGTAGATAGCGAAATGGGTTGGGGGTAACAGAGAGTGTTACCTCCATCGGAGGCCAAAATGGTGAAAATGTGCGGCACACCTTTTTAAAATTTACACACTGATAGACGACCGTGTCGCACATAATAAGACGATGTATAACAGGCAGTGAAATGCAAGTTAGATTTCCCCAACTTTTCGGGCGATTACTGCCTTACCAGCACTAATCGTGGATTTGGCTAGCGGCCAGCTATGGTCATATTAAGTCCCTTGACCATAGCTGACTTGAAATTGGTATATAGTAGAAATTCAATGGGGGGAGACAATTAGGGGAAATCTCCCGGAACTATGGAACAGCGGCTACCACTCTGCCCGCTTGGGGGCAGCAAAGGCAGGTGGTAGAACCGCATTAAGGGCGTTTAACTATATAACAAGAATATGTTGATATTCGATAATGTTTAAATGTAATAGCGGAAGCAAAGACACGGAGAGGTCAAGCCTACTCCAAAATATGCAGTCTTTGCCGAAGCGAAAAGGGCGATACAGTCCTCCATAATTTGAAATAGTGTGTGTGGCTGGGAGGTGACTCAAATGAGTCACGAATTTAAATTTTACAACATAAAAATTTTGCTAATTCAAATTTTGATCCAATAGAACTGCTTGTGCTCTGTTAAATAACTAGCTGCTCAGACACTTAATATAAGGTGTTCATGCTATAATTTTAAATGTATTGTTTTATTATCGTAGGTTAGATATAAGCATTGATAACAACATGTGTCTTCAATATGTGTGTATTTTAAACTAAGCGGATAATTAAACTGACTGGCAGGCAGTTAACGTAATAGAAGTGAGTATTGATATATATATATATATATATTTCATATAATTTGTTCAAGTATGAGACGTGTTTTAATTGTGTTAGGGGATCAGCTGATCAGCAATGACATGTCACTGGTATATTGGTTTGTAAATGTTCTAAGTAATTGATGTTCAAGGTAATGTTTTAATATATTACAGATGTTTTAAAGTAATGATAAAAATAATTTGAGAAAGTGAGAAGTAAAGTAATAATTTATGCAAGTTAACAAGAGATAATTTTTGGGTGATAAATATTTTGTGGGACACATAGATCTGTCCAAGTTGAAGTCAAAGTTAGAGAAATAGTGGAGATGAAATAATGTAATGTTGTTTTTGAGTTAATATATGTCATAGAATTTTGAGAAGTATTGATGTTGACACAGTAGTTGTGGAGAATTTATGTAGAGTTTTGAGTGATATATTGTTGTTTATAATTGATGTTGTTATTTTGTTGTAGTTGTAGTAAGGTAATGAGATTGAGATTTTGGGGATGGCAATTTTGTAGTAGGGGGTAGTGTAATGTGTGAGTCCGCAACATAATGATAAGTTGGGACGGGATTTAGAATCGATTTTAGTGAGGAGGGGCTGCCTTAGGTAGAATCCAGGGGCCAAATAAGGGAATTGAGTTTTGGGGGGGGGAAACACATATCCTATGTACAAAGGGGTAGAGAGTATTTTTATATATATGTTGAGAGAAGGTGGCGAACTGAGTTTAATGATAGGTTGGGGTTAGAGTGTCTTGATTAGTAGAGATTTTGATAGAGATGGGTGTCATGTGAGTTACAGTTGTTAGTGGGTAGAGTCAAAGGGGGAAAGATTATATATGTATACAGATCAAGTAGTAGATTAAATGAGAATAGATAATTTAAATCACCCACAGTAATAGGGAATGAGATTGTAAAATGAAGAAAGTTATAGTTGAACATATAAAATTTTCATTTTTTGAAACCAGTGACAGAATTTTGATAGAATTTGGTAATGTAAAATTAAGAATTGTTTATTTTGAATAATTTAAATGGCAATTGGCTTATTGTTTATAATGATATTTTGTTAGTTTTAAATATTTTATTTTATTATGTTTTGTGTTTCAAGTTAGATTGTTACAGATGTTGAATGTATTTTCTGAAAGTATACATAACATATGTAGGTCAAGGGTTTTGGACTTGACCTAGTTTCGATCAGCTGATGAGGTCATACACATACTAAGCTTGTATAGTAGGAAGTCAATTTAATTTGTTTGTTTAATCAATTTAAACCAATTTTAAATAATGTCTAAATATAAAGGAAACATTTTAATAAATTTAAAATTTTTTTTTGAATTTTAAAATTTTTAGGAAACAATTCTTGAAAAAAAAAAACAAAAAAAAACACTTGATTTTTCGCCTGCCAGCGAATGAATATTTTAAGTATTCATTATTTTATTATTTGTGTGTTACCCATGTTTATTTTTATTGATTTATTTGAATTGCATTGTATTGTTAGACTCTAAGTATTCACATGTTAGAGTAAGGATATGTTTTGATTAGGAGAAAGGTCTAAATTAAGTCATCTTAAATAAAACAGAAAAACAAGGAAGAGAATTTTTTTAGTAAAATATATTATTTTGAATTTTGAATTTTTTTTAAATTTCTGTAAATTTTAAAGAATTTGGCAAGGTGTAATATTATGTAATGTGAGTGTGTGTGAGCCCAGTATCTGCTAAAGGCAGCCCAGCTTGCATAAAAGGGGAACCATATCGGCTGAGGATCTGGAGTAATTTAAGCCAGGGATTGAGGATATTTGGGGGATAGCATGCTAAAAGGCGAGGTGTGCTGTGGTACTTGTCGGTTCGATTTCTCGGTGTTGGGATCTCTTATGGAGAAGTCCAGTGATCTCGTTCAGATGAGTCCATAGTCGCTGAGCCAGGGGGGTCGTGTACCCATGTAGATTAAGAACAAGGGGGTTGTTGGCACCAGTTCCTCACCGGTCCTCTTCGGGGTTTATCAATGAGATTTCTTCTGTTATGGACAGCAGAATTCTCATTGAGGGGGTATTGTAACGTGTCAAAATTTGGGTCATTTTATTTTTTACCGTATGGGGTATTTACATTTTATTTATTTCATTTTGTGCGGGAGTTCCTCAAAATTATTGTGAAAGTTTTATTTCCCAGCGAACGTTATGTTCATTACAACAGAACACGTGTTGTGAAGCAGTTGGAAACAAAGCACAGACGCAGTTTGTGTTGAGTAATTCGCTAAGGAATGCTCACCCCCTTCGAATTTCTCAGAACTCTGTATGTGTGTGGTCGTGTGCCTGTACGCAGTAACACAGGTATGTGCGCGGGGGACGCGAAGCGAAACAACCAATGCTATGAAAAAATGGCGCTGGAACGAACAGTTTGTAGTTCCTACCCGCCAACTACAGGAAATGCCGATAAACCCCGCCCACTGCTAGTGACGTCAATATAGCAGATGCAAATATCGTCCCCTGTTATCACGCATATAACTCTTGTATTCCATGCATAGAATGATTGCACCACAGCAAAACAGCTAGGAACGGCGACAAACTCAAACAAGCAGTGGTTACGAACTTCCTGCTGCTCAATCAGAGAAGCGACCAGTTTTTCGCCATCAGTGTTGGCCGGCACAAGCCCAAGTTAGGCTCCGTAGAAAATTTTATACTTTTACCAGTAAAAGAGCTGAACAACAGTAAAAGTTTATGTGACCGCAGTCAAGAAAAAATATAGAACAGCATCAGACACTTTTTGGACATTTAACACGAAATTAGAAAAGAACAATGGGTGTGTGCGAAGACCACGTGACCGGGGCTTATTTCTTCTACTAAAAGTGTAAGGGTTGGGGGGTTTTAAAAGGGTATGGGGTATTGAATAAATTAAAATTAATTTATGTTAGAATGGTAGGCTGGGCTATCTTATTAAAGTATGTAAGTAGTAGAAAGTAAGAATAGTAAGACGTAATGGTTGCACAACCTAGAAAACTGTAATACCTTTAAAGTATGTAAAACCTCTTTTTCGAGAAAAAGTAAAAAATTCAAATCTTTTAATTAAAAAAAAAATAATAATAATTTCTCTTCCATAAAATTGAGAGTTAAATTCTTTCAAGACCTTATTTCGTTTTATGTACTGTCAGAGTTCGTCGAACGAAATGGGTTCGTCCACACTACGCGATCCGGCCAGATCAAAGATGAAAGGTAAGTGGGAGTTTTAATATGAATAAATCAAATATCCAAAATTAATAAAGTTACAAAGTCTAAGTGACTATTAAAATTCTATTGTCAGGTCTACATCGCTGGAGTCGATGTGTTAAATTCAAGAATGCTGTATCATTCTACTAAGATGAAAAAGTACCCACAAAACTTTAAATCATCTCTTAATCTATGTTTATCCTTGAATAAATGGCAGAAGGACACACACACACACACACACACACACACACACCCACAATTATAAAATCAACAAACACACACAATAAAAATTCTTTCAAAACTTGTTTTACTGTTTATTAATCACAATACCTCCATTCAGTATAATAATGATGAGATCACAGGCCATTTTCAGTAGATTTCTTGTTTCATCATCCTCAACTAAAGGCTTATGTTTCTCAAGCAGCTGTATCAGTAACTCACAAAGTTCTGCCTTTGCCAAGTGTAGTCGTACACTTTCTACAACATACATACACAGTTTAATATACTAATTATGGAAAAATTAATAACTTTGTAGTATATAATTTGAAGCACCAAAAACTACCTACAGATTACAACATAAAATTTTCAGGAAACTCTTAAATAGTGCTATCAGATTATTTAAGAGAATTCCTCTTAAAAAATCCTCATGCTATTATTTGTGTCATTATTATTTCCTGCTTCTTTCATTTCATTATTTTCAGCACTGATGAATGATTTTCAGCATAAGGTATCCCTCGTCATCTTTAGATTAAAGAAATCTGATGCCAGTGGTTATTGACAACTAAATCGATGAAGGTGGTGAGTGTGATTGTTATAGTTGTAACATTATTGTTGAAAGAACACAGAGGAAGGCTGGAAAGTATTCCCTGAAGATACGCTTCTATTGAGTAGAAAGTTATGAATAAAATTATTTAATTATGACCAGAGACTGGAAGAAAATCTCTTCCCTCTCACTACTTCTATAATAGTTTAGGAAAATATAAAACTAAAAGTAAACTGATGAACTAAAATTGATTTGGTGGTTCTCTGAGTCTTATATTTGAATGAGTCAATGAATCAAATATTAAACTGAAAGGAAACAATTGTTTAAGAGGAGAGGGTGAAGAAGTGAAAAATGGGATTGTTATGAATAACTTGGAAAGCATAACTGTTCATGAAAACATCTTCAAATTTTTTTTTGTAATTTATAAAATTATCTTATTTTTTTAACTCCTTAGTAAACAGATGTAATACTCAATTTTTTGTAAGTCACTTATAAAGTATCAATGTTAACATAAGGCTATTAATATGCCTCTTGATAGTTTACAAAATTACTTTGATACGACTTTTCCTTCACTGAACTATAATTAAAATGGACTATAGGTGTTATTTACCATTTCACAGAACAAATTAAAATACAGTTTATTTTAAAAAACAAAATAAATAACAATACTTAAGCTTTGGTTTCTTATCTATCAATATATATCAAACATACAGAATTTACAGAAATTTACAGTCTACCCTTCACACCTCTCCTAAAAAGTTGATTCAATAACTTGAAATACTGACTTTATAAAAAAAATTCTCACTTTTTATGTAACACACAAATGATCACTATTTTGCTTATCTTTTTACCACTCTCTTTAAGATTGAACAAGTTATGGTGATTCAAAAATCTGCTCTTCTTTTATCACATACCTAAAATTTTGTTAATTTTAGCATTTAGCATTTTGTGTCAAACGATAACGCCTTTTAATAACAACTTCCCAGCATAAATTGAAGTGGGTTAAAAGCTTTTAATCTGTATTTAAAAATGAACTTTTTCTTGTGAAAACTTACTTTTTTCGTCGGACGCGTTTCGGCGTACGTATCTGCCTTCTTCAGCTTTTAGTCAGACTGCCATCATTTCGTAACGGTTTTTGTGTGGAAGGTGTAGTGGGGGTGGTGTGTGGAGGAAGGAGATTGGCGCAGGGATTCAACTTGATGTTTGTTTTTTGTAAAATTGTGTCAAAAAGTGTATGTGATTTATATTGTAATTGATCATTAAGTATGTTGTTTGGTTGTGTTGTGTGGTGTTTATATATTTCGTATTGTTCAGTTGTGTTGAGTTTTCGACCTTTAGGTAAGTAATGTAAAATTTCAAGATTAGTGTCTATGTTTGGTGTAACTGTGGTTTTCTGTGTGTATGTGTGTGGCAAATGCGGAGTGTATATTGTTGTTGGTTAGAGCTTTTAAGTGTTCAGAATAACGGGATGAAAAAGATCTTCCTGTCTGGCCGATGTAGAAACTATTGCAGTCATTACAATTTAATTTGTAAACACCTGTTTTGTTATATTTGTCTATGTCTGTGTTTGTATTATTGATGTGTTTTTTGATGGTATTGGTTGTTCTGTATGCTATTTTGTATTTGTGTTTTCTAAATGTGTTGGCGATTTTGTGTGTGTAGGAGTTGTGGTATGTGAGTGTGATGTATTTATTGTGTTGTGTTGATGGTATTTTGTGTTTTGTTGTTTTTGTTTTTGATGCGTTTGTGTAGTGTGTTTATTAAATTAGGGTTGTAACCGTTTTTGATTGCTATGTACTTTATTGTATTGAGTTCGTCGGTGTAATCTTGTTTATTTAAGGGTATTTTAGTTAGTCTATGGAGCATATGGTTGAAGGCCGCATGTTTATGTTGTGTTGGGTGGTTTGATGTGTTGTGTATAACCATGTCAGTTGTGGTTGGTTTCCTGTATATTTTGTACGTGTGTGTATTGTTAGTTTTGTTAATTGTTAGGTCTAGAAAATTTATACTATTGTTTTGTTCAATTTCCAGTGTAAATTTTAATTTGTGGTGTATAGTGTTTATGTATTTGTGGAAGTTTTCAACTTGTCTTGTGTTGCCTTTGAATAAAAGTAATATATCATCTACATACCTGTGCCAGTATATAATTTTGTTAGTGTATTTGTTGTTGTTTATAAACAATAGCAATCAAAAACGGTTACAACCCTAATTTAATAAACACACTACACAAACGCATCAAAAACAAAAACAACAAAACACAAAATACCATCAACACACAACACAATAAATACATCACACTCACATATCACAACTCCTACACACACAAAATCGCCAACACATAGGCTGTGTTTATTACAGAACAAAACGTCTCTGTTTTGTCTCCGCACTCAAGCAACGTAGACCGATTGTGAAATAACACCTAACTTCGCATCAGCCGTGAATCACGGAAGAAAGTAATGTAACTGCATATTACGCCAGGCGGCAAAATATTGCTAAATCCTGTGCCTAAGTTATAGCGCTCTTTTAACAACACCAATGGGAGAGCAGACTCAAGATCACGTGACCAGCTCTGTATGCTCAGCTTTAGCAAACTAACGCCAGTTCCATTGCAACTCATGGCTGAGCGGCCAGACAATCAGCAGACAGTTACCAGAACAAAAACGGTAGCCTCGGACAAGTTCTTGGTAGGCCGAAAAATACAAAAATAGGCCTACCAAGTAATATAAAATGTACAAACAGTAAAGTGACGAGTAAATGGCGTAAGGTAATAATTGTGCTTGGAGTGGAGAGTGATTAGTGACAACAGTTCCGGACAATATCGTGTACAACGTTTGGATATTACGCAAATAGGTAACAAGTGTAAAGACAGTTTCATTTGGCCAAAACATTATAATTAATCAAGAGCTCATTAATTAAATAGGAAGTTTTAAAAAGAAATGTAAATTGAGTGAGTGTGTGTATGGGTTATCAAAAGTACTGGCTCAATTAGAAAGATGTAGTAGTAGTCTATACCAAATTATTGGACTAAAATTAGTAAAACATTTTAAATATAAAGAAAACATAATAATCAATGATAGAGTAACTGGTAAAAATTAAAAGGTTCATTCTTCTATAAAAATGTGTTAGTGTAGTTATTTCGCCGCAAACCATTTCCTAGTTTTCTGTGCTGACAACTCGTTTAACGTAATTGGGATTTTTCTGATATTTAAGGGTAGTCAGATAGCGGGATTTTATAAGGGCTAGTGTGTTCAAAGTTTACATGTAAAACTAAAAAACATGTTGGCGACCTGGGTAATTTAATAAGGTAAGTTTTACGGGGACTATGACGGTAAGTAAAATTCTGGCAGCGGTAAGTATTATGTTATGATGAGTGTAGTATTTTAAAAAGGGTAGAAGGCGAGGACCTTCACAATTTTAACAAACCCACAAAGTTTTCAGGATTCTGATCGTTAGTAATTGACTCTTGATATCTTCTCGGTGCCAGATTTTGTTGTGCAAGAGTTTGTACTGTGGCAACATGGTCTACATTGTTGCTAATAATGTTCAGTCCTTCATCGCCTGTAATTTCAATACTGCACGATGCAACATCAGCCGCAGTACTAGAACCAACTGAATCTTGTAAATGTACTTTGACATTTTCACAGTTTGAAGTATTTACGTCATTAACTTTATTGTATTTGTCAACAGCCTCGTCGCTAACATCTATTTTATGATCGCAAGTTGATTCCTTGTTAATTTTAACATTTTGAGACTCAGGATTCGATTTTCCTTGAATAAACTGATGATTATCTATATAAAGCTAATACTGAATGATTATCGGTTCTCCTTTCCAGCATAACAACTAACTACAAAGTCACTACAAATTTGTTATCATAATGAATGGAAATTACGATGCTTGAGCATAGACTAATACTGTTTGCCATCCGAGGTTTATGACAACAGACACGCTGGCTGGTTATGCTTCTTTTGTGAATAGTCATATCAAAGAAGAAAAGTTGTTTGTAGTTTTATAAACCGAAAACAATTTTTTCAAGTCTATCCTCACTTTGCCACCCTCGTAGCTATGCCGCCCGGGGCAGCTGTCCCCTTGGCCGCCCCCTAGCTACGCCTTTCGGTCTTATAACTTATTTTGTCATTTTTTTTCTAGTCGGTGTTGGTTTTATCTAGATAGACTAAAAATAAAACCAAATTATTGTGACCTGAAGATGTGGAAAATCTTTTACATACGCAGTGGTATCAAAACGTTCCGAGACTAGGTCTACATCCAACAAGGTTCTATTTACTCACCATCACCTTCAAAGTAACCTTCAGTGGATGATACTGCACCCAGAACACTTTTTATTTTTGAGTTGCTTCTCAGAAATCGTGTTCTTGAATCATATCGAGCACCATCCCCAATTTGTCTCTAATCTCATCAACAGTTTCCAAACAGCAATCCTTAGGCTTGAGTTTCATCTTTGGGAAGAGGAAAAACCGCAGAGGACCAAATCCAATGAGTAGGGCAAGTGAGGAATAGTGACCATGCTGTTGCGGCCTAAAAACTCCAGTGTTCCCAAACTGCTCTGTAAGTGAGTACACTGTTGTCATGGAGCATTCGACTGCATTTGTATCACAGTTCAGGTGTCGTATGAAAAATGTCTGTCTTAGGCAGGTCAGAACCTCAGGCATGAACTGTGCAGCAATGAGGTATATATTCAAATCAGATGTAGGTTTACCTGAACTATTCTCTATGACACACTGACAATTCAGCAATGTCCTGAATGGTTCTCTGACTATCTTCATGCAAGAAGTCCTTAATTTTGTCAGCATTATTTAGTTACATATTATTCTTTCTCTTTAGTTAACAAATTTAAGATATATTTAGCTACCATTACAAATCAGTAACTTGTTATTACTGTCCCTCTATCTCTCTGCCTTATCATTCTCTCATTAACACACATACTATCCCCAAATCCATTTAATTTTTTGCTGCCCACTTCCCCCACAATTAATATTATTTTAGTTTTAATTACTCATCTGAGCACACAGGACTAATAACATTGTCGTCCTGGTACTATTCTGCCTATAAATCAAATTCCTTTGTTTGCTTCAACATGCCACATGGCCACATTTTCTGTTATTCCATATTCACTGTTCATCTTTACTGTTTCGATCTCCACATTTATTTATTAAAACTCTTCTTGATTCATCACATTAATGAATTCCTTCTCATTCTGAGGAAACACTTCTTGGTTATTGGGTGTTTTGTTTGTTGTTGTGGTTTCCTGTTGGCCTTTGGTATTTTACATTGGTATTATTGTGTGTGATTGTGGTGTATATATTAGTATTTTGTGTATACTCAACATTGAAAATACACAAAATACTAATATATACACTGTAGCGGTTCATTTTTGGGTATTTTTTATTTTAACGGTTTGGGGCATTTATATTTTTACTTATTTCATTTTCGGGCGGGCTTGTATAAAATATTGCGAAATAATTGTATTGTGCAACGTATTTGTCAGTATACCAGAACCAGTGTTAAGAAACAGTTCGAAATAAAGCAGTAAGGCGCAGTTGTTGTCGAGGAATGCGGCAGAGAATTCGCGCCACCCTAAAAATTCGCAGAAATCTGTACTGGTGTGGCAGTGCACACACGCCACTACTCGAGTGTGAGCGCCTACCCAAGCCATGGTAAAAAACCAAGATGGCTAGAGAGGATAATATTCATCGCCTTCTCCAAGACCTTGCGGAAGTGCTGTTTTAAGTCCCACCCACTTTTATGACATTAGCCAGTGTCTAGTTGAAATCGTCTGCTATCGTCACTCCAACAACTACATGACTAGCATGAGTCGAAACTGTGACGACTACATACAAGGCATTGATGTCCGTCGTCTTGATTAAAATACTCCCGGAGTGGGGAACTGAGAGACGCAGGCAGTCTTTTGTCGACCCTCGCCTGCGCAGGCCGCCCGACAACCGGGCTCAGAAACCAATTTTTGTTAAAACTGATATAACAGTGAAATAGCTGAAAAAGTTTATGTGACCGCGGTCGGGAAAAATGTAAAACAACATTTAACACCTTTTGGACATTTCACACGAAATTAGAAAAGAAATGGATGTGCGCGAAGACCACGTGGCCGGGGGTTATTTTGTCTACTGAAAGTGTAAGGTTTGGGGTTTTATAAAGGTATGGGGTATCAAATAAATTAAAATTAATTTAAGTGAAAATGGCAGGCTGGGCTCTCTTGTTTAATGTATGTAAGTAGTAGAAAGTAAGAATCATTACGTAAGACGTAATGATTACACAACCTGTAAAACCATAATTTTAATTATTTTTAAAGTATGTAAAATCTATATTTGGAGGAAAAGTAAAAAATTAAAATCTGTCAAATGATTTTAAAAATAAAAGGAAAAGTTAAATTCTCTTCATTCAAAATGGGTATTCAGACTTATTTCGTAACCTCACACTGTTTCTGATCTCGCTTATAGGAGAACTCTGGGGGGACCCTTAGGAACAAAGGTAAGTAGAAGTGAATTAAATGTATAAATAAGGATGTTTTTATACAAATGACGGCCCGAACAATGACATTATATAAAATAATTATATAAATAAGCCAGAACCCAGAAACAGAGTGGGTAGCGAAAGAATAGAAAAGACGTAAAATTAAGGTTATGTTGTAACTACACATGGTAAAAAATAGTACAATAATTTTACGTATAATATGATGGTGTAATATTTAGTACACGAAATAAATTTTTTTTTGAAAGAAATAGAAATATTTAAACAAAAGTTAAAATGGCAGATAATAACGAAATAATTAAAATGATGCCGAACAGAAAAACGAAATTAGAAATGTCCAAAATAATCTTAACATGCAATTTGATGAAATGAAAAAAGAAATTCAAGAACAAGGCTGTATTTATGATAAGAGATTGAGTGAAATAGAGACGCGGTTAGGCGAAATAGAATTAGAAAATGAGAAAGTAATAAACAATTTAAAATCGAACAAAGATAACGGGGTAAGTAGGAGTGGAAATGATAATTTAAATAATGAGTTGGCAAGTAATAACAATGATAATACAAATAAAAATGTGGTGTTAGAAAATGATGGTGTAGATGTTGAGAGTGATAACGTAATTGTAGAAAGAGTAGAAGTTGATAATGAAATGTTAATGTGTGTGTATGAATTAGAGAGAGAGAGGAGAAATAATGTTGTAGTAGAGTGGGGACAGAGGGCAAATTTTCCCTTTATTATTTTTGATTTAATGTGGTCACAAGTGTTTTTGAAGGGCAAGAGTTCCGTATTAGTAGAAGATTGGAGTTGTTTATGTTATTTGTATAATATTATACCCTCTGTGTGGAATGATTTTATAAGTATGAGATGGTGTTATGATGAGAGAGAATTAGAAGTATATAATTTAAAGAGAGATTATGGTGAGTTGGAAGAAGTATTAGAAGAGTATTTAAATAAGAATGATTTGATTTTTAATACAAAAGTAACTGACCCGATATTGAAGAAATTTACTAACGGAGACTTAACAGATATACTTAGTGTTGACTGGTTGCAAGATTATTTTGGTAAGACGGATGACTTTGTTTTTTGGGTTTATGACACACAAAGTATCAGTATGTGTGTTAACGAAATCGAAAAGTGTTATGTAGAACCAAGGTTAATTTGGAACGATGGAGGCTAAACTATAAACAATCAATGGACAATTTTATATATATTGTTTTATGGTTTTGTGACCTCGCAACCTTTGAACATTGAAGTGTGATATGATTAAATAAATAAGGATGCAGATTTGTAAATAAATGTTTAGTAAATTTATTTGTGTGTATTGTAGAATGTTAAGTAAACAATGTGTGTGTAGTTGATTGTTGTAATAATAATATTAATATTTGCAATTTAAATAAATAACCGAATTAATTTTGAAAACAGTAATTGGCTAATTGTAAATGTTTAATTAATTTAATTAAAATAATTTGAAATGTTTTAAATATTTTGATTAATTCAAAGATTATATAATTGAATTTTCTGATGAATTTAAATGGTTTAACGAGAAGTGAAGTTGGTAATTAAATGATGAATTGTTGTTTTGAAATAACTTTTTGTTAAATGTTTCAGAGGTTACTTGGAGTAGTGGTGTATATAGTTATGTATGTCAGTATATGAATTATGGACTGTAAGTATGAAATTTTTATGATACAAGTCAAATATAATAAAATGTATACAAATGTTTAACTTAATGGAACGAATTTTAACTTCAGTAATGAAAATAATTTGAGATAATGATTTAAAGGGTAATAATAACTGAGATATGATGAAAAATAAATATTAATAATGAATTCGAAAATTTCAAGTAATCTAATTGTAGAAAGTTATGAAGGATGATTAATGATTGATGATGGATGAAGATGTCACATTAGAATGTTGTATATAAAAATTCAATTAATTAGTTATTAAGTGGCTATTGAGGGGGTGGCCTGTGCTCTCTTAGATAGCGAAATGGGTTGGGGGTAACGGTGAGTGTTACCTCCATCGGAGGCCAAACTGGCGATAAATGTGCGGCACACCTTATCCGTGTAAATAAAAAATTTTACACACAATACTAAATAACGTGTCGCACATAATGAGATTGATGTGAAACAGGCAGTGAAATGAAAGTTTAGATTTCCTCGACTTTTCGGGCGGTTACTGTCTTACCAGCACTAACCGTGGTTTTGGCTAGCGGCCAGCTATGGTCATATCAAGTCCCTTGACCATAGCTGACTTGAAATTGGTACAGATTTGAAATTCATTGGGGGGTGATATTAGAGGAAATCTCTCCGGAACTATGGAACAGCGGCTGCCACTCTGCCCGCCTGGGGGTAGCAAGACCGGTGGCAGATCCGTTTTAAGGGTGTATGATTATAGAACAAGAACATGATGATGTTCACTAATTTTAAAAAACTTAATAGCGGAAGCAGAGACATGGAGAGGTAAAACCTGCTCCAAAATATACAGTCTCTGTGGAAGCGAATGGGCGCCACAGTCCACCATAATCTGAAATAGTGTGTGTGGCTAGGAGGTGACACAAAGGAGTCACGAATGTAAAGTTTAATAACATAACATTTTTTTTATTCAAGGTTGGATTCAATAAAACTGCTTATGCTCTGTTCAATTAACTAGCTGGTCAGATATGTAATATAAGGTGTTCATTACATGCTATGATTTTAAATGTATTATTTTATTGTTGTCTGTTAGATAGGCATTGATAAGAATGTGTTTTCATGATATGTGTATGCTTTAAATTAAGCCAATAATTAAACGCCTGGCAGGCAATTAAAATAATAGAAGTGAGTATGGATAACCGAATATGTATATTTCATATAAGTTGTTCAAATTTGATATGTGTTTTCATTATGTTAGGATATCAGTTGATCAGCAATAAGATGTCACTGGTATATTGGTTATAAAGGTTCCAAGTTATTAATGTTCAATGTAATGTTTGCAATGTATTACAGACGTTTTAAAATAATGATACAGATAATTTGATAAAATGAGAAACTAAGTAATAATTTATGCAAATTGATAAAAGATAGTGTTGGGTGATAAATATTTTATGTGACAGATAGATCTGTCAAAGTTAAAGTTGAATTAATAGAGATGATATAAGGTAATGTTGTTTTGAGTTTATACATGTTATAGTATTTTGAGAAGTATTGATGTTGACACAGTAGTAGTGAGTATATGTAGAGATGAGTAATGTGAATGAGATTTAAACATATTTGTTGATGATATTTTGTAGTAAGGGTGAGGTGGTAAGGTGTGAGCAACGTGCGGTGTTGTGGCGAGAATAGAGTAGTTCGCGTGAGTGTTTGCCGATATTTTGGAGGGGCATTGGCTCGTATGGTTATAGCCAGGTAGGGAACACACATCCTAGTACAAAGATGAGCGGTGCCAGAGGTAAATTGAATTTAGAGTGTTTTGATAGATATTTTTAAAGAGAGGGGTGTCATGGTAATTGAAGTTGATTAATATTATAGTCAGAGAATAAAGTTTATGTATGTATACCGATCTAATACGGTCAATGAGAATAAATAATTTACATCACCCACCGTAGATTGAAGTAGGATTGTTAAGAATAAAGAGAGAGAGTTATGATAAAGAATATAAACTTTTTATTTTAAACCAGTGACAGAATTTTGATAAAATTTGAAAATAATGTAAAGTCAAGAATTGTTTATTTTAAATAATTTAAATGCCAATTTGATTATTATCTGTAATAGTATTTTGTTTGTTTTAAATATTTTGTTTTGTTATGTTTTGTATTTCAAGGTAGGGTATTACAGATGTTCAGTGTATTTTCAGAAAGAATACATAACCTATGTAGGTCAAGGGTTTTGGACTTGACCTAGTTTCGATCAGCTGATGAGATCATACACCTACTAAGCTTGTACAGTAGGGAATTAATTTTATTTGTTTATTTAATCCCTTTAAACCAGTTTTGAATAATTTCTAAATATAAATGAAACCTTTAAACAAAATGGAAATTTTTTTTTGAATTTTAAAATTTTTGGGAATTTGAATTTTTTGAAGAAAAAAAAAAAATTTGATTTTTCGCATGCCAGCGAATGAATATTTTAGATAATGATTCCTTTATTATGTGTGCATTAACCATGTTTATTTTATTGTATTGTATTGTATTGGTAGACTATAAGTGGTTCTCATGTTAGAGTAAGGATGTGTTTATATTAGTAGAAATGTCTAGGTTGTCATTTGCAACAAAAATTAGAAAAACAAGGAAGAGAATTTTTTGATAAAATATTATTTTTTTTGAATTTCGGATTTTTTAAATTTATTTTAAATTTTAAAAGAAATTTTTTATGTTTAATGTGTTATGGTATCATGTAATGTTAGTGTGTGTGAGCCCAGTATCTGCTAAAGGCAGCCCAGCTTGCATACAAGGGGAAACATATCGGTAGAGGATCTGGAATAATTTAAGCCAGGGATTGAGGATTTTGGGGGTAGCATGTTAGAAGGTGAGGTGCGCCGTGGTACGAGTCTGCTCGATTTCTCGGTGTTGGGATCTCTTACGGAGAAGTCCAGTGATCTCGTTCAGATGAGTCCATGGTCGCTGAGCCTGGGGGGTCGGGTACCCATGCAGATTAAGAACAAGGGGGTTGTTGGCACCAGTTCCTCACCGGTCCTCTTCGGGGTTTATCGATGAGATTTCTTCTGTCGTGGACAGCAGAATTCTCATCGAGGGGGTATTGTAGCGGTTCATTTTTGGGTATTTTTTATTTTAACGGTTTGGGGCATTTATATTTTTACTTATTTCATTTTCGGGCGGGCTTGTATAAAATATTGCGAAATAATTGTATTGTGCAACGTATTTGTCAGTATACCAGAACCAGTGTTAAGAAACAGTTCGAAATAAAGCAGTAAGGCGCAGTTGTTGTCGAGGAATGCGGCAGAGAATTCGCGCCACCCTAAAAATTCGCAGAAATCTGTACTGGTGTGGCAGTGCACACACGCCACTACTCGAGTGTGAGCGCCTACCCAAGCCATGGTAAAAAACCAAGATGGCTAGAGAGGATAATATTCATCGCCTTCTCCAAGACCTTGCGGAAGTGCTGTTTTAAGTCCCACCCACTTTTATGACATTAGCCAGTGCCTAGTTGAAATCGTCTGCTATCGTCACTCCAACAACTACATGACTAGCATGAGTCGAAACTGTGACGACTACATACAAGGCATTGATGTCCGTCGTCTTGATTAAAATACTCCCGGAGTGGGGAACTGAGAGACGCAGGCAGTCTTTTGTCGACCCTCGCCTGCGCAGGCCGCCCGACAACCGGGCTCAGAAACCAATTTTTGTTAAAACTGATATAACAGTGAAATAGCTGAAAAAGTTTATGTGACCGCGGTCGGGAAAAATGTAAAACAACATTTAACACCTTTTGGACATTTCACACGAAATTAGAAAAGAAATGGATGTGCGCGAAGACCACGTGGCCGGGGGTTATTTTGTCTACTGAAAGTGTAAGGGTTGGGGTTTTATAAAGGTATGGGGTATCAAATAAATTAAAATTAATTTAAGTGAAAATGGCAGGCTGGGCTCTCTTGTTTAATGTATGTAAGTAGTAGAAAGTAAGAATCATTACGTAAGACGTAATGATTACACAACCTGTAAAACCATAATTTTAATTATTTTTAAAGTATGTAAAATCTATATTTGGAGGAAAAGTAAAAAATTAAAATCTGTCAAATGATTTTAAAAATAAAAGGAAAAGTTAAATTCTCTTCATTCAAAATGGGTATTCAGACTTATTTCGTAACCTCACACTGTTTCTGATCTCGCATATAGGAGAACTCTGGGGGGACCCTTAGGAACAAAGGTAAGTAGAAGTGAATTAAATGTATAAATAAGGATGTTTTTATACAACACCACACTCACACACAATAATACCAAAGGCCAACAGGAAACCACAACAACAACCAACCAACACACAAGTACTTCACAAGACTCAAAATTAGAAATCCTGAGGATGGGAACACAAAGCGTCCCGAAATATGTTCCAAATAAGGTAAATACATCTAGAGGTAAAGTCATTATAAATATTAAATATATTTTATACATCAAGAAATAGACTGTAGCAAAAAGTGTTTGAACACACACACACACACACACACACACACACACACATACACACACACACACATGTAATAATATAAATGCATGATATATTATTATTAGTGTTGTATAGTATTTCCAAGACAGGAATATGGTTTGCAAGATCACCTTTATACGAATTATTAGAAGAAGTCACCCCAAACTAACTAATATTTATGAAGTTTAGGTTGCCAAATGTTACCAAGACACTACACATGCCGTAAACAAATTTCTTAAAGAAATTTATTTAATTTCTCAAGTTAAACTTGAGACCTTATATATAAAGCGACCCACGATATAAAGGGCTTTTTGGTTTGTCTGCGGAAGAGAGTTACATCAAGGTTTCACTGTATACAATCTTACAAACAAACAAAAAGAATTCAAATTATGATATTATAGACAGTTTTTAAATCATCTCACAAGTCAATGTCATTTCTGTTCAATTTAAAATTTGTTATTTGTTCTAATCTTCTTTTAAATTTCTTATAGTTTGTGGAAAAATCAACTAAAGCTTACCATTTTCTGCTTGACTATGAAGTAGTTCTACACACAGTTCACTTAGCTCTCCTGATGCAGAAGCTTCCAACACTTTAACTACTACTCCACACAGCCTTTCAGTCAGCAACAAAGAACCAGGTGCTATAACAAATGAATAATATGACACTGCCAGCTCTTAATGCACACATGGTTAGACATAATGATGTTAGTGGTGGTTGGTTTTCTGTATATTGCATATTGTAGATGGTTACTGTTTTTAAACGTGTGATTAAAATCAGGGCTAGTTTAAGTGGATGGAAGTCTAATTGGACTATTATTCAAAACTGCCATTAGCAGCCCATACCAGTATGGTGAAGATTGAAAATTAGGCCCAACGCACATAAAGTGCCAGATACTTGTAAGAGGAAGAATGAATGAAGTGAAATGATATTACAATAATATGTCTTTCTAAACATTAATTTTAATTTTACATTTTAAATTCTAATCCAGTTTCATAATATTATGATTGCATATAATATTATATTACGATTAACAAAAACCATGTGCTATGTGGTATGCAAGCGGGACCAATAAGAATTATTTATTAGCCTCTTTTACAGTAAATCTGCTAGTAAATGTATCACTGTAGAAGAAGTTCATATTCAATTTAAAACTTAAACATACATTTCATTAAATAGATGAAAACCGTAGAGTTCTGCCACAGAATCAATTTCACAAACAGATGCAGAAATCCTTTACAAGCCATGTTAACACCTCATAATCCCCTATGCAAATAAAGCCTAACTATGAACACTGGATGTGAAATTGTGAATTGAAAGACTGTGTGAAACGAAGAATTGAATTTGATCTCAAATGTACACTAGGAAGTATAGAAATATTACCTGTATAGGCGTATGGTGTTAATGTTATGCCCAGCAGAGTTACATTACATGAATCACGTTAAAAAATCAAGCAATCAAAAATGTTTTAAATCATTGTAACAATCTACAGCTACATATAAGAACAATCTTACTAAAATCTTTGGATTCATGATGTGACTAGTAAAAAAGATTAATTATCAAGATAAAGGTCGTTTGTATCAGCATTTGATGTGGAGACAAACATGTTGGCCACATTAACAGACTTCTAGATATCTGGAATTTAGTTGGAATGTTGAACAGAATAAAGGTCTTCAATAATATATTCATATTATTCATTAATTCCATGATTTTTAGTAGGTTCGGGTCTCCTCTACCTTCTCCCTTGTCACCCGCCTGTTGTTCCATTTCTTTGTCTTGGGTTGTTTCCTCTTGGGCATCCTCTTCGATCATTTCCTCAATCATTTCCATTTCTTCTTCGTCGGTATCCTCAGTCCTCTTCTTAGATTTTCCCCTGGTGATCATGGAGTGTTTCATACTTTCTCGTAACCGCCGCTAGTCTTTAATTCTAGCCACACTAGTTGGTCGCCAATTTGTAATGGGAAAACTCTGTCGTCTTTGTAAAAGTGTGTTTCGTGTGTTCGCCTCACATGTTGTAGTCGTTACTTTATGTTTATGCTGACGATGTCTGTCGCGATCTCACGAATTACCAGTACTCGTCAGTGTGAAACTTACCTGTCCTTTAATATGTGATTGTAATTCCCAGGTGGCGCCAAATTGTTGAAACTGAAAACAATTAAAAAATATGACTATCGAGCGGTCGTTCTAGACGGTATGGTGGATTCAAATTACCCACGCAATTGGCGGGCTTATTAACCTCACTGGTAGTTCGCCGAGTTTCCGATGTCTAGCGCTTACCGTCACTTTCGCTCGTCGCTAAAGTACACAAATCATACAATGCAATTTACTATGAAATAAAGAACGGTGGTTACAACTCTGTACTAGTTTATTTACTTGAAATTATCTGTTCTTCAATATTATACAAAATTATATGTTTTTTAAACAAAGTTGCTCCGGCAATAAAAAGACAATTAATTCTCAAGGTTGGCGAAAGTTGATTCAGAACGATTTTAGTTAGACATGGTGTCGACAAATGTTTATTTTTCTTTCGTTCAATAAATCTGAGTTCTTTTGGTTACGAAAAAAATATTGATATGATTATAATAAAGTACATTACCTTACATTAATGGTACTTATATACTATTAGGTTTAATTACAATTCGTTCCTGAAGTTTTAAAAAGTGTGTGTTAAAAGTTAATAATTTTTACCCAGGTTATTTTCTGGTTTCATACAAGTTTAGTGTTTTATTTTTAATTAATACTTGAAAGAAATTTGATTATCAGTTCGTAGTGAGAGTTAATAGTGTTGTGAGAAAAAGTTAATAAGAATTTATTCCATAAATTCGGGTAATTCAGCAATACTTATCAAATCTGTTGAATTAGGTGAAGATAGGTTGAATCAGTTCGAAATAGGTTGGGTCCTCTTGGTCATCAATCTTCCATCATTTATGAATTTAAATTACACCTGGCGTCTTTTTCGGATATGTTGGTCTAAATTATTAATTTGGAATTTAATAATCTGGTCTGTGGCCTCGTTTGGATGGACTAGTTCCTCATCAGTCTTCTTTCGTCTTCATGTTATAAATTTTGATTGCTTTTTTACTGTTTTAAATTAAAATTGAGTCGATTCCGGTTTGGCGTCTATTCGTCTTGAGTTTTAATAATGAACTAACAGTTTTTAACGGAATAATAATAAATAACGTTCGGTTGTTATGGCAACTGTCTGTCTCTCATTGGCTATTCATATTTTAAGCCCATTGTTATAATATTTGAATTTTAATTCAAAATGACTAAATATCTTCTGATTACTATTATTCTTATGTCTTCTTTTCTATGTATGAGATATTATCACAATGGTTTATATTTTCTTTCAAAGATCATTTTGACATCCCACAAAGCTGGGTTTGTTTATGTATTAAAGTTTTGACAATAATGTTAATATTATGTAATTACATTTCTTTCTTATTTTATGTTCTTAATTTAACTTTTACATCTTAATATGATTCACTAATTGTACTTAACTAGTTACTTGCCCTGGATTTTCTAATACAATTTCTTATAATTTTGTTGATTTTGGATTTATACAGTTAGGCATTTTATAGGCCTAAGTAGTAATTGGCTATATTTTCTTATTTTACACAAATTAAAGATTAGTTTTCCATTACATAGGTTTTGCTTGGTGTCACTTATGACTTGTTTACTTTTTGAATTGATTTGGGTTGTTTTATAATAATTGTATGTTCTCATTACTTTACAAAATCATGGCTTGTCTATTATTTTCTAATTGCTTTTCCAGTATTATTAGGTTTGTAAGAATTTATCTCCTTACTTATCTATATTGCCGTTTTTTATACCTTGTCTATTATTTATTATTACTTATAATACATAACACAAAATCTAGGTTTATGGTCTGTATACTTTTTTCAGCCATATTCCTTCTCATAAACTTAATTGAACAAATCTTTTAACAGTTACTATGCTGATCTTGTTTATATTTAGTTTATTCTTAATTATTTTGGTGACTAACATTATAACACCATTTATTTTATCTTACTAATTATCCCTTTGAACATGGATGTTTTACTTATTTTGCACTTGTATTTTTTAGTATATTTTTCTTCTAAACTTTACTATATATTTTTTCTCTACCTAACTATGGTAACACTAATATTTTTACTCCTTATGGGATTTTTACCCTGAATACCATTGTATTCCTAATCTACAATCACTCTTAATTCTAATAACAATAATATTCTTACTCTCTGGCACTTTTCACCATTAAACTGTAGTGTTTATCACTGGTTTTTAGGTGTCTATACTTATCTGTAGGGTTTTATATTTATTTCGGGTTTACACTGGCACTTTGCACTTTTTTATGGTACTTGAGTGTTTCTAGTGGGTATTCCCTAATATTAATTTCTCTTTTCTCACTTAATCATGTTCACTCCCTACCTATCTCTCACTTCTGGGTTTTTGATTACTTTATTCATAATTGTTAGTTATACTGTTAACAAGTTTCATATCATTATAGAGTTATTCACAACATTTAATCTCTATTTCTTTGGTTAGTGTACTTTAGTTGTCATTACTTTATTTGATTTTAATATTTATCATTTACATTTATTATTTGTTTGATTCTTTTTCATCATCATTTGCATTTAATTTCTCATTTTATTTCATTTATTTGTTTGTGTCTTTTTCATATACCTTCTCATTTTATTTTCTTTATTGAGTCAATCACTTGGCTTGGGTCATAGTCATTTGTCTTAGTCATAGTCATTTTTTTTTCATTAGTTAAACATAGTTGATTCATAGTTTTTTCCCTGGTATTGGGGTGGCTTTTTGTGTTGTAACATAATAACTCTCCATCAAAATTGATCATTTTAGTAAAACACTAGCATAGTTTTTTATGAAATTATCAGTTATATATAATTTTTTCTTTTTTTTCTTGTTTATTCCTTCTTTCTTGTTTCTCTTCTTACTTGTTCCACTCCTTATTATTTAGTTATTTTTTAGATCTGTTTTTATTTATTTCCATTAGTGCGTTCTCCCTGTTATATAATTTTTTCCCTAACTTTTAGTAGCTGGTTTGTTCCATTACTACCTTTTATTCTGAGATCAGAGGAATATCATCTCTGCTCAGTTAATTGATTGCTGGACCTATTCTCAGTCAATCTTAAATACCTTTTTGTCATCTTGTGACTTTCAGTAATAATAATATTTTGGGGATTGTCCACTTCATGGTTCTTTAGATCATTTTAACCTTTTACTCATTCTTCCTTCCGCTGTACCTTTGCTATATTCTGTTATCTACTCACACAGTTGATTGTTTTTTATTTATTTAGTTGTTAATTTCATTATTTCTAACTTTTAATTAGTTTGTTTTTCTTTTCTCTTGTGATCATTTTAATTATTTTAGACATCTTTTCTTTTCTTCTTCTTTGTTGATTTCTCTCGTTTTGCTTTAGCCACTTGCTGTATATTTGCTTTATATATTTTTTTTTTTGTACCAGTTCATTTTTTTTTCTGAATATCTATATTCTTTATAACTTTAGGTATTTGTCTTAGCAGTTCTTGCTTCGTTCTATATTTGTTTATTTTAATTTGTCTCCTTTCTAATTCTCTTACATTATTAATTCTTGTTTTCACTTTATTTGTTTATTTTGTTTTATCTCATATATTTTCTAAATTTTATTGTACAATTCTGGCCCTACTGTATTTTGGGGAATAATCGATGTAAATTGTATTTTTATTTCAAAGTCACATATACGAAACTAGTAAAGTTTTATGAAGGTTTGCAACTGCGCAATATCGAGTGGACAGGATTGGCGTCAAGGTTGAGCGTATACATCCAGAAACAACAACAATATTTTGTCATACAAATGTGTCACAAGCTGCACCCTTGTATACGTCATCCAAAAGTATGCAACTATGCAATTTCTGCGCTTGTAAACAGCTAAGGAGTGGAAATCTACACAAATTAACATTGGCCCCCTACATTTCGGGCGATCACGGCCTTACCATCCCAGATCGTGGTTTTGGACGACAACCAGCTGTGGGCAGAAATTGTAAAACCTGACCATAGTTGGTTGCCTTTTGAAATTGGTTAAACTTAGAAATTTAATGGGGTTTAAATAAGGGAATCTAAGATTATTTTTGAACATAGGCTATTTTCACCCAAGTAGGGGTGGCAGACCTTAGGGGCATATCTTATAAGATAATAAGTAAGGGTACTTACCTTGAAGTTTTTGTAAAGCTGAAGCAAGGATGGGAGAGAGAGAAAAGAAAAAAGTGCTCACTCCTTCTGCCTCAGTCCTTGTGGAGGCAACTGAATGCAACAGTTCAGGGGGGAAACAGTGTGTGTGGAGGAGTAAAGGGGATGATTATTAACAGCGCCGGATAAAAGAATTTCTGTTAATAATAATAATAATATTTTATAAAAGAGAAAATGTTTCAGAATTGTAGAAAGAGGGAGATAGATAATTGTATTTGAGAAAATTTTGATTATGTGTTTAAATATTTTGAAAGTATTATTGCATTAGTATAAAGATTTGTGTTTCTTCTTGTAAATGGGAAAGGATTAATTATTATCGATTGGAATCGAAAAAATTTATAAATGTAAATGGTAGTGAAATAAGATAATGGAACGTCTGTATAATAATTCTTGTACTAGGTGTAATGATCCTAGGTGTTAGGAGTTAAACAAAACCCAGTGCTTCTTAACACAAACCAGAACATAGCTAAGGGGAAACAGATCAGTTAGGGATATGGTATTACACCAGGCCACTATTTTGATATTTTTGATTTGTTGTTTCAGTGTCTGGTGATGTTGTGACGGCGGTCCTGAGCTGGCCAGCGCGTCATAACAGGAGCGTAAAGCGCCTGATTGGCCTTATGGTGTTGGGATCTCTCCGGAGAAGTCCAGTAAGGTCATGCAGGTACTGTCACCATCTTTGGACCAAGGGTAAGTGATTATATTTTTTTATAAACAGTAAGGGGGTTGTGGCGACATATCCTAGCTGATCCCTTTAGGAAGTATGAGTGTGTCAATGAGAGTTTTTATGCTTCGTCATAAATCCTCTCATTGAGGGGGTTTTGCAACAGTACAATTCTGGCCCTACTGTATTTTGGGGAATAATCGATATAAATTGTATTTTTATTTCAAAGTCACATATACGAAACTAGTAAAGTTTTATGAAGGTTTGCAACTGCGCAATATCGAGTGGACAGGATTGGTGTCAAAGTCGAGTGTATACGTCCAGAAACAACAACAATATTTTGTCATACAAATGTGTCACAAGCTGCACCCATGTATACGTCATCCAAAAGTATGCAACTACACAATTTCTGCCCGCTTGTAAACAGCTATGGAGTGGAAATCTACACAAAGGAACTGATGACGTAGTTACTCCCCACTTCAGAATTGAAGCATTGTAAACCTTTCTTAGTCCTAAATCAGCAGCATCGCCGGCCGGCTGTGTATCAAAATTCTCTAAAACTAAGTCTCGGATGTCCGCTCGTACAACAAAAAAGTGCAGTATTTATATAAAATAATGTAACAGTGCAACGTAAAACGTAAACAAAAAGTTTCGTAAAAGTTTTTAACATCTATTAGTGCGATTTCAGCGATGGGACGTCTGCAGGGCTAATTTCAGCTAAGTTACAAAATGGGGGGTACTGAAAAGTTTAAATAAGGGTCAACACAAAAATTTTCAGTATTAACTAGTAAAAATGAGCTCAATTTGGAAAAAAAATTAAAAGAAAAATTGTACAAAGAATGTGAGCGTGAGTGAATGCGAGAATGTCTAACCATATAACAAGTGCTGGGTTGTAAAGTTATTTCTATTTATGATATCATAAAATATAATTGAATATGTTATTTTGGAGGGCTATTGAAATCATTGAGGGGATTTTTTAACTTGTATAGAGGAACTGTGTCTCATGGCGCAATCTATCATAGCATATAGTAGCGTGCTTGTTTTCACATGGTAGAGTTACATGTTTTGTACGTAATAATGACAATAAAAGGTAATGTCATTGGTAATAATTTCAAGCAAGCGTAAATTATTTCAGATAACACATTCCGCTATTTCGAGTTCGCTTAACCGAATTCTGCCCTTAAAGGTAAGTAGATCTCATATTTCTTGTATTATCACAAGATGGCACCTGAACAAAATGTTTGATTTATTGATAATTTAATGATATTATATATTAATTGTGGCAGTAAATAATTAATATAACAGTTGGTTGTACTTACTCTTTTTGGAATATTGTAATTTATTTTTTATTCTACCTCATACGTTTTCTAAATAATAGCGTAAGGTGATCTTCCATATTTTTTGAAATTTTGTAATTTTTTATTTTTATAATTGTTCATCCTTCCTCGTAGAACTTTTTGATGGAAACTTGGTTATATACTCCTTTGATCTTTTTAGTTATTATATTGCTTACTTCATACGTATTGTTGCCATTGTCCTTTGTTATGACATAGGTCCTATGTATAACAATAATAGCTTCTTGGCTATACCTTCGAATGTACTAGGTAGTTCACGATTTTTTATCAAGACCTTTTCTCCTAAGTTATATTTAATGATTTTGGTCTGGTTCTGTGAATATTTGGTTTTTTGTTTTTCTATCTTCTCCATGATTCTGTTGTAGTATTTATTTTCTTCACACGGGTCTTCTGGGTTGGTTGGAAAGTCTATCAAATCCTGTATCTCTCGATGTGGCTTTCTCCCAAACATCATAGAATATGGGGTGTTTTCACTGAAATGGTGGTAACTTATGTTCAAAAATTCTTCAGTTGATATTAAATATTTCTGCCATTCTCTTTGATTATCATGACAGTATGTTCTCAAAATGCGTCCCACCTCTCTCAATACTCTTTCTGCGGGATTACTGCTTGGGTGGTATACGGATGTTTTTATATTTAATTCCAATAATTCCTCTCTCCACCTTCTTCCTTTAAACTGCGTTCCGTGATCGGTTATTATCATATACGATTTTCCCACTTCAGTTATGTATTTGCTTTTTATTATTTCCAAGATTTTCTTGGTGGTTGTTCTGTTTATAGCATACAATTTGGTGTATTTGGTGTAATGGTCAAATAGAATCACACTGAACTTGAATCTATGTCTCCCTCCGCTACGTGGGAATGGTCCACATATGTCAAGAAACACTTTTTCAAGTTTTTTATTTGATGTGATGGGTATCATCAATCCATCCTTTTTCTCATTATTGGTTTTAACCATTTGGCATATAGTGCATGTTTCGATATTTTTATTCACTTTTCTTGTTATACTTTTAATAAACAGTTCTTCTTCCAAAGCGTTGACTATTTTTAAAGTTCCCATGTGTCCGTATCTGACATGGTAGTCCTTAATTAATTTATTTTCTAGAGATGTTGGAACTACTAGCTTCCAATTTCCATGATTCCTTTTGGTTTTAAGGAATAACACATCCTTATGTACGGTCGAAAACCCTTTACTTGACCACTTGGTACACATAATAGCGCAGATTTCAGTATAGCAATGTTCAGGGACTCTATAGCCTGTTAATAATTTCTTCTGATTCCATCACTCTCCGTATGTTGGCTAATTTGGTATCTTGTTTCTGCTGTTGTACGATCTCATTTACTATCTCTTCCAGGTCCTTTCTATCCTTCAATATATAATACACCTTGGCGATTTTCTCCTTTTCTCCTTCAAATATCTGATTGTCAACATTTATTCTGGATAATATGTCAGCCGCTACGTTCTTCCAGCCTGGAATGTATTCCCATGTGATGTGGTACTCTTGCAGAGCGAGAATCCAACGGGTAAGTCTACCATGACTTAATTTACATTGTTTAAGAAACGATATCGATTTATGGTCACTTCTGACTGTGATGTGGTACCCTAGGATGTATGTTCTAAATTTTCCGCATGCAAACACTATACTTAACAACTCCTTTTCCGTAACGTTGTAGTTACGTTCACAACTATTTAACACTCTGCTGGCAAAGCTGATGACCAGGTGGTGTCCTTCATTACCTTCTTGATACAGTTCAGCACCCAGACTGACATCACTGGCGTCGCAATTCAGACAGAAGGGTTGCTCAAAGTTGGGATGATGCAGCATCACTGTTTCTAGAAATTTTTTCTTTATGAGTGTTAGTACCTCATCCTGTTCGGTTCCCCAGGTCCACTTGTCTTTAGATGAGAGTTGTTTTGAAAATTTGGCAGTTAAATGGGAGTAGTTATTCTGAAATTTAAGGTAGTAGTTGCAAATACCCAGGAAGGATTGCAACTGCTTCTTATTTTTTGGGGTAGGGAATTTCTGGATGGCTTCTACCTTTTCTTGGGATGGAGATATTCCCTGCTCTGTTAGGTTAAATCCCAGGAATTTTACTTCTTCCGCTATAAACATGGATTTATCTAGCTTCAGAGTTACATTGTTGTCGGAGAGTTTATTCAGTACTTGTTCTATTCGTGCACAGTGTTCGTCCCAGTCCGATGATGTTATCAGTAGGTCGTCCACATATATTGTTGTGAATTGCAGAGCCTCTTGACCTAGGACTTGGTCCATGCACTTTACAAACACTGCGACGGAGTTGATGAGGCCGAAAGGTAACCTCTTAAACTGATAATTCCTCCCGTCGAAGATGGAAGCCATGTACTGTCTACTGTGTGGGTGCAGCTCCACCTGCCAGTACCCACATACGGTATCCCATGTACTGATGTATTTTATTCCGTAGAATTTTTTCAAAATTTCTTCAATTTCCCCAGGTGAAGTCCGGTCATTCATGATCATTTTATTTATTTCCCGGGCGTCTACACAGATCCTGACTTTACTACTCTTTTTGGGTATAGCCACGATAGGACTTGTGTATGGAGATTGGCTATACTCAATGATGTCCTCCTCCATCATTCTATTAATCTCCGCTCTGACTTCGTTTTTAAGGGAGTATGCAATAGGGTAAGATTTTCTATGAAAGTCCACTGGTTCCCGGAAATTGATTTTACATTGATATCCCTTGACCTTGCCTGGAGTGTTGGAGAAAACGTGTTGGTATTTTTTATATATTTTTATTAAATTTTCAACTTGTGTTGTGCTTACTTCCTGGTTAGGCCTGTTTCTTTGAAATATTCTTATCTCCTCGAGTTTCTTCTCCCACAATTCACTATTGTCCTTTTCATCATTTATAATCATGGATGGTTCATGGTTTCTACAATAATAATTCTTTAAGACTGGGTCTTGATTTAATGCTGTTGGTGTAGGGTTGCAGTTTATTATTTTTGCTGTCCATATTCCTCTTTCAGATGTTAAAAACACTATCCCTTGTTGTAGGTTTATTATGGCTGAGTGTTGTCGTAACACGTTGCACCCTGTAAGCATATTGAATGGTAGTCCACTCGCTACCAGGAAAACAATAGGTATAGTCAAGTTCTGGCTGTTTAATTCCAGTGAGACTTGCTTTCTTACAGTTTTGTTTTGTTTTCCTGTTACTCCTATTACGATGATGTTATTAATCGGCAAGGTAGGTATTGGAAGCTTGCAGTTAGCTTGGATCCGTTCTAGCTCGGTCTGGTTTATTAGGGAGATGTTTGACCCCGTGTCAATCATGATGATGGTTATTGTTCCATTTATTGTGGCCTGTACGTGAACTATTTCACTGTTAATTATTGGCAGCTAATTATTGGCTCTTCTTCCAGGAATTCTTCTCGTATGTTTTTTAGACAATTATTGGAGACAATAGTTATAATTTTATGATGGTTTCGTCGCGCATTTGTCTTAGTAACCCAAGTGATTGGTCATGTGAAGGGTGTTCTTTGGTTCTCACTGACCTTGTTAGTTTAAATCTCGTTGTACGGTGTTGGCCCGATTGTCTGACTGGTTCGTCACTGGTTCATTTACGGGCTCCGGTCGAATACTCATGTTGTTTCCTGACGCTTCAATGGTCCTATTTCCTTGAAATGGTTTATTACTTGAGGTTGATGCACTATACCAGGAGTTTTCTGGTATATTCGGGCAGTACCTCCTCTGGTTTGGCTGACTCCTCCCATTAATAAAGTTGACCTGTCGCCGATCATCTCTGTTTTGATTATTCCCGGTTCCCCTATTGTATTGGTAATTCGGGTTATAATTATGACCGTGGTAATTACTATTATTTGGGTGGCCGCTAGGACGTTGGTTTGGACCCATTCCCCGGTAATTGTTGTTGGTGGAATTGTTATTCGGGTTGTTCCTGTTGTATGGTGGATTACCCTGATTGTAAGTTGGGCGATTTCCCCAATATTGATTGCTGTTAACATTCCGGTTTGAGTTATTCTGGTTGTTATTTTTGGGGTTGTTATTTGATGGGTTGTAGTTCTGTGTGTTCTGGTTCTCACTCCATCGGTTGTATCTCATATTGAAAATTCTATTACGTTTATATTGGCCATCATTCTCGTGATCCTCTAATAAGCTTGCCATGCCTTGAATTGTTTTTATTTGGCCCTGTCTTCTGGCTTTTTGAACAGCATCCTCATAATGATATCCCAATTGTATTACCAATGACTCCTCCGGTATCCTGTGACGATTTAATACGCCTAAATGCCACAATAAAATTAAATAAAAAAATTATAATACTAAAATAATTTAATAAGGTACTAAAGAACCCGTTATCTATGCCCCAAACCAGTAGTAACATGCCGATTTGCCGATGTATCAGTTAATAAAATTAGATTTAAGAAACTCAATAAATCCATAACGACCTCGTGTTACATAAAAAGAATAATAAAAGTATAGAGTGATGTAATTAGATTGTAAGCAAATTAAAGGAAAATAATTAATAATAAGGGGAGTCGGATGGATTTTTTTGGAAAAAATATCGATTTTTGGATTTTTATGTTTTATTATTGTTTAGAATCTCAGGTTTATTTTAAGACTAATTATATACAATTCCGATCAGTGAAACTCGTTTTATAAGCGTTTTTATAAAATGTTGCACCTTACATTTCGCGTAAACGTATTTTTTTTTAAATTATAAAAAATCTAAAAACTAAAATTTTTTAATAAAAAACACCCAAAATGTAGACAAAGGAAGCCCCTTTCAAACAAAAAAAGAATTATGGAGCTATCTCTTTTAGTTCCTGAGAAAAATGTACCTTACGTTATGTAAAATAACATGGGCGATAGGGTCATCCGACTCCCCTTAAACTTTAAACGCGTTTCTTAAAAAATTACTTTTTTCTGTACAAAGGTACATTTTTCTCAGGAACTAAAAGAGATAGCTCTATAATTTTTTTTGTTGTTGTTGTACTTGTCCTAATAAACTTCCCATTTTGGGTGTTGGGTTTTGCAAAGTTGTAAATAGTTTTTAACTTACACTCATTTAATATATTTAAAATTTAAAATGTTTAAACGTATTTTTTTTTTAAATTATAAAAAATCTAAAAACTAAGAAAAGAAAAATGTACCTTAAGTTATGTAAACTAACATGGGCGAGATAGGGTCATCCGACTCCCCTTTTCGCGCTGAGAAACTACCCGCGCGCGGACAGCCCCATTACCCCTATAGTTAGTTAGTCCAGTTGAATCAGAGACTCCCCTGGTGATACAGCGTACAGCACATTATGTTGACCGCTAGAAAATATTAAACATGTAGACTAAGTAAAAGTTACGTAATTACCGGATGATGTGAATGTTGTGAATGACTTGAGTGTGCGGCGATGACATCTCTATAAATAAATAACATCACCTAAATGTGATGTTAAACTTCTAGAATGTAACTGTTAACCATAAGCAATATGTGCGGTACAACAATGTGAACACTAGTGAAAGTTACCACAAAGAAACAGACCACAAGAATCTACAGAAGAGACAGACTACTCATCTTTAAGAATGACACCAAACTTCACCAACACACGATAGACAGAAGATCTCCCAGACACCCTGCACGACAGATAGAAGCCCCAATTCGCCGAGGATATGTTACACACAGGTGACACGAAAGTTCTACTTCTGTGGTTCAGAACTTAACTTTAACTAATATATGAAAGATACTTAAATAACAACATAAGAGTAAAGTAAAACACAAAAGACTGACCTAATTACCATAAAACTGTAATTTCATGATAAGTAATAAGATGTGTTAAATTTAAGGAGTTTAATGAGTATAACACGCTAAAGTTAAATAAGCCCATTCTTCAGATAGCACAAAGTAAAGATTATTATTTTTAATATCATATACAGGAACACACAACTCGGAACCGAGGACAGTACAAGCTACGTTCACCCATGACTTACACTAATTACAATTGTACAAAATGTGCAAATATTTGTATCATTAGTATACACATTACTAAGTTTCTTCTATGATGCTAAAACAGTATGTAATAAAGAGATGTCCTGGTCCAAAAAGGTGAGTGAATAAATCTACAAACCCCAGTCAAAAAATCCTCAATTCACAGGATCCTATTTAGTATTTGTTTATATTTCAGATAATTATGAGTTTGTTAATATTATGGCAGCCTGTTTAATTGACCTGAGCCAATTAACCAGGTTCCCGATATTATAATGTCGTCCCGATGTTATAAAATGCGCCACCTGCTCTGCTTCTGCTATTGTCATTTAATACTCTGTAGATTTATTCACTCTGCTAGTTTAACTACCCTGTTAATTTAAAATCTCTCCCTCTTGCGTGAAGTAAAATAATAAAGACTACTTGGAACTACGATAATAAATATAAATAAATAAAAAGGTCAGATATTAACCCCATTAACCAGTAAAAAAAAATTGAGGGTTAATAGTAAGAAATAAAAATAATTTATGAGAACAAATCAGAATAAGAACTCGTATTTAAATTTAAGTAAAATCATAAATTAGGATAAAGAGTTTTATTATTATTATAACGCAAAATAATATAGGTAAGGATATTTAAATGTTGTAACCCCAGGTTCTTTCCTGTACAAAAAGTCATTCTCCAACCTGTCGGTTTGACGACAATCGTAGACAGGAAAATAACGTGTTACAGTCTGTAGGAAACAACCCCATTGTTATCAGCTGCAGCGTCGAGCCAGACAATACACTGCCTACCCCTATTGTCTAATACAAAGCACATGACTCCCCTTGCCCAGCAACAACATACGGTTAAAATATATTATGTCTGTGTGAGATTCCTCTCCTCTCTCTGAGGCGAGATTTGATTCTCTCATATCGTCTATTTGTAAATATCTCTCATGTATTTAAATTTTACTAAAACTAAAGATAGTAAAATAGAGTGTTTAGTATAAGTAGAATAAGTAGTGTATAAGATTTAGCATCTTAAGAGCATGTGTCAATTCAATCCAGATTTATTGTTAACAGATGAATTATGCTATGAAGCACTTTTGCGCGGATTACCTTATGCGAACGTAATGGTCACGGAACTACGCAAAACGTTACGCGAAAGCAGGCAAGATACACCCGCACAGTTAAGTCTATTAAGCAAAATAGATCTTGATAGCGAAAGAGAAACATGTTATGCGAAGTATAGGGAACTGACCTCAATTTCACAATCTCTGCACGATGAGAAGTCTCCCGCTATAATCTTACGTACCACTCAGAGAATAGAGCATTTAACCCGTCGGATAAATAATTTATTAAACTGGCCCGGAGCTACTGTAATTCCCCCAGATGTGCAAAAATTTGCTGACGAAGCATTACAGCAATTAACCACAATAATAAGAGAATTACGTAGAAAGTCTGACTCATTTAAAATGGAGGAAATTGAAGAAGCTCTGACTAAATTATATATCTCCCCATTTCAATCACCTACCCTAGAACAGCGACCCACTACCGTGAGTTTCGAATCCCCCCAGGTATCGAGAATAGAACCGAGTAATGATCAGTTGCTGAATAGCAACATGAATACCCTACCGATAGCTGAAGTATCACTTCCCAATGCCCACCACAATCTCACCAATAATTATGCGTTACCACCCTCAGTGATGACAAATCAAGTATCGGGACATCCTAGAATAACATCTCACGTAAACTTTAGTACGGACCTCTATGGAAAGATAACTCACCCCGTAGAAAACATTTTATCAGAAATCCCATATACCGATGGATTGAGTATCACCAAACTATTAGCTTTCATAAAATATCTGTTACAAATAAAAGACTTACAGCAACTAAGCGACTGCCAAATATTGCAAGTCCTTCTGCCCAAATGTAGACCACCATTAAAGGACGTGTACAGGAGTCATTAAGTTCACAACATCCAGTAGAAGAACTCCATACAACTCTGATAAGACATTTTATTCCAACGGGAATTTACAAAGAACTGAAACGAAACACAGTACTTCGAGTACAAGGAGCTCACGAGAGACTCGCCCACTATATCTCTGAAATAATAGAATCTTCATTATTACTGAAAGTAAACTGGAGCAAACAGCAGTTAGTAGAAACAATCTTGGTAGGATTATCCCCGGAAGAGAGATCTCGGTTAGCACTTATCAATAGACCCAACACGTTCGCAGAATTAGAACAATGCTGTATCCACTCATCCAACGTATGGTATTCGGATCAGAACCGATGTGCGTTACTTCCCCAGACACAACGTAGAAATGAAACACAACCCCTGGTATCAGATACAAGAATACACCATGATAGGCGACTATTTCGAATTCCTGAAACTTCACACTACCAAACTAAATCGAATCATCAACTGAAACCTCAACAGAATACGAGTGATACCGTGAGTAGAGAAAGATGTTATAACTGCGGGAAATTAGGACACATCAGTAGATACTGCAAACAGAAACAGCACTACCAAAAACCCTCTTATTCAAAAAACATGTAAGGCAGGGAGATCCGAAATCCTGTGTCTTCCGCAGCATCGTGAAAATAGGTAAAACCCGGGAGTACAAAAAAGAAAAAAAATTAGGCCCCTACGTAGAGAGATTTATCAATAAATGCAACTCAATTACTACATGCAAGTCCAGTATGTGTCAATTACCATACATACAAATTGACCTTGGCGTTACTACCACACTAGGATTAATTGGTTCTGGATCGACACGGAGCTTAATCAGCTAACAGCTAGCCGATACATTAGCTAAACTCAACCTTGTTAAACGTAGTCAACAGGTGAACATAAAATGCGCTACCGTTAACAAACAAAACTTAATCATAAAACTCAGCGTTACGATTAAACTAAAAATTAAAAATTTAACGTGGTATTTTCCAGTGTTAGTATCTGACAAATTAGGACCAAACTTAATATTAGGAGCGGACTTTATCAGTAAAACAGGTATAATTCTTGACATGTACGATAAGCAGTATTATTTTAGATTCGACCGTACTCAAAAATATAGTTTTGATTCTGGAATAAATAACAGTGGAGATATGGAAACTTCTGCAACGAACCTAGAACACCACAAGTCTGCATTAGATCATTTAGAAAGTAAAGATAGACCGAAAATACACAAACTAATAAAAAAATTTTCCACCGTCCTCACCCCAAAATTAGGATTAACGAATCTTATAGAGTACAAGATCAACCTGAGTGACAACAAAGTAATACGACTGCACCCATACAAATTATCTCCACCAAAAATGGAAATAATGAGAAATCAAATCAATAAATTGTTAGAACAACAAGATCCGTATTTAAATAAAATAATAGAACAGATAGATAAAGGAAATAATTCAGAGAAATATATATTGAGTAAGAGAGTATTATGTTATAAAGTAGCTAATGGAAAGTCCTTGAGAATAATTGCCCTGGATATTATTAAACCAATGCTTATGGAATACTACCACTCATCCACCATTGGAGCACATATGGGAATAAATAAAACTATACATCGTATTCGAAAAGAATATCATTGGGAAAATATGAACAGCGAGATAGCTAAATTCGTAAAACAGTGTAAGTTGTGTGCACTGAACAATCCAGCGAGAAACAGCCACATAGGTAAATTAATCTCGGAGACTCCCACAACACCCTTTTCAAAAATTTACTTAGACTTTTCTGGCCCCTACCCACGTTCAAAATCAGGTAATACCATGCTACTCATTTGTATAGACTCATTTACCAAATTCGTCTGGATGTATCCCATGCGACGAGCGTTAGCATCTACCACAGTGAAGATTTTGCAAGATAGATTATTTAAAGACTTCGGTACACCAGTACATCTAGTGTCAGATAACGGACCCCAGTTTAAGTCCAAAGAATTCAAGGACATGTGTTTCAGACTAGGCATAGACCACATTACCGTTACAGAGTATCGTCCACAAGGTAATATAGCTGAAAGGTATTTGCAAAACCTAAAATCCGCTTTAATAGCCTACCATGCAAACGACCAAACATCTTGGGACCAGAACCTATCCTGGATACAGTTTGCCTTCAACTCAGCATATCATGAAGGACATAAATCGACACCCTTTGATTTGTTGTATAAATATAAACCGAATCGCCCATTATCCACAAAGTGGAAAATACATGAATTGCTACCCCGCGAAATCAGTGGTAAAAATATAAAAAATATATGGAACGAAGCTCGCGCTAACTTAAGATTGAACTTGACAAAATCACGAAAATATCACGAGGGGGTAGTAAAGAAATAAAGTATCAAGTCGAAGACTTAGTGATGTACAAAACTCACCCGACGAGTAGTGCAGTTGATAAGACCACCTCCAAACTATCTTACCGATGGTGTGGCCCTTACAAGATTTACAAATACTTAACTCCCGTAACCGTAGCACTGTATGAACCCACTACGGATAATTATGTACGTAGAAGTCATGTTTCCCAGATAAAATATTATCACGGAAATAAACATGCTAGTGAGCAAGAAAAGAAACGAAGTAGAAAAGGATAGATGTATTAAGACGTATATTTGCTATATTGTAATTGAGTCACTACTTAATTACCAAATCGTATAAATAGGAATGAGGCCTGATCAACCTTAGATCCTGTTCACCGAGAAAGAATAAGCAAAGTGAGAAGTCAGCTGACACAAAATATAAGTAACGTTACTTTACCAGTACTTTAATCACCTTACTGTACTTAACTGTACTTATATGTACTATACTATACCATACTATACGACACACAAACACCCTACTAATCAAAGTACTACAAGGAATACAGTACTAAAATAAAATGATTCGTCAACCACGATTCAACGAAACCCTTGAAAGAGAAAAGGAAACACAGTAAGGGTGTGAAACATACTCTGTGAAGAGTAACTCCGTGAAAAGAGTAACAAAAAGCTAAACAAAAACCCGGTGGTAGTATTAAGTAGCAGAATTAAGATGAATTTTGTGTATTCTATGTATTTTATGAACTTTGATTTTATGTATTTTAAGTATTAATTAATATGGTATTGTATCTCTTGCTAATAGTAAATAGTAAATTGAGAGTGATTCATGTACCTCATGAGGAAATTGCTTAAAGAGAGAAAGGAATTTCACACGGAAAATCCGAGCTAAATCCCAGTGCAATTCTGATCTATTTCCCCATTGAAAACACGTCGGTCCCTGACCCTGTGTCTTCTTTAAGTGGAGGAGTATGTGACGATTTAATATGCCTAAATCCCACAATAAAATTACATAAAAAAATTATAATACTAAAATAATTTAATAAGGTACTAAAGAACCCTTTATCTATGCCCCAACTGGCAGTAACATGCCAATTTGCCGATTTATCAGTTAATAAAATTAGATTTAAGAAACTCAATAAATCCATAACGACCTCGCGTTACATAAAAAGAATAATAAAAGTATAGAGTGATGTAATTAGATTGTAAGCAAATTAAAGGAAAATAATTAATAATAATTAAGAACTACTTTTCGCGCTGAGAAACTACCTGCGCACGGACAGCCCCATTACCCCTATAGTTAGTTAGTCCAGTTGAATCAGAGACTCCCCTGGTGATACAGCGTACAGCACATTATGTTGACCGCTAGAAAATATTAAACATGTAGACTAAGTAAAACTTACGTAATTACCAGATGATGTGAATGTTGTGAATGACTTGAGTGTGAGGCGATGACATCTCTATAAATAAATAACATCACCTAAGTGTGATGTTAAACTTCTAGAATGTAACTGTTAACCATAAGCAATATGTGCGGTACAACAATGTGAACACTAGTGAAAGTTACCACAAAGAAACAGACCACAAGAATCTACAGAAGAGACAGACTACTCATCTTTAAGAATGACACCAAACTTCACCAACACACGATAGACAGAAGATCTCCCAGACACCCTGCACGACAGATTGTGATGGTACATTCTGGTACAATCCTAAATTTATAAAAACATGGTACAAAAGACCATAATTATTGTATTTATTTATTTTTAACAATTATTTGGTAATAATTATTTAAATATTTCATAATCCCTGTAAAGTTTTGGTGAGTGGACTATATAATTATTTTATAAAACACAGATGGGAACTGACAGGATTTCGATCGCTTTCATTGTGAAACGGCAAACACAGCAAAAAATCGTATGTAACATATAGCGATAACGAGACGAGCCCTGATGACGTCAGTGGAAGGAATGCACATTTTCTGTAAACAACTCGAGGCTGTAAACAACGAACAAAAGCCTGGTGACGTAGTTTTTGCCCCACCTACGCAATGTTAAACAAAGATTCTGTGTCATTTCCTCCTGGAGTGTGAACGTAGCCGGCCGGCAAGAGGTTCACCAAGTGTGAATTTTAACTTTTACACCACCAAAAGTGGTTAACAACAAAAGTGTTTTAATAACAGTGCCACCTTACCATTCGGTAAGGTGTAATCAGCGAAGATGTGACCGGTAGCGCAATCAGCGAACTCGCGGTGTGCGATGTTCTACCGGAAAAACAATCGCAGCTAAATATTAGCTGTCCGATATTTGGTGAGATCGTTCCAATATTTTTCAATATATTATTCAAGTAAATCAACATCATAAAAGAATGACCAATTCAAAATTCATTCAATAATGAGCTCAGAATAAAATAAAATTGTACCAGAGAATGAATGAGAGAGAGAGAGAGAGAGTGAGTGAGAGAGAGAGAGAGAGAGAGAGAGAGAGAGAGAGAGAGAGAGAGAGAGAGAGAGAGAGAGAGAGAGAGAGACACACACAAATCTTTTAAGTGCTGGGTTGTGCAGGTATTGTTTAGCGTATTATACTATATTTCATTATGTTTATTATATTTACAATGTTTATTTCTTATTAATGTTCAGATACATTAACACGCCCCGAGGCATAAACATGTGCATGTTTGGCACTATTTGTTTATTTTGTAATGATATATGGGAATATGTGATTTGAATAAAGGGTAATGTCAAAAGTACAAGTACGAGTGAATTATTTCAGGTACATTTCGCTATTACTGGTTCGTTTAACACGAATTTTGGACCTAAAGGTAAGCCTAATATCAGATGTTGTTGCACAAATTTCCATCATGGCGCCCGATAATTATTCAATGTTTATTAGTAAATTAGTAAATTTTATGTGACACTAATTTGTAGCTTCACAAGATAGAAGCCCCGATTCGCCGAGGATATGTTACACACAGGTGACACGAAAGTTCTACTTCTGTGGTTCAGAACTTAACTTTAACTAATATATGAAAGACAATTAAATAACGACATAAGAGTAAAGTAAAACACAAAAGACTGACCTAATTACCATAAAACTGTAATTTCATGATAAGTAATAAGATGTGTTAAGTTTAAGAAGTTTAATGAGTATAACACGCTAAAGTTAAATAAGCCCATTCTTCAGATAGCACAAAGTAAAGATTATTATTTTTAATATCATATACAGGAACACAAAACTCGGAACCGAGGACAGTACAAGCTATGTTCACCCATGACTTACACTGATTACAATTGTACAAAATGCGCAAATATTTTTATCATTAGTATACACATTACTAAGTTTCTTCTATGATGCTAAAACAGTATGTAATAAAGAGATATCATGGTCCAAAAAAGTGAGTGAATAAATCTACAAACCCCAGTCAAAAAATCCTCAATTCACAGGATCCTATTTAGTATTTGTTTATATTTCAGATAATTATGAGTTTGTGAATATTATGGCAGCCTGTTTAATTGACCTGAGCCAATTAACCAGGTTCCCGATATTATAATGTCGTCCCGATGTTATAAAATGCGCCACCTGCTCTGCTTCTGCTATTGTCATTTAATACTCTGTAGATTTATTCACTCTGCTAGTTTAACTACCCTGTTAATTTAAAATCTCTCCCTCTTGCGTGAAGTAAAATAATAAAGACTACTTGAACTACGATAATAAATATAAATAAATAAAAAGGTCAGATATTAACCCCATTAACCAGTAAAAAAAAAAAATTGAGGGTTAATAGTAAGAAATAAAAATAATTTATGAGAACAAATCAGAATAAGAACTCGTATTTAAATTTAAGTAAAATCATAAATTAGGATAAAGAGTTTTATTATTATTATAACGCAAAATAATATAGGTAAGGATATTTAAATGTTGTAATCCCAGGTTCTTTCCTGTACAAAAAGTCATTCTCCAACCTGTCGGTTTGACGACAATCGTAGACAGGAAAATAACGTGTTACAGTCTGTAGGAAACAACCCCATTGTTATCAGCTGCAGCGTCGAGCCAGACAATACACTGCCTACCCCTATTGTCTAATACAAAGCACATGACTCCCCTTGCCCAGCAACAACATACGGTTAAAATATATTATGTCTGTGTGAGATTCCTCTCCTCTCTCTGAGGCGAGATTTGATTCTCTCATATCGTCTATTTGTAAATATCTCTCATGTATTTAAATTTTACTAAAACTAAAGATAGTACAATAGAGTGTTTAGTATAAGTAGAATAAGTAGTGTATAAGATTTAGCATCTTAAGAGCATGTGTCAATTCAATCCAGATTTATTGTTAAAAGATGAATTATGCTATGAAGCACTTTTGTGCGGATTACCTTATGCGAACGTAACGGTCACGGAACTACGCAAAACGTTACGCGAAAGCAGGCAAGATACACCCGCACAGTTAAGTCTATTAAGCAAAATAGATCTTGATAGCGAAAGAGAAACATGTTATGCGAAGTATAGGGAACTGACCTCAATTTCACAATCTCTGCACGATGAGAAGTCTCCCGCTATAATCTTACGTACCACTCAGAGAATAGAGCATTTAACCCGTCGGATAAATAATTTATTAAACTGGCCCGGAGCTACTGTAATTCCCCCAGATGTGCAAAAATTTGCTGACGAAGCATTACAGCAATTACCCACAATAATAAGAGAATTACGTAGAAAGTCTGACTCATTTAAAATGGAGGAAATTGAAGAAGCTCTGACTAAATTATATATCTCCCCATTTCAATCACCTACCCTAGAACAGCGACCCACTACCGTGAGTTTCGAATCCCCCCAGGTATCGAGAATAGAACCGAGTAATGATCAGTTGCTGAATAGCAACATGAATACCCTACCGATAGCTGAAGTATCACTTCCCAATGCCCACCACAATCTCACCAATAATTATGCGTTACCACCCTCAGTGATGACAAATCAAGTATCGGGACATCCTAGAATAACATCTCACGTAAACTTTAGTACGGACCTCTACGGAAAGATAACTCACCCCGTAGAAAACATTTTATCAGAAATCCCATACACCGATGGATTGAGTATCACCAAACTATTAGCTTTCATAAAATATCTGTTACAAATAAAAGACTTACAGCAACTAAGCGACTGCCGAATATTGCAAGTCCTTCTGCCCAAATGTAGACCACCATTAAAGGACCGTGTACAGGAGTCATTAAGTTCACAACATCCAGTAGAAGAACTCCATACAACTCTGATAAGACATTTTATTCCAACGGGAATTTACAAAGAACTGAAACGAAACACAGTACTTCGAGTACAAGGAGCTCACGACAGACTCGCCCACTATATCTCTGAAATAAAAGATTCTTCATTATTACTGAAAGTAAACTGGAGCAAACAGCAGTTAGTAGAAACAATCTTGGTAGGATTATCCCCGGAAGAGAGATCTCGGTTAGCACTTATCAATAGACCCAACACGTTCGCAGAATTAGAACAATGCTGTATCCACTCATCCAACGTATGGTATTCGGATCAGAACCGATGTGCGTTACTTCCCCAGACACAACGTAGAAATGAAACACAACCCCTGGTATCAGATACAAGAATACACCATGATAGGCGACTATTTCGAATTCCTGAAACTTCACACTACCAAACTAAATCGAATCATCAACTGAAACCTCAACAGAATACGAGTGATACCGTGAGCAGAGAAAGATGTTATAACTGCGGGAAATTAGGACACATCAGTAGATACTGCAAACAGAAACAGCACTACCAAAAACCCTCTTATTCAAAAAACATGTAAGGCAGGGAGATCCGAAATCCTGTGTCTTCCGCAGCATCGTGAAAATAGGTAAAACCCGGGAGTACAAAAAAGAAAAAAAATTAGGCCCCTACGTAGAGAGATTTATCAATAAATGCAACTCAATTACTACATGCAAGTCCAGTATGTGTCAATTACCATACATACAAGTTGACCTTGGCGTTACTACCACACTAGGATTAATTGATTCTGGATCGACACGGAGCTTAATCAGCCAACAGCTAGCCGATACATTAGCTAAACACAACCTTGTTAAACGTAGTCAACCGGTGAACATAAAATGCGCTACCGCTAACAAACAAAACTTAATCATAAAACTTAGCGTTACGATTAAACTAAAAATTAAAAATTTAACGTGGTATTTTCCAGTGTTAGTATCTGACAAATTAGGACCAAACTTAATATTAGGAGCGGACTTTATCAGTAAAACAGGTAAATTCTTGACATGTACGATAAGCAGTATTATTTTAGATTCGACCGTACTCAAAAATATAGTTTTGATTCTGAAATAAATAACAGTGGAGATATGGAAACTTCTGCAACGAACCTAGAACACCACAAGTCTGCATTAGATCATTTAGAAAGTAAAGATAGACTGAAAATACACAAACTAATAAAAAAAATTTCCACCGTCCTCACCCCAAAATTAGGATTAACGAATCTTATAGAGTACAAGATCAACCTGAGTGACAACAAAGTAATACGACTGCACCCATACAAATTATCTCCACCAAAAATGGAAATAATGAGAAATCAAATCAATAAATTGTTAGAACAACAAGATCCGTATTTAATAAAATAATAGAACAGATAGATAAAGGAAATAATTCAGAGAAATATATATTGAGTAAGAGAGTATTATGTTATAAAGTAGCTAATGGAAAGTCCTTGAGAATAATTGCCCTGGATATTATTAAACCAATGCTTATGGAATACTACCACTCATCCACCATTGGAGCACATATGGGAATAAATAAAACTATACATCGTATTCGAAAAGAATATCATTGGGAAAATATGAACAGCGAGATAGCTAAATTCGTAAAACAGTGTAAGTTGTGTGCACTGAACAATCCAGCGAGAAACAGCCACATAGGTAAATTAATCTCGGAGACTCCCACAACACCCTTTTCAAAAATTTACTTAGACTTTTCTGGCCCCTACCCACGTTCAAAATCAGGTAATACCATGCTACTCATTTGTATAGACTCATTTACCAAATTCGTCTGGATGTATCCCATGCGACGAGCGTTAGCATCTACCACAGTGAAGATTTTGCAAGATAGATTATTTAAAGACTTCGGTACACCAGTACATCTAGTGTCAGATAACGGACCCCAGTTTAAGTCCAAAGAATTCAAGGACATGTGTTTCAGACTAGGCATAGACCACATTACCGTTACAGAGTATCGTCCACAAGGTAATATAGCTGAAAGGTATTTGTGAAACCTAAAATCCGCTTTAATAGCCTACCATGCAAATGACCAAACATCTTGGGACCTGAACCTATCCTGGATACAGTTTGCCTTCAACTCAGCATATCATGAAGGACATAAATCGACACCCTTTGATTTGTTGTATAAATATAAACCGAATCGCCCATTATCCACAAAGTGGAAAATACATGAATTGCTACCCCGCGAAATCAGTGGTAAAAATATAAAAAAGATATGGAACGAAGCTCGCGCTAACTTAAGATTGAACTTGACAAAATCACGAAAATATCACGAGGGGGTAGTAAAGAAATAAAGTATCAAGTCGAAGACTTAGTGATGTACAAAACTCACCCGACGAGTAGTGCAGTTGATAAGACCACCTCCAAACTATCTTACCGATGGTGTGGCCCTTACAAGATTTACAAATACTTAACTCCCGTAACCGTAGCACTGTATGAACCCACTACGGATAATTATGTACGTAGAAGTCATGTTTCCCAGATAAAATATTATCACGGAAATAAACATGCTAGTGAGCAAAAAAAGAAACGAAGTAGAAAAGGATAGATGTATTAAGACGTATATTTGCTATATTGTAATTGAGTCACTACTTAATTACCACATCGTATAAATAGGAATGAGGCCTGATCAACCTTAGATCCTGTTCACCGAGAAAGAATAAGCAAAGTGAGAAGTCAGCTGACACAAAATATAAGTAACGTTACTTTACCAGTACTTTAATCACCTTACTGTACTTAACTGTACTTATATGTACTATACTATACCATACTATACGACACACAAACACCCCACTAATCAAAGTACTACAAGGAATACAGTACTAAAATAAAATGATTCGTCAACCACGATTCAACGAAACCCTCGAAAGAGAAAAGGAAACACAGTAAGGGTTTGAAACATACTCTGTGAAGAGTAACTCCGTGAAAAGAGTAACAAAAAGCTATAAACAAAAAACCGGTAGTAGTATTAAGTAGCAGAATTAAGATGAATTTTGTGTATTCTATGTATTTTATGAACTTTGATTTTATGTATTTTAAGTATTAATTAATATGGTATTGTATCTCTTGCTAATAGTAAATAGTAAATTGAGAGTGATTCATGTACCACATGAGGAAATTGCTTAAAGAGAGAAAGGAATTTCATATGGAAAATCCGAGCTAAATCCCAGTGCAATTCTGATCTATTTCCCCATTGAAAACACGTCGGTCCCTAACCCTGTGTCTTCTTTAAGTGGAGGAGTATGTGACGATTTAATATGCCTAAATCCCACAATAAAATTAAATAAAAAAATTATAATACTAAAATAATTTAATAAGGTACTAAAGAACCCTTTATCTATGCCCCAACTGGTAGTAACATGCCGATTTGCCGATGTATTAGTTAATAAAATTAGATTTAAGAAACTCACTAAATCCATAACGACCTCGCGTTACATAAAAAGAATAATAAAAGTATAGAGTGATGTAATTAGATTGTAAGCAAATTAAAGGAAAATAATTAATAATAATTAAGAACTACTTTTCGCGCTGAGAAACTACCTGCGCACGGACAGCCCCATTACCCCTATAGTTAGACCAGTTGAATCAGAGACTCCCCTGGTGATACAGTGTACAGCACATTATGTTGACCGCTAGAAAATATTAAACATGTAGACTAAGTAAAACTTACGTAATTACCGGATGATGTGAATGTTGTGAATGACTTGAGTGTGAGGCGATGACATCTCTATAAATAAATAACATCACCTAAATGTGATGTTAAACTTCTAGAATGTAACTGTTAACCATAAGCAATATGTGCGGTACAACAATGTGAACACTAGTGAAAGTTACCACAAAGAAACAGACCACAAGAATCTACAGAAGAGACAGACTACTCATCTTTAAGAATGACACCAAACTTCACCAACACATGATAGACAGAAGATCTCCCAGACACCCTGCACGACAGATAGAAGCCCCGATTCACCGAGGATATGTTACACACAGGTGACACGGAAGTTCTACTTCTGTGGTTCAGAACTTAACTTTAACTAATATATGAATGACACTTAAATAACAACATAAGAGTAAAGTAAAACACAAAAGACTGACCTAATTACCATAAAACTGTAATTTCATGATAAGTAATAAGATGTGTTAAGTTTAAGGAGTTTAATGAGTATAACACGCTAAAGTTAAATAAGCCCATTCTTCAGATAGCACAAAGTAAAGATTATTATTTTTAATATCATATACAGGAACACACAACTCGGAACCGAGGACAGTACAAGCTATGTTCACCCATGACTTACACTAATTACAATTGTACAAAATGCGCAAATATTTTTATCATTAGTATACACATTACTAAGTTTCTTCTATGATGCTAAAACAGTATGTAATAAAGAGATGTCATGGTCCAAAAAGGTGAGTGAATAAATCTACAAACCCCAGTCAAAAATTCCTCAATTCACGGGATCCTATTTAGTGTTTGTTTATATTTCTGATAGTTATGAGTTTGTGAATATTATGGCAGCCTGTTTAATTGACCTGAGCCAATTAACCAGGTTCCCGATATTATAATGTCGTCCCGACGTTATAATCCTCGGTTCCAAATTTCGGGCTAAGCACACTTAATACCTAGAAAGTACGAAGTTAGGGTGTGTCCTGCTTGTGGTTCGTACCTCCCGTTGCTTATATCATTCCTTACCACGTTCTGGGTTGACTCCGACCAATATTTATCGCGGAACTGTGCTTTGAATTCCTGGGTGCTGTTTATCTCTGGTCTGGTGGCCGTCCACCAATTGTCGTGGGTGTCCCGGAACATCTCGTCAATCAGGCTGCGCACCATTGTCCATCGAGTTTCCCTGTTCTTTTCTATCATTTCCTCCACTCTTTTGAGGAATTCCATAGGGTTGTGCCGATAGCTGCGGAAGTTTATTAGCTCCCGGTTCTCACTGGTTATGATGTGGGTGTTGTTGCAGGGTTTCTCTCAAGTGCGTCTAGCTCTTCTTGCATTTGTCTTTCCCGCTGGTTAATTCCCTGGATCTTTTCCTTGTTTTCTTTGATCTGCCCGTCTACTTGGTTGAGGTTGGTATATACCCTTTCCACCCTCTCACTTACATCAGTTTGTATTTCCTTATGTTTTTCTTCAAGCTTTTTGAGCACCTCCTGTTTATTTTTTGTGCATTCTATTGTTGTTATTTGTTGAAGTTCCTCAAATCTATTTTTTCCTTCGTCCTCGACGTCACTTATTTTGTTTATTAACTCCTCACGGACTTGTACTACTGCTTCATTTGTCTCGGTGATGGTTTGTTTTATTTCTTCCCGACATTCTACCAACTGTTGTCTCAACTCATCTTTGGTCTTCTCGCTATTTTCCTTCAATTGTCGTTGGAGTGTTTCGCTATTATACTCTATCTTGTTGTTCAGTATTTCCAGATCCTTCTTGATCTGTCTCTTTACCTCCTCACTCTTCTCTTCTAAGATCTCTTGGTTTCTCTTCAAGGCTTCATGGTTGCTTTCCATCTTATTATTCAGGAGTTCTATGTCCTCCTTGAGTTGTTTCTTCAATTCTTCACTGTTGCTGTCCAATTTTTCGTTTATTTTCTCCTCCATTTGTTTAAAATTTTCGTCATTCCTGTCGAATTTTTTATTCATATTATTCATTAATTCCATGATTTTTAGTAGGTTCGGGTCTCCTCTGCCTTCTCCCTTGTCACCCGCCTGTTGTTCCATTTCTTTGTCTTGGGTTGTTTCCTCTTGGGCATCCTCTTCGATCATTTCCTCAATCATTTCCATTTCTTCTTCGTCGGTATCCTCAGTCCTCTTCTTAGATTTTCCCCTGGTGATCATGGAGTGTTTCATACTTTCTCGTAACCGCCGCTAGTCTTTAATTCTAGCCACACTAGTTGGTCACCAATTTGTAACGAGAAAACTCCGTCGTCTTTGTAAAAGTGTGTTTCGTGTGTTCGCCTCACACGTTGTAGTCCTTACTTTATGTTCATGCTGACGATGTCCGTCGTGATCACACGAATTACCAGTACTCACGAGTGTGAACCTTACTTGTCCTTTAATATGTGATTGTAATTCCCGGGTGGCGCCAAATTGTTGAAACTGAAAACAATTAAAAAATATGACTATCGAGCGGTCGTTCTAGACGGTATGGTGGATTTGAATTACCCACGCAATTGGCGGGCTTATTAACCTCACTGGTAGTTCACCGAGTTTCCGACGTCTAGCGCTTACCGTCACTTTCGCTTGTCGCTAAAGTACACAAATCATACAATGCAATTTACTATGAAATAAAGAACGGTGGTTACAACTCTGTACTAGTTTATTTACTTGAAATTATCTGTTCTTCAATATTATACAAAATTATATGTTTTTTAAACAAAGTTGCTCCGGCAATAAAAAGACAATTAATTCTCAAGGTTGGCGAAAGTTGATTCAGAACGATTTTAGTTAGACATGGTGTCCACAAATGTTTATTTTTCTTTCGTTCAATAAATCTGAGTTCTTTTGGTTACGAAAAAAATATTGATATGATTATAATAAAGTACACTACCTTACATTAATGGTACTTATATACTATTAGGTTTAATTACAATTCGTTCCTGAAGTTTTAAAAAGTGTGTGTTAAAAGTTAATAATTTTTACCCAGGTTATTTTCTGGTTTCATACAAGTTTAGTGTTTTATTTTTAATTAATCCTTGAAAGAAATTTGATTATCAGTTCGTAGTGAGAGTTAATAGTGTTGTGAGAAAAAGTTAATAAGAATTTATTCCATAAATTCGGGTAATTCAGCAATACTTATCAAATCTGTTGAATTAGGTGAAGATAGGTTGAATCAGTTCGAAATAGGTTGGGTCCTCTTGGTCATCAATCTTCCATCATTTATGAATTTAAATTACACCTGGCGTCTTTTTCGGATATGTTGGTATAAATTATTAATTTGGAATTTAATAATCTGGTCTGTGGCCTCGTTTGGATGGACTAGTTCCTCATCAGTCTTCTTTCGTCTTCATGTTATAAATTTTGATTGCTTTTTTACTGTTTTAAATTAAAATTGAGTCGATTACGGTTTGGCGTCTATTCGTCTTGAGCTTCAATAATGAACTAACAGTTTTTAACGGAATAATAATAAATAATGTTCGGTTGTTATGGCAACTGTCTGTCTCTCATTGGCTATTCATATTTTAAGCCCATTGTTATAATATTTGAATTTTAATTCAAAATGACTAAATACCTTCTGATTACTATTATTCTTCTGTCTTCTTTTCTATGTATGAGATATTATCACAATGGTTTATATTTTCTTTCAAAGATCATTTTGACATCCCACAAAGCTGGGTTTGTTTATGTATTAAAGTTTTGACAATAATGTTAATATTATGTAATTACATTTCTTTCTTATTTTATGTTCTTAATTTAACTTTTACATCTTAATATGATTCACTAATTGTACTTAACTAGTTACTTGCCCTGGATTTTCTAATACAATTTCTTATAATTTGTTGATTTTGGATTTATACAGTTAGGCATTTTATAGGCCTAAGTAGTAATTGGCTATATTTTCTTATTTTACACAAATTAAAGATTAGTTTTCCATTACATAGGTTTTGCTTGGTGTCACTTATGACTTGTTTACTTTTTGAATTGATTTGGGTTGTTTTATAATAATTGTATGTTCTCATTACTTTACAAAATCATGGCTTGTCTATTATTTTCTAATTGCTTTTCCAGTATTATTAGGTTTGTAAGAATTTATCTCCTTACTTATCTATATTGCCGTTTTTTATACCTTGTCTATTATTTATTATTACTTATAATACATAACACAAAATCTAGGTTTATGGTCTGTATACTTTTTTCAGCCATATTCCTTCTCATAAACTTAATTGAACAAATCGTTTAACAGTTACTATGCTGATCTTGTTTATATTTAGTTTATTCTTAATTATTTTGGTGACTAACATTATAACACCATTTATTTTATCTTACTAATTATCCCTTTGAACATGGATGTTTTACTTATTTTGCACTTGTATTTTTTAGTATATTTTTCTTCTAAACTTTACTATATATTTTTTCTCTACCTAACTATGGTAACACTAATATTTTTACTCCTTATGGGATTTTTACCCTGAATACCATTGTATTCCTAATCTACAATCACTCTTAATTCTAATAACAATAATATTCTTACTCTCTGGCACTTTTCACCATTAAACTGTAGTGTTTATCACTGGTTTTTAGGTGTCTATACTTATCTGTAGGGTTTTATATTTATTTCGGGTTTACACTGGCACTTCGCACTTTTTTATGGTACTTGAGTGTTACTAGTGGGTATTCCCTAATATTAATTTCTCTTTTCTCACTTAATCATGTTCACTCCCTACCTATCTCTCACTTCTGGGTTTTTTATTACTTTATTCATAATTGTTAGTTATACTGTTAACAAGTTTCATATCATTCTTCGTATTATTTGAATTAGCAGCCATCCTTACTATTTCTTTCATGAAATTGCTAAATCGAAATGATGAAAAGCTTTGTCTGAACAAAAAATTGTAGCAGTTTAGCAATTTCATGAAAGAAATAGTAAGTTTCATATCATTATAGAGTTATTCACAACATTTAATCTCTATGTCTTTGGTTCGTGTACTTTAGTTGTCATTACTTTATTTGATTTTAATAATTATCATTTACATTTATTATTTGTTTGATTCTTTTTCATCATCATTTGCATTTAATATTTCTCATTTTATTTCATTTATTTGTTTGTGTCTTTTCCATATACCTTCTCATTTTATTTTCTTTATTGAGTCAATCTCTTGGGTTGGGTCATAGTCATTTGTCTTAGTCATAGTCATTTTATTTTCATTAGTTAAACATAGTTGATTCAGTTTTTTCCCTGGTATTGGGGTGGCTTTTTGTGTTGTAAACATTCATTATAAACATAACATTCACTGTATACATACCAACCTGAATCAGTGAGCAAACCAAGAATTATCAGAATGTGAATAGCTGCTTCTTCACTTTCCTTTGATGATACACCAAATTCTAATAATGAACACAATAAATCCATTATGCCCATCTCAATCACCTACAAACATTTTGTGTCAATAAGTGTCTAATCATAATGATAACTACTTTCATTCCAAGAGTTTAAGATCAAAGAAACTTAATCTATAATACATACTTTTTCAGGAAGTTAGGAACAGAGCTTTACATTCACAAATGTATTTAAACAACTGCTTAACATGCGTTTCACTATTATTATAAAATTTGCCACATGAATTATTAGCTCCTGCTCTGTACTGTAAGTATGGGAGTGAGCCGGGCTAAAATCAACATTTTCCTGTAAACAACTACCCAGGTAACACAATTTTGAAAAATCTAAGCTCTCCCATCCAACTTTACCACTACTTGTAGCATGCTGCAGTATATGTATTTTGTAACTCACTTATTACAGGGAGTAATATTTTTTAAGTATAATCCTCTTGTGTTAAGAAGATGGCAATTCATATCTCAAAAACTTGCTCACATTAACAGCTTCTACAAGGTAAAAGCAGTCTAAGTACAGTATAAATGGGTATACCATAGTCAATAGTTTGAAAAATAAAAGTAAATATATAATTTAATATTTATTGAGATATATTCTATTTAGTATTTGGGAATCTAAAAAAAGCCAGTTTCTTAAATTTTTAACAATGCAGAAATAATACACGGTTCTTATAAGGAAAATAAGCCATATGTTTTGTACAGAAAGAAACATAACAACTCAGTTAATTTTTATCTGAATTTCACAAAAAAAGATACAATAATGGATTAAGAATAAACGGGGTAATGTAATATGAAATGTTTTGTTGTAAGTAAAAATTGTTGTTAAATTTAAAGGGGAGGATTTCAATTAGCCACCATTTTGCAAATTTTTAAGATACCATTTTGGTTTGTTTTGTACTTATAAGAAATGGTAAACTTATTGTGTAAACCAAATTTCAGTTCCACATCTCATCCTCTTCAGAAGCAATTAATTCTTTTTAACACATACACAAAGAAAACAAATGAATTTTTGTGGCATATGTTTATTCAACATTTTCATTCAGTTTCATGAGTAGAATCATTTCCCAAAGTTTAGCACCATCTTTTGGGAACACCTTATATATTGCAGTTATCAGTAAGACCTACAATTTAAGTGTTATTCAGTACTATTTTGAATATTCCAGTAATAAAAGTTATATTCAAACAGGTATTTTCAATATCTACAAAGGGAATAACATTATCTACCAACTTACATACTTTTTGAAATACCAAGTAGTATATTTACTACTGACCCAAGTATGGTATACAGAAAATGGGTCAGATGGTACTAGTGTTTGTCACTATAAATTTTACTGCCCATCCTTTGAAATTTCTGTTGACCTTTTTAATAAACACCTATACAAGAGATTTCCCTACTGTCTACTTTAGTAAATAATTATCGGTAATAATTTTAAAACATATTTTGGAATTACAACTTGCCTTACAAAACCATGACTAAAATATGTTAATTTCTCTCTTGAAAATAAGCATCGACTTATATGCCAGTTTGAGTTATATGGTAATTACGTACCAATATGACCCAAGCCCGTTAGTGGCAGTGTTCTCTACTGTGGACTTTATCGTTCGCTCAGAAATTTAAAACAAAAACACGAGCCTGAGAAAGCTGAAAATTGATAAGAATCATACAACAGACAGGACAGAAGAGAAAAGAAAAATTGCAGTGCACGTTGAGATATAACAGCAAAAACATGTATAAAATGAAGCCTAGGGCTAGAAAAATATACTATATGTTTCACCAAGGTAATAAACAAACAGAAACATTCCAAGTAAGTATAATAATAAAACTAAAACTTGTAACGGGGCTAAAAAGGTGGCTTTTTATTTTATTAATTTTGGGTATCATTTTATTAAATTTCACAATTCACTTCATATGAGTGGTCAGACTCGTGTTTGAGTAGAAGTTTTGTTCAAACAAAGAAATGGTACGCTGTAGCTGGGTGATGAAACAATACAAAGGAATGTCGTGCTGTTGACGATAATACACTTCCTGGATTTTTAAAGCTGTGTGACATCTGCGCACAAACGCGCCACTCCAGCAGGTGCGCCGACCCACGCCAAGAAGCAAAACAAAATGGCTTGGGCGAATTTGATTCAGCAATGTGCTTTATAGACGACGGAAGTCTTGACGAAGTCCGTCCCACATCTGTGACGTTGACCAGTGCACACCGAATATCGTCGACATCAAATACACGAAAAACCCATGTGTTGAATGAACAGTGACGGACGATTTGATCATAAGGCATTAAAATTTCCGCTCTGTCCGAACGTTTGGAGGGAGACGCGTTGATAACTTTCTTCCCAGTCGACTAACAATATAGACCACGCGTGGCACCTATCAGTCTTCACAGCCCGGGCAAATCTTCATATTTTTTAAGTCGGCCGGCAAAACATCCATGTGATTCTCCAAAATATATGTACAACAGTGTAATCAGTGCTGAACAGTGAATATCGAAAGTTATTAAAGCAATATTATAAACTTATTAACGTCAAGAAAATGAAAGACTTTGAGAGACGCGCCAGGTGGTCGAGGAAGAGGATGCTTCATACGTAATGTTACAAAATTGAAAAAATTATCATCATTATCTTTTGTATACACTGGGGTTGGGATAAATTAATGGTGTGAATGTGAGAATGGGCAGACTGGGCTGTTTATGTAAGTATAAGATGAATATTTAAATGTGTTAATATAAGAGGTAATATTTAAAGAACTTTTAATTTGTCTTGATTTTGGGAAAGAATACAATACAAAAAATGAAATAAGTATATATTAAAAAATGTTATTCTCTTCACAAAATGCGAGTTGCGTTAGTTCTTGAAATAACCTAAATCATGCCTGCATTCTAACGTTCGTGTGACGAGACCCTGGGTTAAGAGAAGATTTTTGGAGGTAAGTGGAAAATAATTTTATCTATTTATATTTATATTTGTATGTAAGTATATACGCACAAACTAAGAAGCAACAAGCTACCATTGCCACTTGTATCTCGACAAGCTAATACTCTGCTCCTGATAAGAATTACCATAATCATGGCCAAAATATCTACCAAAGTGATATCATTTACTGCCTTCCACTCACAAAGTATCAAACAATTTGCCAATTAACTCTGGTCATGAGAGCTTCATCTATTACGAGTTAACACATTTTTTTTAAAAGCTTTTGAATAAGGTTGATAATTAAATCATTTACATGATTGTGCTACACACAGTTCAAAGGAGAGAAAATTAAAAATGCAAAATGACAGTAACTGAAAAAGAGTAATAAATTAAAATGTGTGTGTGTGTGTGTGTGTGCACCCCCGTGCGCATACACACACATTTTCCCAATTAAACTCAGCACATGGTTAGCAAAATGGAAAACCACAATTTCTTTGTACTTTTACAATATGAAACAGATTAATGATGCACCATAATATTAAAACTTTCACAGCTGTAGTCAACTTCAGTAAAATTATTTGCTGCAGTAGTCATCTTCAATAGGTGTTCTGTTTCATGTTCTGCTCCTACAGTAACTGACCTGAAAACAGAACAGGAAACAGACCACCCATTGAAGATACTGCTGCAGCTCCAGTCAAAACATCTAGCTTCATAAGAAGAGGACCACGGTCCACCACCCCAAAAAATGATTTTACTGAAGATTAATGATGATCATGTCCTTTTACACAACAAACTGAAATCAAATTAAACATATGCCACCATTAAACATATGTTCATTTAAAGTGTTGTTACCATTAAGTGAGAATTCATTTAAGTGAAACTACATAAATACATGTTGAAATTTCAACTGTTATGGTCTGTTAACATCTGTACATCGGTACTCTATACTATAACATTGGGGTGAAGAAAAACACCTCAGAATTTAATATTTTCAAAAAAAAAGTTCTGCAACTATTTATTCCATAACTAACTGTTCTAAAAATATAATCATAATGATAATAATATTTAGAAATAGTAATTAATTGATGCGTTAGTTAGTTACAGTCGACTGAGAAGAAGTTTTAGGCCATCTCATCTTGTGTATAATATAATCTCTTATATTGTACTGACTTTCCTTTAGTAAAAATAAATGTAAACCTCACTGCAAATATAGACTTTATTGTAACACTATATTAAACAAAATTATGACACATGCACTCTGAGACTTACTTTGGAATAGAGTTCCTCTTGGCCCATAATTAAATTCAATAGAAAACCTGCAGCACAAGATCGCAGTTGCCTAGTACTGTCCCCATCTGGCTGGGCTATGTTCCTCTCTAATAAGCGTATTATCTGAACCAAGCCATCTCCTTCTAATACCAGCTTACGGCCTTGATCTAAATACCAATATACATTCACTCAAGTCATCTTAACTTTCTTTTTCCAATCTATGTTTCTTTATACTACATACTTACTTAGTTAAGTTACCCTAGTTGCAAAATTTTAAAACATAAAAATTAAAAACCAATGCCTTTTTGTTTACACTGGAAATAACAACAAAACAAGGCTAACTTGTAAATTAATAAAAAAGTATGGATAAATAAATAAATAGTTTTTATGTAACACTTTGGACGCACGCATTATAATTCACACAGATTTTGTCATTCTGGTGAGTTTTACATAACACAAATTTGGATTTAAATTGGTTAAAAATGGCTAAGTAAAACAATATTATTAGGCACAGATAGTATATTCTCATTCATCAATGCCTCACAATGGGGAAGTGAATGTATAAAAGCCAGATTAAGTCTTCAACGGTGGCGGCTCATACAGGGAGGGCAAAAGGGCACATCCCCCCTTGATTAAATTTACAAATTAAACTTGTTAATAACATAACTATAATGTGGTTTCCTTATGTGATAGACATTTTTGGTGCGACTAATAGCGATCACCCGATGTTTTCGGCATGGTTCCAAAGTCGGATGGTTTCACGACAGCCCTCCTTGCGTAGGCGGTCTTGCAGAGAGCGGGGAAAGAGGACATGTACACATTTCTATGCTTTTAAATGAGCAGCAGCCATGTCAAGGAGGGCTCTGCCCACTTACTGCTTCACGGCTGTTTTCATAGAGAACCCGTGCATTGTTTAAAACATCTCCATTGCTGTTTAAGTGCCTAAATTTTCTCTTGTGTTTTAAAAAGTTTTAAATATGTTTTAGTTGTATATTATGTGTAAACGTGGTGTTCTAATATTTTATTCTTTATTAGGTATTCTGCGTAAGATAAGTGTTTTTGTCATACCTTGTGTACATAAACATAGAACTTATTCTGTGTACGCCTGAGCCTGTGTGTTCTGTACGTACTACTTGTTAGAAACAAAAAAAAGCCATGAATTCAGTAAGTAATATCAAACGTTTGATAATTTCAAATTCACTTACTTATGAAAAGAAAAGAAAAGAAAAAAATTAGGGCCACCAAAACGCAATTTAGACATCAGATAACAAGATCAAAAAATGGATACGCCAGCATCAATTAAAAAAAACTACACAATAAAATTTAATAGAAACTGTTACCTAAATGCTGATTGGATATGTGGCTGTGAGGTGATGAATTCTTTTTTTTCTATGTATGCTTGGTTATGAACCTAAACAGTGATTCAGCCTGGACTGAAAATGGAATTAGGGACTTGAAACATTTGGGAAAAAGAATTAAAAAACATAAAATTAGTGAACCACACATGAACAATTGTACTGAATATTCAATGTTAGGGAAAGTCAATATTAGTGGCTGTTAGACAGTGCATATATTTAAAAATTAAATAGCATAATGAAGAAGTCTCTAAAAACAGATACATAATAAGTAAGTTAACTGACTATGTCAAGTTTTGTGGAATATTTGAATTCGGTATAAGACGACATGATGAAACAAACACATCTGAGAATCCAGGTATTTTTAGGGGCTTAGTAAATGTAATGGCAGGCCTAGATAGCACCTTAAGTGAGCATATTAAAAACACAACAGGGTTTTTGTTGGTCTTTCTAAACCAATTCAAAATGAAATTTTTGATTCTATTTATGCAGTCTGCATTGGAGTAATACACAAAAAATAAATAAATGAAACTGATTACATTGCAATTGAAGCAGAAACAATGGATTGTGCCACTCTGTCACAAATGGTGTTAGTTGTGAGGTATGAACTGAACGGAAAATTACATGAGAGGTTTATCAGTTTTGTCAGTCCACAAGATCACTCTGCTGAAAGTATTAGTATTACTATTTTTGAAAAACTTGCAAAATTAGAACTTAATAAGATGCCTGGTAAAGTTGTTGCATAAAGTTACAATGGGGCAGCAAAAATGAGTGGAAAAATAACAGTGTTTAAGCAAACATTAAAGCCGTGTACGAGAACACCCAGTATATACAGTGCTATGCCAATCAACTAAACTTAATTACTGAGTGCGCTGCATCACAAAACAAACAAGTAAAAATATTTTTCTGTAATTTAGATGGCTTTACAATTTAGATGGCTTTACAACATTTTTTTCAAGGTCTTCTAAACGAACTGCTGTACTTAATGAAGTAGTAAAGAAACATCTCCCAAAATGTTCTACCACCAGGTGGAATTTTAAATCCCATTGTGTGACAACAGTATGTATTCATAAAAATTACATTCCCGCTGCTCTTGAAAAAATCATAGATGATGATGAGAGTAACAAGTCAACTGTCCAGAAAGCATTAGGACTGAAAAACACATTAAATTATTATGATTTTAATTTTTTGTTTACATTTTCAACAATATTATGCCAGCCTGTGACATTTTATTTAATCAAATACAGCAATTGGAAATTGACAGTATTAAAAAACACCAGTATGTTGTCTCATTCAAGTCACACGTCCAAAATGTCAGAGATTATATTGACTTTGATGCCAGTCTGTCTACAAACAACAAATGATTTTGGAGAATTATCTCAAAATCCAAAAAGGGCACATTTTGATGAAAGCAAGAAGACTGCAGCTAAAGACGTTTGTGACATAATAGTGACCAACATAGATGACAGATTTTCATTTTCAGACCATTTAGCAATAGCAATTTTGTTGCAACCAACCCTATTCTCTAAACATCAGCTTATATACCAGAAACACAATTACAAATTGCTGCTAAACAATTTAATTTAAATGCAACTGCATTAAGACATGAACTGGTAAGTCTATACAGCAAACCCAACTTCGCAAAGCCAACTGGTGCACTGGTTCTACTCAATTTTGTATATGCAAATAATCTAGTTACTGTTTTTCCCAAACTGGTAAAACTACTAAAAATTATTTGTAAAATTCCTATAACTGCAGCAGAAAGTGAACGATGTTTCTCAACCCTTAAACATATTAAAACATTTACATATAACACAATGAAAGAGGACTGACTAAGTGCTCTGGGAATGTGTTCAATAGAGAAAAAATGCTAGAAACAACTCCTAACTTCAACGAATTAGTTATTGACCACTTTGCCAAGCAAAAGGAGAGGAGAATGGACTCCTTGTTCAAGCAAATAAACTAATCTGAGGTAGGGATTTCAGTTTCAAACACTGTTTAAATATTTGTAGTTTGCAAGGTACACTTTGATATTAACAATACTTTTAGTATTAAAGCAAAAGGTTCAGTTTTACTATTATTTCATGATAACTCCAATAATTTGATTTCTACTGGTGACTGATTACTTTTGTTATGTATGGATCCAAAAATAAATTTGCCCCCCCCCCCTTCAATCAAAAACTTCACCAGCCGCCACTGGTCTTCAATGTAGCAAAAATGGAAGCCAAGATCTATTACACTAACAACTGTACAACACACATCATCAAATACAAACTTTGTATAATATGAACTATAATAGTACTATAATATTGTGTATACTATATTACTTAATTTTATAGATTAAACAACTAAATAAATGATAGTGTTACTTGTGTCAATACTTACTATTCTCATAACAAATATTTCCAAGAGCTCGACACACATGAATGAGAACATTTATATCAGTTGATGGCAATGAAAGTAATTGCAAAAGTGGTAAAGTAATAGTTGAATAACAGCACAGCGCTCTGCCAACATCAGATTTAGCGAGTACTGCAATAATCATTGCTGATTTAGTCAACACCTGGTCATTCTGATCCTCACTTAATATTGCTGATAACTGAGTCACGATTTCTTTTCCATTACTGATTTCTGCACATAATAATGAATAAGTAACAATATTAAAAAATAAAGTATTTAACTGTTAGCAATTATATGACAACTGTCATATGATTAACTCTTACCTGATTAACTGATTAGTTCAGTAGTAGGTTACATAATGAATAAAAATAACAACTATAACGTGTCAATTTTAACTTTATATCAGAGAATCTTTCAAAAGTTGTTAAATCAAAGAGTGTTAGTTTATACACAATAAGCATCAATTTATCACACACACTACAAAAATTGTCCTTGACCCATTAACAGATTATTTTACCGTATTATACCAGACATAAATACCAGCACCAGGGATTTTGAATTTTTTATTATCGCACTCTAATATACGGAAAGCATTCGCAGGGTAACAATAATTATTTATTATGTCATCGAATATGAATATCAACAAACTAAATTTAGTAGCATGATACTGTGTTACCAGTAGTGTGAGCTGTCCATGTTTACAAACTTTTACACTGTTCTAATCTTCTTTGTTGAAGTATTTTGTGTGTAGAAAGTTAATAAAACTGGTTCATTCTGTGCTTTAAAGAGTTTATACACTAATAAAAAGAATATAATAAAGTATTTTGTCCATACAAACTGACTACTCATGTTTTAGGTTCTAAGCTGATAACACGTAGTTTTAGGCTGCTTTCAGATGGGCCACTCTGTGGCGCCACACAGTGGTACGTATTTTCCATAGTATTAAATTGTACCCTTTCACACAAGCATTAATGGCATGCATCTGTGGCAGAGCGGATCCTAACCACATATGGCAAAATGCTTTGTGACGGAGCATTCACACGGACCACTTTCAGTCATGCAACAGGAGTGTACAGAGTAATGTTGTCAAGGTTGTGTAATTGAACTGCTATTTCTTTGATGTTTTTTGAAGTGAAAACTTTTATACGCGGGCCTGGAGAACACTTTTTATTGTATGGAAAAAAACATAGAGTTTCGCGTCAGCATCTCATCGGTTACACTTTTTTCGTTACGGTGAGTCATCAGCTTATACATATACAGAGAGTATAGGCAGTTCCCTCTCTCTTTGAATTTATATCGCTATCAAGTACAGTAAGTCCTCGATTAACGTCATAGTTACGTTCCGGAAAACCGCGACGTTAACCGAAACGACATTAATCGAAACATTTTTCCCCATAAGAAAACATGTAACTTTTATAGGTTAGGTTCCAGTATTGTGCTTGATATAGACTAAGTCGCTTAAGATTCGTCGTTAACGTCGCAGTTCTCCGGAACGTAGCTACGACGTTAATCGAGGACTTACTGTATATGCTTTATAACAAAATAAGATATATATCAGGATATATAGTAAGATCTTTGTATATCAACGTTATTAGAGAAAAAAATTAATGATTATACATTGATTTCTATTATATTATATAATCATTTATTATTTCAAAATTTTTAAACTGTAAAATTATCAGAAACTTTTACTTATTTATATACTATAGAACTTTAACATTTCCTTCCAAAATAATTAGTGTCATAGAATGATTCATAAAATATCAAAACTATATCAAATACAAAATTATCAAAATATATCAGGATATATTTTACATTATATTATATACACATTATCATGTTTAATTTGTTATTACTTTTTTAGACTCAGGTGATTGTCACCCTCGCTTAGCTTGGGCGACAAATGTCACACTCGACTAGACAAATAATTTCGCACTCGTTACGTAATGTACTATTTTATAGAATTTAATGTTTGAGAATAAATAATATTTTTTTAAATCGCTTGAACAATCGTTAACATCTATATTATAATATACATACAGTATAGTTATTTTTTTGCATGTGTAAAATGTTTTTTATTAATTATTTCTTGTTTAGATTAAAAATTCAAATGGCAGACAATCATTCTGACTCAAGTGGTAAAAGAAAAAGAGAAGATGATGAAGAATATGAAAATGATGACACTGGCAATGGTCATGAGATAAGCAAACAATTTAATCAAAAAGAACGTGAAAAAATGTTAGTTAGGGAGCAAATGCGTCGATATAGATATTTCATAGCAATTTTGTAATACCACTAAATTAAATGTTTTTTCCATGCACAAAGTATAAAAGTTTTCACTTCTGCCGGCACTCCCCCGAGTGCTAACATTCTGTTTTTTTTACTATTTCATGATGTCATATTTTGATTTGGGCCGATTTATAATAGAAGTAGAGTAAAATCCAGCAATCTGGGACGCAAGATGCAATGAGTATAATAAAGAGTTAACAAAAGGGAGGGCATGGGAAGATCTTGGTAATATTTTCATACTACAATTCAATGTGAATTAACATTATAATTCACCTCAATAATTGAAAGCCTCTCTTCAGCAGGTATACTTCATCACATGTTTGTGATGTTTCTGGATATGAAATTCCAGTAAATTAACAAGCTGACTGAACATGTTTTGTGACATTCTAAAAGAGTTAAGAAATTTCACATTGTCTGCTTTCAGATCACTCATTAATGTATAAAACTGTCCCACTGCCAACCATTCACACGTTATCTGAAGCATCCAGAATTGACGTTATTTACAACGGCAATGCCTTCGCATAAGAAGAGCAAGGAGAAGAACGTCTTTGTCAGAATCCATGATTAAACTGATGTAAAAAGATTAATAAAGCAGTTTTCCATCACTGAACAAATGGACAGTGGCACGTCTCTACAGTGAACCCATTCACATGAGCCACTGCTGGCGTCACAAGAAGAGGGTACAAGTGACTGAGCAGCACCACTGAGTGGCCCATCTGTAAGTGCCCCTATAGTTTTAATGACTAATTATATTTATATTCTAATGTGACATACGATAGCACAAGATTTACAAGTATAATTAATGGAAGAAAAGCTGTATACTAAAGCAAAATAAAAAATTATTAAATGAGGAATGATAGAACAACACCACTAAATAATGTTGACTTAGACAAAGACGATGACGATGACTATGTACTATAATTTATTATCGTCACTTTTCGATAATATTAGACTTTAATTAATTTCACTTTTATTCATTACTTTCTTTTTGATTTTTTCGGGCGCCATCTTGTATTACCAACTACAAGAAAAAAAATATGTACTTACCATTTGGGCCAGATTCTTTTCGGCGAATAGGAGAACAGATTATGGTTATTCGAAATAAAGAAAACTTTGTTTCCCATGAATTAAGTTTTATTGATATTATTTCTTTTCTTAAGTTTTCATCATTAACCAACTATTTCTTCCCCTCCCTTATCTGTTATGAAATTCACAGTACATGATATATATTGATTATATGGTTATTTCGATATAATGAAAATTAAAAGCAGAATGATCACTGTTGCACACCACTATATAAAAATTATCCCGATTAGCGCTTTCAAGCTTCACAGCTCATCGTCAGATCGGAACAGACAGAAATTATGTGAAAACAAACCCTTCACCCCTCTCATCCCACCCTGCTCACACACAACACGCTATAATATAAATGTCCCTTCCCCACCTCCTAAACCCTGTCCCACCATCTGTACAGTTACATATTTTTCTAGCAAATTCCTTGTGTTACAGTGTTGTGTGTGTGTGTGTGTGTGTGTGTGTGTGTGCATCCTTTTAAACTTACCCTCTTCCTCTCCACACACGTGGGTCAGTCACACACCCTTATTTTAAAACATCCAATTAGTACTATGCAATATAATTCTTAATCTTATCTATCTGTCCTCTATCATTTACTTCTTAATTATTTAAACATTTACCGTGTTCCTGCGCAGGTCCGCGGCGGCCGCGTGTATTATGTTTCGTTCTGTTTTGTCTTGTTTTTAATGTGTGTCAAATTATTTAAATATTTTTGTTACTATGTATGTGTTGTTTTTATCGTTTGCCGAGATGTGCATACATCAACAAATGTAGTTTTACCCATATTCATTGAGGATCTGATGATGACACTTAATGTGTCGAAACTCGAGTAGTCCTGTATTCGGATTTCAAGAAGCGTGACGGAAGGTAATTAACCTGTTTTATATTCTTAATTATGTTATAAAATATTTCTTCATTATCAAATTTAATTTTAATATTAATTAAATTGTCTAACCCTTTTTCTCTTTCTTTCAATATTTCTAACTCCTCTCTAAGCTTCCTTTCAACTGTGTTATTTACTACTTTTACTATTTCGTATTCTTCCAAAGGATTAACAAACTTATGGTTGTCTTCTATGAAATGTCTTGTATATAACGAATTGGTTGTTCTATTACCTTCTCCACGTTTGTGGTCAGACAACCTGCATACGAATTTTCGTCCTGTCTCACCTAGGTACACTTTGTTGCAGACTTTATATTTTAATTTATAAATTCCACTTTTCTGTAATACTGGAATTTTTTCTATATTCTTATTCCTTATCTTATCAAATACCGTTTCACATTTTTTAATAGCTATATCTACTCCGTATTTATTAAAACATTTTATAATTTTTCTAGTATGTGAACCTATGTATGTCAATGACCCTGCATAATTCTTTTGTTCTGGTTCTATTTTAGCTTTTTGTATGTTAACCCTTTTCATAACTTTATCCACTATGTTGGTGTTATAATTATTATTCCTTACAATTCCCTTTATCGTTTTTAACTCCCTATCTTTTGATTCGGTCTCTTTTAAACACTTCTGAGCTCTGTAACAAAATGAATTGATTGCCGCCATTTTATAAGGGTGGTAAGACTCTCTTGGTATAATTATATCAGAATACGACTCTTTCCTAAATATCCCAAACTGTAGTTTCTCATTATCTTTAATTTCTATGTTTAAATCTAAGTAATTTATTTTCTTACCTCCTATCTCTTCTTTAAATTGAAGTTTTTATCCTTATTATTTACCTCATTTATAAACTCATGCACTTCTTCTATGCTTCCTTCCCAAATTACTAATACATCATCAACGTATCTAGACCATAATTTTATATTGTCTTTATACTTAGTGGAACTTATTAATTGCTTTTCAAAATCATTCATGTATATTTCAGCAAGAATAGGGGATAATGAAGACCCCATAGGTAAACCTTTTTTCTGTATATAAAACTTGTTATTAAACCTAAAATAGTTCTGATTTACAATTTCTTTAAAGAAAAAATTTATAAATTAAAATGTAAAGACTGCAACAAAGTGTACCTAGGTGAGACAGGACGAAAATTCGTATGCAGGTTGTCTGACCACAAACGTGGAGAAGGTAATAGAACAACCAATTCGTTATATGCAAGACATTTCATAGAAGACAACCATACGTTTGTTAATCCTTTGGAAGAATACGAAATTGTAAAAGTAGTAAATAACACAGTTGAAAGGAAGCTTAGAGAGGAGTTAGAAATATTGAAAGAAAGAGAAAAAGGGTTAGACAATTTAATTAATATTAAAATTAAATTTGATAATGAAGAAATATTTTATAACATAATTAAGAAGTAAATGATAGAGGACAGATAGATAAGATTAAGAATTATATTGCATAGTACTAATTGGATGTTTTAAAATAAGGGTGTGTGACTGACCCACATGTGTGGAGAGGAAGAGGGTAAAGTTTAAAAGGATGCACACACACACACACACACACACACACACACACACACACACACACACACACACACACACACACACACACACACACACACACACACACACACACACACACACACAACACTGTAACACAAGGAATTTGACAGAAAAATATGTAACTGTACAGATGGTGGGACAGGGTTTAGGGGGTGGGAAAGGGACATTTATATTATAGCTTTTTATCGCTTGTTGTGTGTGAGCAGGGTGGGGTGAGAGGGGTGAAGGGTTTGTTTTCACATAATTTCTGTCTGTTCCGATCTGACGATGAGCTGTGAAGCTTGAAAGCGCTAATCGGGATAATTTTTATATAGTGGTGTGCAACAGTGATCATTCTGCTTGTGATTTCAACCACTAACACAAATTTCTTCATTAAACGTCTGAAAATTAAAAGACGGTATATAAATTCAAAACAGCAAGAAATTAAATACAAACTAATCTTAAACACACAAACCAACCTTCTTTGTCTAACATGCTTTCACTCACGCACGCACACACAGTTACCCCATACCCTTAGAGATCTCATTTTTGTTAAAAAAAAAATTAATAACATTGTAATTTTGGTTTAGCCCTTGTTAAAATTTACTCTACCCATTTGTTACTTAGCTGATGATTATTTGCAGAAGACGCTGCATTGTCCCACGCGCACCACGTAGAATTCTTCACTGAATTTACATGTCTTTATTAAGTTGACTTTCGTTATTTTACGTTTAAAATTTTATATGTGCGCTATTCACATTTTAAGTACTGTATTCACATTTTAAATACGGTATTCACATTTTAAATACGGTATTCACATTTTAGTGCGATCGCCCGCGATTTACATTCTAGAACTTTTTGTTTGCAGCCGGCCGGCACAAGTAGCAAAGTTTAAATGGGGCGAGGCGAACTGGACTATTTTCTGAAGTGGTCGCGGTTACATGACCAAATTTTATTTTTCTGGTTTGTATTCCTCCGCCAATATGTGAGGTTGAGCTGACACACCTAGCATACCAGCTTGACGTATGAACTGATGTAATATCGTACGATCCTTTACGTTACATAATATGTTTGTCACTCATCTAAAAATAACTGTTTTGCTTGTCGCTGGAGCTGACCTTGGCACAATTTCGCTCAATACTTGTTGCGTTGTATAATGTATGAACTAAAGTTTGTTTACTTTTCCCCAAATTATTATTTTATATTACTTTTTGTTTCCCAAAAATTAATGTTACATAAGAAAATATTATTTTTATCAAACATAATAATTTTTTATAGTATCCCAGGTAGGCCTAAATGTCCCGTTACAATACCCCCTCAATGAGAGGTTTTATGCCGAAGCATAAAAACTCTCATTGACACACTCATACTTCCTAAAGGGATCAGTCAGGATATGTCGCCACAACCCCCTTTATGGTTTACATAAAAAAAATATCGTTAACTCACCCTTGGTCCAGTGACTGTGACCGCACCTGAATGACCTTACTGGACTTCTCTCTCGAGATCCCAACACCGCAAGGCCAGTCAGGCACTTAACGCTCCTGCTGACGCACAGGCCAGCTCAGGAACGCCGCCACAGCATCACCAGACACTGAAACAACAAATCAAAAATATCAAATAGTGGCCTTGTATATTACCATATCCCTAACTGATCTGTTTCCCCTTAGCTGTGCTGGTTTGCGTTAAGAAGCACTGGTTTTTCTTAACTCTTAACTTCTAACACATGTATATATGAACCCTTAAAATAACATGATACATTTATAAACTTCATTACCATCATTCTGTATACCCTTCTCTCGTTTACTCTTATCCCAAAATTCAAAATTATTGCCCTGATTCCCATCAGAATTTAAATAAACATTTCCCATTACAATATTACAAATACCTTCCATTATATAATTCACATTTCAAAATACTTATATTCATTAGTAAAATTCTTACATCGAGTAAATCATATTAAATCAACTACATAATAACAACTTATTTACTTATATCTTTCTCAACTTTTGTTAAACATCTCCATCAAAACATCTCAAATCAACACAAAATCATTTAAGTACATTATACAACAACTACATATTCTACATCATTGACATTTATAATTCAATCTAATATTTAATAACTCATTACTAACAGTTTAGTAACCTTCTTCTACATCAAAATCTAATATCCCCCCTTTACCCAGTTACAATTAGGTAAATCACCTCACGGGTAACCCGTGCAAGGCATTTACCTGGTTGCATAAATACTCTATTGTTTATGCCCCTGGCTTGTAACTGCCAGCTTCTTTTCCACACACTCTATTGTTGACTGATGGTGGACTGTAGCGCCCATTTGCATCCACAAGAACTGCAATTTTAATTAGGGTGTAGACGCTGCCTACCCCGTTCTTGCTTCAGCATTATACAAAAATTCGGCATTACTGATGCCCAAGGACACCAGTAATCCTACTATAATGATTCACACACCCTTAATACGGCACTATCACCACCTTCGATGATAGCCGCTGTTCCATAGTTAAGTAGATTCCCCTGAGTTACCCCCCCCCCCGGTTGATTTCTACGTTCACCAATTTAGAATATACTTACATTATAAATCCACGGTCAGGGTTCGGTGAAGCCGTGACCGCCCGAAAGTTGGGGAAACTACTAAAAGACATACAAGGTTTACACTTACACTGCTACTGCAGTTCACAGATGGCAAACTCTTATATGTTTGGTTATTTTATTATTTAATTTTCCTACACTCTAACAAACATTATCATTTAATTCTCACTGTCCATTAAGCAGTCTTAAGGCATCACCATAGTTGCACGATGTTCTTCTTCAATTTACAACCACTAAAGGTTGTCACTTTAATACAATTTTTCAAAATTTTTTAAATTTTCTCCTAGAAACGGTTGATTTTTTATGAAAAAATAAAATTTTAATATAGACATTTTTTGCAAGTTCCAGCTTTCACTTTTCAACAATACCTTCTCACTACAAGATAATAAGTACAACAATGTATCTATCATCTTATGTTTCTAAATTACATTTCTGTTTTCTGAAGGAAAACAACTCCTTGAAAAGTTAATTATTTAAGTTACAAATTTTGGGTCGTTTTATCTCCCTATTTATAAAACAAAACTATTGTAGTTCGTGGAAAAATACTACCACCAATTTTTTTTTTTTTTTTTTTTTTTTTTTTTTTTTTTTTTTTTTTAATGTGTATATGCTTCTACCTTACCTTTCCACGAAACTAGGGGTCCCCCTCCCTGTTCTTGTGAGCAAAGAATTTCTACTAACACCTTTTTGTGGAGTAAGACCATCGTTGCTTTCACCCCGTTGCTGAGGCTACCGCCAACCATGGTCCACCTCCAGATTGCCAAAATCCACGATCAGAGGTGGTGAGTCTGTGATCGCCCGAAAATGGGGGAGAGTCCCTTCTGGAAACATATAACATCAAATTAAATTCCGTACATACATTAATATAAAACAAACATTATTAAAACTCCTACGATGACCAATACAACTTCAAATTTGTAGCGTGTCCCTACTATCTCCCTTGTCTCCCTGTTCTCCAATACATATGAATTCTTCATCTTAACTTCTATTACCTAATAAGGTCCTTCATAGAGTAAGGAAAACTTCTTGATCTCCTTGTCCTGAGCACTTGACAAGTCGTGTCTCCTCACAAATACCAACTGTCCTACTTCATACTTCATTAACTTACCTTTTGCGTGGTGTCTATGTTTTCGTCGTTCACCTTTGCTTAATAAATTCTCATTAGCCAACCTGATTTTAATACTCACATCCGTTTTCTCGCTCTCAGGTGGGTAGTCAAATAACTGTTCTAAAATCCTAGGGGGGCATGTTCCCTTAATTAATTCATGAGGTGTGTATCCTGTGGACTCGTGGGTGGTACTGTTCAGCCAATTTTCTACCCTTTTCACGTATAACGGCGACTCGCTGTGTTTGGCGTGACAATAGGCTCTAAAAATCCTGCCTATCTCTCTCATGACACGCTCCGCCTGGTTGGACTGAGGATGGTAGACTGCCGTGTGCTTCGGGATGATTCCTTCCCAACCTAAGGTCTGGTGCCATTTCCCACTGATGAACTGTGGCCCATGGTCCGATAAAATTACCTTTGGCTTACCCACGTGGATCATGTAGTCCTTTGTCACCTTCTCACTCAGCACATGACTGGTAGCTCTTTTCACACTATATAACTTCACATACTTAGAAAACGTGTCTAACATTACAAAAATATACATAACTCCGCCTCTACCCTTAGACAATGGTCCATACAAATCTACCGCAACTACATCAAATGGCCTTTCCACGTTTATAAAATTCATCTCCCCTTCAACCCTATAGTTCACTACCTTAGACTTCTGACACAAATCACAACCCCTTAACAACTTTCTAACCCGTCTTTCCATATTCTTAAAAACGCAAGACTCTTTCAAAATATTAACACACTTTTTCGACCCAAAATGACCATATCTCAAATGACAATCCCAAATGATCTTATCGGCTAACCCATCTGGCACAACTAACCTCCAATCATGCTCACCCCCTTCTACTTTCTTAAATAGCAACCCTTTATAAATTTGAAAATGCTGATTGTACACTGACCCATCTAGTTCCGTCTCTAAACTATCTATGATCTTACCTGACTTACCATCTGCTCTTTGCATGGTTCTAATGTCTTTAGCTCTTCCCCAAAAATTCTATCCTCCCGGCTAATCTGAAAAATCTCAATCTCTTTCAAATCCCTACCAGTTTTATTGTTCAACATGTCTACCCTGGAAAGAGTGTCAGGTATTTTATTGTCTGCTCCCGTGATGTACTCCCATGCAAAATTGTATTCCTGTAAAACAAGTACCCACCTGGTTAGACGGCTGTGAGCGAGCTTACACGTGTTCAAGAATGATAACGCCTTGTGGTCCGTTCTGATTAACGTTTTGTTTCCCAGGATGTACGTCCTGAACTTCCCCACAGCGAACACAATGCTTAACAGTTCTTTTTCGGTGGTCGTATAATTTTTCTCAGCAGACAGCAACGACCTACTGGCGAAGGCGATAGTTAGATGTTCCTTCTCGCAGTCTTCCTGGTAGAGCTCCGCCCCTAACGCTACGTTGCTCGCATCTGTCTGTAAGTAAAATGTTTTATTAAAATCAGGGTGATTCATCATTATCATTTGGCTAAATTTCCTCTTAATTTCATTGAAAGCTTCACATTCCACTTCTCCCCATCTCCACTGCTTATTTTTCTGGAGTACTGCACTTAATTTAGCTGTTGTATGCGCACAGTTCTTCTGAAACTTACGATAAAAATTACACAGTCCTAGAAAGCTCTGTAGTTGTTTGATGTTCTTCGGCTCAGGAAAGCGCATAATGGAGTCAACCTTGTCTGGATTTGCGGAGATTCCCTCTGGTGTAATAATAAATCCCAAAAAATTAATTTTCGTTTGTAGAAATTTTGATTTCTCCCAATTTACGGTGAGTCCTTCTTCTAATTTAGCTAAAACATATTCCAAATGCTCTAGGTGTTCCTGAAAAGTTCTAGACGCAATTAAAATATCATCCACATACACTGTTAAAAAGTCTGTCTTTTGGTTTTAAAATCTGGTCTAAACATTTGATAAAGCTAGCTACACTAGTATTCAACCCAAATGGTAAGCGTGTAAACTGATAATTCTTACCGTTAAACAAGAATGCTGTATATTTTCTACTTACTTCTGCCAATGGTACCTGCCAATACCCTGCTGTTAAATCGAGTGACGTCATGTATCGCACCCCACTAAACTTCTGAAATATCTCATTTATAGATTCTGGTGATTCACGGTCTGGTATTATTATCTGGTTGATTCTCCTCGCATCTAAACATAACCTAACCCTACCATCCTTCTTTATGACAACTACTAATGGATTTGAGTAATGTGACACTGACCTTTCTATTATGCCTCCCTCCAGCATTCTGTCCAACTCCTCTTGCACCGCTCATCTTTTGGAATAAGGCACTGGATAACTTCGCTGCATGAAAGGTGTGTGTTCCCGTACCTGCAATACACATTCATAACCCTTTGCCCTTCCCGGAATATCGGCAAACACTCCTCGAAACTGCTCAATCACCTGCCACAACGACGCACGTTGATCACTCCTTACCACCTCACCTCCACTACAAAATTCATCCGCCCTTATCTCCCACACTTCTTCACTAATATCACCCATTTCTCTTTCAAAACTCTCAATATACTCTCCTTCTCTACATGAATTTATTCTAGCTTCTGTGTCACTCTCGCCTACCCGTTTTTGTAATATTTTTACACCCGTTACTCTAACCTTATCTAACACCTGTTCAAAATTAACCCTTATAGACCGATCACCCCCATCTAACTCTACTACTTTCTCTTTAAAATTTATGACAGCTTTGTTTCTCTGTAGAAAATCATTACGTAATATTATATCTAGACTTAGCCCTTTTACCAAAAAAATGTGTTTTCAAACTCTGTATTATTTATCAGGAAACTTAAATGTATTAGTTTTGTTACTCTCTTACTACGTACTCCTGTAACTCCCACTACAGTAACCCCTGCTACTGGTAAAATCGGAATATCTTTATTTGTTTCCCTTAATCCTCCCAAAATGTTCTCAGCAATGACTGAAATCTCACTCCCTGTATCTATAAGTGTTCTGTAGCTCTTACCTGCTATGATTACCTGTATTTCGGTTAATCCAGTTCTCATCTCGATTGTGGTCTTGTTCTCCTCCTCCAATAAATCTGTAACTATGTCCGTTTTAATGACATTACTTTGGAAATCCTCCTTTGGTTGGACCTCATTCGCTTCCCTGGACAGTGGTCTGGTCCATGCTACCAGTCTTCTCTAGTTTTCCGTCTGGTTCCTATTAATTATTGCTGGTGGTTGGTCCCTGGTGACCCCTTGGTGGTCCATGGTTATTACCGGCTGTTCCCCTGTTGCTTGGCATCCCTCTCTGCTGCTGGACGCACTGTGTTGGTCCTTCTCTCCTTCTTTGATCATCTCTCGCCTGGCTGCATTTAAAACATTTCTGCCGGCTGGCATAATTTTCACATTTACACCTGGAACACCTCCAATCCCCTGAGTTATTGAAATTATTTATATGTGTATTTCCATGCCCGTTGTGATTACTTCTATGGTTACATTATTCATAATTATTATTATTATTCTGTTGTTGGGGTCGCCTACCCACTTCTCTGTCTCGAATACTTTGCAATATGTCTAAAATTCTGTCCAACTCATTCATATTATTTATTTCCTTGGTCATTAAAGTTATCTGAACCTCCCGCGGCAGATGTTTGCTTATGTGTCTTACAAAAGATTTAAAAGGTATTGGTGGCTCTAAATAATTGGCCTCATTGTATAATTTAGTGACATAGATCGTGATATTATTGTTTTGTTGTCCTATAAAATTACCCGTTCCCATTATGCGGCTCCGTAGAATCTCTTGGTCGTCTTCCGCCCAATATTTCCCCTTAAATGCCTTCTCGAATTCCTCGTAACAACCCCATTCTACATGGTGTGCTTCCGCCCATATAATGGAACTACTCTTAAAACATTTAACTATTTTCATTAATTGTACTTCCCAACTACTGTTGCTAAAGTGGTGACATTCCCTGGTTTGGTTAATAAATCTCATCGGGTGTATCGCCCTGTTCTCGTAATTAAATGTCTCTAATTCGATCTCATTGTGTAAATCGCAGGTGATTATTACTCTTTCGGTTACCCCGGTCAGTTTGTTATCCATCTCCCCCCTTAATTCATCTTTCACACATCTTAAATTATTTTCAATTGAAGTACATTTATCATATATATCATTATTAGTTTGCATATTTAAATCATCTATTTCTCTAATTTTATTTTGTATGATACTTATTTTATGGTTAGTATTAATTTCGTTTTCTGAAATGGCATTGTCAATTGTTTCGATATTCTTTGTTATATTTGTTACATTATACTCACATTTCTCTAATTGATTTTGTAAAATATTTGTCTTAACGTCTATCTGCTTGTTAATTTCAAATTTTGTTTTAATCTCTATTTGCTTATCTACTGCATCTAAACATTTACTCTCTATTTCTTTGCTATGCATTACAAATTGATTCTGTACTTTCTCAATTATTGTTTCATTTACTTTACTGATTTTATCATCTACACTGTTTATTTTAGTATCAAATTTCTCACTAACTGCTTCTACTATTTGTTCTTGAATATTTTCGTAACGTATATTTATTTCGTTAATTTGTTTATTAAAATTAACTTTTTATTTCTTTATTTCGTCTTTCACTTCATCAAACTTCTCATCAAATTTGGTATTTATTTGCTCGTATTTCAGATTGGAATCGCTTTTTTGTTCATCCAACTTTACATCAAATGTATTTAACATTACATCAAATTTATTTAACTTTACACTCTGTTCATCAAATTTCTCATCGAATTTATTAAACTTCTCATCAAATTTATGTAATAATAATTGTATCATGGCATTTGTCTCGTCTGTTTTCTTTTCAGACCGAGTTGAGATGGGTGTTACTGGTACTCTATCTAACTCTACAGATTCGGTCGCACTAGACTCTATCTGACTTATTGGCATTGAACAAACCCCCATCTCACTCGTAAACGTTTTGTCATTTACACTGACATCTATATTTTTATCTGCCATTTTGAAAAAGATTTGTTTAAATGTATTTCTTTCGAACTATTGCTCTATATATCTAACATAGCAAAAACATAACATAACAATTATAACATAAACTTCTTACTTACGTTTACACACTTTTTAGTTACCTCAGACAACCATTCTGTTCTCCCATGTAGGCCTATATTTATATAAAATTTCTTTTATATAAATGTCCCTGTTCGGGCGCCAATTGTTCTATAATTTATTATCGTCACTTTTCGAGAATATTAGATTTTAATTAATTTCACTTTTATTCATTACTTTCTTTTTGATTTTTTCGGGCGCCATTTTGTATTACCAACTACAAGAAAAAAAAATATGTACTTACCATTTGGGCCCGATTCTTTTCGGCGAACAGGAGAACAGATTATGGTTATTCGAAATAAAGAAAACTTTATTTGTTTCACATGAATTGAGTTTTATTGATATTATTTCTTTTCTTAAGTTTTCATCATTAACCAACTATTTCTTCCCCTCCCTTATCTGTTATGAAATTCACAGTACATGATATATATTGATTATATGGTTATTTCGATATAATGAAAATTAAAAGACGGTATATAAATTCAAAACAGCAAGAAATTAAATACAAACTAATCTTAAACACCACAAACCAGCCTTCTTTGTCTAACATGCTTTCACTCACGCACGCACACACAGTTACCCCATACCCTTAGAGATCTGTTTTGTTAAAAAAAATTAATAACATTGTAATTTTGGTTTAGCCCTTGTTAAAATTTACTCTACCCATTTGTTACTTAGCTGATGATTATTTGCAGAAGACGCTGCATTGTCCCACACGCACCACGTAGAGTTCTTCACCGAATTTACATGTCTTTATTAAGTTGACTTACGTTATTTTACGTTTAAAATTTTATACGTGCGGTATTCACATTTTAAGTACTGTATTCACATTTTAAATACGGTATTCACATTTTAGTGCGGTCACCCGCGATTTATGTTCTAGAACTTTTTGTTTGCAGCCGGCCGGCACAAGTAGCAAAATTTTGAACTGGGGCGAGGCGAACTGGACTATTTTCTGAAGTGGTCGCGGTTACATGACCAAATCTTATTGTTCTGGTTTGTATTCCTCCGCCAATATGTGAGGTTGAGCTGACACACCTAGCATACCAGCGTGACATATGAACTGACGTAATATCGTACGATCCTTTACGTTACATAATATGTTTGTCACTTATCTAAAAATAACTGTTTTGCTTGTCGCTGGAGCTGACCTTGGCACAATTTTGCTCAATACTTGTTGCGCTGTATAATTTATGAACTAAATTTTGTTTAATTTTCCCCAAATTATTATTTTATATTACTTTTTATGTTTCCCCAAAATTAATGTTACATAGGAAAATATTATTTTTATCAAACATAATAATTTTTTATAGTATCCCAGGTAGGCCTAAATGTCCTGTTACAACTAGACCCAATAGATTGGATAAGGTGAGACCAAGAAAATAATCCAAGCCACAATATAACAACAATTATAAGAACCTAAGTAACATGAATGATATATAAAAAATAAAAGTACAAAATTAGATAGGAAAATAAATAATATGTAACCTATAGGAAAGATAAAAGAAAATGAAATGTAAAAAACAAATATACTAATAAAATACAGAAAGAATGTTAATAAATAAGCTATCAAAAGACACTAATATAAAACGAACCTGAGTAACAATAATTCATTAGGAAAGAGGTAATAAACAATAAAGATTGATAGGACCCGGTGATCATAAATACATAAAATCTAGAATAAAATGTTAGGAGGTGAACACCAAAAGTGATAAATGAATAAGAAGGTTAATAATCAATAATAAACCATAATAGGACCCAGTGATCGTAAATGAACTACATAAACGCACTAGTTAAGAAAGTGCAGTGTAGTCAGAAATAAGGTAATGAACTTGTAATAATAGATCTATTAACCCAATTATAATAATTAAACAGTATAAGTTATAATGGACAGTTGTAAGTAATCATGGGCCTAGAGTAATAAAAAAAGGAAAGTGTGTATTAAAATATAAGAATATTTGTGGGAAACAAACCATTGAGAACTGTTTTCCATTACATTAATGAAGTTTGTTAATATAGTATAAGGATGATAAAAGATATATTGTTTTAGTGTTAAGGAATAAAATTAACAAAGTTATATTAACCATATTGAAAAGAAGTATAAAAAACTAATATGTTAGATTGAATACAGTAAGGGGAGTTAGACACTATATTCTCTAAAGTGAGTTTATAAGGAAATATTAGTGCATACGGTATTTAATGTTCAATTTTGTTATAGGTTTCTTTGATTGTAATTAACCAAAATGTTATTATGTTGAAAATAATGTTAAACAAAACCGTTTAAACAAATGTAAACTTTAGATACAAGCATGGGCCTAGAAAAGAGTTATTAGTTATTAGGTAGTTATATTATGTTGTATGATGATTAAAAATAATCAAATGTTATGATTTAAGTTAGGTTGTTACAGTAATTATGTTAACATAAACTTAGCAAATTGACTATAAACAATTGTAATGAATATAGGGTAGTTGAATTATGAACTTTAGGCATTAGGCCTAGAACTGATAAACCAGAAATTTGTGAAATTTAAGATGAAGCAATAACCATTGATAAAATAAAGTATATAATCTGTTTAGGTTTCATAATAATAGTGTAGGATACAAAACTGGATAGAAAATAATTAGTTTAAATGTAATTAACAAAAGAAAAACCAAATGGAAAAATTAGTAATCTGTTATAAGTTGACCAAAGGTAACCTTGTGTGGTATCAAAATAATTTGTAAACAAAAAGCAAACTAATGGTGTTATTGTATTTAATATTACAGGTAGTATAAGGGAGTTAAAATAATTTAAAGATTTTTAATAATTTTGTATAGGAAAACGTTAGTTTTATATAACAATGTTGTAAATTATCAACCAATGAGAGTTAGTGTTTGGGATGAGAGTTGCCATAACAACGAAGCCTTGTTAGAAAGAAACCGTTAATAAATTGTATCATTCCATTATTAGAGATTGACGAGGGCAGATGTATTAATACCACAAAGAATAAAAAGAATCAATTCAACCAAATTTATCAAAAGCAATGATAAAACTAATAAATTTGTTAACAGAAGTGACACTAATACTAAACGAATTAATAAAATTAACCAGAAGAAATTAAAATTAACCAGGAAGAATTGCTGAATAATCCCAAGTAATGGAAAACAAATATCGGAAGGAAGAAAATATATGAAACACCTAAATGAACAATGGAACTTGCCATAACCAGGATTACTGAAGGAAAATAAATATCTTAACCAGAGAACTACGAAAACCGAAACCTGAAATTAACCGAACACCTAAGAAAGGACAAGCAGCAGTATTCGTGAGAAGCATTACCCTGGATAGCAGAGACGAAGGATTGTTAAGTATATTTCAAATACGACTTCACAGTAAAAACACAAGAAAATCAACTATAAGTGAACTACACTTTCCACATCACTTATCACCTTTAATAAACACTTGAACTTTCTTTTATTTAATGAACACCTCAAATTGAATAACTATCTCAATCCAACATTGATTCTTTAAGGAATATGTTTTAAAACATAAAGGTTACTAACCGTAAATAACCTCTCAAACGCTAATTCCCATAGCTATAATTTACCACTATATTTTAAGTATATCACCTGTTTTATGTTATTTATATGATATTTGTAAAATTTTGTACTTTTATTAGTCCATTTAACAACATTTTCTGTAGTCACAAAAACTTCGAACTGAGATTATAAATAAACAAAAAATCAACTGTATGCGTGAGTCTCGACACCAGCGAGCAGACAGAATAGCCAACTCTGAATAAAGAAACATGCCGGCACAAAAATAAGATTTATAATTTGAAGGAAATTTTAGAATTTTGAACCCAATTAATAATTGTTAATAAACATAATAGAAACGTTAACCTGTATTGAAATAAATAAATACCTTTTTCTTTATCCGTGCTGCGACTACGTCTTTGATGTCTTACGACATGTTTCGGGAACACGTTCCCATCATCAGGTAAAATTGTTTTTTCTTCTAGTTCATAACGAACGTGTCAAGAATAATAATTAAAACACATCAACACATAACACAATGAGTATGATAGAACTCAGTCCACGTAACAGTGCGCACTGCCGTACTATAACTGACCGCGTAATCAAACTATATATTCGGCTGGTGTACACGAGCGTTATCACTCTACAATACAGTATCATATAAACAGTTGAGATTTAAATGTTAATTGATCATTAAGCAGTAGGTTTGGTTGAAATAATAGCGCTTTATATATTTCATATTCTTCCATGGCATCCATGTATCGGCTCTTTACTGCATATATGTATGGGCGTAAAGTTATCTGTGAAAGCACTATAACTGTGATTGCTGTTTACCAGATGTAAAGCAAAGTTGGATTTGATTGACTTGATGTTCCTTTTTGGCAAATGTTCTTTATATCTGTCTTTAAATTTCCTGCCTGTTTGTCCTATGTAGAATTTATCACATTCACTACACTGGATTCTATATATGCCAGAACTGTTTTCGGTTGTTTTTTGTGTTCGAGGTTTTAATATGTTCAATATGTTATTGGTAGTTTTGAAGGACACGATGATGTCTAATTTTCTTAATTCATTTTTTATTATATTAGGAATCACATTAGTATATTCAACTGAAATATAATGGTTCTTTTTACCATCTAATTTTAATTTTCTTTCCATTTTATTCCTACGTTTGCGAATTAAGTTATCTATTATATCACTTTTATATCCATTATTGACAGCTATATGTTTAATAATATTTACTTCATCTTGAAAATCTTCCTGGTTCATAGGTATAGTTAAAAGTATATTTACGAAAGCATTAAAAGAGCCCATTTTCTGCATATATGGGTGGAATGAATCAGCATGGACAGTTATATCCGTGGTAGTAGGTTTCCTGTATATTTTATATGTGATACAATCAGCGTTTCTTCGAACAGAAAGGTCTAAAAAGTTTAGGCAATTTTCATTTTCTACTTCCATGGTGAATTTTATGTTGTTATTTGTTGTTCATGTATTTGAGTAACATGTCCATTTGTCTACAAGTGCCATTAAAAACCATGAACGTATCGTCAACATATCGCGTGTATGAGATAATTTTATCGTGGTAACTGTTACAGTTAGATAGCAGATAATTATTTTCATAAAAGTTAAGGTATATATTGTAATGTTACCAAATTTGGTAGTTACATAAAGTAAGCAATTATTACGTCAAGTGACGGGAAAGCATGAAAATATTTCTAAGTAAGTAAAATTATGTAAACAAAAAGTGTGTATCTACAGATATATTATTGTAAAATTCCAACAAAGAAGAAGGAAGTGTAACATAGCAGCATCGTACACAAAATAGAGAAAGAAAATGACCATGAGCCAATATAAAATGTTAGAAACCAGGCCCAATAGATTCCAACAGTGAGGGGATCCAACAAAACCAACAAAACAGTAACTATATAAAATAAAAAGAAGAGACAACTCAAGAGCAACCACAATGAAGGCAGACAAACCAATATATTTATAAATATAAATACTATGGAACAACGACTACTACAATGGAAATATTGAAGAAGACGTTTAAACCTAAAGAAGAAAGGAAGAAGAAGGACAAGGAAACATGACATGAAGAGTGAAGATAATGGATAGACAATAGAAGAAATCACCATTCACCAAGTATACTAGAGACAATACTAGTAGCCGGAAGAAGAATCACGATTATCAACTATGAAGAAACAGTGTTTAACATATTTAAGAAATCACAAACAGTAATAGTGAATACTTAATGTAAGTGTGAGAACCTGTGACCAGTTAACCAATTTTAACCTAATAAACCCCACAGACAATTCAAGTGATAAGGTTAATAGCAGAAGAAAATATGTTACCTTTATAGTGGAAACATCAAAGATTAAATAGTTAAAAATACACAGACAGTTAGTGTGACTAATTTAATGAAGATTGTAATCCAAATAGATAATCATAAGACCACCAAGAAATGTAAGATAGAACAGTAATATCATTGTTCATAGAACCTGATAATAAAAAACTTTGTAAATTTTAAAAGAAATGTAACTGAATGCCACGGCAAAACAGAATACAATATAAAGAAGGGCCAGAAAAAATAATAACAAACAAAATAGTTTGTTAAGTATCAAACAACAATGTACCAGAAATTAGGTACAAAACACAACAAGAAATGTATTACCATTAGTTTAAGAATATTTGTGTTATTGTTTAGAAAAAATAGTGTAAACATGTGTATTAATCAACAATTAAACAATTGTAATAGAATACCATAATGAAGTCATAATAGTAGTAGCAAATACTGCATAAGAATACGTTGTACACTGATACATAACCCCATAGGAAATGCACCTATAAAACAAAAAATCATATATGTTAATTGAACCAAGCAATCATCAACAATTGTCTCAATCAAAGATTCATTATAAATAATGATGCACGCTAATAAATAATGTCTTATACTGAAAGGCACTGCACATAAAGCAGATTAAATATAATAGCACAAAGCTAGATGAAAGGGAACCCAATATGACAAATTAGTTAAGCAAAATACATTATTAAAACTTGTACAAAGATCACTGAAAGTGTTACCAGTAGTTAGAAAAACATCTAGTACTACTATGAGAACAGATTATAAGTGTAATAATAATAGTATTATGATCAAAATATTGGAAACTAACTGACTATGAATGAATAGCCAGATGTAAACAAAGACAATGTGACAAACTAGTTAAGCAAAATACCTTACTAAAACTTACACAGAGATTGATGAAAGTGTTACCAGTAGTTAGAAAGACATCTAATACTACTATGAGAACAGATCATGAGCATAAGAATAGTAATTTTATAGATAAATTATTGAAAACTAAATGACTATGATGGTGGAATCAGAATGTAAACAAACACTATGTAGCAAGTTATTCAAGCAAAATGCACCATCCAAACTTGTTCAAAGGTAAATAAAAATGTTATCAGTAGTCAGAAGGATATCTTATACTACTATGAGAATATATATCAAATGTAATAATAACAATTTAGTTATTGATTTATTAAAAAATAACTGACTACCATGTCATAACCTGATGTAAACAAACCCAATACTAGGAATTGAAAGGTTTTCAGATAGCGAAAGACTAACAAATATATTAAATAAACTAGGTACTATAGTTGTACACTATTTGCATTTTCAACATTATATACATTATGTGGAAAAACAAAAACAAAGTGACAATTTAAAAGAAAAGAGATCAGAAGGTAGTTAGATAAGACTACTAGTATATGAAACACAACATTGTTCATATAATAAAGTGTAAACCGATGTAAATAGATATTTATATTATTGTTAGAATACAAAACAAATGTCATTAGATAAGGAATAATAGTATTATAGGCGATTATAAATAATCGAATATGGACGCTTGAGACGCCATTATCAAACATTGTTTGAATAATAATTACTCCCAAATTTTGTATTAAGCAATTGAGAAATGGACTCAAAACGTTTAATAAGAAGTGTTATTGTGTAATTAGATAAGATTTGGTGAAATAAACTTATTAATTTTAAGATTCACCATAGGAATTTGTGAAATCATTGTAGTGAGTTAATAATGGATGGATTTCATTCTTGTTTGGACTTTATTTAAAGCCCAGGATGTCCGCGATCTATTGCCACTAACTATTCAACGATATGACAACTAATAAAAAAGTTATAACGATTATAAACTTTTTAATCATTTTGTGCATCAACGTTTACGTCACTATAATCTCAAACCCATATTGATATTGATAAATAAAGTTAACTGATAAATAATATAATAAATATAGTTAATTGATATTGATATAAACCCATAATTATCTCAAATTGATAAAAAATTAAAAGTTTTCTTAAACCAAGGTGTTTTGGGTCGGAGAGTTCGAAAAATTGAACCAATCAAATGAATTAAAACCAGCAGACAAGCCAGAGACGCTTAGGAGAAGCGTCACAGTCATCTTTCAATCATCAAGGAGTCAACACGCATAATTCGATGGGCAAGGTCGATGAAGAAGTTTTATTTGAATTGTGCGCGACACATACATGAGTCACGCTACACACACCTAACCTACACATAACAAAGAATTAACGAGTGTACAGTGCGGAGTGAATATAATAATAAAATACGGCCAGTGTATAATATCGGTCGTATTTTCGAGTTTTGTGTTTGTAAAAAACCAGGGAGTACTATATTTTCATTATTTAAAAAATAAAACGGAATTAATAATTCCTGTTAATTATTGTTTGGGTACTACTTTAGTCAGTAGTATCGAAGTGTAGTAATTCTGATGAAAGTTATCAGAATTAATAAAAGAATTATTTCGCATTTTATTAATTTAAGAAATAAATGTTTTTACGACTTACCATAATTAAAAGAGTCAATATTAATTTAAATATTACAAAATATGAGTGTCACGAATAGTCGCTCAATTGACTCATGTCGTTTTGATTTGACTAATGAAAATATTTTTATTTTTTGCGAAAAAATATTCTAGTTAACTGATAGTTACGCATCAGATGTATTATGAATAGTATATATATGTTTAGATTATTAAGAACTCAATGAATAATATATTTAACCATAATAACTACTTACGTTATTAGCTAACCTAGAAATAATAACAACAACTTGTCACCTTTTTTCATAATTCTGTTCTCAAGTAATACATACCAAATGAAAGCTATCACAAGAGTTTTTTTTTATTATAAACTTTTTCTCTTGTCAATAAATAATTTTTATAGCCAACTATTAAATAATAATAGTAATTTTTAGCAGTGCAACTCAACGCACGTGTTATTACAGTAAATACTGTGTACTGTATCCCGCGTACGATGGTACGATAGTTATCGATTATATAGTACCGACTTTCAATTTTAATATTTGTTTGTTTGTTTTCTATTAATTCTTTATTAAATATTGTTATAAAACACAACATCTTGTATCTGGTATCATGCCACTTCAAAGATCACACGAACTTGGTAATTTAACTATGTAAAGAGGACATAACCTCTCTAACTAAAATTATTGTATTAACCTTCAGTGTTACCAGCCTTGAGGTTAAAAAGAGTTTCTTTTTATAAAAATTGTTCATAATAATTATTTTTCTGTAAGACTATTAGTGATTGATTGTTGATTTTAAAAGAGTTAATGGTATTCTAGAACTGTTAATAAATCTCAATTATTTTTTACCAGTGGAAAGAGTCTTTAATTTCAAAATTAAAATAGTTTAGCTATCATAACTAGTTCTATCAGAAGGTGGCGGCAGAATTTGAATATTTATTATAATTCAAATCATAATTCAGTCTTTATTTTATTTTATTGTGCATGCTTATCACGTACGATATTCAAATAGAATATCCACATGTACGTATAGAGTGTATGTTACAGCAGAAGCAGTCACCCAACAGAAAGTAATATCATCCAAATATGGTAAGTGGGGAGGTGAACAGTGGAGTGCGAAAATACTTTTTAAATTGAAGGATTTAAACGGGAATACTCACACAACTATTAATAACAATCAAACCGCTAATAATAATTACATTTTGAGATTTTATTATCTCATATCGTTGTGGATACCGGAGCGTATCTGCAATCACATACAATCATACACAACACACATCTATCAATATCTGTTCAATAACAGATTGACGAATCCAACGCGGGGCTTTAATTGATATTACCCCGAATCTGTCTTATAACAGATTGGCGCTCCATCGCGGGGCAGGATTAACAGAGATAATACTTCAAATAACATCTACATCAACTACACTATCAAATCTGTCTTATAACAATATCTGCCAGTAATCCACTTAAAGGAGACCCCATGGCTAACCCTTCTCCTTGTTTAAAAAACTTGCCGTCAAATGTAAAATAATTTTGTTTCAACACTATTCCTAATATCAAGATTAATTCGTTAATTTCCTGTTGATTTAATATTGCCGTATTAAGTAAATTGTTTTGGAGAATCTCTATTGTTTCTTGTATAGGTATATTTGTGAATAATTGACAATATCAAAAGAAACCAGCTTATAACTCAGTAATAAGTCGATGGAATTAATTTTGTTTATGAAATCTGTATTGTTCTTGATACTATGATTATTCTCTAGCTTTATACTGTTTGTTATTATATGTTGAAGTTTTTTTGCGATTTTGTACCCAGGTGCCGACGTGTAGTTAACTAAGGGACGTATGGGCATGTTGTCCTTATGTATTTTTGGCAAACCTGTGAATGCGGGTGCCTGTGCATTAATTTGTTTTATGTGGTGTCTAACATTTGCGTCAAACAAATTTATGCATTTGTTCACAGCGGAATTTAGTTCCTTTGTGTACTTGCTGGTGGGGTCATGCTCAAGTGTCTTAATAATGTTATTGTTAATAAATTCATAACATTTCTGCGTGTAATCTGCTTGACTCAATACAACTACAGTATTGCCTTTATCGGCTTTGGTAACTATTGCCTTATTTATTTCAATCTTTTGTTTTATTGTTTTCATAACGTTGAGCTCCTTCTTGTATTTTAGAAACTGGTTTTTATTTGTACTTAAGCCATCCATTTTTAATATGCGATTCAATTTACTGTTGATTACCGATCGTGTTACTTGTTGGGTTTCTTGGTTTTTAATGCATTTTATAGCAGCTTCAGCGTTTATAACTCCACGTAATAGGCTGTTTTTGCTAAGTTTAGGTAAGTTATATTTGTAACGTTTATTTTTGAAAGTATTTATAAAATTGTACAAGTAGTAAATAATAGCTAAAAATAATGTGTACTAGCAGTTATATTTGACAAAGAAGTATGTGAGGGTGTGTGAAGGGAAAGTTTGTAAGACTGTCCTCTTGGCATTGTAACCTACAGACAGCTTGATGTGTTACGGCTGTAAAGTTAATTGTTTGACAAAAAGAGTGACACTTACTAAATGTATGTGAGACGTTGTATTTCGCATCAGGCAGCTGGTCTGAGTAAGAAAGGCATAACCCCCAATAAACCAATTTACCCTTTTTAAAACTTTGACACAGACTGAAAGCAAAGAGTTTGTCAATTCGATACGGTACAACATTAGAGGCCAGAACAATTGCAACGTAGAAATTTGACGAAAGTCGTGATTACAAAGGAAGATTCGTTCCAGACTCAAAACAAAGCTAGAGTGCAACTTGAAGATAAACAATGGTGCAGCAGATCGAACAATACCAGTATTGTATCTATGTCAAAGCGTAACAGAAAGTGGACACTAGGAGACGGCCACGAGAGACAAAGAAATGTCGCCTGATTTACAAGGGGAAAGTGAAACTCACGAATTCTGGAGTGCTTGAATGAGATTCCTAGTAAATAGAGAAAACGGCTGTAGGAACAATCAGGACCAAAGGGAGTTCGACAAGAGAATCACGTATAAAGCAGATATACTCGAAAACCAATTACGAATATACAATTTGTCACACTGGCTAAGGAACCAATAAGAGTATCCAAGCAGATGGAAGATTCAGCAGAGGTAGGCGGGATGAGAGTTTACTTGGTAGATCTCAGAACAGAAAAACGGCAGTCTAGTATTCATCATCAGTCTAGTATTCATCATCAGTCTAGTACTCATCATTAGTCTAGTACTCATCATTAGTCCAGTACTCATCATTAGTCTAGTACTCATCTACAAAGTGATCACCACGAATCATCTTAACTCGCAAGAGAGTTGAACAGTTAATCGCGTTCGACAGACTATTGGTATAAAGTAATATCACGCGAAGTCAACATGTAAACAGACTTTACAATTAATTAACTTCACCGTAATTTAAACAAAGTGTCGGAGAATACGGATACACAGTACAATACTAAGTGAAGACAAATTCAATTAACAGACATTCTACAATTACAAATAATTCACAAGAAACTATAAACATCACAGCAGCTTTTATATAATACAGAACACATCAACATAGAGACTCAGTGCATATTCTACAACAGAGACATTAGACATAAAATCAGCAATCTAAAGAACTATTTAAAAAACATTATACATGAACTTTACCAACATCAATTAAGGACACTCATATTCAACACAATACGTGTGCCGTGAAAAGTGAACAGGTCGAGAATGCTTCAATAATTAAACAGTGATTGTGAGGTGCAGTGACCGCGAAAGGATACGTAATCTACAACGACTACGGAGATCAGCAACTACTAAACACAGAGGACCACATGATGTCACCGAGAGTATGAACTACGAATAATCAACGCTCTCAAACTAATGGTACTTTAGAGTTAAGTCAACAAACTCAATTCATTCAAGTCAAAGAACTCACACTAATAATTAATTAACCTTGAGAACTGCCTCTCAGTGCTCTGCATTCGACTGAAGCGAAATAAAACGTCAACTAGTAAATTCTTAAAAATCATATCTAAACAGTAATCTAAATTTGCCAAATACAATTGTAGATTATAATTTACAATTATAAGTGTTAGAAAATTATTAAATGTTAATTGATCGCGATTTCAGAGATACTCATTGTTAAGCTAAGAGAAGTGATTCTACTTAAGGAAATATCCATACAGAGTGTTATATTTGTAATTTGCTACAACTTGATTAATTAAATAAGCATTAGACATAATATTGTTGTTGTGTGTTTGGCAAATGAATCCTTTATATCCACATCCTTGTAGATATGAGGTGGCGCCCGGGAAATTGAAACATTTTTGCAGTAAGTGATTTTAATTATTAATTTATTACAATTATCAAAAACTCCCAATATAAAGAAATCTTATATTTGGCTGCACAACGCGTGGCATTAGTCTTATATTTGGCGCTCCAACAACACGGGGCTATATAGAGTAAAGATTTCCATATAAAAGATAATCGATTAATGTATGCAAGTAAATTTGCATAAATATAAATAAACCTTTATATTTGCCGCCCAAAGAACGTGGGGCATTACAATTGTCAATTGCTCGATATAAACCTTTATATTTGTCGCCCAACTCGCGTGGCAAAATCTAAATTTAGATTTGTCAAAAAGGCAGATGAATGAATTGAGTTAAATAAGTTAACTAAACTGAGAATTAGAAATAAAATAGAAGTATTAATAAATAGAGTACACATTAAGAACATAGGGCTAGTAATTGTAACAACAGTTGCTTAGTCACGGTTCGAATATATACGGTATATGTTGACGCGAAGTAAGGCACGCAAAATGGAAAAAGAAACACCTTATATGACAATGGCCAGTGAAGAAGAAACACAAGTACCAAGGAGAGCTGAAGAGAGCGAAGAGATGGAGATATATAACCAAATGGGAGATCCTCAAGTCATAGCAATGATGGAGGAAGAAATCAGAACGGATATTGAAAATATAAGGGCAGAAGGACCACGCGCAGAAGTTGAACAAGTAAGTGCGACAGTACCACAGACGGAGAAGGAACAAATAAGGGCAGAAGGACCACAGCCAAAAAGTGAGCTGCAAATGCTATACGAATTGATGAAAGTAGATAACAAGAAATTACAGAATAAATTAGAAATAAGTCTGAATAAATTACATGAAGACAATAAGAAGATACAAGAAGACAATAAGAAGATATGAGAAGACATTCAAGATATTAAAGTAAATCAGAAGAAATTAGAAGAAAAAGTTGAAGCAAATCAGAATAAATTAGAAGTAGCTATTAAGGATATTACAGGAAAGCACACTAAGTTAAGAGAGGAGATAAAAAACGATATGAACACGTTGCATGACAAATTAGTTGGTGATATTCAAATAGTGAATAAAACATGGCGTGAAGAATTGAATAAGACTGAGCATAATTTTGGCGAGGTGGTACAGCAACAAAGTGAAAAATTTAAGTGTGAAATACAAAAAACTACTAAAAACTTGAGTGAAAATTTAAATCGAATCAATCAGGAAGTGAGAAGAGAAATAAACACAACGAAAGAGGTCGTCCGAGAAGAAGTCAGAAATATTTCTACCGTAAACAAAGAAGAAATGGAAGAACAATTAAGAAAATTAGCTGAAGAAAAGGGTCGACGCATCGACGAGATGAAAGAAGATCAAGAGCAATTAAAATGAAAATTAACAGAGTTGGAGTCAAGACCAATGGTAAACAACCAAAATACTATTGTGGCTAACCAAGAACAGTTAAAGGAGGTACGGTACAACGGACGAGACGCCTACCCCATGGAATTTCTAAAAGAATTAAAAGAGGTTAAAGAAATATATTACCCCAGCGGAGGTATTAAGTGGATTAACAGGCATCTAGAGGGTGAAGCAACAGTATGGTGGAGAATCGTACAATCCCAAATACATACGTTTGAACAATTCGAGGAGGCGTTTACCAAGAAATTCTGGAGTCAACAAATTCAAGAAAACATCCGGGACAGCTTGGAGTACGGATGTTATTATCCGAATGGTAAACTCACTATGGTGCAATACCTCGAGAATAAAATTCTACAGTGCAGACAACTGATCCCACCAATCTCGGATCAGCATTTAATTCGCAAACTTGCACGCCACTATAGTAAGGAAATAGAAGTTGCCATCATAATTAGAGGCGTCCAACAAGTAGATCAATTTGAAAGCTTATTAAATGAGTTTGCTACCATTCAACAACGAGAAATGAGAGGATCGTATCGGCCGCCACAACAAACAACGGCTGACAACGGTGGAAGACATATTAACAATAGCTATCATAAAACGAAGGGTATGAAAGTGGAGACTGAACACGAGGGTCACAGACCTGGGTGGCGCAATAAACAAACGTTTGGTACAGAGGATAGGGGAACAAAACAGTCCATTGTCAACACAGTAACAATTGAGCGTCAACAACCTGGCCCTTCACAAGAATCACGTACAAAAAACGACCAGCCAACCCATTATCGTGGCAACAATACTTAGCTAGTAGAAAAATAAATAACCAGTTAGACGTAGCATTAGATTATATTGATATTCGTGAAGAATTGGATAAAATGGATGAAGAAGAAGAAGAAGAAGAAGAAGAAGAAGAAGAAGAAGAAGAAGAAGAAGAAGAAGAAGAAGAAGAAACCACTAATTTCCCGTACAATAAATGTCCGGAAATAAAAATAAAATTAAATAATGTAGAATTAACTGCACTTATTGATTCGGGGAGTCAATTAAACGGAATTGCCGAAACGTGGTTCAACCATAATAAAGATAAATTAGGTAAAATCGAGTTATTAAACTTATCGAATACCAATATAAAAGGTGCATTCGGACATAAATCAAAATTAATATGAAAACAAGTACTTTTAGAAGCTGAGGTTGATAATTATAAATTTGACTTAGTATTTTTTATCATCCCTGGACTGAATAAAGACTGTATACTAGGAATAAATATGTTGAAGGAAGGTGAGTGTACTATAGATTTCCAGCAAAATGTAATGCATATTAAAAATAGAAATTATAAGAAAAATGTAGAGGATCCTAATGAAATTGTACATATACATCAGATCGCTTTGGATAAAGAAACGGCCGATGAGGAATCTATTAACTTTCAAGAAGCTGTCGAAGAGTTAACTAATATAAATACAGAAACGAAGAAAAAATTAACTAAAATATTAATGAAAAATAGAAATCTATTCCGAGAAGAACCAGGCCGAATTCATGGATATGAACATGAACTACGTATCACGGACAACACCCCCTTCTTCCAAAAGGGATGGCCTATACCAATTGCCTATCAAGACAAAGTCGAAGAGGAGATCCAGAAAATGTTAAGATACGGAGTGATTGAGCGAGCGAGCAGCCAATATATCAATCCCATGGTGACAGTTATAAAAAAGGACCAGAGCGTAAGATTGTGTTTGGACGCCAGGAAGTTAAACAAGGTGATGATACCTGACTTCGAAGGGGCACAACCAATCAACGAGCTCATTGCTAATTGTGGAGGAGTAAAATATATGTCATCGATCGATCTACGCTCCAGCTTCTGGCAGGTACCACTTAAGCGAGAATGCAGGGACTTCACCGGGTTTCTATATAAAGGAAAGACCTACCGCTTCACAGTCACACCGTTTGGATTAAAGACAAGTCTGGCCAGCCTGACGAGAGGATTGGATACTGTGTTGTCAGATGCAGTCAAGAAATTTACGATAATATATGTAGACGACTGCCTATGTCTATCTAACAGTCTGGAGGAACACCTCACACATTTAGATCTATTATTGACCAATTTATACGAAGCAAACATCACAGTGAACTTCAAAAAATCACAGTTTTTCCGTAGAGAAATTAATTATCTTGGTTACTGTTTATCAGTAGAAGGCCTTAGTCCTATGCCAGACAAGGTAAAGGCAATCCAAAATTTTCCACGTCCAAGAAATCAAAAGCAACTAAAAGGGTTTTTAGGACTTACAAATTTTTATAACAGATTTACCAGTCGATATGCTGAAACAACATCTTTATTAATACAATTGTTAAAGAAGGAGCGCTACTTCAAGTGGACGGAGCAGCACGACCGACAATTTAAATTAGTCAAAGAATTATTTATAGATACTGTAATTTTAAAACACCCAGCTCTCAAGAAGCAATATTATTTACAAACGGATGCCAGCAACTACGCACTAGGAGGGCAATTGTTTCAATATGATGACGAAGGACACATCGCCGTCGTAGCTTTTACTAGCAGAACTTTCAAAGGTGCTGAATTAAACTATCACACAACCGAGAAGGAACTGCAGAGTATCATACATTGTTTGAAGAAATTTCGGATATACTTATTAGGACATAAATTCACAATCATAACAGATAATAAAGCTCTCACATTCCTACACAAATGCCACCTATCAAATGCTAGAATTACCCGCTGGATACTGTGCATCCAAGAATACGATTTCGACATTGTGCATTGTAAAGGCAAAGAAAATATTGTAGCCGACATACTAAGCCGAAACCCAGAGGACTCTATGGACAGTAGTGATGTCAGTTTTAGTGAAGAGATGGAAATTAATCGTATTACCTTGAAATTGGATATGAAAATAATGAAGGATATAAAAAAATATTGAGAAATTGCAGCGCCAAGATGCTAAATTGAACAAAATTATTTGTGAATTAGAAAGTAAGGAAGACTCTAAATTAAGTAATAAATATCAACATGTTAAAAAAATCCTATACCGACAAGACAAGAAGTCATGGAAAATATATGTACCAAATAACATGAAAGAAAATCTAATTCAAGAATTACACGTTGTATACGGACACTGCGGCATACAAAAAACCGAAAGACTTTTTCGAGAGTACTTTACTGGAGACAGAATAAACAAAACGATACATCAAATCATTACTAAGTGCGATACATGTCAGCGATGTAAGGATCATCATAAGAATAATGTAGGAGAAACCATCCCGATGCTGCCAAAGAAGAAAGGGGAGTTAATCACTATGGACTACTATGGACCCCTAATTACATCGACTGGAGGTGTTAAATACATTCTTGTTATCATCGATAATTTCACAAAGTACGTCAAACTTTATGCGTTGAAAAGAGCTACAACTCGTGCTACCATAAATAGACTCAAACAATATATAGCATCATGGGGAAAACCGTTATCAATTGTCACTGATAATGGAACCCAATTCACTACTCATATTTGGACAAGGAGTTTACGAGAACTAGGAATTAAACCGAAGTTTACCGCTATTCGGAACCCGTGTACAAATATAGCCGAGAGAACTAACAGACAACTAGGCAACTTATTTTGAGTATTTGTCAAAGAGAAACACTCAAATTGGGCCAAGTATATCCAAGCCATTGAAATTTGTTTAAATGAGACATACCATAGTACCATTGAGATGAGTCCAATCGAGGCACACTTTGGAAAGAAACCAACCAGAGAGTGGACCAAATTTATTGACAGAAGTGTGATTTCCGAACCAACTACGTATAAGCCGGAAGACATTTACTTAAGGATTACAGAAAAGAGAGAGCGACATGCAAATAAGATGAACCAAAGAGAACTAGCAACATTCGCCATCGGTGACCTGGTATTAGTTAAAACATGTCCAATATTTGATGCAATGAATAAGATAATAGCGAAATTTTGCGACCTGCACGAAGGACCATATAGGGTTGCGAAGCAAATAAGTAAAGCTACTTATATGTTAGAATATTTGGACGAGAAGAAAGGAACGAGAGGAAATTTCAATGTCCGACAGCTAAAGCAATATATTACCTGACAAGAAGAGCAGTAAAAGGAAATAATGCGTTAGTAACGATCGGTTACGTGAGTAAGCAAATTGTAGCACTCATATAATAAATATGATATAATAAAGTTATGTATAATAATTGTAAAATTTTAAAGTAATAATCAAAGTAAGGTTATCAACTGACGATGTATAACAGAGTAAAGATTTATATTTTGTATATTATGTATAAGAATAAAAGTATATCTAAGAAAAACAAAACAAAGACATTGAACAATGACTAACAATGAAAGTAATGATAAGAACTAAGTGATAATTAATATGATATTATGAATTTTTTTGTTGTTGTATGCATTTGCAAGTAGAAAATTATTGACAAATGAAAAATATATATAAGTGGATATTTAACTAATAGGAAGTAAGAAAGAACAGTAATAGTATCTAGGTGAATAATTATATGGAAACAGATGTACATAATGAATTAGATAGTTGTTAATTCTATATTATGATATGTTAGGAAGATAAGTGGTCTGAATGGATGGTAGTAAGTAGGATTGTAAACAATTGTATAGGTTAGCACAGCAAACAGAAAAATTTAAACCGTTAGTAGCACCCTTTGCCAAGTAACAAGGTGTGAAAGTGTCGAGTGACAAGGGGATGAATGGGAGAGGTCATAAATCTTAACCCAGACACAAGGGTACACTGTAGACAGTTTCGAACGTAAACAAACTAAGTTGAACGTCCTCTAACCCGTTAAAGGGATTACATCACTAGCAATAAATGTAACTCATTAGATATTTATACTTAATTAAGTAAAATTTACATAATTAATTAAAATTTACATAAAAAAAAGGGCACAAATTTTATTATTTGATTTTGTTACACGCCATCAATTAATAAAAATTTAAGGACAATGTAACGTTTATTTTTTGAAAGTATTTATAAAATTGTACAAGTAGTAAATAATAGCTAAAAATAATGTGTACTAGCAGTTATATTTGACAAAGAAGTATGTGAGGGTGTGTGAAGGGAAAGTTTGTAAGACTGTCCTCTTGGCATTGTAACCTACAGACAGCTTGATGTGTTACGGCTGTAAAGTTAATTGTTAGACAAAAAGAGTGACACTTACTAAATGTATGTGAGACGTTGTATTTCGCATCAGGCAGCTGGTCTGAGTAAGAAAGGCATAACCCCCAATAAACCAATTTACCCTTTTTAAAACTTTGACACAGACTGAAAGCAAAGAGTTTGTCAATTCGATACGGTACAACATTAGAGGCCAGAACAATTGCAACGTAGAAATTTGACGAAAGTCGTGATTACAAAGGAAGATTCGTTCCAGACTCAAAACAAAGCTAGAGTGCAACTTGAAGATAAACAATGGTGCAGCAGATCGAACAATACCAGTATTGTATCTATGTCAAAGCGTAACAGAAAGTGGACACTAGGAGACGGCCACGAGAGACAAAGAAATGTCGCCTGATTTACAAGGGGAAAGTGAAACTCACGAATTCTGGAGTGCTTGAATGAGATTCCTAGTAAATAGAGAAAACGGCTGTAGGAACAATCAGGACCAATGGGAGTTCGACAAGAGAATCACGTATAAAGCAGATATACTCGAAAACCAATTACGAATATACAATTTGTCACACTGGCTAAGGAACCAATAAGAGTATCCAAGCAGATGGAAGATTCAGCAGAGGTAGGCGGGATGAGAGTTTACTTGGTAGATCTCAGAACAGAAAAACGGCAGTCTAGTATTCATCATCAGTCTAGTATTCATCATCAGTCTAGTACTCATCATTAGTCTAGTACTCATCATTAGTCCAGTACTCATCATTAGTCTAGTACTCATCTACAAAGTGATCACCACGAATCATCTTAACTCGCAAGAGAGTTGAACAGTTAATCGCGTTCGACAGACTATTGGTATAAAGTAATATCACGCGAAGTCAACATGTAAACAGACTTTACAATTAATTAACTTCACCGTAATTTAAACAAAGTGTCGGAGAATACGGATACACAGTACAATACTAAGTGAAGACAAATTCAATTAACAGACATTCTACAATTACAAATAATTCACAAGAAACTATAAACATCACAGCAGCTTTTATATAATACAGAACACATCAACATAGAGACTCAGTGCATATTCTACAACAGAGACATTAGACATAAAATCAGCAATCTAAAGAACTATTTAAAAAACATTATACATGAACTTTACCAACATCAATTAAGGACACTCATATTCAACACAATACGTGTGCCGTGAAAAGTGAACAGGTCGAGAATGCTTCAATAATTAAACAGTGATTGTGAGGTGCAGTGACCGCGAAAGGATACGTAATCTACAACGACTACGGAGATCAGCAACTACTAAACACAGAGGACCACATGATGTCACCGAGAGTATGAACTACGAATAATCAACGCTCTCAAACTAATGGTACTTTAGAGTTAAGTCAACAAACTCAATTCATTCAAGTCAAAGAACTCACACTAATAATTAATTAACCTTGAGAACTGCCTCTCAGTGCTCTGCATTCGACTGAAGCGAAATAAAACGTCAACTAGTAAATTCTTAAAAATCATATCTAAACAGTAATCTAAATTTGCCAAATACAATTGTAGATTATAATTTACAATTATAAGTGTTAGAAAATTATTAAATGTTAATTGATCGCGATTTCAGAGATACTCATTGTTAAGCTAAGAGAAGTGATTCTACTTAAGGAAATATCCATACAGAGTGTTATATTTGTAATTTGCTACAACTTGATTAATTAAATAAGCATTAGACATAATATTGTTGTTGTGTGTTTGGCAAATGAATCCTTTATATCCACATCCTTGTAGATATGAGGTGGCGCCCGGGAAATTGAAACATTTTTGCAGTAAGTGATTTTAATTATTAATTTATTACAATTATCAAAAACTCCCAATATAAAGAAATCTTATATTTGGCTGCACAACGCGTGGCATTAGTCTTATATTTGGCGCTCCAACACCGCGGGCCTATATAGAGTAAAGATTTCCATATAAAAGATAATCGATTAATGTATGCAAGTAAATTTGCATAAATATAAATAAATCTTTATATTTGCCGCCCAAAGAACGTGGGGCATTACAATTGTCAATTGCTCGATATAAACCTTTATATATTGTAAACCTTTAGATAATAATTCTGTCTCGTCACTAGATAATTCGATATTGGTATAATTTACTACGCGTTTATAAAAGTTATGTTTACAATTTACGTTATCATACATGTGTTGTTTCTTGTATAGGTTATCAAACTTCTTAATGTGTTTCGAGATAATGACTTTAATTACTTCTCTTATCTGTGCTTCTATCAATTCCATAACATTGCTAATGATAGCAGGATGCAAACTGTCTAATACTTTCAAATGTGCAATATACAAAATACGGTTCAATCTGTCCTTTTTCACATACAATTGCTTAATTTCTTCTTTTTGCCATATCTTCTGTGCTATTGATTTAGTTTTAACCGCTGCTAATGACTTATTTTGAATATTAATTTGGAAAAATTTGGTGTTATGTTGTTTTGTAAACATTTCTTAATGAATTTAATGTTGAGACTAGTCTTAATTATTATCATCTTAACGTTCTTATATTTATAGACCAGGCTTGCCTGACCGGCTTCAAGATTCATTATATTTGGTCTCCAGTCGCAGTGAAATTGAAATAAATAAATACCTTTTTCTTTATCCGTGCTGCGACTACGTCTTTGATGTCTTACGACATGTTTCGGGAACACGTTCCCATCATCAGGTAAAATTGTTTTTTCTTCCAGTTCATAACGAACGTGTCAAGAATATAATAATTAAAACACATCAACACATAACACAATGAGTATGATAGAACTCAGTCCACGTAACAGTGCGCACTGCCGTACTATAACTGACCGCGTAATCAAACTATATATTCGGCTGGTGTACACAAGCGTTATCACTCTACAATACAGTATCATATAAACAGTGAGATTTAAATGTTAATTGATCATTAAGCAGTAGGTTTGGTTGAAATAATAGCGCTTTATATATTTCATATTCTTCCATGGCATCCATGTATCGGCTCTTACTGCATATATGTATGGGCGTAAAGTTATCTGTGAAAGCACTACAACTGTGATTGCTGTTTACCAGATGTAAAGCAAAGTTGGATTTGATTGACTTGATGTTCCTTTTTGGCAAATGTTCTTTATATCTGTCTTTAAATTTCCTGCCCGTTTGTCCTATGTAGAATTTATCACATTCACTACACTGGATTCTATATATGCCAGAACTGTTTTCGGTTGTTTTTTGTGTTCGAGGTTTTAATATGTTCAATATGTTATTGGTAGTTTTGAAGGACACGATGATGTCTAATTTTCTTAATTCATTTTTTATTATATTAGGAATCACATTAGTATATTCAACTGAAATATAATGGTTCTTTTTACCATCTAATTTTAATTTTCTTTCCATTTTATTCCTACGTTTGCGAATTAAGTTATCTATTATATCACTTTTATATCCATTATTGACAGCTATATGTTTAATAATATTTACTTCATCTTGAAAATCTTCCTGGTTCATAGGTATAGTTAAAAGTATATTTACGAAAGCATTAAAAGAGCCCATTTTCTGCGTATATGGGTGGAATGAATCAGCATGGACAGTTATATCCGTGGTAGTAGGTTTCCTGTATATTTTATATGTGATACAATCAGCGTTTCTTCGAACAGAAAGGTCTAAAAAGTTTAGGCAATTTTCATTTTCTACTTCCATGGTGAATTTTATGTTGTTATTTATGTTGTTCATGTATTTGAGTAACATGTCCATTTGTCTACAAGTGCCATTAAAAACCATGAACGTATCGTCAACATATCGCTTGTATGAGATAATTTTATCGTGGTAACTGTTACAGTTAGATAGCAGATAATTATTTTCATAAAAGTTAAGGTATATATTGTTATGTTACCAAATTTGGTAGTTACATAAAGTAAGCAATTATTACGTCAAGTGACGGGAAAGCATGAAAATATTTCTAAGTAAGTAAAATTATGTAAACAAAAAGTGTGTATCTACAGATATATTATTGTAAAATTCCAACAAAGAAGAAGGAAGTGTAACATAGCAGCATCGTACACAAAATAGAGAAAGAAAATGACCATGAGCCAATATAAAATGTTAGAAACCAGGCCCAATAGATTCCAACAGTGAGGGGAACCAACAAAACAGTAACTATATAAAATAAAAAGAAGAGACAACTCAAGAGCAACCACAATGAAGGCAGACAAACCAATATATTTATAAATATAAATACTATGGAACAACGACTACTACAATGGAAATATTGAAGAAGACGTTTAAACCTAAAGAAGAAAGGAAGAAGAAGGACAAGGAAACATGACATGAAGAGTGAAGATAATGGATAGACAATACAAGAAATCACCATTCACCAAGTATACTAGAGACAATACTAGTAGCCGGAAGAAGAATCACGATTATCAACTATGAAGAAACAGTGTTTAACATATTTAAGAAATCACAAACAGTAATAGTGAATACTTAATGTAAGTGTGAGAACCTGTGACCAGTTAACCAATTTTAACCTAATAAACCCCACAGACAATTCAAGTGATAAGGTTTATAGCAGAAGAAAATATGTTACCTTTATAGTGGAAACATCAAAGATTAAATAGTTAAAAATACACAGACAGTTAGTGTGACTAATTTAATGAAGATTGTAATCCAAATAGATAATCATAAGACCACCAAGAAATGTAAGATAGAACAGTAATATCATTGTTCATAGAACCTGATAATAAAAAACTTTGTAAATTTTAAAAGAAATGTAACTGAATGCCACGGCAAAACAGAATACAATATAAAGAAGGGCCAGAAAAAATAATAACAAACAAAATAGTTTGTTAAGTATCAAACAACAATGTACCAGAAATTAGGTACAAAACACAACAAGAAATGTATTACCATTGTAGCGGGGCATTTTGGGCCTACCTGAGGCAATATAACAAAATTTGTAATTTTTTTTATGATAGTAAATAACATTTGTTATGATAGGGAAAAACGTCGGTAAATTTGCTATTTGGAGCGATCACGACGGTGGCTGCACTGCTTGAGGCGTTGAATGCAGAATTATTTAATAATATTTTATAAACAACAGAACAGATTCAATAACCGACTAACTGTGACAAAGTCAGTTCAAGGACACAATTAAACTGTAAACAAATTATATAACGGACGATCAGGCGATGTGTTGCGTCAGCGCATTACATAACGAGGTGCGTCACCAGTTCGTCAGACACTCAGCAAACGAAAGTAGTCTACTGGCGCAATGATACAAACTATATACAAACAAAGGAAATTGATCATCCTGCAACAGCCGCTTCACAAATTAGCGCCTGTAGTTCTCGCCCAGTCACATCTCATCACTCGCGCGAGTGACATGTAAAAGTTTCGAAACGTACGTGCGGGCCCGCCGATAAAATATAAATGTGAGAAAAAATGTAAAAATATAACTAGCAGTTTTTTTCTCTTCAGTAAAACAGTTTTATCTTTTTCTGGAAATAATTATTTTTTAAAACTGTACAATGTGTAAAAGTGTGACGCCACCAACACGACAGAACAGCTAAGTAGCCATGCATCGTAGCCATTTTTTTTTAATTTTAACAAAGTTTTCGTTTTTCAAAATTAAGTAATGGGGGAAATAAATTTTAATCAAATATAAAATGAGAGATCTCTAAAGTAACTTGGTGTGTGTGTTGCGTGTGTACGTGAGAATGTATTTACATTAAGAAGGCTGGTTTGCGTTTTCTTTTTTAAAATGATTTATACTTAATATCTTAATAGGTTAATTATGTTAATTAACTATGTTTCAAATTTTACTTTCATGTGAGCTTTGTTAGAATGAGAATTGTGTAACAGAGGAAGGAGATAAAGAGGTAGTTTGTTTGCGATCCTTTAAAGTCAAATGTTAATAAATCTAAATGTTTGAATATCTAATCGTCAATAAATTTTAAGTCAGGGTAAACCATATAAAGTTCTTTATTTTGAACAACCATTCTGATTTCCTGTTCGCCGAAGGGAACCCAAACATGGTAAGTACGTATATTTTTTCTTTACAGTTGGCAGTAAAGATGGCGCCCGACAATAAACATTGAACACAGTATAGAGTTCAATTATATTTATTTAATATCAATTTAATTAAAACTGTACAATTGGCTTGTGAACAGGGACAATTTTATATAAATAAATTTATATAAAATACGGCCTACTTGGGAGAGCAGAATAATGGTTGTTTAAGATAACGGAAAAATGTGTTAACATACGTAATAAGGTTATGTCATAAGTATGTTTAGTATGGGTAAGTAGAATATTTTTTTTTATAAATATGTGTTACATGCAATAATATTTTATAAAGAAATATATATCTAAAAGATTTATCAAAAATGGCAGATAATAATGATATCAGTTTATCTGCTAGTCAGATGGAAAATCAAATAAGTAGCGACTCCGGAATTCAAACAACTGACAGTAGTCTTGAGGAGTCAAAAATAATACAGACAGTTGAGATTCATTCAACACCTATTTTAGGAAATCAAAATAAGAAACCTGATAATGATACTATGTTAGCAAGATTGTATGATATGATGTACAATAGTGTAGAAAAACAAGATAGTAATTTTAGAGAGTTAAAAAACCAAATCTATAACAAATTAGATGAACAGAAAGACGAGTTGAAAAGTGAGATACAAGAAATTAACAAACATTGTGAAAATACCAAAGTAGAATTTACTGATAAAATTAATCAAGTAGAGACCAAGTTAGATGACTCAATACAAAAGACAGATGTCAAATTTAATGAAATAGATAGCCAGATAGATAGAGTTGAGAAGCAAATCAATGAAAATAATGAAATATTAATAAATTCAATGAATAAGTATAACAATGACATAGAATCAAAAATTAATAAATGTTATATTGAAACTGAATGTAAGTTGAGTAGCGTAGTAATGACAGTTGAAAAAATTAGTCAAAATATTGATGAACACCAAAATAAGATAGACTCTAAAATAAATGAAATTGAAAGTAATTATAAGACAGAAATACAAGCAGTAAATGAATCTATTGAAATAATATCAAAAAATAATGTACAGTCTGAATATAGTAATGACAAGAAGTTATATTCACTCGAACAAAACATTAGTAGTGTGCGAGACGAATTAAGTTTAGTGAAAAATCAAAATGTAAACAATGTTACTGAACGCATATTTATGACACGAGACACAAATAATGAAATAGAATTAGAAACTTTTAATTGTGACAATCGTAGAGTACACCCAATGCAATTTTTAAATAGGGTTAGGGAGTTTAATCGATTTAATAGTAGTGGCTGGGAGGTTAAATTGCTGAAGTTTATCAAATGTTTTAAAGGTAGTGCCGAGATATGGTCGGAAGTACACCATACCGAATGGGGTAGTTATGAGGATTTTGAGGTAGCTTTTCGAAACAAATATTGGTCAGAAGAAGACCAAGAAATCTTAAGAAGTAAAATAATGGGTACTGGGAATTTTGGTAGGATTAATAATCACCTAACCATATATGTAATGATGATATATAACGAAGCTAAGTATCTAGAACCACCGTTACCATTCCGATCATTTGTAAGACATATTAGCAAACACCTGCCCAGAGAGGTGCAAATCACGTTAATGACTAGAGAGATTACAAATATTAATGAATTAGAGAGCATGCTAGACGTGCTACAGAATATAGGGGAACGCGACATAGGGCGACGTCCAAACACACCAGTAGTACCACACCATAATAATAATAATAATTACTATCAGAACAGGGGTACACAGAGTTTTCATAGAGGAGCGCGGGGAGGAAGTTTTGATAACAGGGGCGAGAGTTGGCGGTGTAGAACCTGTGAAACCGACAATTATGCTAATAGAACCAATTGTTTCAGATGCCATCGGAACAGGGAGTGCGCCAGGAACGAGCGAGCAAATCCACCACCAAATCAACAGTCGAGAGGAGGAGAATTTCATAGAGGAGCGCCGAGAGGAGGAGGACATTATAATAGAGGTAGAGGAGGAAATCATCCAGCTGTGGCGGGTCCCTCCACGGAAAACTAGGTAGGACAATGGAGAAGCGGGCCGAACCATTGTCTATGGAAAACAGGAGGGTCCAAATAATCAACAGATACCATAATAACGTTATCAAGATGGACATGGCGAAGGAACTGTTAGAAGAAGAGGAGAACAAGTTGATGGAACGCAGAGCAGGATTGACTGAGGTGACAATTAACATTGAAGGTAAGAATTATAAAACTTTAATTGATACCGGTAGCGAGATATCAGTAATTTCTGAAAATGTCATGGGTGAATTAAAAGAGTTAAACAAGAATATACCGTCATTACCAGTTGCAGGGGTTACAGTAGTGGGGGTAACTGGGGTGAGAAGTAAGAGAATAACCAGACAAGTACAATTAAATATTTTAATAAATGAAGTTGAATTTGAAAACACTTTCCTAGTAGTTAAAGGGTTAAGTCTAGATGTAATATTGGGAAATGATTTTTTGGAAAGAAACGGAGCAGTAATAGATTTCAATAAACAAATAGTAAAATTTGAGAAGGGGAATAAACCAGTTAGAATAGAGTTTAAGAAAGTAGTAAATGAAGCTAAAGTCACGGGAATAAAAATGTTACATAAGCAGATAAGCGATAGAGAGTTAGAAACTAAAATAAATATCTGTCAAGAGAGTGAGAGCCTAGAGAATGAGGAGGGAGAAATGCATGAGCGTAATGAGTGTGTATGGGCAGATAGAGCCGATAAATTTTTCAATGAAAATACAGTTGTAGGAAATATTCAGCGAGAGGAGCTGTGGGCAGTTGTGGAGCGGTTCAGAGAGGTGTTTGATGAATCACCAGGGAAAGCGAAGGACTACATCTGCGAGCTGAAAGTTCGGGACCACGCACCATACATGCAGAGGAGCTACCCGGTGCCGTTTTCAAAGCGAAGGGCTGTACAGGAGGAACTGGACAGGATGATGCAGGGAGGCATAATTGAACGCTCAGTATCACCTTACTCAAATCCTTTGGTGGTAGTGATAAAAAAAGATGGCAAGGTAAGGTTATGTTTAGATGCTAGGAAAATTAATAAAATTATTATACCTGACAGGGAATCTCCGGAACCCATAAATGAGATTTTGCAGAAGTTTAGCGGAGTTAAATACATGACGTCCTTAGACCTGACCGCTGGATACTGGCAGGTGCCATTAGCAACAGAGAGCAGGAAATACACAGCTTTTCTTTTTAATGGTAAGAATTACCAGTTTAAACGCTTACCTTTTGGATTAAACACCAGTGTTGCCAGTTTTATCAAATGTTTAGATAATATTTTGCAACCTAAGGATTTAGACTTTTTAACTGTATATGTCGATGATATTTTGATAGCCTCTAGAACATTCACTGAACATTTAGAACACATAGAATATGTATTAGATAAGCTGCAAAGAGGGGGTTTAACAGTGAATTGGGACAAGTCTAAGTTTCTGCAGACAGAAATATACTTTTTAGGATTTATTATTGCACAGGAGGGGATATTAGCCAACCCTGACAAAGTCGAAGCCATAATGCGATTCCCTGAACCTAAAAACATTAAGCAATTACAAAGTTTTTTAGGCCTATGCAATTTTTACAGGAAATTTCAGGAGAACTACGCGCACACAACATCCAAACTGAGTGCTGTACTGCAGAAGAATAAACAGTGGAGATGGGGTGATACGGAACGAACTGCGTTTAATGAAATTAAGAGAAAGTTTAGTCACATGATCATGATGAATCATCCCGATTTTAATAAGACTTTTTATTTGCAGACCGACACCAGCAATGTAGCGCTAGGGGCGGAGTTATACCAGGAGAGCTGCGACAAGGAACACCTGACGATCGCCTTCGCCAGTAGATCGCTGTTGTCGGCGGAAAAAAATTACACGACCACTGAAAAAGAACTTCTAAGTATTGTGTTCGCCGTGGGTAAATTCCGCACCTACATCCTAGGGAATACTACGATAATCCGGACGGACCACAAGGCACTGTCATTTCTGAATTCATGTAAGCTAAAACACAGCAGATTAACCAGGTGGGTATTAGTCTTACAAGAATATAACTTTTCATGGGAGTACATAAAGGGGTCAGATAATAAGGTACCAGATACACTTTCTAGAGTAGATGTTATAGATAATAAAACTGGTAGGGACCTTAAAGAAATAGAAATTTTTAGGCTAACTAGAGAAGATAGAATTTTTGGTGAGGAATTAAGTGATATTAAAAACATGCAAAGATCTGATAGTAAATTGGGTAAAGTAATTGTTAGTTTAGAAACAGATGTAGAGGGATCTGAATATAATGAGCGATTTCAAGTATATCAAGGTATTTTGTTCAAAAAAGTAGATGGTGGGGAGCGTGATTGGAGGTTAGTTATACCTGAGGGATTAATAGATAAAATTGTTTGGGATTGTCATATAAGGTATGGTCATTTTGGTGCGAGAAAGTGTGCTAATGTTTTGAAAGAGTCATGTATATTTAAGAATATGGAGAGGAGAGTGAGAAAAGTGTTGAGAGTGTGTGATTTATGTCAAAAATCGAAAGTAGTGAATTACAGGGTGGAAGGAGAGATGAATTACATAAAAGTAGATAAACCTTTTGATCTAGTTGCGGTTGATTTGTATGGACCATTAACCAGAGGCAGAGGGGGTGTGTTATATGTATTTGTAGTTCTAGACACTTTTTCAAAGTTTGTGAAGTTATATAGCATTAAGAGAGCAACTAGTAAAGTACTTAGCGAGAAAATAGTAAAAGACTACATGCTTAATGTTGGAAAACCGAAAATTATATTATCTGACCATGGTCCACAGTTTATAAGCGGCAAGTGGCGGCAGACGCTTGGATGGGAAGGCATCATACCCAAGCATACGGCAGTGTACCATCCTCAGTCGAAACAAGCAGAACGGGTGATGAGAGAGATTGGCAGGATATTTCGGGCGTACTGTCACGCCAAACACACAGAATGGCCATCCTACGTGAAAAAAGTAGAGGAGTGGCTGAATTGTACCACCCATGAGTCCACGGGATTTACGCCGCATGAGTTGATCAGGGGAACAAGGCCGCCCAGGATATTGGAACAACTTTTCGAGTACCCACCTGAAGGTCAGATTTTGGACAGGAACATGAAAATTAGATTGGCGAACAAGAATTTACTGACTAGAGGAGAGCGACGAAAACAGAAACATGATGCCAAGGGTAAATGGACCAAGTATGAGGTAGGTCAGTTAGTGTTAGTAAAAAGACATGATTTGTCCAGTGCTCAAGATAGAGAAATAAAGAAGTTTTTCTTGTTGTATGAAGGACCTTATGAAGTTATAGAAATAAAAATGCAGAATGCGTATGTGCTGAGGAATCCAGCGACGCAGGAAATAGTAGGTACTCAAAATGCGACGAATTTAAAATTGTATCGGTCACTTTAATTATATTATGTGTATAAATAAGTTTTAAATATTATTGTTTGTTTTCAGAAGGGATCTTCCCCCATTTTCGGGCGGTCACGATCTTACCAGTCCTGGCCGTGGAATTCGGAACTCGGAGGCGGGCCATGGTTGGCGGATCTTCCTTCGGGTGGTGAAAACAACGATGGTCCGGCTCCACCAAAATTGGTATAAACTAGAAAACTTAACTACACATTTGAACAGGGAGGGGGACCCCAACAGGTACGTGACATAAATTATTTTTTATACACTCCAGGCGCAGCGGTTTCGGTGTACCTGTCACGTGCCTGCACTGCCTTAGAGTGTTGTAAATAATGGAGGCTGCATTTAAGTAAAAGGCAGTGCATACAAATTTAAATATTTTAGTGTCAAGGGCAAAATTAAAATGGAGCCTTGACAATATTTTCTGTTTTGCCCGAAACGACGAGTTTTGGGGCAAGACGGTTTGGCGCAAGGTAGAAAGCGGGTTTGAAGAAATGGTAGGAGAGGGGGAGTAGTGTGTTTCAGAGGGGGGACGTGAATTCACGTAGTGGATCTACCTTGTGCCTATTCTTTTTGCGGCAAGACCCGGCATTTCAGGCGACTGCGACCTTCCTAGACGTGGTGAATGTCACGATAGAGTCAGCCTTCAATGTAAAAAAAAAAAAAAAAAAAACTTTGGATGTGCATAATTTTAAATTTAAATAAATTTTTAGAAATAAGTGACCAAATATAATTGGCAAATTTTAGTATCAGTGAGTATAGGAACGTTTTGAAGAAAGGTGTAGCAAAATAAAAACTTGTTAGCAATACAAGATGTGGGGATAATAATGGGGGTAGATTGGTGCTCAATGAAGTGATAGAACAGTGGAGTGTGGAACTGCAACGGTTGAAAGTTTAGTTTTTCCATTCTAATTAATTAGTTAGTAAGTTGCTGTTGCTGGGGTGGCATGTGCCCCAGTAGATAGCGGAAAGTGTTGGGGGTAACCGAGAGTGTTACCTCCATCGGAGGCCAACATGGCAAAAATGCACGACACACCCTTTTGTATAATTTTATATTGTACTTTGATAAATTGCCGTGTCGTGCATAATAGTGATGATGTGTACATGCCTGAAGGAAGAGATGATTTCCCCGACTTTTCGGGCGATTACTGCCTTACCAGCACTAATCGTGGTTTTGGCTAGCGGTTAGCTATGGTCATACCAAGTCCCTTGACCATAGCTGGCATGAAATTGGTCTATATTAGAAATTAATGGGGGGTGAAACTAGGGGAAATCCCGGGAACTATGGAACAGCGGCTGCCACTCTGTTCGAGGAGGAACAGCAGAGCCAGGTGGTAGACCCGCAGTAAGGGTGCATAATTATAGACAAAGATATGATGATATCTATACCTTTTCAAATGTAACGCAGAAGCAAGGACACGGAGATGTAACATTCCTCCAAAACCTCAGTCCTTGTGGACGCAACTGGACGCCACAGTCCAGGGGGGGTAATAGTGGGTGTGGCTGGGCGGTTATGATTTGCTACTCAATTTTTTTTTTGATTTGAAAATTAGATGCACTAAATACTTCCTATAATGTGTTTATTATGTCTTATTGTGTTAATTGTATTTAGTATGTTAGGAATAAGGATTATAAAAATATAATAATATGTTTTCAATGTGTTTATAAATTTTAAAAATAAAATGCAAAATAGTTGTGATAGTTAAAATTTTCAATGAGTTACAAAAGATAGAAATGGGTGATAGTCATTGTTTGAATAAAATGTTTGAGTCAGTCCAAGTTGAATTTTTGTGGGACATATAGATCTGTCCAAATTGAAGCCAAAGTTAAAGAAATAATAGAGATTAAAATAATGCAATGTTGTTTTGAGTTAATGTATGTGATAGAATTTTGAGAAGTATAAGTGGAGACACAGTAGAATTGGAAAATTTATGTAGAATTTTGAGTGATATATTGTTGTTTATTTTGATGATGTTATTTTGTTGAAGTTGTAGTAAGGTTAAGAGATTGAGATTTTGGGGATGGCAATTTTGTAGTAGGGGTAGTGTAGTGTGGGAGTCCGCAACGTAAGGGTTGGGACGGGATTTGGTATAGTTTTAGTAGGAAGGGGTTGCCTTAGGTAGAATCCAGGAACCAGAGAACGGGAATTGAGTTTTTTGGGGGGGGAAACACTTATCCTATGTACAAACGGTTAGAGAGTATTTTTTTTTATATATAGAGAGAAGGTGGCGAATGGAGTTAAAGTAGTGAGTAGTTAGAGGTAGAGAAGGGTTAGTAGAATTTATGATAGAGGGGTGTCATACTAATTAAAGATTTTGTAAGGGAGCGTTAGAGTAATAAAAGGGGTAAGATTATGAGTAAATGCCAAGTTGATAAAGTGAATTATAATGAATAACGTAGAATCACCCAACTGAATGAAATGGAATACTAATTGCAATGTTATGGAAAAAAAAAAATTTTAATTTGAGAAACGAATTAATAAAAGTTAAATTGAGATTAAAAGGTAAATTTTATGATTTTATATGCAAATTCAATGATGTAAAATGTGTAAATTTTAAATACATGTTTAATTTTAGATAACGATAACAATGTGAATTATTAATGTACTATGTTTTCTTATGTTAGGTTAAGTTGTTAGGTATTCGGATATGTTAGAAGTAAGTAGAAACAAAACCAGTGCTTCTTAGCGCAAACCAGCACCGCTAGGGGGAAACAGATCAGTTGGGGATATGTTGTATAAGGCCACTATTTTTGATATTTTGATTTGTTGTTTCAGTGTTTGGTGATGCTGTGGCGGCGGACCTGAGCTGGCCTGCGCGTCAGAGCAGGGGCGTTGAGTATCTGTCCGACTCTACGGTGTTGGGATCTCGAGAGAGAAGTCCAGTATTGTCATGCAGATGCGGTCACAGTCACCGGACCAAGGGTGAGTTGATTATAATTTTTTTTGTAAACCGTAAAGGGGGTTGTGGCGACGTATCCTGGCTGATCCCTCTAGCAAGTATGAATGTGTCAATGAGATTTTTTATGCTTCGGCATAAAATATCTCATTGAGGGGGTATTGTAGCGGGGCATTTTGGGCCTACCTGAGGCAATATAACAAAATTTGTAATTTTTTTTATGATAGTAAATAACATTTGTTATGATAGGGAAAAACGTCGGTAAATTTGCTATTTGGAGCGATCGCGACGGTGGCTGCACTGCTTGAGGCGTTGAATGCAGAATTATTTAATAATATTTTATAAACAACAGAACAGATTCAATAACCGACTAACTGTGCCAAAGTCAGTTCAAGGACACAATTAAACTGTAAACAAATTATATAACGGACGATCAGGCGATGTGTTGCGTCAGCGCATTACATAACGAGGTGTGTCACCAGTTCGTCAGACACTCAGCAAACGAAAGTAGTCTACTGGCACAATGATACAAACTATATACAAACAAAGGAAATTGATCATCCTGCAACAGCCGCTTCACAAATTAGCGCCTGTAGTTCTCGCCCAGTCACATCTCATCACTCGCGCGAGTGACATGTAAAAGTTTCGAAACGTAAGTGCGGGCCCGCCGATAAAATATAAATGTGAGAAAAAATGTAAAAATATAACTAGCAGTTTTTTTCTCTTCAGTAAAACAGTTTTATCTTTTTCCGGAAATAATTATTTTTTTAAACTGAACAATGTGTAAAAGTGTGACGCCACCAACACGACAGAACAGCTAAGTAGCCATGCATTGTAGCCATTTTTTTTAAATTTTAACAAAGTTTTCGTTTTTCAATATTAAGTAATGGGGGAAATAAATTTTAATCAAATATAAAATGAGAGATCTCTAAAGTAACTTGGTGTGTGTGTTGCGTGTGTACGTGAGAATGTATTTACATTAAGAAGGCTGGTTTGCGTTTTATTTTTTAAAATGATTTATACTTAATATCTTAATAGGTTAATTATTTTAATTAACTATGTTTCAAATTTTACTTTCATGTGAGCTTTGTTAGAATGAGAATTGTGTAACAGAGGAAGGAGATAAAGAGGTAGTTTGTTTGCGATCCTTTAAAGTCAAATCTTAATAAATCTAAACGTTTGAATATCTAATCGTCAATAAATTTTAAGTCAGGGTAAACCATATAAAGTTCTTTATTTTGAACAACCATTCTGATTTCCTGTTCGCCGAAGGGAACCCAAACATGGTAAGTACGTATATTTTTTCTTTACAGTTGGCAGTAAAGATGGCGCCCGACAATAAACATTGAACACAGTATACAGTTCAATTATATTTATTTAATATCAATTTAATTAAAACTGTACACCATTAGTTTAAGAATATTTGTGTTATTGTTTAGAAAAAATAGTGTAAACATGTGTATTAATCAACAATTAAACCATTGTAATAGAATACCATAATGAAGTCATAATAGTAGTAGCAAATACTGCATAAGAATACGTTGTACATTGATACATAACCCCATAGGAAATGCACCTATAAAACAAAAAATCATATATGTTAATTGAACCAAGCAATCATCAACAATTGTCTCAATCAAAGATTCATTATAAATAATGATGCACGCTAATAAATAATGTCTTATACTGAAAGGCACAGCACATAAAGCAGATTAAATATAATAGCACAAAGCTAGATGAAAGGGAACCCAATATGACAAATTAGTTAAGCAAAATACATTATTAAAACTTGTACAAAGATCACTGAAAGTGTTACCAGTAGTTAGAAAAACATCTAGTACTACTATGAGAACAGATTATAAGTGTAATAATAATAGTATTATGATCAAAATATTGGAAACTAACTGACTATGAATGAATAGCCAGATGTAAACAAAGACAATGTGACAAACTAGTTAAGCAAAATACCTTACTAAAACTTACACAGAGATTGATGAAAGTGTTACCAGTAGTTAGAAAGACATCTAATACTACTATGAGAACAGATCATGAGCATAAGAATAGTAATTTTATAGACAAATTATTGAAAACTAAATGACTATGATGGTGGAATCAGAATGTAAACAAACACTATGTAGCAAGTTATTCAAGCAAAATGCACCATCCAAACTTGTTCAAAGGTAAATAAAAATGTTATCAGTAGTCAGAAGGATATCTGATACTACTATGAGAATATATATCAAATGTAATAATAACAATTTAGTTATTGATTTATTAAAAAATAACTGACTACCATGTCATAACCTGATGTAAACAAACCCAATACTAGGAATTGAAAGGTTTTCAGATAGCGAAAGACTAACAAATATATTAAATAAACTAGGTACTATAGTTGTACACTATTTGCATTTTCAACATTATATACATTATGTGGAAAAACAAAAACAAAGTGACAATTTAAAAGAAAAGAGATCAGAAGGTAGTTAGATAAGACTACTAGTATATAAAACACAACATTGTTCATATAATAAAGTGTAAACCGATGTAAACAGATATTTATATTATTGTTAGAATACAAAACAAATGTCATTAGATAAGGAATAATAGTATTATAGGCGATTATAAATAATCGAATATGGACGCTTGAGACGCCATTATCAAACATTGTTTGAATAATAATTACTCCCAAATTTTGTATTAAGCAATTGAGAAATGGACTCAAAACGTTTAATAAGAAGTGTTATTGTGTAATTAGATAAGATTTGGTGAAATAAACTTATTAATTTTAAGATTCACCATAGGAATTTGTGAAATCATTGTAGTGAGTTAATAATGGACGGATTTCATTCTTGTTTGGACTTTATTTAAAGCCCAGGATGTCCGCGATCTATTGCCACTAACTATTCAACGATATGACAACTAATAAAAAAGTTATAACGATTATAAACTTTTTAATCATTTTGTGCATCAACGTTTACGTCACTATAATCTCAAACCCATATTGATATTGATAAATAAAGTTAACTGATAAATAATATAATAAATATAGTTAATTGATATTGATATAAACCCATAATTATCTCAAATTGATAAAAAATTAAAAGTTTTCTTAAACCAAGGTGTTTTGGGTCGGAGAGTTCGAAAAATTGAACCAATCAAATGAATTAAAACCAGCAGACAAGCCAGAGACGCTTAGGAGAAGCGTCACAGTCATCTTTCAATCATCAAGGAGTCAACACGCATAATTCGATGGGCAAGGTCGATGAAGAAGTTTTATTTGAATTGTGCGCGACACATACATGAGTCACGCTACACATAACAAAGAATTAACGAGTGTACAGTGCGGAGTGAATATAATAATAAAATACGGCCAGTGTATAATATCGGTCGTATTTTCGAGTTTTGTGTTTGTAAAAAACCAGGGAGTACTATATTTTCATTATTTAAAAAATAAAACGGAATTAATAATTCCTGTTATTGTTTGGGTACTACTTTAGTCAGTAGTATCGAAGTGTAGTAATTCTGATGAAAGTTATCAGAATTAATAAAAGAATTATTTCGCATTTTATTAATTTAAGAAATAAATGTTTTTACGACTTACCATAATTAAAAGAGTCAATATTAATTTAAATATTACAAAATATGAGTGTCACGAATAGTCGCTCAATTGACTCATGTCGTTTTGATTTGACTAATGAAAATATTTTTATTTTTTGCGAAAAAATATTCTAGTTAACTGATAGTTACGCATCAGATGTATTATGAATAGTATATATATGTTTAGATTATTAAGAACGCAATGAATAATATATTTAACCATAATAACTACTTACGTTATTAGCTAACCTAGAAATAATAACAACAACTTGTCACCTTTTTTCATAATTCTGTTCTCAAGTAATAGAAACCAAATGAAAGCTATCACAAGAGTTTTTTTTTATTATAAACTTTTTCTCTTGTCAATAAATAATTTTTATAGCCAACTATTAAATAATAATAGTAATTTTTAGCAGTGCAACTCAACGCACGTGTTATTACAGTAAATACTGTGTACTGTATCCCGCGTACGATGGTACGATAGTTATCGATTATATAGTACCGACTTTCAATTTTAATATTTGTTTGTTTGTTTTCTATTAATTCTTTATTAAATATTGTTATAAAACACAACATCTTGTATCTGGTATCATGCCACTTCAAAGATCACACGAACTTGGTAATTTAACTATGTAAAGAGGACATAACCTCTCTAACTAAAATTATTGTATTAACCTTCAGTGTTACCAGCCTTGAGGTTAAAAAGAGTTTCTTTTTATAAAAATTGTTCATAATAATTATTTTTCTGTAAGACTATTAGTGATTGATTGTTGATTGTAAAAGAGTTAATGGTATTCTAGAACTGTTAATAAATCTCAATTATTTTTTACCAGTGGAAAGAGTCTTTAATTTCAAAATTAAAATAGTTTAGCTATCATAACTAGTTCTATCAGAAGGTGGCGGCAGAATTTGAATATTTATTATAATTCAAATCATAATTCAGTCTTTATTTTATTTTATTGTGCATGCTTATCACGTACGATATTCATATAGAATATCCACATGTACGTATAGAGTGTATGTTACAGCAGAAGCAGTCACCCAACAGAACAGTAATATCATCCACATATGGTAAGTGGGGAGGTGAACAGTGGAGTGCGAAAATACTTTTTAAATTGAAGGATTTAAACGGGAATACTCACACAACTATTAATAACAATCAAACCGCTAATAATAATTACATTTTGAGATTTTATTATCTGATATCGTTGTGGATACCGGAGCGTATCTGCAATCACATACAATCATACACAACACACATCTATCAATATCTGTTCAATAACAGATTGACGAATCCAATGCGGGGCTTTAATTGATATTACCCCGAATCTGTCTTATAACAGATTGGCGCTCCATCGCGGGGCAGGATTAACAGAGATAATACTTCAAATAACATCTACATCAACTACACTATCAAATCTGTCTTATAACAATATCTGCCAGTAATCCACTTAAAGGAGACCCCATGGCTAACCCTTCTCCTTGTTTAAAAAACTTGCCGTCAAATGTAAAATAATTTTGTTTCAACACTATTCGTAATATCAAGATTAATTCGTTAATTTCCTGTTGATTTAATATTGCCGTATTAAGTAAATTGTTTTGGAGAATCTCTACTGTTTCTTGTATAGGTATATTTGTGTATAAATTGACAATATCAAAAGAAACCAGCTTATAACTCGGTAATAAGTCGATGGAATTAATTTTGTTTATGAAATCTTTATTGTTCTTTATACTATGATTATTCTCTAGCTTTATACTGTTTTTTATTATATGTTGAAGTTTTTTTGCGATTTTGTACCCAGGTGCCGACGTGTAGTTAACTAAGGGACGTATTGGCATGTTGTCCTTATGTATTTTTGGCAAACCTGTGAATGCGGGTGCCTGTGCATTAATTTGTTTAATGTGGTGTCTAACATTTGCGTCAAACAAATTTATGCATTTGTTCACAGCGGAATTTAGTTCCTTTTTGTACTTGCTGGTGGGGTCATGCTCGTGTCTTAATAATGTTATTGTTAATAAATTCATAACATTTCTGCGTGTAATCTGCTTGACTCAATACAACTACAGTATTGCCTTTATCGGCTTTGGTAACTATTGCCTTATTTATTTCAATCTTTTGTTTTATTGTTTTCATAAGGTTGAGCTCCTTCTTGTATTTTAGAAACTGGTTTTTATTTGTACTTAAGCCATCCATTTTTAATATGCGATCCAATTTACTGTTGATTACCGATCGTGTTACTTGTTGGGTTTCTTGGTTTTTAATGCATTTTATAGCAGCTTCAGCGTTTATAACTCCACGTAATAGGCTGTTTTTGCTAAGTTTAGGTAAGTTATATTGTAAACCTTTAGATAACAATTCTGTCTCGTCACTAGATAATTCGATATTGGTATAATTTACTACGCGTTTATAAAAGTTATGTTTACAATTTACGTTATCATACATGTGTTGTTTCTTGTATAGGTTATCAAACTTCTTAATGTGTTTCGAGATAATGACTTTAATTACTTCTCTTATCTGTGCTTCTATCAATTCCATAACATTGCTAATGATAGCAGGATGCAAACTGTCTAATACTTTCAAATGTGCAATATACAAAATACGGTTCAATCTGTCCTTTTTCTCATACAATTGCTTAATTTCTTCTTTTTGCCATATCTTCTGTGCTATTGATTTAGTTTTAACCGCTGCTAATGACTTATTTTGAATATTAATTTGGAAAAATTTGGTGTTATGTTGTTTTGTAAACATTTCTTAATGAATTTAATGTTGAGACTAGTCTTAATTATTTTCATCTTAACGTTCTTATATTTATAGACCAGGTTTGCCTGACCGGCTTCAAGATTCATTATATTTGGTCTCCAGTCGCAGTGAAATTGAAATAAATAAATACCTTTTTCTTTATCCGTGCTGCGACTACGTCTTTGATGTCTTACGACATGTTTCGGGAACACGTTCCCATCATCAGGTAAAATTGTTTTTTCTTCTAGTTCATAACGAACGTGTCAAGAATATAATAATTAAAACACATCAACACATAACACAATGAGTATGATAGAACTCAGTCCACGTAACAGTGCGCACTGCCGTACTATAACTGACCGCGTAATCAAACTATATATTCGGCTGGTGTACACAAGCGTTATCACTCTACAATACAGTATCATATAAACAGTGAGATTTAAATGTTAATTGATCATTAAGCAGTAGGTTTGGTTGAAATAATAGCGCTTTATATATTTCATATTCTTCCATGGCATCCATGTATCGGCTCTTACTGCATATATGTATGGGCGTAAAGTTAGCTGTGAAAGCACTACAACTGTGATTGCTGTTTACCAGATGTAAAGCAAAGTTGGATTTGATTGACTTGATGTTCCTTTTTGGCAAATGTTCTTTATATCTGTCTTTAAATTTCCTGCCCGTTTGTCCTATGTAGAATTTATCACATTCACTACACTGGATTCTATATATGCCAGAACTGTTTTCGGTTGTTTTTTGTGTTCGAGGTTTTAATATGTTCAATATGTTATTAGTAGTTTTGAAGGACACGATGATGTCTAATTTTCTTAATTCATTTTTTATTATATTAGGAATCACATTAGTATATTCAACTGAAATATAATGGTTCTTTTTACCATCTAATTTTAATTTTCTTTCCATTTTATTCCTACGTTTGCGAATTAAGTTATCTATTATATCACTTTTATATCCATTATTGACAGCTATATGTTTAATAATATTTACTTCATCTTGAAAATCTTCCTGGTTCATAGGTATAGTTAAAAGTATATTTACGAAAGCATTAAAAGAGCCCATTTTCTGCGTATATGGGTGTAATGAATCAGCATGGACAGTTATATCCGTGGTAGTAGGTTTCCTGTATATTTTATATGTGATACAATCAGCGTTTCTTCGAACAGAAAGGTCTAAAAAGTTTAGGCAATTTTCATTTTCTACTTCCATGGTGAATTTTATGTTGTTATTTATGTTGTTCATGTATTTGAGTAACATGTCCATTTGTCTACAAGTGCCATTAAAAACCATGAACGTATCGTCAACATATCGCGTGTATGAGATAATTTTATCGTGGTAACTGTTACAGTTAGATAGCAGATAATTATTTTCATAAAAGTTAAGGTATATATTGTAATGTTACCAAATTTGGTAGTTACATAAAGTAAGCAATTATTACGTCAAGTGACGGGAAAGCATGAAAATATTTCTAAGTAAGTAAAATTATGTAAACAAAAAGTGTGTATCTACAGATATATTATTGTAAAATTCCAACAAAGAAAAAGGAAGTGTAACATAGCAGCATCGTACACAAAATAGAGAAAGAAAATGACCATGAGCCAATATAAAATGTTAGAAACCAGGCCCAATAGATTCCAACAGTGAGGGGAACCAACAAAACAGTAACTATATAAAATAAAAAGAAGAGACAACTCAAGAGCAACCACAATGAAGGCAGACAAACCAATATATTTATAAATATAAATACTATGGAACAACGACTACTACAATGGAAATATTGAAGAAGACGTTTAAACCTAAAGAAGAAAGGAAGAAGAAGGACAAGGAAACATGACATGAAGAGTGAAGATAATGGATAGACAATACAAGAAATCACCATTCACCAAGTATACTAGAGACAATACTAGTAGCCGGAAGAAGAATCACGATTATCAACTATGAAGAAACAGTGTTTAACATATTTAAGAAATCACAAACAGTAATAGTGAATACTTAATGTAAGTGTGAGAACCTGTGACCAGTTAACCAATTTTAACCTAATAAACCCCACAGACAATTCAAGTGATAAGGTTAATAGCAGAAGAAAATATGTTACCTTTATAGTGGAAACATCAAAGATTAAATAGTTAAAAATACACAGACAGTTAGTGTGACTAATTTAATGAAGATTGTAATCCAAATAGATAATCATAAGACCACCAAGAAATGTAAGATAGAACAGTAATATCATTGTTCATAGAACCTGATAATAAAAAACTTTGTAAATTTTAAAAGAAATGTAACTGAATGCCACGGCAAAACAGAATACAATATAAAGAAGGGCCAGAAAAAATAATAACAAACAAAATAGTTTGTTAAGTATCAAACAACAATGTACCAGAAATTAGGTACAAAACACAACAAGAAATGTATTACCATTGTAGCGGGGCATTTTGGGCCTACCTGAGGCAATATAACAAAATTTGTAATTTTTTTTATGATAGTAAATAACATTTGTTATGATAGGGAAAAACGTAGGTAAATTTGCTATTTGGAGCGATCGCGACAGTGGCTGCACTGCTTGAGGCGTTGAATGCAGAATTATTTAATAATATTTTATAAACGAGAGAACAGATTCAATAACCGACTAACTGTGCCAAAGTCAGTTCAAGGACACAATTAAACTGTAAACAAATTATATAACGGACGATCAGGCGATGTGTTGCATCAGCGTATTACATAACGAGGTGTGTCACCAGTTCGTCAGACACTCAGCAAACGAAAGTAGTCTACTGGCGCAATGATACAAACTATATACAAACAAAGGAAATTGATCATCCTGCAACAGCCGCTTCACAAATTAGCGCCTGTAGTTCTCGCCCAGTCACATCTCATCACTCGCGCGAGTGACATGTAAAAGTTTCGAAACGTACGTGCGGGCCCGCCGATAAAATATAAATGAGAGAAAAAATGTAAAAATATAACTAGCAGTTTTTTTCTCTTCAGTAAAACAGTTTTATCTTTTTCCGGAAATAATTATTTTTTTAAACTGAACAATGTGTAAAAGTGTGACGCCACCAACATGACAGAACAGCTAAGTAGCCATGCATCGTAGCCATTTTTTTTAAATTTTAACAAAGTTTTCGTTTTTCAAAATTAAGTAATGGGGGAAATAAATTTTAATCAAATATAAAATGAGAGATCTCTAAAGTAACTTGGTGTGTGTGTTGCGTGTGTACGTGAGAATGTATTTACATTAAGAAGGCTGGTTTGCGTTTTCTTTTTTAAAATGATTTATACTTAATATCTTAATAGGTTAATTATGTTAATTAACTATGTTTCAAATTTTACTTTCATGTGAGCTTTGTTAGAATGAGAATTGTGTAACAGAGGAAGGAGATAAAGAGGTAGTTTGTTTGCGATCCTTTAAAGTCAAATGTTAATAAATCTAAATGTTTGAATATCTAATCGTCAATAAATTTTAAGTCAGGGTAAACCATATAAAGTTCTTTATTTTGAACAACCATTCTGATTTCCTGTTCGCCGAAGGGAACCCAAACATGGTAAGTACGTATATTTTTTTCTTTACAGTTGGCAGTAAAGATGGCGCCCGACAATAAACATTGAACACAGTATAGAGTTCAATTATATTTATTTAATATCAATTTAATTAAAACTGTACAATTGGCTTGTGAACAGGGACAATTTTATATAAATAAATTTATATAAAATACGGCCTACTTGGGAGAGCAGAATAATGGTTGTTTAAGATAACGGAAAAATGTGTTAACATACGTAATAAGGTTATGTCATAAGTATGTTTAGTATGGGTAAGTAGAATATTTTTTTTTATAAATATGTGTTACATGCAATAATATTTTATAAAGAAATATATATCTAAAAGATTTATCAAAAATGGCAGATAATAATGATATCAGTTTATCTGCTAGTCAGATGGAAAATCAAATAAGTAGCGACTCCGGAATTCAAACAACTGACAGTAGTCTTGAGGAGTCAAAAATAATACAGACAGTTGAGATTCATTCAACACCTATTTTAGGAAATCAAAATAAGAAACCTGATAATGATACTATGTTAGCAAGATTGTATGATATGATGTACAATAGTGTAGAAAAACAAGATAGTAATTTTAGAGAGTTAAAAAACCAAATCTATAACAAATTAGATGAACAGAAAGACGAGTTGAAAAGTGAGATACAAGAAATTAACAAACACTGTGAAAATACCAAAGTAGAATTTACTAATAAAATTAATCAAGTAGAGACCAAGTTAGATGACTCAATACAAAAGACAGATGTCAAATTTAATGAAATAGATAGCCAGATAGATAGAGTTGAGAAGCAAATCAATGAAAATAATGAAATATTAATAAATTCAATGAATAAGTATAACAATGACATAGAATCAAAAATTAATAAATGTTATATTGAAACTGAATGTAAGTTGAGTAGCGTAGTAATGACAGTTGAAAAAATTAGTCAAAATATTGATGAACACCAAAATAAGATAGACTCTAAAATAAATGAAATTGAAAGTAATTATAAGACAGAAATACAAGCAGTAAATGAATCTATTGAAATAATATCAAAAAATAATGTACAGTCTGAATATAGTAATGACAAGAAGTTATATTCACTCGAACAAAACATTAGTAGTGTGCGAGACGAATTAAGTTTAGTGAAAAATCAAAATGTAAACAATGTTACTGAACGCATATTTATGACACGAGACACAAATAATGAAATAGAATTAGAAACTTTTAATTGTGACAATCGTAGAGTACACCCAATGCAATTTTTAAATAGGGTTAGGGAGTTTAATCGATTTAATAGTAGTGGCTGGGAGGTTAAATTGCTGAAGATTATCAAATGTTTTAAAGGTAGTGCCGAGATATGGTCGGAAGTACACCATACCGAATGGGGTAGTTATGAGGATTTTGAGGTAGCTTTTCGAAACAAATATTGGTCAGAAGAAGACCAAGAAATCTTAAGAAGTAAAATAATGGGTACTGGGAATTTTGGTAGGATTAATAATCACCTAACCATATATGTAATGATGATATATAACGAAGCTAAGTATCTAGAACCACCGTTACCATTCCGATCATTTGTAAGACATATTAGCAAACACCTGCCCAGAGAGGTGCAAATCACGTTAATGACTAGAGAGATTACAAATATTAATGAATTAGAGAGCATGCTAGACGTGCTACAGAATATAGGGGAACGCGACATAGGGCGACGTCCAAACACACCAGTAGTACCACACCATAATAATAATAATAATTACTATCAGAACAGGGGTACACAGAGTTTTCATAGAGGAGCGCGGGGAGGAAGTTTTGATAACAGGGGCGAGAGTTGGCGGTGTAGAACCTGTGAAACCGACAATTATGCTAATAGAACCAATTGTTTCAGATGCCATCGGAACAGGGAGTGCGCCAGGAACGAGCGAGCAAATCCACCACCAAATCAACAGTCGAGAGGAGGAGAATTTCATAGAGGAGCGCCGAGAGGAGGAGGACATTATAATAGAAGTAGAGGAGGAAATCATCCAGCTGTGGCGGGTCCCTCCACGGAAAACTAGGTAGGACAATGGAGAAGCGGGCCGAACCATTGTCTATGGACAACAGGAGGGTCCAAATAATCAACAGATACCATAATAACGTTATCAAGATGGACATGGCGAAGGAACTGTTAGAAGAAGAGGAGAACAAGTTGATGGAACGCAGAGCAGGATTGACTGAGGTGACAATTAACATTGAAGGTAAGAATTATAAAACTTTAATTGATACCGGTAGCGAGATATCAGTAATTTCTGAAAATGTCATGGGTGAATTAAAAGAGTTAAACAAGAATATACCGTCATTACCAGTTGCAGGGGTTACAGTAGTGGGGGTAACTGGGTGAGAAGTAAGAGAATAACCAGACAAGTACAATTAAATATTTTAATAAATGAAGTTGAATTTGAAAACACTTTCCTAGTAGTTAAAGGGTTAAGTCTAGATGTAATATTGGGAAATGATTTTTTGGAAAGAAACGGAGCAGTAATAGATTTCAATAAACAAATAGTAAAATTTGAGAAGGGGAATAAACCAGTTAGAATAGAGTTTAAGAAAGTAGTAAATGAAGCTAAAGTCACGGGAATAAAAATGTTACATAAGCAGATAAGCGATAGAGAGTTAGAAACTAAAATAAATATCTGTCAAGAGAGTGAGAGCCTAGAGAATGAGGAGGGAGAAATGCATGAGCGTAATGAGTGTGTATGGGCAGATAGAGCCGATAAATTTTTCAATGAAAATACAGTTGTAGGAAATATTCAGCGAGAGGAGCTGTGGGCAGTTGTGGAGCGGTTCAGAGAGGTGTTTGATGAATCACCAGGGAAAGCGAAGGACTACATCTGCGAGCTGAAAGTTCGGGACCACGCACCATACATGCAGAGGAGCTACCCGGTGCCGTTTTCAAAGCGAAGGGCTGTACAGGAGGAACTGGACAGGATGATGCAGGGAGGCATAATTGAACGCTCAGTATCACCTTACTCAAATCCTTTGGTGGTAGTGATAAAAAAAGATGGCAAGGTAAGGTTATGTTTAGATGCTAGGAAAATTAATCAAATTATTATACCTGACAGGGAATCTCCGGAACCCATAAATGAGATTTTGCAGAAGTTTAGCGGAGTTAAATACATGACGTCCTTAGACCTGACCGCTGGATACTGGCAGGTGCCATTAGCAACAGAGAGCAGGAAATACACAGCTTTTCTTTTTAATGGTAAGAATTACCAGTTTAAACGCTTACCTTTTGGATTAAACACCAGTGTTGCCAGTTTTACCAAATGTTTAGATAATATTTTGCAACCTAAGGATTTAGACTTTTTAACTGTATATGTCGATGATATTTTGATAGCCTCTAGAACATTCACTGAACATTTAGAACACATAGAATATGTATTAGATAAGCTGCAAAGAGGGGGTTTAACAGTGAATTGGGACAAGTCTAAGTTTCTGCAGACAGAAATACACTTTTTAGGATTTATTATTACACAGGAGGGGATATTAGCCAACCCTGACAAAGTCGAAGCCATAATGCGATTCCCTGAACCTAAAAACATTAAGCAATTACAAAGTTTTTTAGGCCTATGCAATTTTTACAGGAAATTTCAGGAGAACTATGCGCACACAACATCCAAACTGAGTGCTGTACTGCAGAAGAATAAACAGTGGAGATGGGGTGATACGGAACGAACTGCGTTTAATGAAATTAAGAGAACGTTTAGTCACATGACCATGATGAATCATCCCGATTTTAATAAGACTTTTTATTTGCAGACCGACGCCAGCAATGTAGCGCTAGGGGCGGAGTTATACCAGGAGAGCTGCGACAAGGAATACCTGACGATCGCCTTCGCCAGTAGATCACTGTTGTCGGCGGAAAAAAATTACACGACCACTGAAAAAGAACTTCTAAGTATTGTGTTCGCCGTGGGTAAATTCCGCACCTACATCCTAGGGAATACTACGATAATCCGGACGGACCACAAGGCACTGTCATTTCTGAATTCATGTAAGCTAACACACAGCAGATTAACCAGGTGGGTATTAGTCTTACAAGAATATAACTTTTCATGGGAGTACATAAAGGGGTCAGATAATAAGGTACCAGATACACTTTCTAGAGTAGATGTTATAGATAATAAAACTGGTAGGGACCTTAAAGAAATAGAAATTTTTAGGCTAACTAGAGAAGACAGAATTTTTGGTGAGGAATTAAGTGATATTAAAAACATGCAAAGATCTGATAGTAAATTGGGTAAAGTAATTGTTAGTTTAGAAACAGATGTAGAGGGATCTGAATATAATGAGCGATTTCAAGTATATCAAGGTATTTTGTTCAAAAAAGTAGATGGTGGGGAGCGTGATTGGAGGTTAGTTATACCTGAGGGATTAATAGATAAAATTGTTTGGGATTGTCATATAAGGTATGGTCATTTTGGTGCGAGAAAGTGTGCTAATGTTTTGAAAGAGTCATGTATATTTAAGAGTATGGAGAGGAGAGTGAGAAAAGTGTTGAGAGTGTGTGATTTATGTCAAAAATCGAAAGTAGTGAATTACAGGGTGGAAGGAGAGATGAATTACATAAAAGTAGATAAACCTTTTGATCTAGTTGCGGTTGATTTGTATGGACCATTACCCAGAGGCAGAGGGGGTGTGTTATATGTATTTGTAGTTCTAGACACTTTTTCAAAGTTTGTGAAGTTATATAGCATTAAGAGAGCAACTAGTAAAGTACTTAGCGAGAAAATAGTAAAAGACTACATGCTTAATGTTGGAAAACCGAAAATTATATTATCTGACCATGGTCCACAGTTTATAAGCGGCAAGTGGCGGCAGACGCTTGGATGGGAAGGCATCATACCCAAGCATACGGCAGTGTACCATCCTCAGTCGAACCAAGCAGAACGGGTGATGAGAGAGATTGGCAGGATATTTCGGGCATACTGTCACGCCAAACACACAGAATGGCCATCCTACGTGAAAAAAGTAGAGGAGTGGCTGAATTGTACCACCCATGAGTCCACGGGATTTACGCCGCATGAGTTGATCAGGGGAACAAGGCCGCCCAGGATATTGGAACAACTTTTCGAGTACCCACCTGAAGGTCAGATTTTGGACAGGAACATGAAAATTAGATTGGCGAACAAGAATTTACTGACTAGAGGAGAGCGACGAAAACAGAAACATGATGCCAAGGGTAAATGGACCAAGTATGAGGTAGGTCAGTTAGTGTTAGTAAAAAGACATGATTTGTCCAGTGCTCAAGATAGAGAAATAAAGAAGTTTTTCTTGTTGTATGAAGGACCTTATGAAGTTATAGAAATAAAAATGCAGAATGCGTATGTGCTGAGGAATCCAGCGACGCAGGAAATAGTAGGTACTCAAAATGCGACGAATTTAAAATTGTATCGGTCACTTTAATTATATTATGTGTATAAATAAGTTTTAAATATTATTGTTTGTTTTCAGAAGGGATCTTCCCCCATTTTCGGGCGGTCACGATCTTACCAGTCCTGGCCGTGGAATTCGGAACTCGGAGGCGGGCCATGGTTGGCGGATCTTCCTTCGGGCGGTGAAAACAACGATGGTCCAGCTCCACCAAAATTGGTATAAACTAGAAAACTTAACTACACATTTGAACAGGGAGGGGGACCCCAACAGGTACGTGACATAAATTATTTTTTATACACTCCAGGCGCAACGGTTTCAGTGTACCTGTCACGTGCCTGCACTGCCTTAGAGTGTTGTAAATAATGGAGGCTGCATTTAAGTAAAAGGCAGTGCATACAAATTTAAATATTTTAGTGTCAAGGGCAAAATTAAAATGGAGCCTTGACAATATTTTCTGTTTTGCCCGAAACGACGAGTTTTGGGGCAAGACGGTTTGGCGCAAGGTAGAAAGCGGGTTCGAAGAAATGGTAGGAGAGGGGGAGTAGTGTGTTTCAGAGGGGGGGACGTGAATTCACGTAGTGGATCTACCTTGTGCCTATTCTTTTTGTGGCAAGACCCGGCATTTCAGGCAACTGCGACCTTCCTAGACATGGTGAATGTCACGATAGAGTCAGCCTTCAATGTAAAAAAAAAAAAAAAAAAAAAAAAAAACTTTGGATGTGCATAATTTTAAATTTAAATAAATTTTTAAGTTTTTAGAAATAAGTGACCAAATATAATTGGCAAATTTTAGTATCAGTGAGTATAGGAACGTTTTGAAGAAAGGTGTAGCAAAAAAAAACCTTCTAGCAATACAAGATGTGGGGATAATAATGGGGGTAGATTGGTGCTCAATGAAGTGATAGAACAGTGGAGTGTGGAACTGCAACGGTTGAAAGTTTAGTTTTTCCATTCTAATTAATTAGTTAGTAAGTTGCTATTGCTGGGGTGGCATGTGCCCCAGTAGATAGCGGAAAGTGTTGGGGGTAACCGAGAGTGTTACCTCCATCGGAGGCCAACATGGCAAAAATGCACGACACACCCTTTTGTATAATTTTATATTGTACTTTGATAAATTGCCGTGTCGTGCATAATAGTGATGATGTGTACATGCCTGAAGGAAGAGATGATTTCCCCGACTTTTCGGGCGATTACTGCCTTACCAGCACTAATCGTGGTTTTGGCTAGCGGTTAGCTATGGTCATACCAAGTCCCTTGACCATAGCTGGCTTGAAATTGGTCTATATTAGAAATTAATGGGGGGTGAAACTAGGGGAAATCCCGGGAACTATGGAACAGCGGCTGCCACTCTGTTCGAGGAGGAACAGCAGAGCCAGGTGGTAGACCCGCAGTAAGGGTGCATAATTATAGACAAAGATATGATGATATCTATACCTTTTCAAATGTAACGCAGAAGCAAGGACACGGAGATGTAACATTCCTCCAAAACCTCAGTCCTTGTGGACGCAACTGGACGCCACAGTCCAGGGGGGGTCATAGTGTGTGTGGCTGGGCGGTTATGATTTGCTACTCAATAATTTTTTTTTGATTTGAAAATTAGATGCACTAAATACTTCCTATAATGTGTTTATTATGTCTTATTGTGTTAATTGTATTTAGTATGTTAGGAATAAGGATTATAAAAATATAATAATATGTTTTCAATGTGTTTATAAATTTTAAAAATAAAATGCAAAATAGTTGTGATAGTTAAAATTTTCAATGAGTTACAAAAGATAGAAATGGGTGATAGTCATTGTTTGAATAAAATGTTTGAGTCAGTCCAAGTTGAATTTTTGTGGGACATATAGATCTGTCCAAATTGAAGCCAAAGTTAAAGAAATAATAGAGATTAAAATAATGCAATGTTGTTTTGAGTTAATGTATGTGATAGAATTTTGAGAAATATAAGTGGAGACACAGTAGAATTGGAAAATTTATGTAGAATTTTGAGTGATATATTGTTGTTTATTTTGATGATGTTATTTTGTTGAAGTTGTAGCAAGGTTAAGAGATTGAGATTTTGGGGATGGCAATTTTGTAGTAGGGGTAGTGTAGTGTGGGAGTCCGCAACATAAGGGTTGGGACGGGATTTGGTATAGTTTTAGTGGGAAGGGGTTGCCTTAGGTAGAATCCAGGAACCAGAGAACGGGAATTGAGTTTTTTTGGGGGGGGGAAACACTTATCCTATGTACAAACGGTTAGAGAGTATTTTTTTTTATATATAGAGAGAAGGTGGCGAATGGAGTTAAAGTAGTGAGTAGTTAGAGGTAGAGAAGGGTTAGTAGAATTTATGATAGAGGGGTGTCATACTAGTTAAAGATTTTGTAAGGGAGCGTTAGAGTAATAAAAGGGGTAAGATTATGAGTAAATGCCAAGTTGATAAAGTGAATTATAATGAATAACGTAGAATCACCCAACTGAATGAAATGGAATACTAATTGCAATGTTATGAAAAAAAAAAAAATTTTAATTTGAGAAACGAATTAATAAAAGTTAAATTGAGATTAAAAGGTAAATTTTATGATTTTATATGCAAATTCAATGATGTAAAATGTGTAAATTTTAAATACATGTTTAATTTTAGATAACGATAACAATGTGAATTATTAATGTACTATGTTTTCTTATGTTAGGTTAAGTTGTTAGGTATTCGGATATGTTAGAAGTAAGTAGAAACAAAACCAGTGCTTCTTAGCGCAAACCAGCACCGCTAGGGGGAAACAGATCAGTTGGGGATATGTTGTATAAGGCCACTATTTTTGATATTTTGATTTGTTGTTTCAGTGTTTGGTGATGCTGTGGCGGCGGACCTGAGCTGGCCTGCGCGTCAGAGCAGGGGCGTTGAGTATCTGTCCGACTCTACGGTGTTGGGATCTCAAGAGAGAAGTCCAGTATTGTCATGCAGATGCGGTCACAGTCACCGGACCAAGGGTGAGTTGATTATATTTTTTTTTGTAAACCGTAAAGGGGGTTGTGGCGACGTATCCTGGCTGATCCCTCTAACAAGTATGAATGTGTCAATGAGATTTTTTATGCTTCGGCATAAAATATCTCATTGAGGGGGTATTGTAGCGGGGCATTTTGGGCCTACCTGAGGCAATATAACAAAATTTGTAATTTTTTTTATGATAGTTAATAACATTTGTTATGATAGGGAAAAACGTAGGTAAATTTGCTATTTGGAGCGATCGCGACGGTGGCTGCACTGCTTGAGGCGTTGAATGCAGAATTATTTAATAATATTTTATAAACAACAGAACAGATTCAATAACCGACTAACTGTGCCAAAGTCAGTTCAAGGACACAATTAAACTGTAAACAAATTATATAACGGACGATCAGGCGATGTGTTGCGTCAGCGCATTACATAACGAGGTGTGTCACCAGTTCGTCAGACACTCAGCAAACGAAAGTAGTCTACTGGCGCAATGATACAAACTATATACAAACAAAGGAAATTGATCATCCTGCAACAGCCGCTTCACAAATTAGCGCCTGTAGTTCTCGCCCAGTCACATCTCATCACTCGCGCGAGTGACATGTAAAAGTTTCGAAACGTAAGTGCGGGCCCGCCGATAAAATATAAATGTGAGAAAAAATGTAAAAATATAACTAGCAGTTTTTTTCTCTTCAGTAAAACAGTTTTATCTTTTTCCGGAAATAATTATTTTTTAAAACTGAACAATGTGTAAAAGTGTGACGCCACCAACACGACAGAACAGCTAAGTAGCCATGCATTGTAGCCATTTTTTTTAAATTTTAACAAAGTTTTCGTTTTTCAAAATTAAGTAATGGGGGAAATAAATTTTAATCAAATATAAAATGAGAGATCTCTAAAGTAACTTGGTGTGTGTGTTGCGTGTGTACGTGAGAATGTATTTACATTAAGAAGGCTGGTTTGCGTTTTCTTTTTTAAAATGATTTATACTTAATATCTTAATAGGTTAATTATTTTAATTAACTATGTTTCAAATTTTACTTTCATGTGAGCTTTGTTAGAATGAGAATTGTGTAACAGAGGAAGGAGATAAAGAGGTAGTTTGTTTGCGATCCTTTAAAGTCAAATGTTAATAAATCTAAATGTTTGAATATCTAATCGTCAATAAATTTTAAGTCAGGGTAAACCATATAAAGTTCTTTATTTTGAACAACCATTCTGATTTCCTGTTCGCCGAAGGGAACCCAAACATGGTAAGTACGTATATTTTTTCTTTACAGTTGGCAGTAAAGATGGCGCCCGACAATAAACATTGAACACAGTATACAGTTCAATTATATTTATTTAATATCAATTTAATTAAAACTGTACACCATTAGTTTAAGAATATTTGTGTTATTGTTTAGAAAAAATAGTGTAAACATGTGTATTAATCAACAATTAAACCATTGTAATAGAATACCATAATGAAGTCATAATAGTAGTAGCAAATACTGCATAAGAATACGTTGTACATTGATACATAACCCCATAGGAAATGCACCTATAAAACAAAAAATCATATATGTTAATTGAACCAAGCAATCATCAACAATTGTCTCAATCAAAGATTCATTATAAATAATGATGCACGCAAATAAATAATGTCTTATACTGAAAGGCACAGCACATAAAGCAGATTAAATATAATAGCACAAAGCTAGATGAAAGGGAACCCAATATGACAAATTAGTTAAGCAAAATACATTATTAAAACTTGTACAAAGATCACTGAAAGTGTTACCAGTAGTTAGAAAAACAGCTAGTACTACTATGAGAACAGATTATAAGTGTAATAATAATAGTATTATGATCAAAATATTGGAAACTAACTGACTATGAATGAATAGCCAGATGTAAACAAAGACAATGTGACAAACTAGTTAAGCAAAATACCTTACTAAAACTTACACAGAGATTGATGAAAGTGTTACCAGTAGTTAGAAAGACATCTAATACTACTATGAGAACAGATCATGAGCATTATCTGGAAAAACGCATTACATTATGTGGAAAAACAAAAACAAAGTGACAATTTAAAAGAAAAGAGATCAGAAGGTAGTTAGATAAGACTACTAGTATATAAAACACAACATTGTTCATATAATAAAGTGTAAACCGATGTAAACAGATATTTATATTATTGTTAGAATACAAAACAAATGTCATTAGATAAGGAATAATAGTATTATAGGCGATTATAAATAATCGAATATGGACGCTTGAGACGCCATTATCAAACATTGTTTGAATAATAATTACTCCCAAATTTTGTATTAAGCAATTGAGAAATGGACTCAAAACGTTTAATAAGAAGTGTTATTGTGTAATTAGATAAGATTTGGTGAAATAAACTTATTAATTTTAAGATTCACCATAGGAATTTGTGAAATCATTGTAGTGAGTTAATAATGGACGGATTTCATTCTTGTTTGGACTTTATTTAAAGCCCAGGATGTCCGCGATCTATTGCCACTAACTATTCAACGATATGACAACTAATAAAAAAGTTATAACGATTATAAACTTTTTAATCATTTTGTGCATCAACGTTTACGTCACTATAATCTCAAACCCATATTGATATTGATAAATAAAGTTAACTGATAAATAATATAATAAATATAGTTAATTGATATTGATATAAACCCATAATTATCTCAAATTGATAAAAAATTAAAAGTTTTCTTAAACCAAGGTGTTTTGGGTCGGAGAGTTCGAAAAATTGAACCAATCAAATGAATTAAAACCAGCAGACAAGCCAGAGACGCTTAGGAGAAGCGTCACAGTCATCTTTCAATCATCAAGGAGTCAACACGCATAATTCGATGGGCAAGGTCGATGAAGAAGTTTTATTTGAATTGTGCGCGACACATACATGAGTCACGCTACACATAACAAAGAATTAACGAGTGTACAGTGCGGAGTGAATATAATAATAAAATACGGCCAGTGTATAATATCGGTCGTATTTTCGAGTTTTGTGTTTGTAAAAAACCAGGGAGTACTATATTTTCATTATTTAAAAAATAAAACGGAATTAATAATTCCTGTTATTGTTTGGGTACTACTTTAGTCAGTAGTATCGAAGTGTAGTAATTCTGATGAAAGTTATCAGAATTAATAAAAGAATTATTTCGCATTTTATTAATTTAAGAAATAAATGTTTTTACGACTTACCATAATTAAAAGAGTCAATATTAATTTAAATATTACAAAATATGAGTGTCACGAATAGTCGCTCAATTGACTCATGTCGTTTTGATTAGACTAATGAAAATATTTGTATTTTTTGCGAAAAAATATTCTAGTTAACTGATAGTTACGCATCAGATGTATTATGAATAGTATATATATGTTTAGATTATTAAGAACGCAATGAATAATATATTTAACCATAAAAACTACTTACGTTATTAGCTAACCTAGAAATAATAACAACAACTTGTCACCTTTTTTCATAATTCTGTTCTCAAGTAATACAAACCAAATGAAAGCTATCACAAGAGTTTTTTTTTATTATAAACTTTTTCTCTTGTCAATAAATAATTTTTATAGCCAACTATTAAATAATAATAGTAATTTTTAGCAGTGCAACTCAACGCACGTGTTATTACAGTAAATACTGTGTACTGTATCCCGCGTACGATGGTACGATAGTTATCGATTATATAGTACCGACTTTCAATTTTAATATTTGTTTGTTTGTTTTCTATTAATTCTTTATTAAATATTGTTATAAAACACAACATCTTGTATCTGGTATCATGCCACTTCAAAGATCACACGAACTTGGTAATTTAACTATGTAAAGAGGACATAACCTCTCTAACTAAAATTATTGTATTAACCTTCAGTGTTACCAGCCTTGAGGTTAAAAAGAGTTTCTTTTTATAAAAATTGTTCATAATAATTATTTTTCTGTAAGACTATTAGTGATTGATTGTTGATTTTAAAAGAGTTAATGGTATTCTAGAACTGTTAATAAATCTCAATTATTTTTTACCAGTGGAAAGAGTCTTTAATTTCAAAATTAAAATAGTTTAGCTATCATAACTAGTTCTATCAGAAGGTGGCGGCAGAATTTGAATATTTATTATAATTCAAATCATAATTCAGTCTTTATTTTATTTTATTGTGCATGCTTATCACGTACGATATTCAAATAGAATATCCACATGTACGTATAGAGTGTATGTTACAGCAGAAGCAGTCACCCAACAGAACAGTAATATCATCCACATATGGTAAGTGGGGAGGTGAACAGTGGAGTGCGAAAATACTTTTTAAATTGAAGGGTTTAAACGGGAATACTCACACAACTATTAATAACAATCAAACCGCTAATAATAATTACATTTTGAGATTTTATTATCTCATATCGTTGTGGATACCGGAGCGTATCTGCAATCACATACAATCATACACAACACACATCTATCAATATCTGTTCAATAACAGATTGACGAATCCAACGCGGGGCTTTAATTGATTTTATTACCCCGAATCTGTCTTATAACAGATTGGCGGTCCATCGCGGGCCAGGATTAACAGAGATAATACTTCAAATAACATCTACATCAACTACACTATCAAATCTGTCTTATAACAATATCTGCCAGTAATCCACTTAAAGGAGACCCCATGGCTAACCCTTCTCCTTGTTTAAAAAACTTGCCGTCAAATGTAAAATAATTTTGTTTCAACACTATTCGTAATATCAAGATTAATTCGTTAATTTCCTGTTGATTTAATATTGCCGTATTAAGTAAATTGTTTTGGAGAATCTCTATTGTTTCTTGTATAGGTATATTTGTGTATAAATTGACAATATCAAAAGAAACCAGCTTATAACTCGGTAATAAGTCGATGGAAATAATTTTGTTTATGAAATCTTTATTGTTCTTGATACTATGATTATTCTCTAGCTTTATACTGTTTTTTATTATATGTTGAAGTTTTTTTGCGATTTTGTACCCAGGTGCCGACGTGTAGTTAACTAAGGGACGTATTGGCATGTTGTCCTTATGTATTTTTGGCAAACCTGTGCATGCGGGTGCCTGTGCATTAATTTGTTTAATGTGGTGTCTAACATTTGCGTCAAACAAATTTATGCATTTGTTCACAGCGGAATTTAGTTCCTTTGTGTACTTGCTGGTGGGGTCATGCTCAAGTGTCTTAATAATGTTATTGTTAATAAATTCATAACATTTCTGCGTGTAATCTGCTTGACTCAATACAACTACAGTATTGCCTTTATCGGCTTTGGTAACTATTGCCTTATTTATTTCAATCTTTTGTTTTTTTGTTTTCATAAGGTTGAGCTCCTTCTTGTATTTTAGAAACTGGTTTTTATTTGTACTTAAGCCATCCATTTTTAATATGCGATCCAATTTACTGTTGATTACCGATCGTGTTACTTGTTGGGTTTCTTGGTTTTTAATGCATTTTATAGCAGCTTCAGCGTTTATAACTCCACGTAATAGGCTGTTTTTGCTAAGTTTAGGTAAGTTATATTGTAAACCTTTAGATAATAATTCTGTCTCGTCACTAGATAATTCGATATTGGTATAATTTACTACACGTTTATAAAAGTTATGTTTACAATTTACGTTATCATACATGTGTCGTTTCTTGTATAGGTTATCAAACTTCTTAATGTGTTTCGAGATAATGACTTTAATTACTTCTCTTATCTGTGCTTCTATCAATTCCATAACATTGCTAATGATAGCAGGATGCAAACTGTCTAATACTTTCAAATGTGCAATATACAAAATACGGTTCAATCTGTCCTTTTTCACATACAATTGCTTAATTTTTTCTTTTTGCCATATCTTCTGTGCTATTGATTTAATTTAACCGCTGCTAATGACTTATTTCGAATATTAATTTGGAAAAATTTGGTGTTATGTTGTTTTGTAAACATTTCTTAATGAATTTAATGTTGAGACTAGTCTTAATTATTTTCATCTTAACGTTCTTATATTTATAGACCAGGTTTGCCTGACCGGCTTCAAGATTCATTATATTTGGTCTCCAGTCGCAGTGAAATTGAAATAAATAAATACCTTTTTCTTTATCCGTGCTGCGACTACGTCTTTGATGTCTTACGACATGTTTCGGGAACACGTTCCCATCATCAGGTAAAATTGTTTTTTCTTCTAGTTCATAACGAACGTGTCAAGAATATAATAATTAAAACACATCAACACATAACACAATGAGTATGATAGAACTCAGTCCACGTAACAGTGCGCACTGCCGTACTATAACTGACCGCGTAATCAAACTATATATTCGGCTGGTGTACACAAGCGTTATCACTCTACAATACAGTATCATATAAACAGTGAGATTTAAATGTTAATTGATCATTAAGCAGTAGGTTTGGTTGAAATAATAGCGCTTTATATATTTCATATTCTTCCATGGCATCCATGTATCGGCTCTTACTGCATATATGTATGGGCGTAAAGTTATCTGTGAAAGCACTACAACTGTGATTGCTGTTTACCAGATGTAAAGCAAAGTTGGATTTGATTGACTTGATGTTCCTTTTTGGCAAATGTTCTTTATATCTGTCTTTAAATTTCCTGCCCGTTTGTCCTATGTAGAATTTATCACATTCACTACACTGGATTCTATATATGCCAGAACTGTTTTCGGTTGTTTTTTGTGTTCGAGGTTTTAATATGTTCAATATGTTATTAGTAGTTTTGAAGGACACGATGATGTCTAATTTTCTTAATTCATTTTTTATTATATTAGGAATCACATTAGTATATTCAACTGAAATATAATGGTTCTTTTTACCATCTAATTTTAATTTTCTTTCCATTTTATTCCTACGTTTGCGAATTAAGTTATCTATTATATCACTTTTATATCCATTATTGACAGCTATATGTTTAATAATATTTACTTCATCTTGAAAATCTTCCTGGTTCATAGGTATAGTTAAAAGTATATTTACGAAAGCATTAAAAGAGCCCATTTTCTGCGTATATGGGTGGAATGAATCAGCATGGACAGTTATATCCGTGGTAGTAGGTTTCCTGTATATTTTATATGTGATACAATCAGCGTTTCTTCGAACAGAAAGGTCTAAAAAGTTTAGGCAATTTTCATTTTCTACTTCCATGGTGAATTTTATGTTGTTATTTATGTTGTTCATGTATTTGAGTAACATGTCCATTTGTCTACAAGTGCCATTAAAAACCATGAACGTATCGTCAACATATCGCGTGTATGAGATAATTTTATCGTGGTAACTGTTACAGTTAGATAGCAGATAATTATTTTCATAAAAGTTAAGGTATATATTGTAATGTTACCAAATTTGGTAGTTACATAAAGTAAGCAATTATTACGTCAAGTGACGGGAAAGCATGAAAATATTTCTAAGTAAGTAAAATTATGTAAACAAAAAGTGTGTATCTACAGATATATTATTGTAAAATTCCAACAAAGAAGAAGGAAGTGTAACACAGCAGCATCGTACACAAAATAGAGAAAGAAAATGACCATGAGCCAATATAAAATGTTAGAAACCAGGCCCAATAGATTCCAACAGTGAGGGGAACCAACAAAACAGTAACTATATAAAATAAAAAGAAGAGACAACTCAAGAGCAACCACAATGAAGGCAGACAAACCAATATATTTATAAATATAAATACTATGGAACAACGACTACTACAATGGAAATATTGAAGAAGACGTTTAAACCTAAAGAAGAAAGGAAGAAGAAGGACAAGGAAACATGACATGAAGAGTGAAGATAATGGATAGACAATACAAGAAATCACCATTCACCAAGTATACTAGAGACAATACTAGTAGCCGGAAGAAGAATCACGATTATCAACTATGAAGAAACAGTGTTTAACATATTTAAGAAATCACAAACAGTAATAGTGAATACTTAATGTAAGTGTGAGAACCTGTGACCAGTTAACCAATTTTAACCTAATAAACCCCACAGACAATTCAAGTGATAAGGTTAATAGCAGAAGAAAATATGTTACCTTTATAGTGGAAACATCAAAGATTAAATAGTTAAAAATACACAGACAGTTAGTGTGCCTAATTTAATGAAGATTGTAATCCAAATAGATAATCATAAGACCACCAAGAAATGTAAGATAGAACAGTAATATCATTGTTCATAGAACCTGATAATAAAAAACTTTGTAAATTTTAAAAGAAATGTAACTGAATGCCACGGCAAAACAGAATACAATATAAAGAAGGGCCAGAAAAAATAATAACAAACAAAATAGTTTGTTAAGTATCAAACAACAATGTACCAGAAATTAGGTACAAAACACAACAAGAAATGTATTACAATTGTAGCGGGGCATTTTGGGCCTACCTGAGGCAATATAACAAAATTTGTAATTTTTTTTATGATAGTAAATAATATTTGTTATGATAGCGAAAAACGTAGGTAAATTTGCTATTTGGAGCTATCGCGACGGTGGCTGCACTGCTTGAGGTGTTGAATGCAGAATTATTTAATAATATTTTATAAACGAGAGAACAGATTCAATAACCGACTAACTGTGCTAAAGTCAGTTCAAGGACACAATTAAACTGTAAACAAATTATATAACGGACGATCAGGCGATGTGTTGCGTCAGCGTATTACATAACGAGGTGTGTCACCAGTTCGTCAGACACTCAGCAAACGAAAGTAGTCTACTGGCACAATGATACAAACTATATACAAACAAAGGAAATTGATCATCCTGCAACAGCCGCTTCACAAATTAGCGCCTGTAGTTCTCGCCCAGTCACATCTCATCACTCGCGTGAGTGACATGTAAAAGTTTCGAAACGTACGTGCGGGCCCGCCGATAAAATATAAATGTGAGAAAAAATGTAAAAATATAACTAGCAGTTTTTTTCTCTTCAGTAAAACAGTTTTATCTTTTTCCGGAAATAATTATTTTTTTAAACTGAACAATGTGTAAAAGTGTGACGCCACCAACACGACAGAACAGCTAAGTAGCCATGCATCGTAGCCATTTTTTTTTTATTTTAACAAAGTTTTCGTTTTTCAAAATTAAGTAATGGGGGAAATAAATTTTAATCAAATATAAAATGAGAGATCTCTAAAGTAACTTGGTGTGTGTGTTGCGTGTGTACGTGAGAATGTATTTACATTAAGAAGGCTGGTTTGCGTTTTCTTTTTTAAAATGATTTATACTTAATATCTTAATAGGTTAATTATGTTAATTAACTATGTTTCAAATTTTACTTTCATGTGAGCTTTGTTAGAATGAGAATTGTGTAACAGAGGAAGGAGATAAAGAGGTAGTTTGTTTGCGATCCTTTAAAGTCAAATGTTAATAAATCTAAATGTTTGAATATCTAATCGTCAATAAATTTTAAGTCAGGGTAAACCATATAAAGTTCTTTATTTTGAACAACCATTCTGATTTCCTGTTCGCCGAAGGGAACCCAAACATGGTAAGTACGTATATTTTTTCTTTACAGTTGGCAGTAAAGATGGCGCCCGACAATAAACATTGAACACAGTATAGAGTTCAATTATATTTATTTAATATCAATTTAATTAAAACTGTACAATTGGCTTGTGAACAGGGACAATTTTATATAAATAAATTTATATAAAATACGGCCTACTTGGGAGAGCAGAATAATGGTTGTTTAAGATAACGGAAAAATGTGTTAACATACGTAATAAGGTTATGTCATAAGTATGTTTAGTATGGGTAAGTAGAATATTTTTTTTTATAAATATGTGTTACATGCAATAATATTTTATAAAGAAATATATATCTAAAAGATTTATCAAAAATGGCAGATAATAATGATATCAGTTTATCTGCTAGTCAGATGGAAAATCAAATAAGTAGCGACTCCGGAATTCAAACAACTGACAGTAGTCTTGAGGAGTCAAAAATAATCCAGACAGTTGAGATTCATTCAACACCTATTTTAGGAAATCAAAATAAGAAACCTGATAATGATACTATGTTAGCAAGATTGTATGATATGATGTACAATAGTGTAGAAAAACAAGATAGTAATTTTAGAGAGTTAAAAAACCAAATCTATAACAAATTAGATGAACAGAAAGACAAGTTGAAAAGTGAGATACAAGAAATTAACAAACATTGTGAAAATACCAAAGTAGAATTTACTAATAAAATTAATCAAGTAGAGACCAAGTTAGATGACTCAATACAAAAGACAGATGTCAAATTTAATGAAATAGATAGCCAGATAGATAGAGTTGAGAAGCAAATCAATGAAAATAATGAAATATTAATAAATTCAATGAATAAGTATAACAATGACATAGAATCAAAAATTAATAAATGTTATATTGAAACTGAATGTAAGTTGAGTAGCGTAGTAATGACAGTTGAAAAAATTAGTCAAAATATTGATGAACACCAAAATAAGATAGACTCTAAAATAAATGAAATTGAAAGTAATTATAAGACAGAAATACAAGCAGTAAATGAATCTATTGAAATAATATCAAAAAATAATGTACAGTCTGAATATAGTAATGACAAGAAGTTATATTCACTCGAACAAAACATTAGTAGTGTGCGAGACGAATTAAGTTTAGTGAAAAATCAAAATGTAAACAATGTTACTGAACGCATATTTATGACACGAGACACAAATAATGAAATAGAATTAGAAACTTTTAATTGTGACAATCGTAGAGTACACCCAATGCAATTTTTAAATAGGGTTAGGGAGTTTAATCGATTTAATAGTAGTGGCTGGGAGGTTAAATTGCTGAAGATTATCAAATGTTTTAAAGGTAGTGCCGAGATATGGTCGGAAGTACACCATACCGAATGGGGTAGTTATGAGGATTTTGAGGTAGCTTTTCGAAACAAATATTGGTCAGAAGAAGACCAAGAAATCTTAAGAAGTAAAATAATGGGTACTGGGAATTTTGGTAGGATTAATAATCACCTAACCATATATGTAATGATGATATATAACGAAGCTAAGTATCTAGAACCACCGTTACCATTCCGATCATTTGTAAGACATATTAGCAAACACCTGCCCAGAGAGGTGCAAATCACGTTAATGACTAGAGAGATTACAAATATTAATGAATTAGAGAGCATGCTAGACGTGCTACAGAATATAGGGGAACGCGACATAGGGCGACGTCCAAACACACCAGTAGTACCACACCATAATAATAATAATAATTACTATCAGAACAGGGGTACACAGAGTTTTCATAGAGGAGCGCGGGGAGGAAGTTTTGATAACAGGGGCGAGAGTTGGCGGTGTAGAACCTGTGAAACCGACAATTATGCTAATAGAACCAATTGTTTCAGATGCCATCGGAACAGGGAGTGCGCCAGGAACGAGCGAGCAAATCCCCCACCAAATCAACAGTCGAGAGGAGGAGAATTTCATAGAGGAGCGCCGAGAGGAGGAGGACATTATAATAGAGGTAGAGGAGGAAATCATCCAGCTGTGGCGGGTCCCTCCACGGAAAACTAGGTAGGACAATGGAGAAGCGGGCCGAACCATTGTCTATGGAAAACAGGAGGGTCCAAATAATCAACAGATACCATAATAATGTTATCAAGATGGACATGGCGAAGGAACTGTTAGAAGAAGAGGAGAACAAGTTGATGGAACGCAGAGCAGGATTGACTGAGGTGACAATTAACATTGAAGGTAAGAATTATAAAACTTTAATTGATACCGGTAGCGAGATATCAGTAATTTCTGAAAATGTCATGGGTGAATTAAAAGAGTTAAACAAGAATATACCGTCATTACCAGTTGCAGGGGTTACAGTAGTGGGGGTAACTGGGTGAGAAGTAAGAGAATAACCAGACAAGTACAATTAAATATTTTAATAAATGAAGTTGAATTTGAAAACACTTTCCTAGTAGTTAAAGGGTTAAGTCTAGATGTAATATTGGGAAATGATTTTTTGGAAAGAAACGGAGCAGTAATAGATTTCAATAAACAAATAGTAAAATTTGAGAAGGGGAATAAACCAGTTAGAATAGAGTTTAAGAAAGTAGTAAATGAAGCTAAAGTCACGGGAATAAAAATGTTACATAAGCAGATAAGCGATAGAGAGTTAGAAACTAAAATAAATATCTGTCAAGAGAGTGAGAGCCTAGAGAATGAGGAGGGAGAAATGCATGAGCGTAATGAGTGTGTATGGGCAGATAGAGCCGATAAATTTTTCAATGAAAATACAGCTGTAGGAAATATTCAGCGAGAGGAGCTGTGGGCAGTTGTGGAGCGGTTCAGAGAGGTGTTTGATGAATCACCAGGGAAAGCGAAGGACTACATCTGCGAGCTGAAAGTTCGGGACCACGCACCATACATGCAGAGGAGCTACCCGGTGCCGTTTTCAAAGCGAAGGGCTGTACAGGAGGAACTGGACAGGATGATGCAGGGAGGCATAATTGAACGCTCAGTATCACCTTACTCAAATCCTTTGGTGGTAGTGATAAAAAAAGATGGCAAGGTAAGGTTATGTTTAGATGCTAGGAAAATTAATCAAATTATTATACCTGACAGGGAATCTCCGGAACCCATAAATGAGATTTTGCAGAAGTTTAGCGGAGTTAAATACATGACGTCCTTAGACCTGACCGCTGGATACTGGCAGGTGCCATTAGCAACAGAGAGCAGGAAATACACAGCTTTTCTTTTTAATGGTAAGAATTACCAGTTTAAACGCTTACCTTTTGGATTAAACACCAGTGTTGCCAGTTTTATCAAATGTTTAGATAATATTTTGCAACCTAAGGATTTAGACTTTTTAACTGTATATGTCGATGATATTTTGATAGCCTCTAGAACATTCACTGAACATTTAGAACACATAGAATATGTATTAGATAAGCTGCAAAGAGGGGGTTTAACAGTGAATTGGGACAAGTCTAAGTTTCTGCAGACAGAAATACACTTTTTAGGATTTATTATTACACAGGAGGGGATATTAGCCAACCCTGACAAAGTCGAAGCCATAATGCGATTCCCTGAACCTAAAAACATTAAGCAATTACAAAGTTTTTTAGGCCTATGCAATTTTTACAGGAAATTTCAGGAGAACTACGCGCACACAACATCCAAACTGAGTGCTGTACTGCAGAAGAATAAACAGTGGAGATGGGGTGATACGGAACGAACTGCGTTTAATGAAATTAAGAGAAAGTTTAGTCACATGATCATGATGAATCATCCCGATTTTAATAAGACTTTTTATTTGCAGACCGACACCAGCAATGTAGCGCTAGGGGCGGAGTTATACCAGGAGAGCTGCGACAAGGAACACCTGACGATCGCCTTCGCCAGTAGATCGCTGTTGTCGGCGGAAAAAAATTACACGACCACTGAAAAAGAACTTCTAAGTATTGTGTTCGCCGTGGGTAAATTCCGCACCTACATCCTAGGGAATACTACGATAATCCGGACGGACCACAAGGCACTGTCATTTCTGAATTCATGTAAGCTAACACACAGCAGATTAACCAGGTGGGTATTAGTCTTACAAGAATATAACTTTTCATGGGAGTACATAAAGGGGTCAGATAATAAGGTACCAGATACACTTTCTAGAGTAGATGTTATAGATAATAAAACTGGTAGGGACCTTAAAGAAATAGAAATTTTTAGGCTAACTAGAGAAGATAGAATTTTTGGTGAGGAATTAAGTGATATTAAAAACATGCAAAGATCTGATAGTAAATTGGGTAAAGTAATTGTTAGTTTAGAAACAGATGTAGAGGGATCTGAATATAATGAGCGATTTCAAGTATATCAAGGTATTTTGTTTAAAAAAGTAGATGGTGGGGAGCGTGATTGGAGGTTAGTTATACCTGAGGGATTAATAGATAAAATTGTTTGGGATTGTCATATAAGGTATGGTCATTTTGGTGCGAGAAAGTGTGCTAATGTTTTGAAAGAGTCATGTATATTTAAGAATATGGAGAGGAGAGTGAGAAAAGTGTTGAGAGTGTGTGATTTATGTCAAAAATCGAAAGTAGTGAATTACAGGGTGGAAGGAGAGATGAATTACATAAAAGTAGATAAACCTTTTGATCTAGTTGCGGTTGATTTGTATGGACCATTACCCAGAGGCAGAGGGGGTGTGTTATATGTATTTGTAGTTCTAGACACTTTTTCAAAGTTTGTGAAGTTATATACCATTAAGAGAGCAACTAGTAAAGTACTTAGCGAGAAAATAGTAAAAGACTACATGCTTAATGTTGGAAAACCGAAAATTATATTATCTGACCATGGTCCACAGTTTATAAGCGGCAAGTGGCGGCAGACGCTTGGATGGGAAGGCATCATACCCAAGCATACGGCAGTGTACCATCCTCAGTCGAACCAAGCAGAACGGGTGATGAGAGAGATTGGCAGGATATTTCGGGCGTACTGTCACGCCAAACACACAGAATGGCCATCCTATGTGAAAAAAGTAGAGGAGTGGCTGAATTGTACCACCCATGAGTCCACGGGATTTACGCCGCATGAGTTGATCAGGGGAACAAGGCCGCCCAGGATATTGGAACAACTTTTCGAGTACCCACCTGAAGGTCAGATTTTGGACAGGAACATGAAAATTAGATTGGCGAACAAGAATTTACTGACTAGAGGAGAGCGACGAAAACAGAAACATGATGCCAAGGGTAAATGGACCAAGTATGAGGTAGGTCAGTTAGTGTTAGTAAAAAGACATGATTTGTCCAGTGCTCAAGATAGAGAAATAAAGAAGTTTTTCTTGTTGTATGAAGGACCTTATGAAGTTATAGAAATAAAAATGCAGAATGCGTATGTGCTGAGGAATCCAGCGACGCAGGAAATAGTAGGTACTCAAAATGCGACGAATTTAAAATTGTATCGGTCACTTTAATTATATTATGTGTATAAATAAGTTTTAAATATTATTGTTTGTTTTCAGAAGGGATCTTCCCCCATTTTCGGGCGGTCACGATCTTACCAGTCCTGGCCGTGGAATTCGGAACTAGGAGGCGGGCCATGGTTGGCGGATCTTCCTTCGGGCGGTGAAAACAACGATGGTCCGGCTCCACCAAAATTGGTATAAACTAGAAAACTTAACTACACATTTGAACAGGGAGGGGGACCCCAACAGGTACGTGACATAAATTATTTTTTATACACTCCAGGCGCAGTGGTTTCGGTGTACCTGTCACGTGCCTGCACTGCCTTAGAGTGTTGTAAATAATGGAGGCTGCATTTAAGTAAAAGGCAGTGCATACAAATTTAAATATTTTAGTGTCAAGGGCAAAATTAAAATGGAGCCTTGACAATATTTTCTGTTTTGCCCGAAACGACGGGTTTTGGGGCAAGACGGTTTGGCGCAAGGTAGAAAGCGGGTTTGAAGAAATGGTAGGAGAGGGGGAGTAGTGTGTTTCAGAGGGGGGGACGTGAATTCACGTAGTGGATCTACCTTGTGCCTATTCTTTTTGCGGCAAGACCCGGCATTTCAGGCGACTGCGACCTTCCTAGACATGGTGAATGTCACGATAGAGTCAGCCTTCAATGTAAAAAAAAACTTTGGATGTGCATAATTTTAAATTTAAATAAATTTTTAGAAATAAGTGACCAAATATAATTGGCAAATTTTAGTATCAGTGAGTATAGGAACGTTTTGAAGAAAGGTGTAGCAAAATAAAAACTTGTTAGCAATACAAGATGTGGGGATAATAATGGGGGTAGATTGGTGCTCAATGAAGTGATAGAACAGTGGAGTGTGGAACTGCAACGGTTGAAAGTTTAGTTTTTCCATTCTAATTAATTAGTTAGTAAGTTGCTGTTGCTGGGGTGGCATGTGCCCCAGTAGATAGCGGAAAGTGTTGGGGGTAACCGAGAGTGTTACCTCCATCGGAGGCCAACATGGCAAAAATGCACGACACACCCTTTTGTATAATTTTATATTGTACTTTGATAAATTGCCGTGTCGTGCATAATAGTGATGATGTGTACATGCCTGAAGGAAGAGATGATTTCCCCGACTTTTCGGGTGATTACTGCCTTACCAGCACTAATCGTGGTTTTGGCTAGCGGTTAGCTATGGTCATACCAAGTCCCTTGACCATAGCTGGCTTGAAATTGGTCTATATTAGAAATTAATGGGGGTGAAACTAGGGGAAATCCCGGGAACTATGGAACAGCGGCTGCCACTCTGTTCGAGGAGGAACAGCAGAGCCAGGTGGTAGACCCGCAGTAAGGGTGCATAATTATAGACAAAGATATGATGATATCTATACCTTTTCAAATGTAACGCAGAAGCAAGGACACGGAGATGTAACATTCCTCCAAAACCTCAGTCCTTGTGGACGCAACTGGACGCCACAGTCCAGGGGGGGTCATAGTGTGTGTGGCTGGGCGGTTATGATTTGCTACTCAATAATTTTGTTTTGATTTGAAAATTAGATGCACTAAATACTTCCTATAATGTGTTTATTATGTCTTATTGTGTTAATTGTATTTAGTATGTTAGGAATAAGGATTATAAAAAGCTAATAATATGTTTTCAATGTGTTTATAAATTTTAAATATAAAATGCAAAATAGTTGTGATAGTTAAAATTTTCAATGAGTTACAAAAGATAGAAATGGGTGATAGTCATTGTTTGAATAAAATGTTTGAGTCAGTCCAAGTTGAATTTTTGTGGGACATATAGATCTGTCCAAATTGAAGCCAAAGTTAAAGAAATAATAGAGATTAAAATAATGCAATGTTGTTTTGAGTTAATGTATGTGATAGAATTTTGAGAAGTATAAGTGGAGACACAGTAGAATTGGAGAATTTATGTAGAATTTTGAGTGATATATTGTTGTTTATTTTGATGATGTTATTTTGTTGAAGTTGTAGTAAGGTTAAGAGATTGAGATTTTGGGGATGGCAATTTTGTAGTAGGGGTAGTGTAGTGTGGGAGTCCGCAACATAAGGGTTGGGACGGGATTTGGTATAGTTTTAGTGGGAAGGGGTTGCCTTAGGTAGAATCCAGGAACCAGAGAACGGGAATTGAGTTTTTTGGGGGGGGGAAACACTTATCCTATGTACAAACGGTTAGAGAGTATTTTTTTTATATATAGAGAGAAGGCGGCGAATGGAGTTAAAGTAGTGAGTAGTTAGAGGTAGAGAAGGGTTAGTAGAATTTATGATAGAGGGGTGTCATACTAGTTAAAGATTTTGTAAGGGAGCGTTAGAGTAATAAAAGGGGTAAGATTATGAGTAAATGCCAAGTTGATAAAGTGAATTATAATGAATAACGTAGAATCACCCAACTGAATGAAATGGAATACTAATTGCAATGTTATGGAAAAAAAAAAATTTTTAATTTGAGAAACGAATTAATAAAAGTTAAATTGAGATTAAAAGGTAAATTTTATGATTTTATATGCAAATTCAATGATGTAAAATGTGTAAATTTTAAATACATGTTTAATTTTAGATAACGATAACAATGTGAATTATTAATGTACTATGTTTTCTTATGTTAGGTTAAGTTGTTAGGTATTCGGATATGTTAGAAGTAAGTAGAAACAAAACCAGTGCTTCTTAGCGCAAACCAGCACCGCTAGGGGGAAACAGATCAGTTGGGGATATGTTGTATAAGGCCACTATTTTTGATATTTTGATTTGTTGTTTCAGTGTTTGGTGATGCTGTGGCGGCGGACCTGAGCTGGCCTGCGCGTCAGAGCAGGGGCGTTGAGTATCTGTGTGACTCTACGGTGTTGGGATCTCGAGAGAGAAGTCCAGTATTGTCATGCAGATGCGGTCACAGTCACCGGACCAAGGGTGAGTTGGTTATATTTTTTTTTGTAAACCGTAAAGGGGGTTGTGGCGACGTATCCTGGCTGATCCCTCTAGCAAGTATGAATGTGTCAATGAGATTTTTTATGCTTCGGCATAAAATATCTCATTGAGGGGGTATTGTAGCGGGGCATTTTGGGCCTACCTGAGGCAATATAACAAAATTTGTAATTTTTTTTATGATAGTAAATAACATTTGTTATGATAGGGAAAAACGTAGGTAAATTTGCTATTTGGAGCGATCGCGACGGTGGCTGCACTGCTTGAGGCGTTGAATGCAGAATTATTTAATAATATTTTATAAACAACAGAACAGATTCAATAACCGACTAACTGTGCCAAAGTCAGTTCAAGGACACAATTAAACTGTAAACAAATTATATAACGGACGATCAGGCGATGTGTTGCGTCAGCGCATTACATAACGAGGTGTGTCACCAGTTCGTCAGACACTCAGCAAACGAAAGTAGTCTACTGGCGCAATGATACAAACTATATACAAACAAAGGAAATTGATCATCCTGCAACAGCCGCTTCACAAATTAGCGCCTGTAGTTCTCGCCCAGTCACATCTCATCACTCGCGCGAGTGACATGTAAAAGTTTCGAAACGTAAGTGCGGGCCCGCCGATAAAATATAAATGTGAGAAAAAATGTAAAAATATAACTAGCAGTTTTTTTCTCTTCAGTAAAACAGTTTTATCTTTTTCCGGAAATAATTATTTTTTAAAACTGAACAATGTGTAAAAGTGTGACGCCACCAACACGACAGAACAGCTAAGTAGCCATGCATTGTAGCCATTTTTTTTAAATTTTAACAAAGTTTTCGTTTTTCAAAATTAAGTAATGGGGGAAATAAATTTTAATCAAATATAAAATGAGAGATCTCTAAAGTAACTTGGTGTGTGTGTTGCGTGTGTACGTGAGAATGTATTTACATTAAGAAGGCTGGTTTGCGTTTTCTTTTTTAAAATGATTTATACTTAATATCTTAATAGGTTAATTATTTTAATTAACTATGTTTCAAATTTTACTTTCATGTGAGCTTTGTTAGAATGAGAATTGTGTAACAGAGGAAGGAGATAAAGAGGTAGTTTGTTTGCGATCCTTTAAAGTCAAATGTTAATAAATCTAAATGTTTGAATATCTAATCGTCAATAAATTTTAAGTCAGGGTAAACCATATAAAGTTCTTTATTTTGAACAACCATTCTGATTTCCTGTTCGCCGAAGGGAACCCAAACATGGTAAGTACGTATATTTTTTCTTTACAGTTGGCAGTAAAGATGGCGCCCGACAATAAACATTGAACACAGTATACAGTTCAATTATATTTATTTAATATCAATTTAATTAAAACTGTACACCATTAGTTTAAGAATATTTGTGTTATTGTTTAGAAAAAATAGTGTAAACATGTGTATTAATCAACAATTAAACCATTGTAATAGAATACCATAATGAAGTCATAATAGTAGTAGCAAATACTGCATAAGAATACGTTGTACATTGATACATAACCCCATAGGAAATGCACCTATAAAACAAAAAATCATATATGTTAATTGAACCAAGCAATCATCAACAATTGTCTCAATCAAAGATTCATTATAAATAATGATGCACGCAAATAAATAATGTCTTATACTGAAAGGCACAGCACATAAAGCAGATTAAATATAATAGCACAAAGCTAGATGAAAGGGAACCCAATATGACAAATTAGTTAAGCAAAATACATTATTAAAACTTGTACAAAGATCACTGAAAGTGTTACCAGTAGTTAGAAAAACAGCTAGTACTACTATGAGAACAGATTATAAGTGTAATAATAATAGTATTATGATCAAAATATTGGAAACTAACTGACTATGAATGAATAGCCAGATGTAAACAAAGACAATGTGACAAACTAGTTAAGCAAAATACCTTACTAAAACTTACACAGAGATTGATGAAAGTGTTACCAGTAGTTAGAAAGACATCTAATACTACTATGAGAACAGATCATGAGCATAAGAATAGTAATTTTATAGACAAATTATTGAAAACTAAATGACTATGATGGTGGAATCAGAATGTAAACAAACACTATGTAGCAAGTTATTCAAGCAAAATGCACCATCCAAACTTGTTCAAAGGTAAATAAAAATGTTATCAGTAGTCAGAAGGATATCTGATACTACTATGAGAATATATATCAAATGTAATAATAACAATTTAGTTATTGATTTATTAAAAAATAACTGACTACCATGTCATAACCTGATGTAAACAAACCCAATACTAGGAATTGAAAGGTTTTCAGATAGCAAAAGACTAACAAATATATTAAATAAACTAGGTACTATAGTTGTACACTATTTGCATTTTCAACATTATATACATTATGTGGAAAAACAAAAACAAAGTGACAATTTAAAAGAAAAGAGATCAGAAGGTAGTTAGATAAGACTACTAGTATATAAAACACAACATTGTTCATATAATAAAGTGTAAACCGATGTAAACAGATATTTATATTATTGTTAGAATACAAAACAAATGTCATTAGATAAGGAATAATAGTATTATAGGTGATTATAAATAATCGAATATGGACGCTTGAGACGCCATTATCAAACATTGTTTGAATAATAATTACTCCCAAATTTTGTATTAAGCAATTGAGAAATGGACTCAAAACGTTTAATAAGAAGTGTTATTGTGTAATTAGATAAGATTTGGTGAAATAAACTTATTAATTTTAAGATTCACCATAGGAATTTGTGAAATCATTGTAGTGAGTTAATAATGGACGGATTTCATTCTTGTTTGGACTTTATTTAAAGCCCAGGATGTCCGCGATCTATTGCCACTAACTATTCAACGATATGACAACTAATAAAAAAGTTATAACGATTATAAACTTTTTAATCATTTTGTGCATCAACGTTTACGTCACTATAATCTCAAACCCATATTGATATTGATAAATAAAGTTAACTGATAAATAATATAATAAATATAGTTAATTGATATTGATATAAACCCATAATTATCTCAAATTGATAAAAAATTAAAAGTTTTCTTAAACCAAGGTGTTTTGGGTCGGAGAGTTCGAAAAATTGAACCAATCAAATGAATTAAAACCAGCAGACAAGCCAGAGACGCTTAGGAGAAGCGTCACAGTCATCTTTCAATCATCAAGGAGTCAACACGCATAATTCGATGGGCAAGGTCGATGAAGAAGTTTTATTTGAATTGTGCGCGACACATACATGAGTCACGCTACACATAACAAAGAATTAACGAGTGTACAGTGCGGAGTGAATATAATAATAAAATACGGCCAGTGTATAATATCGGTCGTATTTTCGAGTTTTGTGTTTGTAAAAAACCAGGGAGTACTATATTTTCATTATTTAAAAAATAAAACGGAATTAATAATTCCTGTTATTGTTTGGGTACTACTTTAGTCAGTAGTATCGAAGTGTAGTAATTCTGATGAAAGTTATCAGAATTAATAAAAGAATTATTTCGCATTTTATTAATTTAAGAAATAAATGTTTTTACGACTTACCATAATTAAAAGAGTCAATATTAATTTAAATATTACAAAATATGAGTGTCACGAATAGTCGCTCAATTGACTCATGTCGTTTTGATTAGACTAATGAAAATATTTGTATTTTTTGCGAAAAAATATTCTAGTTAACTGATAGTTACGCATCAGATGTATTATGAATAGTATATATATGTTTAGATTATTAAGAACGCAATGAATAATATATTTAACCATAAAAACTACTTACGTTATTAGCTAACCTAGAAATAATAACAACAACTTGTCACCTTTTTTCATAATTCTGTTCTCAAGTAATACAAACCAAATGAAAGCTATCACAAGAGTTTTTTTTTATTATAAACTTTTTCTCTTGTCAATAAATAATTTTTATAGCCAACTATTAAATAATAATAGTAATTTTTAGCAGTGCAACTCAACGCACGTGTTATTACAGTAAATACTGTGTACTGTATCCCGCGTACGATGGTACGATAGTTATCGATTATATAGTACCGACTTTCAATTTTAATATTTGTTTGTTTGTTTTCTATTAATTCTTTATTAAATATTGTTATAAAACACAACATCTTGTATCTGGTATCATGCCACTTCAAAGATCACACGAACTTGGTAATTTAACTATGTAAAGAGGACATAACCTCTCTAACTAAAATTATTGTATTAACCTTCAGTGTTACCAGCCTTGAGGTTAAAAAGAGTTTCTTTTTATAAAAATTGTTCATAATAATTATTTTTCTGTAAGACTATTAGTGATTGATTGTTGATTTTAAAAGAGTTAATGGTATTCTAGAACTGTTAATAAATCTCAATTATTTTTTACCAGTGGAAAGAGTCTTTAATTTCAAAATTAAAATAGTTTAGCTATCATAACTAGTTCTATCAGAAGGTGGCGGCAGAATTTGAATATTTATTATAATTCAAATCATAATTCAGTCTTTATTTTATTTTATTGTGCATGCTTATCACGTACGATATTCAAATAGAATATCCACATGTACGTATAGAGTGTATGTTACAGCAGAAGCAGTCACCCAACAGAACAGTAATATCATCCACATATGGTAAGTGGGGAGGTGAACAGTGGAGTGCGAAAATACTTTTTAAATTGAAGGGTTTAAACGGGAATACTCACACAACTATTAATAACAATCAAACCGCTAATAATAATTACATTTTGAGATTTTATTATCTCATATCGTTGTGGATACCGGAGCGTATCTGCAATCACATACAATCATACACAACACACATCTATCAATATCTGTTCAATAACAGATTGACGAATCCAACGCGGGGCTTTAATTGATTTTATTACCCCGAATCTGTCTTATAACAGATTGGCGGTCCATCGCGGGCCAGGATTAACAGAGATAATACTTCAAATAACATCTACATCAACTACACTATCAAATCTGTCTTATAACAATATCTGCCAGTAATCCACTTAAAGGAGACCCCATGGCTAACCCTTCTCCTTGTTTAAAAAACTTGCCGTCAAATGTAAAATAATTTTGTTTCAACACTATTCGTAATATCAAGATTAATTCGTTAATTTCCTGTTGATTTAATATTGCCGTATTAAGTAAATTGTTTTGGAGAATCTCTATTGTTTCTTGTATAGGTATATTTGTGTATAAATTGACAATATCAAAAGAAACCAGCTTATAACTCGGTAATAAGTCGATGGAAATAATTTTGTTTATGAAATCTTTATTGTTCTTGATACTATGATTATTCTCTAGCTTTATACTGTTTTTTATTATATGTTGAAGTTTTTTTGCGATTTTGTACCCAGGTGCCGACGTGTAGTTAACTAAGGGACGTATTGGCATGTTGTCCTTATGTATTTTTGGCAAACCTGTGCATGCGGGTGCCTGTGCATTAATTTGTTTAATGTGGTGTCTAACATTTGCGTCAAACAAATTTATGCATTTGTTCACAGCAGAATTTAGTTCCTTTGTGTACTTGCTGGTGGGGTCATGCTCAAGTGTCTTAATAATGTTATTGTTAATAAATTCATAACATTTCTGCGTGTAATCTGCTTGACTCAATACAACTACAGTATTGCCTTTATCGGCTTTGGTAACTATTGCCTTATTTATTTCAATCTTTTGTTTTTTTGTTTTCATAAGGTTGAGCTCCTTCTTGTATTTTAGAAACTGGTTTTTATTTGTACTTAAGCCATCCATTTTTAATATGCGATCCAATTTACTGTTGATTACCGATCGTGTTACTTGTTGGGTTTCTTGGTTTTTAATGCATTTTATAGCAGCTTCAGCGTTTATAACTCCACGTAATAGGCTGTTTTTGCTAAGTTTAGGTAAGTTATATTGTAAACCTTTAGATAATAATTCTGTCTCGTCACTAGATAATTCGATATTGGTATAATTTACTACACGTTTATAAAAGTTATGTTTACAATTTACGTTATCATACATGTGTCGTTTCTTGTATAGGTTATCAAACTTCTTAATGTGTTTCGAGATAATGACTTTAATTACTTCTCTTATCTGTGCTTCTATCAATTCCATAACATTGCTAATGATAGCAGGATGCAAACTGTCTAATACTTTCAAATGTGCAATATACAAAATACGGTTCAATCTGTCCTTTTTCACATACAATTGCTTAATTTTTTCTTTTTGCCATATCTTCTGTGCTATTGATTTAATTTAACCGCTGCTAATGACTTATTTTGAATATTAATTTGGAAAAATTTGGTGTTATGTTGTTTTGTAAACATTTCTTAATGAATTTAATGTTGAGACTAGTCTTAATTATTTTCATCTTAACGTTCTTATATTTATAGACCAGGTTTGCCTGACCGGCTTCAAGATTCATTATATTTGGTCTCCAGTCGCAGTGAAATTGAAATAAATAAATACCTTTTTCTTTATCCGTGCTGCGACTACGTCTTTGATGTCTTACGACATGTTTCGGGAACACGTTCCCATCATCAGGTAAAATTGTTTTTTCTTCTAGTTCATAACGAACGTGTCAAGAATATAATAATTAAAACACATCAACACATAACACAATGAGTATGATAGAACTCAGTCCACGTAACAGTGCGCACTGCCGTACTATAACTGACCGCGTAATCAAACTATATATTCGGCTGGTGTACACAAGCGTTATCACTCTACAATACAGTATCATATAAACAGTGAGATTTAAATGTTAATTGATCATTAAGCAGTAGGTTTGGTTGAAATAATAGCGCTTTATATATTTCATATTCTTCCATGGCATCCATGTATCGGCTCTTACTGCATATATGTATGGGCGTAAAGTTATCTGTGAAAGCACTAAAACTGTGATTGCTGTTTACCAGATGTAAAGCAAAGTTGGATTTGATTGACTTGATGTTCCTTTTTGGCAAATGTTCTTTATATCTGTCTTTAAATTTCCTGCCCGTTTGTCCTATGTAGAATTTATCACATTCACTACACTGGATTCTATATATGCCAGAACTGTTTTCGGTTGTTTTTTGTGTTCGAGGTTTTAATATGTTCAATATGTTATTAGTAGTTTTGAAGGACACGATGATGTCTAATTTTCTTAATTCATTTTTTATTATATTAGGAATCACATTAGTATATTCAACTGAAATATAATGGTTCTTTTTACCATCTAATTTTAATTTTCTTTCCATTTTATTCCTACGTTTGCGAATTAAGTTATCTATTATATCACTTTTATATCCATTATTGACAGCTATATGTTTAATAATATTTACTTCATCTTGAAAATCTTCCTGGTTCATAGGTATAGTTAAAAGTATATTTACGAAAGCATTAAAAGAGCCCATTTTCTGCGTATATGGGTGGAATGAATCAGCATGGACAGTTATATCCGTGGTAGTAGGTTTCCTGTATATTTTATATGTGATACAATCAGCGTTTCTTCGAACAGAAAGGTCTAAAAAGTTTAGGCAATTTTCATTTTCTACTTCCATGGTGAATTTTATGTTGTTATTTATGTTGTTCATGTATTTGAGTAACATGTCCATTTGTCTACAAGTGCCATTAAAAACCATGAACGTATCGTCAACATATCGCGTGTATGAGATAATTTTATCGTGGTAACTGTTACAGTTAGATAGCAGATAATTATTTTCATAAAAGTTAAGGTATATATTGTAATGTTACCAAATTTGGTAGTTACATAAAGTAAGCAATTATTACGTCAAGTGACGGGAAAGCATGAAAATATTTCTAAGTAAGTAAAATTATGTAAACAAAAAGTGTGTATCTACAGATATATTATTGTAAAATTCCAACAAAGAAGAAGGAAGTGTAACATAGCAGCATCGTACACAAAATAGAGAAAGAAAATGACCATGAGCCAATATAAAATGTTAGAAACCAGGCCCAATAGATTCCAACAGTGAGGGGAACCAACAAAACAGTAACTATATAAAATAAAAAGAAGAGACAACTCAAGAGCAACCACAATGAAGGCAGACAAACCAATATATTTATAAATATAAATACTATGGAACAACGACTACTACAATGGAAATATTGAAGAAGACGTTTAAACCTAAAGAAGAAAGGAAGAAGAAGGACAAGGAAACATGACATGAAGAGTGAAGATAATGGATAGACAATACAAGAAATCACCATTCACCAAGTATACTAGAGACAATACTAGTAGCCGGAAGAAGAATCACGATTATCAACTATGAAGAAACAGTGTTTAACATATTTAAGAAATCACAAACAGTAATAGTGAATACTTAATGTAAGTGTGAGAACCTGTGACCAGTTAACCAATTTTAACCTAATAAACCCCACAGACAATTCAAGTGATAAGGTTAATAGCAGAAGAAAATATGTTACCTTTATAGTGGAAACATCAAAGATTAAATAGTTAAAAATACACAGACAGTTAGTGTGCCTAATTTAATGAAGATTGTAATCCAAATAGATAATCATAAGACCACCAAGAAATGTAAGATAGAACAGTAATATCATTGTTCATAGAACCTGATAATAAAAAACTTTGTAAATTTTAAAAGAAATGTAACTGAATGCCACGGCAAAACAGAATACAATATAAAGAAGGGCCAGAAAAAATAATAACAAACAAAATAGTTTGTTAAGTATCAAACAACAATGTACCAGAAATTAGGTACAAAACACAACAAGAAATGTATTACAATTGTAGCGGGGCATTTTGGGCCTACCTGAGGCAATATAACAAAATTTGTAATTTTTTTTATGATAGTAAATAATATTTGTTATGATAGGGAAAAACGTAGGTAAATTTGCTATTTGGAGCTATCGCGACGGTGGCTGCACTGCTTGAGGTGTTGAATGCAGAATTATTTAATAATATTTTATAAACGAGAGAACAGATTCAATAACCGACTAACTGTGCTAAAGTCAGTTCAAGGACACAATTAAACTGTAAACAAATTATATAACGGACGATCAGGCGATGTGTTGCGTCAGCGTATTACATAACGAGGTGTGTCACCAGTTCGTCAGACACTCAGCAAACGAAAGTAGTCTACTGGCACAATGATACAAACTATATACAAACAAAGGAAATTGATCATCCTGCAACAGCCGCTTCACAAATTAGCGCCTGTAGTTCTCGCCCAGTCACATCTCATCACTCGCGTGAGTGACATGTAAAAGTTTCGAAACGTACGTGCGGGCCCGCCGATAAAATATAAATGTGAGAAAAAATGTAAAAATATAACTAGCAGTTTTTTTCTCTTCAGTAAAACAGTTTTATCTTTTTCCGGAAATAATTATTTTTTTAAACTGAACAATGTGTAAAAGTGTGACGCCACCAACACGACAGAACAGCTAAGTAGCCATGCATCGTAGCCATTTTTTTTTTATTTTAACAAAGTTTTCGTTTTTCAAAATTAAGTAATGGGGGAAATAAATTTTAATCAAATATAAAATGAGAGATCTCTAAAGTAACTTGGTGTGTGTGTTGCGTGTGTACGTGAGAATGTATTTACATTAAGAAGGCTGGTTTGCGTTTTCTTTTTTAAAATGATTTATACTTAATATCTTAATAGGTTAATTATGTTAATTAACTATGTTTCAAATTTTACTTTCATGTGAGCTTTGTTAGAATGAGAATTGTGTAACAGAGGAAGGAGATAAAGAGGTAGTTTGTTTGCGATCCTTTAAAGTCAAATGTTAATAAATCTAAATGTTTGAATATCTAATCGTCAATAAATTTTAAGTCAGGGTAAACCATATAAAGTTCTTTATTTTGAACAACCATTCTGATTTCCTGTTCGCCGAAGGGAACCCAAACATGGTAAGTACGTATATTTTTTCTTTACAGTTGGCAGTAAAGATGGCGCCCGACAATAAACATTGAACACAGTATAGAGTTCAATTATATTTATTTAATATCAATTTAATTAAAACTGTACAATTGGCTTGTGAACAGGGACAATTTTATATAAATAAATTTATATAAAATACGGCCTACTTGGGAGAGCAGAATAATGGTTGTTTAAGATAACGGAAAAATGTGTTAACATACGTAATAAGGTTATGTCATAAGTATGTTTAGTATGGGTAAGTAGAATATTTTTTTTTATAAATATGTGTTACATGCAATAATATTTTATAAAGAAATATATATCTAAAAGATTTATCAAAAATGGCAGATAATAATGATATCAGTTTATCTGCTAGTCAGATGGAAAATCAAATAAGTAGCGACTCCGGAATTCAAACAACTGACAGTAGTCTTGAGGAGTCAAAAATAATACAGACAGTTGAGATTCATTCAACACCTATTTTAGGAAATCAAAATAAGAAACCTGATAATGATACTATGTTAGCAAGATTGTATGATATGATGTACAATAGTGTAGAAAAACAAGATAGTAATTTTAGAGAGTTAAAAAACCAAATCTATAACAAATTAGATGAACAGAAAGACGAGTTGAAAAGTGAGATACAAGAAATTAACAAACATTGTGAAAATACCAAAGTAGAATTTACTAATAAAATTAATCAAGTAGAGACCAAGTTAGATGACTCAATACAAAAGACAGATGTCAAATTTAATGAAATAGATAGCCAGATAGATAGAGTTGAGAAGCAAATCAATGAAAATAATGAAATATTAATAAATTCAATGAATAAGTATAACAATGACATAGAATCAAAAATTAATAAATGTTATATTGAAACTGAATGTAAGTTGAGTAGCGTAGTAATGACAGTTGAAAAAATTAGTCAAAATATTGATGAACACCAAAATAAGATAGACTCTAAAATAAATGAAATTGAAAGTAATTATAAGACAGAAATACAAGCAGTAAATGAATCTATTGAAATAATATCAAAAAATAATGTACAGTCTGAATATAGTAATGACAAGAAGTTATATTCACTCGAACAAAACATTAGTAGTGTGCGAGACGAATTAAGTTTAGTGAAAAATCAAAATGTAAACAATGTTACTGAACGCATATTTATGACACGAGACACAAATAATGAAATAGAATTAGAAACTTTTAATTGTGACAATCGTAGAGTACACCCAATGCAATTTTTAAATAGGGTTAGGGAGTTTAATCGATTTAATAGTAGTGGCTGGGAGGTTAAATTGCTGAAGATTATCAAATGTTTTAAAGGTAGTGCCGAGATATGGTCGGAAGTACACCATACCGAATGGGGTAGTTATGAGGATTTTGAGGTAGCTTTTCGAAACAAATATTGGTCAGAAGAAGACCAAGAAATCTTAAGAAGTAAAATAATGGGTACTGGGAATTTTGGTAGGATTAATAATCACCTAACCATATATGTAATGATGATATATAACGAAGCTAAGTATCTAGAACCACCGTTACCATTCCGATCATTTGTAAGACATATTAGCAAACACCTGCCCAGAGAGGTGCAAATCACGTTAATGACTAGAGAGATTACAAATATTAATGAATTAGAGAGCATGCTAGACGTGCTACAGAATATAGGGGAACGCGACATAGGGCGACGTCCAAACACACCAGTAGTACCACACCATAATAATAATAATAATTACTATCAGAACAGGGGTACACAGAGTTTTCATAGAGGAGCGCGGGGAGGAAGTTTTGATAACAGGGGCGAGAGTTGGCGGTGTAGAACCTGTGAAACCGACAATTATGCTAATAGAACCAATTGTTTCAGATGCCATCGGAACAGGGAGTGCGCCAGGAACGAGCGAGCAAATCCCCCACCAAATCAACAGTCGAGAGGAGGAGAATTTCATAGAGGAGCGCCGAGAGGAGGAGGACATTATAATAGAGGTAGAGGAGGAAATCATCCAGCTGTGGCGGGTCCCTCCACGGAAAACTAGGTAGGACAATGGAGAAGCGGGCCGAACCATTGTCTATGGAAAACAGGAGGGTCCAAATAATCAACAGATACCATAATAATGTTATCAAGATGGACATGGCGAAGGAACTGTTAGAAGAAGAGGAGAACAAGTTGATGGAACGCAGAGCAGGATTGACTGAGGTGACAATTAACATTGAAGGTAAGAATTATAAAACTTTAATTGATACCGGTAGCGAGATATCAGTAATTTCTGAAAATGTCATGGGTGAATTAAAAGAGTTAAACAAGAATATACCGTCATTACCAGTTGCAGGGGTTACAGTAGTGGGGGTAACTGGGTGAGAAGTAAGAGAATAACCAGACAAGTACAATTAAATATTTTAATAAATGAAGTTGAATTTGAAAACACTTTCCTAGTAGTTAAAGGGTTAAGTCTAGATGTAATATTGGGAAATGATTTTTTGGAAAGAAACGGAGCAGTAATAGATTTCAATAAACAAATAGTAAAATTTGAGAAGGGGAATAAACCAGTTAGAATAGAGTTTAAGAAAGTAGTAAATGAAGCTAAAGTCACGGGAATAAAAATGTTACATAAGCAGATAAGCGATAGAGAGTTAGAAACTAAAATAAATATCTGTCAAGAGAGTGAGAGCCTAGAGAATGAGGAGGGAGAAATGCATGAGCGTAATGAGTGTGTATGGGCAGATAGAGCCGATAAATTTTTCAATGAAAATACAGCTGTAGGAAATATTCAGCGAGAGGAGCTGTGGGCAGTTGTGGAGCGGTTCAGAGAGGTGTTTGATGAATCACCAGGGAAAGCGAAGGACTACATCTGCGAGCTGAAAGTTCGGGACCACGCACCATACATGCAGAGGAGCTACCCGGTGCCGTTTTCAAAGCGAAGGGCTGTACAGGAGGAACTGGACAGGATGATGCAGGGAGGCATAATTGAACGCTCAGTATCACCTTACTCAAATCCTTTGGTGGTAGTGATAAAAAAAGATGGCAAGGTAAGGTTATGTTTAGATGCTAGGAAAATTAATAAAATTATTATACCTGACAGGGAATCTCCGGAACCCATAAATGAGATTTTGCAGAAGTTTAGCGGAGTTAAATACATGACGTCCTTAGACCTGACCGCTGGATACTGGCAGGTGCCATTAGCAACAGAGAGCAGGAAATACACAGCTTTTCTTTTTAATGGTAAGAATTACCAGTTTAAACGCTTACCTTTTGGATTAAACACCAGTGTTGCCAGTTTTATCAAATGTTTAGATAATATTTTGCAACCTAAGGATTTAGACTTTTTAACTGTATATGTCGATGATATTTTGATAGCCTCTAGAACATTCACTGAACATTTAGAACACATAGAATATGTATTAGATAAGCTGCAAAGAGGGGGTTTAACAGTGAATTGGGACAAGTCTAAGTTTCTGCAGACAGAAATACACTTTTTAGGATTTATTATTACACAGGAGGGGATATTAGCCAACCCTGACAAAGTCGAAGCCATAATGCGATTCCCTGAACCTAAAAACATTAAGCAATTACAAAGTTTTTTAGGCCTATGCAATTTTTACAGGAAATTTAAGGAGAACTACGCGCACACAACATCCAAACTGAGTGCTGTACTGCAGAAGAATAAACAGTGGAGATGGGGTGATACGGAACGAACTGCGTTTAATGAAATTAAGAGAAAGTTTAGTCACATGATCATGATGAATCATCCCGATTTTAATAAGACTTTTTATTTGCAGACCGACACCAGCAATGTAGCGCTAGGGGCGGAGTTATACCAGGAGAGCTGCGACAAGGAACACCTGACGATCGCCTTCGCCAGTAGATCGCTGTTGTCGGCGGAAAAAAATTACACGACCACTGAAAAAGAACTTCTAAGTATTGTGTTCGCCGTGGGTAAATTCCGCACCTACATCCTAGGGAATACTACGATAATCCGGACGGACCACAAGGCACTGTCATTTCTGAATTCATGTAAGCTAACACACAGCAGATTAACCAGGTGGGTATTAGTCTTACAAGAATATAACTTTTCATGGGAGTACATAAAGGGGTCAGATAATAAGGTACCAGATACACTTTCTAGAGTAGATGTTATAGATAATAAAACTGGTAGGGACCTTAAAGAAATAGAAATTTTTAGGCTAACTAGAGAAGATAGAATTTTTGGTGAGGAATTAAGTGATATTAAAAACATGCAAAGATCTGATAGTAAATTGGGTAAAGTAATTGTTAGTTTAGAAACAGATGTAGAGGGATCTGAATATAATGAGCGATTTCAAGTATATCAAGGTATTTTGTTCAAAAAAGTAGATGGTGGGGAGCGTGATTGGAGGTTAGTTATACCTGAGGGATTAATAGATAAAATTGTTTGGGATTGTCATATAAGGTATGGTCATTTTGGTGCGAGAAAGTGTGCTAATGTTTTGAAAGAGTCATGTATATTTAAGAATATGGAGAGGAGAGTGAGAAAAGTGTTGAGAGTGTGTGATTTATGTCAAAAATCGAAAGTAGTGAATTACAGGGTGGAAGGAGAGATGAATTACATAAAAGTAGATAAACCTTTTGATCTAGTTGCGGTTGATTTGTATGGACCATTACCCAGAGGCAGAGGGGGTGTGTTATATGTATTTGTAGTTCTAGACACTTTTTCAAAGTTTGTGAAGTTATATACCATTAAGAGAGCAACTAGTAAAGTACTTAGCGAGAAAATAGTAAAAGACTACATGCTTAATGTTGGAAAACCGAAAATTATATTATCTGACCATGGTCCACAGTTTATAAGCGGCAAGTGGCGGCAGACGCTTGGATGGGAAGGCATCATACCCAAGCATACGGCAGTGTACCATCCTCAGTCGAACCAAGCAGAACGGGTGATGAGAGAGATTGGCAGGATATTTCGGGCGTACTGTCACGCCAAACACACAGAATGGCCATCCTATGTGAAAAAAGTAGAGGAGTGGCTGAATTGTACCACCCATGAGTCCACGGGATTTACGCCGCATGAGTTGATCAGGGGAACAAGGCCGCCCAGGATATTGGAACAACTTTTCGAGTACCCACCTGAAGGTCAGATTTTGGACAGGAACATGAAAATTAGATTGGCGAACAAGAATTTACTGACTAGAGGAGAGCGACGAAAACAGAAACATGATGCCAAGGGTAAATGGACCAAGTATGAGGTAGGTCAGTTAGTGTTAGTAAAAAGACATGATTTGTCCAGTGCTCAAGATAGAGAAATAAAGAAGTTTTTCTTGTTGTATGAAGGACCTTATGAAGTTATAGAAATAAAAATGCAGAATGCGTATGTGCTGAGGAATCCAGCGACGCAGGAAATAGTAGGTACTCAAAATGCGACGAATTTAAAATTGTATCGGTCACTTTAATTATATTATGTGTATAAATAAGTTTTAAATATTATTGTTTGTTTTCAGAAGGGATCTTCCCCCATTTTCGGGCGGTCACGATCTTACCAGTCCTGGCCGTGGAATTCGGAACTAGGAGGCGGGCCATGGTTGGCGGATCTTCCTTCGGGCGGTGAAAACAACGATGGTCCGGCTCCACCAAAATTGGTATAAACTAGAAAACTTAACTACACATTTGAACAGGGAGGGGGACCCCAACAGGTACGTGACATAAATTATTTTTTATACACTCCAGGCGCAGTGGTTTCGGTGTACCTGTCACGTGCCTGCACTGCCTTAGAGTGTTGTAAATAATGGAGGCTGCATTTAAGTAAAAGGCAGTGCATACAAATTTAAATATTTTAGTGTCAAGGGCAAAATTAAAATGGAGCCTTGACAATATTTTCTGTTTTGCCCGAAACGACGGGTTTTGGGGCAAGACGGTTTGGCGCAAGGTAGAAAGCGGGTTTGAAGAAATGGTAGGAGAGGGGGAGTAGTGTGTTTCAGAGGGGGGGACGTGAATTCACGTAGTGGATCTACCTTGTGCCTATTCTTTTTGCGGCAAGACCCGGCATTTCAGGCGACTGCGACCTTCCTAGACATGGTGAATGTCACGATAGAGTCAGCCTTCAATGTAAAAAAAAACTTTGGATGTGCATAATTTTAAATTTAAATAAATTTTTAGAAATAAGTGACCAAATATAATTGGCAAATTTTAGTATCAGTGAGTATAGGAACGTTTTGAAGAAAGGTGTAGCAAAATAAAAACTTGTTAGCAATACAAGATGTGGGGATAATAATGGGGGTAGATTGGTGCTCAATGAAGTGATAGAACAGTGGAGTGTGGAACTGCAACGGTTGAAAGTTTAGTTTTTCCATTCTAATTAATTAGTTAGTAAGTTGCTGTTGCTGGGGTGGCATGTGCCCCAGTAGATAGCGGAAAGTGTTGGGGGTAACCGAGAGTGTTACCTCCATCGGAGGCCAACATGGCAAAAATGCACGACACACCCTTTTGTATAATTTTATATTGTACTTTGATAAATTGCCGTGTCGTGCATAATAGTGATGATGTGTACATGCCTGAAGGAAGAGATGATTTCCCCGACTTTTCGGGTGATTACTGCCTTACCAGCACTAATCGTGGTTTTGGCTAGCGGTTAGCTATGGTCATACCAAGTCCCTTGACCATAGCTGGCTTGAAATTGGTCTATATTAGAAATTAATGGGGGTGAAACTAGGGGAAATCCCGGGAACTATGGAACAGCGGCTGCCACTCTGTTCGAGGAGGAACAGCAGAGCCAGGTGGTAGACCCGCAGTAAGGGTGCATAATTATAGACAAAGATATGATGATATCTATACCTTTTCAAATGTAACGCAGAAGCAAGGACACGGAGATGTAACATTCCTCCAAAACCTCAGTCCTTGTGGACGCAACTGGACGCCACAGTCCAGGGGGGGTCATAGTGTGTGTGGCTGGGCGGTTATGATTTGCTACTCAATAATTTTGTTTTGATTTGAAAATTAGATGCACTAAATACTTCCTATAATGTGTTTATTATGTCTTATTGTGTTAATTGTATTTAGTATGTTAGGAATAAGGATTATAAAAAGCTAATAATATGTTTTCAATGTGTTTATAAATTTTAAATATAAAATGCAAAATAGTTGTGATAGTTAAAATTTTCAATGAGTTACAAAAGATAGAAATGGGTGATAGTCATTGTTTGAATAAAATGTTTGAGTCAGTCCAAGTTGAATTTTTGTGGGACATATAGATCTGTCCAAATTGAAGCCAAAGTTAAAGAAATAATAGAGATTAAAATAATGCAATGTTGTTTTGAGTTAATGTATGTGATAGAATTTTGAGAAGTATAAGTGGAGACACAGTAGAATTGGAGAATTTATGTAGAATTTTGAGTGATATATTGTTGTTTATTTTGATGATGTTATTTTGTTGAAGTTGTAGTAAGGTTAAGAGATTGAGATTTTGGGGATGGCAATTTTGTAGTAGGGGTAGTGTAGTGTGGGAGTCCGCAACATAAGGGTTGGGACGGGATTTGGTATAGTTTTAGTGGGAAGGGGTTGCCTTAGGTAGAATCCAGGAACCAGAGAACGGGAATTGAGTTTTTTGGGGGGGGGAAACACTTATCCTATGTACAAACGGTTAGAGAGTATTTTTTTTATATATAGAGAGAAGGCGGCGAATGGAGTTAAAGTAGTGAGTAGTTAGAGGTAGAGAAGGGTTAGTAGAATTTATGATAGAGGGGTGTCATACTAGTTAAAGATTTTGTAAGGGAGCGTTAGAGTAATAAAAGGGGTAAGATTATGAGTAAATGCCAAGTTGATAAAGTGAATTATAATGAATAACGTAGAATCACCCAACTGAATGAAATGGAATACTAATTGCAATGTTATGGAAAAAAAAAAATTTTTAATTTGAGAAACGAATTAATAAAAGTTAAATTGAGATTAAAAGGTAAATTTTATGATTTTATATGCAAATTCAATGATGTAAAATGTGTAAATTTTAAATACATGTTTAATTTTAGATAACGATAACAATGTGAATTATTAATGTACTATGTTTTCTTATGTTAGGTTAAGTTGTTAGGTATTCGGATATGTTAGAAGTAAGTAGAAACAAAACCAGTGCTTCTTAGCGCAAACCAGCACCGCTAGGGGGAAACAGATCAGTTGGGGATATGTTGTATAAGGCCACTATTTTTGATATTTTGATTTGTTGTTTCAGTGTTTGGTGATGCTGTGGCGGCGGACCTGAGCTGGCCTGCGCGTCAGAGCAGGGGCGTTGAGTATCTGTGTGACTCTACGGTGTTGGGATCTCGAGAGAGAAGTCCAGTATTGTCATGCAGATGCGGTCACAGTCACCGGACCAAGGGTGAGTTGGTTATATTTTTTTTTGTAAACCGTAAAGGGGGTTGTGGCGACGTATCCTGGCTGATCCCTCTAGCAAGTATGAATGTGTCAATGAGATTTTTTATGCTTCGGCATAAAATATCTCATTGAGGGGGTATTGTAGCGGGGCATTTTGGGCCTACCTGAGGCAATATAACAAAATTTGTAATTTTTTTTATGATAGTAAATAACATTTGTTATGATAGGGAAAAACGTAGGTAAATTTGCTATTTGGAGCGATCGCGACGGTGGCTGCACTGCTTGAGGCGTTGAATGCAGAATTATTTAATAATATTTTATAAACAACAGAACAGATTCAATAACCGACTAACTGTGCCAAAGTCAGTTCAAGGACACAATTAAACTGTAAACAAATTATATAACGGACGATCAGGCGATGTGTTGCGTCAGCGCATTACATAACGAGGTGTGTCACCAGTTCGTCAGACACTCAGCAAACGAAAGTAGTCTACTGGCGCAATGATACAAACTATATACAAACAAAGGAAATTGATCATCCTGCAACAGCCGCTTCACAAATTAGCGCCTGTAGTTCTCGCCCAGTCACATCTCATCACTCGCGCGAGTGACATGTAAAAGTTTCGAAACGTAAGTGCGGGCCCGCCGATAAAATATAAATGTGAGAAAAAATGTAAAAATATAACTAGCAGTTTTTTTCTCTTCAGTAAAACAGTTTTATCTTTTTCCGGAAATAATTATTTTTTAAAACTGAACAATGTGTAAAAGTGTGACGCCACCAACACGACAGAACAGCTAAGTAGCCATGCATTGTAGCCATTTTTTTTAAATTTTAACAAAGTTTTCGTTTTTCAAAATTAAGTAATGGGGGAAATAAATTTTAATCAAATATAAAATGAGAGATCTCTAAAGTAACTTGGTGTGTGTGTTGCGTGTGTACGTGAGAATGTATTTACATTAAGAAGGCTGGTTTGCGTTTTCTTTTTTAAAATGATTTATACTTAATATCTTAATAGGTTAATTATTTTAATTAACTATGTTTCAAATTTTACTTTCATGTGAGCTTTGTTAGAATGAGAATTGTGTAACAGAGGAAGGAGATAAAGAGGTAGTTTGTTTGCGATCCTTTAAAGTCAAATGTTAATAAATCTAAATGTTTGAATATCTAATCGTCAATAAATTTTAAGTCAGGGTAAACCATATAAAGTTCTTTATTTTGAACAACCATTCTGATTTCCTGTTCGCCGAAGGGAACCCAAACATGGTAAGTACGTATATTTTTTCTTTACAGTTGGCAGTAAAGATGGCGCCCGACAATAAACATTGAACACAGTATACAGTTCAATTATATTTATTTAATATCAATTTAATTAAAACTGTACACCATTAGTTTAAGAATATTTGTGTTATTGTTTAGAAAAAATAGTGTAAACATGTGTATTAATCAACAATTAAACCATTGTAATAGAATACCATAATGAAGTCATAATAGTAGTAGCAAATACTGCATAAGAATACGTTGTACATTGATACATAACCCCATAGGAAATGCACCTATAAAACAAAAAATCATATATGTTAATTGAACCAAGCAATCATCAACAATTGTCTCAATCAAAGATTCATTATAAATAATGATGCACGCAAATAAATAATGTCTTATACTGAAAGGCACAGCACATAAAGCAGATTAAATATAATAGCACAAAGCTAGATGAAAGGGAACCCAATATGACAAATTAGTTAAGCAAAATACATTATTAAAACTTGTACAAAGATCACTGAAAGTGTTACCAGTAGTTAGAAAAACAGCTAGTACTACTATGAGAACAGATTATAAGTGTAATAATAATAGTATTATGATCAAAATATTGGAAACTAACTGACTATGAATGAATAGCCAGATGTAAACAAAGACAATGTGACAAACTAGTTAAGCAAAATACCTTACTAAAACTTACACAGAGATTGATGAAAGTGTTACCAGTAGTTAGAAAGACATCTAATACTACTATGAGAACAGATCATGAGCATAAGAATAGTAATTTTATAGACAAATTATTGAAAACTAAATGACTATGATGGTGGAATCAGAATGTAAACAAACACTATGTAGCAAGTTATTCAAGCAAAATGCACCATCCAAACTTGTTCAAAGGTAAATAAAAATGTTATCAGTAGTCAGAAGGATATCTGATACTACTATGAGAATATATATCAAATGTAATAATAACAATTTAGTTATTGATTTATTAAAAAATAACTGACTACCATGTCATAACCTGATGTAAACAAACCCAATACTAGGAATTGAAAGGTTTTCAGATAGCAAAAGACTAACAAATATATTAAATAAACTAGGTACTATAGTTGTACACTATTTGCATTTTCAACATTATATACATTATGTGGAAAAACAAAAACAAAGTGACAATTTAAAAGAAAAGAGATCAGAAGGTAGTTAGATAAGACTACTAGTATATAAAACACAACATTGTTCATATAATAAAGTGTAAACCGATGTAAACAGATATTTATATTATTGTTAGAATACAAAACAAATGTCATTAGATAAGGAATAATAGTATTATAGGCGATTATAAATAATCGAATATGGACGCTTGAGACGCCATTATCAAACATTGTTTGAATAATAATTACTCCCAAATTTTGTATTAAGCAATTGAGAAATGGACTCAAAACGTTTAATAAGAAGTGTTATTGTGTAATTAGATAAGATTTGGTGAAATAAACTTATTAATTTTAAGATTCACCATAGGAATTTGTGAAATCATTGTAGTGAGTTAATAATGGACGGATTTCATTCTTGTTTGGACTTTATTTAAAGCCCAGGATGTCCGCGATCTATTGCCACTAACTATTCAACGATATGACAACTAATAAAAAAGTTATAACGATTATAAACTTTTTAATCATTTTGTGCATCAACGTTTACGTCACTATAATCTCAAACCCATATTGATATTGATAAATAAAGTTAACTGATAAATAATATAATAAATATAGTTAATTGATATTGATATAAACCCATAATTATCTCAAATTGATAAAAAATTAAAAGTTTTCTTAAACCAAGGTGTTTTGGGTCGGAGAGTTCGAAAAATTGAACCAATCAAATGAATTAAAACCAGCAGACAAGCCAGAGACGCTTAGGAGAAGCGTCACAGTCATCTTTCAATCATCAAGGAGTCAACACGCATAATTCGATGGGCAAGGTCGATGAAGAAGTTTTATTTGAATTGTGCGCGACACATACATGAGTCACGCTACACATAACAAAGAATTAACGAGTGTACAGTGCGGAGTGAATATAATAATAAAATACGGCCAGTGTATAATATCGGTCGTATTTTCGAGTTTTGTGTTTGTAAAAAACCAGGGAGTACTATATTTTCATTATTTAAAAAATAAAACGGAATTAATAATTCCTGTTATTGTTTGGGTACTACTTTAGTCAGTAGTATCGAAGTGTAGTAATTCTGATGAAAGTTATCAGAATTAATAAAAGAATTATTTCGCATTTTATTAATTTAAGAAATAAATGTTTTTACGACTTACCATAATTAAAAGAGTCAATATTAATTTAAATATTACAAAATATGAGTGTCACGAATAGTCGCTCAATTGACTCATGTCGTTTTGATTAGACTAATGAAAATATTTGTATTTTTTGCGAAAAAATATTCTAGTTAACTGATAGTTACGCATCAGATGTATTATGAATAGTATATATATGTTTAGATTATTAAGAACGCAATGAATAATATATTTAACCATAAAAACTACTTACGTTATTAGCTAACCTAGAAATAATAACAACAACTTGTCACCTTTTTTCATAATTCTGTTCTCAAGTAATACAAACCAAATGAAAGCTATCACAAGAGTTTTTTTTTATTATAAACTTTTTCTCTTGTCAATAAATAATTTTTATAGCCAACTATTAAATAATAATAGTAATTTTTAGCAGTGCAACTCAACGCACGTGTTATTACAGTAAATACTGTGTACTGTATCCCGCGTACGATGGTACGATAGTTATCGATTATATAGTACCGACTTTCAATTTTAATATTTGTTTGTTTGTTTTCTATTAATTCTTTATTAAATATTGTTATAAAACACAACATCTTGTATCTGGTATCATGCCACTTCAAAGATCACACGAACTTGGTAATTTAACTATGTAAAGAGGACATAACCTCTCTAACTAAAATTATTGTATTAACCTTCAGTGTTACCAGCCTTGAGGTTAAAAAGAGTTTCTTTTTATAAAAATTGTTCATAATAATTATTTTTCTGTAAGACTATTAGTGATTGATTGTTGATTTTAAAAGAGTTAATGGTATTCTAGAACTGTTAATAAATCTCAATTATTTTTTACCAGTGGAAAGAGTCTTTAATTTCAAAATTAAAATAGTTTAGCTATCATAACTAGTTCTATCAGAAGGTGGCGGCAGAATTTGAATATTTATTATAATTCAAATCATAATTCAGTCTTTATTTTATTTTATTGTGCATGCTTATCACGTACGATATTCAAATAGAATATCCACATGTACGTATAGAGTGTATGTTACAGCAGAAGCAGTCACCCAACAGAACAGTAATATCATCCACATATGGTAAGTGGGGAGGTGAACAGTGGAGTGCGAAAATACTTTTTAAATTGAAGGGTTTAAACGGGAATACTCACACAACTATTAATAACAATCAAACCGCTAATAATAATTACATTTTGAGATTTTATTATCTCATATCGTTGTGGATACCGGAGCGTATCTGCAATCACATACAATCATACACAACACACATCTATCAATATCTGTTCAATAACAGATTGACGAATCCAACGCGGGGCTTTAATTGATTTTATTACCCCGAATCTGTCTTATAACAGATTGGCGGTCCATCGCGGGCCAGGATTAACAGAGATAATACTTCAAATAACATCTACATCAACTACACTATCAAATCTGTCTTATAACAATATCTGCCAGTAATCCACTTAAAGGAGACCCCATGGCTAACCCTTCTCCTTGTTTAAAAAACTTGCCGTCAAATGTAAAATAATTTTGTTTCAACACTATTCGTAATATCAAGATTAATTCGTTAATTTCCTGTTGATTTAATATTGCCGTATTAAGTAAATTGTTTTGGAGAATCTCTATTGTTTCTTGTATAGGTATATTTGTGTATAAATTGACAATATCAAAAGAAACCAGCTTATAACTCGGTAATAAGTCGATGGAAATAATTTTGTTTATGAAATCTTTATTGTTCTTGATACTATGATTATTCTCTAGCTTTATACTGTTTTTTATTATATGTTGAAGTTTTTTTGCGATTTTGTACCCAGGTGCCGACGTGTAGTTAACTAAGGGACGTATTGGCATGTTGTCCTTATGTATTTTTGGCAAACCTGTGCATGCGGGTGCCTGTGCATTAATTTGTTTAATGTGGTGTCTAACATTTGCGTCAAACAAATTTATGCATTTGTTCACAGCGGAATTTAGTTCCTTTGTGTACTTGCTGGTGGGGTCATGCTCAAGTGTCTTAATAATGTTATTGTTAATAAATTCATAACATTTCTGCGTGTAATCTGCTTGACTCAATACAACTACAGTATTGCCTTTATCGGCTTTGGTAACTATTGCCTTATTTATTTCAATCTTTTGTTTTTTTGTTTTCATAAGGTTGAGCTCCTTCTTGTATTTTAGAAACTGGTTTTTATTTGTACTTAAGCCATCCATTTTTAATATGCGATCCAATTTACTGTTGATTACCGATCGTGTTACTTGTTGGGTTTCTTGGTTTTTAATGCATTTTATAGCAGCTTCAGCGTTTATAACTCCACGTAATAGGCTGTTTTTGCTAAGTTTAGGTAAGTTATATTGTAAACCTTTAGATAATAATTCTGTCTCGTCACTAGATAATTCGATATTGGTATAATTTACTACACGTTTATAAAAGTTATGTTTACAATTTACGTTATCATACATGTGTCGTTTCTTGTATAGGTTATCAAACTTCTTAATGTGTTTCGAGATAATGACTTTAATTACTTCTCTTATCTGTGCTTCTATCAATTCCATAACATTGCTAATGATAGCAGGATGCAAACTGTCTAATACTTTCAAATGTGCAATATACAAAATACGGTTCAATCTGTCCTTTTTCACATACAATTGCTTAATTTTTTCTTTTTGCCATATCTTCTGTGCTATTGATTTAATTTAACCGCTGCTAATGACTTATTTTGAATATTAATTTGGAAAAATTTGGTGTTATGTTGTTTTGTAAACATTTCTTAATGAATTTAATGTTGAGACTAGTCTTAATTATTTTCATCTTAACGTTCTTATATTTATAGACCAGGTTTGCCTGACCGGCTTCAAGATTCATTATATTTGGTCTCCAGTCGCAGTGAAATTGAAATAAATAAATACCTTTTTCTTTATCCGTGCTGCGACTACGTCTTTGATGTCTTACGACATGTTTCGGGAACACGTTCCCATCATCAGGTAAAATTGTTTTTTCTTCTAGTTCATAACGAACGTGTCAAGAATATAATAATTAAAACACATCAACACATAACACAATGAGTATGATAGAACTCAGTCCACGTAACAGTGCGCACTGCCGTACTATAACTGACCGCGTAATCAAACTATATATTCGGCTGGTGTACACAAGCGTTATCACTCTACAATACAGTATCATATAAACAGTGAGATTTAAATGTTAATTGATCATTAAGCAGTAGGTTTGGTTGAAATAATAGCGCTTTATATATTTCATATTCTTCCATGGCATCCATGTATCGGCTCTTACTGCATATATGTATGGGCGTAAAGTTATCTGTGAAAGCACTAAAACTGTGATTGCTGTTTACCAGATGTAAAGCAAAGTTGGATTTGATTGACTTGATGTTCCTTTTTGGCAAATGTTCTTTATATCTGTCTTTAAATTTCCTGCCCGTTTGTCCTATGTAGAATTTATCACATTCACTACACTGGATTCTATATATGCCAGAACTGTTTTCGGTTGTTTTTTGTGTTCGAGGTTTTAATATGTTCAATATGTTATTAGTAGTTTTGAAGGACACGATGATGTCTAATTTTCTTAATTCATTTTTTATTATATTAGGAATCACATTAGTACATTCAACTGAAATATAATGGTTCTTTTTACCATCTAATTTTAATTTTCTTTCCATTTTATTCCTACGTTTGCGAATTAAGTTATCTATTATATCACTTTTATATCCATTATTGACAGCTATATGTTTAATAATATTTACTTCATCTTGAAAATCTTCCTGGTTCATAGGTATAGTTAAAAGTATATTTACGAAAGCATTAAAAGAGCCCATTTTCTGCGTATATGGGTGGAATGAATCAGCATGGACAGTTATATCCGTGGTAGTAGGTTTCCTGTATATTTTATATGTGATACAATCAGCGTTTCTTCGAACAGAAAGGTCTAAAAAGTTTAGGCAATTTTCATTTTCTACTTCCATGGTGAATTTTATGTTGTTATTTATGTTGTTCATGTATTTGAGTAACATGTCCATTTGTCTACAAGTGCCATTAAAAACCATGAACGTATCGTCAACATATCGCGTGTATGAGATAATTTTATCGTGGTAACTGTTACAGTTAGATAGCAGATAATTATTTTCATAAAAGTTAAGGTATATATTGTAATGTTACCAAATTTGGTAGTTACATAAAGTAAGCAATTATTACGTCAAGTGACGGGAAAGCATGAAAATATTTCTAAGTAAGTAAAATTATGTAAACAAAAAGTGTGTATCTACAGATATATTATTGTAAAATTCCAACAAAGAAGAAGGAAGTGTAACATAGCAGCATCGTACACAAAATAGAGAAAGAAAATGACCATGAGCCAATATAAAATGTTAGAAACCAGGCCCAATAGATTCCAACAGTGAGGGGAACCAACAAAACAGTAACTATATAAAATAAAAAGAAGAGACAACTCAAGAGCAACCACAATGAAGGCAGACAAACCAATATATTTATAAATATAAATACTATGGAACAACGACTACTACAATGGAAATATTGAAGAAGACGTTTAAACCTAAAGAAGAAAGGAAGAAGAAGGACAAGGAAACATGACATGAAGAGTGAAGATAATGGATAGACAATACAAGAAATCACCATTCACCAAGTATACTAGAGACAATACTAGTAGCCGGAAGAAGAATCACGATTATCAACTATGAAGAAACAGTGTTTAACATATTTAAGAAATCACAAACAGTAATAGTGAATACTTAATGTAAGTGTGAGAACCTGTGACCAGTTAACCAATTTTAACCTAATAAACCCCACAGACAATTCAAGTGATAAGGTTAATAGCAGAAGAAAATATGTTACCTTTATAGTGGAAACATCAAAGATTAAATAGTTAAAAATACACAGACAGTTAGTGTGCCTAATTTAATGAAGATTGTAATCCAAATAGATAATCATAAGACCACCAAGAAATGTAAGATAGAACAGTAATATCATTGTTCATAGAACCTGATAATAAAAAACTTTGTAAATTTTAAAAGAAATGTAACTGAATGCCACGGCAAAACAGAATACAATATAAAGAAGGGCCAGAAAAAATAATAACAAACAAAATAGTTTGTTAAGTATCAAACAACAATGTACCAGAAATTAGGTACAAAACACAACAGGAAATGTATTACAATTGTAGCGGGGCATTTTGGGCCTACCTGAGGCAATATAACAAAATTTGTAATTTTTTTTATGATAGTAAATAATATTTGTTATGATAGGGAAAAACGTAGGTAAATTTGCTATTTGGAGCTATCGCGACGGTGGCTGCACTGCTTGAGGTGTTGAATGCAGAATTATTTAATAATATTTTATAAACGAGAGAACAGATTCAATAACCGACTAACTGTGCTAAAGTCAGTTCAAGGACACAATTAAACTGTAAACAAATTATATAACGGACGATCAGGCGATGTGTTGCGTCAGCGTATTACATAACGAGGTGTGTCACCAGTTCGTCAGACACTCAGCAAACGAAAGTAGTCTACTGGCACAATGATACAAACTATATACAAACAAAGGAAATTGATCATCCTGCAACAGCCGCTTCACAAATTAGCGCCTGTAGTTCTCGCCCAGTCACATCTCATCACTCGCGTGAGTGACATGTAAAAGTTTCGAAACGTACGTGCGGGCCCGCCGATAAAATATAAATGTGAGAAAAAATGTAAAAATATAACTAGCAGTTTTTTTCTCTTCAGTAAAACAGTTTTATCTTTTTCCGGAAATAATTATTTTTTTAAACTGAACAATGTGTAAAAGTGTGACGCCACCAACACGACAGAACAGCTAAGTAGCCATGCATCGTAGCCATTTTTTTTTTATTTTAACAAAGTTTTCGTTTTTCAAAATTAAGTAATGGGGGAAATAAATTTTAATCAAATATAAAATGAGAGATCTCTAAAGTAACTTGGTGTGTGTGTTGCGTGTGTACGTGAGAATGTATTTACATTAAGAAGGCTGGTTTGCGTTTTCTTTTTTAAAATGATTTATACTTAATATCTTAATAGGTTAATTATGTTAATTAACTATGTTTCAAATTTTACTTTCATGTGAGCTTTGTTAGAATGAGAATTGTGTAACAGAGGAAGGAGATAAAGAGGTAGTTTGTTTGCGATCCTTTAAAGTCAAATGTTAATAAATCTAAATGTTTGAATATCTAATCGTCAATAAATTTTAAGTCAGGGTAAACCATATAAAGTTCTTTATTTTGAACAACCATTCTGATTTCCTGTTCGCCGAAGGGAACCCAAACATGGTAAGTACGTATATTTTTTCTTTACAGTTGGCAGTAAAGATGGCGCCCGACAATAAACATTGAACACAGTATAGAGTTCAATTATATTTATTTAATATCAATTTAATTAAAACTGTACAATTGGCTTGTGAACAGGGACAATTTTATATAAATAAATTTATATAAAATACGGCCTACTTGGGAGAGCAGAATAATGGTTGTTTAAGATAACGGAAAAATGTGTTAACATACGTAATAAGGTTATGTCATAAGTATGTTTAGTATGGGTAAGTAGAATATTTTTTTTTATAAATATGTGTTACATGCAATAATATTTTATAAAGAAATATATATCTAAAAGATTTATCAAAAATGGCAGATAATAATGATATCAGTTTATCTGCTAGTCAGATGGAAAATCAAATAAGTAGCGACTCCGGAATTCAAACAACTGACAGTAGTCTTGAGGAGTCAAAAATAATACAGACAGTTGAGATTCATTCAACACCTATTTTAGGAAATCAAAATAAGAAACCTGATAATGATACTATGTTAGCAAGATTGTATGATATGATGTACAATAGTGTAGAAAAACAAGATAGTAATTTTAGAGAGTTAAAAAACCAAATCTATAACAAATTAGATGAACAGAAAGACGAGTTGAAAAGTGAGATACAAGAAATTAACAAACACTGTGAAAATACCAAAGTAGAATTTACTAATAAAATTAATCAAGTAGAGACCAAGTTAGATGACTCAATACAAAAGACAGATGTCAAATTTAATGAAATAGATAGCCAGATAGATAGAGTTGAGAAGCAAATCAATGAAAATAATGAAATATTAATAAATTCAATGAATAAGTATAACAATGACATAGAATCAAAAATTAATAAATGTTATATTGAAACTGAATGTAAGTTGAGTAGCGTAGTAATGACAGTTGAAAAAATTAGTCAAAATATTGATGAACACCAAAATAAGATAGACTCTAAAATAAATGAAATTGAAAGTAATTATAAGACAGAAATACAAGCAGTAAATGAATCTATTGAAATAATATCAAAAAATAATGTACAGTCTGAATATAGTAATGACAAGAAGTTATATTCACTCGAACAAAACATTAGTAGTGTGCGAGACGAATTAAGTTTAGTGAAAAATCAAAATGTAAACAATGTTACTGAACGCATATTTATGACACGAGACACAAATAATGAAATAGAATTAGAAACTTTTAATTGTGACAATCGTAGAGTACACCCAATGCAATTTTTAAATAGGGTTAGGGAGTTTAATCGATTTAATAGTAGTGGCTGGGAGGTTAAATTGCTGAAGATTATCAAATGTTTTAAAGGTAGTGCCGAGATATGGTCGGAAGTACACCATACCGAATGGGGTAGTTATGAGGATTTTGAGGTAGCTTTTCGAAACAAATATTGGTCAGAAGAAGACCAAGAAATCTTAAGAAGTAAAATAATGGGTACTGGGAATTTTGGTAGGATTAATAATCACCTAACCATATAAGTAATGATGATATATAACGAAGCTAAGTATCTAGAACCACCGTTACCATTCCGATCATTTGTAAGACATATTAGCAAACACCTGCCCAGAGAGGTGCAAATCACGTTAATGACTAGAGAGATTACAAATATTAATGAATTAGAGAGCATGCTAGACGTGCTACAGAATATAGGGGAACGCGACATAGGGCGACGTCCAAACACACCAGTAGTACCACACCATAATAATAATAATAATTACTATCAGAACAGGGGTACACAGAGTTTTCATAGAGGAGCGCGGGGAGGAAGTTTTGATAACAGGGGCGAGAGTTGGCGGTGTAGAACCTGTGAAACCGACAATTATGCTAATAGAACCAATTGTTTCAGATGCCATCGGAACAGGGAGTGCGCCAGGAACGAGCGAGCAAATCCACCACCAAATCAACAGTCGAGAGGAGGAGAATTTCATAGAGGAGCGCCGAGAGGAGGAGGACATTATAATAGAGGTAGAGGAGGAAATCATCCAGCTGTGGCGGGTCCCTCCACGGAAAACTAGGTAGGACAATGGAGAAGCGGGCCGAACCATTGTCTATGGAAAACAGGAGGGTCCAAATAATCAACAGATACCATAATAATGTTATCAAGATGGACATGGCGAAGGAACTGTTAGAAGAAGAGGAGAACAAGTTGATGGAACGCAGAGCAGGATTGACTGAGGTGACAATTAACATTGAAGGTAAGAATTATAAAACTTTAATTGATACCGGTAGCGAGATATCAGTAATTTCTGAAAATGTCATGGGTGAATTAAAAGAGTTAAACAAGAATATACCGTCATTACCAGTTGCAGGGGTTACAGTAGTGGGGGTAACTGGGTGAGAAGTAAGAGAATAACCAGACAAGTACAATTAAATATTTTAATAAATGAAGTTGAATTTGAAAACACTTTCCTAGTAGTTAAAGGGTTAAGTCTAGATGTAATATTGGGAAATGATTTTTTGGAAAGAAACGGAGCAGTAATAGATTTCAATAAACAAATAGTAAAATTTGAGAAGGGGAATAAACCAGTTAGAATAGAGTTTAAGAAAGTAGTAAATGAAGCTAAAGTCACGGGAATAAAAATGTTACATAAGCAGATAAGCGATAGAGAGTTAGAAACTAAAATAAATATCTGTCAAGAGAGTGAGAGCCTAGAGAATGAGGAGGGAGAAATGCATGAGCGTAATGAGTGTGTATGGGCAGATAGAGCCGATAAATTTTTCAATGAAAATACAGCTGTAGGAAATATTCAGCGAGAGGAGCTGTGGGCAGTTGTGGAGCGGTTCAGAGAGGTGTTTGATGAATCACCAGGGAAAGCGAAGGACTACATCTGCGAGCTGAAAGTTCGGGACCACGCACCATACATGCAGAGGAGCTACCCGGTGCCGTTTTCAAAGCGAAGGGCTGTACAGGAGGAACTGGACAGGATGATGCAGGGAGGCATAATTGAACGCTCAGTATCACCTTACTCAAATCCTTTGGTGGTAGTGATAAAAAAAGATGGCAAGGTAAGGTTATGTTTAGATGCTAGGAAAATTAATCAAATTATTATACCTGACAGGGAATCTCCGGAACCCATAAATGAGATTTTGCAGAAGTTTAGCGGAGTTAAATACATGACGTCCTTAGACCTGACCGCTGGATACTGGCAGGTGCCATTAGCAACAGAGAGCAGGAAATACACAGCTTTTCTTTTTAATGGTAAGAATTACCAGTTTAAACGCTTACCTTTTGGATTAAACACCAGTGTTGCCAGTTTTATCAAATGTTTAGATAATATTTTGCAACCTAAGGATTTAGACTTTTTAACTGTATATGTCGATGATATTTTGATAGCCTCTAGAACATTCACTGAACATTTAGAACACATAGAATATGTATTAGATAAGCTGCAAAGAGGGGGTTTAACAGTGAATTGGGACAAGTCTAAGTTTCTGCAGACAGAAATACACTTTTTAGGATTTATTATTACACAGGAGGGGATATTAGCCAACCCTGACAAAGTCGAAGCCATAATGCGATTCCCTGAACCTAAAAACATTAAGCAATTACAAAGTTTTTTAGGCCTATGCAATTTTTACAGGAAATTTCAGGAGAACTACGCGCACACAACATCCAAACTGAGTGCTGTACTGCAGAAGAATAAACAGTGGAGATGGGGTGATACGGAACGAACTGCGTTTAATGAAATTAAGAGAAAGTTTAGTCACATGATCATGATGAATCATCCCGATTTTAATAAGACTTTTTATTTGCAGACCGACACCAGCAATGTAGCGCTAGGGGCGGAGTTATACCAGGAGAGCTGCGACAAGGAACACCTGACGATCGCCTTCGCCAGTAGATCGCTGTTGTCGGCGGAAAAAAATTACACGACCACTGAAAAAGAACTTCTAAGTATTGTGTTCGCCGTGGGTAAATTCCGCACCTACATCCTAGGGAATACTACGATAATCCGGACGGACCACAAGGCACTGTCATTTCTGAATTCATGTAAGCTAACACACAGCAGATTAACCAGGTGGGTATTAGTCTTACAAGAATATAACTTTTCATGGGAGTACATAAAGGGGTCAGATAATAAGGTACCAGATACACTTTCTAGAGTAGATGTTATAGATAATAAAACTGGTAGGGACCTTAAAGAAATAGAAATTTTTAGGCTAACTAGAGAAGATAGAATTTTTGGTGAGGAATTAAGTGATATTAAAAACATGCAAAGATCTGATAGTAAATTGGGTAAAGTAATTGTTAGTTTAGAAACAGATGTAGAGGGATCTGAATATAATGAGCGATTTCAAGTATATCAAGGTATTTTGTTCAAAAAAGTAGATGGTGGGGAGCGTGATTGGAGGTTAGTTATACCTGAGGGATTAATAGATAAAATTGTTTGGGATTGTCATATAAGGTATGGTCATTTTGGTGCGAGAAAGTGTGCTAATGTTTTGAAAGAGTCATGTATATTTAAGAATATGGAGAGGAGAGTGAGAAAAGTGTTGAGAGTGTGTGATTTATGTCAAAAATCGAAAGTAGTGAATTACAGGGTGGAAGGAGAGATGAATTACATAAAAGTAGATAAACCTTTTGATCTAGTTGCGGTTGATTTGTATGGACCATTACCCAGAGGCAGAGGGGGTGTGTTATATGTATTTGTAGTTCTAGACACTTTTTCAAAGTTTGTGAAGTTATATACCATTAAGAGAGCAACTAGTAAAGTACTTAGCGAGAAAATAGTAAAAGACTACATGCTTAATGTTGGAAAACCGAAAATTATATTATCTGACCATGGTCCACAGTTTATAAGCGGCAAGTGGCGGCAGACGCTTGGATGGGAAGGCATCATACCCAAGCATACGGCAGTGTACCATCCTCAGTCGAACCAAGCAGAACGGGTGATGAGAGAGATTGGCAGGATATTTCGGGCGTACTGTCACGCCAAACACACAGAATGGCCATCCTATGTGAAAAAAGTAGAGGAGTGGCTGAATTGTACCACCCATGAGTCCACGGGATTTACGCCGCATGAGTTGATCAGGGGAACAAGGCCGCCCAGGATATTGGAACAACTTTTCGAGTACCCACCTGAAGGTCAGATTTTGGACAGGAACATGAAAATTAGATTGGCGAACAAGAATTTACTGACTAGAGGAGAGCGACGAAAACAGAAACATGATGCCAAGGGTAAATGGACCAAGTATGAGGTAGGTCAGTTAGTGTTAGTAAAAAGACATGATTTGTCCAGTGCTCAAGATAGAGAAATAAAGAAGTTTTTCTTGTTGTATGAAGGACCTTATGAAGTTATAGAAATAAAAATGCAGAATGCGTATGTGCTGAGGAATCCAGCGACGCAGGAAATAGTAGGTACTCAAAATGCGACGAATTTAAAATTGTATCGGTCACTTTAATTATATTATGTGTATAAATAAGTTTTAAATATTATTGTTTGTTTTCAGAAGGGATCTTCCCCCATTTTCGGGCGGTCACGATCTTACCAGTCCTGGCCGTGGAATTCGGAACTAGGAGGCGGGCCATGGTTGGCGGATCTTCCTTCGGGCGGTGAAAACAACGATGGTCCGGCTCCACCAAAATTGGTATAAACTAGAAAACTTAACTACACATTTGAACAGGGAGGGGGACCCCAACAGGTACGTGACATAAATTATTTTTTATACACTCCAGGCGCAGCGGTTTCGGTGTACCTGTCACGTGCCTGCACTGCCTTAGAGTGTTGTAAATAATGGAGGCTGCATTTAAGTAAAAGGCAGTGCATACAAATTTAAATATTTTAGTGTCAAGGGCAAAATTAAAATGGAGCCTTGACAATATTTTCTGTTTTGCCCGAAACGACGAGTTTTGGGGCAAGACGGTTTGGCGCAAGGTAGAAAGCGGGTTTGAAGAAATGGTAGGAGAGGGGGAGTAGTGTTTCAGAGGGGGGGACGTGAATTCACGTAGTGGATCTACCTTGTGCCTATTCTTTTTGCGGCAAGACCCGGCATTTCAGGCGACTGCGACCTTCCTAGACATGGTGAATGTCACGATAGAGTCAGCCTTCAATGTAAAAAAAAACTTTGGATGTGCATAATTTTAAATTTAAATAAATTTTTAGAAATAAGTGACCAAATATAATTGGCAAATTTTAGTATCAGTGAGTATAGGAACGTTTTGAAGAAAGGTGTAGCAAAATAAAAACTTGTTAGCAATACAAGATGTGGGGATAATAATGGGGGTAGATTGGTGCTCAATGAAGTGATAGAACAGTGGAGTGTGGAACTGCAACGGTTGAAAGTTTAGTTTTTCCATTCTAATTAATTAGTTAGTAAGTTGCTGTTGCTGGGGTGGCATGTGCCCCAGTAGATAGCGGAAAGTGTTGGGGGTAACCGAGAGTGTTACCTCCATCGGAGGCCAACATGGCAAAAATGCACGACACACCCTTTTGTATAATTTTATATTGTACTTTGATAAATTGCCGTGTCGTGCATAATAGTGATGATGTGTACATGCCTGAAGGAAGAGATGATTTCCCCGACTTTTCGGGTGATTACTGCCTTACCAGCACTAATCGTGGTTTTGGCTAGCGGTTAGCTATGGTCATACCAAGTCCCTTGACCATAGCTGGCTTGAAATTGGTCTATATTAGAAATTAATGGGGGTGAAACTAGGGGAAATCCCGGGAACTATGGAACAGCGGCTGCCACTCTGTTCGAGGAGGAACAGCAGAGCCAGGTGGTAGACCCGCAGTAAGGGTGCATAATTATAGACAAAGATATGATGATATCTATACCTTTTCAAATGTAACGCAGAAGCAAGGACACGGAGATGTAACATTCCTCCAAAACCTCAGTCCTTGTGGACGCAACTGGACGCCACAGTCCAGGGGGGGTCATAGTGTGTGTGGCTGGGCGGTTATGATTTGCTACTCAATAATTTTGTTTTGATTTGAAAATTAGATGCACTAAATACTTCCTATAATGTGTTTATTATGTCTTATTGTGTTAATTGTATTTAGTATGTTAGGAATAAGGATTATAAAAAGCTAATAATATGTTTTCAATGTGTTTATAAATTTTAAATATAAAATGCAAAATAGTTGTGATAGTTAAAATTTTCAATGAGTTACAAAAGATAGAAATGGGTGATAGTCATTGTTTGAATAAAATGTTTGAGTCAGTCCAAGTTGAATTTTTGTGGGACATATAGATCTGTCCAAATTGAAGCCAAAGTTAAAGAAATAATAGAGATTAAAATAATGCAATGTTGTTTTGAGTTAATGTATGTGATAGAATTTTGAGAAGTATAAGTGGAGACACAGTAGAATTGGAGAATTTATGTAGAATTTTGAGTGATATATTGTTGTTTATTTTGATGATGTTATTTTGTTGAAGTTGTAGTAAGGTTAAGAGATTGAGATTTTGGGGATGGCAATTTTGTAGTAGGGGTAGTGTAGTGTGGGAGTCCGCAACATAAGGGTTGGGACGGGATTTGGTATAGTTTTAGTGGGAAGGGGTTGCCTTAGGTAGAATCCAGGAACCAGAGAACGGGAATTGAGTTTTTTTGGGGGGGGAAACACTTATCCTATGTACAAACGGTTAGAGAGTATTTTTTTTATATATAGAGAGAAGGCGGCGAATGGAGTTAAAGTAGTGAGTAGTTAGAGGTAGAGAAGGGTTAGTAGAATTTATGATAGAGGGGTGTCATACTAGTTAAAGATTTTGTAAGGGAGCGTTAGAGTAATAAAAGGGGTAAGATTATGAGTAAATGCCAAGTTGATAAAGTGAATTATAATGAATAACGTAGAATCACCCAACTGAATGAAATGGAATACTAATTGCAATGTTATGGAAAAAAAAAAAATTTTTAATTTGAGAAACGAATTAATAAAAGTTAAATTGAGATTAAAAGGTAAATTTTATGATTTTATATGCAAATTCAATGATGTAAAATGTGTAAATTTTAAATACATGTTTAATTTTAGATAACGATAACAATGTGAATTATTAATGTACTATGTTTTCTTATGTTAGGTTAAGTTGTTAGGTATTCGGATATGTTAGAAGTAAGTAGAAACAAAACCAGTGCTTCTTAGCGCAAACCAGCACCGCTAGGGGGAAACAGATCAGTTGGGGATATGTTGTATAAGGCCACTATTTTTGATATTTTGATTTGTTGTTTCAGTGTTTGGTGATGCTGTGGCGGCGGACCTGAGCTGGCCTGCGCGTCAGAGCAGGGGCGTTGAGTATCTGTGTGACTCTACGGTGTTGGGATCTCGAGAGAGAAGTCCAGTATTGTCATGCAGATGCGGTCACAGTCACCGGACCAAGGGTGAGTTGGTTATATTTTTTTTTGTAAACCGTAAAGGGGGTTGTGGCGACGTATCCTGGCTGATCCCTCTAGCAAGTATGAATGTGTCAATGAGATTTTTTATGCTTCGGCATAAAATATCTCATTGAGGGGGTATTGTAGCGGCGCATTTTGGGCCTACCTGAGGCAATATAACAAAATTTGTAATTTTTTTTATGATAGTAAATAACATTTGTTATGATAGGGAAAAACGTAGGTAAATTTGCTATTTGGAGCGATCGCGACGGTGGCTGCACTGCTTGAGGCGTTGAATGCAGAATTATTTAATAATATTTTATAAACAACAGAACAGATTCAATAACCGACTAACTGTGCCAAAGTCAGTTCAAGGACACAATTAAACTGTAAACAAATTATATAACGGACGATCAGGCGATGTGTTGCGTCAGCGCATTACATAACGAGGTGTGTCACCAGTTCGTCAGACACTCAGCAAACGAAAGTAGTCTACTGGCGCAATGATACAAACTATATACAAACAAAGGAAATTGATCATCCTGCAACAGCCGCTTCACAAATTAGCGCCTGTAGTTCTCGCCCAGTCACATCTCATCACTCGCGCGAGTGACATGTAAAAGTTTCGAAACGTAAGTGCGGGCCCGACGATAAAATATAAATGTGAGAAAAAATGTAAAAATATAACTAGCAGTTTTTTTCTCTTCAGTAAAACAGTTATATCTTTTTCCGGAAATAATTATTTTTTAAAACTGAACAATGTGTAAAAGTGTGACGCCACCAACACGACAGAACAGCTAAGTAGCCATGCATCGTAGCAATTTTTTTTAAATTTTAACAAAGTTTTCGTTTTTCAAAATTAAGTAATGGGGGAAATAAATTTTAATCAAATATAAAATGAGAGATCTCTAAAGTAACTTGGTGTGTGTGTTGCGTGTGTACGTGAGAATGTATTTACATTAAGAAGGCTGGTTTGCATTTTCTTTTTTAAAATGATTTATACTTAATATCTTAATAGGTTAATTATGTTAATTAACTATGTTTCAAATTTTACTTTCATGTGAGCTTTGTTAGAATGAGAATTGTGTAACAGAGGAAGGAGATAAAGAGGTAGTTTGTTTGCGATCCTTTAAAGTCAAATGTTAATAAATCTAAATGTTTGAATATCTAATCGTCAATAAATTTTAAGTCAGGGTAAACCATATAAAGTTCTTTATTTTGAACAACCATTCTGCTTTCCTGTTCGCCGAAGGGAACCCAAACATGGTAAGTACGTATATTTTTTCTTTACAGTTGGCAGTAAAGATGGCGCCCGACAATAAACATTGAACACAGTATACAGTTCAATTATATTTATTTAATATCAATTTAATTAAAACTGTACACCATTAGTTTAAGAATATTTGTGTTATTGTTTAGAAAAAATAGTGTAAACATGTGTATTAATCAACAATTAAACCATTGTAATAGAATACCATAATGAAGTCATAATAGTAGTAGCAAATACTGCATAAGAATACGTTGTACATTGATACATAACCCCATAGGAAATGCACCTATAAAACAAAAAATCATATATGTTAATTGAACCAAGCAATCATCAACAATTGTCTCAATCAAAGATTCATTATAAATAATGATGCACGCTAATAAATAATGTCTTATACTGAAAGGCACTGCACATAAAGCAGATTAAATATAATAGCACAAAGCTAGATGAAAGGGAACCCAATATGACAAATTAGTTAAGCAAAATACATTATTAAAACTTGTACAAAGATCACTGAAAGTGTTACCAGTAGTTAGAAAAACATCTAGTACTACTATGAGAACAGATTATAAGTGTAATAATAATAGTATTATGATCAAAATATTGGAAACTAACTGACTATGAATGAATAGCCAGATGTAAACAAAGACAATGTGACAAACTAGTTAAGCAAAATACCTTACTAAAACTTACACAGAGATTGATGAAAGTGTTACCAGTAGTTAGAAAGACATCTAATACTACTATGAGAACAGATCATGAGCATAAGAATAGTAATTTTATAGACAAATTATTGAAAACTAAATGACTATGATGGTGGAATCAGAATGTAAACAAACACTATGTAGCAAGTTATTCAAGCAAAATGCACCATCCAAACTTGTTCAAAGGTAAATAAAAATGTTATCAGTAGTAAGAACGATATCTGATACTACTATGAGAATATATATCAAATGTAATAATAACAATTTAGTTATTGATTTATTAAAAAATAACTGACTACCATGTCATAACCTGATGTAAACAAACCCAATACTAGGAATTGAAAGGTTTTCAGATAGCGAAAGACTAACAAATATATTAAATAAACTAGGTACTATAGTTGTACACTATTTGCATTTTCAACATTATATACATTTGTAGCGGGTTGAATTTTGGGTGTTTTTATTTTTACCGTATGGGGCAAGTATATTTTTATTCAGTTCATTTTCGGGCGGGTTTGGAAAACATTGCGAAGTAATTGTATTGTGCAACGTATGTGTCAGTATAGCAGTCAGTGTAACAGAACAATGAAACAACGCAATAAGACACAGTTGTTGTTGAGGAATGCGGCGGAGCATTTGCACCTCCACAAAATTCTAAGAACTTTGTACCTGTGTGTGTGGCAGTGCACATACGCAACTGCTCAATCACGCTCCAAGTGACGCTCTGACAAAAAACCAAGATGGCCAGAGAGTGAAATTTTCATCGTTCATTTGGTTTCACTACGGAAGTGTCGTTTAGACCACGCCCACTTAAATGACATCAGCAGAGCCAAGCCCAATATTAAGCTCTGGTCATCCACATATGTCAGCTCCATTCCCTATATAAAATGGTTACACGACAGCAAAGGAACAAGGAGCGACGACGAAAACATCGTGGCATTGAAGAACAACTTCCATGCAGGAACAGGTAGATATACCTGTTACGTAACAGACGCACGGTCGACGCCATACAGTCGACATTAGCCAGAGACGCGACACAGTCAAATAGAAGTCGACTCTCTTGATAGACGCTAACAGTTTGGTTTAGGCCCCGGTCGGTGGTGTTCTAAATACGTCTAACTCAATCATATCGTTAATACCGACCGGGACCCGAAGAATTAACGACTTTGTGAATTGTTGCATTGCAGTGATGGTCTGGTAACATTAATAACAATGAATGGAATCGTAACAAAGCACGTGTTCGGTCGGTAGTGTGTATCCCCTTAAAACTAAAACGAAATGCGCAATGATTAACTATGGTGTTATTTGAATATAATCTTTTATGGGGGTTTTTGTGTGTATATTGTGTGAATGCGTGTGCGAGCAAAAGCTGGGCTACCTTATAAATATAAGAAGTATATTATCAATGTAAGATGTATTTAACCTTATCAATACCTGTTTTGTTCTTGTGTGTCGTGGAGTAAGGAGGAGCTGTTTCAGTAAGTAAAGTGTTTCTTTCATAACAAAATGTGTTAGTCTAAGTTATTTCGTCATTACCATATTCTCATTTCTGTGTTAAAAATTCGTCTAACGTTCCGGAATCTTTCTGAGTTATTAATTGGGTGGGTCAGATTGCTAAATTGTCCGTTTTATTTAGGGTGGAGTGTAAAGGTTTTCGATATTTTATCCTATAAAAAAATAATCGTGGCGACCTTGGTCTTCTGGTAAAATTTCAATAACAGGTAAGTGTTGTAATTGCGTGCAGGTAAGTCCTGGTAGGGTATTTTATTTATTTTATATATTTAGGTCTCCTCTTTTTTATTGTTACACATTATATGGAAAAACAAAAACAAAGTGACAATTTAAAAGAAAAGAGATCAGAAGGTAGTTAGATAAGACTACTAGTATATAAAACACAACATTGTTCATATAATAAAGTGTAAACCGATGTAAACAGATATTTATATTATTGTTAGAATACAAAACAAATGTCATTAGATAAGGAATAATAGTATTATAGGCGATTATAAATAATCGAATATGGACGCTTGAGACGCCATTATCAAACATTGTTTGAATAATAATTACTCCCAAATTTTGTATTAAGCAATTGAGAAATGGACTCAAAACGTTTAATAAGAAGTGTTATTGTGTAATTAGATAAGATTTGGTGAAATAAACTTATTAATTTTAAGATTCACCATAGGAATTTGTGAAATCATTGTAGTGAGTTAATAATGGACGGATTTCATTCTTGTTTGGACTTTATTTAAAGCCCAGGATGTCCGCGATCTATTGCCACTAACTATTCAACGATATGACAACTAATAAAAAAGTTATAACGATTATAAACTTTTTAATCATTTTGTGCATCAACGTTTACATCACTATAATCTCAAACCCATATTGATATTGATAAATAAAGTTAACTGATAAATAATATAATAAATATAGTTAATTGATATTGATATAAACCCATAATTATCTCAAATTGATAAAAAATTAAAAGTTTTCTTAAACCAAGGTGTTTTGGGTCGGAGAGTTCGAAAAATTGAACCAATCAAATGAATTAAAACCAGCAGACAAGCCAGAGACGCTTAGGAGAAGCGTCACAGTCATCTTTCAATCATCAAGGAGTCAACACGCATAATTCGATGGGCAAGGTCGATGAAGAAGTTTTATTTGAATTGTGCGCGACACATACATGAGTCACGCTACACACACCTAACCTACACATAACAAAGAATTAACGAGTGTACAGTGCGGAGTGAATATAATAATAAAATACGGTCAGTGTATAATATCGGTCGTATTTTCGAGTTTTGTGTTTGTAAAAAACCAGGGAGTACTATATTTTCATTATTTAAAAAATAAAACGGAATTAATAATTCCTGTTAATTATTGTTTGGGTACTACTTTAGTCAGTAGTATCGAAGTGTAGTAATTCTGATGAAAGTTATCAGAATTAATAAAAGAATTATTTCGCATTTTATTAATTTAAGAAATAAATGTTTTTACGACTTACCATAATTAAAAGAGTCAATATTAATTTAAATATTACAAAATATGAGTGTCACGAATAGTCGCTCAATTGACTCATGTCGTTTTGATTAGACTAATGAAAATATTTTTATTTTTTGCGAAAAAATATTCTAGTTAACTGATTGTTACGCATCAGATGTATTATGAATAGTATATATACGTTTAGATTATTAAGAACTCAATGAATAATATATTTAACCACAATAACTACTTACGTTATTAGCTAACCTAGAAATAATAACAACAACTTGTCACCTTTTTTCATAATTCTGTTCTCAAGTAATACAAACCAAATGAAAGCTATCACAAGAGTTTTTTTTTATTATAAACTTTTTCTCTTGTCAATAAATAATTTTTATAGCCAACTATTAAATAATAATAGTAATTTTTAGCAGTGCAACTCAACGCACGTGTTATTACAGTAAATACTGTGTACTGTATCCCGCGTATGATGGTACGATAGTTATCGATTATATAGTACCGACTTTCAATTTTAATATTTGTTTGTTTTCTATTAATTCTTTATTAAATATTGTTATAAAACACAACATCTTGTATCTGGTATCATGCCACTTCAAAGATCACACGAACTTGGTAATTTAACTATGTAAAGAGGACATAACCTCTCTAACTAAAATTATTGTATTAACCTTCAGTGTTACCAGCCTTGAGGTTAAAAAGAGTTTCTTTTTATAAAAATTGTTCATAATAATTATTTTTCTGTAAGACTATTAGTGATTGATTGTTGATTTTAAAAGAGTTAATGGTATTCTAGAACTGTTAATAAATCTCAATTATTTTTTACCAGTGGAAAGAGTCTTTAATTTCAAAATTAAAATAGTTTAGCTATCATAACTAGTTCTATCAGAAGGTGGCGGCAGAATTTGAATATTTATTATAATTCAAATCATAATTCAGTTTTTATTTTATTTTATTGTGCATGCTTATCACGTACGATATTCAAATAGAATATCCACATGTACGTATAGAGTGTATGTTACAGCAGAAGCAGTCACCCAACAGAACAGTAATATCATCCACATATGGTAAGTGGGGAGGTGAACAGTGGAGTGCGAAAATACTTTTTAAATTGAAGGATTTAAACGGGAATACTCACACAACTATTAATAACAATCAAACCGCTAATAATAATTACATTTTGAGATTTTATTATCTCATATCGTTGTGGATACCGGAGCGTATCTGCAATCACATACAATCATACACAACACACATCTATCAATATCTGTTCAATAACAGATTGACGAATCCAACGCGGGGCTTTAATTGATATTACCCCGAATCTGTCTTATAACAGATTGGCGCTCCATCGCGGGGCAGGATTAACAGAGATAATACTTCAAATAACATCTACATCAACTACACTATCAAATCTGTCTTATAACAATATCTGCCAGTAATCCACTTAAAGGAGACCCCATGGCTAACCCTTCTCCTTGTTTAAAAAACTTGCCGTCAAATGTAAAATAATTTTGTTTCAACACTATTCCTAATATCAAGATTAATTAGTTAATTTCCTGTTGATTTAATATTGCCGTATTAAGTAAATTGTTTTGGAGAATCTCTATTGTTTCTTGTATAGGTATATTTGTGTATAAATTGACAATATCAAAAGAAACCAGCTTATAACTCGGTAATAAGTCGATGGAATTAATTTTGTTTATGAAATCTTTATTGTTCTTGATACTATGATTATTCTCTAGCTTTATACTGTTTTTTATTATATGTTGAAGTTTTTTTGCGATTTTGTACCCAGGTGCCGACGTGTAGTTAACTAAGGGACGTATTGGCATGTTGTCCTTATGTATTTTTGGCAAACCTGTGAATGCGGGTGCCTGTGCATTAATTTGTTTAATGTGGTGTCTAACATTTGCGTCAAACAAATTTATGCATTTGTTCACAGCGGAATTTAGTTCCTTTGTGTACTTGCTGGTGGGGTCATGCTCAAGTGTCTTAATAATGTTATTGTTAATAAATTCATAACATTTCTGCGTGTAATCTGCTTGACTCAATACAACTACAGTATTGCCTTTATCGGCTTTGGTAATTATTGCCTTATTTATTTCAATCTTTTGTTTTATTGTTTTCATAAGGTTGAGCTCCTTCTTGTATTTTAGAAACTGGTTTTTATTTGTACTTAAGCCATCCATTTTTAATATGCGATCCAATTTACTGTTGATTACCGATCGTGTTACTTGTTGGGTTTCTTGGTTTTTAATGCATTTTATAGCAGCTTCAGCGTTTATAACTCCACGTAATAGGCTGTTTTTGCTAAGTTTAGGTAAGTTATATTGTAAACCTTTAGATAATAATTCTGTCTCGTCACTAGATAATTCGATATTGGTATAATTTACTACGCGTTTATAAAAGTTATGTTTACAATTTACGTTATCATACATGTGTTGTTTCTTGTATAGGTTATCAAACTTCTTAATGTGTTTCGAGATAATGACTTTAATTACTTCTCTTATCTGTGCTTCTATCAATTCCATAACATTGCTAGTGATAGCAGGATGCAAACTGTCTAATACTTTCAAATGTGCAATATACAAAATACGGTTCAATCTGTCCTTTTTCACATACAATTGCTTAATTTCTTCTTTTTGCCATATCTTCTGTGCTATTGATTTAGTTTTAACCGCTGCTAATGACTTATTTTGAATATTAATTTGGAAAAATTTGGTGTTATGTTGTTTTGTAAACATTTCTTAATGAATTTAATGTTGAGACTAGTCTTAATTATTTTCATCTTAACGTTCTTATATTTATAGACCAGGTTTGCCTGACCGGCTTCAAGATTCATTATATTTGGTCTCCAGTCGCAGTGAAATTGAAATAAATAAATACCTTTTTCTTTGTCCGTGCTGCGACTACGTCTTTGATGTCTTACGACATGTTTCGGGAACACGTTCCCATCATCAGGTAAAATTGTTTTTTCTTCTAGTTCATAACGAACGTGTCAAGAATATAATAATTAAAACACATCAACACATAACACAATGAGTATGATAGAACTCAGTCCACGTAACAGTGCGCACTGCCGTACTATAACTGACCGCGTAATCAAACTATATATTCGGCTGGTGTACACAAGCGTTATCACTCTACAATACAGTATCATATAAACAGTGAGATTTAAATGTTAATTGATCATTAAGCAGTAGGTTTGGTTGAAATAATAGCGCTTTATATATTTCATATTCTTCCATGGCATCCATGTATCGGCTCTTACTGCATATATGTATGGGCATAAAGTTATCTGTGAAAGCACTACAACTGTGATTGCTGTTTACCAGATGTAAAGCAAAGTTGGATTTGATTGACTTGATGTTCCATTTTGGCAAATGTTCTTTATATCTGTCTTTAAATTTCCTGCCCGTTTGTCCTATGTAGAATTTATCACATTCACTACACTGGATTCTATATATGCCAGAACTGTTTTCGGTTGTTTTTTGTGTTCGAGGTTTTAATATGTTCAATATGTTATTGGTAGTTTTGAAGGACACGATGATGTCTAATTTTCTTAATTCATTTTTTATTATATTAGGAATCACATTAGTATATTCAACTGAAATATAATGGTTCTTTTTACCATCTAATTTTAATTTTCTTTCCATTTTATTCCTACGTTTGCGAATTAAGTTATCTATTATATCACTTTTATATCCATTATTGACAGCTATATGTTTAATAATATTTACTTCATCTTGAAAATCTTCCTGGTTCATAGGTATAGTTAAAAGTATATTTACGAAAGCATTAAAAGAGCCCATTTTCTGCGTATATGGGTGGAATGAATCAGCATGGACAGTTATATCCGTGGTAGTAGGTTTCCTGTATATTTTATATGTGATACAATCAGCGTTTCTTCGAACAGAAAGGTCTAAAAAGTTTAGGCAAGTTTCATTTTCTACTTCCATGGTGAATTTTATGTTGTTATTTATGTTGTTCATGTATTTGAGTAACATGTCCATTTGTCTACAAGTGCCATTAAAAACCATGAACGTATCATCAACATATCGCGTGTATGAGATAATTTTATCGTGGTAACTGTTACAGTTAGATAGCAGATAATTATTTTCATAAAAGTTAAGGTATATATTGTAATGTTACCAAATTTGGTAGTTACATAAAGTAAGCAATTATTACGTCAAGTGACGGGAAAGCATGAAAATATTTCTAAGTAAGTAAAATTACGTAAACAAAAAGTGTGTACCTACAGATATATTATTGTAAAATTCCAACAAAGAAGAAGGAAGTGTAACATAGCAGCATCGTACACAAAATAGAGAAAGAAAATGACCATGAGCCAATATAAAATGTTAGAAACCAGGCCCAATAGATTCCAACAGTGAGGGGAACCAACAAAACAATAACTATATAAAATAAAAAGAAGAGACAACTCAAGAGCAACCACAATGAAGGCAGCCAAACCAATATATTTATAAATATAAATACTATGGAACAACGACTACTACAATGGAAATATTGAAGAAGACGTTTAAACCTAAAGAAGAAAGGAAGAAGAAGGACAAGGAAACATGACATGAAGAGTGAAGATAATGGATAGACAATACAAGAAATCACCATTCACCAAGTATACTAGAGACAATACTAGTAGCCGGAAGAAGAATCACGATTATCAACTATGAAGAAACAGTGTTTAACATATTTAAGAAATCACAAACAGTAATAGTGAATACTTAATGTAAGTGTGAGAACCTGTGACCAGTTAACCAATTTTAACCTAATAAACCCCACAGACAATTCAAGTGATAAGGTTTATAGCAGAAGAAAATATGTTACCTTTATAGTGGAAACATCAAAGATTAAATAGTTAAAAATACACAGACAGTTAGTGTGACTAATTTAATGAAGATTGTAATCCAAATAGATAATCATAAGACCACCAAGAAATGTAAGATAGAACAGTAATATCATTGTTCATAGAACCTGATAATAAAAAACTTTGTAAATTTTAAAAGAAATGTAACTGAATGCCACGGCAAAACACAATACAATATAAAGAAGGGCCAGAAAAAATAATAACAAAAAAACTAGTTTGTTAAGTATCAAACAACAATGTACCAGAAATTAGGTACAAAACACAACAAGAAATGTATTACCATTAGTTTAAGAATATTTGTGTTATTGTTTAGAAAAAATAGTGTAAACATGTGTATTAATCAACAATTAAACCATTGTAATAGAATACCATAATGAAGTCATAATAGTAGTAGCAAATACTGCATAAGAATACGTTGTACATTCATACATAAACCCATAGGAAATGCACCTATAAAACAAAAAATCATATATGTTAATTGAACCAAGCAATCATCAACAATTGTCTCAATCAAAGATTCATTATAAATAATGATGCACGCTAATTAATAATGTCTTATACTGAAAGGCACTGCACATAAAGCAGATTAAATATAATAGCACAAAGCTAGATGAAAGGGAACCCAATATGACAAATTAGTTAAGCAAAATACATTATTAAAACTTGTACAAAGATCACTGAAAGTGTTACCAGTAGTTAGAAAAACATCTAGTACTACTATGAGAACAGATTATAAGTGTAATAATAATAGTATTATGATCAAAATATTGGAAACTAACAGACTAAGAATGAATAGCCAGATGTAAACAAAGACAATGTGACAAACTAGTTAAGCAAAATACCTTACTGAAACTTACACAGAGATTGATGAAAGTGTTACCAGTAGTTAGAAAGACATCTAATACTACTATGAGAACAGATCATGAGCATAAGAATAGTAATTTTATAGACAAATTATTGAAAACTAAATGACTATGATGGTGGAATCAGAATGTAAACAAACACTATGTAGCAAGTTATTCAAGCAAAATGCACCATCCAAACTTGTTCAAAGGTAAATAAAAATGTTATCAGTAGTCAGAAGGATATCTGATACTACTATGAGAATATATATCAAATGTAATAATAACAATTTAGTTATTGATTTATTAAAAAATAACTGACTACCATGTCATAACCTGATGTAAACAAACCCAATACTAGGAATTGAAAGGTTTTCAGATAGCGAAAGACTAACAAATATATTAAATAAACTAGGTACTATAGTTGTACACTATTTGCATTTTCAACATTATATACATTATGTGGAAAAAACAAAAACAAAGTGACAATTTAAAAGAAAAGAGATCAGAAGGTAGTTAGATAAGACTACTAGTATATGAAACACAACATTGTTCATATAATAAAGTGTAAACCGATGTAAATAGATATTTATATTATTGTTAGAATACAAAACAAATGTCATTAGATAAGGAATAATAGTATTATAGGCGATTATAAATAATCGAATATGGACGCTTGAGACGCCATTATCAAACATTGTTTGAATAATAATTACTCCCAAATTTTGTATTAAGCAATTGAGAAATGGACTCAAAACGTTTAATAAGAAGTGTTATTGTGTAATTAGATAAGATTTGGTGAAATAAACTTATTAATTTTAAGATTCACCATAGGAATTTGTGAAATCATTGTAGTGAGTTAATAATGGACGGATTTCATTCTTGTTTGGACTTTATTTAAAGCCCAGGATGTCCGCGATCTATTGCCACTAACTATTCAACGATATGACAACTAATAAAAAAGTTATAACGATTATAAACTTTTTAATCATTTTGTGCATCAACGTTTACGTCACTATAATCTCAAACCCATATTGATATTGATAAATATAGTTAATTGATATTGATATAAACCCATAATTATCTCAAATTGATAAAAAATTAAAAGTTTTCTTAAACCAAGGTGTTTTGGGTCGGAGAGTTCGAAAAATTGAACCAATCAAATGAATTAAAACCAGCAGACAAGCCAGAGACGCTTAGGAGAAGCGTCACAGTCATCTTTCAATCATCAAGGAGTCAACACGCATAATTCGATGGGCAAGGTTGATGAAGAAGTTTTATTTGAATTGTGCGCGACACATACATGAGTCACGCTACACACACCTAACCTACGCATAACAAAGAATTAACGAGTGTACAGTGAGGAGTGAATATAATAATAAAATACGGCCAGTGTATAATATCGGTCGTATTTTCGAGTTTTGTGTTTGTAAAAAACCAGGGAGTACTATATTTTCATTATTTAAAAAATAAAACGGAATTAATAGTTCCTGTTAATTATTGTTTGGGTACTACTTTAGTCAGTAGTATCGAAGTGTAGTAATTCTGATGAAAGTTATCAGAATTAATAAAAGAATTATTTCGCATTTTATTAATTTAAGAAATAAATGTTTTTACGACTTACCATAATTAAAAGAGTCAATATTAATTTAAATATTACAATATATGAGTGTCACGAATAGTCGCTCAATTGACTCATGTCGTTTTGATTAGACTAATGAAAATATTTTTATTTTTTGCGAAAAAATATTCTAGTTAACTGATAGTTACGCATCAGATGTATTATGAATAGTATATATATGTTTAGATTATTAAGAACTCAATGAATAATATATTTAACCATAATAACTACTTACGTTATTAGCTAACCTAGAAATAATAACAACAACTTGTCACCTTTTTTCATAATTCTGTTCTCAAGTAATACAAACCAAATGAAAGCTATCACAAGAGTTTTTTTTTATTATAAACTTTTTCTCTTGTCAATAAATAATTTTTATAGCCAAATATTAAATAATAATAGTAATTTTTAGCAGTGCAACTCAACGCACGTGTTATTACAGTAAATACTGTGTACTGTATCCCGCGTATGATGGTACGATAGTTATCGATTATATAGTACCGACTTTCAATTTTAATATTTGTTTGTTTGTTTTCTATTAATTCTTTATTAAATATTGTTATAAAACACAACATCTTGTATCTGGTGTCATGCCACTTCAAAGATCACACGAACTTGGTAATTTAACTATGTAAAGAGGACATAACCTCTCTAACTAAAATTATTGTATTAACCTTCAGTGTTACCAGCCTTGAGGTTAAAAAGAGTTTCTTTTTATAAAAATTGTTCATAATAATTATTTTTCTGTAAGACTATTAGTGACTGATTGTTGATTTTAAAAGAGTTAATGGTATTCTAGAACTGTTAATAAATCTCAATTATTTTTTACCAGTGGAAAGAGTCTTTAATTTCAAAATTAAAATAGTTTAGCTATCATAACTAGTTCTATCAGAAGGTGGCGGCAGAATTTGAATATTTATTATAATTCAAATCATAATTCAGTCTTTATTTTATTTTATTGTGCATGCTTATCACGTACGATATTCAAATAGAATATCCACATGTACGTATAGAGTTATGTTACAGCAGAAGCAGTCACCCAACAGAACAGTAATATCATCCACATATGGTAAGTGGGGAGGTGAACAGTGGAGTGCGAAAATACTTTTTGAATTGAAGGATTTAAACGGGAATACTCACACAACTATTAATAACAATCAAACCGCTAATAATAATTACATTTTGAGATTTTATTATCTCATATCGTTGTGGATACCGGAGCGTATCTGCAATCACATACAATCATACACAACACACATCTATCAATATCTGTTCAATAACAGATTGACGAATCCAACGCGGGGCTTTAATTGATATTACCCCGAATCTGTCTTATAACAGATTGGCGCTCCATCGCGGGGCAGGATTAACAGAGATAATACTTCAAATAACATCTACATCAACTACACTATCAAATCTGTCTTATAACAATATCTGCCAGTAATCCACTTAAAGGAGACCCCATGGCTAACCCTTCTCCTTGTTTAAAAAACTTGCCATCAAATGTAAAATAATTTTGTTTCAACACTATTCGTAATATCAAGATTAATTCGTTAATTTCCTGTTGATTTAATATTGCCGTATTAAGTAAATTGTTTTGGAGAATCTCTATTGTTTCTTGTATAGGTATATTTGTGTATAAATTGACAATATCAAAAGAAACCAGCTTATAACTCGGTAATAAGTCGATGGAATTAATTTTGTTTATGAAATCTTTATTGTTCTTGATACTATGATTATTCTCTAGCTTTATACTGTTTTTTATTATATGTTGAAGTTTTTTTGCGATTTTGTACCCAGGTGCCGACGTGTAGTTAACTAAGGGACGTATTGGCATGTTGTCCTTATGTATTTTTGGCAAACCTGTGAATGCGGGTGCCTGTGCATTAATTTGTTTAATGTGGTGTCTAACATTTGCGTCAAACAAATTTATGTATTTGTTCACAGCGGAATTTAGTTCCTTTGTGTACTTGCTGGTGGGGTCATGCTCAAGTGTCTTAATAATGTTATTGTTAATAAATTCATAACATTTCTGCGTGCAATCTGCTTGACTCAATACAACTACAGTATTGCCTTTATTGGCTTTGGTAACTATTGCCTTATTTATTTCAATCTTTTGTTTTATTGTTTTCATAAGGTTGAGCTCCTTCTTGTATTTTAGAAACTGGTTTTTATTTGTACTTAAGCCATCCATTTTTAATATGCGATCCAATTTACTGTTGATTACTGATCGTGTTACTTGTTGGGTTTCTTGGTTTTTAATGCATTTTATAGCAGCTTCAGCGTTTATAACTCCACGTAATAGGCTGTTTTTGCTAAGTTTAGGTAACTTATGTTGTAAACCTTTGGATAATAATTCTGTCTCATCACTAGATAATTCGATATTGGTATAATTTACTACGCGTTTATAAAAGTTATGTTTACAATTTACGTTATCATACATGTGTTGTTTCTTGTATAGGTTATCAAACGTCTTAATGTGTTTCGAGATAATGACTTTAATTACTTCTCTTATCTGTGCTTCTATCAATTCCATAACATTGCTAGTGATAGCAGGATGCAAACTGTCTAATACTTTCAAATGTGCAATATACAAAATACGGTTCAATCTGTCCTTTTTCACATACAATTGCTTAATTTCTTCTTTTTGCCATATCTTCTGTGCTATTGATTTAGTTTTAACCGCTGCTAATGACTTATTTTGAATATTAATTTGGAAAAATTTGGCGTTATGTTGTTTTGTAAACATTTCTTAATGAATTTAATGTTGAGACTAGTCTTAATTATTTTCATCTTAACGTTCTTATATTTATAGACCAGGTTTGCCTGACCGGCTTCAAGATTCATTATATTTGGTCTCCAGTCGCAGTGAAATTGAAATAAATAAATACCTTTTTCTTTATCCGTGCTGCGACTACGTCTTTGATGTCTTACGACATGTTTCGGGAACACGTTCCCATCATCAGGTAAAATTGTTTTGTCTTCTAGTTCATAACGAACGTGTCAAGAATATAATAATTAAAACACATCAACACATAACACAATGAGTATGATAGAACTCAGTCCACGTAACAGTGCGCACTGCCGTACTATAACTGACCGCGTAATCAAACTATATATTCGGCTGGTGTACACAAGCGTTATCACTCTACAATACAGTATCATATAAACAGTGAGATTTAAATGTTAATTGCTCATTAAGCAGTAGGTTTGGTTGAAATAATAGCGCTTTATATATTTCATATTCTTCCATGGCATCCATGTATCGGCTCTTACTGCATATATGTATGGGCGTAAAGTTATCTGTGAAAGCACTACAACTGTGATTGCTGTTTACCAGATGTAAAGCAAAGTTGGATTTGATTGACTTGATGTTCCTTTTTGCCAAATGTTCTTTATATCTGTCTTTAAATTTCCTGCCCGTTTGTCCTATGTAGAATTTATCACATTCACTACACTGGATTCTATATATGCCAGAACTGTTTTCGGTTGTTTTTTGTGTTCGAGGTTTTAATATGTTCAATATGTTATTGGTAGTTTTGAAGGACACGATGATGTCTAATTTTTTTAATTCATTTTTTATTATATTAGGAATCACATTAGTATATTCAACTGAAATATAATGGTTCTTTTTACCATCTAATTTTAATTTTCTTTCCATTTTATTCCTACGTTTGCGAATTAAGTTATCTATTATATCACTTTTATATCCATTATTGACAGCTATATGTTTAATAATATTTACTTCATCTTGAAAATCTTCCTGGTTCATAGGTATAGTTAAAAGTATATTTACGAAAGCATTAAAAGAGCCCATTTTCTGCGTATATGGGTGGAATGAATCAGCATGGACAGTTATATCCGTGGTACTAGGTTTCCTGTATATTTTATATGTGATACAATCAGCGTTTCTTCGAACAGAAAGGTCTAAAAAGTTTAGGCAAGTTTCATTTTCTACTTTCATGGTGAATTTTATGTTGTTATTTATGTTGTTCATGTATTTGAGTAACATGTCCATTTGTCTACAAGTGCCATTAAAAACCATGAACGTATCGTCAACATATCGCGTGTATGAGATAATTTTATCGTGGTAACTGTTACAGTTAGATAGCAGATAATTATTTTCATAAAAGTTAAGGTATATATTGTAATGTTACCAAATTTGGTAGTTACATAAAGTAAGCAATTATTACGTCAAGTGACGGGAAAGCATGAAAATATTTCTAAGTAAGTAAAATTATGTAAACAAAAAGTGTGTACCTACAGATATATTATTGTAAAATTCCAACAAAGAAGAAGGAAGTGTAACATAGCAGCATCGTACACAAAACAGAGAAAGAAAATGACCATGAGCCAATATAAAATGTTAGAAACCAGGCCCAATAGATTCCAACAGTGAGGGGAACCAACAAAACAATAACTATATAAAATAAAAAGAAGAGACAACTCAAGAGCAACCACAATGAAGGCAGCCAAACCAATATATTTATAAATATAAATACTATGGAACAACGACTACTACAATGGAAATATTGAAGAAGACGTTTAAACCTAAAGAAGAAAGGAAGAAGAAGGACAAGGAAACATGACATGAAGAGTGAAGATAATGGATAGACAATACAAGAAATCACCATTCACCAAGTATACTAGAGACAATACTAGTGGCCGGAAGAAGAATCACGATTATCAACTATGAAGAAACAGTGTTTAACATATTTAAGAAGTCACAAACAGTAATAGTGAATACTTAATGTAAGTGTGAGAACCTGTGACCAGTTAACCAATTTTAACCTAATAAACCCCACAGACAATTCAAGTGATAAGGTTTATAGCAGAAGAAAATATGTTACCTTTATAGTGGAAACATCAAAGATTAAATAGTTAAAAATACACAGACAGTTAGTGTGACTAATTTAATGAAGATTGTAATCCAAATAGATAATCATAAGACCACCAAGAAATGTAAGATAGAACAGTAATATCATTGTTCATAGAACCTGATAAAAAAAAACTTTGTAAATTTTAAAAGAAATGTAACTGAATGCCACGGCAAAACACAATACAATATAAAGAAGGGCCAGAAAAAATAATAACAAACAAACTAGTTTGTTAAGTATCAAACAACAATGTACCAGAAATTAGGTACAAAACACAACAAGAAATGTATTACCATTAGTTTAAGAATATTTGTGTTATTGTTTAGAAAAAATAGTGTAAACATGTGTATTAATCAACAATTAAACCATTGTAATAGAATACCATAATGAAGTCATAATAGTAGTAGCAAATACTGCATAAGAATACGTTGTACATTGATACATAAACCCATAGGAAATGCACCTATAAAACAAAAAATCATATATGTTAATTGAACCAAGCAATCATCAACAATTGTCTCAATCAAAGATTCATTATAAATAATGATGCCCGCTAATAAATAATGTCTTATACTGAAAGGCACTGCACATAAAGCAGATTAAATATAATAGCACAAAGCTAGATGAAAGGGAACCCAATATGACAAATTAGTTAAGCAAAATACATTATTAAAACTTGTACAAAGATCACTGAAAGTGTTACCAGTAGTTAGAAAAACATTTAGTACTACTATGAGAACAGATTATAAGTGTAATAATAATAATATTATGATCAAAATATTGGAAACTGACTGACTATGAATGAATAGCCAGATGTAAACAAAGACAATGTGACAAACTAGTTACGCAAAATACCTTACTAAAACTTACACAGAGATTGATGAAAGTGTTACCAGTAGTTAGAAGGACATCTAATACTACTATGAGAACAGATCATGAGCATAAGAATAGTAATTTTATAGACAAATTATTGAAAACTAAATGACTATGATGGTGGAATCAGAATGTAAACAAACACTATGTAGCAAGTTATTCAAGCAAAATGCACCATCCAAACTTGTTCAAAGGTAAATAAAAATGTTATCAGTAGTCAGAACGATATCTGATACTACTATGAGAATATATATCAAATGTAATAATAACAATTTAGTTATTGATTTATTAAAAAATAACTGACTACCATGTCATAACCTGATGTAAACAAACCCAATACTAGGAATTGAAAGGTTTTCAGATAGCGAAAGACTAACAAATATATTAAATAAACTAGGTACTATAGTTGTACACTATTTGCATTTTCAACATTATATACATTATGTAGAAAAACAAAAACAAAGTGACAATTTAAAAGAAAAGAGATCAGAAGGTAGTTAGATAAGACTACTAGTATATAAAACACAACATTGTTCATATAATAAAGTGTAAACCGATGTAAACAGATATTTATATTATTGTTAGAATACAAAACAAATGTCATTAGATAAGGAATAATAGTATTATAGGCGATTATAAATAATCGAATATGGACGCTTGAGACGCCATTATCAAACATTGTTTGAATAATAATTACTCCCAAATTTTGTATTAAGCAATTGAGAAATGGACTCAAAACGTTTAATAAGAAGTGTTATTGTGTAATTAGATAAGATTTGGTGAAATAAACTTATTAATTTTAAGATTCACCATAGGAATTTGTGAAATCATTGTAGTGAGTTAATAATGGACGGATTTCATTCTTGTTTGGACTTTGTTTAAAGCCCAGGATGTCCGCGATCTATTGCCACTAACTATTCAACGATATGACAACTAATAAAAAAGTTATAACGATTATAAACTTTTTAATCATTTTGTGCATCAACGTTTACGTCACTATAATCTCAAACCCATATTGATATTGATAAATATAGTTAATTGATATTGATATAAACCCATAATTATCTCAAATTGATAAAAAATTAAAAGTTTTCTTAAACCAAGGTGTTTTGGGTCGGAGAGTTCGAAAAATTGAACCAATCAAATGAATTAAAACCAGCAGACAAGCCAGAGACGCTTAGGAGAAGCGTCACAGTCATCTTTCAATCATCAAGGAGTCAACACGCATAATTCGATGGGCAAGGTCGATGAAGAAGTTTTATTTGAATTGTGCGCGACACATACATGAGTCACGCTACACACACCTAACCTACACATAACAAAGAATTAACGAGTGTACAGTGCGGAGTGAATATAATAATAAAATACGGTCAGTGTATAATATCGGTCGTATTTTCGAGTTTTGTGTTTGTAAAAAACCAGGGAGTACTATATTTTCATTATTTAAAAAATAAAACGGAATTAATAATTCCTGTTAATTATTGTTTGGGTACTACTTTAGTCAGTAGTATCGAAGTGTAGTAATTCTGATGAAAGTTATCAGAATTAATAAAAGAATTATTTCGCATTTTATTAATTTAAGAAATAAATGTTTTTACGACTTACCATAATTAAAAGAGTCAATATTAATTTAAATATTACAAAATATGAGTGTCACGAATAGTCGCTCAATTGACTCATGTCGTTTTGATTAGACTAATGAAAATATTTTTATTTTTTGCGAAAAAATATTCTAGTTAACTGATTGTTACGCATCAGATGTATTATGAATAGTATATATACGTTTAGATTATTAAGAACTCAATGAATAATATATTTAACCACAATAACTACTTACGTTATTAGCTAACCTAGAAATAATAACAACAACTTGTCACCTTTTTTCATAATTCTGTTCTCAAGTAATACAAACCAAATGAAAGCTATCACAAGAGTTTTTTTTTATTATAAACTTTTTCTCTTGTCAATAAATAATTTTTATAGCCAACTATTAAATAATAATAGTAATTTTTAGCAGTGCAACTCAACGCACGTGTTATTACAGTAAATACTGTGTACTGTATCCCGCGTATGATGGTACGATAGTTATCGATTATATAGTACCGACTTTCAATTTTAATATTTGTTTGTTTTCTATTAATTCTTTATTAAATATTGTTATAAAACACAACATCTTGTATCTGGTATCATGCCACTTCAAAGATCACACGAACTTGGTAATTTAACTATGTAAAGAGGACATAACCTCTCTAACTAAAATTATTGTATTAACCTTCAGTGTTACCAGCCTTGAGGTTAAAAAGAGTTTCTTTTTATAAAAATTGTTCATAATAATTATTTTTCTGTAAGACTATTAGTGATTGATTGTTGATTTTAAAAGAGTTAATGGTATTCTAGAACTGTTAATAAATCTCAATTATTTTTTACCAGTGGAAAGAGTCTTTAATTTCAAAATTAAAATAGTTTAGCTATCATAACTAGTTCTATCAGAAGGTGGCGGCAGAATTTGAATATTTATTATAATTCAAATCATAATTCAGTTTTTATTTTATTTTATTGTGCATGCTTATCACGTACGATATTCAAATAGAATATCCACATGTACGTATAGAGTGTATGTTACAGCAGAAGCAGTCACCCAACAGAACAGTAATATCATCCACATATGGTAAGTGGGGAGGTGAACAGTGGAGTGCGAAAATACTTTTTAAATTGAAGGATTTAAACGGGAATACTCACACAACTATTAATAACAATCAAACCGCTAATAATAATTACATTTTGAGATTTTATTATCTCATATCGTTGTGGATACCGGAGCGTATCTGCAATCACATACAATCATACACAACACACATCTATCAATATCTGTTCAATAACAGATTGACGAATCCAACGCGGGGCTTTAATTGATATTACCCCGAATCTGTCTTATAACAGATTGGCGCTCCATCGCGGGGCAGGATTAACAGAGATAATACTTCAAATAACATCTACATCAACTACACTATCAAATCTGTCTTATAACAATATCTGCCAGTAATCCACTTAAAGGAGACCCCATGGCTAACCCTTCTCCTTGTTTAAAAAACTTGCCGTCAAATGTAAAATAATTTTGTTTCAACACTATTCCTAATATCAAGATTAATTAGTTAATTTCCTGTTGATTTAATATTGCCGTATTAAGTAAATTGTTTTGGAGAATCTCTATTGTTTCTTGTATAGGTATATTTGTGTATAAATTGACAATATCAAAAGAAACCAGCTTATAACTCGGTAATAAGTCGATGGAATTAATTTTGTTTATGAAATCTTTATTGTTCTTGATACTATGATTATTCTCTAGCTTTATACTGTTTTTTATTATATGTTGAAGTTTTTTTGCGATTTTGTACCCAGGTGCCGACGTGTAGTTAACTAAGGGACGTATTGGCATGTTGTCCTTATGTATTTTTGGCAAACCTGTGAATGCGGGTGCCTGTGCATTAATTTGTTTAATGTGGTGTCTAACATTTGCGTCAAACAAATTTATGCATTTGTTCACAGCGGAATTTAGTTCCTTTGTGTACTTGCTGGTGGGGTCATGCTCAAGTGTCTTAATAATGTTATTGTTAATAAATTCATAACATTTCTGCGTGTAATCTGCTTGACTCAATACAACTACAGTATTGCCTTTATCGGCTTTGGTAATTATTGCCTTATTTATTTCAATCTTTTGTTTTATTGTTTTCATAAGGTTGAGCTCCTTCTTGTATTTTAGAAACTGGTTTTTATTTGTACTTAAGCCATCCATTTTTAATATGCGATCCAATTTACTGTTGATTACCGATCGTGTTACTTGTTGGGTTTCTTGGTTTTTAATGCATTTTATAGCAGCTTCAGCGTTTATAACTCCACGTAATAGGCTGTTTTTGCTAAGTTTAGGTAAGTTATATTGTAAACCTTTAGATAATAATTCTGTCTCGTCACTAGATAATTCGATATTGGTATAATTTACTACGCGTTTATAAAAGTTATGTTTACAATTTACGTTATCATACATGTGTTGTTTCTTGTATAGGTTATCAAACTTCTTAATGTGTTTCGAGATAATGACTTTAATTACTTCTCTTATCTGTGCTTCTATCAATTCCATAACATTGCTAGTGATAGCAGGATGCAAACTGTCTAATACTTTCAAATGTGCAATATACAAAATACGGTTCAATCTGTCCTTTTTCACATACAATTGCTTAATTTCTTCTTTTTGCCATATCTTCTGTGCTATTGATTTAGTTTTAACCGCTGCTAATGACTTATTTTGAATATTAATTTGGAAAAATTTGGTGTTATGTTGTTTTGTAAACATTTCTTAATGAATTTAATGTTGAGACTAGTCTTAATTATTTTCATCTTAACGTTCTTATATTTATAGACCAGGTTTGCCTGACCGGCTTCAAGATTCATTATATTTGGTCTCCAGTCGCAGTGAAATTGAAATAAATAAATACCTTTTTCTTTGTCCGTGCTGCGACTACGTCTTTGATGTCTTACGACATGTTTCGGGAACACGTTCCCATCATCAGGTAAAATTGTTTTTTCTTCTAGTTCATAACGAACGTGTCAAGAATATAATAATTAAAACACATCAACACATAACACAATGAGTATGATAGAACTCAGTCCACGTAACAGTGCGCACTGCCGTACTATAACTGACCGCGTAATCAAACTATATATTCGGCTGGTGTACACAAGCGTTATCACTCTACAATACAGTATCATATAAACAGTGAGATTTAAATGTTAATTGATCATTAAGCAGTAGGTTTGGTTGAAATAATAGCGCTTTATATATTTCATATTCTTCCATGGCATCCATGTATCGGCTCTTACTGCATATATGTATGGGCATAAAGTTATCTGTGAAAGCACTACAACTGTGATTGCTGTTTACCAGATGTAAAGCAAAGTTGGATTTGATTGACTTGATGTTCCATTTTGGCAAATGTTCTTTATATCTGTCTTTAAATTTCCTGCCCGTTTGTCCTATGTAGAATTTATCACATTCACTACACTGGATTCTATATATGCCAGAACTGTTTTCGGTTGTTTTTTGTGTTCGAGGTTTTAATATGTTCAATATGTTATTGGTAGTTTTGAAGGACACGATGATGTCTAATTTTCTTAATTCATTTTTTATTATATTAGGAATCACATTAGTATATTCAACTGAAATATAATGGTTCTTTTTACCATCTAATTTTAATTTTCTTTCCATTTTATTCCTACGTTTGCGAATTAAGTTATCTATTATATCACTTTTATATCCATTATTGACAGCTATATGTTTAATAATATTTACTTCATCTTGAAAATCTTCCTGGTTCATAGGTATAGTTAAAAGTATATTTACGAAAGCATTAAAAGAGCCCATTTTCTGCGTATATGGGTGGAATGAATCAGCATGGACAGTTATATCCGTGGTAGTAGGTTTCCTGTATATTTTATATGTGATACAATCAGCGTTTCTTCGAACAGAAAGGTCTAAAAAGTTTAGGCAAGTTTCATTTTCTACTTCCATGGTGAATTTTATGTTGTTATTTATGTTGTTCATGTATTTGAGTAACATGTCCATTTGTCTACAAGTGCCATTAAAAACCATGAACGTATCATCAACATATCGCGTGTATGAGATAATTTTATCGTGGTAACTGTTACAGTTAGATAGCAGATAATTATTTTCATAAAAGTTAAGGTATATATTGTAATGTTACCAAATTTGGTAGTTACATAAAGTAAGCAATTATTACGTCAAGTGACGGGAAAGCATGAAAATATTTCTAAGTAAGTAAAATTATGTAAACAAAAAGTGTGTACCTACAGATATATTATTGTAAAATTCCAACAAAGAAGAAGGAAGTGTAACATAGCAGCATCGTACACAAAACAGAGAAAGAAAATGACCATGAGCCAATATAAAATGTTAGAAACCAGGCCCAATAGATTCCAACAGTGAGGGGAACCAACAAAACAATAACTATATAAAATAAAAAGAAGAGACAACTCAAGAGCAACCACAATGAAGGCAGCCAAACCAATATATTTATAAATATAAATACTATGGAACAACGACTACTACAATGGAAATATTGAAGAAGACGTTTAAACCTAAAGAAGAAAGGAAGAAGAAGGACAAGGAAACATGACATGAAGAGTGAAGATAATGGATAGACAATACAAGAAATCACCATTCACCAAGTATACTAGAGACAATACTAGTGGCCGGAAGAAGAATCACGATTATCAACTATGAAGAAACAGTGTTTAACATATTTAAGAAGTCACAAACAGTAATAGTGAATACTTAATGTAAGTGTGAGAACCTGTGACCAGTTAACCAATTTTAACCTAATAAACCCCACAGACAATTCAAGTGATAAGGTTTATAGCAGAAGAAAATATGTTACCTTTATAGTGGAAACATCAAAGATTAAATAGTTAAAAATACACAGACAGTTAGTGTGACTAATTTAATGAAGATTGTAATCCAAATAGATAATCATAAGACCACCAAGAAATGTAAGATAGAACAGTAATATCATTGTTCATAGAACCTGATAAAAAAAAACTTTGTAAATTTTAAAAGAAATGTAACTGAATGCCACGGCAAAACACAATACAATATAAAGAAGGGCCAGAAAAAATAATAACAAACAAACTAGTTTGTTAAGTATCAAACAACAATGTACCAGAAATTAGGTACAAAACACAACAAGAAATGTATTACCATTAGTTTAAGAATATTTGTGTTATTGTTTAGAAAAAATAGTGTAAACATGTGTATTAATCAACAATTAAACCATTGTAATAGAATACCATAATGAAGTCATAATAGTAGTAGCAAATACTGCATAAGAATACGTTGTACATTGATACATAAACCCATAGGAAATGCACCTATAAAACAAAAAATCATATATGTTAATTGAACCAAGCAATCATCAACAATTGTCTCAATCAAAGATTCATTATAAATAATGATGCCCGCTAATAAATAATGTCTTATACTGAAAGGCACTGCACATAAAGCAGATTAAATATAATAGCACAAAGCTAGATGAAAGGGAACCCAATATGACAAATTAGTTAAGCAAAATACATTATTAAAACTTGTACAAAGATCACTGAAAGTGTTACCAGTAGTTAGAAAAACATTTAGTACTACTATGAGAACAGATTATAAGTGTAATAATAATAATATTATGATCAAAATATTGGAAACTGACTGACTATGAATGAATAGCCAGATGTAAACAAAGACAATGTGACAAACTAGTTAAGCAAAATACCTTACTAAAACTTACACAGAGATTGATGAAAGTGTTACCAGTAGTTAGAAAGACATCTAATACTACTATGAGAACAGATCATGAGCATAAGAATAGTAATTTTATAGACAAATTATTGAAAACTAAATGACTATGATGGTGGAATCAGAATGTAAACAAACACTATGTAGCAAGTTATTCAAGCAAAATGCACCATCCAAACTTGTTCAAAGGTAAATAAAAATGTTATCAGTAGTCAGAAGGATATCTGATACTACTATGAGAATATATATCAAATGTAATAATAACAATTTAGTTATTGATTTATTAAAAAATAACTGACTACCATGTCATAACCTGATGTAAACAAACCCAATACTAGGAATTGTAAGGTTTTCAGATAGCGAAAGACTAACAAATATATTAAATAAACTAGGTACTATAGTTGTACACTATTTGCATTTTCAACATTATATACATTATGTGGAAAAAACAAAAACAAAGTGACAATTTAAAAGAAAAGAGATCAGAAGGTAGTTAGATAAGACTACTAGTATATGAAACACAACATTGTTCATATAATAAAGTGTAAACCGATGTAAATAGATATTTATATTATTGTTAGAATACAAAACAAATGTCATTAGATAAGGAATAATAGTATTATAGGCGATTATAAATAATCGAATATGGACGCTTGAGACGCCATTATCAAACATTGTTTGAATAATAATTACTCCCAAATTTTGTATTAAGCAATTGAGAAATGGACTCAAAACGTTTAATAAGAAGTGTTATTGTGTAATTAGATAAGATTTGGTGAAATAAACTTATTAATTTTAAGATTCACCATAGGAATTTGTGAAATCATTGTAGTGAGTTAATAATGGACGGATTTCATTCTTGTTTGGACTTTATTTAAAGCCCAGGATGTCCGCGATCTATTGCCACTAACTATTCAACGATATGACAACTAATAAAAAAGTTATAACGATTATAAACTTTTTAATCATTTTGTGCATCAACGTTTACGTCACTATAATCTCAAACCCATATTGATATTGATAAATATAGTTAATTGATATTGATATAAACCCATAATTATCTCAAATTGATAAAAAATTAAAAGTTTTCTTAAACCAAGGTGTTTTGGGTCGGAGAGTTCGAAAAATTGAACCAATCAAATGAATTAAAACCAGCAGACAAGCCAGAGACGCTTAGGAGAAGCGTCACAGTCATCTTTCAATCATCAAGGAGTCAACACGCATAATTCGATGGGCAAGGTTGATGAAGAAGTTTTATTTGAATTGTGCGCGACACATACATGAGTCACGCTACACACACCTAACCTACGCATAACAAAGAATTAACGAGTGTACAGTGAGGAGTGAATATAATAATAAAATACGGCCAGTGTATAATATCGGTCGTATTTTCGAGTTTTGTGTTTGTAAAAAACCAGGGAGTACTATATTTTCATTATTTAAAAAATAAAACGGAATTAATAGTTCCTGTTAATTATTGTTTGGGTACTACTTTAGTCAGTAGTATCGAAGTGTAGTAATTCTGATGAAAGTTATCAGAATTAATAAAAGAATTATTTCGCATTTTATTAATTTAAGAAATAAATGTTTTTACGACTTACCATAATTAAAAGAGTCAATATTAATTTAAATATTACAATATATGAGTGTCACGAATAGTCGCTCAATTGACTCATGTCGTTTTGATTAGACTAATGAAAATATTTTTATTTTTTGCGAAAAAATATTCTAGTTAACTGATAGTTACGCATCAGATGTATTATGAATAGTATATATATGTTTAGATTATTAAGAACTCAATGAATAATATATTTAACCATAATAACTACTTACGTTATTAGCTAACCTAGAAATAATAACAACAACTTGTCACCTTTTTTCATAATTCTGTTCTCAAGTAATACAAACCAAATGAAAGCTATCACAAGAGTTTTTTTTTATTATAAACTTTTTCTCTTGTCAATAAATAATTTTTATAGCCAAATATTAAATAATAATAGTAATTTTTAGCAGTGCAACTCAACGCACGTGTTATTACAGTAAATACTGTGTACTGTATCCCGCGTATGATGGTACGATAGTTATCGATTATATAGTACCGACTTTCAATTTTAATATTTGTTTGTTTGTTTTCTATTAATTCTTTATTAAATATTGTTATAAAACACAACATCTTGTATCTGGTGTCATGCCACTTCAAAGATCACACGAACTTGGTAATTTAACTATGTAAAGAGGACATAACCTCTCTAACTAAAATTATTGTATTAACCTTCAGTGTTACCAGCCTTGAGGTTAAAAAGAGTTTCTTTTTATAAAAATTGTTCATAATAATTATTTTTCTGTAAGACTATTAGTGACTGATTGTTGATTTTAAAAGAGTTAATGGTATTCTAGAACTGTTAATAAATCTCAATTATTTTTTACCAGTGGAAAGAGTCTTTAATTTCAAAATTAAAATAGTTTAGCTATCATAACTAGTTCTATCAGAAGGTGGCGGCAGAATTTGAATATTTATTATAATTCAAATCATAATTCAGTCTTTATTTTATTTTATTGTGCATGCTTATCACGTACGATATTCAAATAGAATATCCACATGTACGTATAGAGTTATGTTACAGCAGAAGCAGTCACCCAACAGAACAGTAATATCATCCACATATGGTAAGTGGGGAGGTGAACAGTGGAGTGCGAAAATACTTTTTGAATTGAAGGATTTAAACGGGAATACTCACACAACTATTAATAACAATCAAACCGCTAATAATAATTACATTTTGAGATTTTATTATCTCATATCGTTGTGGATACCGGAGCGTATCTGCAATCACATACAATCATACACAACACACATCTATCAATATCTGTTCAATAACAGATTGACGAATCCAACGCGGGGCTTTAATTGATATTACCCCGAATCTGTCTTATAACAGATTGGCGCTCCATCGCGGGGCAGGATTAACAGAGATAATACTTCAAATAACATCTACATCAACTACACTATCAAATCTGTCTTATAACAATATCTGCCAGTAATCCACTTAAAGGAGACCCCATGGCTAACCCTTCTCCTTGTTTAAAAAACTTGCCATCAAATGTAAAATAATTTTGTTTCAACACTATTCGTAATATCAAGATTAATTCGTTAATTTCCTGTTGATTTAATATTGCCGTATTAAGTAAATTGTTTTGGAGAATCTCTATTGTTTCTTGTATAGGTATATTTGTGTATAAATTGACAATATCAAAAGAAACCAGCTTATAACTCGGTAATAAGTCGATGGAATTAATTTTGTTTATGAAATCTTTATTGTTCTTGATACTATGATTATTCTCTAGCTTTATACTGTTTTTTATTATATGTTGAAGTTTTTTTGCGATTTTGTACCCAGGTGCCGACGTGTAGTTAACTAAGGGACGTATTGGCATGTTGTCCTTATGTATTTTTGGCAAACCTGTGAATGCGGGTGCCTGTGCATTAATTTGTTTAATGTGGTGTCTAACATTTGCGTCAAACAAATTTATGTATTTGTTCACAGCGGAATTTAGTTCCTTTGTGTACTTGCTGGTGGGGTCATGCTCAAGTGTCTTAATAATGTTATTGTTAATAAATTCATAACATTTCTGCGTGCAATCTGCTTGACTCAATACAACTACAGTATTGCCTTTATTGGCTTTGGTAACTATTGCCTTATTTATTTCAATCTTTTGTTTTATTGTTTTCATAAGGTTGAGCTCCTTCTTGTATTTTAGAAACTGGTTTTTATTTGTACTTAAGCCATCCATTTTTAATATGCGATCCAATTTACTGTTGATTACTGATCGTGTTACTTGTTGGGTTTCTTGGTTTTTAATGCATTTTATAGCAGCTTCAGCGTTTATAACTCCACGTAATAGGCTGTTTTTGCTAAGTTTAGGTAACTTATGTTGTAAACCTTTGGATAATAATTCTGTCTCATCACTAGATAATTCGATATTGGTATAATTTAATACGCGTTTATAAAAGTTATGTTTACAATTTACGTTATCATACATGTGTTGTTTCTTGTATAGGTTATCAAACGTCTTAATGTGTTTCGAGATAATGACTTTAATTACTTCTCTTATCTGTGCTTCTATCAATTCCATAACATTGCTAGTGATAGCAGGATGCAAACTGTCTAATACTTTCAAATGTGCAATATACAAAATACGGTTCAATCTGTCCTTTTTCACATACAATTGCTTAATTTCTTCTTTTTGCCATATCTTCTGTGCTATTGATTTAGTTTTAACCGCTGCTAATGACTTATTTTGAATATTAATTTGGAAAAATTTGGCGTTATGTTGTTTTGTAAACATTTCTTAATGAATTTAATGTTGAGACTAGTCTTAATTATTTTCATCTTAACGTTCTTATATTTATAGACCAGGTTTGCCTGACCGGCTTCAAGATTCATTATATTTGGTCTCCAGTCGCAGTGAAATTGAAATAAATAAATACCTTTTTCTTTATCCGTGCTGCGACTACGTCTTTGATGTCTTACGACATGTTTCGGGAACACGTTCCCATCATCAGGTAAAATTGTTTTGTCTTCTAGTTCATAACGAACGTGTCAAGAATATAATAATTAAAACACATCAACACATAACACAATGAGTATGATAGAACTCAGTCCACGTAACAGTGCGCACTGCCGTACTATAACTGACCGCGTAATCAAACTATATATTCGGCTGGTGTACACAAGCGTTATCACTCTACAATACAGTATCATATAAACAGTGAGATTTAAATGTTAATTGCTCATTAAGCAGTAGGTTTGGTTGAAATAATAGCGCTTTATATATTTCATATTCTTCCATGGCATCCATGTATCGGCTCTTACTGCATATATGTATGGGCGTAAAGTTATCTGTGAAAGCACTACAACTGTGATTGCTGTTTACCAGATGTAAAGCAAAGTTGGATTTGATTGACTTGATGTTCCTTTTTGCCAAATGTTCTTTATATCTGTCTTTAAATTTCCTGCCCGTTTGTCCTATGTAGAATTTATCACATTCACTACACTGGATTCTATATATGCCAGAACTGTTTTCGGTTGTTTTTTGTGTTCGAGGTTTTAATATGTTCAATATGTTATTGGTAGTTTTGAAGGACACGATGATGTCTAATTTTTTTAATTCATTTTTTATTATATTAGGAATCACATTAGTATATTCAACTGAAATATAATGGTTCTTTTTACCATCTAATTTTAATTTTCTTTCCATTTTATTCCTACGTTTGCGAATTAAGTTATCTATTATATCACTTTTATATCCATTATTGACAGCTATATGTTTAATAATATTTACTTCATCTTGAAAATCTTCCTGGTTCATAGGTATAGTTAAAAGTATATTTACGAAAGCATTAAAAGAGCCCATTTTCTGCGTATATGGGTGGAATGAATCAGCATGGACAGTTATATCCGTGGTACTAGGTTTCCTGTATATTTTATATGTGATACAATCAGCGTTTCTTCGAACAGAAAGGTCTAAAAAGTTTAGGCAAGTTTCATTTTCTACTTTCATGGTGAATTTTATGTTGTTATTTATGTTGTTCATGTATTTGAGTAACATGTCCATTTGTCTACAAGTGCCATTAAAAACCATGAACGTATCGTCAACATATCGCGTGTATGAGATAATTTTATCGTGGTAACTGTTACAGTTAGATAGCAGATAATTATTTTCATAAAAGTTAAGGTATATATTGTAATGTTACCAAATTTGGTAGTTACATAAAGTAAGCAATTATTACGTCAAGTGACGGGAAAGCATGAAAATATTTCTAAGTAAGTAAAATTATGTAAACAAAAAGTGTGTACCTACAGATATATTATTGTAAAATTCCAACAAAGAAGAAGGAAGTGTAACATAGCAGCATCGTACACAAAACAGAGAAAGAAAATGACCATGAGCCAATATAAAATGTTAGAAACCAGGCCCAATAGATTCCAACAGTGAGGGGAACCAACAAAACAATAACTATATAAAATAAAAAGAAGAGACAACTCAAGAGCAACCACAATGAAGGCAGCCAAACCAATATATTTATAAATATAAATACTATGGAACAACGACTACTACAATGGAAATATTGAAGAAGACGTTTAAACCTAAAGAAGAAAGGAAGAAGAAGGACAAGGAAACATGACATGAAGAGTGAAGATAATGGATAGACAATACAAGAAATCACCATTCACCAAGTATACTAGAGACAATACTAGTGGCCGGAAGAAGAATCACGATTATCAACTATGAAGAAACAGTGTTTAACATATTTAAGAAGTCACAAACAGTAATAGTGAATACTTAATGTAAGTGTGAGAACCTGTGACCAGTTAACCAATTTTAACCTAATAAACCCCACAGACAATTCAAGTGATAAGGTTTATAGCAGAAGAAAATATGTTACCTTTATAGTGGAAACATCAAAGATTAAATAGTTAAAAATACACAGACAGTTAGTGTGACTAATTTAATGAAGATTGTAATCCAAATAGATAATCATAAGACCACCAAGAAATGTAAGATAGAACAGTAATATCATTGTTCATAGAACCTGATAAAAAAAAACTTTGTAAATTTTAAAAGAAATGTAACTGAATGCCACGGCAAAACACAATACAATATAAAGAAGGGCCAGAAAAAATAATAACAAACAAACTAGTTTGTTAAGTATCAAACAACAATGTACCAGAAATTAGGTACAAAACACAACAAGAAATGTATTACCATTAGTTTAAGAATATTTGTGTTATTGTTTAGAAAAAATAGTGTAAACATGTGTATTAATCAACAATTAAACCATTGTAATAGAATACCATAATGAAGTCATAATAGTAGTAGCAAATACTGCATAAGAATACGTTGTACATTCATACATAAACCCATAGGAAATGCACCTATAAAACAAAAAATCATATATGTTAATTGAACCAAGCAATCATCAACAATTGTCTCAATCAAAGATTCATTATAAATAATGATGCCCGCTAATAAATAATGTCTTATACTGAAAGGCACTGCACATAAAGCAGATTAAATATAATAGCACAAAGCTAGATGAAAGGGAACCCAATATGACAAATTAGTTAAGCAAAATACATTATTAAAACTTGTACAAAGATCACTGAAAGTGTTACCAGTAGTTAGAAAAACATTTAGTACTACTATGAGAACAGATTATAAGTGTAATAATAATAATATTATGATCAAAATATTGGAAACTGACTGACTATGAATGAATAGCCAGATGTAAACAAAGACAATGTGACAAACTAGTTACGCAAAATACCTTACTAAAACTTACACAGAGATTGATGAAAGTGTTACCAGTAGTTAGAAGGACATCTAATACTACTATGAGAACAGACCATGAGCATAAGAATAGTAATTTTATAGACAAATTATTGAAAACTAAATGACTATGATGGTGGAATCAGAATGTAAACAAACACTATGTAGCAAGTTATTCAAGCAAAATGCACCATCCAAACTTGTTCAAAGGTAAATAAAAATGTTATCAGTAGTCAGAAGGATATCTGATACTACTATGAGAATATATATCAAATGTAATAATAACAATTTAGTTATTGATTTATTAAAAAATAACTGACAAACATGTTATAACCTGATGTAAACAAACCCAATACTAGGAATTGAAAGGTTTTCAGATAGCGAAAGACTAACAAATATATTAAATAAACTAGGTACTATAGTTGTACACTATTTGCATTTTCAACATTATATACATTATGTGGAAAAACAAAAACAAAGTGACAATTTAAAAGAAAAGAGATCAGAAGGTAGTTAGATAAGAATACTAGTATATGAAACACAACATTGTTCATATAATAAAGTGTAAACCGATGTAAACAGATATTTATATTATTGTTAGAATACAAAACAAATGTCATTAGATAAGGAATAATAGTATTATAGGCGATTATAAATAATCGAATATGGACGCTTGAGACGCCATTATCAAACTTTGTTTGAATAATAATTACTCCCAAATTTTGTATTAAGCAATTGAGAAATGGACTCAAAACGTTTAATAAGAAGTGTTATTGTGTAATTAGATAAGATTTAGTGAAATAAACTTATTAATTTTAAGATTCACCATAGGAATTTGTGAAATCATTGTAGTGAGTTAATAATGGACGGATTTCATTCTTGTTTGGACTTTTTTTAAAGCCCAGGATGTCCGCGATCTATTGCCACTAACTATTCAACGATATGACAACTAATAAAAAGTTATAACGATTATAAACTTTTTAATCATTTTGTGCATCAACGTTTACGTCACTATAATCTCAAACCCATATTGATATTGATAAATAAAGTTAACTGATAAATAATATAATAAATATAGTTAATTGATATTGATATAAACCCATAATTATCTCAAATTGATAAAAAATTAAAAGTTTTCTTAAACCAAGGTGTTTTGGGTCGGAGAGTTCGAAAAATTGAACCAATCAAATGAATTAAAACCAGCAGACAAGCCAGAGACGCTTAGGAGAAGCGTCACAGTCATCTTTCAATCATCAAGGAGTCAACACGCATAATTCGATGGGCAAGGTCGATGAAGAAGTTTTATTTGAATTGTGCGCGACACATACATGAGTCACGCTACACACACCTAACCTACACATAACAAAGAATTAACGAGTGTACAGTGCGGAGTGAATATAATAATAAAATACGGCCAGTGTATAATATCGGTCGTATTTTCGAGTTTTGTGTTTGTAAAAAACCAGGGAGTACTATATTTTCATTATTTAAAAAATAAAACGGAATTAATAATTCCTGTTAATTATTTTTTGGGTACTACTTTAGTCAGTAGTATCGAAGTGTAGTAATTCTGATGAAAGTTATCAGAATTAATAAAAGAATTATTTCGCATTTTATTAATTTAAGAAATAAATGTTTTTACGACTTACCATAATTAAAAGAGTCAATATTAATTTAAATATTACAAATATGAGTGTCACGAATAGTCGCTCAATTGACTCATGTCGTTTTGATTTGACTAATGAAAATATTTTTATTTTTTGCGAAAAAATATTCTAGTTAACTGATAGTTACGCATCAGATGTATTATGAATAGTATATATATGTTTAGATTATTAAAAACTCAATGAATAATATATTTAACCATAATAACTACTTACGTTATTAGCTAACCTAGAAATAATAACAACAACTTGTCACCTTTTTTCATAATTCTGTTCTCAAGTAATACAAACCAAATGAAAGCTATCACAAGAGTTTTTTTTTATTATAAACTTTTTCTCTTGTCAATAAATAATTTTTATAGCCAACTATTAAATAATAATAGTAATTTTTAGCAGTGCAACTCAACGCACGTGTTATTACAGAAAATACTGTGTACTGTATCCCGCGTACGATGGTACGATAGTTATCGATTATATAGTACCGACTTTCAATTTTAATATTTGTTTGTTTGTTTTCTATTAATTCTTTATTAAATATTGTTATAAAACACAACATCTTGTATCTGGTATCATGCCACTTCAAAGATCACACGAACTTGGTAATTTAACTATGTTAAGAGGACATAACCTCTCTAACTAAAATTATTGTATTAACCTTCAGTGTTACCAGCCTTGAGGTTAAAAAGAGTTTCTTTTTATAAAAATTGTTCATAATAATTATTTTTCTGTAAGACTATTAGTGATTGATTGTTGATTGTAAAAGAGTTAATGGTATTCTAGAACTGTTAATAAATCTCAATTATTTTTTACCAGTGGAAAGAGTCTTTAATTTCAAAATTAAAATAGTTTAGCTATCATAACTAGTTCTATCAGAAGGTGGCGGCAGAATTTGAATATTTATTATAATTCAAATCATAATTCAGTCTTTATTTTATTTTATTGTGCATGCTTATCACGTACGATATTCAAATAGAATATCCACATGTACGTATAGAGTGTATGTTACAGCAGAAGCAGTCACCCAACAGAACAGTAATATCATCCACATATGGTAAGTGGGGAGGTGAACAGTGGAGTGCGAAAATACTTTTTAAATTGAAGGATTTAAACGGGAATACTCACACAACTATTAATAACAATCAAACCGCTAATAATAATTACATTTTGAGATTTTATTATCTCATATCGTTGTGGATACCGGAGCGTATCTGCAATCACATACAATCATACACAACACACATCTATCAATATCTGTTCAATAACAGATTGACGAATCCAACGCGGGGCTTTAATTGATATTACCCCGAATCTGTCTTATAACAGATTGGCGCTCCATCGCGGGGCAGGATTAACAGAGATAATACTTCAAATAGCATCTACATCAACTACACTATCAAATCTGTCTTATAACAATATCTGCCAGTAATCCACTTAAAGGAGACCCCATGGCTAACCCTTCTCCTTGTTTAAAAAACTTGCCGTCAAATGTAAAATAATTTTGTTTCAACACTATTCATAATATAAAGATTAATTCGTTAATTTCCTGTTGATTTAATATTGCCGTATTAAGTAAATTGTTTTGGAGAATCTCTATTGTTTCTTGTATAGGTATATTTGTGTATAAATTGACAATATCAAAAGAAACCAGCTTATAACTCGGTAATAAGTCGATGGAATTAATTTTGTTTATGAAATCTTTATTGTTCTTGATACTATGATTATTCTCTAGCTTTATACTGTTTTTTATTATATGTTGAAGTTTTTTTGCGATTTTGTACCCAGGTGCCGACATGTAGTTAACTAAGGGACGTATTGGCATGTTGTCCTTATGTATTTTTGGCAAACCTGTGAATGCGGGTGCCTGTGCATTAATTTGTTTAATGTGGTGTCTAACATTTGCGTCAAACAAATTTATGCATTTGTTCACAGCGGAATTTAGTTCCTTTGTGTACTTGCTGGTGGGGTCATGCTCAAGTGTCTTAATAATGTTATTGTTAATAAATTCAAAACATTTCTGCGTGTAATCTGCTTGACTCAATACAACTACAGTATTGCCTTTATCGGCTTTGGTAACTATTGCCTTATTTATTTCAATCTTTTGTTTTATTGTTTTCATAAGGTTGAGCTCCTTCTTGTATTTTAGAAACTGGTTTTTATTTGTACTTAAGCCATCCGTTTTTAATATGCGATCCAATTTACTGTTGATTACCGATCGTGTTACTTGTTGGGTTTATTGGTTTTTAATGCATTTTATAGCAGCTTCAGCGTTTATAACTCCACGTAATAGGCTGTTTTTGCTAAGTTTAGGTAAGTTATATTGTAAACCTTTAGATAATAATTCTGTCTCGTCACTAGATAATTCGATATTGGTATAATTTACTACGCGTTTATGAAAGTTATGTTTACAATTTACGTTATCATACATGTGTTGTTTCTTGTATAGGTTATCAAACTTCTTAATGTGTTTCGAGATAATGACTTTAATTACTTCTCTTATCTGTGCTTCTATCAATTCCATAACATTGCTAATGATAGCAGGATGCAAACTGTCTAATACTTTCAAATTTGCAATATACAAAATACGGTTCAATCTGTCCTTTTTCACATACAATTGCTTAATTTCTTCTTTTTGCCATATCTTCTGTGCTATTGATTTAGTTTTAACCGCTGCTAATGACTTATTTTGAATATTAATTTGGAAAAATTTGGTGTTATGTTGTTTTGTAAACATTTCTTAATGAATTTAATGTTGAGACTAGTCTTAATTATTATCATCTTAACGTTCTTATATTTATAGACCAGGTTTGCCTGACCGGCTTCAAGATTCATTATATTTGGTCTCCAGTCGCAGTGAAATTGAAATAAATAAATACCTTTTTCTTTATCCGTGCTGCGACTACGTCTTTGATGTCTTACGACATGTTTCGGGAACACGTTCCCATCATCAGGTAAAATTGTTTTTTCTTCTAGTTCATAACGAACGTGTCAAGAATATAATAATTAAAACACATCAACACATAGCACAATGAGTATATAGAACTCAGTCCACGTAACAGTGCGCACTGCCGTACTATAACTGACCGCGTAATCAAACTATATATTCGGCTGGTGTACACAAGCGTTATCACTCTACAATACAGTATCGTATAAACAGTGAGATTTAAATGTTAATTGATCATTAAGCAGTAGGCTTGGTTGAAATAATAGAGCTTTATATATTTCATATTCTTCCATGGCATCCATGTATCGGCTCTTACTGCATATATGTATGGGCGTAAAGTTATCTGTGAAAGCACTACAACTGTGATTGCTGTTTACCAGATGTAAAGCAAAGTTGGATTTGATTGACTTGATGTTCCTTTTTGGCAAATGTTCTTTATATCTGTCTTTAAATTTCCTGCCCATTTGTCCTATGTAGAATTTATCACATTCACTACACTGGATTCTATATATGCCAGAACTGTTTTCGGTTGTTTTTTGTGTTCGAGGTTTTAATATGTTCAATATGTTATTGGTAGTTTTGAAGGACACGATGATGTCTAATTTTCTTAATTCATTTTTTATTATATTAGGAATCACATTAGTATATTCAACTGAAATATAATGGTTCTTTTTACCATCTAATTTTAATTTTCTTTCCATTTTATTCCTACGTTTGCGAATTAAGTTATCTATTATATCACTTTTATATCCATTATTGACAGCTATATGTTTAATAATATTTACTTCATCTTGAAAATCTTCCTGGTTCATAGGTATAGTTAAAAGTATATTTACGAAAGCATTAAAAGAGCCCATTTTCTGCGTATATGGGTGGAATGAATCAGCATGGACAGTTATATCCGTGGTAGTAGGTTTCCTGTATATTTTATATGTGATACTATCAGCGTTTCTTCGAACAGAAAGGTCTAAAAAGTTTAGGCAATTTTCATTTTCTACTTTCATGGTGAATTTTATGTTGTTATTTATGTTGTTCATGTAATTGTTGTAACATGTCCATTTGTCTACAAGTGCCATTAAAAACCATGAACGTATCGTCAACATATCACGTGTATGAGATAATTTTATCGTGGTAACTGTTACAGTTAGATAGCAGATAATTATTTTCATAAAAGTTAAGGTATATATTGTAATGTTACCAAATTTGGTAGTTACATAAAGTAAGCAATTATTACGTCAAGTGACGGGAAAGCATGAAAATATTTCTAAGTAAGTAAAATTATGTAAACAAAAAGTGTGTATCTACAGATATATTATTGTAAAATTCCAACAAAGAAGAAGGAAGTGTAACATAGCAGCATCGTACACAAAATAGAGAAAGAAAATGACCATGAGCCAATATAAAATGTTAGAAACCAGGCCCAATAGATTCCAACAGTGAGGGGAACCAACAAAACAATAACTATATAAAATAAAAAGAAGAGACAACTCAAGAGCAACCACAATGAAGGCAGACAAACCAATATATTTATAAATATAAATACTATGGAACAACGACTACTACAATGGAAATATTGAAGAAGACGTTTAAACCTAAAGAAGAAAGGAAGAAGAAGGACAAGGAAACATGACATGAAGAGTGAAGATAATGGATAGACAATACAAGAAATCACCATTCACCAAGTATACTAGAGACAATACTAGTAGCCGGAAGAAGAATCACGATTATCAACTATGAAGAAACAGTGTTTAACATATTTAAGAAATCACAAACAGTAATAGTGAATACTTAATGTAAGTGTGAGAACCTGTGACCAGTTAACCAATTTTAACCTAATAAACGCCACAGACAATTCAAGTGATAAGGTTTATAGCAGAAGAAAATATGTTACCTTTATAGTGGAAACATCGAAGATTAAATAGTTAAAAATACACAGACAGTTAGTTTGACTAATTTAATGAAGATTGTAATCCAAATAGATAATCATAAGACCACCAAGAAATGTAAGATAGAACAGTAATATCATTGTTCATAGAACCTGATAATAAAAAACTTTGTAAATTTTAAAAGAAATGTAACTGAATGCCACGGCAAAACAGAATACAATATAAAGAAGGGCCAGAAAAAATAATAACAAACAAACTAGTTTGTTAAGTATCAAACAACAATGTACCAGAAATTAGGTACAAAACACAACAAGAAATGTATTACCATTAGTTTAAGAATATTTGTGTTATTGTTTAGAAAAAATAGTGTAAACATGTGTATTAGGGTGGAACGAAAAAATCAAGTTTGGATTTTTAATTTGTAATAGTGCGGAAAAGTTGCCTTTTGGTGTAGATAAGATAAAAAAAATATATGAAAAATATTGGAGCACGTCTTGAGGTGCCGCAAGGACGATAAATTTTCATCAAATTGCAATTTTCGCTACATTTTTAAGTTTTTTTAAGAAGTTGTAAAAATTTTTTTTTTTATTTCAAATACTGTCAAAAAATCAGTTTTATATCAAAAAAGACATACAATTTTTTTTTTAACTTTTTGGATTAAACTTGAGGTGCTGCAAGAGCGGTAAAGTTTTATAAAAACACACTTTTTGTAACTTTTTCAAAGAATTTTACGTGTCTCGATTATGCAATAAAAAGTTTCAAAGAGGCGTTTTAATATGACTAGAGGATTATTTTATAGAGGATTGTTTTTTGATGGATAAGAGACAAAACAATTGTTCAAGAAAAGAAAGGAATTAAGTTGTACAAAAAAGTTATTTCAGAAGAGCATGTTTCACTAATAGAGGAACCAAACTCAAAGTTTTTAGGCCACGTAACACCTAAATCTGGCACTGGAAAAGACATAGCAGACAGTATACTGGAGTTTCTTGAAGATAGAGAACACAACGAACAACTTTTGAACTTTACTGCTATTGGGTGTGATGGAACCGTTGTAAACACTGGACATAATAATTGTGTGATTTCTTTGATGGAAAATGAAATAGGAAGACCTTTACAATGGTTAGTTTGTTTGTTCCATGGAAATGATCTACCTTTGCGACATCTTTTTTGTCATTTAGATGGTAAAACGAAGGGACCCAATGAGTTTAAAGGCGAAATAGGTCAGCAGCTGGAAAACCGTGCTAATCTTCCTGTGGTTACTTTTTTGCCAATTGAAAATAACCTTCCTCTTTTGGAGAACATAAATGATTTAAGTACAGATCAGAAGTATTTATTGGATATGTGTATCGCTGTATCAAGTGGAAATTGCTCACTAGATTTATCTTTAAGAAACCCTGGAAGACTTGCTCACTCCAGGTGGCTTACATTAGCAAACCGTATACTTAGATTGTATGTGACAACTGAAAATCCAACTGAAAACCTTAAGACTCTGGCTGAATACATTGTGAAAGTGTATGCACCTGTGTGGTTTAACATTAAGTTAAAACCTTCATGTACTTATGGTTCCAAACATCTGTTTAAGCTTATCTCGTATTCACGCTATCTCTCTGATGATTTCAAGAACGTTCTAGACCCGGTTATTCAAAGAAATGGGTACTTTGCTGCTGCAGAAAATCTCCTTTTGTCCATGCTATGTGATGAGCGCAAAAATGTAAGAGAACTTGCTTTACGACGTGTTTTAAAAGCAAGAACAGAAAGTAGAGGCGGAGTCAGGAAGTTTAAAGTTCCAAAGATAAACTTTGACGCAAAGGATTACACTGACATGATCTCATGGGCTAAAAATGACGTAACTGAACCCCCCTTGGTATAACATGTTTCCATTGACTCTCTTAAAGACTTTATACGGAAGACATCTGAAGCTCAACCAAATAGTAAAGTGGACCCGCTTATCGACTTTCCCCAGCTTCCTTGTCACACGCAACCTGTAGAAAGAGCTGTGAAACTGGTGACCGAATCGGCTCAAAATGTCTATGGTTCAATCGCAAGAGAAGGATATATAAGAGCAAAAATTGACTCACGTGAGAACATGCCAAAATTTGATACAAAAAAACAGTTTAATGTGTCAGTGAAGTAGAAACAAACATTTTGCAGCTGTAACATTTGTAATTATTAAGGGTTTTTTAAATCATAAAAAATGAACTTTCAATGTCTTTAAAAGTGTATTATGATATTTTTTTACGTGTGCTCTAATAAAAAAAATATATAATTGATTTGACGAGCTTTTATTTCAACCTTATTTACTACTATTTGTAACAACCAAAATGTTCGCAAAAGTTTCAAAATTAGCAAAAATACAAACTTTTTGACATTAAAAAATATTTTTTTATTATTATTATATTTTGTAATTAATAATGTTTTCTAATTCTAATGCTTATATATGTATTTACAACTATCTTTTATAACATTACTAGCGAGTACCCGGCATGCGTTGCAATGCCACTCAGAGAAAGAAAGTGTTTGTATATATATAATATATAAAGACTTCGTTCGCGTGGTCTTCAATTTAATGCGATAATATATTTAGAACAGAATCTATTCCATTGGGTTGCCATAGTAACCAGATCTAATAAGTTAGTTTTTTAAGACTCCAAAGGACCCCCCAGAGGATCGTATCGAAAAAAACACCTGTCCTATGTTGGTTCTCCCGTTGCGTAAAATATTTGTGCCAAGTTTGGTTGAAATCGGTCCAGTGGTTTAGGAGGAGATGTGGAAGACCCCAAAGAACCCCCAAAAGAACCCCATCGAAAAAACACCTATCCTATGTTGGTTCTCCCTTTGCGTAAAATATTTGTGCCAAGTTTGGTTGAAATCGGTCCAGTGGTTTAGGAGAAGATGTGGAAGACCCCAAAGGACCCCCCAAAGGACCCCGTCGGAAAAAACACCTATCCTATGTTGGTTCTCCCGTTGCGTAAAATATTTGTGCCAAGTTTGGTTGAAATCGGTCCAGTGGTTTAGGAGAAGATGTGGAAGACCCCAAGGACCCCCCAAAGGACCCCATCGAAAAAACACCTATCCTATGTTGGTTCTTCCTTTGCGTAAAATATTTGTGCCAAGTTTGGTTGAAATCGGCCCAGTGGTTTAGGAAGAGATGTGGAAGACCCCCAAGGACCCCCCGAAGTATCATATCGAAAAAACACATATCCTATGTTGGTTCTCCCGTTGCGTAAAATATTTGTGCCAAGTTTGGTTGAAATCGATCCAGTGGTTTAGGAGGAGATGTGGAAGACCCCAAAGAACCCTCAAAAGAACCCCATTGAAAAAACAGCTATCCTATGTTGGTTCTCCCTTTGCGTAAAATATTTGTGCCACGTTTGGTTGAAATCGGTCCAGTGGTTTAGGAGGAGATGTGAAAGACCCCAAAGGACCCCCCGAAGGATCATATCGAAAAAACACATATCCTATGTTGGTTCTCCCGTTGCGTAAAATATTTGTGCCAAGTTTGGTTGAAATCGGTCCAGTGGTTTAGGAGGAGATGTGGAAGACCCCAAAGGACCCACCAATGGACCCCGTCGAAAAAAACACCTATCCTATGTTGGTTCTCCCGTTGCGTAAAATATTTGTGCCAAGTTTGGTTGAAATCGGTCCAGTGGTTTAGGAGGAGATGTGGAAGACCCCAAAGGACCCCCCAAAGGACCCCATCGAAAAAACACCTACCCTATGTTGGTTCTCCCGTTGCATAAAATATTTGTGCCAAGTTTGGTTGAAATCGGTCCAGTGGTTTAGGAGGAGATGTGGAAGACCCCAAGAACCCCCCATAGGACCCCATCGAAAAAAATTCATAAACCTTCGCGGGCGTGCGCACAACAACTCACCGAAGTTTCATCGCAATCGGATGAATGGTATAGGAACGCATACGGGACAAAGAAAGAAAGAAACAAACATTCATTTTTATAGATATAGATATGTACGAGGAAACCATAAAAAATAATTTATCAAAGTTTATAATTTTTCAATTTTTTTACAAACTTTAAGCTCTTTGCGGCACCTCAAGATGTTGTAGTATAGCAACCAAATTTTTTTTTCTTCTTTTTGAACCTAAAAGGCAACTTTTCCCCACTATTACAAAACTACAAAAAAAAATTAAAAAAAGGCCATTTTCATTCCACCCTAATGTGTATTAATCAACAATTAAACCATTGTAATAGAATACCATAATGAAGTCATAATAATAGTAGCAAATACTGCATAAGAATACGTTGTAGACTGATACATAACCCCATAGGAAATGCACCTATAAAACAAAAAATCATATATGCTAATTGAACCAAGCAATCATCAACAATTGTCTCAATCAAAGATTCATTATAAATAATGATGCACGCTAATAAATAATGTCTTATACTGAAAGGCACTGCACATAAAGCAGATTAAATATAATAGCACAAAGCTAGATAAAAGGGAACCCAATATGACAAATTAGTTAAGCAAAATACATTATTAAAACTTGTACAAATATCACTGAAAGTGTTACCAGTAGTTAGAAAAACATCTAGTACTACTATGAGAACAGATTATAAGTGTAATAATAATAGTATTATGATCAAAATATTGGAAACTAACTGACTATGAATGAATAGCCAGATGTAAACAAAGACAATGTGACAAACTAGTTAAGCAAAATACCTTACTAAAACTTACACAGAGATTGATGAAAGTGTTACCAGTAGTTAGAAAGACATCTAATACTACTATGAGAACAGATCATGAGCATAAGAATAGTAATTTTATAGACAAATTATTGAAAACTAAATGACTATGATGGTGGAATCAGAATGTAAACAAACACTATGTAGCAAGTTATTCAAGCAAAATGCACCATCCAAACTTGTTCAAAGGTAAATAAAAATGTTATCAGTAGTCAGAAGGATATCTGATACTACTATGAGAATATATATCAAATGTAATAATAACAATTTAGTTATTGATTTATTAAAAAATAACTGACTACCATGTCATAACCTGATGTAAACAAACCCAATACTAGGAATTGAAAGGTTTTCAGATAGCGAAAGAGTAACAAATATATTAAATAAACTAGGTACTATAGTTGTACACTATTTGCATTTTCAACATTATATACATTATGTAGAAAAACAAAAACAAAGTGACAATTTAAAAGAAAAGAGATCAGAAGGTAGTTAGATAAGACTACTAGTATATAAAACACAACATTGTTCATATAATAAAGTGTAAACCGATGTAAACAGATATTTATATTATTGTTAGAATACAAAACAAATGTCATTAGATAAGGAATAATAGTATTATAGGCGATTATAAATAATCGAATATGGACGCTTGAGACGCCATTATCAAACATTGTTTGAATAATAATTACTCCCAAATTTTGTATTAAGCAATTGACAAATGGACTCAAAACGTTTAATAAGAAGTGTTATTGTGTAATTAGATAAGATTTGGTGAAATAAACTTATTAATTTTAAGATTCACCATAGGAATTTGTGAAATCATTGTAGTGAGTTAATAATGGACGTATTTCATTCTTGTTTGGACTTTATTTAAAGCCCAGGATGTCCGCGATCTATTGCCACTAACTATTCAACGATATGACAACTAATAAAAAAGTTATAACGATTATAAACTTTTTAATCATTTTGTGCATCAACGTTTACGTCACTATAATCTCAAACCCATATTGATATTGATAAATATAGTTAATTGATATTGATATAAACCCATAATTATCTCAAATTGATAAAAAATTAAAAGTTTTCTTAAACCAAGGTGTTTTGGGTCGGAGAGTTCGAAAAATTGAACCAATCAAATGAATTAAAACCAGCAGACAAGCCAGAGACGCTTAGGAGAAGCGTCACAGTCATCTTTCAATCATCAAGGAGTCAACACGCATAATTCGATGGGCAAGGTCGATGAAGAAGTTTTATTTGAATTGTGCGCGACACATACATGAGTCACGCTACACACACCTAACCTACACATAACAAAGAATTAACGAGTGTACAGTGCGGAGTGAATATAATAATAAAATACGGCCAGTGTATAATATCGGTCGTATTTTCGAGTTTTGTGTTTGTAAAAAACCAGGGAGTACTATATTTTCAATATTTAAAAAATAAAACGGAATTAATAATTCCTGTTAATTATTGTTTTGGTTCTACTTTAGTCAGTAGTATCGAAGTGTAGTAATTCTGATGAAAGTTATCAGAATTAATAAAAGAATTATTTCGCATTTTATTAATTTAAGAAATAAATGTTTTTACGACCTACCATAATTAAAAGAGTCAATATTAATTTAAATATTACAAAATATGAGTGTCATGAATAGTCGCTCAATTGACTCATGTCGTTTTGATTTGACTAATGAAAATATTTTTATTTTTTTCGAAAAAATATTCTAGTTAACTGATAGTTACGCATCAGATGTATTATGAATAGTATATATATGTTTAGATTATTAAGAACTCAATGAATAATATATTTAACCATAATAACTACTTACGTTATTAGCTAACCTAGAAATAATAACAACAACTTGTCACCTTTTTTCATAATTCTGTTCTCAAGTAATACAAACCAAATGAAAGCTATCACAAGAGTTTTTTTTTATTATAAACTTTTTCTCTTGTCAATAAATAATTTTTATAGCCAACTATTAAATAATAATAGTAATTTTTAGCAGTGCAACTCAACGCACGTGTTATTACAGTAAATACTGTGTACTGTATCCCGCGTACGATGGTACGATAGTTATCGATTATATAGTACAGACTTTCAATTTTAATATTTGTTTGTTTGTTTTCTATTAATTCTTTATTAAATATTGTTATAAAACACAACATCTTGTATCTGGTATCATGCCACTTCAAAGATCACACGAACTTGGTAATTTAACTATGTAAAGAGGACATAACCTCTCTAACTAAAATTATTGTATTAACCTTCAGTGTTACCAGCCTTGAGTTTAAAAAGAGTTTCTTTTTATAAAAATTGTTCATAATAATTATTTTTCTGTAAGACTATTAGTGATTGATTGTTGATTGTAAAAGAGTTAATGGTATTCTAGAACTGTTAATAAATCTCAATTATTTTTTACCAGTGGAAAGAGTCTTTAATTTCAAAATTAAAATAGTTTAGCTATCATAACTAGTTCTATCAGAAGGTGGCGGCAGAATTTGAATATTTATTATAATTCAAATCATAATTCAGTCTTTATTTTATTTTATTGTGCATGCTTATCACGTACGATATTCATATAGAATATCCACATGTACGTATAGAGTGTATGTTACAGCAGAAGCAGTCACCCAACAGAACAGTAATATCATCCACATATGGTAAGTGGGGAGGTGAACAGTGGAGTGCGAAAATACTTTTTAAATTGAAGGATTTAAACGGGAATACTCACACAACTATTAATAACAATCAAACCGCTAATAATAATTACATTTTGAGATTTTATTATCTCATATCGTTGTGGATACCGGAGCGTATCTGCAATCACATACAATCATACACAACACACATCTATCAATATCTGTTCAATAACAGATTGACGAATCCAACGCGGGGCTTTAATTGATATTACCCCCAATCTGTCTTATAACAGATTGGCGCTCCATCGCGGGGCAGGATTAACAGAGATAATACTTCAAATAACATCTACATCAACTACACTATCAAATCTGTCTTATAACAATATCTGCCAGTAATCCACTTAAAGGAGACCCCATGGCTAACCCTTCTCCTTGTTTAAAAAACTTGCCGTCAAATGTAAAATAATTTTGTTTCAACACTATTCGTAATATCAAGATTAATTCGTTAATTTCCTGTTGATTTAATATTGCCGTATTAAGTAAATTGTTTTGGAGAATCTCTATTGTTTCTTGTATAGGTATATTTGTGTATAAATTGACAATATCAAAAGAAACCAGCTTATAACTCTGTAATAAGTCGATGGAATTAATTTTGTTTATGAAATCTTTATTGTTCTTGATACTATGATTATTCTCTAGCTTTATACTGTTTTTTATTATATGTTGAAGTTTTTTTGCGATTTTGTACCCAGGTGCCGACGTGTAGTTAACTAAGGGACGTATTGGCATGTTGTCCTTATGTATTTTTGGCAAACCTGTGAATGCGGGTGCCTGTGCATTAATTTGTTTAATGTGGTGTCTAACATTTGCGTCAAACAAATTTATGCATTTGTTCACAGCGGAATTTAGTTCCTTTGTGTACTTGCTGGTGGGGTCATGCTCAAGTGTCTTAATAATGTTATTGTTAATAAATTCATAACATTTCTGCGTGTAATCTGCTTGACTCAATACAACTACAGTATTGCCTTTATCGGCTTTGGTAACTATTGCCTTATTTATTTCTATCTTTTGTTTTATTGTTTTCATAAGGTTGAGCTCCTTCTTGTATTTTAGAAACTGGTTTTTATTTGTACTTAAGCCATCCATTTTTAATATGCGATCCAATTTACTGTTGATTACCGATCGTGTTACTTGTTGGGTTTCTTGGTTTTTAATGCATTTTATAGCAGCTTCAGCGTTTATAACTCCACGTAATAGGCTGTTTTTGCTAAGTTTAGGTAAGTTATATTGTAAACCTTTAGATAATAATTCTGTCTCGTCACTAGATAATTCAATATTGGTATAATTTACTACGCGTTTATGAAAGTTATGTTTACAATTTACGTTATCATACATGTGTTGTTTCTTGTATAGGTTATCAAACTTCTTAATGTGTTTCGAGATAATGACTTTAATTACTTCTCTTATCTGTGCTTCTATCAATTCTAATGATAGCAGGATGCAAACTGTCTAATACTTTCAAATGTGCAATATACAAAATACGGTTCAATCTGTCCTTTTTCACATACAATTGCTTAATTTCTTCTTTTTGCCATATCTTCTGTGCTATTGATTTAGTTTTAACCGCTGCTAATGACTTATTTTGAATATTAATTTGGAAAAATTTGGTGTTATGTTGTTTTGTAAACATTTCTTAATGAATTTAATGTTGAGACTAGTCTTAATTATTTTCATCTTAACGTTCTTATATTTATAGACCAGGCTTGCCTGACCGGCTTCAAGATTCATTATATTTGGTCTCCAGTCGCAGTGAAATTGAAATAAATAAATACCTTTTTCTTTATCCGTGCTGCGACTACGTCTTTGATGTCTTACGACATGTTTCGGGAACACGTTCCCATCATCAGGTAAAATTGTTTTTTCTTCTAGTTCATAACAAACGTGTCAAGAATATAATAATTAAAACACATCAACACATAACACAATGAGTATGATAGAACTCAGTCCACATAACAGTGCGCACTGCCGTACTATAACTGACCGCGTAATCAAACTATATATTCGGCTGGTGTACACAAGCGTTATCACTCTACAATACAGTATCGTATAAACAGTGAGATTTAAATGTTAATTGATCATTAAGCAGTAGGTTTGGTTGAAATAATAGCGCTTTATATATTTCATATTCTTCCATGGCATCCATGTATCGGCTCTTACTGCATATATGTATGGGCGTAAAGTTATCTGTGAAAGCACTACAACTGTGATTGCTGTTTACCAGATGTAAAGCAAAGGTGGATTTGATTGACTTGATGTTCCTTTTTGGTAAATGTTCTTTATATCTGTCTTTAAATTTCCTGCCCGTTTGTCCTATGTAGAATTTATCACATTCACTACACTGGATTCTATATATGCCAGAACTGTTTTCGGTTGTTTTTTGTGTTCGAGGTTTTAATATGTTCAATATGTTATTGGTAGTTTTGAAGGACACGATGATGTCTAATTTTCTTAATTCATTTTTTATTATATTAGGAATCACATTAGTATATTCAACTGAAATATAATGGTTCTTTTTACCATCTAATTTTAATTTTCTTTCCATTTTATTCCTACGTTTGCGAATTAAGTTATCTATTATATCACTTTTATATCCATTATTGACAGCTATATGTTTAATAATATTTACTTCATCTTGAAAATCTTCCTGGTTCATAGGTATAGTTAAAAGTATATTTACGAAAGCATTAAAAGAGGCCATTTTATGCGTATATGGGTGGAATGAATCAGCATGGACAGTTATATCCGTGGTAGTAGGTTTCCTGTATATTTTATATAAGCGTTTCTTCGAACAGAAAGGTCTAAAAAGTTTAGGCAATTTTCATTTTCTACTTCCATGGTGAATTTTATGTTGTTATTTATGTTGTTCATGTATTTGAGTAACATGTCCATTTGTCTACAAGTGCCATTAAAAACCATGAACGTATCGTCAACATATCGCGTGTATGAGATAATTTTATCGTGGTAACTGGTACAGTTAGATAGCAGATAATTATTTTCATAAAAGTTAAGGTATATATTGTAATGTTACCAAATTTGGTAGTTACATAAAGTAAGCAATTATTACGTCAAGTGACGGGAAAGCATGAAAATATTTCTAAGTAAGTAAAATTATGTAAACAAAAAGTGTGTATCTACAGATATATTATTGTAAAATTCCAACAAAGAAGAAGGAAGTGTAACATAGCAGCATCGTACACAAAATAGAGAAAGAAAATGACCATGAGCCAATATAAAATGTTAGAAACCAGGCCCAATAGATTCCAACAGTGAGGGGAACCAACAAAACAATAACTATATAAAATAAAAAGAAGAGACAACTCAAGAGCAACCACAATGAAGGCAGACAAACCAATATATTTATAAATATAAATACTATGGAACAACGACTACTACAATGGAAATATTGAAGAAGACGTTTAAACCTAAAGAAGAAAGGAAGAAGAAGGACAAGGAAACATGACATGAAGAGTGAAGATAATGGATAGACAATACAAGAAATCACCATTCACCAAGTATACTAGAGACAATACTAGTAGCCGGAAGAAGAATCACGATTATCAACTATGAAGAAACAGTGTTTAACATATTTAAGAAATCACAAACAGTAATAGTGAATACTTAATGTAAGTGTGAGAACCTGTGACCAGTTAACCAATTTTAACCTAATAAACCCCACAGACAATTCAAGTGATAAGGTTTATAGCAGAAGAAAATATGTTACCTTTATAGTGGAAACATCAAAGATTAAATAGTTAAAAATACACAGACAGTTAGTGTGACTAATTTAATGAAGATTGTAATCCAAATAGATAATCATAAGACCACCAAGAAATGTAAGATAGAACAGTAATATCATTGTTCATAGAACCTGATAATAAAAAACTTTGTAAATTTTAAAAGAAATGTAACTGAATGCCACAGCAAAACAGAATACAATATAAAGAAGGGCCAGAAAAAATAATAACAAACAAACTAGTTTGTTAAGTATCAAACAACAATGTACCAGAAATTAGGTACAAAACACAACAAGAAATGTATTACCATTAGTTTAAGAATATTTGTGTTATTGTTTAGAAAAAATAGTGTAAACATGTGTATTAGGGTGGAACGAAAAAATCAAGTTTGGATTTTTAATTTGTAATAGTGCGGAAAAGTTGCCTTTTGGTGTAGATAAGATAAAAAAAATATATGAAAAATATTGGAGCACGTCTTGAGGTGCCGCAAGGACGATAAATTTTCATCAAATTGCAATTTTCGCTACATTTTTAAGTTTTTTTAAGAAGTTGTCAAAAATTTTTTTTTTATTTCAAATACTGTCAAAAAATCAGTTTTTATATCAAAAAAGACATACAATTTTTTTTTTAACTTTTTGGATTAAACTTGAGGTGCCGCAAGAGCGGTAAAGTTTTATAAAAACACACTTTTTGTAACTTTTTCAAAGAATTTTACGTGTCTCGATTATGCAATAAAAAGTTTCAAAGAGGCGTTTTAATATGACTAGAGGATTATTTTATAGAGGATTGTTTTTTGATGGATAAGAGACAAAACAATTGTTCAAGAAAAGAAAGGAATTAAGTTGTACAAAAAAGTTATTTCAGAAGAGCATGTTTCACTAATAGAGGAACCAAACTCAAAGTTTTTAGGCCACATAACACCTAAATCTGGCACTGGAAAAGACATAGCAGACAGTATACTGGAGTTTCTTGAAGATAGAGAACACAACGAACAACTTTTGAACTTTAATGCTATTGGGTGTGATGGAACCGTTGTAAACACTGGACATAATAATTGTGTGATTTCTTTGATCGAAAATGAAATAGGAAGACCTTTACAATGGTTAGTTTGTTTGTTCCATGGAAATGAGCTACCTTTGCGACATCTTTTTTGTCATTTAGATGGTAAAACGAAGGGACCCAATGAGTTTAAAGGCGAAATAGGTCAGCAGCTGGAAAACTGTGCTAATCTTCCTGTGGTTACATTTTTGCCAATTGAAAATAACCTTCCTCTTTTGGAGAACATAAATGATTTAAGTACAGATCAGAAGTATTTATTGGATATGTGTATCGCTGTATCCAGTGGAAATTGCTCACTAGATTTATCTTTAAGAAACCCTGGAAGACTTGCTCACTCCAGGTGGCTTACATTAGCAAACCGTATACTTAGATTGTATGTGGCAACTGAAAATCCAACTGAAAACCTTAAGACTCTGGCTGAATACATTGTGAAAGTGTATGCACCTGTGTGGTTTAACATTAAGTTAAAACCTTCATCTACTTATGGTTCCAAACATCTGTTTAAGCTTATCTCGTATTCACGCTATCTCTCTGATGATTTCAAGAACGTTCTAGACCCGGTTATTCAAAGAAATGGGTACTTTGCTGCTGCAGAAAATCTCCTTTTGTCCATGCTATGTGATGAGCGCAAAAATGTAAGAGAACTTGGTTTACGACGTGTTTTAAAAGCAAGAACAGAAAGTAGAGGCGGAGTCAGGAAGTTTAAAGTTCCAAAGATAAACTTTGACGCAAAGGATTACACTGACATGATCTCATGGGCTAAAAATGACGTAACTGAACCCCCCTTGGTAAAACATGTTTCCATTGACTCTCTTAAAGACTTTATACGGAAGACATCTGAAGCTCAACCAAATAGTAAAGTGGACCCGCTTATCGACTTTCCCCAGCTTCCTTGTCACACGCAACCTGTAGAAAGAGCTGTGAAACTGGTGACCGAATCGGCTCAAAATGTCTGTGGTTCAATCGCAAGAGAAGGATATATAAGAGCAAAAATTGACTCACGTGAGAACATGCCAAAATTTGATACAAAAAAACAGTTTAATGTGTCAGTGAAGTAGAAACAAACATTTTGCAGCTGTAACATTTGTAATTATTAAGGGTTTTTTAAATCATAAAAAATGAACTTTCAATGTCTTTAAAAGTGTATTATGATATTTTTTTACGTGTGCTCTAATAAAAAAAATATATAATTGATTTGACGAGCTTTTATTTCAACCTTATTTACTACTATTTGTAACAACCAAAATGTTCGCAAAAGTTTCAAAATTAGCAAAAATACAAACTTTTTGACATTAAAAAATATTTTTTTATTATTATTATATTTTGTAATTAATAATGTTTTCTAATTCTAATGCTTATATATGTATTTACAACTATCTTTTATAACATTACTAGCGAGTACCCGGCATGCGTTGCAATGCCACTCAAAGAAAGAAAGTGTCTGTATATATATAATATATAAAGACTTCGTTCGCGTGGTCTTCAATTTAATGCGATAATATATTTAGAACAGAATCTATTCCATTGGGTTGCCATAGTAACCAGATCTAATAAGTTAGTTTTTTAAGACTCCAAAGGACCCCCCAGAGGATCGTATCGAAAAAAACACCTGTCCTATGTTGGTTCTCCCGTTGCGTAAAATATTTGTGCCAAGTTTGGTTGAAATCGGTCCAGTGGTTTAGGAGGAGATGTAGAAGACCCCAAAGAACCCCCAAAAGAACCCCATCGAAAAAACACCTATCCTATGTTGGTTCTCCCTTTGCGTAAAATATTTGTGCCAAGTTTGGTTGAAATCGGTCCAGTGGTTTAGGAGGAGATGTGGAAGTCCCCCCGAAGTATCATATCGAAAAAACACATATCCTATGTTGGTTCTCCCGTTGCGTAAAATATTTGTGCCAAGTTTGGTTGAAATCGGTCCAGTGGTTTAGGAGAAGATGTGGAAGACCCCAAAGGACCCCATCGAAAAAACACCTATCCTATGTTGGTTCTCCCTTTGCGTAAAATATTTGTGCCAAGTTTGGTTGAAATCGGTCCAGTGGTTTAGGAGAAGATGTGGAAGACCCCAAAGGACCCCCCAAAGGACCCCGTCGGAAAAAACACCTATCCTATGTTGGTTCTTCCGTTGCGTAAAATATTTGTGCCAAGTTTGGTTGAAATCGGTCCAGTGGTTTAGGAGAAGATGTGGAAGACCCCAAGGACCCCCCAAAGGACCCCATCGAAAAAACACCTATCCTATGTTGGTTCTTCCTTTGCGTAAAATATTTGTGCCAAGTTTGGTTGAAATCGGTCCAGTGGTTTAGGAAGAGATGTGGAAGACCCCAAAGGACCCCCCGAAGTATCATATCGAAAAAACACATATCCTATGTTGGTTCTCCCGTTGCGTAAAATATTTGTGCCAAGTTTGGTTGAAATCGGTCCAGTGGTTTAGGAGAAGATGTGGAAGACCCCAAGGACCCCCCAAAGGACCCCATCGAAAAAACACCTATCCTATGTTGGTTCTTCCTTTGCGTAAAATATTTGTGCCAAGTTTGGTTGAAATCGGTCCAGTGGTTTAGGAAGAGATGTGGAAGACCCCAAAGGACCCCCCAAAGGACCCCATCGAAAAAACACCTACCCTATGTTGGTTCTCCCGTTGCGTAAAATATTTGTGCCAAGTTTGGTTGAAATCGGTCCAGTGGTTTAGGAGGAGATGTGGAAGACCCCAAAGAACCACCAAAAGAACCCCATTGAAAAAACACCTATCCTATGTTGGTTCTCCCGTTGCGTAAAATATTTGTGCCAAGTTTGGTTGAAATCGGTCGAGTGGTTTAGGAGGAGATGTGGAAGACCCCAAAGGACCCCCCAATGGACCCCGTCGAAAAAAACACCTATCATATGTTGGTTCTCCTGTTGCGTAAAATATTTGTGCCAAGTTTGGTTGAAATCGGTCCAGTGGTTTAGGAGGAGATGTGGAAGACCCCAAAGAACCCTCAAAAGAACCCCATTGAAAAAACAGCTATCCTATGTTGGTTCTCCCTTTGCGTAAAATATTTGTGCCACGTTTGGTTGAAATCGGTCCAGTGGTTTAGGAGGAGATGTGAAAGACCCCAAAGGACCCCCCGAAGGATCATATCGAAAAAACACATATCCTATGTTGGTTCTCCCGTTGCGTAAAATATTTGTGCCAAGTTTGGTTGAAATCGGTCCAGTGGTTTAGGAGGAGATGTGGAAGACCCCAAAGGACCCCCCAAAGGACCCCATCGAAAAAACACCTACCCTATGTTGGTTCTCCCGTTGCATAAAATATTTGTGCCAAGTTTGGTTGAAATCGGTCCAGTGGTTTAGGAGGAGATGTGGAAGACCCCAAGAACCCCCCATAGGACCCCATCGAAAAAAATTCATAAACCTTCGCGGGCGTGCGCACAACAACTCACCGAAGTTTCATCGCAATCGGATGAATGGTATAGGAACGCATACGGGACAAAGAAAGAAAGAAACAAACATTCATTTTTATAGATATAGATATGTACGAGGAAACCATAAAAAATAATTTATCAAAGTTTATAATTTTTCAATTTTTTTACAAACTTTAAGCTCTTTGCGGCACCTCAAGATGTTGTAGTATAGCAACCAAATTTTTTTTTCTTCTTTTTGAACCTAAAAGGCAACTTTTCCCCACTATTACAAAACTACAAAAAAAAATTAAAAAAAGGCCATTTTCATTCCACCCTAATGTGTATTAATCAACAATTAAACCATTGTAATAGAATACCATAATGAAGTCATAATAATAGTAGCAAATACTGCATAAGAATACGTTGTAGACTGATACATAACCCCATAGGAAATGCACCTATAAAACAAAAAATCATATATGCTAATTGAACCAAGCAATCATCAACAATTGTCTCAATCAAAGATTCATTATAAATAATGATGCACGCTAATAAATAATGTCTTATACTGAAAGGCACTGCACATAAAGCAGATTAAATATAATAGCACAAAGCTAGATAAAAGGGAACCCAATATGACAAATTAGTTAAGCAAAATACATTATTAAAACTTGTACAAATATCACTGAAAGTGTTACCAGTAGTTAGAAAAACATCTAGTACTACTATGAGAACAGATTATAAGTGTAATAATAATAGTATTATGATCAAAATATTGGAAACTAACTGACTATGAATGAATAGCCAGATGTAAACAAAGACAATGTGACAAACTAGTTAAGCAAAATACCTTACTAAAACTTACACAGAGATTGATGAAAGTGTTACCAGTAGTTAGAAAGACATCTAATACTACTATGAGAACAGATCATGAGCATAAGAATAGTAATTTTATAGACAAATTATTGAAAACTAAATGACTATGATGGTGGAATCAGAATGTAAACAAACACTATGTAGCAAGTTATTCAAGCAAAATGCACCATCCAAACTTGTTCAAAGGTAAATAAAAATGTTATCAGTAGTCAGAAGGATATCTGATACTACTATGAGAATATATATCAAATGTAATAATAACAATTTAGTTATTGATTTATTAAAAAATAACTGACTACCATGTCATAACCTGATGTAAACAAACCCAATACTAGGAATTGAAAGGTTTTCAGATAGCGAAAGAGTAACAAATATATTAAATAAACTAGGTACTATAGTTGTACACTATTTGCATTTTCAACATTATATACATTATGTGGAAAAACAAAAACAAAGCGACAATTTAAAAGAAAAGAGATCAGAAGGTAGTTAGATAAGAATACTAGTATATGAAACACAACATTGTTCATATAATAAAGTGTAAACCGATGTAAATAGATATTTATATTATTGTTAGAATACAAAACAAATGTCATTAGATAAGGAATAATAGTATTATAGGCGATTATAAATAATCGAATATGGACGCTTGAGACGCCATTATCAAACATTGTTTGAATAATAATTACTCCCAAATTTTGTATTAAGCAATTGACAAATGGACTCAAAACGTTTAATAAGAAGTGTTATTGTGTAATTAGATAAGATTTGGTGAAATAAACTTATTAATTTTAAGATTCACCATAGGAATTTGTGAAATCATTGTAGTGAGTTAATAATGGACGGATTTCATTCTTGTTTGGACTTTATTTAAAGCCCAGGATGTCCGCGATCTATTGCCACTAACTATTCAACGATATGACAACTAATAAAAAAGTTATAACGATTATAAACTTTTTAATCATTTTGTGCATCAACGTTTACGTCACTATAATCTCAAACCCATATTGATATTGATAAATATAGTTAATTGATATTGATATAAACCCATAATTATCTCAAATTGATAAAAAATTAAAAGTTTTCTTAAACCAAGGTGTTTTGGGTCGGAGAGTTCGAAAAATTGAACCAATCAAATGAATTAAAACCAGCAGACAAGCCAGAGACGCTTAGGAGAAGCGTCACAGTCATCTTTCAATCATCAAGGAGTCAACACGCATAATTCGATGGGCAAGGTCGATGAAGAAGTTTTATTTGAATTGTGCGCGACACATACATGAGTCACGCTACACACACCTAACCTACACATAACAAAGAATTAACGAGTGTACAGTGCGGAGTGAATATAATAATAAAATACGGCCAGTGTATAATATCGGTCGTATTTTCGAGTTTTGTGTTTGTAAAAAACCAGGGAGTACTATATTTTCATTATTTAAAAAATAAAACGGAATTAATAATTCTTGTTAATTATTGTTTGGGTACTACTTTAGTCAGTAGTATCGAAGTGTAGTAATTCTGATGAAAGTTATCAGAATTAATAAAAGAATTATTTCGCATTTTATTAATTTAAGAAATAAATGTTTTTACGACCTACCATAATTAAAAGAGTCAATATTAATTTAAATATTACAAAATATGAGTGTCATGAATTCATGTCAATTGACTCATGTCGTTTTGATTTGACTAATGAAAATATTTTTATTTTTTGCGAAAAAATATTCTAGTTAACTGACAGTTACGCATCAGATGTATTATGAATAGTATATATATGTTTAGATTATTAAGAACTCAATGAATAATATATTTAACCATAATAACTACTTACGTTATTAGCTAACCTAGAAATAATAACAACAACTTGTCACCTTTTTTCATAATTCTGTTCTCAAGTAATACAAACCAAATGAAAGCTATCACAAGAGTTTTTTTTTATTATAAACTTTTTCTCTTGTCAATAAATAATTTTTATAGCCAACTATTATATAATAATAGTAATTTTTAGCAGTGCAACTCAACGCACGTGTTATTACAGTAAATACTGTGTACTGTATCCCGCGTACGATGGTACGATAGTTATCGATTATATAGTACCGACTTTCAATTTTAATATTTGTTTGTTTGTTTTCTATTAATTCTTTATTAAATATTGTTATAAAACACAACATCTTGTATCTGGTATCATGCCACTTCAAAGATCACACGAACTTGGTAATTTAACTATGTAAAGAGGACATAACCTCTCTAACTAAAATTATTGTATTAACCTTCAGTGTTACCAGCCTTGAGTTTAAAAAGAGTTTCTTTTTATAAAAATTGTTCATAATAATTATTTTTCTGTAAGACTATTAGTGATTGATTGTTGATTGTAAAAGAGTTAATGGTATTCTAGAACTGTTAATAAATCTCAATTATTTTTTACCAGTGGAAAGAGTCTTTAATTTCAAAATTAAAATAGTTTAGCTATCATAACTAGTTCTATCAGAAGGTGGCGGCAGAATGTGAATATTTATTATAATTCAAATCATAATTCAGTCTTTATTGTATTTTATTGTGCATGCTTATCACGTACGATATTCAAATAGAATATCCACATGTACGTATAGAGTGTATGTTACAGCAGAAGCAGTCACCCAACAGAACAGTAATATCATCCACATATGGTAAGTGGGGAGGTGAACAGTGGAGTGCGAAAATACTTTTTAAATTGAAGGATTTAAACGGGAATACTCACACAACTATTAATAACAATCAAACCGCTAATAATAATTACATTTTGAGATTTTATTATCTCATATCGTTGTGGATACCGGAGCGTATCTGCAATCACATACAATCATACACAACACACATCTATCAATATCTGTTCAATAACAGATTGACGAATCCAACGCGGGGCTTTAATTGATATTACCCCGAATCTGTCTTATAACAGATTGGCGCTCCATCGCGGGGCAGGATTAACAGAGATAATACTTCAAATAACATCTACATCAACTACACTATCAAATCTGTCTTATAACAATATCTGCCAGTAATCCACTTAAAGGAGACCCCATGGCTAACCCTTCTCCTTGTTTAAAAAACTTGCCGTCAAATGTAAAATAATTTTGTTTCAACACTATTCGTAATATCAAGATTAATTCGTTAATTTCCTGTTGATTTAATATTGCCATATTAAGTAAATTGTTTTGGAGAATCTCTATTGTTTCTTGTATAGGTATAATTGTGTATAAATTGACAATATCAAAAGAAACCAGCTTATAACTCTGTAATAAGTCGATGGAATTAATTTTGTTTATGAAATCTTTATTGTTCTTGATACTATGATTATTCTCTAGCTTTATACTGTGTTTTATTATATGTTGAAGTTTTTTTGCGATTTTGTACCCAGGTGCCGACGTGTAGTTAACTAAGGGACGTATTGGCATGTTGTCCTTATGTATTTTTGGCAAACCTGTGAATGCGGGTGCCTGTGCATTTATTTGTTTAATGTGGTGTCTAACATTTGCGTCAAACAAATTTATGCATTTGTTCACAGCGGAATTTAGTTCCTTTGTGTACTTGCTGGTGGGGTCATGCTCAAGTGTCTTAATAATGTTATTGTTAATAAATTCATAACATTTCTGCGTGTAATCTGCTTGACTCAACACAACTACAGTATTGCCTTTATCGGCTTTGGTAACTATTGCCTTATTTATTTCAATCTTTTGTTTTATTGTTTTCATAAGGTTGAGCTCCTTCTTGTATTTTAGAAACTGGTTTTTATTTGTACTTAAGCCATCCATTTTTAATATGCGATCCAATTTACTGTTGATTACCGATCGTGTTACTTGTTGGGTTTCTTGGTTTTTAATGCATTTTATAGCAGCTTCAGCGTTTATAACTCCACGTAATAGGCTGTTTTTGCTAAGTTTAGGTAAGTTATATTGTAAACCTTTAGATAATAATTCTGTCTCGTCACTAGATAATTCGATATTGGTATAATTTACTACGCGTTTATGAAAGTTATGTTTACAATTTACGTTATCATACATGTGTTGTTTCTTGTATAGGTTATCAAACTTCTTAATGTGTTTCGAGATAATGACTTTAATTACTTCTCTTATCTGTGCTTCTATCAATTCCATAACATTGCTAATGATAGCAGGATGCAAACTGTCTAATACTTTCAAATGTGCAATCCGGTTCAATCTGTCCTTTTTCACATACAATTGCTTAATTTCTTCTTTTTGCCATATCTTCTGTGCTATTGATTTAGTTTTAACCGCTGCTAATGACTTATTTTGAATATTAATTTGGAAAAATTTGGTGTTATGTTGTTTTGTAAACATTTCTTAATGAATTTAATGTTGAGACTAGTCTTAATTATTTTCATCTTAACGTTCTTATATTTATAGACCAGGCTTGCCTGACCGGCTTCAAGATTCATTATATTTGGTCTCCAGTCGCAGTGAAATTGAAATAAATAAATACCTTTTTCTTTATCCGTGCTGCGACTACGTCTTTGATGTCTTACGGCATGTTTCGGGAACACGTTCCCATCATCAGGTAAAATTGTTTTTTCTTCTAGTTCATAACGAACATGTCAAGAATATAATAATTAAAACACATCAACACATAACACAATGAGTATGATAGAACTCAGTCCACATAACTGTGCGCACTGCCGTACTATAACTGACCGCGTAATCAAACTATATATTCGGCTGGTGTACACAAGCGTTATCACTCTACAATACAGTATCGTATAAACAGTGAGATTTAAATGTTAATTGATCATTAAGCAGTAGGTTTGGTTGAAATAATAGCGCTTTATATATTTCATATTCTTCCATGGCATCCATGTATCGGCTCTTACTGCATATATGTATGGGCGTAAAGTTATCTGTGAAAGCACTACAACTGTGATTGCTGTTTACCAGATGTAAAGCAAAGTTGGATTTGATTGACTTGATGTTCCTTTTTGGTAAATGTTCTTTATATCTGTCTTTAAATTTCCTGCCCGTTTGTCCTATGTAGAATTTATCACATTCACTACACTGGATTCTATATATGCCAGAACTGTTTTCGGTTGTTTTTTGTGTTCGAGGTTTTAATATGTTCAATATGTTATTGGTAGTTTTGAAGGACACGATGATGTCTAATTTTCTTAATTCATTTTTTATTATATTAGGAATCACATTAGTATATTCAACTGAAATATAATGGTTCTTTTTACCATCTAATTTTAATTTTCTTTCCATTTTATTCCTACGTTTGCGAATTAAGTTATCTATTATATCACTTTTATATCCATTATTGACAGCTATATGTTTAATAATATTTACTTCATCTTGAAAATCTTCCTGGTTCATAGGTATAGTTAAAAGTATATTTACGAAAGCATTAAAAGAGGCCATTTTATGCGTATATGGGTGGAATGAATCAGCATGGACAGTTATATCCGTGGTAGTAGGTTTCCTGTATATTTTATATAAGCGTTTCTTCGAACAGAAAGGTCTAAAAAGTTTAGGCAATTTTCATTTTCTACTTTCATGGTGAATTTTATGTTGTTATTTATGTTGTTCATGTAATTGTTGTAACATGTCCATTTGTCTACAAGTGCCATTAAAAACCATGAACGTATCGTCAACATATCACGTGTATGAGATAATTTTATCGTGGTAACTGTTACAGTTAGATAGCAGATAATTATTTTCATAAAAGTTAAGGTATATATTGTAATGTTACCAAATTTGGTAGTTACATAAAGTAAGCAATTATTACGTCAAGTGACGGGAAAGCATGAAAATATTTCTAAGTAAGTAAAATTATGTAAACAAAAAGTGTGTATCTACAGATATATTATTGTAAAATTCCAACAAAGAAGAAGGAAGTGTAACATAGCAGCATCGTACACAAAATAGAGAAAGAAAATGACCATGAGCCAATATAAAATGTTAGAAACCAGGCCCAATAGATTCCAACAGTGAGGGGAACCAACAAAACAATAACTATATAAAATAAAAAGAAGAGACAACTCAAGAGCAACCACAATGAAGGCAGACAAACCAATATATTTATAAATATAAATACTATGGAACAACGACTACTACAATGGAAATATTGAAGAAGACGTTTAAACCTAAAGAAGAAAGGAAGAAGAAGGACAAGGAAACATGACATGAAGAGTGAAGATAATGGATAGACAATACAAGAAATCACCATTCACCAAGTATACTAGAGACAATACTAGTAGCCGGAAGAAGAATCACGATTATCAACTATGAAGAAACAGTGTTTAACATATTTAAGAAATCACAAACAGTAATAGTGAATACTTAATGTAAGTGTGAGAACCTGTGACCAGTTAACCAATTTTAACCTAATAAACCCCACAGACAATTCAAGTGATAAGGTTTATAGCAGAAGAAAATATGTTACCTTTATAGTGGAAACATCAAAGATTAAATAGTTAAAAATACACAGACAGTTAGTGTGACTAATTTAATGAAGATTGTAATCCAAATAGATAATCATAAGACCACCAAGAAATGTAAGATAGAACAGTAATATCATTGTTCATAGAACCTGATAATAAAAAACTTTGTAAATTTTAAAAGAAATGTAACTGAATGCCACGGCAAAACAGAATACAATATAAAGAAGGGCCAGAAAAAATAATAACAAACAAACTAGTTTGTTAAGTATCAAACAACAATGTACCAGAAATTAGGTACAAAACACAACAAGAAATGTATTACCATTAGTTTAAGAATATTTGTGTTATTGTTTAGAAAAAATAGTGTAAACAGGTGTATTAGGGTGGAACGAAAAAATCAAGTTTGGATTTTTAATTTGTAATAGTGCGGAAAAGTTGCCTTTTGGTGTAGATAAGATAAAAAAAATATATGAAAAATATTGGAGCACGTCTTGAGGTGCCGCAAGGACGATAAATTTTCATAAAATTGCAATTTTCGCTACATTTTTAAGTTTTTTTAAGAAGTCAAACATTTTTTTTTTATTTCAAATACTGTCAAAAAATCAGTTTTTATATCAAAAAGACATACAATTTTTTTTTTAACTTTTTGGATTAAACTTGAGGTGCCGCAAGAGCGGTAAAGTTTTATAAAAACACACTTTTTGTAACTTTTTCAAAGAATTTTACGTGTCTCGATTATGCAATAAAAAGTTTCAAATAGGCATTTTAATATGACTAGAGGATTATTTTATAGAGGATTGTTTTTTGATGGATAAGAGACAAAACAATTGTTCAAGAAAAGAAAGGAATTAAGTTGTACAAAAAAGTTATTTCAGAAGAGCATGTTTCACTAATAGAGGAACCAAACTCAAAGTCTTTAGGCCACATAACACCTAAATCTGGCACTGGAAAAGACATAGCAGACAGTATACTGGAGTTTCTTGAAGATAGAGAACACAACGAACAACTTTTGAACTTTACTGCTATTGGGTGTGATGGAACCGTTGTAAACACTGGACATAATAATTGTGTGATTTCTTTGATGGAAAATGAAATAGGAAGACCTTTACAATGGTTAGTTTGTTTGTTCCATGGAAATGAGCTACCTTTGCGACATCTTTTTTGTCATTTAGATGGTAAAACGAAGGGACCCAATGAGTTTAAAGGCGAAATAGGTCAGCAGCTGGAAAACTGTGCTAATCTTCCTGTGGTTACTTTTTTGCCAATTGAAAATAACCTTCCTCTTTTGGAGAACATAAATGATTTAAGTACAGATCAGAAGTATTTATTGGATATGTGTATCGCTGTATCAAGTGGAAATTGCTCACTAGATTTATCTTTAAGAAACCCTGGAAGACTTGCTCACTCCAGGTGGCTTACATTAGCAAACCGTATACTTAGATTGTATGTGGCAACTGAAAATCCAACTGAAAACCTTAAGACTCTGGCTGAATACATTGTGAAAGTGTATGCACCTGTGTGGTTTAACATTAAGTTAAAACCTTCACGTACTTATGGTTCCAAACATCTGTTTAAGCTTATCTCGTATTCACGCTATCTCTCTGATGATTTCAAGAACGTTCTAGACCCGGTTATTCAAAGAAATGGGTACTTTGCTGCTGCAGAAAATCTCCTTTTGTCCATGCTATGTGATGAGCGCAAAAATGTAAGAGAACTTGGTTTACGACGTGTTTTAAAAGCAAGAACAGAAAGTAGAGGCGGAGTCAGGAAGTTTAAAGTTCCAAAGATAAACTCTGACGCAAAGGATTACACTGACATGATCTCATGGGCTAAAAATGACGTAACTGAACCCCCCTTGGTAAAACATGTTTCCATTGACTCTCTTAAAGACTTTATACGGAAGACATCTGAAGCTCAACCAAATAGTAAAGTGGACCCGCTTATCGACTTTCCCCAACTTCCTTGTCACACGCAACCTGTAGAAAGAGCTGTGAAACTGGTGACCGAATCGGCTCAAAATGTCTGTGGTTCAATCGCAAGAGAAGGATATATAAGAGCAAAAATTGACTCACGTGAGAACATGCCAAAATTTGATACAAAAAAACAGTTTAATGTGTCAGTGAAGTAGAAACAAACATTTTGCAGCTGTAACATTTGTAATTATTAAGGGTTTTTTAAATCATAAAAAATGAACTTTCAATGTCTTTAAAAGTGTATTATGATATTTTTTTACGTGTGCTCTAATAAAAAAAATATATAATTGATTTGACGAGCTTTTATTTCAACCTTATTTACTACTATTTGTAACAACCAAAATGTTCGCAAAAGTTTCAAAATTAGCAAAAATACAAACTTTTTGACATTAAAAAATATTTTTTTATTATTATTATATTTTGTAATTAATAATGTTTTCTAATTCTAATGCTTATATATGTATTTACAACTATCTTTTATAACATTACTAGCGAGTACCCGGCATGCGTTGCAATGCCACTCAAAGAAAGAAAGTGTCTGTATATATATAATATATAAAGACTTCGTTCGCGTGGTCTTCAATTTAATGCGATAATATATTTAGAACAGAATCTATTCCATTGGGTTGCCATAGTAACCAGATCTAATAAGTTAGTTTTTTAAGACTCCAAAGGACCCCCCAGAGGATCGCATCGAAAAAAACACCTGTCCTATGTTGGTTCTCCCGTTGCGTAAAATATTTGTGCCAAGTTTGGTTGAAATCGGTCCAGTGGTTTAGGAGGAGATGTGGAAGACCCCAAAGAACCCCCAAAAGAACCCCATTGAAAAAACACCTATCCTATGTTGGTTCTCCCTTTGCGTAAAATATTTGTGCCAAGTTTGGTTGAAATCGGTCCAGTGGTTTAGGAGGAGATGTGGATGACCCCCCAAAGTATCATATCGAAAAAACACATATCCTATGTTGGTTCTCCCGTTGCGTAAAATATTTGTGCCAAGTTTGGTTGAAATCGGTCCAGTGGTTTAGGAGAAGATGTGGAAGACCCCAAAGGACCCCATCGAAAAAACACCTATCCTATGTTGGTTCTCCCTTTGCGTAAAATATTTGTGCCAAGTTTGGTTGAAATCGGTCCAGTGGTTTAGGAGAAGATGTGGAAGACCCCAAAGGAACCCCGAAGGACCCCGTCGGAAAAAACACCTATCCTATGTTGGTTCTCCCGTTGCGTAAAATATTTGTGCCAAGTTTGGTTGAAATCGGTCCAGTGGTTTAGGAGGAGATGTGGAAGACCCCAAAGGACCCCCCAATGGACCCCGTCGAAAAAAACACCTATCCTATGTTGGTTCTCCTGTTGCGTAAAATATTTGTGCCAAGTTTGGTTGAAATCGGTCCAGTGGTTTAGGAGGAGATGTGGAAGACCCCAAAGGACCCCCCAAAGGACCCCATCGAAAAAACACCTACCCTATGTTGGTTCTCCCGTTGCATAAAATATTTGTGCCAAGTTTGGTTGAAATCGGTCGAGTGGTTTAGGAGGAGATGTGGAAGACCCCAAGAACCCCCCATAGGACCCCATCGAAAAAAATTCATAAACCTTCGCGGGCGTGCGCACAACAACTCACCGAAGTTTCATCGCAATCGAATGAATGGTATAGGAACGCATACGGGACAAAGAAAGAAAGAAACAAACATTCATTTTTATAGATATAGATATGTACGAGGAAACCATAAAAAATAATTTATCAAAGTTTATAATTTTTCAATTTTTTTACAAACTTTAAGCTCTTTGCGGCACCTCAAGATGTTGTAGTATAGCAACCAAATTTTTTTTTCTTCTTTTTGAACCTAAAAGGCAACTTTTCCCCACTATTACAAAACTACAAAAAAAAAATTAAAAAAAGGCCATTTTCATTCCACCCTAATGTGTATTAATCAACAATTAAACCATTGTAATAGAATACCATAATGAAGTCATAATAATAGTAGCAAATACTGCATAAGAATACGTTGTAGATTGATACATAACCCCATAGGAAATGCACCTATAAAACAAAAAATCATATATGCTAATTGAACCAAGCAATCATCAACAATTGTCTCAATCAAAGATTCATTATAAATAATGATGCACGCTAATAAATAATGTCTTATACTGAAAGGCACTGCACATAAAGCAGATTAAATATAATAGCACAAAGCTAGATGAAAGGGAACCCAATATGACAAATTAGTTAAGCAAAATACATTATTAAAACTTGTACAAAGATCACTGAAAGTGTTACCAGTAGTTAGAAAAACATCTAGTACTACTATGAGAACAGATTATAAGTGTAATAATAATAGTATTATGATCAAAATATTGGAAACTAACTGACTATGAATGAATAGCCAGATGTAAACAAAGACAATGTGACAAACTAGTTAAGCAAAATACCTTACTAAAACTTACACAGAGATTGATGAAAGTGTTACCAGTAGTTAGAAAGACATCTAATACTACTATGAGAACAGATCATGAGCATAAGAATAGTAATTTTATAGACAAATTATTGAAAACTAAATGACTATGATGGTGGAATCAGAATGTAAACAAACACTATGTAGCAAGTTATTCAAGCAAAATGCACCATCCAAACTTGTTCAAAGGTAAATAAAAATGTTATCAGTAGTCAGAAGGATATCTGATACTACTATGAGAATATATATCAAATGTAATAATAACAATTTAGTTATTGATTTATTAAAAAATTACTGACTACCATGTCATAACCTGATGTAAACAAACCCAATACTAGGAATTGAAAGGTTTTCAGATAGCGAAAGACTAACAAATATATTAAATAAACTAGGTACTATAGTTGTACACTATTTGCATTTTCAACATTATATGCATTATGTGGAAAAACAAAAACAAAGCGACAATTTAAAAGAAAAGAGATCAGAAGGTAGTTAGATAAGAATACTAGTATATGAAACACAACATTGTTCATATAATAAAGTGTAAACCGATGTAAATAGATATTTATATTATTGTTAGAATACAAAACAAATGTCATTAGATAAGGAATAATAGTATTATAGGCGATTATAAATAATCGAATATGGACGCTTGAGACGCCATTATCAAACATTGTTTGAATAATAATTACTCCCAAATTTTGTATTAAGCAATTGACAAATGGACTCAAAACGTTTAATAAGAAGTGTTATTGTGTAATTAGATAAGATTTGGTGAAATAAACTTATTAATTTTAGATTCACCATAGGAATTTGTGAAATCATTGTAGTGAGTTAATAATGGACGGATTTCATTCTTGTTTGGACTTTATTTAAAGCCCAGGATGTCCGCGATCTATTGCCACTAACTATTCAACGATATGACAACTAATAAAAAAGTTATAACGATTATAAACTTTTTAATCATTCTGTGCATCAACGTTTACGTCACTATAATCTCAAACCCATATTGATATTGATAAATATAGTTAATTGATATTGATATAAACCCATAATTATCTCAAATTGATAAAAAATTAAAAGTTTTCTTAAACCAAGGTGTTTTGGGTCGGAGAGTTCGAAAAATTGAACCAATCAAATGAATTAAAACCAGCAGACAAGCCAGAGACGCTTAGGAGAAGCGTCACAGTCATCTTTCAATCATCAAGGAGTCAACACGCATAATTCGATGGCCAAGGTCGATGAAGAAGTTTTATTTGAATTGTGCGCGACACATACATGAGTCACGCTACACACACCTAACCTACACATAACAAAGAATTAACGAGTGTACAGTGCTGAGTGAATATAATAATAAAATACGGCCAGTGTATAATATCGGTCGTATTTTCGAGTTTTGTGTTTGTAAAAAACCAGGGAGTACTATATTTTCATTATTTAAAAAATAAAACGGAATTAATAATTCCTGTTAATTATTGTTTGGTTACTACTTTAGTCAGTAGTATCGAAGTGTAGTAATTCTGATGAAAGTTATCAGAATTAATAAAAGAATTATTTCGCATTTTATTAATTTAAGAAATAAATGTTTTTACGACCTACCATAATTAAAAGAGTCAATATTAATTTAAATATTACAAAATATGAGTGTCATGAATAGTCGCTCAATTGACTCATGTCGTTTTGATTTGACTAATGAAAATATTTTTATTTTTTGCGAAAAAATATTCTAGTTAACTGATAGTTACGCATCAGATGTATTATGAATAGTATATATATGTTTAGATTATTAAGAACTCAATGAATAATACATTTAACCATAATAACTACTTACGTTATTTGCTAACCTAGAAATAATAACAACAACTTGTCACCTTTTTTTATAATTCTGTTCTCAAGTAATACAAACCAAATGAAAGCTATCACAAGAGTTTTTTTTTATTATAAACTTTTTCTCTTGTCAATAAATAATTTTTATAGCCAACTATTAAATAATAATAGTAATTTTTAGCAGTGCAACTCAACGCACGTGTTATTACAGTAAATACTGTGTACTGTATCCCGCGTACGATGGTACGATAGTTATCGATTATATAGTACCGACTTTCAATTTTAATATTTGTTTGTTTGTTTTCTATTAATTCTTTATTAAATATTGTTATAAAACACAACATCTTGTATCTGGTATCATGCCACTTCAAAGATCACACGAACTTGGTAATTTAACTATGTAAAGAGGACATAACCTCTCTAACTAAAATTATTGTATTAACCTTCAGTGTTACCAGCCTTGAGTTTAAAAAGAGTTTCTTTTTATAAAAATTGTTCATAATAATTATTTTTCTGTAAGACTATTAGTGATTGATTGTTGATTTTAAAAGAGTTAATGATATTCTAGAACTGTTAATAAATCTCAATTATTTTTTACCAGTGGAAAGAGTCTTTAATTTCAAAATTAAAATAGTTTAGCTATCATAACTAGTTCTATCAGAAGGTGGCGGCAGAATTTGAATATTTATTATAATTCAAATCATAATTCAGTCTTTATTTTATTTTATTGTGCATGCTTATCACGTACGATATTCAAATAGAATATCCACATGTACGTATAGAGTGTATGTTACAGCAGAAGCAGTCACCCAACAGAACAGTAATATCATCCACATATGGTAAGTGGGGAGGTGAACAGTGGAGTGCGAAAATACTTTTTAAATTGAAGGATTTAAACGGGAATACTCACACAACTATTAATAACAATCAAACCGCTAATAATAATTACATTTTGAGATTTTATTATCTCATATCGTTGTGGATACCGGAGCGTATCTGCAATCACATACAATCATACACAACACACATCTATCAATATCTGTTCAATAACAGATTGACGAATCCAACGCGGGGCTTTAATTGATATTACCCCGAATCTGTCTTATAACAGATTGGCGCTCCATCGCGGGGCAGGATTAACAGAGATAATACTTCAAATAACATCTACATCAACTACACTATCAAATCTGTCTTATAACAATATCTGCCAGTAATCCACTTAAAGGAGACCCCATGGCTAACCCTTCTCCTTGTTTAAAAAACTTGCCGTCAAATGTAAAATAATTTTGTTTCAACACTATTCGTAATATCAAGATTAATTCGTTAATTTCCTGTTGATTTAATATTGCCGTATTAAGTAAATTGTTTTGGAGAATCTCTATTGTTTCTTGTATAGGTATATTTGTGTATAAATTGACAATATCAAAAGAAACCAGCTTATAACTCGGTAATAAGTCGATGGAATTAATTTTGTTTATGAAATCTTCATTGTTCTTGATACTATGATTATTCTCTAGCTTTATACTGTTTTTTATTATATGTTGAAGTTTTTTTGCGATTTGTACCCAGGTGCCGACGTGTAGTTAACTAAGGGACGTATTGGCATGTTGTCCTTATGTATTTTTGGCAATGATATATAATTACCTTAATATCCACTTTAGTGATACACAGTTTCGTCACTGATGACGCGTTTCGGGACTAAGTCCCATCCTCAGATACATTTATTAATTAATAAACTAAAATATTAAAATCACGACCATGATACTGGTCAAGTCAAAAATAAATAAAATAAATTACAAATCGCATGTAATAAGCTTTGCTAACCACGGCTGGAGCTCCCGCATGCGTTCACCCGCAACCGCGATTGTCACGCGACTGGTCAAAGATTAAGACAAACTGATTGCAGTGTCGAACAGGTAATTTGACGCAAAATTTACCTGGTCATTTAATAAACTGTTTTTGGTGTTACTATCTTTTAAAGCTTTATAAATTTCAAATTCCTCCAGACTATCCATCCGTCTACCCTTTTTACAAACATGCAACGCTGTTAAATTTTCTTCGAAACTCGTATATTTATGTCCGCTTGATATTAAATGTTGTGCAAAGTTGGACTTAGTATTACTTGGCTTAGGAATATGTTCTAAAAATCTTTTATAAAAACATCTGCCAGATTGACCGATATAGAACGCATCACAATCATCACATTTTATTTTATATACACCACATTTCTTTTTTAATGGTAATTTGTTTTTGTTTTTGAAATAATTTCCTAAATTATTATTTGTTTTAAATGTTAAAATATAGTTATTATCTTTGAGAACGGGTCTTAAAATATTTGGCATAATACCTGTGAAATTAGCCGAAAGATATTTATAATTCTTGTTACTTGCTTTTATAGAGTTTGAATTTTTATTTTCTAAACGTTTCCTATGCCTATTTATTATTTTGTCAACTATTATAGATTTATACCCGTTATTTATTGCCATTTGTTTGATAGTGCTAACCTCATTTAAGTAGTCCTCCTTTTCGAGGGGAACATTTAAAAGTCTGTTGAAAAGACTGTTAAACACTGCCATTTTTTGTGTAACGGGATGATATGAATCATAGTGTATTACTGTGTCAGTACTAGTGTGTTTTCTAAAGATTTTGTATTTTAAATTATTCCCGTTGTGTAATACAGTGAGGTCTAAAAAATTGATACTTTTGTTGTTTTCGATCTCCATAGTAAATTTTAATTTGTTATGAATTTTGTTTAGGTAATTTTTAAATAATTCTATTTGTCTGGCATTCCCGTTAAAAATGATAAAGGTATCATCTACATATCTGGAGTAATGGTTGATTTTACTGGTGAAATAATTATCTTTTAAAGTAATTGACATTTTTGGCAAACCTGTGAATGCGGGTGCCTGTGCATTAATTTGTTTAATGTGGTGTCTAACATTTGCGTCAAACAAATTTATGCATTTGTTCACAGCGGAATTTAGTTCCTTTGTGTACTTGCTGGTGGGGTCATGCTCAAGTGTCTTAATAATGTTATTGTTAATAAATTCATAACATTTCTGCGTGTAATCTGCTTGACTCAATACAACTACAGTATTGCCTTTATCGGCTTTGGTAACTATTGCCTTATTTATTTCTATCTTTTGTTTTATTGTTTTCATAAGGTTGAGCTCCTTCTTGTATTTTAGAAACTGGTTTTTATTTGTACTTAAGCCATCCATTTTTAATATGCGATCCAATTTACTGTTGATTACCGATCGTGTTACTTGTTGGGTTTCTTGGTTTTTAATGCATTTTATAGCAGCTTCAGCGTTTATAACTCCACGTAATAGGCCTGTTTTTGCTAAGTTTAGGTAAGTTATATTGTAAACCTTTAGATAATAATTCTGTCTCGTCACTAGATAATTCGATATTGGTATAATTTACTACGCGTTTATAAAAGTTATGTTTACAATTTATGTTATCATACATGTGTTGTTTCTTGTATAGGTTATCAAACTTCTTAATGTGTTTCGAGATAATGACTTTAATTACTTCTCTTATCTGTGCTTCTATCAATTCCATAACATTGCTAATGATAGCAGGATGCAAACTGTCTAATACTTTAATCAAATGTGCAGTATACAAAATACGGTTCAATCTGTCCTTTTTCACATACAATTGCTTAATTTCTTCTTTTTGCCATATCTTCTGTGCTATTGATTTAGTTTTAACCGCTGCTAATGACTTATTTTGAATATTAATTTGGAAAAATTTTGTGTTATGTTGTTTTGTAAACATTTCTTAATGAATTTAATGTTGAGACTAGTCTTAATTATTTTCACCTTAACGTTCTTATATTTATAGACCAGGTTTGCCTGACCGGCTTCAAGATTCATTATATTTGGTCTCCAGTCGCAGTGAAACTGAAATAAATAAATACCTTTTTCTTTATCCGTGCTGCGACTACGTCTTTGATGTCTTACGACATGTTTCGGGAACACGTTCCCATCATCAGGTAAAATTGTTTTTTCTTCTAGTTCATAACGAACGTGTCAAGAATATAATAATTAAAACACATCAACACATAACACAATGAGTATGATAGAACTCAGTCCACGTAACAGTGCGCACTGCCGTACTATAACTGACCGCGTAATCAAACTATATATTCGGCTGGTGTACACAAGCGTTATCACTCTACAATACAGTATCATATAAACAGTGAGATTTAAATGTTAACTGATCATTAAGCAGTAGGTTTGGTTGAAATAATAGAGCTTTATATATTTCATATTCTTCCATGGCATCCATGTATCGGCTCTTACTGCATATATGTATGGGCGTAAAGTTATCTGTGAAAGCACTACAACTGTGATTGCTGTTTACCAGATGTAAAGCAAAGTTGGATTTGATTGACTTGATGTTCCTTTTTGGCAAATGTTCTTTATATCTGTCTTTAAATTTCCTGCCCGTTTGTCCTATGTAGAATTTATCACATTCACTACACTGGAATCTATATATGCCAGAACTGTTTTCGGTTGTTTTTTGTGTTCGAGGTTTTAATATGTTCAATATGTTATTGGTAGTTTTGAAGGACACGATGATGTCTAATTTTCTTAATTCATTTTTTATTATATTAGGAATCACATTAGTATATTCAACTGAAATATAATGGTTCTTTTTACCATCTAATTTTAATTTTCTTTCCATTTTATTCCTACGTTTGCGAATTAAGTTATCTATTATATCACTTTTATATCCATTATTGACAGCTATATGTTTAATAATATTTACTTCATCTTGAAAATCTTCCTGGTTCATAGGTATAGTTAAAAGTATATTTACGAAAGCATTAAAAGAGCCCATTTTCTGCGTATATGGGTGGAATGAATCAGCATGGACAGTTATATCCGTGGTAGTAGGTTTCCTGTATATTTTATATGTGATACAATCAGCGTTTCTTCGAACAGAAAGGTCTAAAAAGTTTAGGTAATTTTCATTTTCTACTTCCATGGTGAATTTTATGTTGTTATTTATGTTGTTCATGTATTTGAGTAACATGTCCATTTGTCTACAAGTGCCATTAAAAACCATGAACGTATCGTCAACATATCGCGTGTATGAGATAATTTTATCGTGGTAACTGTTACAGTTAGATAGCAGATAATTATTTTCATAAAAGTTAAGGTATATATTGTAATGTTACCAAATTTGGTAGTTACATAAAGTAAGCAATTATTACGTCAAGTGACGGGAAAGTATGAAAATATTTCTAAGTAAGTAAAATTATGTAAACAAAAAGTGTGTATCTACAGATATATTATTGTAAAATTCCAACAAAGAAGAAGGAAGTGTAACATAGCAGCATCGTACACAAAATAGAGAAAGAAAATGACCATGAGCCAATATAAAATGTTAGAAACCAGGCCCAATAGATTCCAACAGTGAGGGGAACCAACAAAACAATAACTATATAAAATAAAAAGAAGAGACAACTCAAGAGCAACCACAATGAAGGCAGCCAAACCAATATATTTATAAATATAAATACTATGGAACAACGACTACTACAATGGAAATATTGAAGAAGACGTTTAAACCTAAAGAAGAAAGGAAGAAGAAGGACAAGGAAACATGACATGAAGAGTGAAGATAATGGATAGACAATACAAGAAATCACCATTCACCAAGTATACTAGAGACAATACTAGTAGCCGGAAGAAGAATCACGATTATCAACTATGAAGAAACAGTGTTTAACATATTTAAGAAATCACAAACAGTAATAGTGAATACTTAATGTAAGTGTGAGAACCTGTGACCAGTTAACCAATTTTAACCTAATAAACGCCACAGACAATTCAAGTGATAAGGTTTATAGCAGAAGAAAATATGTTACCTTTATAGTGGAAACATCAAAGATTAAATAGTTAAAAATACACAGACAGTTAGTGTGACTAATTTAATGAAGATTGTAATCCAAATAGATAATCATAAGACCACCAAGAAATGTAAGATAGAACAGTAATATCATTGTTCATAGAACCTGATAATAAAAAACTTTGAAATTTTAAAAGAAATGTAACTGAATGCCACGGCAAAACAGAATACAATATAAAGAAGGGCCAGAAAAAATAATAACAAACAAACTAGTTTGTTAAGTATCAAACAACAATGTACCAGAAATTAGGTACAAAACACAACAAGAAATGTATTACCATTAGTTTAAGAATATTTGTGTTATTGTTTAGAAAAAATAGTGTAAACATGTGTATTAATCAACAATTAAACCATTGTAATACAATACCATAATGAAGTCATAATAGTAGTAGCAAATACTGCATAAGAATACGTTGTACATTGATACATAAACCCATAGGAAATGCACCTATAAAACAAAAAATCATATATGTTCATTGAACCAAGCAATCATCAACAATTGTCTCAATCAAAGATTCATTATAAATAATGATGCACACTAATTAATAATGTCTTAAACTGAAAGGGACTGCACATAAAGCAGATTAAATATAATAGCACAAAGCTAGATGAAAGGGAACCCAATATGACAAATTAGTTAAGCAAAATACATTATTAAAACTTGTACAAAGATCACTGAAAGTGTTACCAGTAGTTAGAAAAACATCTAGTACTACTATGAGAACAGATTATAAGTGTAATAATAATAATATTATGATCAAAATATTGGAAACTAACTGACTATGAATGAATAGCCAGATGTAAACAAAGACAATGTGACAAACTAGTTAAGCAAAATACCTTACTAAAACTTACACAGAGATTGATGAAAGTGTTACCAGTAGTTAGAAGGACATCTAATACTACTATGAGAACAGATCATGAGCATAAGAATAGTAATTTTATAGACAAATTATTGAAAACTAAATGACTATGATGGTGGAATCAGAATGTAAACAAACACTATGTAGCAAGTTATTCAAGCAAAATGCACCATCCAAACTTGTTCAAAGGTAAATAAAAATGTTATCAGTAGTCAGAAGGATATCTGATACTACTATGAGAATATATATCAAATGTAATAATAACAATTTAGTTATTGATTTATTAAAAAATAACTGACTACCATGTCATAACCTGATGTAAACAAACCCAATACTAGGAATTGAAAGGTTTTCAGATAGCGAAAGACTAACAAATATATTAAATAAACTAGGTACTATAGTTGTACACTATTTGCATTTTCAACATTATATACATTATGTGGAAAAACAAAAACAAAGTGACAATTTAAAAGAAAAGAGATCCGAAGGTAGTTAGATAAGAATACTAGTATATGAAACACAACATTGTTCATATAATAAAGTGTAAACCGATGTAAACAGATATTTATATTATTGTTAGAATACAAAACAAATGTCATTAGATAAGGAATAATAGTATTATAGGTGATTATAAATAATCGAATATGGACGCTTGAGACGCCATTATCAAACATTGTTTGAATAATAATTACTCCCAAATTTTGTATTAAGCAATTGAGAAATGGACTCAAAACATTTAATAAGAAGTGTTATTGTGTAATTAGATAAGATTTGGTGAAATAAACTTATTAATTTTAAGATTCACCATAGGAATTTGTGAAATCATTGTAGTGAGTTAATAATGGACGGATTTCATTCTTGTTTGGACTTTATTTAAAGCCCAGGATGTCCGCGATTTATTGCCACTAACTATTCAACGATATGACAACTAATAAAAAAGTTATAACGATTATAAACTTTTTAATCATTTTGTGCATCAACGTTTACGTCACTATAATCTCAAACCCATATTGATATTGATAAATATAGTTAATTGATATTGATATAAACCCATAATTATCTCAAATTGATAAAAAATTAAAAGTTTTCATAAACCAAGGTGTTTTGGGTCGGAGAGTTCGAAAAATTGAACCAATCAAATGAATTAATAAAACCAGCAGACAAGCCAGAGACGCTTAGGAGAAGCGTCACAGTCATCTTTCAATCATCAAGGAGTCAACACGCATAATTCGATGGACAAGGTCGATGAAGAAGTTTTATTTCAATTGTGCGCGACACATACATGAGTCACGCTACACACACCTAACCTACACATAACAAAGAATTAACGAGTGTACAGTGCGGAGTGAATATAATAATAAAATACGGCCAGTGTATAATATCGGTCGTATTTTCGAGTTTTGTGTTTGTAAAAAACCAGGGAGTACTATATTTTCATTATTTAAAAAATAAAACGGAATTAATAATTCCTGTTAATTATTGTTTGGGTACTACTTTAGTCAGTAGTATCGAAGTGTAGTAATTCTGATGAAAGTTATCAGAATTAATAAAAGAATTATTTCGCATTTTATTAATTTAAGAAATAAATGTTTTTACGACCTACCATAATTAAAAGAGTCAATATTAATTTAAATATTACAAAATATGAGTGTCATGAATAGTCGCTCAATTGACTCATGTCGTTTTGACTTGACTAATGAAAATATTTTTATTTTTTGCGAAAAAATATTCTAGTTAACTGATAGTTACGCATCAGATGTATTATGAATAGTATATATATGTTTAGATTATTAAGAACTCAATGAATAATATATTTAACCATAATAACTACTTACGTTATTAGCTAACCTAGAAATAATAACAACTTGTCACCTTTTTTCATAATTCTGTTCTCAAGTAATACAAACCAAATGAAAGCTATCACAAGAGTTTTTTTTTATTATAAACTTTTTCTCTTGTCAATAAATAATTTTTATAGCCAACTATTAAATAATAATAGTAATTTTTAGCAGTGCAACTCAACGCACGTGTTATTACAGTAAATAATGTGTACTGTATCCCGCGTACGATGGTACGATAGTTATCGATTATATAGTACCGACTTTCAATTTTAATATTTGTTTGTTTGTTTTCTATTAATGCTTTATTAAATATTGTTATAAAACACAACATCTTGTATCTGGTATCATGCCACTTCAAAGATCACACGAACTTGGCAATTTAACTATGTAAAGAGGACATAACCTCTCTAACTAAAATTATTGTATTAACCTTCAGTGTTACCAGCCTTGAGGTTAAAAAGAGTTTCTTTTTATAAAAATTGTTCATAATAATTATTTTTCTGTAAGACTATTAGTGATTGATTGTTGATTTTAAAAGAGTTAATGGTATTCTAGAACTGTTAATAAATCTCAATTATTTTTTACCAGTGGAAAGAGTCTTTAATTTCAAAATTAAAATAGTTTAGCTATCATAACTAGTTCTATCAGAAGGTGGCGGCAGAATTTGAATATTTATTATAATTCAAATCATAATTCAGTCTTTATTTTATTTTATTGTGCATGCTTATCACGTACGATATTCAAATAGAATATCCACATGTACGTATAGAGTGTATGTTACAGCAGAAGCAGTCACCCAACAGAACAGTAATATCATCCACATATGGTAAGTGGGGAGGTGAACAGTGGAGTGCGAAAATACTTTTTAAATTGAAGGATTTAAACGGGAATACTCACACAACTATTAATAACAATCAAACCGCTAATAATAATTACATTTTGAGATTTTATTATCTCATATCGTTGTGGATACCGGAGCGTATCTGCAATCACATACAATCATACACAACACACATCTATCAATATCTGTTCAATAACAGATTGAAGAATCCAACGCGGGGCTTTAATTGATATTACCCCGAATCTGTCTTATAACAGATTGGCGCTCCATCGCGGGGCAGGATTAACAGAGATAATACTTCAAATAACATCTACATCAACTACACTATCAAATCTGTCTTATAACAATATCTGCCAGTAATCCACTTAAAAGAGACCCCATGGCTAACCCTTCTCCTTGTTTAAAAAACTTCCCGTCAAATGTAAAATAATTTTGTATCAACACTATTCGTAATATCAAGATTAATTCGTTAATTTCCTGTTGATTTAATATTGCCGTATTAAGTAAATTGTTTTGGAGAATCTCTATTGTTTCTTGTATAGGTATATTTGTGTATAAATTGACAATATCAAAAGAAACCAGCTTATAACTCTGTAATAAGTCGATGGAATTAATTTTGTTTATGAAATCTTTATTGTTCTTGATACTATGATTATTCTCTAGCTTTATACTGTTTTTTATTATATGTTGAAGTTTTTTTGCGATTTTGTACCCAGGTGCCGACGTGTAGTTAACTAAGGGACGTATTGGCATGTTGTCCTTATGTATTTTTGGCAAACCTGTGAATGCGGGTGCCTGTGCATTAATTTGTTTAATGTGGTGTCTAACATTTGCGTCAAACAAATTTATGCATTTGTTCACAGCGGAATTTAGTTCCTTTGTGTACTTGCTGGTGGGGTCATGCTCAAGTGTCTTAATAATGTTATTGTTAATAAATTCATAACATTTCTGCGTGTAATCTGCTTGACTCAATACAACTACAGTATTGCCTTTATCGGCTTTGGTAACTATTGCCTTATTTATTTCTATCTTTTGTTTTATTGTTTTCATAAGGTTGAGCTCCTTCTTGTATTTTAGAAACTGGTTTTTATTTGTACTTAAGCCATCCATTTTTAATATGCGATCCAATTTACTGTTGATTACCGATCGTGTTACTTGTTGAGTTTCTTGGTTTTTAATGCATTTTATAGCAGCTTCAGCGTTTATAACTCCACGTAATAGGCTGTTTTTGCTAAGTTTAGGTAAGTTATATTGTAAACCTTTAGATAATAATTCTGTCTCGTCACTAGATAATTCGATATTGGTATAATTTACTACGCGTTTATAAAAGTTATGTTTACAATTTACGTTATCATACATGTGTTGTTTCTTGTATAGGTTATCAAACTTCTTAATGTGTTTCGAGATAATGACTTTAATTACTTCTCTTATCTGTGCTTCTATCAATTCCATAACATTGCTAATGATAGCAGGATGCAAACTGTCTAATACTTTCAAATGTGCAATATACAAAATACGGTTCAATCTGTCCTTTTTCACATACAATTGCTTAATTTCTTCTTTTTGCCATATCTTCTGTGCTATTGATTTAGTTTTAACCGCTGCTAATGACTTATTTTGAATATTAATTTGGAAAAATTTGGTGTTATGTTGTTTTGTAAACATTTCTTAATGAATTTAATGTTGAGACTAGTCTTAATTATTTTCATCTTAACGTTCTTATATTTATAGACCAGGTTTGCCTGACCGGCTTCAAGATTCATTATATTTGGTCTCCAGTCGCAGTGAAATTGAAATAAATAAATACCTTTTTCTTTATCCGTGCTGCGACTACGTCTTTGATGTCTTACGACATGTTTCGGGAACACGTTCCCATCATCAGGTAAAATTGTTTTTTCTTCTAGTTCATAACGAACGTGTCAAGAATATAATAATTAAAACACATCAACACATAACACAATGAGTATGATAGAACTCAGTCCACGTAACAGTGCGCACTGCCGTACTATAACTGACCGCGTAATCAAACTATATATTCGGCTGGTGTACACAAGCGTTATCACTTTACAATACAGTATCATATAAACAGTGAGATTTAAATGTTAATTGATCATTAAGCAGTAAGTTTGGTTGAAATAATAGCGCTTTATATATTTCATATTCTTCCATGGCATCCATGTATCGGCTCTTACTGCATATATGTATGGGCGTAAAGTTATCTGTGAAAGCACTACAACTGTGATTGTTGTTTACCAGATGTAAAGCAAAGTTGGATTTGATTGGCTTGATGTTCCTTTTTGGCAAATGTTCTTTATATCTGTCTTTAAATTTCCTGCCCGTTTGTCCTATGTAGAATTTATCACATTCACTACACTGGATTCTATATATGCCAGAACTGTTTTCGGTTGTTTTTTGTGTTCGAGGTTTTAATATGTTCAATATGTTATTGGTAGTTTTGAAGGACACGATGATGTCTAATTTTCTTAATTCATTTTTTATTATATTAGGAATCACATTAGTATATTCAACTGAAATATAATGGTTCTTTTTACCATCTAATTTTAATTTTCTTTCCATTTTATTCCTACGTTTGCGAATTAAGTTATCTATTATATCACTTTTATATCCATTATTGACAGCTATATGTTTAATAATATTTACTTCATCTTGAAAATCTTCCTGGTTCATAGGTATAGTTAAAAGTATATTTACGAAAGCATTAAAAGAGCCCATTTTCTGCGTATATGGGTGGAATGAATCAACATGGACAGTTATATCCGTGGTAGTAGGTTTCCTGTATATTTTATATGTGATACAATCAGCGTTTCTTCGAACAGAAAGGTCTAAAAAGTTTAGGCAATTTTCATTTTCTACTTCCATGGTGAATTTTATGTTGTTATTTATGTTGTTCATGTAATTGTTGTAACATGTCCATTTGTCTACAAGTGCCATTAAAAACCATGAACGTATCGTCAACATATCGCGTGTATGAGATAATTTTATCGTGGTAACTGTTACAGTTAGATAGCAGATAATTATTTTCATAAAAGTTAAGGTATATATTGTAATGTTACCAAATTTGGTAGTTACATAAAGTAAGCAATTATTACGTCAAGTGACGGGAAAGCATGAAAATATTTCTAAGTAAGTAAAATTATGTAAACAAAAAGTGTGTATCTACACATATATTATTGTAAAATTCCAACAAAGAAGAAGGAAGTGTAACATAGCAGCATCGTACACAAAATAGAGAAAGAAAATGACCATGAGCCAATATAAAATGTTAGAAACCAGGCCCAATAGATTCCAACAGTGAGGGGATCCAACAAAACCAACAAAACAGTAACTATATAAAATAAAAAGAAGAGACAACTCAAGAGCAACCACAATGAAGGCAGACAAACCAATATATTTATAAATATAAATACTATGGAACAACGACTACTACAATGGAAATATTGAAGAAGACGTTTAAACCTAAAAAAGAAAGGAAGAAGAAGGACAAGGAAACATGACATGAAGAGTGAAGATAATGGATAGACAATACAAGAAATCACCATTCACCAAGTATACTAGAGACAATACTAGTAGCCGGAAGAAGAATCACGATTATCAACTATGAAGAAACAGTGTTTAACATATTTAAGAAATCACAAACAGTAATAGTGAATACTTAATGTAAGTGTGAGAACCTGTGACCAGTTAACCAATTTTAACCTAATAAACCCCACAGACAATTCAAGTGATAAGGTTTATAGCAGAAGAAAATATGTTACCTTTATAGTGGAAACATCAAAGATTAAATAGTTAAAAATACACAGACAGTTAGTGTGACTAATTTAATGAAGATTGTAATCCAAATAGATAACCATAAGACCACCAAGAAATGTAAGATAGAACAGTAATATCATTGTTCATAGAACCTGATAATAAAAAACTATGTAAATTTTAAAAGAAATGTAACTGAATGCCATGGCAAAACAGAATACAATATAAAGAAGGGCCAGAAAAAATAATAACAAACAAACTAGTTTGTTAAGTATCAAACAACAATGTACCAGAAATTAGGTACAAAACACAACAAGAAATGTATTACCATTAGTTAAGAATATTTGTGTTATTGTTTAGAAAAAATAGTGTAAACATGTGTATTAATCAACAATTAAACCATTGTAATACAATACCATAATGAAGTCATAATAGTAGTAGCAAATACTGCATAAGAATACGTTGTACATTGATACATAAACCTATAGGAAATGCACCTATAAAACAAAAAATCATATATGTTCATTGAACCAAGCAATCATCAACAATTGTCTCAATCAAAGATTCATTATAAATAATGATGCACGCTAATAAATAATGTCTTATACTGAAAGGCACTGCACATAAAGCAGATTAAATATAATAGCACAAAGCTAGATGAAAGGGAACCCAATATGACAAATTAGTTAAGCAAAATACATTATTAAAACTTGTACAAAGATCACTGAAAGTGTTACCAGTAGTTAGAAAAACATCTAGTACTACTATGAGAACAGATTATAAGTGTAATAATAATAGTATTATGATCAAAATATTGGAAACTAACTGATTATGAATGAATAGCCAGATGTAAACAAAGACAATGTGACAAACTAGTTAAGCAAAATACCTTACTAAAACTTACACAGAGATTGATGAAAGTGTTACCAGTAGTTAGAAGGACATCTAATACTACTATGAGAACAGATCATGAGCATAAGAATAGTAATTTTATAGACAAATTATTGAAAACTAAATGACTATGATGGTGGAATCAGAATGTAAACAAACACTATGTAGCAAGTTATTCAAGCAAAATGCACCATCCAAACTTGTTCAAAGGTAAATAAAAATGTTATCAGTAGTCAGAAGGACATCTGATACTACTATGAGAATATATATCAAATGTAATAATAACAATTTAGTTATTGATTTATTAAAAAATAACTGACTACCATGTCATAACCTGATGTAAACAAACCCAATACTAGGAATTGAAAGGTTTTCAGATAGCGAATGACTAACAAATATATTAAATAAACTAGGTACTATAGTTGTACACTATTTGCATTTTCAACATTATATACATTATGTGGAAAAACAAAAACAAAGTGACAATTTAAAAGAAAAGAGATCAGAAGGTAGTTAGATAAGACTACTAGTATATGAAACACAACATTGTTCATATAATAAAGTGTAAACCGATGTAAATAAATATTTATATTATTGTTAGAATACAAAACAAATGTCATTAGATAAGGAATAATAGTATTATAGGCGATTATAAATAATCGAATATGGACGCTTGAGACGCCATTATCAAACATTGTTTGAATAATAATTACTCCCAAATTTTGTATTAAGCAATTGAGAAATGGACTCAAAACATTTAATAAGCAGTGTTATTGTGTAATTAGATAAGATTTGGTGAAATAAACTTATTAATTTTAAGATTCACCATAGGAATTTGTGAAATCATTGTAGTGAGTTAATAATGGACGGATTTCATTCTTGTTTGGACTTTATTTTTATAGCCCAGGATGTCCGCGATCTATTGCCACTAACTATTCAACGATATGACAACTAATAAAAAAGTTATAACGATTATAAACTTTTTAATCATTTTGTGCATCAACGTTTACGTCACTATAATCTCAAACCCATATTGATATTGATAAATAAAGTTAACTGATAAATAATATAATAAATATAGTTAATTGATATTGATATAAACCCATAATTATCTCAAATTGATAAAAAATTAAAAGTTTTCTTAAACCAAGGTGTTTTGGGTCGGAGAGTTCGAAAAATTGAACCAATCAAATGAATTAAAACCAGCAGACAAGCCAGAGACGCTTAGGAGAAGCGTCACAGTCATCTTTCAATCATCAAGGAGTCAACACGCATAATTCGATGGGCAAGGTCGATGAAGAAGTTTTATTTGAATTGTGCGCGACACATACATGAGTCACGCTACACACACCTAACCTACACATAACAAAGAATTAACGAGTGTACAGTGCAGAGTGAATATAATAATAAAATACAGCCAGTGTATAATATCGGTCGTATTTTCGAGTTTTGTGTTTGTAAAAAACCAGGGAGTACTATATTTTCATTATTTAAAAAATAAAACGGAATTAATAATTCCTGTTAATTATTGTTTGGGTACTACTTTAGTCAGTAGTATCGAAGTGTAGTAATTCTGATGAAAGTTATCAGAATTAATAAAAGAATTATTTCGCATTTTATTAATTTAAGAAATAAATGTTTTTACGACTTACCATAATTAAAAGAGTCAATATTAATTTAAATATTACAAAATATGAGTGTCACGAATAGTCGCTCAATTGACTCATGTCGTTTTGATTTGACTAATGAAAATATTTTTATTTTTTGCGAAAAAATATTCTAGTTAACTGATAGTTACGCATCAGATGTATTATGAATAGTATATATATGTTTAGATTATTAAGAACTCAATGAATAATATATTTAACCATAATAACTACTTACGTTATTAGCTAACCTAGAAATAATAACAACAACTTGTCACCTTTTTTCATAATTCTGTTCTCAAGTAATACAAACCAAATGAAAGCTATCACAAGAGTTTTTTTTTTATTATAAACTTTTTCTCTTGTCAATAAACAATTTTTATAGCCAACTATTAAATAATAATAGTAATTTTTAGCAGTGCAACTCAACAAACGTGTTATTACAGTAAATACTGTGTACTGTATCCCGCGTACGATGGTACGATAGTTATCGATTATATAGTACCGACTTTCAATTTTAATATTTGTTGTTTGTTTTCTATTAATTCTTTATTAAATATTGTTATAAAACACAACATCTTGTATCTGGTATCATGCCACTTCAAAGATCACACGAACTTGGTAATTTAACTATGTAAAGAGGATATAACCTCTCTAACTAAAATTATTGTATTAACCTTCAGTGTTACCAGCCTTGAGGTTAAAAAGAGTTTCTTTTTATAAAAATTGTTCTTAATAATTATTTTTCTGTAAGACTATTAGTGATTGATTGTTGATTTTAAAAGAGTTAATGGTATTCTAGAACTGTTAATAAATCTCAATTATTTTTTACCAGTGGAAAGAGTCTTTAATTTCAAAATTAAAATAGTTTAGCTATCATAACTAGTTCTATCAGAAGGTGGCGGCAGAATTTGAATATTTATTATAATTCAAATCATAATTCAGTCTTTATTTTATTTTATTGTGCATGCTTATGACGTACGATATTCAAATAGAATATCCACATGTACGTATAGAGTGTATGTTACAGCAGAAGCAGTCACCCAACAGAACAGTAATATCATCCACATATGGTAAGTGGGGAGGTGAACAGTGGAGTGCGAAAATACTTTTTAAATTGAAGGATTTAAACGGGAATACTCACACAACTATTAATAACAATCAAACCGCTAATAATAATTACATTTTGAGATTTTATTATCTCATATCGTTGTGGATACCGGAGCGTATCTGCAATCACATACAATCATACACAACACACATCTATCAATATCTGTTCAATAACAGATTGACGAATCCAACGCGGAGCTTTAATTGATATTACCCCGAATCTGTCTTATAACAGACTGGCGCTCCATCGCGGGGCAGGATTAACAGAGATAATAATTCAAATAACATCTACATCAACTACACTATCAAATCTGTCTTATAACAATATCTGCCAGTAATCCACTTAAAGGAGACCCCATGGCTAACCCTTCTCCTTGTTTAAAAAACTTGCCGTCAAATGTAAAATAATTTTGTTTCAACACTATTCGTAATATCAAGATTAATTCCTTAATTTCCTGTTGATTTAATATTGCCCTATTAAGTAAATTGTTTTGGAGAATCTCTATTGTTTCTTGTATAGGTATATTTGTGTATAAATTGACAATATCAAAAGAAACCAGCTTATAACTCGGTAATAAGTCGATGGAATTAATTTTTTTTTATGAAATCTTTATTGTTCTTGATACTATGATTATTCTCTAGCTTTATACTGTTTTTTATTATATGTTGAAGTTTTTTTGCGATTTTGTACCCAGGTGCCGACGTGTAGTTAACTAAGGGACGTATTGGCATGTTGTCCTTATGTATTTTTGGCAAACCTGTGAATGCGGGTGCCTGTGCATTAATTTGTTTAATGTGGTGTCTAACATTTGCGTCAAACAAATTTATGCATTTGTTCACAGTGGAATTTAGTTCCTTTGTGTACTTGCTGGTGGGGTCATGCTCAAGTGTCTTAATAATGTTATTGTTAATAAATTCATAACATTTCTGCATGTAATCTGCTTGACTCAATACAACTACAGTATTGCCTTTATCGGCTTTGGTAACTATTGCCTTATTTATTTCAATCTTTTGTTTTATTGTTTTCATAAGGTTGAGCTCCTTCTTGTATTTTAGAAACTGGTTTTTATTTGTACTTAAGCCATCCATTTTTAATATGCGATCCAATTTACTGTTGATTACCGATCGTGTTACTTGTTGGGTTTCTTGGTTTTTAATGCATTTTATAGCAGCTTCAGCGTTTATAACTCCACGTAATAGGCTGTTTTTGCTAAGTTTAGGTAAGTTATATTGTAAACCTTTAGATAATAATTCTGTCTCGTCACTAGATAATTCGATATTGGTATAATTTACTACGCGTTTATAAAAGTTATGTTTACAATTTACGTTATCATACATGTGTTGTTTCTTGTATAGGTTATCAAACTTCTTAATGTGTTTCGAGATAATGACTTTAATTACTTCTCTTATCTGTGCTTCTATCAATTCCATAACATTGCTAATGATAGCAGGATGCAAACTGTCTAATACTTTCAAATGTGCAATATACAAAATACGGTTCAATCTGTCCTTTTTCACATACAATTGCTTAATTTCTTCTTTTTGCCATATCTTCTGTGCTATTGATTTAGTTTTAACCGCTGCTAATGACTTATTTTGAATATTAATTTGGAAAAATTTGGTGTTATGTTGTTTTGTAAACATTTCTTAATGAATTTAATGTTGAGACTAGTCTTAATTATTTTCATCTTAACGTACTTATATTTATAGACCAGGTTTGCCTGACCGGCTTCAAGATTCATTATATTTGGTCTCCAGTCGCAGTGAAATTGAAATAAATAAATACCTTTTTCTTTATCCGTGCTGCGACTACGTCTTTGATGTCTTACGACATGTTTCGGGAACACGTTCCCATCATCAGGTAAAATTGTTTTTTCTTCTAGTTCATAACGAACGTGTCAAGAATATAATAATTAAAACACATCAACACATAACACAATGAGTATGATAGAACTCAGTCCACGTAACAGTGCGCACTGCCGTACTATAACTGACCGCGTAATCAAACTATATATTCGCGGCTGGTGTACACAAGCGTTATCACTCTACAATACAGTTATCATATAAACAGTGAGATTTAAATGTTAATTGATCATTAAGCAGTAGGTTTGGTTGAAATAATAGCGCTTTATATATTTCATATTCTTCCATGGCATCCATGTATCGGCTCTTACTGCATATATGTATGGGCGTAAAGTTATCTGTGAAAGCACTATAACTGTGATTGCTGTTTACCAGATGTAAAGCAAAGTTGGATTTGATTGACTTGATGTTCCTTTTTGGCAAATGTTCTTTATATCTGTCTTTAAATTTCCTGCCCATTTGTCCTATGTAGAATTTATCACATTCACTACACTGGATTCTATATATGCCAGAAATGTTTTCGGTTGTTTTTTGTGTTCGAGGTTTTAATATGTTCAATATGTTATTGGTAGTTTTGAAGGACACGATGATGTCTAATTTTCTTAATTCATTTTTTATTATATTAGGAATCACATTAGTATATTCAACTGAAATATAATGGTTCTTTTTACCATCTAATTTTAATTTTCTTTCCATTTTATTCCTACGTTTGCGAATTAAGTTATCTATTATATCACTTTTATATCCATTATTGACAGCTATATGTTTAATAATATTTACTTCATCTTGAAAATCTTCCTGGTTCATAGGTATAGTTAAAAGTATATTTACGAAAGCATTAAAAGAGGCCATTTTCTGCGTATATGGGTGGAATGAATCAGCATGGACAGTTATATCCGTGGTAGTAGGTTTCCTGTATATTTCATATGTGATACAATCAGCGTTTCTTCGAACAGAAAGGTCTAAAAAGTTTAGGCAATTTTCATTTTCTACTTCCATGGTGAATTTTATGTTGTTATTTATGTTGTTCATGTATTTGAGTAACATGTCCATTTGTCTGCAAGTGCCATTAAAAACCATGAACGTATCGTCAACATATCGCGTGTATGAGATAATTTTCTTGTGGTAACTGTTACAGTTAGATAGCAGATAATTATTTTCATAAAAGTTAAGGTATATATTGTAATGTTACCAAATTTGGTAGTTACATAAAGTAAGCAATTATTACGTCAAGTGACGGGAAAGCATGAAAATATTTCTAAGTAAGTAAAATTATGTAAACAAAAAGTGTGTATCTACAGATATATTATTGTAAAATTCCAACAAAGAAGAAGGAAGTGTAACATATCAGCATCGTACACAAAATAGAGAAAGAAAATGACCATGAGCCAATATAAAATGTTAGAAACCAGGCCCAATAGATTCCAACAGTGAGGGGAACCAACAAAACAATAACTATATAAAATAAAAAGAAGAGACAACTCAAGAGCAACCACAATGAAGGCAGACAAACCAATATATTTATAAATATAAATACTATGGAACAACGACTACTACAATGGAAATATTGAAGAAGACGTTTAAACCTAAAGACGAAAGGAAGAAGAAGGACAAGGAAACATGACATGAAGAGTGAAGATAATGGATAGACAATACAAGAAATCACCATTCACCAAGTATACTAGAGACAATACTAGTAGCCAGAAGAAGAATCACGATTATCAACTATGAAGAAACAGTGTTTAACATATTTAAGAAATCACAAACAGTAATAGTGAATACTTAATGTAAGTGTGAGAACCTGTGACCAGTTAACCAATTTTAACCTAATAAACCCCACAGACAATTCAAGTGATAAGGTTTATAGCAGAAGAAAATATGTTACCTTTATAGTGGAAACATCAAAGATTAAATAGTTAAAAATATACAGACAGTTAGTGTGACTAATTTAATGAAGATTGTAATCCAAATAGATAATCATAAGACCACCAAGAAATGTAAGATAGAACAGTAATATCATTGTTCATAGAACCTGATAATAAAAAACTTTGTAAATTTTAAAAGAAATGTAACTGAATGCCACGGCAAAACAGAATACAATATAAAGAAGGACCAGAAAAAATAATAACAAACAAACTAGTTTGTTAAGTATCAAACAACAATGTACCAGAAATTAGGTACAAAACACAACAAGAAATGTATTACCATTAGTTTAAGAATATTTGTGTTATTGTTTAGAAAAAATAGTGTAAACATGTGTATTAATCAACAATTAAACCATTGTAATAGAATACCATAATGAAGTCATAATAGTAGTAGCAAACACTGCATAAGAATACGTTGTACACTGATACATAACCCCATAGGAAATGCACCTATAAAACAAAAAATCATATATGTTAATTGAACCAAGCAATCATCAACAATTGTCTCAATCAAAGATTCACTATAAATAATGATGCACGCTAATAAATAATGTCTTATACTGAAAGGCACTGCACATAAAGAAGATTAAATATAATAGCACAAAGCTAGATGAAAGGGAACCCAATATGACAAATTAGTTAAGCAAAATACATTATTAAAACTTGTACAAAGATCACTGAAAGTGTTACCAGTAGTTAGAAAAACATCTAGTACTACTATGAGAACAGATTATAAGTGTAATAATAATAGTATTATGATCAAAATATTGGAAACTAACTGACTATGAATGAATAGCCAGATGTAAACAAAGACAATGTGACAAACTAGTTAAGCAAAATACCTTACTAAAACTTACACAGAGATTGATGAAAGTGTTACCAGTAGTTAGAAGGACATCTAATACTACTATGAGAACAGATCATGAGCATAAGAATAGTAATTTTATAGACAAATTATTGAAAACTAAATGACTATGATGGTGGAATCAGAATGTAAACAAACACTATGTAGCAAGTTATTCAAGCAAAATGCACCATCCAAACTTGTTTAAAGGTAAATAAAAATGTTATCAGTAGTCAGAAGGACGTCTGATACTACTATGAGAATATATATCAAATGTAATAATAACAATTTAGTTATTGATTTATTAAAAAATAACTGACTACCATGTCATAACCTGATGTAAACAAACCCAATACTAGGAATTGAAAGGTTTTCAGATAGCGAAAGACTAACAAATATATTAAATAAACTAGGTACTATAGTTGTACACTATTTGCATTTTCAACATTATATACATTATGTGGAAAAACAAAAACAAAGTGACAATTTAAAAGAAAAGAGATCAGAAGGTAGTTAGATAAGACTACTAGTATATGAAACACAACATTGTTCATATAATAAAGTGTAAACCGATGTAAATAGATATTTATATTATTGTTAGAATACAAAACAAATGTCATTAGATAAGGAATAATAGTATTATAGGTGATTATAAATAATCGAATATGGACGCTTGAGACGCCATTATCAAACATTGTTTGAATAATAATTACTCCCAAATTTTGTATTAAGCAATTGAGAAATGGACTCAAAACGTTTAATAAGCAGTGTTATTGTGTAATTAGATAAGATTTGGTGAAATAAACTTATTAATTTTAAGATTCACCATAGAAATTTGTGAAATCATTGTAGTGAGTTAATAATGGACGGATTTCATTCTTGTTTGGACTTTATTTAAAGCCCAGGATGTCCGCGATCTATTGCCACTAACTATTCAACGATATGACAACTAATAAAAAAGTTATAACGATTATAAACTTTTTAATCATTTTGTGCATCAACGTTTACGTCACTATAATCTCAAACCCATATTGATATTGATAAATAAAGTTAACTGATAAATAATATAATAAATATAGTTAATTGATATTGATATAAACCCATAATTATCTCAAATTGATAAAAAATTAAAAGTTTTCTTAAACCAAGGTGTTTTGGGTCGGAGAGTTCGAAAAATTGAACCAATCAAATGAATTAAAACCAGCAGACAAGCCAGAGACGCTTAGGAGAAGCGTCACAGTCATCTTTCAATCATCAAGGAGTCAACACGCATAATTCGATGGGCAAGGTCGATGAAGAAGTTTTATTTGAATTGTGCGCGACACATACATGAGTCACGCTACACACACCTAACCTACACATAACAAAGAATTAACGAGTGTACAGTGCGGAGTGAATATAATAATAAAATACAGCCAGTGTATAATATCGGTCGTATTTTCGAGTTTTGTGTTTGTAAAAAACCAGGGAGTACTATATTTTCATTATTTAAAAAATAAAACGGAATTAATAATTCCTGTTAATTATTGTTTAGGTACTACTTTAGTCAGTAGTATCGAAGTGTAGTAATTCTGATGAAAGTTATCAGAATTAATAAAAGAATTATTTCACATTTTATTAATTTAAGAAATAAATGTTTTTACGACTTACCATAATTAAAAGAGTCAATATTAATTTAAATATTACAAAATATGAGTGTCACGAATAGTCGCTCAATTGACTCATGTCGTTTTGATTTGACTAATGAAAATATTTTTATTTTTTGCGAAAAAATATTCTAGTTAACTGATAGTTACGCATCAGATGTATTATGAATAGTATATATATGTTTAGATTATTAAGAACTCAATGAATAATATATTTAACCATAATAACTACTTACGTTATTAGCTAACCTAGAAATAATAACAACAACTTGTCACCTTTTTTCATAATTCTGTTCTCAAGTAATACAAACCAAATGAAAGCTATCACAAGAGTTTTTTTTTATTATAAACTTTTTCTCTTGTCAATAAATAATTTTTATAGCCAACTATTAAATAATAATAGTAATTTTTAGCAGTGCAACTCAACGCACGTGTTATTACAGTAAATACTGTGTACTGTATCCCGCGTACGATGGTACGATAGTTATCGATTATATAGTACCGACTTTCAATTTTAATATTTGTTGTTTGTTTTCTATTAATTCTTTATTAAATATTGTTATAAAACACAACATCTTGTATCTGGTATAATGCCACTTCAAAGATCACACGAACTTGGTAATGTAACTATGTAAAGAGGACATAACCTCTCTAACTAAAATTATTGTATTAACCTTCAGTGTTACCAGCCTTGAGGTTAAAAAGAGTTTCTTTTTATAAAAATTGTTCTTAATAATTATTTTTCTGTAAGACTATTAGTGATTGATTGTTGATTTTAAAAGAGTTAATGGTATTCTAGAACTGTTAATAAATCTCAATTATTTTTTACCAGTGGAAAGAGTCTTTAATTTCAAAATTAAAATAGTTTAGCTATCATAACTAGTTCTATCAGAAGGTGGCGGCAGAATTTGAATATTTATTATAATTCAAATCATAATTCAGTCTTTATTTTATTTTATTGTGCATGCTTATCACGTACGATATTCAAATAGAATATCCACATGTACGTATAGAGTGTATGTTACAGCAGAAGCAGTCACCCAACAGAACAGTAATATCATCCACATATGGTAAGTGGGGAGGTGAACAGTGGAGTGCGAAAATACTTTTTAAATTGAAGGATTTAAACGGGAATACTCACACAACTATTAATAACAATCAAACCGCTAATAATAATTACATTTTGAGATTTTATTATCTCATATCGTTGTGGATACCGGAGCGTATCTGCAATCACATACAATCATACACAACACACATCTATCAATATCTGTTCAATAACAGATTGACGAATCCAACGCGGAGCTTTAATTGATATTACCCCGAATCTGTCTTATAACAGACTTGCGCTCCATCGCGGGGCAGGATTAACAGAGATAATAATTCAAATAACATCTACATCAACTACACTATCAAATCTGTCTTATAACAATATCTGCCAGTAATCCACTTAAAGGAGACCCCATGGCTAACCCTTCTCCTTGTTTAAAAAACTTGCCGTCAAATGTAAAATAATTTTGTTTCAACACTATTCGTAATATCAAGATTAATTCCTTAATTTCCTGTTGATTTAATATTGCCGTATTAAGTAAATTGTTTTGGAGAATCTCTATTGTTTCTTGTATAGGTATATTTGTGTATAAATTGACAATATCAAAAGAAACCAGCTTATAACTCGGTAATAAGTCGATGGAATTAATTTTTTTTTATGAAATCTTTATTGTTCTTGATACTATGATTATTCTCTAGCTTTATACTGTTTTTTATTATATGTTGAAGTTTTCTTGCGATTTTGTACCCAGGTGCCGACGTGTAGTTAACTAAGGGACGTATTGGCATGTTGTCCTTATGTATTTTTGGCAAACCTGTGAATGCGGGTGCCTGTGCATTAATTTGTTTAATGTGGTGTCTAACATTTGCGTCAAACAAATTTATGCATTTGTTCACAGCGGAATTTAGTTCCTTTGTGTACTTGCTGGTGGGGTCATGCTCAAGTGTCTTAATAATGTTATTGTTAATAAATTCATAACATTTCTGCATGTAATCTGCTTGACTCAATACAACTACAGTATTGCCTTTATCGGCTTTGGTAACTATTGCCTTATTTATTTCAATCTTTTGTTTTATTATTTTCATAAGGTTGAGCTCCTTCTTGTATTTTAGAAACTGGTTTTTATTTGTACTTAAGCCATCCATTTTTAATATGCGATCCAATTTACTGTTGATTACCGATCGTGTTACTTGTTGGGTTTCTTGGTTTTTAATGCATTTTATAGCAGCTTCAGCGTTTATAACTCCACGTAATAGGCTGTTTTTGCTAAGTTTAGGTAAGTTATATTGTAAACCTTTAGATAATAATTCTGTCTCGTCACTAGATAATTCGATATTGGTATAATTTACTACGCGTTTATAAAAGTTATGTTTACAATTTACGTTATCATACATGTGTTGTTTCTTGTATAGGTTATCAAACTTCTTAATATGTTTCGAGATAATGACTTTAATTACTTCTCTTATCTGTGCTTCTATCAATTCCATAACATTGCTAATGATAGCAGGATGCAAACTGTCTAATACTTTCAAATGTGCAATATACAAAATACGGTTCAATCTGTCCTTTTTCACATACAATTGCTTAATTCCTTCTTTTTGCCATATCTTCTGTGCTATTGATTTAGTTTTAACCGCTGCTAATGACTTATTTTGAATATTAATTTGGAAAAATTTGGTGTTATGTTGTTTTGTAAACATTTCTTAATGAATTTAATGTTGAGACTAGTCTTAATTATTTTCATCTTAACGTTCTTATATTTATAGACCAGGTTTGCCTGACCGGCTTCAAGATTCATTATATTTGGTCTCCAGTCGCAGTGAAATTGAAATAAATAAATACCTTTTTCTTTATCCGTGCTGCGACTACGTCTTTGATGTCTTACGACATGTTTCGGGAACACGTTCCCATCATCAGGTAAAATTGTTTTTTCTTCTAGTTCATAACGAACGTGTCAAGAATATAATAATTAAAACACATCAACACATAACACAATGAGTATGATAGAACTCAGTCCACGTAACAGTGCGCACTGCCGTACTATAACTGACCGCGTAATCAAACTATATATTCGCGGCTGGTGTACACAAGCGTTATCACTCTACAATACAGTTATCATATAAACAGTGAGATTTAAATGTTAATTGATCATTAAGCAGTAGGTTTGGTTGAAATAATAGCGCTTTATATATTTCATATTCTTCCATGGCATCCATGTATCGGCTCTTACTGCATATATGTATGGGCGTAAAGTTATCTGTGAAAGCACTATAACTGTGATTGCTGTTTACCAGATGTAAAGCAAAGTTGGATTTGATTGACTTGATGTTCCTTTTTGGCAAATGTTCTTTATATCTGTCTTTAAATTTCCTGCCCGTTTGTCCTATGTAGAATTTATCACATTCACTACACTGGATTCTATATATGCCAGAACTGTTTTCGGTTGTTTTTTGTGTTCGAGGTTTTAATATGTTCAATATGTTATTGGTAGTTTTGAAGGACACGATGATGTCTAATTTTCTTAATTCATTTTTTATTACATTAGGAATCACATTAGTATATTCAACTGAAATATAATGGTTCTTTTTACCATCTAATTTTAATTTTCTTTCCATTTTATTCCTACGTTTGCGAATTAAGTTATCTATTATATCACTTTTATATCCATTATTGACAGCTATATGTTTAATAATATTTACTTCATCTTGAAAATCTTCCTGGTTCATAGGTATAGTTAAAAGTATATTTACGAAAGCATTAAAAGAGGCCATTTTCTGCGTATATGGGTGGAATGAATCAGCATGGACAGTTATATCCGTGGTAGTAGGTTTCCTGTATATTTCATATGTGATACAATCAGCGTTTCTTCGAACAGAAAGGTCTAAAAAGTTTAGGCAATTTTCATTTTCTACTTCCATGGTGAATTTTATGTTGTTATTTATGTTGTTCATGTATTTGAGTAACATGTCCATTTGTCTGCAAGTGCCATTAAAAACCATGAACGTATCGTCAACATATCGCGTGTATGAGATAATTTTATTGTGGTAACTGTTACAGTTAGATAGCAGATAATTATTTTCATAAAAGTTAAGGTATATATTGTAATGTTACCAAATTTGGTAGTTACATAAAGTAAGCAATTATTACGTCAAGTGACGGGAAAGCATGAAAATATTTCTAAGTAAGTAAAATTATGTAAACAAAAAGTGTGTATCTACAGATATATTATTGTAAAATTCCAACAAAGAAGAAGGAAGTGTAACATATCAGCATCGTACACAAAATAGAGAAAGAAAATGACCATGAGCCAATATAAAATGTTAGAAACCAGGCCCAATAGATTCCAACAGTGAGGGGAACCAACAAAACAATAACTATATAAAATAAAAAGAAGAGACAACTCAAGAGCAACCACAATGAAGGCAGACAAACCAATATATTTATAAATATAAATACTATGGAACAACGACTACTACAATGGAAATATTGAAGAAGACGTTTAAACCTAAAGACGAAAGGAAGAAGAAGGACAAGGAAACATGACATGAAGAGTGAAGATAATGGATAGACAATACAAGAAATCACCATTCACCAAGTATACTAGAGACAATACTAGTAGCCGGAAGAAGAATCACGATTATCAACTATGAAGAAACAGTGTTTAACATATTTAAGAAATCACAAACAGTAATAGTGAATACTTAATGTAAGTGTGAGAACCTGTGACCAGTTAATCAATTTTAACCTAATAAACCCCACAGACAATTCAAGTGATAAGGTTTATAGCAGAAGAAAATATGTTACCTTTATAGTGGAAACATCAAAGATTAAATAGTTAAAAATATACAGACAGTTAGTGTGACTAATTTAATGAAGATTGTAATCCAAATAGATAATCATAAGACCACCAAGAAATGTAAGATAGAACAGTAATATCATTGTTCATAGAACCTGATAATAAAAAACTTTGTAAATTTTAAAAGAAATGTAACTGAATGCCACGGCAAAACAGAATACAATATAAAGAAGGGCCAGAAAAAATAATAACAAACAAACTAGTTTGTTAAGTATCAAACAACAATGTACCAGAAATTAGGTACAAAACACAACAAGAAATGTATTACCATTAGTTTAAGAATATTTGTGTTATTGTTTAGAAAAAATAGTGTAAACATGTGTATTAATCAACAATTAAACCATTGTAATAGAATACCATAATGAAGTCATAATAGTAGTAGCAAACACTGCATAAGAATACGTTGTACACTGATACATAACCCCATAGGAAATGCACCTATAAAACAAAAAATCATATATGTTAATTGAACCAAGCAATCATCAACAATTGTCTCAATCAAAGATTCATTATAAATAATGATGCACGCTAATAAATAATGTCTTATACTGAAAGGCACTGCACATAAAGAAGATTAAATATAATAGCACAAAGCTAGATGAAAGGGAACCCAATATGACAAATTAGTTAAGCAAAATACATTATTAAAACTTGTACAAAGATCACTGAAAGTGTTACCAGTAGTTAGAAAAACATCTAGTACTACTATGAGAACAGATTATAAGTGTAATAATAATAGTATTATGATCAAAATATTGGAAACTAACTGACTATGAATGAATAGCCAGATGTAAACAAAGACAATGTGACAAACTAGTTAAGCAAAATACCTTACTAAAACTTACACAGAGATTGATGAAAGTGTTACCAGTAGTTAGAAGGACATCTAATACTACTATGAGAACAGATCATGAGCATAAGAATAGTAATTTTATAGACAAATTATTGAAAACTAAATGACTATGATGGTGGAATCAGAATGTAAACAAACACTATGTAGCAAGTTATTCAAGCAAAATGCACCATCCAAACTTGTTTAAAGGTAAATAAAAATGTTATCAGTAGTCAGAAGGACATCTGATACTACTATGAGAATATATATCAAATGTAATAATAACAATTTAGTTATTGATTTATTAAAAAATAACTGTACCCATTTTGCGATTTTGTACCCAGGTGCCGACGTGTAGTTAACTAAGGGACGTATTGGCATGTTGTCCTTATGTATTTTTGGCAAACCTGTGAATGCGGGTGCCTGTGCATTAATTTGTTTAATGTGGTGTCTAACATTTGCGTCAAACAAATTTATGCATTTGTTCACAGCGGAATTTAGTTCCTTTGTGTACTTGCTGGTGGGGTCATGCTCAAGTGTCTTAATAATGTTATTGTTAATAAATTCATAACATTTCTGCATGTAATCTGCTTGACTCAATACAACTACAGTATTGCCTTTATCGGCTTTGGTAACTATTGCCTTATTTATTTCAATCTTTTGTTTTATTGTTTTCATAAGGTTGAGCTCCTTCTTGTATTTTAGAAACTGGTTTTTATTTGTACTTAAGCCATCCATTTTTAATATGCGATCCAATTTACTGTTGATTACCGATCGTGTTACTTGTTGGGTTTCTTGGTTTTTAATGCATTTTATAGCAGCTTCAGCGTTTATAACTCCACGTAATAGGCTGTTTTTGCTAAGTTTAGGTAAGTTATATTGTAAACCTTTAGATAATAATTCTGTCTCGTCACTAGATAATTCGATATTGGTATAATTTACTACGCGTTTATAAAAGTTATGTTTACAATTTACGTTATCATACATGTGTTGTTTCTTGTATAGGTTATCAAACTTCTTAATATGTTTCGAGATAATGACTTTAATTACTTCTCTTATCTGTGCTTCTATCAATTCCATAACATTGCTAATGATAGCAGGATGCAAACTGTCTAATACTTTCAAATGTGCAATATACAAAATACGGTTCAATCTGTCCTTTTTCACATACAATTGCTTAATTCCTTCTTTTTGCCATATCTTCTGTGCTATTGATTTAGTTTTAACCGCTGCTAATGACTTATTTTGAATATTAATTTGGAAAAATTTGGTGTTATGTTGTTTTGTAAACATTTCTTAATGAATTTAATGTTGAGACTAGTCTTAATTATTTTCATCTTAACGTTCTTATATTTATAGACCAGGTTTGCCTGACCGGCTTCAAGATTCATTATATTTGGTCTCCAGTCGCAGTGAAATTGAAATAAATAAATACCTTTTTCTTTATCCGTGCTGCGACTACGTCTTTGATGTCTTACGACATGTTTCGGGAACACGTTCCCATCATCAGGTAAAATTGTTTTTTCTTCTAGTTCATAACGAACGTGTCAAGAATATAATAATTAAAACACATCAACACATAACACAATGAGTATGATAGAACTCAGTCCACGTAACAGTGCACACTGCCGTACTATAACTGACCGCGTAATCAAACTATATATTCGCGGCTGGTGTACACAATCGTTATCACTCTACAATACAGTTATCATATACACAGTGAGATTTAAATGTTAATTGATCATTAAGCAGTAGGTTTGGTTGAAATAATAGCGCTTTATATATTTCATATTCTTCCATGGCATCCATGTATCGGCTCTTACTGCATATATGTATGGGCGTAAAGTTATCTGTGAAAGCACTATAACTGTGATTGCTGTTTACCAGATGTAAAGCAAAGTTGGATTTGATTGACTTGATGTTCCTTTTTGGCAAATGTTCTTTATATCTGTCTTTAAATTTCCTGCCCGTTTGTCCTATGTAGAATTTATCACATTCACTACACTGGATTCTATATATGCCAGAACTGTTTTCGGTTGTTTTTTGTGTTCGAGGTTTTAATATGTTCAATATGTTATTGGTAGTTTTGAAGGACACGATGATGTCTAATTTTCTTAATTCATTTTTTATTATATTAGGAATCACATTAGTATATTCAACTGAAATATAATGGTTCTTTTTACCATCTAATTTTAATTTTCTTTCCATTTTATTCCTACGTTTGCGAATTAAGTTATCTATTATATCACTTTTATATCCATTATTGACAGCTATATGTTTAATAATATTTACTTCATCTTGAAAATCTTCCTGGTTCATAGGTATAGTTAAAAGTATATTTACGAAAGCATTAAAAGAGGCCATTTTCTGCGTATATGGGTGGAATGAATCAGCATGGACAGTTATATCCGTGGTAGTAGGTTTCCTGTATATTTCATATGTGATACAATCAGCGTTTCTTCGAACAGAAAGGTCTAAAAAGTTTAGGCAATTTTCATTTTCTACTTCCATGGTGAATTTTATGTTGTTATTTATGTTGTTCATGTATTTGAGTAACATGTCCATTTGTCTGCAAGTGCCATTAAAAACCATGAACGTATCGTCAACATATCGCGTGTATGAGATAATTTTATTGTGGTAACTGTTACAGTTAGATAGCAGATAATTATTTTCATAAAAGTTAAGGTATATATTGTAATGTTACCAAATTTGGTAGTTACATAAAGTAAGCAATTATTACGTCAAGTGACGGGAAAGCATGAAAATATTTCTAAGTAAGTAAAATTATGTAAACAAAAAGTGTGTATCTACAGATATATTATTGTAAAATTCCAACAAAGAAGAAGGAAGTGTAACATATCAGCATCGTACACAAAATAGAGAAAGAAAATGACCATGAGCCAATATAAAATGTTAGAAACCAGGCCCAATAGATTCCAACAGTGAGGGGAACCAACAAAACAATAACTATATAAAATAAAAAGAAGAGACAACTCAAGAGCAACCACAATGAAGGCAGACAAACCAATATATTTATAAATATAAATACTATGGAACAACGACTACTACAATGGAAATATTGAAGAAGACGTTTAAACCTAAAGACGAAAGGAAGAAGAAGGACAAGGAAACATGACATGAAGAGTGAAGATAATGGATAGACAATACAAGAAATCACCATTCACCAAGTATACTAGAGACAATACTAGTAGCCGGAAGAAGAATCACGATTATCAACTATGAAGAAACAGTGTTTAACATATTTAAGAAATCACAAACAGTAATAGTGAATACTTAATGTAAGTGTGAGAACCTGTGACCAGTTAATCAATTTTAACCTAATAAACCCCACAGACAATTCAAGTGATAAGGTTTATAGCAGAAGAAAATATGTTACCTTTATAGTGGAAACATCAAAGATTAAATAGTTAAAAATATACAGACAGTTAGTGTGACTAATTTAATGAAGATTGTAATCCAAATAGATAATCATAAGACCACCAAGAAATGTAAGATAGAACAGTAATATCATTGTTCATAGAACCTGATAATAAAAAACTTTGTAAATTTTAAAAGAAATGTAACTGAATGCCACGGCAAAACAGAATACAATATAAAGAAGGGCCAGAAAAAATAATAACAAACAAACTAGTTTGTTAAGTATCAAACAACAATGTACCAGAAATTAGGTACAAAACACAACAAGAAATGTATTACCATTAGTTTAAGAATATTTGTGTTATTGTTTAGAAAAAATAGTGTAAACATGTGTATTAATCAACAATTAAACCATTGTAATAGAATACCATAATGAAGTCATAATAGTAGTAGCAAACACTGCATAAGAATACGTTGTACACTGATACATAACCCCATAGGAAATGCACCTATAAAACAAAAAATCATATATGTTAATTGAACCAAGCAATCATCAACAATTGTCTCAATCAAAGATTCATTATAAATAATGATGCACGCTAATAAATAATGTCTTATACTGAAAGGCACTGCACATAAAGAAGATTAAATATAATAGCACAAAGCTAGATGAAAGGGAACCCAATATGACAAATTAGTTAAGCAAAATACATTATTAAAACTTGTACAAAGATCACTGAAAGTGTTACCAGTAGTTAGAAAAACATCTAGTACTACTATGAGAACAGATTATAAGTGTAATAATAATAGTATTATGATCAAAATATTGGAAACTAACTGACTATGAATGAATAGCCAGATGTAAACAAAGACAATGTGACAAACTAGTTAAGCAAAATACCTTACTAAAACTTACACAGAGATTGATGAAAGTGTTACCAGTAGTTAGAAGGACATCTAATACTACTATGAGAACAGATCATGAGCATAAGAATAGTAATTTTATAGACAAATTATTGAAAACTAAATGACTATGATGGTGGAATCAGAATGTAAACAAACACTATGTAGCAAGTTATTCAAGCAAAATGCACCATCCAAACTTGTTTAAAGGTAAATAAAAATGTTATCAGTAGTCAGAAGGACATCTGATACTACTATGAGAATATATATCAAATGTAATAATAACAATTTAGTTATTGATTTATTAAAAAATAACTGACTACCATGTCATAACCTGATGTAAACAAACCCAATACTAGGAATTGAAAGGTTTTCAGATAGCGAAAGACTAACAAATATATTAAATAAACTAGGTACTATAGTTGTACACTATTTGCATTTTCAACATTATATACATTATGTGGAAAAACAAAAACAAAGTGACAATTTAAAAGAAAAGAGATCAGAAGGTAGTTAGATAAGACTACTAGTATATGAAACACAACATTGTTCATATAATAAAGTGTAAACCGATGTAAATAAATATTTATATTATTGTTAGAATACAAAACAAATGTCATTAGATAAGGAATAATAGTATTATAGGCGATTATAAATAATCGAATATGGACGCTTGAGACGCCATTATCAAACATTGTTTGAATAATAATTACTCCCAAATTTTGTATTAAGCAATTGAGAAATGGACTCAAAACGTTTAATAAGCAGTGTTATTGTGTAATTAGATAAGATTTGGTGAAATAAACTTATTAATTTTAAGATTCACCATAGGAATTTGTGAAATCATTGTAGTGAGTTAATAATGGACGGATTTCATTCTTGTTTGGACTTTATTTAAAGCCCAGGATGTCCGCGATCTATTGCCACTAACTATTCAACGATATGACAACTAATAAAAAAGTTATAACGATTATAAACTTTTTAATCATTTTGTGCATCAACGTTTACGTCACTATAATCTCAAACCCATATTGATATTGATAAATAAAGTTAACTGATAAATAATATAATAAATATAGTTAATTGATATTGATATAAACCCATAATTATCTCAAATTGATAAAAAATTAAAAGTTTTCTTAAACCAAGGTGTTTTGGGTCGGAGAGTTCGAAAAATTGAACCAATCAAATGAATTAAAACCAGCAGACAAGCCAGAGACGCTTAGGAGAAGCGTCACAGTCATCTTTCAATCATCAAGGAGTCAACACGCATAATTCGATGGGCAAGGTCGATGAAGAAGTTTTATTTGAATTGTGCGCGACACATACATGAGTCACGCTACACACACCTAACCTACACATAACAAAGAATTAACGAGTGTACAGTGCGGAGTGAATATAATAATAAAATACAGCCAGTGTATAATATCGGTCGTATTTTCGAGTTTTGTGTTTGTAAAAAACCAGGGAGTACTATATTTTCATTATTTAAAAAATAAAACGGAATTAATAATTCCTGTTAATTATTGTTTGGGTACTACTTTAGACAGTAGTATCGAAGTGTAGTAATTCTGATGAAAGTTATCAGAATTAATAAAAGAATTATTTCACATTTTATTAATTTAAGAAATAAATGTTTTTACGACTTACCATAATTAAAAGAGTCAATATTAATTTAAATATTACAAAATATGAGTGTCACGAATAGTCGCACAATTGACTCATGTCGTTTTGATTTGACTAATGAAAATATTTTTATTTTTTGCGAAAAAATATTCTAGTTAACTGATAGTTACGCATCAGATGTATTATGAATAGTATATATACGTTTAGATTATTAAGAACTCAATGAATAATATATTTAACCATAATAACTACTTACGTTATTAGCTAACCTAGAAATAATAACAACAACTTGTCACCTTTTTTCATAATTCTGTTCTCAAGTAATACAAACCAAATGAAAGCTATCACAAGAGTTTTTTTTTATTATAAACTTTTTCTCTTGTCAATAAATAATTTTTATAGCCAACTATTAAATAATAATAGTAATTTTTAGCAGTGCAACTCAACGCACGTGTTATTACAGTAAATACTGTGTACTGTATCCCGCGTACGATGGTACGATAGTTATCGATTATATAGTACCGACTTTCAATTTTAATATTTGTTGTTTGTTTTCTATTAATTCTTTATTAAATATTGTTATAAAACACAACATCTTGTATCTGGTATCATGCCACTTCAAAGATCACACGAACTTGGTAATTTAACTATGTAAAGAGGACATAACCTCTCTAACTAAAATTATTGTATTAACCTTCAGTGTTACCAGCCTTGAGGTTAAAAAGAGTTTCTTTTTATAAAAATTGTTCTTAATAATTATTTTTCTGTAAGACTATTAGTGATTGATTGTTGATTTTAAAAGAGTTAATGGTATTCTAGAACTGTTAATAAATCTCAATTATTTTTTACCAGTGGAAAGAGTCTTTAATTTCAAAATTAAAATAGTTTAGCTATCATAACTAGTTCTATCAGAAGGTGGCGGCAGAATTTGAATATTTATTATAATTCAAATCATAATTCAGTCTTTATTTTATTTTATTGTGCATGCTTATCACGTACGATATTCAAATAGAATATCCACATGTACGTATAGAGTGTATGTTACAGCAGAAGCAGTCACCCAACAGAACAGTAATATCATCCACATATGGTAAGTGGGGAGGTGAACAGTGGAGTGCGAAAATACTTTTTAAATTGAAGGATTTAAACGGGAATACTCACACAACTATTAATAACAATCAAACCGCTAATAATAATTACATTTTGAGATTTTATTATCTCATATCGTTGTGGATACCGGAGCTTATCTGCAATCACATACAATCATACACAACACACATCTATCAATATCTGTTCAATAACAGATTGACGAATCCAACGCGGAGCTTTAATTGATATTACCCCGAATCTGTCTTATAACAGACTGGCGCTCCATCGCGGGGCAGGATTAACAGAGATAATAATTCAAATAACATCTACATCAACTACACTATCAAATCTGTCTTATAACAATATCTGCCAGTAATCCACTTAAAGGAGACCCCATGGCTAACCCTTCTCCTTGTTTAAAAAACTTGCCGTCAAATGTAAAATAATTTTGTTTCAACACTATTCGTAATATCAAGATTAATTCCTTAATTTCCTGTTGATTTAATATTGCCCTATTAAGTAAATTGTTTTGGAGAATCTCTATTGTTTCTTGTATAGGTATATTTGTGTATAAATTGACAATATCAAAAGAAACCAGCTTATAACTCGGTAATAAGTCGATGGAATTAATTTTTTTTTATGAAATCTTTATTGTTCTTGATACTATGATTATTCTCTAGCTTTATACTGTTTTTTATTATATGTTGAAGTTTTTTTGCGATTTTGTACCCAGGTGCCGACGTGTAGTTAACTAAGGGACGTATTGGCATGTTGTCCTTATGTATTTTTGGCAAACCTGTGAATGCGGGTGCCTGTGCATTTATTTGTTTAATGTGGTGTCTAACATTTGCGTCAAACAAATTTATGCATTTGTTCACAGCGGAATTTAGTTCCTTTGTGTACTTGCTGGTGGGGTCATTCTCAAGTGTCTTAATAATGTTATTGTTAATAAATTCATAACATTTCTGCATGTAATCTGCTTGACTCAATACAACTACAGTATTGCCTTTATCGGCTTTGGTAACTATTGCCTTATTTATTTCAATCTTTTGTTTTATTGTTTTCATAAGGTTGAGCTCCTTCTTGTATTTTAGAAACTGGTTTTTATTTGTACTTAAGCCATCCATTTTTAATATGCGATCCAATTTACTGTTGATTACCGATCGTGTTACTTGTTGGGTTTCTTGGTTTTTAATGCATTTTATAGCAGCTTCAGCGTTTATAACTCCACGTAATAGGCTGTTTTTGCTAAGTTTAGGTAAGTTATATTGTAAACCTTTAGATAATAATTCTGTCTCGTCACTAGATAATTCGATATTGGTATAATTTACTACGCGTTTATAAAAGTTATGTTTACAATTTACGTTATCATACATGTGTTGTTTCTTGTATAGGTTATCAAACTTCTTAATGTGTTTCGAGATAATGACTTTAATTACTTCTCTTATCTGTGCTTCTATCAATTCCATAACATTGCTAATGATAGCAGGATGCAAACTGTCTAATACTTTCAAATGTGCAATATACAAAATACGGTTCAATCTGTCCTTTTTCACATACAATTGCTTAATTTCTTCTTTTTGCCATATCTTCTGTGCTATTGATTTAGTTTTAACCGCTGCTAATGACTTATTTTGAATATTAATTTGGAAAAATTTGGTGTTATGTTGTTTTGTAAACATTTCTTAATGAATTTAATGTTGAGACTAGTCTTAATTATTTTCATCTTAACGTTCTTATATTTATAGACCAGGTTTGCCTGACCGGCTTCAAGATTCATTATATTTGGTCTCCAGTCGCAGTGAAATTGAAATAAATAAATACCTTTTTCTTTATCCGTGCTGCGACTACGTCTTTGATGTCTTACGACATGTTTCAGGAACACGTTCCCATCATCAGGTAAAATTGTTTTTTCTTCTAGTTCATAACGAACGTGTCAAGAATATAATAATTAAAACACATCAACACATAACACAATGAGTATGATAGAACTCAGTCCACGTAACAGTGCGCACTGCCGTACTATAACTGACCGCGTAATCAAACTATATATTCGCGGCTGGTGTACACAAGCGTTATCACTCTACAATACAGTTATCATATAAACAGTGAGATTTAAATGTTAATTGATCATTAAGCAGTAGGTTTGGTTGAAATAATAGCGCTTTATATATTTCATATTCTTCCATGGCATCCATGTATCGGCTCTTACTGCATATATGTATGGGCGTAAAGTTATCTGTGAAAGCACTATAACTGTGATGGCTGTTTACCAGATGTAAAGCAAAGTTGGATTTGATTGACTTGATGTTCCTTTTTGGCAAATGTTCTTTATATCTGTCTTTAAATTTCCTGCCCGTTTGTCCTATGTAGAATTTATCACATTCACTACACTGGATTCTATATATGCCAGAACTGTTTTCGGTTGTTTTTTGTGTTCGAGGTTTTAATATGTTCAATATGTTATTGGTAGTTTTGAAGGACACGATGATGTCTAATTTTCTTAATTCATTTTTTATTATATTAGGAATCACATTAGTATATTCAACTGAAATATAATGGTTCTTTTTACCATCTAATTTTAATTTTCTTTCCATTTTATTCCTACGTTTGCGAATTAAGTTATCTATTATATCACTTTTATATCCATTATTGACAGCTATATGTTTAATAATATTTACTTCATCTTGAAAATCTTCCTGGTTCATAGGTATAGTTAAAAGTATATTTACGAAAGCATTAAAAGAGGCCATTTTCTGCGTATATGGGTGGAATGAATCAGCATGGACAGTTATATCCGTGGTAGTAGGTTTCCTGCATATTTCATATGTGATACAATCAGCGTTTCTTCGAACAGAAAGGTCTAAAAAGTTTAGGCAATTTTCATTTTCTACTTCCATGGTGAATTTTATGTTGTTATTTATGTTGTTCATGTATTTGAGTAACATGTCCATTTGTCTGCAAGTGCCATTAAAAACCATGAACGTATCGTCAACATATCGCGTGTATGAGATAATTTTATTGTGGTAACTGTTACAGTTAGATAGCAGATAATTATTTTCATAAAAGTTAAGGTATATATTGTAATGTTACCAAATTTGGTAGTTACATAAAGTAAGCAATTATTACGTCAAGTGACGGGAAAGCATGAAAATATTTCTAAGTAAGTAAAATTATGTAAACAAAAAGTGTGTATCTACAGTTATATTATTGTAAAATTCCAACAAAGAAGAAGGAAGTGTAACATATCAGCATCGTACACAAAATAGAGAAAGAAAATGACCATGAGCCAATATAAAATGTTAGAAACCAGGCCCAATAGATTCCAACAGTGAGGGGAACCAACAAAACAATAACTATATAAAATAAAAAGAAGAGACAACTCAAGAGCAACCACAATGAAGGCAGACAAACCAATATATTTATAAATATAAATACTATGGAACAACGACTACTACAATGGAAATATTGAAGAAGACGTTTAAACCTAAAGAAGAAAGGAAGAAGAAGGACAAGGAAACATGACATGAAGAGTGAAGATAATGGATAGACAATACAAGAAATCACCATTCACCAAGTATACTAGAGACAATACTAGTAGCCGGAAGAAGAATCACGATTATCAACTATGAAGAAACAGTGTTTAACATATTTAAGAAATCACAAACAGTAATAGTGAATACTTAATGTAAGTGTGAGAGCCTGTGACCAGTTAACCAATTTTAACCTAATAAACCCCACAGACAATTCAAGTGATAAGGTTTATAGCAGAAGAAAATATGTTACCTTTATAGTGGAAACATCAAAGATTAAATAGTTAAAAATATACAGACAGTTAGTGTGACTAATTTAATGAAGATTGTAATCCAAATAGATAATCATAAGACCACCAAGAAATGTAAGATAGAACAGTAATATCATTGTTCATAGAACCTGATAATAAAAAACTTTGTAAATTTTAAAAGAAATGTAACTGAATGCCACGGAAAAACAGAATACAATATAAAGAAGGGCCAGAAAAAATAATAACAAACAAACTAGTTTGTTAAGTATCAAACAACAATGTACCAGAAATTAGGTACAAAACACAACAAGAAATGTATTACCATTAGTTTAAGAATATTTGTGTTATTGTTTAGAAAAAATAGTGTAAACATGTGTATTAATCAACAATTAAACCATTGTAATAGAATACCATAATGAAGTCATAATAGTAGTAGCAAATACTGCATAAGAATACGTTGTACATTGATACATAACCCCATAGGAAATGCACCTATAAAACAAAAAATCATATATGTTAATTGAACCAAGCAATCATCAACAATTGTCTCAATCAAAGATTCATTATAAATAATGATGCACGCTAATAAATAATGTCTTATACTGAAAGGCACTGCACATAAAGAAGATTAAATATAATAGCACAAAGCTAGATGAAAGGGAACCCAATATGACAAATTAGTTAAGCAAAATACATTATTAAAACTTGTACAAAGATCACTGAAAGTGTTACCAGTAGTTAGAAAAACATCTAGTACTACTATGAGAACAGATTATAAGTGTAATAATAATAGTATTATGATCAAAATATCGGAAACTAACAGACTATGAATGAATAGCCAGATGTAAACAAAGACAATGTGACAAACTAGTTAAGCAAAATACCTTACTAAAACTTACACAGAGATTGATGAAAGTGTTACCAGTAGTTAGAAGGACATCTAATACTACTATGAGAACAGATCATGAGCTTAAGAATAGTAATTTTATAGACAAATTATTGAAAACTAAATGACTATGATGGTGGAATCAGAATGTAAACAAACACTATGTAGCAAGTTATTCAAGCAAAATGCACCATCCAAACTTGTTCAAAGGTAAATAAAAATGTTATCAGTAGTCAGAAGGACATCTGATACTACTATGAGAATATATATCAAATGTAATAATAACAATTTAGTTATTGATTTATTAAAAAATAACTGACTACCATGTCATAACCTGATGTAAACAAACCCAATACTAGGAATTGAAAGGTTTTCAGATAGCGAAAGACTAACAAATATATTAAATAAACTAGGTACTATAGTTGTACACTATTTGCATTTTCAACATTATATACATTATGTGGAAAAACAAAAACAAAGTGACAATTTAAAAGAAAAGAGATCAGAAGGTAGTTAGATAAGACTACTAGTATATGAAACACAACATTGTTCATATAATAAAGTGTAAACCGATGTAAATAGATATTTATATTATTGTTAGAATACAAAACAAATGTCATTAGATAAGGAATAATAGTATTATAGGCGATTATAAATAATCGAATATGGACGCTTGAGACGCCATTATCAAACATTGTTTGAATAATAATTACTCCCAAATTTTGTATTAAGCAATTGAGAAATGGACTCAAAACGTTTAATAAGCAGTGTTATTGTGTAATTAGATAAGATTTGGTGAAATAAACTTATTAATTTTAAGATTCACCATAGGAATTTGTGAAATCATTGTAGTGAGTTAATAATGGACGGATTTCATTCTTGTTTGGACTTTATTTAAAGCCCAGGATGTCCGCGATCTATTGCCACTAACTATTCAACGATATGACAACTAATAAAAAAGTTATAACGATTATAAACTTTTTAATCATTTTGTGCATCAACGTTTACGTCACTATAATCTCAAACCCATATTGATATTGATAAATAAAGTTAACTGATAAATAATATAATAAATATAGTTAATTGATATTGATATAAACCCATAATTATCTCAAATTGATAAAAAATTAAAAGTTTTCTTAAACCAAGGTGTTTTGGGTCGGAGAGTTCGAAAAATTGAACCAATCAAATGAATTAAAACCAGCAGACAAGCCAGAGACGCTTAGGAGAAGCGTCACAGTCATCTTTCAATCATCAAGGAGTCAACACGCATAATTCGATGGGCAAGGTCGATGAAGAAGTTTTATTTGAATTGTGCGCGACACATACATGAGTCACGCTACACACACCTAACCTACACATAACAAAGAATTAACGAGTGTACAGTGCGGAGTGAATATAATAATAAAATACAGCCAGTGTATAATATCGGTCGTATTTTCGAGTTTTGTGTTTGTAAAAAACCAGGGAGTACTATATTTTCATTATTTAAAAAATAAAACGGAATTAATAATTCCTGTTAATTATTGTTTGGGTACTACTTTAGTCAGTAGTATCGAAGTGTAGTAATTCTGATGAAAGTTATCAGAATTAATAAAAGAATTATTTCGCATTTTATTAATTTAAGAAATAAATGTTTTTACGACTTACCATAATTAAAAGAGTCAATATTAATTTAAATATTACAAAATATGAGTGTCACGAATAGTCGCTCAATTGACTCATGTCATTTCGATTTGACTAATGAAAATATTTTTATTTTTTGCGAAAAATTATTCTAATTAACTGATAGTTACGCATCAGATGTATTATGAATAGTATATTGCAACGAATCACAGGATCATGATAGGCGGGGCAAGTCATATATTACACAGACAATGGACATTCATATTATATTCGTAGATGGTTAAGTTTGGTTGTTATCAATTGTATTTAGAAAGGTTAAGGGTTTAGTTTAGGATAACTGTGCATTATTATTTATGGTGATCCATGTGCTGTGTTGTGGAAATGTGCGCGCGTGCGCGAGTGGTAAACGTTTCCCGGGTGGCGCGTGAAGTATTATCGTTGTGTGGCCATTAACTGAACTTAGACGTATGTATCGCTACAATCCCTATACCTGTCGGACTATTGTTTACGTTCTTGTATATTATTAGTATGTAGTCAGCATGCATGAGATACGAGTAGTCTGATTACCGCTATGCATGCTGTTACAAGGTAAATGCACTTTAATGCATGAAAAGTGCATGGTCACCTTTACTTACCATGTGACTTCCATCCACCAATAGAATGCGGACTGGTGGTTGGAAATTTTCTTAAGCCTGTCGTTACACAGGCAGTTCTTCTACGCCATCTACCGCGAACGGGTCGTGCACTCCTTGTACAAGAATTCTACCGCTTGCAAGGTGTTGTAAAGACTATTCGTCGATAGTGAAACGAGAAGGCTCAGAACTGTGTATGTAGTACATCTGCACACAGGTGTGTTTAAACGCATTACGCGTATAATTACGTAGTTCTTCTACGCCATCTACCGCGAACGGAACGTGCACTCCTTATACAAGAATTCTACCGCTTGCAAGGTGTTGTAAAAACTATTCGTCGTTAGTGAAACGGGAAGACTCAGAACTGTGTGTGTGGTACATTTGCACACACCAGTGTTTTAATGCATTGTGCGAAAATTTACAAGCAGTTCTTCACTGCTGCTACCGTGAACGGTACATACAATCCTTGTACAAGACTCTACCGCTTGCAAGGATCTGTTAAGACTTTTCGGGAATAGTAATGCGTGTGACGCATAACAATTGATTGTATATCTTTACACACGATATTAATATTGTAGTATTACGTGTGTAAGAAGTGAGTGTAACTGTTCCACTGTGCGAGATTTTCCGCAGTGACAGTAGTATAAATTGTTACGCAATAGTTCCATCAAGACGTTTCCGTGCTAGTGCAAGATTTCCTCATAGGGTGGTCTGCTGATCGCGGTAGACCTTGATATTCGCGAGAACACTTGAAGAAGCCGGAGAGGTATAAGCTTAATATACCGTTATTGATTAAACTCACTGTCACCTGAGATATTACTTGGTCTTAAACTCTATATAAGTTTTGCGAGTGATAAAATCCGTAGTACCGTTGTGTGTGCGAAGTGTCGGATTCATCGTGGGAATTGCAGGACATCAGCCCAGCTGTTACAGGACATCAGCCCAGCTGTTACAGGACATCAGCCCAGCTGTTACAGGACATCAGCCCAGCTGTTATAGGACATCAGCCCAGCTGTTATAGGACCAGCCCAGCTATTACAGGACATCAGCCAAGCTGTTACAGGACGCCAGCCCAGCTGTAAACGTTTCTGGTGAAACGTCTGTCATTTGTAAGCCACACCTGACGATCCATCTATACCGCAAAGACCAGCCCTTCTATTCAACAACATCATCGGGGGAGTCTTCTTATGTAACGTATCACGTCTTGCGTATGAACATTATTTAACATTTTAAAAGAAAGACTCTATATCAAACATTACATTCTGTACATTACAAATATACCATATAAACTATAACTTGTGTTTGTACAATAAATAATCTTAATCCCTCCAATATAGACTTGTAATTTGAAATACACATACTATCATATCCTATGCGCCAATAGTTTAGTAATTTGTGTTGTCGCATAGAGATATTATGGCGCTTAGCAACGTAGGGCTCGTAAATAGCGGTAATTTTACGCTATTATATATTTGTCTATGAATATAAAATTTGTTGGAACAATCCGACGTATAAGTATAATTAACGTAATAATTGTATGTGTATTGTTCATATGAAAATCAGAGGATATAATTTTTCAAGTGTGCATATTCTCTTGTATATCATATATGAACAGATTTTATCAGTATATTGGAGGTAGATTATTAGTTGTTGTATGTTAGATAAGGTATTTACATGTTGATATTTTGAACTGCTTTTTCTGTGTGCGTATAAACTGGTTACCATATGTTCTAATCTTGTGGTGATAATAATAACTTGCTTTGCATATAAATCAATAAATTTAAATTTACTAAATTTTAAATTAAAATTTAATCATTATGGCGGATACTGCAGAAATCAAGAATCTTTTAGCTGCCGTATTAGCGAAGTGGGAAACCATGTCGGAAGAAATAAAAGCTGATAAAGAGGAAAATAAAGCCTGTCAAGAGGGGGTGAAAATGAGTATACAGAAGCTTTCAGCAGAAATGAAAGCCTGGCATGAGGAGATGAAAGCCGTGGAGGAAGAGATGATAGCGGATATACAAGGAGTTTCAGAGGAAAGTAAAGCCAGGGATGAGGAGATGATAGCCATTAGGCAGAAATTTTGGGAAGAAATGGAAGCCGATAGAGAGGAGAGGATGGCGAAACTACAGGAAATGTCAGCTGGTATTGAAGTAGATTTAACGGTTGAGAATATTGTACCTTATGATAATTTTGAAGTACCAAATGTCCTTGTGGAACATACTCTCAAAGAAAGTGATATGGAAGTTAACCAAGATTTTACATCTGGAGGATTAACGGAGAACAGTAGCGTAGTAGTTGCAATTGAAAGTGATTATACAGAAACCACCTTATTAGGGCCTAGTAATTCATATCTCGGTAAAGTCGAATATTTAGAATCTGCATCGGATTGTAGTGAGGATAACAGAAATGAAATTAGTAGTAACAACTCTGTTAGTCTGGAACATACTTCAGGTAAGTGCTGTGATGGGGTGATAGTTTATAGTGTAACAGATATAGCATGCGAGAACCGTGAACGTATGATAGAATCTGAAGCTATCATGGATGCGGACAGTGTATGCATAACACATAAAAATCCCGAACCAGTAGTAGAGCCTGGAACTAGTATGGATACTAACGGTGCAAGTATCTATGACGCATGTCGAAATGATGAGGTACTAGGTGAATCTATATCAGGTACTGAGGTGTTTACGGAGGACGGAGAGGTGAATGATACTGGTGACAATAAGGTGACAACAATTATGATAAATAATAATGAACCGCCGCGTAATCAGTTTCATGTTCGAACACCACAAAATCAGCCGCAATCACAACAACATAAAAATACAACTCAGCAAATTAATACCAACTTATTAGCAACAGTTACTGAAAATGATTCAGTTGAAAAGCAGTTCAATCAATCAAGTATGAAAAATGTTAGTTATAAGAATAGAACTGTTATGTATGGCCTATATCCTGCTGAAATTAGGGATAATATAATGTGTAATAATGATAATAGTAATAAACATGAAGAAAATATTAGTATGAAAAATTCCACCGACCTTATTGTCGAAGCAAAAATCAAGGGTTATGTTGACGAGATGTTGGTCGACAGCGGCACAGAAATATCGCTGTTGGACGAGCAGTTACGTAAGAGGTGTAAAAACCACTTTATGCAAATGCCGATTCTGCCGGTAAGTCACACAAGGATAAAATCAGCAGCATGTGAGTCGCAGATAGTTGAAAAACAGGCACGTATAACAAGATATGTGCAGGGAACGAAAATAGATGTGACCGTAATTGGAGTTAGAAAACTCGGACATAATATTATATTGGAAATCGACGAATTGAATAAACTGCCAGTTGGAGTTCCAAACCATACATTACGAGATAAGGTTGATAGGGTGGAGCACCTTATCAGACTAGGACGCTCGAAAGATAAGATAACGAATAACTCACCGACCCTCAAGGTTCAGTTAATGGGTTGCGAGATAAGGCAATTACGGTGTATATTAAACAAATTCAAATCTGTCTTTCCAAGTAAACGTGTGCGTTTCAAAACTGAGAAAAATTTATACAAAAACCTCAGAAATAAATGTCAGGATATAGGGGTAAGAATGTGTAGTGATGTTAAATATGTCAAGTTCAGGTTTAAATGTTGTATGTAAGATGACTCTGAGAATGAACAATAATCTAGTTTTGATAAGGAATGTTGTCTGTGTACGCTATGACCCTGCATTAGATGTCGTTATCTGTGTGTCAAGAACATGTGTGTTTGTTTTGGTTTGAAGGTTACCACGTGTCTTGTGAATTGATGCTTCTGTCAAAGTGACAGTTGGAATTGTTAGTATTAATTGAGGATGTTTATTTGATTTTAGTTCAAGGGTATTATTATTATTTCAGGTTTAGGAGGTTGTTTTGGTATATTAAAAAAAAAAATTTTATTTTTTGTTAGTTAACTAAAGAAAAAAAAAAAAATTTTTTTTTTATGCGGGAAGGAGTTAATCCTGCAACGAATCACAGGATCATGATAGGCGGGGCAAGTCATATATTACACAGACAATGGACATTCATATTATATTCGTAGATGGTTAAGTTTGGTTGTTATCAATTGTATTTAGAAAGGTTAAGGGTTTAGTTTAGGATAACTGTGCATTATTATTTATGGTGATCCATGTGCTGTGTTGTGGAAATGTGCGCGCGTGCGCGAGTGGTAAACGTTTCCCGGGTGGCGCGTGAAGTATTATCGTTGTGTGGCCATTAACTGAACTTAGACGTATGTATCGCTACAATCCCTATACCTGTCGGACTATTGTTTACGTTCTTGTATATTATTAGTATGTAGTCAGCATGCATGAGATACGAGTAGTCTGATTACCGCTATGCATGCTGTTACAAGGTAAATGCACTTTAATGCATGAAAAGTGCATGGTCACCTTTACTTACCATGTGACTTCCATCCACCAATAGAATGCGGACTGGTGGTTGGAAATTTTCTTAAGCCTGTCGTTACACAGGCAGTTCTTCTACGCCATCTACCGCGAACGGGTCGTGCACTCCTTGTACAAGAATTCTACCGCTTGCAAGGTGTTGTAAAGACTATTCGTCGATAGTGAAACGAGAAGGCTCAGAACTGTGTATGTAGTACATCTGCACACAGGTGTGTTTAAACGCATTACGCGTATAATTACGTAGTTCTTCTACGCCATCTACCGCGAACGGAACGTGCACTCCTTGTACAAGAATTCTACCGCTTGCAAGGTGTTGTAAAAACTATTCATCGTTAGTGAAACGGGAAGACTCAGAACTGTGTGTGTGGTACATTTGTACACACCAGTGTTTTAACGCATTGTGCGAAAATTTACAAGCAGTTCTTCACTGCTGCTACCGTGAACGGTACATACAATCCTTGTACAAGACTCTACCGCTTGCAAGGATCTGTTAAGACTTTTCGGGAATAGTAATGCGTGTGACGCATAACAATTGATTGTATATCTTTACACACGATATTAATATTGTAGTATTACGTGTGTAAGAAGTGAGTGTAACTGTTCCACTGTGCGAGATTTTCCGCAGTGACAGTAGTATAAATTGTTACGCAATAGTTCCATCAAGACGTTTCCGTGCTAGTGCAAGATTTCCTCATAGGGTGGTCTGCTGATCGCGGTAGACCTTGATATTCGCGAGAACACTTGAAGAAGCCGGAGAGGTATAAGCTCAATATACCGTTATTGATTAAACTCACTGTCACCTGAGATATTACTTGGTCTTAAACTCTATATAAGTTTTGCGAGTGATAAAATCCGTAGTACCGTTGTGTGTGCGAAGTGTCGGATTCATCGTGGCAATTGCAGGACAACAGCCCAGCTGTTACAGGACATCAGCCCAGCTGTTACAGGACGCCAGCCCAGCTGTAAACGTTTCTGGTGAAACGTCTGTCATTTGTAAGCCACACCTGACGATCCATCTATACCGCAAAGACCGGCCCTTCTATTCAACAACATCATCGGGGGAGTCTTCTTATGTAACGTATCACGTCTTGCGTATGAACATTATTTAACATTTTAAAAGAAAGACTCTATATCAAACATTACATTCTGTACATTACAAATATACCATATAAACTATAACTTGTGTTTGTACAATAAATAATCTTAAACCCTCCAATATAGACTTGTAATTTGAAATACACATACTATCATATCCTATGCGCCAATAGTTTAGTAATTTGTGTTGTCGCAATATATATGTTTAGATTATTAAGAACTCAATGAATAATATATTTAACCATAATAACTACTTACGTTATTAGCTAACCTAAAAATAATAACAACAACTTGTCACCTTTTTTCATAATTCTGTTCTCAAGTAATACAAACCAAATGAAAGCTATCACAAGAGTTTTTTTTTATTATAAACTTTTTCTCTTGTCAATAAATAATTTTTATAGCCAACTATTAAATAATAATAGTAATTTTTAGCAGTGCAACTCAACGCACGTGTTATTACAGTAAATACTGTGTACTGTATCCCGCGTACGATGGTACGATAGTTATCGATTATATAGTACCGACTTTCAATTTTAATATTTGTTGTTTGTTTTCTATTAATTCTTTATTAAATATTGTTATAAAACACAACATCTTGTATCTGGTATCATGCCACTTCAAAGATCACACGAACTTGGTAATTTAACTATGTAAAGAGGACATAACCTCTCTAACTAAAATTATTGTATTAACCTTCAGTGTTACCAGCCTTGAGGTTAAAAAGAGTTTCTTTTTATAAAAATTGTTCTTAATAATTATTTTTCTGTAAGACTATTAGTGATTGATTGTTGATTTTAAAAGAGTTAATGGTATTCTAGAACTGTTAATAAATCTCAATTATTTTTTACCAGTGGAAAGTCTTTAATTTCAAAATTAAAATAGTTTAGCTATCATAACTAGTTCTATCAGAAGGTGGCGGCAGAATTTGAATATTTATTATAATTCAAATCATAATTCAGTCTTTATTTTATTTTATTGTGCATGCTTATCACGTACGATATTCAAATAGAATATCCACATGTACGTATAGAGTGTATGTTACAGCAGAAGCAGTCACGCAACAGAACAGTAATATCATCCACATATGGTAAGTGGGGAGGTGAACAGTGGAGTGCGAAAATACTTTTTAAATTGAAGGATTTAAACGGGAATACTCACACAACTATTAATAACAATCAAACCGCTAATAATAATTACATTTTGAGATTTTATTATCTCATATCGTTGTGGATACCGGAGCGTATCTGCAATCACATACAATCATACACAACACACATCTATCAATATCTGTTCAATAACAGATTGACGAATCCAACGCGGAGCTTTAATTGATATTACCCCGAATCTGTCTTATAACAGACTGGCGCTCCATCGCGGGGCAGGATTAACAGAGATAATAATTCAAATAACATCTACATCAACTACACTATCAAATCTGTCTTATAACAATATCTGCCAGTAATCCACTTAAAGGAGACCCCATGGCTAACCCTTCTCCTTGTTTAAAAAACTTGCCGTCAAATGTAAAATAATTTTGTTTCAACACTATTCGTAATATCAAGATTAATTCGTTAATTTCCTGTTGATTTAATATTGCCGTATTAAGTAAATTGTTTTGGAGAATCTCTATTGTTTCTTGTATAGGTATATTTGTGTATAAATTGACAATATCAAAAGAAACCAGCTTATAACTCGGTAATAAGTCGATGGAATTAATTTTGTTTATGAAATCTTTATTGTTCTTGATACTATGATTATTCTCTAGCTTTATACTGTTTTTTATTATATGTTGAAGTTTTTTTGCGATTTTGTACCCAGGTGCCGACGTGTAGTTAACTAAGGGACGTATTGGCATGTTGTCCTTATGTATTTTTGGCAAACCTGTGAATGCGGGTGCCTGTGCATTTATTTGTTTAATGTGGTGTCTAACATTTGCGTCAAACAAATTTATGCATTTGTTCACAGCGGAATTTAGTTCCTTTGTGTACTTGCTGGTGGGGTCATGCTCAAGTGTCTTAATAATGTTATTGTTAATAAATTCATAACATGTCTGCGTGTAATCTGCTTGACTCAATACAACTACAGTATTGCCTTTATCGGCTTTGGCAACTATTGCCTTATTTATTTCAATCTTTTGTTTTATTGTTTTCATAAGGTTGAGCTCCTTCTTGTATTTTAGAAACTGGTTTTTATTTGTACTTAAGCCATCCATTTTTAATATGCGATCCAATTTACTGTTGATTACCGATCGTGTTACTTGTTGGGTTTCTTGGTTTTTAATGCATTTTATAGCAGCTTCAGCGTTTATAACTCCACGTAATAGGCTGTTTTTGCTAAGTTTAGGTAAGTTATATTGTAAACCTTTAGATAATAATTCTGTCTCGTCACTAGATAATTCGATATTGGTATAATTTACTACGCGTTTATAAAAGTTATGTTTACAATTTACGTTATCATACATGTGTTGTTTCTTGTATAGGTTATCAAACTTCTTAATGTGTTTCGAGATAATGACTTTAATTACTTCTCTTATCTGTGCTTCTATCAATTCCATAACATTGCTAATGATAGCAGGATGCAAACTGTCTAATACTATCAAATGTGCAATATACAAAATACGGTTCAATCTGTCCTTTTTCACATACAATTGCTTAATTTCTTCTTTTTGCCATATCTTCTGTGCTATTGATTTAGTTTTAACCGCTGCTAATGACTTATTTTGAATATTAATTTGGAAAAATTTGGTGTTATGTTGTCTTGTAAACATTTCTTAATGAATTTAATGTTGAGACTAGTCTTAATTATTTTCATCTTAACGTTCTTATATTTATAGACCAGGTTTGCCTGACCGGCTTCAAGATTCATTATATTTGGTCTCCAGTCGCAGTGAAATTGAAATAAATAAATACCTTTTTCTTTATCCATGCTGCGACTACGTCTTTGATGTCTTACGACATGTTTCGGGAACACGTTCCCATCATCAGGTAAAATTGTTTTTTCTTCTAGTTCATAACGAACGTGTCAAGAATATAATAATTAAAACACATCAACACATAACACAATGAGTATGATAGAACTCAGTCCACGTAACAGTGCGCACTGCCGTACTATAACTGACCGCGTAATCAAACTATATATTCGGCTGGTGTACACGAGCGTTATCACTCTACAATACAGTATCATATAAACAGTGAGATTTAAATGTTAATTGATCATTAAGCAGTAGGTTTGGTTGAAATAATAGCGCTTTATATATTTCATATTCTTCCATGGCATCCATGTATCGGCTCTTACTGCATATATGTATGGGCGTAAAGTTATCTGTGAAAGCACTACAACTGTGATTGCTGTTTACCAGATGTAAAGCAAAGTTGGATTTGATTGACTTGATGTTCCTTTTTGGCAAATGTTCTTTATATCTGTCTTTAAATTTCCTGCCCGTTTGTCCTATGTAGAATTTATCACATTCACTACACTGGATTCTATATATGCCAGAACTGTTTTCGGTTGTTTTTTGTGTTCGAGGTTTTAATATGTTCAATATGTTATTGGTAGTTTTGAAGGACACGATGATGTCTAATTTTCTTAATTCATTTTGTATTATATTAGGAATCACATTAGTATATTCAACTGAAATATAATGCTTCTTTTTACCATCTAATTTTAATTTTCTTTCCATTTTATTCCTACGTTTGCGAATTAAGTTATCTATTATATCACTTTTATATCCATTATTGACAGCTATATGTTTAATAATATTTACTTCATCTTGAAAATCTTCCTGGTTCATAGGTATAGTTAAAAGTATATTTACGAAAGCATTAAAAGAGGCCATTTTCTGCGTATATGGGTGGAATGAATCAGCATGGACAGTTATATCCGTGGTAGTAGGTTTCCTGTATATTTCATATGTGATACAATCAGCATTTCTTCGAACAGAAAGGTCTAAAAAGTTTAGGCAATTTTCATTTTCTACTTCCATGGTGAATTTTATGTTGTTATTTATGTTGTTCATGTATTTGAGTAACATGTCCATTTGTCTGCAAGTGCCATTAAAAACCATGAACGTATCGTCAACATATCGCGTGTATGAGATAATTTTATTGTGGTAACTGTTACAGTTAGATAGCAGATAATTATTTTCATAAAAGTTAAGGTATATATTGTAATGTTACCAAATTTGGTAGTTACATAAAGTAAGCAATTATTACGTCAAGTGACGGGAAAGCATGAAAATATTTCTAAGTAAGTAAAATTATGTAAACAAAAAGTGTGTATCTACAGATATATTATTGTAAAATTCCAACAAAGAAGAAGGAAGTGTAACATATCAGCATCGTACACAAAATAGAGAAAGAAAATGACCATGAGCCAATATAAAATGTTAGAAACCAGGCCCAATAGATTCCAACAGTGAGGGGAACCAACAAAACAATAACTATATAAAATAAAAAGAAGAGACAACTCAAGAGCAACCACAATGAAGGCAGACAAACCAATATATTTATAAATATAAATACCATGGAACAACGACTACTACAATGGAAATATTGAAGAAGACGTTTAAACCTAAAGAAGAAAGGAAGAAGAAGGACAAGGAAACATGACATGAAGAGTGAAGATAATGGATAGACAATACAAGAAATCACCATTCACCAAGTATACTAGAGACAATACTAGTAGCTGGAAGAAGAATCACGATTATCAACTATGAAGAAACAGTGTTTAACATATTTAAGAAATCACAAACAGTAATAGTGAATACTTAATGTAAGTGTGAGAGCCTGTGACCAGTTAACCAATTTTAACCTAATAAACCCCACAGACAATTCAAGTGATAAGGTTTATAGCAGAAGAAAATATGTTACCTTTATAGTGGAAACATCAAAGATTAAATAGTTAAAAATATACAGACAGTTAGTGTGACTAATTTAATGAAGATTGTAATCCAAATAGATAATCATAAGACCACCAAGAAATGTAAGATAGAACAGTAATATCATTGTTCATAGAACCTGATAATAAAAAACTTTGTAAATTTTAAAAGAAATGTAACTGAATGCCACGGAAAAACAGAATACAATATAAAGAAGGGCCAGAAAAAATAATAACAAACAAACTAGTTTGTTAAGTATCAAACAACAATGTACCAGAAATTAGGTACAAAACACAACAAGAAATGTATTACCATTAGTTTAAGAATATTTGTGTTATTGTTTAGAAAAAATAGTGTAAACATGTGTATTAATCAACAATTAAACCATTGTAATAGAATACCATAATGAAGTCATAATAGTAGTAGCAAATACTGCATAAGAATACGTTGTACATTGATACATAACCCCATAGGAAATGCACCTATAAAACAAAAAATCATATATGTTAATTGAACCAAGCAATCATCAACAATTGTCTCAATCAAAGATTCATTATAAATAATGATGCACGCTAATAAATAATGTCTTATACTGAAAGGCACTGCACATAAAGAAGATTAAATATAATAGCACAAAGCTAGATGAAAGGGAACCCAATATGACAAATTAGTTAAGCAAAATACATTATTAAAACTTGTACAAAGATCACTGAAAGTGTTACCAGTAGTTAGAAAAACATCTAGTACTACTATGAGAACAGATTATAAGTGTAATAATAATAGTATTATGATCAAAATATCGGAAACTAACAGACTATGAATGAATAGCCAGATGTAAACAAAGACAATGTGACAAACTAGTTAAGCAAAATACCTTACTAAAACTTACACAGAGATTGATGAAAGTGTTACCAGTAGTTAGAAGGACATCTAATACTACTATGAGAACAGATCATGAGCATAAGAATAGTAATTTTATAGACAAATTATTGAAAACTAAATGACTATGATGGTGGAATCAGAATGTAAACAAACACTATGTAGCAAGTTATTCAAGCAAAATGCACCATCCAAACTTGTTCAAAGGTAAATAAAAATGTTATCAGTAGTCAGAAGGACATCTGATACTACTATGAGAATATATATCAAATGTAATAATAACAATTTAGTTATTGATTTATTAAAAAATAACTGACTACCATGTCATAACCTGATGTAAACAAACCCAATACTAGGAATTGAAAGGTTTTCAGATAGCGAAAGACTAACAAATATATTAAATAAACTAGGTACTATAGTTGTACACTATTTGCATTTTCAACATTATATACATTATGTGGAAAAACAAAAACAAAGTGACAATTTAAAAGAAAAGAGATCAGAAGGTAGTTAGATAAGACTACTAGTATATGAAACACAACATTGTTCATATAATAAAGTGTAAACCGATGTAAATAGATATTTATATTATTGTTAGAATACAAAACAAATGTCATTAGATAAGGAATAATAGTATTATAGGCGATTATAAATAATCGAATATGGACGCTTGAGACGCCATTATCAAACATTGTTTGAATAATAATTACTCCCAAATTTTGTATTAAGCAATTGAGAAATGGACTCAAAACGTTTAATAAGCAGTGTTATTGTGTAATTAGATAAGATTTGGTGAAATAAACTTATTAATTTTAAGATTCACCATAGGAATTTGTGAAATCATTGTAGTGAGTTAATAATGGACGGATTTCATTCTTGTTTGGACTTTATTTAAAGCCAGGATGTCCGCGATCTATTGCCACTAACTATTCAATGATATGACAACTAATAAAAAAGTTATAACGATTATAAACTTTTTAATCATTTTGTGCATCAACGTTTACGTCACTATAATCTCAAACCCATATTGATATTGATAAATAAAGTTAACTGATAAATAATATAATAAATATAGTTAATTGATATTGATATAAACCCATAATTATCTCAAATTGATAAAAAATTAAAAGTTTTCTTAAACCAAGGTGTTTTGGGTCGGAGAGTTCGAAAAATTGAACCAATCAAATGAATTAAAACCAGCAGACAAGCCAGAGACGCTTAGGAGAAGCGTCACAGTCATCTTTCAATCATCAAGGAGTCAACACGCATAATTCGATGGGCAAGGTCGATGAAGAAGTTTTATTTGAATTGTGCGCGACACATACATGAGTCACGCTACACACACCTAACCTACACATAACAAAGAATTAACGAGTGTACAGTGCGGAGTGAATATAATAATAAAATACAGCCAGTGTATAATATCGGTCGTATTTTCGAGTTTTGTGTTTGTAAAAAACCAGGGAGTACTATATTTTCATTATTTAAAAAATAAAACGGAATTAATAATTCCTGTTAATTATTGTTTGGGTACTACTTTAGTCAGTAGTATCGAAGTGTAGTAATTCTGATGAAAGTTATCAGAATTAATAAAAGAATTATTTCGCATTTTATTAATTTAAGAAATAAATGTTTTTACGACTTACCATAATTAAAAGAGTCAATATTAATTTAAATATTACAAAATATGAGTGTCACGAATAGTCGCTCAATTGACTCATGTCGTTTTAATTTGACTAATGAAAATATTTTTATTTTTTGCGAAAAAATATTCTAGTTAACTGATAGTTACGCATCAGATGTATTATGAATAGTATATATATGTTTAGATTATTAAGAACTCAATGAATAATATATTTAACCATAATAACTACTTACGTTATTAGCTAACCTAGAAATAATAACAACAACTTGTCACCTTTTTTCATAATTCTGTTCTCAAGTAATACAAACCAAATGAAAGCTATCACAAGAGTTTTTTTTTATTATAAACTTTTTCTCTTGTCAATAAATAATTTTTATAGCCAACTATTAAATAATAATAGTAATTTTTAGCAGTGCAACTCAACGCACGTGTTATTACAGTAAATACTGTGTACTGTATCCCGCGTACAATGGTACGATAGTTATCGATTATATAGTACCGACTTTCAATTTTAATATTTGTTGTTTGTTTTCTATTAATTCTTTATTAAATATTGTTATAAAACACAACATCTTGTATCTGGTATCATGCCACTTCAAAGATCACACGAACTTGGTAATTTAACTATGTAAAGAGGACATAACCTCTCTAACTAAAATTATTGTATTAACCTTCAGTGTTACCAGCCTTGAGGTTAAAAAGAGTTTCCTTTTATAAAAATTGTTCTTAATAATTATTTTTCTGTAAGACTATTAGTGATTGATTGTTGATTTTAAAAGAGTTAATGGTATTCTAGAACTGTTAATAAATCTCAATTATTTTTTACCAGTGGAAAGAGTCTTTAATTTCAAAATTAAAATAGTTTAGCTATCATAACTAGTTCTATCAGAAGGTGGCGGCAGAATTTGAATATTTATTATAATTCAAATCATAATTCAGTCTTTATTTTATTCTATTGTGCATGCTTATCACGTACGATATTCAAATATAATATCCACATGTACGTATAGAGTGTATGTTACAGCAGAAGCAGTCACCCAACAGAACAGTAATATCATCCACATATGGTAAGTGGGGAGGTGAACAGTGGAGTGCGAAAATACTTTTTAAATTGAAGGATTTAAAAGGGAATACTCACACAACTATTAATAACAATCAAACCGCTAATAATAATTACATTTTGAGATGTTATTATCTCATATCGTTGTGGATACCGGAGCGTATCTGCAATCACATACAATCATACACAACACACATCTATCAATATCTGTTCAATAACAGATTGACGAATCCAACGCGGACCTTTAATTGATATTACCCCGAATCTGTCTTATAACAGACTGGCGCTCCATCGCGGGGCAGGATTAACAGAGATAATAATTCAAATAACATCTACATCAACTACACTATCAAATCTTTCTTATAACAATATCTGCCAGTAATCCACTTAAAGGAGACCCCATGGCTAACCCTTCTCCTTGTTTAAAAAACTTGCCGTCAAATGTAAAATAATTTTGTTTCAACACTATTCGTAATATCAAGATTAATTCCTTAATTTCCTGTTGATTTAATATTGCCGTATTAATTAAATTGTTTTGGAGAATCTCTATTGTTTCTTGTATAGGTATATTTGTGTATAAATTGACAATATCAAAAGAAACCAGCTTATAACTCGGTAATAAGTCGATGGAATTAATTTTTTTTTATGAAATCTTTATTGTTCTTGATACTATGATTATTCTCTAGCTTTATACTGTTTTTTATTATATGTTGAAGTTTTTTTGCGATTTTGTACCCAGGTGCCGACGTGTAGTTAACTAAGGGACGTATTGGCATGTTGTCCTTATGTATTTTTGGCAAACCTGTGAATGCGGGTGCCTGTGCATTTATTTGTTTAATGTGGTGTCTAACATTTGCGTCAAACAAATTTATGCATTTGTTCACAGCGGAATTTAGTTCCTTTGTGTACTTGCTGGTGGGGTCATGCTCAAGTGTCTTAATAATGTTATTGTTAATAAATTCATAACATTTCTGCATGTAATCTGCTTGACTCAATACAACTACAGTATTGCCTTTATCGGCTTTGGTAACTATTGCCTTATTTATTTCAATCTTTTGTTTTATTGTTTTCATAAGGTTGAGCTCCTTCTTGTATTTTAGAAACTGGTTTTTATTTGTACTTAAGCCATCCATTTTTAATATGCGATCCAATTTACTGTTGATTACCGATCGTGTTACTTGTTGGGTTTCTTGGTTTTTAATGCATTTTATAGCAGCTTCAGCATTTATAACTCCACGTAATAGGCTGTTTTTGCTAAGTTTAGGTAAGTTATATTGTAAACCTTTAGATAATAATTCTGTCTCGTCACTAGATAATTCGATATTGGTATAATTTACTAAGCGTTTATAAAAGTTATGTTTACAATTTACGTTATCATACATGTGTTGTTTCTTGTATAGGTTATCAAACTTCTTAATGCGTTTCGAGATAATGACTTTAATTACTTCTCTTATCTGTGCTTCTATCAATTCCATAACATTGCTAATGATAGCAGGATGCAAACTGTCTAATACTTTCAAATGTGCAATATACAAAATACGATTCAATCTGTCCTTTTTCACATACAATTGCTTAATTTCTTCTTTTTGCCATATCTTCTGTGCTATTGATTTAGTTTTAACCGCTGCTAATGACTTATTTTGAATATTAATTTGGAAAAATTTGGTGTTATGTTGTTTTGTAAACATTTCTTAATGAATTTAATGTTGAGACTAGTCTTAATTATTTTCATCTTAACGTTCTTATATTTATAGACCAGGTTTGCCTGACCGGCTTCAAGATTCATTATATTTGGTCTCCAGTCGCAGTGAAATTGAAATAAATAAATACCTTTTTCTTTATCCGTGCTGCGACTACGTCTTTGATGTCTTACGACATGTTTCGGGAACACGTTCCCATCATCAGGTAAAATTGATTTTTCTTCTAGTTCATAACGAACGTGTCAAGAATATAATAATTAAAACACATCAACACATAACACAATGAGTATGATAGAACTCAGTCCATGTAACAGTGCGCACTGCCGTACTATAACTGACCGCGTAATCAAACTATATATTCGGCTGGTGTACACGAGCGTTATCACTCTACAATACAGTATCATATAAACAGTGAGATTAAATGTTAATTGATCATTAAGCAGTAGGTTTGGTTGAAATAATAGCGCTTTATATATTTCATATTCTTCCATGGCATCCATGTATCGGCTCTTACTGCATATATGTATGGGCGTAAAGTTATCTGTGAAAGCACTACAACTGTGATTGCTGTTTACCAGATGTAAAGCAAAGTTGGATTTGATTGACTTGATGTTCCTTTTTGGCAAATGTTCTTTATATCTGTCTTTAAATTTCCTGCCCGTTTGTCCTATGTAGAATTTATCACATTCACTACACTGGATTCTATATATGCCAGAACTGTTTTCGGTTGTTTTTTGTGTTCGAGGTTTTAATATGTTCAATATGTTATTGGTAGTTTTGAAGGACACGATGATGTCTAATTTTCTTAATTCATTTTTTATTATATTAGGAATCACACTAGTATATTCAACTGAAATATAATGGTTCTTTTTACCATCTAATTTTAATTTTCTTTCCATTTTATTCCTACGTTTGCGAATTAAGTTATCTATTATATCACTTTTATATCCATTATTGACAGCTATATGTTTAATAATATTTACTTCATCTTGAAAATCTTCCTGGTTCATAGGTATAGTTAAAAGTATATTTACGAAAGCATTAAAAGAGGCCATTTTCTGCGTATATGGGTGGAATGAATCAGCATGGACAGTTATATCCGTGGTAGTAGGTTTCCTGTATATTTTATATGTGATACAATCAGCGTTTCTTCGAACAGAAAGGTCTAAAAAGTTAAGGCAATTTTCATTTTCTACTTCCATGGTGAATTTTATGTTGTTAATTATGTTGTTCATGTATTTGAGTAACATGTCCATTTGTCTACAACTGCCATTAAAAACCATGAACGTATCGTCAACATATCGCGTGTATGAGATAATTTTATCGTGGTAACTGTTACAGTTAGATAGCAGATAATTATTTTCATAAAAGTAAAGGTATATATCTGCCAGTAATCCACTTGAAGGAGACCCCATGGGTAACCCTTCTCCTTGTTTAAAAAACTTGCCGTCAAATATAAAATAATTTTGTTTCAACACTATTCGTAATATCAAGATTAATTCGTTAATTTCCGGTTGATTTAATATTGCCATATTAAGTAAATTGTTTTGGAGAATCTCTATTGTTTCTTGTATAGGTATATTTGTGTATAAATTGACAATATCAAAAGAAACCAGCTTATAACTCGGTAATAAGTCGATGGAATTAATTTTGTTTATGAAATCTTTATTGTTCTTGATACTATGATTATTCTCTAGCTTTATACTGTTTTTTATTATATGTTGAAGTTTTTTTGCGATTTTGTACCCAGGTGCCGACGTGTAGTTAACTAAGGGACGTATTGGCATGTTGTCCTTATGTATTTTTGGCAAACCTGTGAATGCGGGTGCCTGTGCATTTATTTGTTTAATGTGGTGTCTAACATTTGCGTCAAACAAATTTATGCATTTGTTCACAGCGGAATTTAGTTCCTTTGTGTACTTGCTGGTGGGGTCATGCTCAAGTGTCTTAATAATGTTATTGTTAATAAATTCATAACATTTCTGCATGTAATCTGCTTGACTCAATACAACTACAGTATTGCCTTTATCGGCTTTGGTAACTATTGCCTTATTTATTTCAATCTTTTGTTTTATTGTTTTCATAAGGTTGAGCTCCTTCTTTTATTTTAGAAACTGGTTTTTATTTGTACTTAAGCCATCCATTTTTAATATGCGATCCAATTTACTGTTGATTACCGATCGTGTTACTTGTTGGGTTTCTTGGTTTTTAATGCATTTTATAGCAGCTTCAGCGTTTATAACTCCACGTAATAGGCTGTTTTTGCTAAGTTTAGGTAAGTTATATTGTAAACCTTTAGATAATAATTCTGTCTCGTCACTAGATAATTCGATATTGGTATAATTTACTACGCGTTTATAAAAGTTATGTTTACAATTTACGTTATCATACATGTGTTGTTTCTTGTATAGGTTATCAAACTTCTTAATGTGTTTCGAGATAATGACTTTAATTACTTCTCTTATCTGTGCTTCTATCAATTCCATAACATTGCTAATGATAGCAGGATGCAAACTAATACTTTCAAATGTGCAATATACAAAATACGGTTCAATCTGTCCTTTTTCACATACAATTGCTTAATTTCTTCTTTTTGCCATATCTTCTGTGCTATTGATTTAGTTTTAACCGCTGCTAATGACTTATTTTGAATATTAATTTGGAAAAATTTGGTGTTATGTTGTTTTGTAAACATTTCTTAATGAATTTAATGTTGAGACTAGTCTTAATTATTTTCATCTTAACGTTCTTATATTTATAGACCAGGTTTGCCTGACCGGCTTCAAGATTCATTATATTTGGTCTCCAGTCGCAGTGAAATTGAAATAAATAAATACCTTTTTCTTTATCCGTGCTGCGACTACGTCTTTGATGTCTTACGACATGTTTCGGGAACACGTTCCCATCATCAGGTAAAATTGTTTTTTCTTCTAGTTCATAACGAACGTGTCAAGAATATAATAATTAAAACACATCAACACATAACACAATGAGTATGATAGAACTCAGTCCACGTAACAGTGCGCACTGCCGTACTATAACTGACCGCGTAACCAAACTATATATTCGGCTGGTGTACACGAGCGTTATCACTCTACAATACAGTATCATATAAACAGTGAGATTTAAATGTTAATTGATCATTAAGCAGTAGGTTTGGTTGAAATAATAGCGCTTTATATATTTCATATTCTTCCATGGCATCCATGTATCGGCTCTTACTGCATATATGTATGGGCGTAAAGTTATCTGTGAAAGCACTACAACTGTGATTGCTGTTTACCAGATGTAAAGCAAAGTTGGATTTGATTGACTTGATGTTCCTTTTTGGCAAATGTTCTTTATATCTGTCTTTAAATTTCCTGCCCGTTTGTCCTATGTAGAATTTATCACATTCACTACACTGGATTCTATATATGCCAGAACTGTTTTCGGTTGTTTTTTGTGTTCGAGGTTTTAATATGTTCAATATGTTATTGGTAGTTTTGAAGGACACGATGATGTCTAATTTTCTTAATTCATTTTTTATTATATTAGGAATCACATTAGTATATTCAACTGAAATATAATGGTTCTTTTTACCATCTAATTTTAATTTTCTTTCCATTTTATTCCTACGTTTGCGAATTAAGTTATCTATTATATCACTTTTATATCCATTGACAGCTATATGTTTAATAATATTTACTTCATCTTGAAAATCTTCCTGGTTCATAGGTATAGTTAAAAGTATATTTACGAAAGCATTAAAAGAGGCCATTTTCTGCGTATATGGGTGGAATGAATCAGCATGGACAGTTATATCCGTGGTAGTAGGTTTCCTGTATATTTCATATGTGATACAATCAGCGTTTCTTCGAACAGAAAGGTCTAAAAAGTTTAGGCAATTTTCATTTTCTACTTCCATGGTGAATTTTATGTTGTTATTTATGTTGTTCATGTATTTGAGTAACATGTCCATTTGTCTGCAAGTGCCATTAAAAACCATGAACGTATCGTCAACATATCGCGTGTATGAGATAATTTTATTGTGGTAACTGTTACAGTTAGATAGCAGATAATTATTTTCATAAAAGTTAAGGTATATATTGTAATGTTACCAAATTTGGTAGTTACATAAAGTAAGCAATTATTACGTCAAGTGACGGGAAAGCATGAAAATATTTCTAAGTAAGTAAAATTATGTAAACAAAAAGTGTGTATCTACAGATATATTATTGTAAAATTCCAACAAAGAAGAAGGAAGTGTAACATATCAGCATCGTACACAAAATAGAGAAAGAAAATGACCATGAGCCAATATAAAATGTTAGAAACCAGTCCCAATAGATTCCAACAGTGAGGGGAACCAACAAAACAATAACTATATAAAATAAAAAGAAGAGACAACTCAAGAGCAACCACAATGAAGGCAGACAAACCAATATATTTATAAATATAAATACTATGGAACAACGACTACTACAATGGAAATATTGAAGAAGACGTTTAAACCTAAAGAAGAAAGGAAGAAGAAGGACAAGGAAACATGACATGAAGAGTGAAGATAATGGATAGACAATACAAGAAATCACCATTCACCAAGTATACTAGAGACAATACTAGTAGCCGGAAGAAGAATCACGATTATCAACTATGAAGAAACAGTGTTTAACATATTTAAGAAATCACAAACAGTAATAGTGAATACTTAATGTAAGTGTGAGAGCCTGTGACCAGTTAACCAATTTTAACCTAATAAACCCCACAGACAATTCAAGTGATAAGGTTTATAGCAGAAGAAAATATGTTACCTTTATAGTGGAAACATCAAAGATTAAATAGTTAAAAATATACAGACAGTTAGTGTGACTAATTTAATGAAGATTGTAATCCAAATAGATAATCATAAGACCACCAAGAAATGTAAGATAGAACAGTAATATCATTGTTCATAGAACCTGATAATAAAAAACTTTGTAAATTTTAAAAGAAATGTAACTGAATGCCACGGAAAAACAGAATACAATATAAAGAAGGGCCAGAAAAAATAATAACAAACAAACTAGTTTGTTAAGTATCAAACAACAATGTACCAGAAATTAGGTACAAAACACAACAAGAAATGTATTACCATTAGTTTAAGAATATTTGTGTTATTGTTTAGAAAAAATAGTGTAAACATGTGTATTAATCAACAATTAAACCATTGTAATAGAATACCATAATGAAGTCATAATAGTAGTAGCAAATACTGCATAAGAATACGTTGTACATTGATACATAACCCCATAGGAAATGCACCTATAAAACAAAAAATCATATATGTTAATTGAACCAAGCAATCATCAACAATTGTCTCAATCAAAGATTCATTATAAATAATGATGCACGCTAATAAATAATGTCTTATACTGAAAGGCACTGCACATAAAGAAGATTAAATATAATAGCACAAAGCTAGATGAAAGGGAACCCAATATGACAAATTAGTTAAGCAAAATACATTATTAAAACTTGTACAAAGATCACTGAAAGTGTTACCAGTAGTTAGAAAAACATCTAGTACTACTATGAGAACAGATTATAAGTGTAATAATAATAGTATTATGATCAAAATATTGGAAACTAACAGACTATGAATGAATAGCCAGATGTAAACAAAGACAATGTGACAAACTAGTTAAGCAAAATACCTTACTAAAACTTACACAGAGATTGATGAAAGTGTTACCAGTAGTTAGAAGGACATCTAATACTACTATGAGAACAGATCATGAGCATAAGAATAGTAATTTTATAGACAAATTATTGAAAACTAAATGACTATGATGGTGGAATCAGAATGTAAACAAACACTATGTAGCAAGTTATTCAAGCAAAATGCACCATCCAAACTTGTTCAAAGGTAAATAAAAATGTTATCAGTAGTCAGAAGGACATCTGATACTACTATGAGAATATATATCAAATGTAATAATAACAATTTAGTTATTGATTTATTAAAAAATAACTGACTACCATGTCATAACCTGATGTAAACAAACCCAATACTAGGAATTGAAAGGTTTTCAGATAGCGAAAGACTAACAAATATATTAAATAAACTAGGTACTATAGTTGTACACTATTTGCATTTTCAACATTATATACATTATGTGGAAAAACAAAAACAAAGTGACAATTTAAAAGAAAAGAGATCAGAAGGTAGTTAGATAAGACTACTAGTATATGAAACACAACATTGTTCATATAATAAAGTGTAAACCGATGTAAATAGATATTTATATTATTGTTAGAATACAAAACAAATGTCATTAGATAAGGAATAATAGTATTATAGGCGATTATAAATAATCGAATATGGACGCTTGAGACGCCATTATCAAACATTGTTTGAATAATAATTACTCCCAAATTTTGTATTAAGCAATTGAGAAATGGACTCAAAACGTTTAATAAGCAGTGTTATTGTGTAATTAGATAAGATTTGGTGAAATAAACTTATTAATTTTAAGATTCACCATAGGAATTTGTGAAATCATTGTAGTGAGTTAATAATGGACGGATTTCATTCTTGTTTGGACTTTATTTAAAGCCAGGATGTCCGCGATCTATTGCCACTAACTATTCAATGATATGACAACTAATAAAAAAGTTATAACGATTATAAACTTTTTAATCATTTTGTGCATCAACGTTTACGTCACTATAATCTCAAACCCATATTGATATTGATAAATAAAGTTAACTGATAAATAATATAATAAATATAGTTAATTGATATTGATATAAACCCATAATTATCTCAAATTGATAAAAAATTAAAAGTTTTCTTAAACCAAGGTGTTTTGGGTCGGAGAGTTCGAAAAATTGAACCAATCAAATGAATTAAAACCAGCAGACAAGCCAGAGACGCTTAGGAGAAGCGTCACAGTCATCTTTCAATCATCAAGGAGTCAACACGCATAATTCGATGGGCAAGGTCGATGAAGAAGTTTTATTTGAATTGTGCGCGACACATACATGAGTCACGCTACACACACCTAACCTACACATAACAAAGAATTAACGAGTGTACAGTGCGGAGTGAATATAATAATAAAATACAGCCAGTGTATAATATCGGTCGTATTTTCGAGTTTTGTGTTTGTAAAAAACCAGGGAGTACTATATTTTCATTATTTAAAAAATAAAACGGAATTAATAATTCCTGTTAATTATTGTTTGGGTACTACTTTAGTCAGTAGTATCGAAGTGTAGTAATTCTGATGAAAGTTATCAGAATTAATAAAAGAATTATTTCGCATTTTATTAATTTAAGAAATAAATGTTTTTACGACTTACCATAATTAAAAGAGTCAATATTAATTTAAATATTACAAAATATGAGTGTCACGAATAGTCGCTCAATTGACTCATGTCGTTTTAATTTGACTAATGAAAATATTTTTATTTTTTGCGAAAAAATATTCTAGTTAACTGATAGTTACGCATCAGATGTATTATGAATAGTATATATATGTTTAGATTATTAAGAACTCAATGAATAATATATTTAACCATAATAACTACTTACGTTATTAGCTAACCTAGAAATAATAACAACAACTTGTCACCTTTTTTCATAATTCTGTTCTCAAGTAATACAAACCAAATGAAAGCTATCACAAGAGTTTTTTTTTATTATAAACTTTTTCTCTTGTCAATAAATAATTTTTATAGCCAACTATTAAATAATAATAGTAATTTTTAGCAGTGCAACTCAACGCACGTGTTATTACAGTAAATACTGTGTACTGTATCCCGCGTACGATGGTACGATAGTTATCGATTATATAGTACCGACTTTCAATTTTAATATTTGTTGTTTGTTTTCTATTAATTCTTTATTAAATATTGTTATAAAACACAACATCTTGTATCTGGTATCATGCCACTTCAAAGATCACACGAACTTGGTAATTTAACTATGTAAAGAGGACATAACCTCTCTAACTAAAATTATTGTATTAACCTTCAGTGTTACCAGCCTTGAGGTTAAAAAGAGTTTCCTTTTATAAAAATTGTTCTTAATAATTATTTTTCTGTAAGACTATTAGTGATTGATTGTTGATTTTAAAAGAGTTAATGGTATTCTAGAACTGTTAATAAATCTCAATTATTTTTTACCAGTGGAAAGAGTCTTTAATTTCAAAATTAAAATAGTTTAGCTATCATAACTAGTTCTATCAGAAGGTGGCGGCAGAATTTGAATATTTATTATAATTCAAATCATAATTCAGTCTTTATTTTATTCTATTGTGCATGCTTATCACGTACGATATTCAAATATAATATCCACATGTACGTATAGAGTGTATGTTACAGCAGAAGCAGTCACCCAACAGAACAGTAATATCATCCACATATGGTAAGTGGGGAGGTGAACAGTGGAGTGCGAAAATACTTTTTAAATTGAAGGATTTAAAAGGGAATACTCACACAACTATTAATAACAATCAAACCGCTAATAATAATTACATTTTGAGATGTTATTATCTCATATCGTTGTGGATACCGGAGCGTATCTGCAATCACATACAATCATACACAACACACATCTATCAATATCTGTTCAATAACAGATTGACGAATCCAACGCGGACCTTTAATTGATATTACCCCGAATCTGTCTTATAACAGACTGGCGCTCCATCGCGGGGCAGGATTAACAGAGATAATAATTCAAATAACATCTACATCAACTACACTATCAAATCTTTCTTATAACAATATCTGCCAGTAATCCACTTAAAGGAGACCCCATGGCTAACCCTTCTCCTTGTTTAAAAAACTTGCCGTCAAATGTAAAATAATTTTGTTTCAACACTATTCGTAATATCAAGATTAATTCCTTAATTTCCTGTTGATTTAATATTGCCGTATTAATTAAATTGTTTTGGAGAATCTCTATTGTTTCTTGTATAGGTATATTTGTGTATAAATTGACAATATCAAAAGAAACCAGCTTATAACTCGGTAATAAGTCGATGGAATTAATTTTTTTTTATGAAATCTTTATTGTTCTTGATACTATGATTATTCTCTAGCTTTATACTGTTTTTTATTATATGTTGAAGTTTTTTTGCGATTTTGTACCCAGGTGCCGACGTGTAGTTAACTAAGGGACGTATTGGCATGTTGTCCTTATGTATTTTTGGCAAACCTGTGAATGCGGGTGCCTGTGCATTTATTTGTTTAATGTGGTGTCTAACATTTGCGTCAAACAAATTTATGCATTTGTTCACAGCGGAATTTAGTTCCTTTGTGTACTTGCTGGTGGGGTCATGCTCAAGTGTCTTAATAATGTTATTGTTAATAAATTCATAACATTTCTGCATGTAATCTGCTTGACTCAATACAACTACAGTATTGCCTTTATCGGCTTTGGTAACTATTGCCTTATTTATTTCAATCTTTTGTTTTATTGTTTTCATAAGGTTGAGCTCCTTCTTGTATTTTAGAAACTGGTTTTTATTTGTACTTAAGCCATCCATTTTTAATATGCGATCCAATTTACTGTTGATTACCGATCGTGTTACTTGTTGGGTTTCTTGGTTTTTAATGCATTTTATAGCAGCTTCAGCATTTATAACTCCACGTAATAGGCTGTTTTTGCTAAGTTTAGGTAAGTTATATTGTAAACCTTTAGATAATAATTCTGTCTCGTCACTAGATAATTCGATATTGGTATAATTTACTAAGCGTTTATAAAAGTTATGTTTACAATTTACGTTATCATACATGTGTTGTTTCTTGTATAGGTTATCAAACTTCTTAATGCGTTTCGAGATAATGACTTTAATTACTTCTCTTATCTGTGCTTCTATCAATTCCATAACATTGCTAATGATAGCAGGATGCAAACTGTCTAATACTTTCAAATGTGCAATATACAAAATACGATTCAATCTGTCCTTTTTCACATACAATTGCTTAATTTCTTCTTTTTGCCATATCTTCTGTGCTATTGATTTAGTTTTAACCGCTGCTAATGACTTATTTTGAATATTAATTTGGAAAAATTTGGTGTTATGTTGTTTTGTAAACATTTCTTAATGAATTTAATGTTGAGACTAGTCTTAATTATTTTCATCTTAACGTTCTTATATTTATAGACCAGGTTTGCCTGACCGGCTTCAAGATTCATTATATTTGGTCTCCAGTCGCAGTGAAATTGAAATAAATAAATACCTTTTTCTTTATCCGTGCTGCGACTACGTCTTTGATGTCTTACGACATGTTTCGGGAACACGTTCCCATCATCAGGTAAAATTGATTTTTCTTCTAGTTCATAACGAACGTGTCAAGAATATAATAATTAAAACACATCAACACATAACACAATGAGTATGATAGAACTCAGTCCATGTAACAGTGCGCACTGCCGTACTATAACTGACCGCGTAATCAAACTATATATTCGGCTGGTGTACACGAGCGTTATCACTCTACAATACAGTATCATATAAACAGTGAGATTAAATGTTAATTGATCATTAAGCAGTAGGTTTGGTTGAAATAATAGCGCTTTATATATTTCATATTCTTCCATGGCATCCATGTATCGGCTCTTACTGCATATATGTATGGGCGTAAAGTTATCTGTGAAAGCACTACAACTGTGATTGCTGTTTACCAGATGTAAAGCAAAGTTGGATTTGATTGACTTGATGTTCCTTTTTGGCAAATGTTCTTTATATCTGTCTTTAAATTTCCTGCCCGTTTGTCCTATGTAGAATTTATCACATTCACTACACTGGATTCTATATATGCCAGAACTGTTTTCGGTTGTTTTTTGTGTTCGAGGTTTTAATATGTTCAATATGTTATTGGTAGTTTTGAAGGACACGATGATGTCTAATTTTCTTAATTCATTTTTTATTATATTAGGAATCACACTAGTATATTCAACTGAAATATAATGGTTCTTTTTACCATCTAATTTTAATTTTCTTTCCATTTTATTCCTACGTTTGCGAATTAAGTTATCTATTATATCACTTTTATATCCATTATTGACAGCTATATGTTTAATAATATTTACTTCATCTTGAAAATCTTCCTGGTTCATAGGTATAGTTAAAAGTATATTTACGAAAGCATTAAAAGAGGCCATTTTCTGCGTATATGGGTGGAATGAATCAGCATGGACAGTTATATCCGTGGTAGTAGGTTTCCTGTATATTTTATATGTGATACAATCAGCGTTTCTTCGAACAGAAAGGTCTAAAAAGTTAAGGCAATTTTCATTTTCTACTTCCATGGTGAATTTTATGTTGTTAATTATGTTGTTCATGTATTTGAGTAACATGTCCATTTGTCTACAACTGCCATTAAAAACCATGAACGTATCGTCAACATATCGCGTGTATGAGATAATTTTATCGTGGTAACTGTTACAGTTAGATAGCAGATAATTATTTTCATAAAAGTAAAGGTATATATCTGCCAGTAATCCACTTGAAGGAGACCCCATGGGTAACCCTTCTCCTTGTTTAAAAAACTTGCCGTCAAATATAAAATAATTTTGTTTCAACACTATTCGTAATATCAAGATTAATTCGTTAATTTCCGGTTGATTTAATATTGCCATATTAAGTAAATTGTTTTGGAGAATCTCTATTGTTTCTTGTATAGGTATATTTGTGTATAAATTGACAATATCAAAAGAAACCAGCTTATAACTCGGTAATAAGTCGATGGAATTAATTTTGTTTATGAAATCTTTATTGTTCTTGATACTATGATTATTCTCTAGCTTTATACTGTTTTTTATTATATGTTGAAGTTTTTTTGCGATTTTGTACCCAGGTGCCGACGTGTAGTTAACTAAGGGACGTATTGGCATGTTGTCCTTATGTATTTTTGGCAAACCTGTGAATGCGGGTGCCTGTGCATTTATTTGTTTAATGTGGTGTCTAACATTTGCGTCAAACAAATTTATGCATTTGTTCACAGCGGAATTTAGTTCCTTTGTGTACTTGCTGGTGGGGTCATGCTCAAGTGTCTTAATAATGTTATTGTTAATAAATTCATAACATTTCTGCATGTAATCTGCTTGACTCAATACAACTACAGTATTGCCTTTATCGGCTTTGGTAACTATTGCCTTATTTATTTCAATCTTTTGTTTTATTGTTTTCATAAGGTTGAGCTCCTTCTTTTATTTTAGAAACTGGTTTTTATTTGTACTTAAGCCATCCATTTTTAATATGCGATCCAATTTACTGTTGATTACCGATCGTGTTACTTGTTGGGTTTCTTGGTTTTTAATGCATTTTATAGCAGCTTCAGCGTTTATAACTCCACGTAATAGGCTGTTTTTGCTAAGTTTAGGTAAGTTATATTGTAAACCTTTAGATAATAATTCTGTCTCGTCACTAGATAATTCGATATTGGTATAATTTACTACGCGTTTATAAAAGTTATGTTTACAATTTACGTTATCATACATGTGTTGTTTCTTGTATAGGTTATCAAACTTCTTAATGTGTTTCGAGATAATGACTTTAATTACTTCTCTTATCTGTGCTTCTATCAATTCCATAACATTGCTAATGATAGCAGGATGCAAACTAATACTTTCAAATGTGCAATATACAAAATACGGTTCAATCTGTCCTTTTTCACATACAATTGCTTAATTTCTTCTTTTTGCCATATCTTCTGTGCTATTGATTTAGTTTTAACCGCTGCTAATGACTTATTTTGAATATTAATTTGGAAAAATTTGGTGTTATGTTGTTTTGTAAACATTTCTTAATGAATTTAATGTTGAGACTAGTCTTAATTATTTTCATCTTAACGTTCTTATATTTATAGACCAGGTTTGCCTGACCGGCTTCAAGATTCATTATATTTGGTCTCCAGTCGCAGTGAAATTGAAATAAATAAATACCTTTTTCTTTATCCGTGCTGCGACTACGTCTTTGATGTCTTACGACATGTTTCGGGAACACGTTCCCATCATCAGGTAAAATTGTTTTTTCTTCTAGTTCATAACGAACGTGTCAAGAATATAATAATTAAAACACATCAACACATAACACAATGAGTATGATAGAACTCAGTCCACGTAACAGTGCGCACTGCCGTACTATAACTGACCGCGTAATCAAACTATATATTCGGCTGGTGTACACGAGCGTTATCACTCTACAATACAGTATCATATAAACAGTGAGATTTAAATGTTAATTGATCATTAAGCAGTAGGTTTGGTTGAAATAATAGCGCTTTATATATTTCATATTCTTCCATGGCATCCATGTATCGGCTCTTACTGCATATATGTATGGGCGTAAAGTTATCTGTGAAAGCACTACAACTGTGATTGCTGTTTACCAGATGTAAAGCAAAGTTGGATTTGATTGACTTGATGTTCCTTTTTGGCAAATGTTCTTTATATCTGTCTTTAAATTTCCTGCCCGTTTGTCCTATGTAGAATTTATCACATTCACTACACTGGATTCTATATATGCCAGAACTGTTTTCGGTTGTTTTTTGTGTTCGAGGTTTTAATATGTTCAATATGTTATTGGTAGTTTTGAAGGACACGATGATGTCTAATTTTCTTAATTCATTTTTTATTATATTAGGAATCACATTAGTATATTCAACTGAAATATAATGGTTCTTTTTACCATCTAATTTTAATTTTCTTTCCATTTTATTCCTACGTTTGCGAATTAAGTTATCTATTATATCACTTTTATATCCATTGACAGCTATATGTTTAATAATATTTACTTCATCTTGAAAATCTTCCTGGTTCATAGGTATAGTTAAAAGTATATTTACGAAAGCATTAAAAGAGGCCATTTTCTGCGTATATGGGTGGAATGAATCAGCATGGACAGTTATATCCGTGGTAGTAGGTTTCCTGTATATTTCATATGTGATACAATCAGCGTTTCTTCGAACAGAAAGGTCTAAAAAGTTTAGGCAATTTTCATTTTCTACTTCCATGGTGAATTTTATGTTGTTATTTATGTTGTTCATGTATTTGAGTAACATGTCCATTTGTCTGCAAGTGCCATTAAAAACCATGAACGTATCGTCAACATATCGCGTGTATGAGATAATTTTATTGTGGTAACTGTTACAGTTAGATAGCAGATAATTATTTTCATAAAAGTTAAGGTATATATTGTAATGTTACCAAATTTGGTAGTTACATAAAGTAAGCAATTATTACGTCAAGTGACGGGAAAGCATGAAAATATTTCTAAGTAAGTAAAATTATGTAAACAAAAAGTGTGTATCTACAGATATATTATTGTAAAATTCCAACAAAGAAGAAGGAAGTGTAACATATCAGCATCGTACACAAAATAGAGAAAGAAAATGACCATGAGCCAATATAAAATGTTAGAAACCAGTCCCAATAGATTCCAACAGTGAGGGGAACCAACAAAACAATAACTATATAAAATAAAAAGAAGAGACAACTCAAGAGCAACCACAATGAAGGCAGACAAACCAATATATTTATAAATATAAATACTATGGAACAACGACTACTACAATGGAAATATTGAAGAAGACGTTTAAACCTAAAGAAGAAAGGAAGAAGAAGGACAAGGAAACATGACATGAAGAGTGAAGATAATGGATAGACAATACAAGAAATCACCATTCACCAAGTATACTAGAGACAATACTAGTAGCCGGAAGAAGAATCACGATTATCAACTATGAAGAAACAGTGTTTAACATATTTAAGAAATCACAAACAGTAATAGTGAATACTTAATGTAAGTGTGAGAGCCTGTGACCAGTTAACCAATTTTAACCTAATAAACCCCACAGACAATTCAAGTGATAAGGTTTATAGCAGAAGAAAATATGTTACCTTTATAGTGGAAACATCAAAGATTAAATAGTTAAAAATATACAGACAGTTAGTGTGACTAATTTAATGAAGATTGTAATCCAAATAGATAATCATAAGACCACCAAGAAATGTAAGATAGAACAGTAATATCATTGTTCATAGAACCTGATAATAAAAAACTTTGTAAATTTTAAAAGAAATGTAACTGAATGCCACGGAAAAACAGAATACAATATAAAGAAGGGCCAGAAAAAATAATAACAAACAAACTAGTTTGTTAAGTATCAAACAACAATGTACCAGAAATTAGGTACAAAACACAACAAGAAATGTATTACCATTAGTTTAAGAATATTTGTGTTATTGTTTAGAAAAAATAGTGTAAACATGTGTATTAATCAACAATTAAACCATTGTAATAGAATACCATAATGAAGTCATAATAGTAGTAGCAAATACTGCATAAGAATACGTTGTACATTGATACATAACCCCATAGGAAATGCACCTATAAAACAAAAAATCATATATGTTAATTGAACCAAGCAATCATCAACAATTGTCTCAATCAAAGATTCATTATAAATAATGATGCACGCTAATAAATAATGTCTTATACTGAAAGGCACTGCACATAAAGAAGATTAAATATAATAGCACAAAGCTAGATGAAAGGGAACCCAATATGACAAATTAGTTAAGCAAAATACATTATTAAAACTTGTACAAAGATCACTGAAAGTGTTACCAGTAGTTAGAAAAACATCTAGTACTACTATGAGAACAGATTATAAGTGTAATAATAATAGTATTATGATCAAAATATTGGAAACTAACAGACTATGAATGAATAGCCAGATGTAAACAAAGACAATGTGACAAACTAGTTAAGCAAAATACCTTACTAAAACTTACACAGAGATTGATGAAAGTGTTACCAGTAGTTAGAAGGACATCTAATACTACTATGAGAACAGATCATGAGCATAAGAATAGTAATTTTATAGACAAATTATTGAAAACTAAATGACTATGATGGTGGAATCAGAATGTAAACAAACACTATGTACCAAGTTATTCAAGCAAAATGCACCATCCAAACTTGTTCAAAGGTAAATAAAAATGTTATCAGTAGTCAGAAGGACATCTGATACTACTATGAGAATATATATCAAATGTAATAATAACAATTTAGTTATTGATTTATTAAAAAATAACTGACTACCATGTCATAACCTGATGTAAACAAACCCAATACTAGGAATTGAAAGGTTTTCAGATAGCGAAAGACTAACAAATATATTAAATAAACTAGGTACTATAGTTGTACACTATTTGCATTTTCAACATTATATACATTATCTGGAAAAACAAAAACAAACTGACAATTTAAAAGAAAAGAGATCAGAAGGTAGTTAGATAAGACTACTAGTATATGAAACACAACATTGTTCATATAATAAAGTGTAAACCGATGTAAATAGATATTTATATTATTGTTAGAATACAAAACAAATGTCATTAGATAAGGAATAATAGTATTATAGGCGATTATAAATAATCGAATATGGACGCTTGAGACGCCATTATCAAACATTGTTTGAATAATAATTACTCCCAAATTTTGTATTAAGCAATTGAGAAATGGACTCAAAACGTTTAATAAGCAGTGTTATTGTGTAATTAGATAAGATTTGGTGAAATAAACTTATTAATTTTAAGATTCACCATAGGAATTTGTGAAATCATTGTAGTGAGTTAATAATGGACGGATTTCATTCTTGTTTGGACTTTATTTAAAGCCAGGATGTCCGCGATCTATTGCCACTAACTATTCAATGATATGACAACTAATAAAAAAGTTATAACGATTATAAACTTTTCAATCATTTTGTGCATCAACGTTTACGTCACTATAATCTCAAACCCATATTGATATTGATAAATAAAGTTAACTGATAAATAATATAATAAATATAGTTAATTGATATTGATATAAACCCATAATTATCTCAAATTGATAAAAAATTAAAAGTTTTCTTAAACCAAGGTGTTTTGGGTCGGAGAGTTCGAAAAATTGAACCAATCAAATGAATTAAAACCAGCAGACAAGCCAGAGACGCTTAGGAGAAGCGTCACAGTCATCTTTCAATCATCAAGGAGTCAACACGCATAATTCGATGGGCAAGGTCGATGAAGAAGTTTTATTTGAATTGTGCGCGACACATACATGAGTCACGCTACACACACCTAACCTACACATAACAAAGAATTAACGAGTGTACAGTGCGGAGTGAATATAATAATAAAATACAGCCAGTGTATAATATCGGTCGTATTTTCGAGTTTTGTGTTTGTAAAAAACCAGGGAGTACTATATTTTCATTATTTAAAAAATAAAACGGAATTAATAATTCCTGTTAATTATTGTTTGGGTACTACTTTAGTCAGTAGTATCGAAGTGTAGTAATTCTGATGAAAGTTATCAGAATTAATAAAAGAATTATTTCGCATTTTATTAATTTAAGAAATAAATGTTTTTACGACTTACCATAATTAAAAGAGTCAATTTTAATTTAAATATTACAAAATATGAGTGTCACGAATAGTCGCTCAATTGACTCATGTCGTTTTGATTTGACTAATGAAAATATTTTTATTTTTTGCGAAAAAATATTCTAGTTAACTGATAGTTACGCATCAGATGTATTATGAATAGTATATATATGTTTAGATTATTAAGAACTCAATGAATAATATATTTAACCATAATAACTACTTACGTTATTAGCTAACCTAGAAATAATAACAACAACTTGTCACCTTTTTTCATAATTCTGTTCTCAAGTAATACAAACCAAATGAAAGCTATCACAAGAGTTTTTTTTTATTATAAACTTTTTCTCTTGTCAATAAATAATTTTTATAGCCAACTATTAAATAATAATAGTAATTTTTAGCAGTGCAACTCAACGCACGTGTTATTACAGTAAATACTGTGTACTGTATCCCGCGTACGATGGTACGATAGTTATCGATTATATAGTACCGACTTTCAATTTTAATATTTGTTGTTTGTTTTCTATTAATTCTTTATTAAATATTGTTATAAAACACAACATCTTGTATCTGGTATCATGCCACTTCAAAGATCACACGAACTTGGTAATTTAACTATGTAAAGAGGACATAACCTCTCTAACTAAAATTATTGTATTAACCTTCAGTGTTACCAGCCTTGAGGTTAAAAAGAGTTTCTTTTTATAAAAATTGTTCTTAATAATTATTTTTCTGTAAGACTATTAGTGATTGATTGTTGATTTTAAAAGAGTTAATGGTATTCTAGAACTGTTAATAAATCTCAATTATTTTTTACCAGTGGAAAGAGTCTTTAATTTCAAAATTAAAATAGTTTAGCTATCATAACTAGTTCTATCAGAAGGTGGCGGCAGAATTTGAATATTTATTATAATTCAAATCATAATTCAGTCTTTATTTTATTTTATTGTGCATGCTTATCACATACGATATTCAAATATAATATCCACATGTATGTATAGAGTGTATGTTACAGCAGAAGCAGTCACCCAACAGAACAGTAATATCATCCACATATGGTAAGTGGGGAGGTGAACAGTGGAGTGCGAAAATACTTTTTAAATTGAAGGATTTAAAAGGGAATACTCACACAACTATTAATAACAATCAAACCGCTAATAATAATTACATTTTGAGATGTTATTATCTCATATCGTTGTGGATACCGGAGCGTATCTGCAATCACATACAATCATACACAACACACATCTATCAATATCTGTTCAATAACAGATTGACGAATCCAACGCGGAGCTTTAATTGATATTACCCCGAATCTGTCTTATAACAGACTGGCGCTCCATCGCGGGGCAGGATTAACAGAGATAATAATTCAAATAACATCTACATCAACTACACTATCAAATCTTTCTTATAACAATATCTGCCAGTAATCCACTTAAAGGAGACCCCATGGCTAACCCTTCTCCTTGTTTAAAAAACTTGCCGTCAAATGTAAAATAATTTTGTTTCAACACTATTCGTAATATCAAGATTAATTCCTTAATTTCCTGTTGATTTAATATTGCCGTATTAATTAAATTGTTTTGGAGAATCTCTATTGTTTCTTGTATAGGTATATTTGTGTATAAATTGACAATATCAAAAGAAACCAGCTTATAACTCGGTAATAAGTCGATGGAATTAATTTTTTTTTATGAAATCTTTATTGTTCTTGATACTATGATTATTCTCTAGCTTTGTACTGTTTTTTATTATATGTTGAAGTTTTTTTGCGATTTTGTACCCAGGTGCCGACGTGTAGTTAACTAAGGGACGTATTGGCATGTTGTCCTTATGTATTTTTGGCAAACCTGTGAATGCGGGTGCCTGTGCATTTATTTGTTTAATGTGGTGTCTAACATTTGCGTCAAACAAATTTATGCATTTGTTCACAGCGGAATTTAGTTCCTTTGTGTACTTGCTGGTGGGGTCATGCTCAAGTGTCTTAATAATGTTATTGTTAATAAATTCATAACATTTCTGCATGTAATCTGCTTGACTCAATACAACTACAGTATTGCCTTTATCGGCTTTGGTAACTATTGCCTTATTTATTTCAATCTTTTGTTTTATTGTTTTCATAAGGTTGAGCTCCTTCTTGTATTTTAGAAACTGGTTTTTATTTGTACTTAAGCCATCCATTTTTAATATGCGATCCAATTTACTGTTGATTACCGATCGTGTTACTTGTTGGGTTTCTTGGTTTTTAATGCATTTTATAGCAGCTTCAGCATTTATAACTCCACGTAATAGGCTGTTTTTGCTAAGTTTAGGTAAGTTATATTGTAAACCTTTAGATAATAATTCTGTCTCGTCACTAGATAATTCGATATTGGTATAATTTACTACGCGTTTATAAAAGTTATGTTTACAATTTACGTTATCATACATGTGTTGTTTCTTGTATAGGTTATCAAACTTCTTAATGCGTTTCGAGATAATGACTTTAATTACTTCTCTTATCTGTGCTTCTATCAATTCCATAACATTGCTAATGATAGCAGGATGCAAACTGTCTAATACTTTCAAATGTGCAATATACAAAATACGGTTCAATCTGTCCTTTTTCACATACAATTGCTTAATTTCTTCTTTTTGCCATATCTTCTGTGCTATTGATTTAGTTTTAACCGCTGCTAATGACTTATTTTGAATATTAATTTGGAAAAATTTGGTGTTATGTTGTTTTGTAAACATTTCTTAATGAATTTAATGTTGAGACTAGTCTTAATTATTTTCATCTTAACGTTCTTATATTTATAGACCAGGTTTGCCTGACCGGCTTCAAGATTCATTATATTTGGTCTCCAGTCGCAGTGAAATTGAAATAAATAAATACCTTTTTCTTTATCCGTGCTGCGACTACGTCTTTGATGTCTTACGACATGTTTCGGGAACACGTTCCCATCATCAGGTAAAATTGTTTTTTCTTCTAGTTCATAACGAACGTGTCAAGAATATAATAATTAAAACACATCAACACATAACACAATGAGTATGATAGAACTCAGTCCACGTAACAGTGCGCACTGCCGTACTATAACTGACCGCGTAATCAAACTATATATTCGGCTGGTGTACACGAGCGTTATCACTCTACAATACAGTATCATATAAACAGTGAGATTTAAATGTTAATTGATCATTAAGCAGTAGGTTTGGTTGAAATAATAGCGCTTTATATATTTCATATTCTTCCATGGCATCCATGTATCGGCTCTTACTGCATATATGTATGGGCGTAAAGTTATCTGTGAAAGCACTACAACTGTGATTGCTGTTTACCAGATGTAAAGCAAAGTTGGATTTGATTGACTTGATGTTCCTTTTTGCCAAATGTTCTTTATATCTGTCTTTAAATTTCCTGCCCGTTTGTCCTATGTAGAATTTATCACATTCACTACACTGGATTCTATATATGCCAGAACTGTTTTCGGTTGTTTTTTGTGTTCGAGGTTTTAATATGTTCAATATGTTATTGGTAGTTTTGAAGGACACGATGATGTCTAATTTTCTTAATTCATTTTTTATTATATTAGGAATCACACTAGTATATTCAACTGAAATATAATGGTTCTTTTTACCATCTAATTTTAATTTTCTTTCCATTTTATTCCTACGTTTGCGAATTAAGTTATCTATTATATCACTTTTATATCCATTATTGACAGCTATATGTTTAATAATATTTACTTCATCTTGAAAATCTTCCTGGTTCATAGGTATAGTTAAAAGTATATTTACGAAAGCATTAAAAGAGGCCATTTTCTGCGTATATGGGTGGAATGAATCAGCATGGACAGTTATATCCGTGGTAGTAGGTTTCCTGTATATTTTATATGTGATACAATCAGCGTTTCTTCGAACAGAAAGGTCTAAAAAGTTAAGGCAATTTTCATTTTCTACTTCCATGGTGAATTTTATGTTGTTATTTATGTTGTTCATGTATTTGAGTAACATGTCCATTTGTCTACAAGTGCCATTAAAAACCATGAACGTATCGTCAACATATCGCGTGTATGAGATAATTTTATCGTGGTAACTGTTACAGTTAGATAGCAGATAATTATTTTCATAAAAGTTAAGGTATATATTGTAATGTTACCAAATTTGGTAGTTACATAAAGTAAGCAATTATTACGTCAAGTGACGGGAAAGCATGAAAATATTTCTAAGTAAGTAAAATTATGTAAACAAAAAGTGTGTATCTACAGATATATTATTGTAAAATTCCAACAAAAAAGAAGGAAGTGTAACATATCAGCATCGTACACAAAATAGAGAAAGAAAATGACCATGAGCCAATATAAAATGTTAGAAACCAGGCCCAATAGATTCCAACAGTGAGGGGAACCAACAAAACAATAACTATATAAAATAAAAAGAAGAGACAACTCAAGAGCAACCACAATGAAGGCAGACAAACCAATATATTTATAAATATAAATACTATGGAACAACGACTACTACAATGGAAATATTGAAGAAGACGTTTAAATCTAAAGAAGAAAGGAAGAAGAAGGACAAGGAAACATGACATGAAGAGTGAAGATAATGGATAGACAATACAAGAAATCACCATTCACCAAGTATACTAGAGACAATACTAGTAGCCGGAAGAAGAATCACGATTATCAACTATGAAGAAACAGTGTTTAACATATTTAAGAAATCACAAACAGTAATAGTGAATACTTAATGTAAGTGTGAGAGCCTGTGACCAGTTAACCAATTTTAACCTAATAAACCCCACAGACAATTCAAGTGATAAGGTTTATAGCAGAAGAAAATATGTTACCTTTATAGTGGAAACATCAAAGATTAAATAGTTAAAAATATACAGACAGTTAGTGTGACTAATTTAATGAAGATTGTAATCCAAATAGATAATCATAAGACCACCAAGAAATGTAAGATAGAACAGTAATATCATTGTTCATAGAACCTGATAATAAAAAACTTTGTAAATTTTAAAAGAAATGTAACTGAATGCCACGGAAAAACAGAATACAATATAAAGAAGGGCCAGAAAAAATAATAACAAACAAACTAGTTTGTTAAGTATCAAACAACAATGTACCAGAAATTAGGTACAAAACACAACAAGAAATGTATTACCATTAGTTTAAGAATATTTGTGTTATTGTTTAGAAAAAATAGTGTAAACATGTGTATTAATCAACAATTAAACCATTGTAATAGAATACCATAATGAAGTCATAATAGTAGTAGCAAATACTGCATAAGAATACGTTGTACATTGATACATAACCCCATAGGAAATGCACCTATAAAACAAAAAATCATATATGTTAATTGAACCAAGCAATCATCAACAATTGTCTCAATCAAAGATTCATTATAAATAATGATGCACGCTAATAAATAATGTCTTATACTGAAAGGCACTGCACATAAAGAAGATTAAATATAATAGCACAAAGCTAGATGAAAGGGAACCCAATATGACAAATTAGTTAAGCAAAATACATTATTAAAACTTGTACAAAGATCACTGAAAGTGTTACCAGTAGTTAGAAAAACATCTAGTACTACTATGAGAACAGATTATAAGTGTAATAATAATAGTATTATGATCAAAATATTGGAAACTAACTGACTATGAATGAATAGCCAGATGTAAACAAAGACAATGTGACAAACTAGTTAAGCAAAATACCTTACTAAAACTTACACAGAGATTGATGAAAGTGTTACCAGTAGTTAGAAGGACCAGTAGTTAGAAGGACATCTAATACTACTATGAGAACAGATCATGAGCATAAGAATAGTAATTTTATAGACAAATTATTGAAAACTAAATGACTATGATGGTGGAATCAGAATGTAAACAAACACTATGTACCAAGTTATTCAAGCAAAATGCACCATCCAAACTTGTTCAAAGGTAAATAAAAATGTTATCAGTAGTCAGAAGGACATCTGATACTACTATGAGAATATATATCAAATGTAATAATAACAATTTAGTTATTGATTTATTAAAAAATAACTGACTACCATGTCATAACCTGATGTAAACAAACCCAATACTAGGAATTGAAAGGTTTTCAGATAGCGAAAGACTAACAAATATATTAAATAAACTAGGTACTATAGTTGTACACTATTTGCATTTTCAACATTATATACATTATCTGGAAAAACAAAAACAAACTGACAATTTAAAAGAAAAGAGATCAGAAGGTAGTTAGATAAGACTACTAGTATATGAAACACAACATTGTTCATATAATAAAGTGTAAACCGATGTAAATAGATATTTATATTATTGTTAGAATACAAAACAAATGTCATTAGATAAGGAATAATAGTATTATAGGCGATTATAAATAATCGAATATGGACGCTTGAGACGCCATTATCAAACATTGTTTGAATAATAATTACTCCCAAATTTTGTATTAAGCAATTGAGAAATGGACTCAAAACGTTTAATAAGCAGTGTTATTGTGTAATTAGATAAGATTTGGTGAAATAAACTTATTAATTTTAAGATTCACCATAGGAATTTGTGAAATCATTGTAGTGAGTTAATAATGGACGGATTTCATTCTTGTTTGGACTTTATTTAAAGCCCAGGATGTCCGCGATCTATTGCCACTAACTATTCAACGATATGACAACTAATAAAAAAGTTATAACGATTATAAACTTTTCAATCATTTTGTGCATCAACGTTTACGTCACTATAATCTCAAACCCATATTGATATTGATAAATAAAGTTAACTGATAAATAATATAATAAATATAGTTAATTGATATTGATATAAACCCATAATTATCTCAAATTGATAAAAAATTAAAAGTTTTCTTAAACCAAGGTGTTTTGGGTCGGAGAGTTCGAAAAATTGAACCAATCAAATGAATTAAAACCAGCAGACAAGCCAGAGACGCTTAGGAGAAGCGTCACAGTCATCTTTCAATCATCAAGGAGTCAACACGCATAATTCGATGGGCAAGGTCGATGAAGAAGTTTTATTTGAATTGTGCGCGACACATACATGAGTCACGCTACACACACCTAACCTACACATAACAAAGAATTAACGAGTGTACAGTGCGGAGTGAATATAATAATAAAATACAGCCAGTGTATAATATCGGTCGTATTTTCGAGTTTTGTGTTTGTAAAAAACCAGGGAGTACTATATTTTCATTATTTAAAAAATAAAACGGAATTAATAATTCCTGTTAATTATTGTTTGGGTACTACTTTAGTCAGTAGTATCGAAGTGTAGTAATTCTGATGAAAGTTATCAGAATTAATAAAAGAATTATTTCGCATTTTATTAATTTAAGAAATAAATGTTTTTACGACTTACCATAATTAAAAGAGTCAATATTAATTTAAATATTACAAAATATGAGTGTCACGAATAGTCGCTCAATTGACTCATGTCGTTTTGATTTGACTAATGAAAATATTTTTATTTTTTGCGAAAAAATATTCTAGTTAACTGATAGTTACGCATCAGATGTATTATGAATAGTATATATATGTTTAGATTATTAAGAACTCAATGAATAATATATTTAACCATAATAACTACTTACGTTATTAGCTAACCTAGAAATAATAACAACAACTTGTCACCTTTTTTCATAATTCTGTTCTCAAGTAATACAAACCAAATGAAAGCTATCACAAGAGTTTTTTTTTATTATAAACTTTTTCTCTTGTCAATAAATAATTTTTATAGCCAACTATTAAATAATAATAGTAATTTTTAGCAGTGCAACTCAACGCACGTGTTATTACAGTAAATACTGTGTACTGTATCCCGCGTACGATGGTACGATAGTTATCGATTATATAGTACCGACTTTCAATTTTAATATTTGTTGTTTGTTTTCTATTAATTCTTTATTAAATATTGTTATAAAACACAACATCTTGTATCTGGTATCATGCCACTTCAAAGATCACACGAACTTGGTAATTTAACTATGTAAAGAGGACATAACCTCTCTAACTAAAATTATTGTATTAACCTTCAGTGTTACCAGCCTTGAGGTTAAAAAGAGTTTCTTTTTATAAAAATTGTTCTTAATAATTATTTTTCTGTAAGACTATTAGTGATTGATTGTTGATTTTAAAAGAGTTAATGGTATTCTAGAACTGTTAATAAATCTCAATTATTTTTTACCAGTGGAAAGAGTCTTTAATTTCAAAATTAAAATAGTTTAGCTATCATAACTAGTTCTATCAGAAGGTGGCGGCAGAATTTGAATATTTATTATAATTCAAATCATAATTCAGTCTTTATTTTATTTTATTGTGCATGCTTATCACATACGATATTCAAATATAATATCCACATGTATGTATAGAGTGTATGTTACAGCAGAAGCAGTCACCCAACAGAACAGTAATATCATCCACATATGGTAAGTGGGGAGGTGAACAGTGGAGTGCGAAAATACTTTTTAAATTGAAGGATTTAAAAGGGAATACTCACACAACTATTAATAACAATCAAACCGCTAATAATAATTACATTTTGAGATGTTATTATCTCATATCGTTGTGGATACCGGAGCGTATCTGCAATCACATACAATCATACACAACACACATCTATCAATATCTGTTCAATAACAGATTGACGAATCCAACGCGGAGCTTTAATTGATATTACCCCGAATCTGTCTTATAACAGACTGGCGCTCCATCGCGGGGCAGGATTAACAGAGATAATAATTCAAATAACATCTACATCAACTACACTATCAAATCTTTCTTATAACAATATCTGCCAGTAATCCACTTAAAGGAGACCCCATGGCTAACCCTTCTCCTTGTTTAAAAAACTTGCCGTCAAATGTAAAATAATTTTGTTTCAACACTATTCGTAATATCAAGATTAATTCCTTAATTTCCTGTTGATTTAATATTGCCGTATTAATTAAATTGTTTTGGAGAATCTCTATTGTTTCTTGTATAGGTATATTTGTGTATAAATTGACAATATCAAAAGAAACCAGCTTATAACTCGGTAATAAGTCGATGGAATTAATTTTTTTTTATGAAATCTTTATTGTTCTTGATACTATGATTATTCTCTAGCTTTATACTGTTTTTTATTATATGTTGAAGTTTTTTTGCGATTTTGTACCCAGGTGCCGACGTGTAGTTAACTAAGGGACGTATTGGCATGTTGTCCTTATGTATTTTTGGCAAACCTGTGAATGCGGGTGCCTGTGCATTTATTTGTTTAATGTGGTGTCTAACATTTGCGTCAAACAAATTTATGCATTTGTTCACAGCGGAATTTAGTTCCTTTGTGTACTTGCTGGTGGGGTCATGCTCAAGTGTCTTAATAATGTTATTGTTAATAAATTCATAACATTTCTGCATGTAATCTGCTTGACTCAATACAACTACAGTATTGCCTTTATCGGCTTTGGTAACTATTGCCTTATTTATTTCAATCTTTTGTTTTATTGTTTTCATAAGGTTGAGCTCCTTCTTGTATTTTAGAAACTGGTTTTTATTTGTACTTAAGCCATCCATTTTTAATATGCGATCCAATTTACTGTTGATTACCGATCGTGTTACTTGTTGGGTTTCTTGGTTTTTAATGCATTTTATAGCAGCTTCAGCATTTATAACTCCACGTAATAGGCTGTTTTTGCTAAGTTTAGGTAAGTTATATTGTAAACCTTTAGATAATAATTCTGTCTCGTCACTAGATAATTCGATATTGGTATAATTTACTACGCGTTTATAAAAGTTATGTTTACAATTTACGTTATCATACATGTGTTGTTTCTTGTATAGGTTATCAAACTTCTTAATGCGTTTCGAGATAATGACTTTAATTACTTCTCTTATCTGTGCTTCTATCAATTCCATAACATTGCTAATGATAGCAGGATGCAAACTGTCTAATACTTTCAAATGTGCAATATACAAAATACGGTTCAATCTGTCCTTTTTCACATACAATTGCTTAATTTCTTCTTTTTGCCATATCTTCTGTGCTATTGATTTAGTTTTAACCGCTGCTAATGACTTATTTTGAATATTAATTTGGAAAAATTTGGTGTTATGTTGTTTTGTAAACATTTCTTAATGAATTTAATGTTGAGACTAGTCTTAATTATTTTCATCTTAACGTTCTTATATTTATAGACCAGGTTTGCCTGACCGGCTTCAAGATTCATTATATTTGGTCTCCAGTCGCAGTGAAATTGAAATAAATAAATACCTTTTTCTTTATCCGTGCTGCGACTACGTCTTTGATGTCTTACGACATGTTTCGGGAACACGTTCCCATCATCAGGTAAAATTGTTTTTTCTTCTAGTTCATAACGAACGTGTCAAGAATATAATAATTAAAACACATCAACACATAACACAATGAGTATGATAGAACTCAGTCCACGTAACAGTGCGCACTGCCGTACTATAACTGACCGCGTAATCAAACTATATATTCGGCTGGTGTACACGAGCGTTATCACTCTACAATACAGTATCATATAAACAGTGAGATTTAAATGTTAATTGATCATTAAGCAGTAGGTTTGGTTGAAATAATAGCGCTTTATATATTTCATATTCTTCCATGGCATCCATGTATCGGCTCTTACTGCATATATGTATGGGCGTAAAGTTATCTGTGAAAGCACTACAACTGTGATTGCTGTTTACCAGATGTAAAGCAAAGTTGGATTTGATTGACTTGATGTTCCTTTTTGCCAAATGTTCTTTATATCTGTCTTTAAATTTCCTGCCCGTTTGTCCTATGTAGAATTTATCACATTCACTACACTGGATTCTATATATGCCAGAACTGTTTTCGGTTGTTTTTTGTGTTCGAGGTTTTAATATGTTCAATATGTTATTGGTAGTTTTGAAGGACACGATGATGTCTAATTTTCTTAATTCATTTTTTATTATATTAGGAATCACACTAGTATATTCAACTGAAATATAATGGTTCTTTTTACCATCTAATTTTAATTTTCTTTCCATTTTATTCCTACGTTTGCGAATTAAGTTATCTATTATATCACTTTTATATCCATTATTGACAGCTATATGTTTAATAATATTTACTTCATCTTGAAAATCTTCCTGGTTCATAGGTATAGTTAAAAGTATATTTACGAAAGCATTAAAAGAGGCCATTTTCTGCGTATATGGGTGGAATGAATCAGCATGGACAGTTATATCCGTGGTAGTAGGTTTCCTGTATATTTTATATGTGATACAATCAGCGTTTCTTCGAACAGAAAGGTCTAAAAAGTTAAGGCAATTTTCATTTTCTACTTCCATGGTGAATTTTATGTTGTTATTTATGTTGTTCATGTATTTGAGTAACATGTCCATTTGTCTACAAGTGCCATTAAAAACCATGAACGTATCGTCAACATATCGCGTGTATGAGATAATTTTATCGTGGTAACTGTTACAGTTAGATAGCAGATAATTATTTTCATAAAAGTTAAGGTATATATTGTAATGTTACCAAATTTGGTAGTTACATAAAGTAAGCAATTATTACGTCAAGTGACGGGAAAGCATGAAAATATTTCTAAGTAAGTAAAATTATGTAAACAAAAAGTGTGTATCTACAGATATATTATTGTAAAATTCCAACAAAAAAGAAGGAAGTGTAACATATCAGCATCGTACACAAAATAGAGAAAGAAAATGACCATGAGCCAATATAAAATGTTAGAAACCAGGCCCAATAGATTCCAACAGTGAGGGGAACCAACAAAACAATAACTATATAAAATAAAAAGAAGAGACAACTCAAGAGCAACCACAATGAAGGCAGACAAACCAATATATTTATAAATATAAATACTATGGAACAACGACTACTACAATGGAAATATTGAAGAAGACGTTTAAATCTAAAGAAGAAAGGAAGAAGAAGGACAAGGAAACATGACATGAAGAGTGAAGATAATGGATAGACAATACAAGAAATCACCATTCACCAAGTATACTAGAGACAATACTAGTAGCCGGAAGAAGAATCACGATTATCAACTATGAAGAAACAGTGTTTAACATATTTAAGAAATCACAAACAGTAATAGTGAATACTTAATGTAAGTGTGAGAGCCTGTGACCAGTTAACCAATTTTAACCTAATAAACCCCACAGACAATTCAAGTGATAAGGTTTATAGCAGAAGAAAATATGTTACCTTTATAGTGGAAACATCAAAGATTAAATAGTTAAAAATATACAGACAGTTAGTGTGACTAATTTAATGAAGATTGTAATCCAAATAGATAATCATAAGACCACCAAGAAATGTAAGATAGAACAGTAATATCATTGTTCATAGAACCTGATAATAAAAAACTTTGTAAATTTTAAAAGAAATGTAACTGAATGCCACGGAAAAACAGAATACAATATAAAGAAGGGCCAGAAAAAATAATAACAAACAAACTAGTTTGTTAAGTATCAAACAACAATGTACCAGAAATTAGGTACAAAACACAACAAGAAATGTATTACCATTAGTTTAAGAATATTTGTGTTATTGTTTAGAAAAAATAGTGTAAACATGTGTATTAATCAACAATTAAACCATTGTAATAGAATACCATAATGAAGTCATAATAGTAGTAGCAAATACTGCATAAGAATACGTTGTACATTGATACATAACCCCATAGGAAATGCACCTATAAAACAAAAAATCATATATGTTAATTGAACCAAGCAATCATCAACAATTGTCTCAATCAAAGATTCATTATAAATAATGATGCACGCTAATAAATAATGTCTTATACTGAAAGGCACTGCACATAAAGAAGATTAAATATAATAGCACAAAGCTAGATGAAAGGGAACCCAATATGACAAATTAGTTAAGCAAAATACATTATTAAAACTTGTACAAAGATCACTGAAAGTGTTACCAGTAGTTAGAAAAACATCTAGTACTACTATGAGAACAGATTATAAGTGTAATAATAATAGTATTATGATCAAAATATTGGAAACTAACTGACTATGAATGAATAGCCAGATGTAAACAAAGACAATGTGACAAACTAGTTAAGCAAAATACCTTACTAAAACTTACACAGAGATTGATGAAAGTGTTACCAGTAGTTAGAAGGACATCTAATACTACTATGAGAACAGATCATGAGCATAAGAATAGTAATTTTATAGACAAATTATTGAAAACTAAATGACTATGATGGTGGAATCAGAATGTAAACAAACACTATGTACCAAGTTATTCAAGCAAAATGCACCATCCAAACTTGTTCAAAGGTAAATAAAAATGTTATCAGTAGTCAGAAGGACATCTGATACTACTATGAGAATATATATCAAATGTAATAATAACAATTTAGTTATTGATTTATTAAAAAATAACTGACTACCATGTCATAACCTGATGTAAACAAACCCAATACTAGGAATTGAAAGGTTTTCAGATAGCGAAAGACTAACAAATATATTAAATAAATTAGGTACTATAGTTGTACACTATTTGCATTTTCAACATTATATACATTATGTGGAAAAACAAAAACAAACTGACAATTTAAAAGAAAAGAGATCAGAAGGTAGTTAGATAAGACTACTAGTATATGAAACACAACATTGTTCATATAATAAAGTGTAAACCGATGTAAATAGATATTTATATTATTGTTAGAATACAAAACAAATGTCATTAGATAAGGAATAATAGTATTATAGGCGATTATAAATAATCGAATATGGACGCTTGAGACGCCATTATCAAACATTGTTTGAATAATAATTACTCCCAAATTTTGTATTAAGCAATTGAGAAATGGACTCAAAACGTTTAATAAGCAGTGTTATTGTGTAATTAGATAAGATTTGGTGAAATAAACTTATTAATTTTAAGATTCACCATAGGAATTTGTGAAATCATTGTAGTGAGTTAATAATGGACGGATTTCATTCTTGTTTGGACTTTATTTAAAGCCCAGGATGTCCGCGATCTATTGCCACTAACTATTCAACGATATGACAACTAATAAAAAAGTTATAACGATTATAAACTTTTTAATCAGTTTGTGCATCAACGTTTACGTCACTATAATCTCAAACCCATATTGATATTGATAAATAAAGTTAACTGATAAATAATATAATAAATATAGTTAATTGATATTGATATAAACCCATAATTATCTCAAATTGATAAAAAATTAAAAGTTTTCTTAAACCAAGGTGTTTTGGGTCGGAGAGTTCGAAAAATTGAACCAATCAAATGAATTAAAACCAGCAGACAAGCCAGAGACGCTTAGGAGAAGCGTCACAGTCATCTTTCAATCATCAAGGAGTCAACACGCATAATTCGATGGGCAAGGTCGATGACGAAGTTTTATTTGAATTGTGCGCGACACATACATGAGTCACGCAACACACACCTAACCTACACATAACAAAGAATTAATGAGTGTACAGTGCGGAGTGAATATAATAATAAAATACAGCCAGTGTATAATATCGGTCGTATTTTCGAGTTTTGTGTTTGTAAAAAACCAGGGAGTACTATATTTTCATTATTTAAAAAATAAAACGGAATTAATAATTCCTGTTAATTATTGTTGGGTACTACTTTAGTCAGTAGTATCGAAGTGTAGTAATTCTGATGAAAGTTATCAGAATTAATAAAAGAATTATTTCGCATTTTATTAATTTAAGAAATAAATGTTTTTACGACTTACCATAATTAAAAGAGTCAATATTAATTTAAATATTACAAAATATGAGTGTCACGAATAGTCGCTCAATTGACTCATGTCGTTTTGATTTGACTAATGAAAATATTTTTATTTTTTGCGAAAAAATATTCTAGTTAACTGATAGTTACGCATCAGATGTATTATGAATAGTATATATATATGTTTAGATTATTAAGAACTCAATGAATAATATATTTAACCATAATAACTACTTACGTTATTAGCTAACCTAGAAATAATAACAACAACTTGTCACCTTTTTTCATAATTCTGTTCTCAAGTAATACAAACCAAATGAAAGCTATCACAAGAGTTTTTTTTTATTATAAACTTTTTCTCTTGTCAATAAATAATTTTTATAGCCAACTATTAAATAATAATAGTAATTTTTAGCAGTGCAACTCAACGCACGTGTTATTACAGTAAATACTGTGTACTGTATCCCGCGTACGATGGTACGATAGTTATCGATTATATAGTACCGACTTTCAATTTTAATATTTGTTTGTTTGTTTTCTATTAATTCTTTATTAAATATTGTTATAAAACACAACATCTTGTATCTGGTATCATGCCACTTCAAAGATCACACGAACTTGGTTATTTAACTATGTAAAGAGGACATAACCTCTCTAACTAAAATTATTGTATTAACCTTCAGTGTTACCAGCCTTGAGGTTAAAAAGAGTTTCTTTTTATAAAAATTTTTCATAATAATTATTTTTCTGTAAGACTATTAGTGATTGATTGTTGATTTTAAAAGAGTTGATGGTATTCTAGAACTGTTAATAAATCTCAATTATTTTTTACCAGTGGAAAGAGTCTTTAATTTCAAAATTAAAATAGTTTAGCTATCATAACTAGTTCTATCAGAAGGTGGCGGCAGAATTTGAATATTTATTATAATTCAAATCATAATTCAGTCTTTATTTTATTTTATTGTGCATGCTTATCACGTACGATATTCAAATAGAATATCCACATGTACGTATAGAGTGTATGTTACAGCAGAAGCAGTCACCCAACAGAACAGTAATATCATCCACATATGGTAAGTGGGGAGGTGAACAGTGGAGTGCGAAAATACTTTTTAAATTGAAGGATTTAAACGGGAATACTCACACAACTATTAATAACAATCAAACCGCTAATAATAATTACATTTTGAGATTTTATTATCTCATATCGTTGTGGATACCGGAGCGTATCTGCAATCACATACAATCATACACAACACACATCTATCAATATCTGTTCAATAACAGATTGACGAATCCAACGCGGAGCTTTAATTGATATTACCCCGAATCTGTCTTATAACAGACTGGCGCTCCATCGCGGGGCAGGATTAACAGAGATAATAATTCAAATAACATCTACATCAACTACACTATCAAATCTGTCTTATAACAATATCTGCCAGTAATCCACTTAAAGGAGACCCCATGGCTAACCCTTCTCCTTGTTTAAAAAACTTGCCGTCAAATGTAAAATAATTTTGTTTCAACACTATTCGTAATATCAAGATTAATTCCTTAATTTCCTGTTGATTTAATATTGCCGTATTAATTAAATTGTTTTGGAGAATCTCTATTGTTTCTTGTATAGGTATATTTGTGTATAAATTGACAATATCAAAAGAAACCAGCTTATAACTCGGTAATAAGTCGATGGAATTAATTTTTTTTTATGAAATCTTTATTGTTCTTGATACTATGATTATTCTCTAGCTTTATACTGTTTTTTATTATATGTTGAAGTTTTTTTGCGATTTTGTACCCAGGTGCCGACGTGTAGTTAACTAAGGGACGTATTGGCATGTTGTCCTTATGTATTTTTGGCAAACCTGTGAATGCGGGTGCCTGTGCATTTATTTGTTTAATGTGGTGTCTAACATTTGCGTCAAACAAATTTATGCATTTGTTCACAGTGGAATTTAGTTCCTTTGTGTACTTGCTGGTGGGGTCATGCTCAAGTGTCTTAATAATGTTATTGTTAATAAATTCATAACATTTCTGCATGTAACCTGCTTGACTCAATACAACTACAGTATTGCCTTTATCGGCTTTGGTAACTATTGCCTTATTTATTTCAATCTTTTGTTTTATTGTTTTCATAAGGTTGAGCTCCTTCTTGTATTTTAGAAACTGGTTTTTATTTGTACTTAAGCCATCCATTTTTAATATGCGATCCAATTTACTGTTGATTACCGATCATGTTACTTGTTGGGTTTCTTGGTTTTTAATGAATTTTATAGCAGCTTCAGCATTTATAACTCCACGTAATAGGCTGTTTTTGCTAAGTTTAGGTAAGTTATATTGTAAACCTTTAGATAATAATTCTGTCTCGTCACTAGATAATTCGATATTGGTATAATTTACTACGCGTTTATAAAAGTTATGTTTACAATTTACGTTATCATACATGTGTTGTTTCTTGTATAGGTTATCAAACTTCTTAATGTGTTTCGAGATAATGACTTTAATTACTTCTCTTATCTGTGCTTCTATCAATTCCATAACATTGCTAATGATAGCAGGATGCAAACTGTCTAATACTTTCAAATGTGCAATATACAAAATACGGTTCAATCTGTCCTTTTTCACATACAATTGCTTAATTTCTTCTTTTTGCCATATCTTCTGTGCTATTGATTTAGTTTTAACCGCTGCTAATGACTTATTTTGAATATTAATTTGGAAAAATTTGGTGTTATGTTGTTTTGTAAACATTTCTTAATGAATTTAATGTTGAGACTAGTCTTAATTATTTTCATCTTAACGTTCTTATATTTATAGACCAGGTTTGCCTGACCGGCTTCAAGATTCATTATATTTGGTCTCCAGTCGCAGTGAAATTGAAATAAATAAATACCTTTTTCTTTATCCGTGCTGCGACTACGTCTTTGATGTCTTACGACATGTTTCGGGAACACGTTCCCATCATCAGGTAAAATTGTTTTTTCTTCTAGTTCATAACGAACGTGTCAAGAATATAATAATTAAAACACATCAACACATAACACAATGAGTATGATAGAACTCAGTCCACGTAACAGTGCGCACTGCCGTACTATAACTGACCGCGTAGTCAAACTATATATTCGCGGCTGGTGTACACAAGCGTTATCACTCTACAATACAGTTATCATATAAACAGTGAGATTTAAATGTTAATTGATCATTAAGCAGTAGGTTTGGTTGAAATAATAGCGCTTTATATATTTCATATTCTTCCATGGCATCCATGTATCGGCTCTTACTGCATATATGTATGGGCGTAAAGTTATCTGTGAAAGCACTATAACTGTGATTGCTGTTTACCAGATGTAAAGCAAAGTTGGATTTGATTGACTTGATGTTCCTTTTTGGCAAATGTTCTTTATATCTGTCTTTAAATTTCCTGCCCGTTTGTCCTATGTAGAATTTATCACATTCACTACACTGGATTCTATATATGCCAGAACTGTTTTCGGTTGTTTTTTGTGTTAGAGGTTTTAATATGTTCAATATGTTATTGGTAGTTTTGAAGGACACGATGATGTCTAATTTTCTTAATTCATTTTTTATTATATTAGGAATCACATTAGTATATTCAACTGAAATATAATGGTTCTTTTTACCATCTAATTTTAATTTTCTTTCCATTTTATTCCTACGTTTGCGAATTAAGTTATCTATTATATCACTTTTATATCCATTATTGACAGCTATATGTTTAATAATATTTACTTCATCTTGAAAATCTTCCTGGTTCATAGGTATAGTTAAAAGTATATTTACGAAAGCATTAAAAGAGGCCATTTTCTGCGTATATGGGTGGAATGAATCAGCATGGACAGTTATATCCGTGGTAGTAGGTTTCCTGTATATTTCATATGTGATACAATCAGCGTTTCTTCGAACAGAAAGGTCTAAAAAGTTTAGGCAATTTTCATTTTCTACTTCCATGGTGAATTTTATGTTGTTATTTATGTTGTTCATGTATTTGAGTAACATGTCCATTTGTCTGCAAGTGCCATTAAAAACCATGAACGTATCGTCAACATATCGCGTGTATGAGATAATTTTATTGTGGTAACTGTTACAGTTAGATAGCAGATAATTATTTTCATAAAAGTTAAGGTATATATTGTAATGTTACCAAATTTGGTAGTTACATAAAGTAAGCAATTATTACGTCAAGTGACGGGAAAGCATGAAAATATTTCTAAGTAAGTAAAATTATGTAAACAAAAAGTGTGTATCTACAGATATATTATTGTAAAATTCCAACAAAGAAGAAGGAAGTGTAACATATCAGCATCGTACACAAAATAGAGAAAGAAAATGACCATGAGCCAATATAAAATGTTAGAAACCAGGCCCAATAGATTCCAACAGTGAGGGGAACCAACAAAACAATAACTATATAAAATAAAAAGAAGAGACAACTCAAGAGCAACCACAATGAAGGCAGACAAACCAATATATTTATAAATATAAATACTATGGAACAACGACTACTACAATGGAAATATTGAAGAAGACGTTTAAACCTAAAGAAGAAAGGAAGAAGAAGGACAAGGAAACATGACATGAAGAGTGAAGATAATGGATAGACAATACAAGAAATCACCATTCACCAAGTATACTAGAGACAATACTAGTAGCCGGAAGAAGAATCACGATTATCAACTATGAAGAAACAGTGTTTAACATATTTAAGAAATCACAAACAGTAATAGTGAATACTTAATGTAAGTGTGAGAGCCTGTGACCAGTTAACCAATTTTAACCTAATAAACCCCACAGACAATTCAAGTGATAAGGTTTATAGCAGAAGAAAATATGTTACCTTTATAGTGGAAACATCAAAGATTAAATAGTTAAAAATATACAGACAGTTAGTGTGACTAATTTAATGAAGATTGTAATCCAAATAGATAATCATAAGACCACCAAGAAATGTAAGATAGAACAGTAATATCATTGTTCATAGAACCTGATAATAAAAAACTTTGTAAATTTTAAAAGAAATGTAACTGAATGCCACGGAAAAACAGAATACAATATAAAGAAGGGCCAGAAAAAATAATAACAAACAAACTAGTTTGTTAAGTATCAAACAACAATGTACCAGAAATTAGGTACAAAACACAACAAGAAATGTATTACCATTAGTTTAAGAATATTTGTGTTATTGTTTAGAAAAAATAGTGTAAACATGTGTATTAATCAACAATTAAACCATTGTAATAGAATACCATAATGAAGTCATAATAGTAGTAGCAAATACTGCATAAGAATACGTTGTACATTGATACATAACCCCATAGGAAATGCACCTATAAAACAAAAAATCATATATGTTAATTGAACCAAGCAATCATCAACAATTGTCTCAATAAAGATTCATTATAAATAATGATGCACGCTAATAAATACTGAAAGGCACTGCACATAAAGAAGATTAAATATAATAGCACAAAGCTAGATGAAAGGGAACCCAATATGACAAATTAGTTAAGCAAAATACATTATTAAAACTTGTACAAAGATCACTGAAAGTGTTACCAGTAGTTAGAAAAACATCTAGTACTACTATGAGAACAGATTATAAGTGTAATAATAATAGTATTATGATCAAAATATTGGAAACTAACTGACTATGAATGAATAGCCAGATGTAAACAAAGACAATGTGACAAACTAGTTAAGCAAAATACCTTACTAAAACTTACACAGAGATTGATGAAAGTGTTACCAGTAGTTAGAAGGACATCTAATACTACTATGAGAACAGATCATGAGCATAAGAATAGTAATTTTATAGACAAATTATTGAAAACTATGATGGTGGAATCAGAATGTAAACAAACACTATGTAGCAAGTTATTCAAGCAAAATGCACCATCCAAACTTGTTCAAAGGTAAATAAAAATGTTATCAGTAGTCAGAAGGACATCTGATACTACTATGAGAATATATATCAAATGTAATAATAACAATTTAGTTATTGATTTATTAAAAAATAACTGACTACCATGTCATAACCTGATGTAAACAAACCCAATACTAGGAATTGAAAGGTTTTCAGATAGCGAAAGACTAACAAATATATTAAATAAACTAGGTACTATAGTTGTACACTATTTGCATTTTCAACATTATATACATTATGTGGAAAAACAAAAACAAACTGACAATTTAAAAGAAAAGAGATCAGAAGGTAGTTAGATAAGACTACTAGTATATGAAACACAACATTGTTCATATAATAAAGTGTAAACCGATGTAAATAGATATTTATATTATTGTTAGAATACAAAACAAATGTCATTAGATAAGGAATAATAGTATTATAGGCGATTATAAATAATCGAATATGGACGCTTGAGACGCCATTATCAAACATTGTTTGAATAATAATTACTCCCAAATTTTGTATTAAGCAATTGAGAAATGGACTCAAAACGTTTAATAAGCAGTGTTATTGTGTAATTAGATAAGATTTGGTGAAATAAACTTATTAATTTTAAGATTCACCATAGGAATTTGTGAAATCATTGTAGTGAGTTAATAATGGACGGATTTCATTCTTGTTTGGACTTTATTTAAAGCCCAGGATGTCCGCGATCTATTGCCACTAACTATTCAACGATATGACAACTAATAAAAAAGTTATAATGATTATAAACTTTTTAATCATTTTGTGCATCAACGTTTACGTCACTATAATCTCAAACCCATATTGATATTGATAAATAAAGTTAACTGATAAATAATATAATAAATATAGTTAATTGATATTGATATAAACCCATAATTATCTCAAATTGATAAAAAATTAAAAGTTTTCTTAAACCAAGGTGTTTTGGGTCGGAGAGTTCGAAAAATTGAACCAATCAAATGATTTAAAACCAGCAGACAAGCCAGAGACGCTTAGGAGAAGCGTCACAGTCATCTTTCAATCATCAAGGAGTCAACACGCATAATTCGATGGGCAAGGTCGATGAAGAAGTTTTATTTGAATTGTGCGAGACACATACATGAGTCACGCTACACACACCTAACCTACACATAACAAAGAATTAACGAGTGTACAGTGCGGAGTGAATATAATAATAAAATACAGCCAGTGTATAATATCGGTCGTATTTTCGAGTTTTGTGTTTGTAAAAAACCAGGGAGTACTATATTTTCATTATTTAAAAAATTAAAAGGAATTAATAATTCCTGTTAATTATTGTTTGGGTACTACTTTAGTCAGTAGTATCAAAGTGTAGTAATTCTGATGAAAGTTATCAGAATTAATAAAAGAATTATTTCGCATTTTATTAATTTAAGAAATAAATGTTTTTACGACTTACCATAATTAAAAGAGTCAATATTAATTTAAATATTACAAAATATGAGTGTCACGAATAGTCGCTCAATTGACTCATGTCGTTTTGATTTGACTAATGAAAATATTTTTATTTTTTGCGAAAAAATATTCTAGTTAACTGATAGTTACGCATCAGATGTATTATGAATAGTATATATATGTTTAGATTATTAAGAACTCAATGAATAATATATTTAACCATAATAACTACTTACGTTATTAGCTAACCTAGAAATAATAACAAAAACTTGTCACCTTTTTTCATAATTCTGTTCTCAAGTAATACAAACCAAATGAAAGCTATCACAAGAGTTTTTTTTTATTATAAACTTTTTCTCTTGTCAATAAATAATTTTTATAGCCAACTATTAAATAATAATAGTAATTTTTAGCAGTGCAACTCAACGCACGTGTTATTACAGTAAATACTGTGTACTATATCCCGCGTACGATGGTACGATAGTTATCGATTATATAGTACCGACTTTCAATTTTAATATTTGTTTGTTTGTTTTCTATTAATTCTTTATTAAATATTGTTATAAAACACAACATCTTGTATCTGGTATCATGCCACTTCAAAGATCACACGAACTTGGTAATTTAACTATGTAAAGAGGACATAACCTCTCTAACTAAAATTATTGTATTAACCTTCAGTGTTACCAGCCTTGAGGTTAAAAAGAGTTTCTTTTTATAAAAATTGTTCATAATAATTATTTTTCTGTAAGACTATTAGTGATTGATTGTTGATTTTAAAAGAGTTGATGGTATTCTAGAACTGTTAATAAATCTCAATTATTTTTTACCAGTGGAAAGAGTCTTTAATTTCAAAATTAAAATAGTTTAGCTATCATAACTAGTTCTATCAGAAGGTGGCGGCAGAATTTGAATATTTATTATAATTCAAATCATAATTCAGTCTTTATTTTATTTTATTGTGCATGCTTATCACGTACGATATTCAAATAGAATATCCACATGTACGTATAGAGTGTATGTTACAGTAGAAGCAGTCACCCAACAGAACAGTAATATCATCCACATATGGTAAGTGGGGAGGTGAACAGTGGAGTGCGAAAATACTTTTTAAATTGAAGGATTTAAACGGGAATACTCACACAACTATTAATAACAATCAAACCGCTAATAATAATTACATTTTGAGATTTTATTATCTCATATCGTTGTGGATACCGGAGCGTATCTGCAATCACATACAATCATACACAACACACATCTATCAATATCTGTTCAATAACAGATTGACGAATCCAACGCGGAGCTTTAATTGATATTACCCCGAATCTGTCTTATAACAGACTGGCGCTCCATCGCGGGGCAGGATTAACAGAGATAATAATTCAAATAACATCTACATCAACTACACTATCAAATCTGTCTTATAACAATATCTGCCAGTAATCCACTTAAAGGAGACCCCATGGCTAACCCTTCTCCTTGTTTAAAAAACTTGCCGTCAAATGTAAAATAATTTTGTTTCAACACTATTCGTAATATCAAGATTAATTCCTTAATTTCCTGTTGATTTAATATTGCCGTATTAATTAAATTGTTTTGGAGAATCTCTATTGTTTCTTGTATAGGTATATGTGTATAAATTGACAATATCAAAAGAAACCAGCTTATAACTCGGTAATAAGTCGATGGAATTAATTTTTTTTTATGAAATCTTTATTGTTCTTGATACTATGATTATTCTCTAGCTTTATACTGTTTTTTATTATATGTTGGAAGTTTTTTTGCGATTTTGTACCCAGGTGCCGACGTGTAGTTAACTAAGGGACGTATTGGCATGTTGTCCTTATGTATTTTTGGCAAACCTGTGAATGCGGGTGCCTGTGCATTTATTTGTTTAATGTGGTGTATAACATTTGCGTCAAACAAATTTATGCATTTGTTCACAGCGGAATTTAGTTCCTTTGTGTACTTGCTGGTGGGGTCATGCTCAAGTGTCTTAATAATGTTATTGTTAATAAATTCATAACATTTCTGCATGTAATCTGCTTGACTCAATACAACTACAGTATTGCCTTTATCGGCTTTGGTAACTATTGCCTTATTTATTTCAATCTTTTGTTTTATTGTTTTCATAAGGTTGAGCTCCTTCTTGTATTTTAGAAACTGGTTTTTATTTGTACTTAAGCCATCCATTTTTAATATGCGATCCAATTCACTGTTGATTACCGATCGTGTTACTTGTTGGGTTTCTTGGTTTTTAATGCATTTTATAGCAGCTTCAGCATTTATAACTCCACGTAATAGGCTGTTTTTGCTAAGTTTAGGTAAGTTATATTGTAAACCTTTAGATAATAATTCTGTCTCGTCACTAGATAATTCGATATTGGTATAATTTACTACGCGTTTATAAAAGTTATGTTTACAATTTACGTTATCATACATGTGTTGTTTCTTGTATAGGTTATCAAACTTCTTAATGTGTTTCGAGATAATGACTTTAATTACTTCTCTTATCTGTGCTTCTATCAATTCCATAACATTGCTAATGATAGCAGGATGCAAACTGTCTAATACTTTCAAATGTGCAATATACAAAATACGGTTCAATCTGTCCTTTTTCACATACAATTGCTTAATTTCTTCTTTTTGCCATATCTTCTGTGCTATTGATTTAGTTTTAACCGCTGCTAATGACTTATTTTGAATATTAATTTGGAAAAATTTGGTGTTATGTTGTTTTGTAAACATTTCTTAATGAATTTAATGTTGAGACTAGTCTTAATTATTTTCATCTTAACGTTCTTATATTTATAGACCAGGTTTGCCTGACCGGCTTCAAGATTCATTATATTTGGTCTCCAGTCGCAGTGAAATTGAAATAAATAAATACCTTTTTCTTTATCCGTGCTGCGACTACGTCTTTGATGTCTTACGACATGTTTCGGGAACACGTTCCCATCATCAGGTAAAATTGTTTTTTCTTCTAGTTCATAACGAACGTGTCAAGAATATAATAATTAAAACACATCAACACATAACACAATGAGTATGATAGAACTCAGTCCACGTAACAGTGCGCACTGCCGTACTATAACTGACCGAGTAATCAAACTATATATTCGGCTGGTGTACACGAGCGTTATCACTCTACAATACAGTATCATATAAACAGTGAGATTTAAATGTTAATTGATCATTAAGCAGTAGGTTTGGTTGAAATAATAGCGCTTTATATATTTCATATTCTTCCATGGCATCCATGTATCGGCTCTTACTGCATATATGTATGGGCGTAAAGTTATCTGTGAAAGCACTACAACTGTGATTGCTGTTTACCAGATGTAAAGCAAAGTTGGATTTGATTGACTTGATGTTCCTTTTTGGCAAATGTTCTTTATATCTGTCTTTAAATTTCCTGCCCGTTTGTCCTATGTAGAATTTATCACATTCACTACACTGGATTCTATATATGCCAGAACTGTTTTCGGTTGTTTTTTGTGTTCGAGGTTTTAATATGTTCAATATGTTATTGGTAGTTTTGAAGGACACGATGATGTCTAATTTTCTTAATTCATTTTTTATTATATTAGGAATCACATTAGTATATTCAACTGAAATATAATGGTTCTTTTTACCATCTAATTTTAATTTTCTTTCCATTTTATTCCTACGTTTGCGAATTAAGTTATCTATTATATCACTTTTATATCCATTATTGACAGCTATATGTTTAATAATATTTACTTCATCTTGAAAATCTTCCTGGTTCATAGGTATAGTTAAAAGTATATTTACGAAAGCATTAAAAGAGGCCATTTTCTGCGTATATGGGTGGAATGAATCAGCATGGACAGTTATATCCGTGGTAGTAGGTTTCCTGTATATTTTATATGTGATACAATCAGCGTTTCTTCGAACAGAAAGGTCTAAAAAGTTTAGGCAATTTTCATTTTCTACTTCCATGGTGAATTTTATGTTGTTAATTATGTTGTTCATGTATTTGAGTAACATGTCCATTTGTCTGCAAGTGCCATTAAAAACCATGAACGTATCGTCAACATATCGCGTGTATGAGATAATTTTATCGTGGTAACTGTTACAGTTAGATAGCAGATAATTATTTTCATAAAAGTAAAGGTATATATCTGCCAGTAATCCACTTGAAGGAGACCCCATGGCTAACCCTTCTCCTTGTTTAAAAAACTTGCCGTCAAATGTAAAATAATTTTGTTTCAACACTATTCATAATATCAAGATTAATTCGTTAATTTCCTGTTGATTTAATATTGCCGTATTAAGTAAATTGTTTTGGAGAATCTCTATTGTTTCTTGTATAGGTATATTTGTGTATAAATTGACAATATCAAAAGAAACCAGCTTATAACTCGGTAATAAGTCGATGGAATTAATTTTGTTTATGAAATCTTTATTGTTCTTGATACTATGATTATTCTCTAGCTTTATACTGTTTTTTATTATATGTTGAAGTTTTTTTGCGATTTTGTACCCAGGTGCCGACGTGTAGTTAACTAAGGGACGTATTGGCATGTTGTCCTTATGTATTTTTGGCAAACCTGTGAATGCGGGTGCCTGTGCATTTATTTGTTTAATGTGGTGTCTAACATTTGCGTCAAACAAATTTATGCATTTGTTCACAGCGGAATTTAGTTCCTTTGTGTACTTGCTGGTGGGGTCATGCTCAAGTGTCTTAATAATGTTATTGTTAATAAATTCATAACATTTCTGCATGTAATCTGCTTGACTCAATACAACTACAGTATTGCCTTTATCGGCTTTGGCAACTATTGCCTTATTTATTTCAATCTTTTGTTTTATTGTTTTCATAAGGTTGAGCTCCTTCTTGTATTTTAGAAACTGGTTTTTATTTGTACTTAAGCCATCCATTTTTAATATGCGATCCAATTTACTGTTGATTACCGATCGTGTTACTTGTTGGGTTTCTTGGTTTTTAATGCATTTTATAGCAGCTTCAGCGTTTATAACTCCACGTAATAGGCTGTTTTTGCTAAGTTTAGGTAAGTTATATTGTAAACCTTTAGATAATAATTCTGTCTCGTCACTAGATAATTCGATATTGGTATAATTTACTACGCGTTTATAAAAGTTATGTTTACAATTTACGTTATCATACATGTGTTGTTTCTTGTATAGGTTATCAAACTTCTTAATGTGTTTCGAGATAATGACTTTAATTACTTCTCTTATCTGTGCTTCTATCAATTCCATAACATTGCTAATGATAGCAGGATGCAAACTGTCTAATACTTTCAAATGTGCAATATACAAAATACGGTTCAATCTGTCCTTTTTCACATACAATTGCTTAATTTCTTCTTTTTGCCATATCTTCTGTGCTATTGATTTAGTTTTAACCGCTGCTAATGACTTATTTTGAATATTAATTTGGAAAAATTTGGTGTTATGTTGTTTTGTAAACATTTCTTAATGAATTTAATGTTGAGACTAGTCTTAATTATTTTCATCTTAACGTTCTTATATTTATAGACCAGGTTTGCCTGACCGGCTTCAAGATTCATTATATTTGGTCTCCAGTCGCAGTGAAATTGAAATAAATAAATACCTTTTTCTTTATCCGTGCTGCGACTACGTCTTTGATGTCTTACGACATGTTTCGGGAACACGTTCCCATCATCAGGTAAAATTGTTTTTTCTTCTAGTTCATAACGAACGTGTCAAGAATATAATAATTAAAACACATCAACACATAACACAATGAGTATGATAGAACTCAGTCCACGTAACAGTGCGCACTGCCGTACTATAACTGACCACGTAATCAAACTATATATTCGCGGCTGGTGTACACAAGCGTTATCACTCTACAATACAGTTATCATTAAACAGTGAGATTTAAATGTTAATTGATCATTAAGCAGTAGGTTTGGTTGAAATAATAGCGCTTTATATATTTCATATTCTTCCATGGCATCCATGTATCGGCTCTTACTGCATATATGTATGGGCGTAAAGTTATCTGTGAAAGCACTATAACTGTGATTGCTGTTTACCAGATGTAAAGCAAAGTTGGATTTGATTGACTTGATGTTCCTTTTTGGCAAATGTTCTTTATATCTGTCTTTAAATTTCTGCCCGTTTGTCCTATGTAGAATTTATCACATTCACTACACTGGATTCTATATATGCCAGAACTGTTTTCGGTTGTTTTTTGTGTTCGAGGTTTTAATATGTTCAATATGTTATTGGTAGTTTTGAAGGACACGATGATGTCTAATTTTCTTAATTCATTTTTTATTATATTAGGAATCACATTAGTATATTCAACTGAAATATAATGGTTCTTTTTACCATCTAATTTTAATTTTCTTTCCATTTTATTCCTACGTTTGCGAATTAAGTTATCTATTATATCACTTTTATATCCATTATTGACAGCTATATGTTTAATAATATTTACTTCATCTTGAAAATCTTCCTGGTTCATAGGTATAGTTAAAAGTATATTTACGAAAGCATTAAAAGAGGCCATTTTCTGCGTATATGGGTGGAATGAATCAGCATGGACAGTTATATCCGTGGTAGTAGGTTTCCTGTATATTTCATATGTGATACAATCAGCGTTTCTTCGAACAGAAAGGTCTAAAAAGTTTAGGCAATTTTCATTTTCTACTTCCATGGTGAATTTTATGTTGTTATTTATGTTGTTCATGTATTTGAGTAACATGTCCATTTGTCTGCAAGTGCCATTAAAAACCATGAACGTATCGTCAACATATCGCGTGTATGAGATAATTTTATTGTGGTAACTGTTACAGTTAGATAGCAGATAATTATTTTCATAAAAGTTAAGGTATATATTGTAATGTTACCAAATTTGGTAGTTACATAAAGTAAGCAATTATTACGTCAAGTGACGGGAAAGCATGAAAATATTTCTAAGTAAGTAAAATTATGTAAACAAAAAGTGTGTATCTACAGATATATTATTGTAAAATTCCAACAAAGAAGAAGGAAGTGTAACATATCAGCATCGTACACAAAATAGAGAAAGAAAATGACCATGAGCCAATATAAAATGTTAGAAACCAGGCCCAATAGATTCCAACAGTGAGGGGAACCAACAAAACAATAACTATATAAAATAAAAAGAAGAGACAACTCAAGAGCAACCACAATGAAGGCAGACAAACCAATATATTTATAAATATAAATACTATGGAACAACGACTACTACAATGGAAATATTGAAGAAGACGTTTAAACCTAAAGAAGAAAGGAAGAAGAAGGACAAGGAAACATGACATGAAGAGTGAAGATAATGGATAGACAATACAAGAAATCTCCATTCACCAAGTATACTAGAGACAATACTAGTAGCCGAAGAAGAATCACGATTATCAACTATGAAGAAACAGTGTTTAACATATTTAAGAAATCACAAACAGTAATAGTGAATACTTAATGTAAGTGTGAGAGCCTGTGACCAGTTAACCAATTTTAACGTAATAAACCCCACAGACAATTCAAGTGATAAGGTTTATAGCAGAAGAAAATATGTTACCTTTATAGTGGAAACATCAAAGATTAAATAGTTAAAAATATACAGACAGTTAGTGTGACTAATTTAATGAAGATTGTAATCCAAATAGATAATCATAAGACCACCAAGAAATGTAAGATAGAACAGTAATATCATTGTTCATAGAACCTGATAATAAAAAACTTTGTAAATTTTAAAAGAAATGTAACTGAATGCCACGGAAAAACAGAATACAATATAAAGAAGGGCCAGAAAAAATAATAACAAACAAACTAGTTTGTTAAGTATCAAACAACAATGTACCAGAAATTAGGTACAAAACACAACAAGAAATGTATTACCATTAGTTTAAGAATATTTGTGTTATTGTTTAGAAAAAATAGTGTAAACATGTGTATTAATCAACAATTAAACCATTGTAATAGAATACCATAATGAAGTCATAATAGTAGTAGCAAATACTGCATAAGAATACGTTGTACATTGATACATAACCCCATAGGAAATGCACCTATAAAACAAAAAATCATATATGTTAATTGAACCAAGCAATCATCAACAATTGTCTCAATCAAAGATTCATTATAAATAATGATGCACGCTAATAAATACTGAAAGGCACTGCACATAAAGAAGATTAAATATAATAGCACAAAGCTAGATGAAAGGGAACCCAATATGACAAATTAGTTAAGCAAAATACATTATTAAAACTTGTACAAAGATCACTGAAAGTGTTACCAGTAGTTAGAAAAACATCTAGTACTACTATGAGAACAGATTATAAGTGTAATAATAATAATATTATGATCAAAATATTGGAAACTAACTGACTATGAATGAATAGCCAGATGTAAACAAAGACAATGTGACAAACTAGTTAAGCAAAATACCTTACTAAAACTTACACAGAGATTGATGAAAGTGTTACCAGTAGTTAGAAGGACATCTAATACTACTATGAGAACAGATCATGAGCATAAGAATAGTAATTTTATAGACAAATTATTGAAAACTAAATGACTATGATGGTGGAATCAGAATGTAAACAAACACTATGTAGCAAGTTATTCAAGCAAAATGCACCATCCAAACTTGTTCAAAGGTAAATAAAAATGTTATCAGTAGTCAGAAGGACATCTGATACTACTATGAGAATATATATCAAATGTAATAATAACAATTTAGTTATTGATTTATTAAAAAATAACTGACTACCATGTCATAACCTGATGTAAACAAACCCAATACTAGGAATTGAAAGGTTTTCAGATAGCGAAAGACTAACAAATATATTAAATAAACTAGGTACTATAGTTGTACACTATTTGCATTTTCAACATTATATACATTATGTGGAAAAACAAAAACAAAGTGACAATTTAAAAGAAAAGAGATCAGAAGGTAGTTAGATAACACTACTAGTATATGAAACACAACATTGTTCATATAATAAAGTGTAAACCGATGTAAATAGATATTTATATTATTGTTAGAATACAAAACAAATGTCATTAGATAAGGAATAATAGTATTATACGCAATTATAAATAATCGAATATGGACGCTTGAGACTTGATATTGGTATAATTTACTACGCGTTTATAAAAGTTATGTTTACAATTTACGTTATCATACATGTGTTGTTTCTTGTATAGGTTATCAAACTTCTTAATGTGTTTCGAGATAATGACTTTAATTACTTCTCTTATCTGTGCTTCTATCAATTCCATAACATTGCTAATGATAGCAGGATGCAAAATGTCTAATACTTTCAAATGTGCAATATACAAAATACGGTTCAATCTGTCCTTTTTCACATACAATTGCTTAATTTCTTCTTTTTGCCATATCTTCTGTGCTATTGATTTAGTTTTAACCGCTGCTAATGACTCATTTTGAATATTAATTTGGAAAAATTTGGTGTTATGTTGTTTTGTAAACATTTCTTAATGAATTTAATGTTGAGACTAGTCTTAATTATTTTCATCTTAACGTTCTTATATTTATAGACCAGGTTTGCCTGACCGGCTTCAAGATTCATTATATTTGGTCTCCAGTCGCAGTGAAATTGAAATAAATAAATACCTTTTTCTTTATCCGTGCTGCGACTACGTCTTTGATGTCTTACGACATGTTTCGGGAACACGTTCCCATCATCAGGTAAAATTGTTTTTTCTTCTAGTTCATAACGAACGTGTCAAGAATATAATAATTAAAACACATCAACACATAACACAATGAGTATGATAGAACTCAGTCCACGTAACAGTGCGCACTGCCGTACTATAACTGACCGCGTAATCAAACTATATATTCGGCTGGTGTACACGAGCGTTATCACTCTTCAATACAGTATCATATAAGCAGTGAGATTTAAATGTTAATTGATCATTAAGCAGTAGGTTTGGTTGAAATAAAAGCGCTTTATATATTTCATATTCTTCCATGGCATCCATGTATCGGCTCTTACTGCATATATGTATGGGCGTAAAGTTAGCTGTGAAAGCACTATAACTGTGATTGCTGTTTACCAGATGTAAAGCAAAGTTGGATTTGATTGACTTGATGTTCCTTTTTGGCAAATGTTCTTTATATCTGTCTTTAAATTTCCTGCCCGTTTGTCCTATGTAGAATTTATCACATTCACTACACTGGATTCTATATATGCCAGAACTGTTTTCGGTTGTTTTTTGTGTTCGAGGTTTTAATATGTTCAATATGTTATTGGTAGTTTTGAAGGACACGATGATGTCTAATTTTCTTAATTCATTTTTTATTATATTAGGAATCACATTAGTATATTCAACTGAAATATAATGGTTCTTTTTACCATCTAATTTTAATTTTCTTTCCATTTTATTCCTACGTTTGCGAATTAAGTTATCTATTATATCACTTTTATATCCATTATTGACAGCTATATGTTTAATAATATTTACTTCATCTTGAAAATCTTCCTGGTTCATAGGTATAGTTAAAAGTATATTTACGAAAGCATTAAAAGAGGCCATTTTCTGCGTATATGGGTGGAATGAATCAGCATGGACAGTTATATCCGTGGTAGTAGGTTTCCTGTATATTTCATATGTGATACAATCAGCGTTTCTTCGAACAGAAAGGTCTAAAAAGTTTAGGCAATTTTCATTTTCTACTTCCATGGTGAATTTTATGTTGTTATTTATGTTGTTCATGTATTTGAGTAACATGTCCATTTGTCTGCAAGTGCCATTAAAAACCATGAACGTATCGTCAACATATCGCGTGTATGAGATAATTTTATTGTGGTAACTGTTACAGTTAGATAGCAGATAATTATTTTCATAAAAGTTAAGGTATATATTGTAATGTTACCAAATTTGGTAGTTACATAAAGTAAGCAATTATTACGTCAAGTGACGGGAAAGCATGAAAATATTTCTAAGTAAGTAAAATTATGTAAACAAAAAGTGTGTATCTACAGATATATTATTGTAAAATTCCAACAAAGAAGAAGGAAGTGTAACATATCAGCATCGTACACAAAATAGAGAAAGAAAATGACCATGAGCCAATATAAAATGTTAGAAACCAGGCCCAATAGATTCCAACAGTGAGGGGAACCAACAAAACAATAACTATATAAAATAAAAAGAAGAGACAACTCAAGAGCAACCACAATGAAGGCAGACAAACCAATATATTTATAAATATAAATACTATGGAACAACGACTACTACAATGGAAATATTGAAGAAGACGTTTAAACCTAAAGACGAAAGGAAGAAGAAGGACAAGGAAACATGACATGAAGAGTGAAGATAATGGATAGACAATACAAGAAATCACCATTCACCAAGTATACTAGAGACAATACTAGTAGCCGGAAGAAGAATCACGATTATCAACTATGAAGAAACAGTGTTTAACATATTTAAGAAATCACAAACAGTAATAGTGAATACTTAATGTAAGTGTGAGAACCTGTGACCAGTTAACCAATTTTAACCTAATAAACCCCACAGACAATTCAAGTGATAAGGTTTATAGCAGAAGAAAATATGTTACCTTTATAGTGGAAACATCAAAGATTAAATAGTTAAAAATATACAGACAGTTAGTGTGACTAATTTAATGAAGATTGTAATCCAAATAGATAATCATAAGACCACCAAGAAATGTAAGATAGAACAGTAATATCATTGTTCATAGAACCTGATAATAAAAAACTTTGTAAATTTTAAAAGAAATGTAACTGAATGCCACGGCAAAACAGAATACAATATAAAGAAGGGCCAGAAAAAATAATAACAAACAAACTAGTTTGTTAAGTTGTTATATTAATAATTAATCGTCTTTTTTATTTAAATTTATTATTACACTTTGTAAAACTTTTATACTTTAGGCTGGAGTAGCAGCCATATTGTTGAGTACCAACTTAAACTCATCATGTCCAGGATCTCGTTAGACGTGTTGGAAACCACATGGTTGTCTGAAATAACTATTACTTCACATTGAATGTTATAATCACTATTACTTTATTAATTTCAAAAAAGAAAAGAAAACATCATCAAGTTATATTGTTGATACAAAACACCAAATTTCCTCTCTCCCTCATACTTTTTTACTTTCGCAATTTTAGTATGTTTAAGTATTAGTAAAAATGATCATTTTGCTTAAGCAATTTCAAACTAGAATATACAATAAACCTATGATTAATTTTCGAACGGAAACCAGCACTTCATGATATATATATATAATTAAACAAAACCCCTCACACACTCTCACATTCAATCCATTTTAAAATTTTCCCCTTAGACTCCCATTTTGTTTTAATCTTCCCCATGTGTTTTGAATTCCTGACAAAGATAATAAATTTTGGTAATGTTGTGTAAGACTTATCTGCCTCGAGTCCGAATTTTAGTCCCGACGACGTCACATCGTTTTCAGTGCGCACTTTCACTTTATTACATGATTTCCGAATTGTTATATTATGGATAAAACTGTTAATCACATTTTAATAAGAATTTTGAATGTTTAGCCACATTTTGAAATATATTATTCACATTCTATTGGTTTTGCGGGCGCATCGGCGAACACAATAACTTCGCCCGGAAACCAGCGACGCACAGTGGTTAGCGTCTGTATCACTCAGATGTTGTTTTGCGACTGTTTTTTCGGTTGTGTCACAATGTTGCTGGCGTGACACACCCAGGATAGGCTCTGACGAAACCGATGACACACAGTTGTTATGTAATTTGCTGACGCAACACATCGCCTGACACGATTATGTCATTTGTTGTTACATAACGTGTTTACGTTTTCCGGGTTCGTCATTGTCCTTGAACTGATTTTGGTACAGTTGTTGGCTGTTATTAAACTGTTTATATGAATATCATTAAATAATTGTCACAGTCAATGCTGCCACGTTGCGATCGCTTCCACAATAACAAATTTACCTCTCGGTCACAAAATTTTCCTATCACTCAACAAGTTATTTATTATTTATAAAAAAAAATACAAATTCTGTTATTACCCCAGGTATGCCCAAAAATGCCCCGCTACAATACCCCCTCAATGAGATATTTTATGCCGAAGCATAAAAAATCTCATTGACACATTCATACTTGCTAAAGGGATCAGCCAGGATATGTCGCCACAACCCCCTGTACGGTTTACAAACACAAAAAAAAATAATCAACTCACCCTTGGTCCGGTGACTGTGACCGCATCTGCATGACAATACTGGACTTCTCTCTCGAGATCCCAACACCGTAGAGTCAGACAGATACTCCACGCCCCTGCTCTGACACGCAGGCCAGCTCAGGTCCGCCGCCACAGCATCACCAAACACTGAAACAACATATCAAAATATTAAATAGTGGCCTTATACAACACCATATCCCCAACTGATCTGTTTCCCCCTAGCGGTGCTGGTTTGCGCTAAGAAGCACTGGTTTTGTTTTTCATTTATCGCTAACATGTATATATCATAACATATTTACCAACAATATATATATACCCCTCTTAAAATTCCATCTACTTACCCTTATCAACTTTACCCCAAAATTCAAAATCATTGCCCTGATTCCCATCAGAATTTAAGCAAACAGACGACTGACTTATTAACATTTCCCATTACCATATTACATTTCTCTCATCCCCAATTTAAAAATGCATTTAAAATAGTTAACTTCATAAAATTCTCTTAAACTAACAAACACAATATAACATAAGAAAATATAATACACTTCTAATTCACATTAAAATAAACAATTGGTATTTAAAATGTTACACACATTAAGTTGGCATATGAAATCAGAAAATTACTTTTAAACTTGATTTACTCTTATTAATTCGTTTCTCAAAATTACAAAAATTATTTTATTTTATTTATTTTTTTTTTTTTTTCAATTCTGGCCATCATTATTCCATTTCATTACTTTGGGTGATTCTACGTTATTCCTTATAATTTACTTTATCAACTTGGCATTTACTCACAAACTTCCCCTTTCATTACTCTAACGCTCCCTTACAAAATCTTTAACTAGTATGACACCCCACTATCAAAATTCTACTAACCCTTCTCTACCTCTAACTACTTACTATTTTAACTCCAATCGCCACCTTCTACTCTTATATAAAAAAAAATACTCTCTAACCCTTTGTACATAGGATACGTGTTTCCTTCCCACAACTCATTCCCTTATGTTGGTCCCTGGACTCCCCCTAGGTAACCCTTTCCGGCGCCAATCGGTCCCTATCCCGTCCCAACCCTTATGTTGCGGACTCCCACATTACACTACCACTACTACAAAATTGCCATCCCCAAAAATCTCAATCTCATAACTTCACTACAACTACAACAAATTAACATCAACAAAATAAACAATATATCGCTCAAAACTCTACATAAAATCTCCATAACTACTGTGTCTCCACTTATACTTCTCAAAATTCTATAACATATACTAACTCAAAACAACATTGCATTATTTTCATCTCTCATTCTCTTTAACTTTTACTTCGATTTGAACAGATCTATATGTCCCACAAAATTCAACTTGAATTGACTCAAACATTTTATTCAACTAATTACTATCACCCACTTCTATCTTTTACAACCCATTGAAAATTTTACCTATCACAACTATTTTTCATTTTATTTTTAAATCTATAAACACATTGAAAACATATTATTATATTTTTATAATACTTATTCCTAACATACTAATGCAATCAACACAATAAGACATAATAACACAATATAAGAAGTAGTTAGTGCATCTATTTTTTAAATTCAAACAAAATTATTGAGTAGCAAATCATCATTATTAATTAAAATATATCAAATTTTTAATACGTTATCCCCTTGGATAACCTCCCAGCCACACACACACTATTATAATACATTACATAACATAATACACAAATATACATTGAACCAACAATTCTCTTTTAACTAATTTATCTAAAAATTTATAAACATTATTTAAAATTTTTCATTAACTCTTTTTATTTATCCTCATTATTTATTTATCCTGTGTTGCAATCAGCTTTTCAAAATTGCTTAAAATTTATTATTAACATATATTTTTAATCATTAAGTTATTCCACAAAATTCCACAAAATAAACCATTTAACATTTATTTAGTTATTCATGATTATTAAATTAAAATCTCATCACACAATTTAATTACCTTATAAAATTCAAACACATAACATTCAATCACAATATCTAAACATCTCATATTATTTACTTCAATTGATTATTAAAATTAAATATTCATTTGATTATTAAAATAACATATTTCAATTATTATCAACATTCTACAAATCAGTAATTATTGTCTTCATAATTATTGTAACATTTAATTATAATGCAAAAATATTAATAATATTATTATTATTAATACAACATTTTCCAAAACATATACACATTACTTTTCTAACATTTCACAATACACACAAATGAATTCAATATTATTTACAAAATATGCGTCAAAACTGTTCAAGTGTATCTCACTTCAGATGTCCAAATCAGCAAGGTCATTACCAAAAATTTACAATATTTAAAAATGTCCCAACACTGATCTTTTAGCTCATCCTCCATCGTCATATATATATCTAGTGTATTTGTAACATTCATCATTTTTATCAACATACAAATTATTATAATTGTTACTATCATAATAACTCATCAACTCTATTTCATCCATTGTACCACTATAAATCTTGTTACCATAGGTTAGGATTGTCCAGTCTATATCAGTGTTATTTGTTAATGTCAGGTAAATCGTTTTCTCGGTTTTGTATTCCTCAACTACTACGTCAGGTAAATCATTATAGTCAGGTAAGATATTATCAAAATTATTCTCTGTCTCTCTTTCAACAGGTACGTATTTCACATGATTCCTCATCACCCCTTTTATTAATTTTCTCAATTCATCATACTTTCTTTCTAACTTATATAATTCTATTTCATTCTCAACATATAACTCTCTTTCTTCATAGCACCACATCACACTCTCACAATTATTACGGACAGAGGGTACAACATTATACAACATTACTTCATTTAACAATAAGGGTCTCTTGCCCTGAAAAAACAACATTAAATCATCATCATCATTATAAACAATAAGGGGAAAATTTGCCCTCTGTCCCCATTCAATTACTACATTATTCTTCCACTCTCTCTCTATTTCATAAACACTCATTAACATTTCATTATCGCATTCTAAAACTTCATCAGTACTCTTTGTTATTATATTTTCATCATTTGCTTCTACATTATTCTTCACCCCCACTATACTCTCAAAATTGTCTACTATTTCGTCATTTTTACATTTTGTCTTACTTAAAACATTGTCACCTAATTTCTCGAACTTCTGTTCTAACTTATTTAAACTGTTTCTTATTATTTCGTTAGTGCTTTCTAAATGTTTATTCATTTCTTGTATTTCATGTTTCAACTCTTTATTCTGATTTTTTAATAACTCTTGCATATCGTTTTTCTGTTCATTAAAAAGCAATCTCATCATCTTGATCATATCATTTTCTTGTATCTCAGCCATTTTAAAAGATTTTATTATAATACCCTTTATACTATTTAATAATTATAATACATACTAATTATTATGTATATTATCTCATAATACTCCTTATATAATTCGACAAATAATTCAATACATCCATAACACTATCAAAACATAACCTCATGTCTACGTCTAATTTACGTACATACGTAAATACACATTCCAAACAACCATATCATTTCTTCAACAGGTCCACATTTGCATAATTTAATTTATGCAAACGGTCCAGCTGTAAGGGCGCCACTGCTATATGAATAATTAATCGTCTTTTTTATTTAAATTTATTATTACACTTTGTAAAACTTTTATACTTTAGGCTGGAGTAGCAGCCATATTGTTGAGTACCAACTTAAACTCATTATGTCCAGGATCTCGTTAGACGTGTTGGAAACCACATGGTTGTCTGAAATAACTATTACTTCACATTGAATGTTATAATCACTATTACTTTATTAATTTCAAAAAAGAAAAGAAAACATCATCAAGTTATATTGTTGATACAAAACACCAAATTTCCTCTCTCCCTCATACTTTTTTACTTTCGCAATTTTAGTATGTTTAAGTATTAGTAAAAATGATCATTTTGCTTAAGCAATTTCAAACTAGAATATACAATAAACCTAAGATTAATTTTCGAACGGAAACCAGCACTTCATGATATATATATATAATTAAACAAAACCCCTCACACACTCTCACATTCAATCCATTTTAAAATTTTCCCCTTAGACTCCCATTTTGTTTTAATCTTCCCCATGTGTTTTGAATTCCTGACAAAGATAATAAATTTTGGTAATGTTGTGCAAGACTTATCTGCCTCGAGTCCGAATTTTAGTCCCGACGACGTCACATCGTTTTCAGTGCGCACTTTCACTTTATTACATGATTTCCGAATTGTTATATTATGGATAAAACTGTTAATCACATTTTAATAAGAATTTTGAATGTTTAGCCACATTTTGAAATATATTATTCACATTCTATTGGTTTTGCGGGCGCATCGGCGAACACAATAACTTCGCCCGGAAACCGGCGAACCGGCGACGCACAGTGGTTAGCGTCTGTATCACTCAGATGTTGTTTTGCGACTGTTTTTTCGGTTGTGTCACAATGTTGCTGGCGTGACACACCCAGGATAGGCTCTGACGAAACCGATGACACACAGTTGTTATGTAATTTGCTGACGCAACACATCGCCTGACACGATTATGTCATTTGTTGTTACATAACGTGTTTACGTTTTCCGGGTTCGTCATTGTCCTTGAACTGATTTTGGTACAGTTGTTGGCTGTTATTAAACTGTTTATATGAATATCATTAAATAATTGTCACAGTCAATGCTACCACGTTGCGATCGCTTCCACAATAACAAATTTACCTCTCGGTCACAAAATTTTCCTATCACTCAACAAGTTATTTATTATTTATAAAAAAAAATACAAATTCTGTTATTACCCCAGGTATGCCCAGAAATGCCCCGCTACAAAGTATCAAACAACAATGTACCAGAAATTAGGTACAAAACACAACAAGAAATGTATTACCATTAGTTTAAGAATATTTGTGTTATTGTTTAGAAAAAATAGTGTAAACATGTGTATTAATCAACAATTAAACCATTGTAATAGAATACCATAATGAAGTCATAATAGTAGTAGCAAATACTGCACAAGAATACGTTGTACATTGATACATAACCCCATAGGAAATGCACCTATAAAACAAAAAATCATATATGTTAATTGAACCAAGCAATCATCAACAATTGTCTCAATCAAAGATTCATTATAAATAATGATGCACGCTAATAAATAATGTCTTATACTGAAAGGCACTGCACATAAAGAAGATTAAATATAATAGCACAAAGCTAGATGAAAGGGAACCCAATATGACAAATTAGTTAAGCAAAATACATTATTAAAACTTGTACAAAGATCACTGAAAGTGTTACCAGTAGTTAGAAAAACATCTAGTACTACTATGAGAACAGATTATAAGTGTAATAATAATAGTATTATGATCAAAATATTGGAAACTAACAGACTATGAATGAATAGCCAGATGTAAACAAAGACAATGTGACAAACTAGTTAAGCAAAATACCTTACTAAAACTTACACAGAGATTGATGAAAGTGTTACCAGTATTTAGAAGGACATCTAATACTACTATGAGAACAGATCATGAGCATAAGAATAGTAATTTTATAGACAAATTATTGAAAACTAAATGACTATGATGGTGGAATCAGAATGTAAACAAACACTATGTAGCAAGTTATTCAAGCAAAATGCACCATCCAAACTTGTTCAAAGGTAAATAAAAATGTTATCAGTAGTCAGAAGGACATCTGATACTACTATGAGAATATATATCAAATGTAATAATAACAATTTAGTTATTGATTTATTAAAAAATAACTGACTACCATGTCATAACCTGATGTAAACAAACCCAATACTAGGAATTGAAAGGTTTTCAGATAGCGAAAGACTAACAAATATATTAAATAAACTAGGTACTATAGTTGTACACTATTTGCATTTTCAACATTATATACATTATGTGGAAAAACAAAAACAAAGTTATAATTTAAAAGAAAAGAGATCAGAAGGTAGTTAGATAAGACTACTAGTATATGAAACACAACATTGTTCATATAATAAAGTGTAAACCGATGTAAATAGATATTTATATTATTGTTAGAATACAAAACAAATGTCATTAGATAAGGAATAATAGTATTATAGGCGATTATAAATAATCGAATATGGACGCTTGAGACGCCATTATCAAACATTGTTTGAATAATAATTACTCCCAAATTTTGTATTAAGCAATTGAGAAATGGACTCAAAACGTTTAATAAGCAGTGTTATTGTGTAATTAGATAAGATTTGGTGAAATAAACTTATTAATTTTAAGATTCACCATAGGAATTTGTGAAATCATTGTAGTGAGTTAATAATGGACGGATTTCATTCTTGTTTGGACTTTATTTAAAGCCCAGGATGTCCGCGATCTATTGCCACTAACTATTCAACGATATGACAACTAATAAAAAAGTTATAACGATTATAAACTTTTTAATCATTTTGTGCATCAACGTTTACGTCACTATAATCTCAAACCCATATTGATATTGATAAATAAAGTTAACTGATAAATAATATAATAAATATAGTTAATTGATATTGATATAAACCCATAATTATCTCAAATTGATAAAAAATTAAAGGTTTTCTTAAACCAAGGTGTTTTGGGTCGGAGAGTTCGAAAAATTGAACCAATCAAATGAATTAAAACCAGCAGACAAGCCAGAGACGCTTAGGAGAAGCGTCACAGTCATCTTTCAATCATCAAGGAGTCAACACGCATAATTCGATGGGCAAGGTCGATGAAGAAGTTTTATTTGAATTGTGCGCGACACATACATGAGTCACGCTACACACACCTAACCTACACATAACAAAGAATTAACGAGTGTACAGTGCGGAGTGAATATAATAATAAAATACAGCCAGTGTATAATATCGGTCGTATTTTCGAGTTTTGTGTTTGTAAAAAACCAGGGAGTACTATATTTTCATTATTTAAAAAATAAAACGGAATTAATAATTCCTGTTAATTATTGTTTGGGTACTACTTTAGTCAGTAGTATCGAAGTGTAGTAATTCTGATGAAAGTTATCAGAATTAATAAAAGAATTATTTCGCATTTTATTAATTTAAGAAATAAATGTTTTTACGACTTACCATAATTAAAAGAGTCAATATTAATTTAAATATTACAAAATATGAGTGCCACGAATAGTCGCTCAATTGACTCATGTCGTTTTGATTTGACTAATGAAAATATTTTTATTTTTTGCGAAAAAATATTCTAGTTAACTGATAGTTACGCATCAGATGTATTATGAATAGTATATATATGTTTAGATTATTAAGAACTCAATGAATAATATATTTAACCATAATAACTACTTACGTTATTAGCTAACCTAGAAATAATAACAACAACTTGTCACCTTTTTTCATAATTCTGTTCTCAAGTAATACAAACCAAATGAAAGCTATCACAAGAGTTTTTTTTTATTATAAACTTTTTCTCTTGTCAATAAATAATTTTTATAGCCAACTATTAAATAATAATAGTAATTTTTAGCAGTGCAACTCAACGCACGTGTTATTACAGTAAATACTGTGTACTGTATCCCGCGTACGATGGTACGATAGTTATCGATTATATAGTACCGACTTTCAATTTTAATATTTGTTGTTTGTTTTCTATTAATTCTTTATTAAATATTGTTATAAAACACAACATCTTGTATCTGGTATCATGCCACTTCAAAGATCACACGAACTTGGTAATGTAACTATGTAAAGAGGACATAACCTCTCTAACTAAAATTATTGTATTAACCTTCAGTGTTACCAGCCTTGAGGTTAAAAAGAGTTTCTTTTTATAAAAATTGTTCATAATAATTATTTTTCTGTAAGACTATTAGTGATTGATTGTTGATTTTAAAAGAGTTGATGGTATTCTAGAACTGTTAATAAATCTCAATTATTTTTTACCAGTGGAAAGAGTCTTTAATTTCAAAATTAAAATAGTTTAGCTATCATAACTAGTTCTATCAGAAGGTGGCGGCAGAATTTGAATATTTATTATAATTCAAATCATAATTCAGTCTTTATTTTATTTTATTGTGCATGCTTATCACGTACGATATTCAAATAGAATATCCACATGTACGTATAGAGTGTATGTTACAGCAGAAGCAGTCACCCAACAGAACAGTAATATCATCCACATATGGTAAGTGGGGAGGTGAACAGTGGAGTGCGAAAATACTTTTTAAATTGAAGGATTTAAACGGGAATACTCACACAACTATTAATAACAATCAAACCGCTAATAATAATTACATTTTGAGATTTTATTATCTCATATCGTTGTGGATACCGGAGCGTATCTGCAATCACATACAATTATACACAACACAAATCTATCAATATCTGTTCAATAACAGATTGACGAATCCAACGCGGAGCTTTAATTGATATTACCCCGAATCTGTCTTATAACAGATTGGCGCTCCATCGCGGGGCAGGATTAACAGAGATAATAATTCAAATAACATCTACATCAACTACACTATCAAATCTGTCTTATAACAATATCTGCCAGTAATCCACTTAAAGGAGACCCCATGGCTAACCCTTCTCCTTGTTTAAAAAAATTGCCGTCAAATGTAAAATAATTTTGTTTCAACACTATTCGTAATATCCAGATTAATTCCTTAATTTCCTGTTGATTTAATATTGCCGTATTAAGTAAATTGTTTTGGAGAATCTCTATTGTTTCTTGTATAGGTATATTTGTGTATAAATTGACAATATCAAAAGAAACCAGCTTATAACTCGGTAATAAGTCGATGGAATTAATTTTTTTTTATGAAATCTTTATTGTTCTTGATACTATGATTATTCTCTAGCTTTATACTGTTTTTTATTATATGTTGAAGTTTTTTTGCGATTTTGTACCCAGGTGCCGACGTGTAGTTAACTAAGGGACGTATTGGCATGTTGTCCTTATGTATTTTTGGCAAACCTGTGAATGCGGGTGCCTGTGCATTAATTTGTTTAATGTGGTGTCTAACATTTGCGTCAAACAAATTTATGCATTTGTGCACAGCGGAATTTAGTTCCTTTGTGTACTTGCTGGTGGGGTCATGCTCAAGTGTCTTAATAATGTTATTGTTAATAAATTCATAACATTTCTGCATGTAATCTGCTTGACTCAATACAACTACAGTATTGCCTTTATCGGCTTTGGTAACTATTGCCTTATTTATTTCAATCTTTTGTTTTATTGTTTTCATAAGGTTGAGCTCCTTCTTGTATTTTAGAAACTGGTTTTTATTTGTACTTAAGCCATCCATTTTTAATATGCGATCCAATTTACTGTTGATTACCGATCGTGTTACTTGTTGGGTTTCTTGGTTTTTAATGCAGTTTATAGCAGCTTCAGCATTTATAACTCCACGTAATAGGCTGTTTTTGCTAAGTTTAGGTAAGTTATATTGTAAACCTTTAGATAATAATTCTGTCTCGTCACTAGATAATTCGATATTGGTATAATTTACTACGCGTTTATAAAAGTTATGTTTACAATTTACGTTATCATACATGTGTTGTTTCTTGTATAGGTTATCAAACTTCTTAATGTGTTTCGAGATAATGACTTTAATTACTTCTCTTATCTGTGCTTCTATCAATTCCATAACATTGCTAATGATAGCAGGATGCAAACTGTCTAATACTTTCAAATGTGCAATATACAAAATACGGTTCAATCTGTCCTTTTTCACATACAATTGCTTAATTTCTTCTTTTTGCCATATCTTCTGTGCTATTGATTTAGTTTTAACCGCTGCTAATGACTTATTTTGAATATTAATTTGGAAAAATTTGGTGTTATGTTGTTTTGCAAACATTTCTTAATGAATTTAATGTTGAGACTAGTCTTAATTATTTTCATCTTAACGTTCTTATATTTATAGACCAGGTTTGCCTGACCGGCTTCAAGATTCATTATATTTGGTCTCCAGTCGCAGTGAAATTGAAATAAATAAATACCTTTTTCTTTATCCGTGCTGCGACTACGTCTTTGATGTCTTACGACATGTTTCGGGAACACGTTCCCATCATCAGGTAAAATTGTTTTTTCTTCTAGTTCATAACGAACGTGTCAAGAATATAATAATTAAAACACATCAACACATAACACAATGAGTATGATAGAACTCAGTCCACGTAACAGTGCGCACTGCCGTACTATAACTGACCGCGTAATCAAACTATATATTCGGCTGGTGTACACGAGCGTTATCACTCTTCAATACAGTATCATATAAACAGCGAGATTTAAATGTTAATTGATCATTAAGCAGTAGGTTTGGTTGAAATAAAAGCGCTTTATATATTTCATATTCTTCCATGGCATCCATGTATCGGCTCTTACTGCATATATGTATGGGCGTAAAGTTATCTGTGAAAGCACTATAACTGTGATTGCTGTTTACCAGATGTAAAGCAAAGTTGGATTTGATTGACTTGATGTTCCTTTTTGGCAAATGTTCTTTATATCTGTCTTTAAATTTCCTGCCCGTTTGTCCTATGTAGAATTTATCACATTCACTACACTGGATTCTATATATGCCAGAACTGTTTTCGGTTGTTTTTTGTGTTCGAGGTTTTAATATGTTCAATATGTTATTGGTAGTTTTGAAGGACACGATGATGTCTAATTTTCTTAATTCATTTTTTATTATATTAGGAATCACATTAGTATATTCAACTGAAATATAATGGTTCTTTTTACCATCTAATTTTAATTTTCTTTCCATTTTATTCCTACGTTTGCGAATTAAGTTATCTATTATATCACTTTTATATCCATTATTGACAGCTATATGTTTAATAATATTTACTTCATCTTGAAAATCTTCCTGGTTCATAGGTATAGTTAAAAGTCTATTTACGAAAGCATTAAAAGAGGCCATTTTCTGCGTATATGGGTGGAATGAATCAGCATGGACAGTTATATCCGTGGTAGTAGGTTTCCTGTATATTTTATATGTGATACAATCAGCGTTTCTTCGAACAGAAAGGTCTAAAAAGTTTAGGCAATTTTCATTTTCTACTTCCATGGTGAATTTTATGTTGTTATTTATGTTGTTCATGTATTTGAGTAACATGTCCATTTGTCTACAAGTGCCATTAAAAATCATGAACGTATCGTCAACATATCGCGTGTATGAGATAATTTTATCGTGGTAACTGTTACAGTTAGATAGCAGATAATTATTTTCATAAAAGTAAAGGTATATATCTGCCAGTAATCCACTTGAAGGAGACCCCATGGCTAACCCTTCTCCTTGTTTAAAAAACTTGCCGTCAAATGTAAAATAATTTTGTTTCAACACTATTCGTAATATCAAGATTAATTCGTTAATTTCCTGTTGATTTAATATTGCCGTATTAAGTAAATTGTTTTGGAGAATCTCTATTGTTTCTTGTATAGGTATATTTGTGTATAAATTGACAATATCAAAAGAAACCAGCTTATAACTCGGTAATAAGTCGATGGAATTAATTTTGTTTATGAAATCTTTATTGTTCTTGATACTATGATTATTCTCTAGCTTTATACTGTTTTTTATTATATGTTGAAGTTTTTTTGCGATTTTGTACCCAGGTGCCGACGTGTAGTTAACTAAGGGACGTATTGGCATGTTGTTCTTATGTATTTTTGGCAAACCTGTGAATGCGGGTGCCTGTGCATTTATTTGTTTAATGTGGTGTCTAACATTTGCGTCAAACAAATTTATGCATTTGTTCACAGCGGAATTTAGTTCCTTTGTGTACTTGCTGGTGGGGTCATGCTCAAGTGTCTTAATAATGTTATTGTTAATAAATTCATAACATTTCTGCGTGTAATCTGCTTGACTCAATACAACTACAGTATTGCCTTTATCGGCTTTGGTAACTATTGCCTTATTTATTTCAATCTTTTGTTTTATTGTTTTCATAAGGTTGAGCTCCTTCTTGTATTTTAGAAACTGGTTTTTATTTGTACTTAAGCCATCCATTTTTAATATGCGATCCAATTTACTGTTGATTACCGATCGTGTTACTTGTTGGGTTTCTTGGTTTTTAATGCATTTTATAGCAGCTTCAGCGTTTATAACTCCACGTAATAGGCTGTTTTTGCTAAGTTTAGGTAAGTTACATTGTAAACCTTTAGATAATAATTCTGTCTCGTCACTAGATAATTCGATATTGGTACCATTTACTACGCGTTTATAAAAGTTATGTTTACAATTTACGTTATCATACATGTGTTGTTTCTTGTATAGGTTATCAAACTTCTTAATGTGTTTCGAGATAATGACTTTAATTACTTCTCTTATCTGTGCTTCTATCAATTCCATAACATTGCTAATGATAGCAGGATGCAAACTGTCTAATACTTTCAAATGTGCAATATACAAAATACGGTTCAATCTGTCCTTTTTCACATACAATTGCTTAATTTCTTCTTTTTGCCATATCTTCTGTGCTATTGATTTAGTTTTAACCGCTGCTAATGACTTATTTTGAATATTAATTTGGAAAAATTTGGTGTTATGTTGTTTTGTAAACATTTCTTAATGAATTTAATGTTGAGACTAGTCTTAATTATTTTCATCTTAACGTTCTTATATTTATAGACCAGGTTTGCCTGACCGGCTTCAAGATTCATTATATTTGGTCTCCAGTCGCAGTGAAATTGAAATAACATGTTTCGGGACACGTTCCCATCATCAGGTAAAATTGTTTTTTCTTCTAGTTCATAACGAACGTGTCAAGAATATAATAATTAAAACACATCAACACATAACACAATGAGTATGATAGAACTCAGTCCACGTAACAGTGCGCACTGCCGTACTATAACTGACCGCGTAATCAAACTATATATTCGGCTGGTGTACACGAGCGTTATCACTCTTCAATACAGTATCATATAAACAGTGAGATTTAAATGTTAATTGATCATTAAGCAGTAGGTTTGGTTGAAATAAAAGCGCTTTATATATTTCATATTCTTCCATGGCATCCATGTATCGGCTCTTACTGCATATATGTATGGGCGTAAAGTTATCTGTGAAAGCACTATAACTGTGATTGCTGTTTACCAGATGTAAAGCAAAGTTGGATTTGATTGACTTGATGTTCCTTTTTGGCAAATGTTCTTTATATCTGTCTTTAAATTTCCTGCCCGTTTGTCCTATGTAGAATTTATCACATTCACTACACTGGATTCTATATATGCCAGAACTGTTTTCGGTTGTTTTTTGTGTTCGAGGTTTTAATATGTTCAATATGTTATTGGTAGTTTTGAAGGACACGATGATGTCTAATTTTCTTAATTCATTTTTTATTATATTAGGAATCACATTAGTATATTCAACTGAAATATAATGGTTCTTTTTACCATCTAATTTTAATTTTCTTTCCATTTTATTCCTACGTTTGCGAATTAAGTTATCTATTATATCACTTTTATATCCATTATTGACAGCTATATGTTTAATAATATTTACTTCATCTTGAAAATCTTCCTGGTTCATAGGTATAGTTAAAAGTCTATTTACGAAAGCATTAAAAGAGGCCATTTTCTGCGTATATGGGTGGAATGAATCAGCATGGACAGTTATATCCTTGGTAGTAGGTTTCCTGTATATTTTATGTGTGATACAATCAGCGTTTCTTCGAACAGAAAGGTCTAAAAAGTTTAGGCAATTTTCATTTTCTACTTCCATGGTGAATTTTATGTTGTTATTTATGTTGTTCATGTATTTGAGTAACATGTCCATTTGTCTACAAGTGCCATTAAAAACCATGAACGTATCGTCAACATATCGCGTGTATGAGATAATTTTATCGTGGTAACTGTTACAGTTAGATAGCAGATAATTATTTTCATAAAAGTAAAGGTATATATCTGCCAGTAATCCACTTGAAGGAGACCCCATGGCTAACCCTTCTCCTTGTTTAAAAAACTTGCCGTCAAATGTAAAATAATTTTGTTTCAACACTATTCGTAATATCAAGATTAATTCGTTAATTTCCTGTTGATTTAATATTGCCGTATTAAGTAAATTGTTTTGGAGAATCTCTATTGTTTCTTGTATAGGTATATTTGTGTATAAATTGACAATATCAAAAGAAACCAGCTTATAACTCGGTAATAAGTCGATGGAATTAATTTTGTTTATGAAATCTTTATTGTTCTTGATACTATGATTATTCTCTAGCTTTATACTGTTTTTTATTATATGTTGAAGTTTTTTTGCGATTTTGTACCCAGGTGCCGACGTGTAGTTAACTAAGGGACGTATTGGCATGTTGTTCTTATGTATTTTTGGCAAACCTGTGAATGCGGGTGCCTGTGCATTTATTTGTTTAATGTGGTGTCTAACATATGCGTCAAACAAATTTATGATTTTGTTCACAGCGGAATTTAGTTCCTTTGTGTACTTGCTGGTGGGGTCATGCTCAAGTGTCTTAATAATGTTATTGTTAATAAATTCATAACATTTCTGCGTGTAATCTGCTTGACTCAATACAACTACAGTATTGCCTTTATCGGCTTTGGTAACTATTGCCTTATTTATTTCAATCTTTTATTTTATTGTTTTCATAAGGTTGAGCTCCTTCTTGTATTTTAGAAACTGGTTTTTATTTGTACTTAAGCCATCCATTTTTAATATGCGATCCAATTTACTGTTGATTACCGATCGTGTTACTTGTTGGGTTTCTTGGTTTTTAATGCATTTTATAGCAGCTTCAGCGTTTATAACTCCACGTAATAGGCTGTTTTTGCTAAGTTTAGGTAAGTTACATTGTAAACCTTTAGATAATAATTCTGTCTCGTCACTAGATAATTCGATATTGGTATCATTTACTACGCGTTTATAAAAGTTATGTTTACAATTTACGTTATCATACATGTGTTGTTTCTTGTATAGGTTATCAAACTTCTTAATGTGTTTCGAGATAATGACTTTAATTACTTCTCTTATCTGTGCTTCTATCAATTCCATAACATTGCTAATGATAGCAGGATGCAAACTGTCTAATACTTTCAAATGTGCAATATACAAAATACGGTTCAATCTGTCCTTTTTCACATACAATTGCTTAATTTCTTCTTTTTGCCATATCTTCTGTGCTATTGATTTAGTTTTAACCGCTGCTAATGACTTATTTTGAATATTAATTTGGAAAAATTTGGTGTTATGTTGTTTTGTAAACATTTCTTAATGAATTTAATGTTGAGACTAGTTTTAATTATTTTCATCTTAACGTTCTTATATTTATAGACCAGGTTTGCCTGACCGGCTTCAAGATTCATTATATTTGGTCTCCAGTCGCAGTGAAATTGAAATAAATAAATACCTTTTTCTTTATCCGTGCTGCGACTACGTCTTTGATGTCTTACGACATGTTTCGGGAACACGTTCCCATCATCAGGTAAAATTGTTTTTTCTTCTAGTTCATAACGAACGTGACAAGAATTTAATAATTAAAACACATCAACACATAACACAATGAGTATGATAGAACTCAGTCCACGTAACAGTGCGCACTGCCGTACTATAACTGACCGCGTAATCAAACTATATATTCGGCTGGTGTACACGAGCGTTATCACTCTTCAATACAGTATCATATAAACAGTGAGATTTAAATGTTAATTGATCATTAAGCAGTAGGTTTGGTTGAAATAATAGCGCTTTATATATTTCATATTCTTCCATGGAATCCATGTATCGGCTCTTACTGCATATATGTATGGGCGTAAAGTTATCTGTGAAAGCACTATAACTGTGATTGCTGTTTACCAGATGTAAAGCAAAGTTGGATTTGATTGACTTGATGTTCCTTTTTGGCAAATGTTCTTTATATCTGTCTTTAAATTTCCTGCCCGTTTGTCCTATGTAGAATTTATCACATTCACTACACTGGATTCTATATATGCCAGAACTGTTTTCGGTTGTTTTTTGTGTTCGAGGTTTTAATATGTTCAATATGTTATTGGTAGTTTTGAAGGACACGATGATGTCTAATTTTCTTAATTCATTTTTTATTATATTAGAAATCACATTAGTATATTCAACTGAAATATAATGGTTCTTTTTACCATCTAATTTTAATTTTCTTTCCATTTTATTCCTACGTTTGCGAATTAAGTTATCTATTATATCACTTTTATATCCATTATTGACAGCTATATGTTTAATAATATTTACTTCATCTTGAAAATCTTCCTGGTTCATAGGTATAGTTAAAAGTCTATTTACGAAAGCATTAAAAGAGGCCATTTTCTGCGTATATGGGTGGAATGAATCAGCATGGACAGTTATATCCGTGGTAGTAGGTTTCCTGTATATTTTATGTGTGATACAATCAGCGTTTCTTCGAACAGAAAGGTCTAAAAAGTTTAGGCAATTTTCATTTTCTACTTCCATGGTGAATTTTATGTTGTTATTTATGTTGTTCATGTATTTGAGTAACATGTCCATTTGTCTACAAGTGCCATTAAAAACCATGAACGTATCGTCAACATATCGCGTGTATGAGATAATTTTATCGTGGTAACTGTTACAGTTAGATAGCAGATAATTATTTTCATAAAAGTAAAGGTATATATCTGCCAGTAATCCACTTGAAGGAGACCCCATGGCTAACCCTTCTCCTTGTTTAAAAAACTTGCCGTCAAATGTAAAATAATTTTGTTTCAACACTATTCGTAATATCAAGATTAATTCCTTAATTTCCTGTTGATTTAATATTGCCGTATTAAGTAAATTGTTTTGGAGAATCTCTATTGTTTCTTGTATAGGTATATTTGTGTATAAATTGACAATATCAAAAGAAACCAGCTTATAACTCGGTAATAAGTCGATGGAATTAATTTTGTTTATGAAATCTTTATTGTTCTTGATACTATGATTATTCTCTAGCTTTATACTGTTTTTTATTATATGTTGAAGTTTTTTTGCGATTTTGTACCCAGGTGCCGACGTGTAGTTAACTAAGGGACGTATTGGCATGTTGTTCTTATGTATTTTTGGCAAACCTGTGAATGCGGGTGCCTGTGCATTTATTTGTTTAATGTGGTGTCTAACATTTGCGTCAAACAAATTTATGCATTTGTTCACAGCGGAATTTAGTTCCTTTGTGTACTTGCTGGTGGGGTCATGCTCAAGTGTCTTAATAATGTTATTGTTAATAAATTCATAACATTTCTGCGTGTAATCTGCTTGACTCAATACAACTACAGTATTGCCTTTATCGGCTTTGGTAACTATTGCCTTATTTATTTCAATCTTTTGTTTTATTGTTTTCATAAGGTTGAGCTCCTTCTTGTATTTTAGAAACTGGTTTTTATTTGTACTTAAGCCATCCATTCTTAATATGCGATCCAATTTACTGTTGATTACCGATCGTGTTACTTGTTGGGTTTCTTGGTTTTTAATGCATTTTATAGCAGCTTCAGCGTTTATAACTCCACGTAATAGGCTGTTTTTGCTAAGTTTAGGTAAGTTACATTGTAAACCTTTAGATAATAATTCTGTCTCGTCACTAGATAATTCGATATTGGTATCATTTACTACGTGTTTATAAAAGTTATGTTTACAATTTACGTTATCATACATGTGTTGTTTCTTGTATAGGTTATCAAACTTCTTAATGTGTTTCGAGATAATGACTTTAATTACTTCTCTTATCTGTGCTTCTATCAATTCCATAACATTGCTAATGATAGCAGGATGCAAACTGTCTAATACTTTCAAATGTGCAATATACAAAATACGGTTCAATCTGTCCTTTTTCACATACAATTGCTTAATTTCTTCTTTTTGCCATATCTTCTGTGCTATTGATTTAGTTTTAACCGCTGCTAATGACTTATTTTGAATATTAATTTGGAAAAATTTGGTGTTATGTTGTTTTGTAAACATTTCTTAATGAATTTAATGTTGAGACTAGTCTTAATTATTTTCATCTTAACGTTCTTATATTTATAGACCAGGTTTGCCTGACCGGCTTCAAGATTCATTATATTTGGTCTCCAGTCGCAGTGAAATTGAAATAAATAAATACCTTTTTCTTTATCCGTGCTGCGACTACGTCTTTGATGTCTTACGACATGTTTCGGGAACACGTTCCCATCATCAGGTAAAATTGTTTTTTCTTCTAGTTCATAACGAACGTGACAAGAATTTAATAATTAAAACACATCAACACATAACACAATGAGTATGATAGAACTCAGTTCACGTAACAGTGCGCACTGCCGTACTATAACTGACCGCGTAATCAAACTATATATTCGGCTGGTGTACACGAGCGTTATCACTCTTCAATACAGTATCACATAAACAGTGAGATTTAAATGTTAATTGATCATTAAGCAGTAGGTTTGGTTGAAATAAAAGCGCTTTATATATTTCATATTCTTCCATGGCATCCATGTATCGGCTCTTACTGCATATATGTATGGGCGTAAAGTTATCTGTGAAAGCACTATAACTGTGATTGCTGTTTACCAGATGTAAAGCAAAGTTGGATTTGATTGACTTGATGTTCCTTTTTGGCAAATGTTCTTTATATCTGTCTTTAAATTTCCTGCCCGTTTGTCCTATGTAGAATTTATCACATTCACTACACTGGATTCTATATATGCCAGAACTGTTTTCGGTTGTTTTTTGTGTTCGAGGTTTTAATATGTTCAATATGTTATTGGTAGTTTTGAAGGACACGATGATGTCTAATTTTCTTAATTCATTTTTTATTATATTAGGAATCACATTAGTATATTCAACTGAAATATAATGGTTCTTTTTACCATCTAATTTTAATTTTCTTTCCATTTTATTCCTACGTTTGCGAATTAAGTTATCTATTATATCACTTTTATATCCATTATTGACAGCTACATGTTTAATAATATTTACTTCATCTTGAAAATCTTCCTGGTTCATAGGTATAGTTAAAAGTCTATTTACGAAAGCATTAAAAGAGGCCATTTTCTGCGTATATGGGTGGAATGAATCAGCATGGACAGTTATATCCGTGGTAGTAGGTTTCCTGTATATTTTATATGTGATACAATCAGCGTTTCTTCGAACAGAAAGGTCTAAAAAGTGTAGGCAATTTTCATTTTCTACTTCCATGGTGAATTTTATGTTGTTATTTATGTTGTTCATATATTTGAGTAACATGTCCATTTGTCTACAAGTGCCATTAAAAACCATGAACGTATCGTCAACATATCGCGTGTATGAGATAATTTTATCATGGTAACTGTTACAGTTAGATAGCACATAATTATTTTCATAAAAGTAAAGGTATATATCTGCCAGTAATCCACTTAAAGGAGACCCCATGGCTAACCCTTCTCCTTGTTTAAAAAACTTGCCGTCAAATGTAAAATAATTTTGTTTCAACACTATTCGTAATATCAAGATTAATTCGTTAATTTCCTGTTGATTTAATATTGCCGTATTAAGTAAATTGTTTTGGAGAATCTCTATTGTTTCTTGTATAGGTATATTTGTGTATAAATTGACAATATCAAAAGAAACCAGCTTATAACTCGGTAATAAGTCGATGGAATTAATTTTGTTTATGAAATCTTTATTGTTCTTGATACTATGATTATTCTCTAGCTTTATACTGTTTTTTATTATATGTTGAAGTTTTTTTGCGATTTTGTACCCAGGTGCCGACGTGTAGTTAACTAAGGGACGTATTGGCATGTTGTCCTTATGTATTTTTGGCAAACCTGTGAATGCGGGTGCCTGTGCATTTATTTGTTTAATGTGGTGTCTAACATTTGCGTCAAACAAATTTATGCATTTGTTCACAGCGGAATTTAGTTCCTTTGTGTACTTGCTGGTGGGGTCATGCTCAAGTGTCTTAATAATGTTATTGTTAATAAATTCATAACATTTCTGCGTGTAATCTGCTTGACTCAATACAACTACAGTATTGCCTTTATCGGCTTTGGTAACTATTGCCTTATTTATTTCAATCTTTTGTTTTATTGTTTTCATAAGGTTGAGCTCCTTCTTGTATTTTAGAAACTGGTTTTTATTTGTACTTAAGCCATCCATTTTTAATATGCGATCCAATTTACTGTTGATTACCGATCGTGTTACTTGTTGGGTTTCTTGGTTTTTAATGCATTTTATAGCAGCTTCAGCGTTTATAACTCCACGTAATAGGCTGTTTTTGCTAAGTTTAGGTAAGTTATATTGTAAACCTTTAGATAATAATTCTGTCTCGTCACTAGATAATTCGATATTGGTATAATTTACTACGCGTTTATAAAAGTTATGTTTACAATTTACATTATCATACATGTGTTGTTTCTTGTATAGGTTATCAAACTTCTTAATGTGTTTCGAGATAATGACTTTAATTACTTCTCTTATCTGTGCTTCTATCAATTCCATAACATTGCTAATGATAGCAGGATGCAAACTGTCTAATACTTTCAAATGTGCAATATACAAAATACGGTTCAATCTGTCCTTTTTCACATACAATTGCTTAATTTCTTCTTTTTGCCATATCTTCTGTGCTATTGATTTAGTTTTAACCGCTGCTAATGACTTATTTTGAATATTAATTTGGAAAAATTTGGTGTTATGTTGTTTTGTAAACATTTCTTAATGAATTTAATGTTGAGACTAGTCTTAATTATTTTCATCTTAACGTTCTTATATTTATAGACCAGGTTTGCCTGACCGGCTTCAAGATTAATTATATTTGGTCTCCAGTCGCAGTGAAATTGAAATAAATAAATACCTTTTTCTTTATCCGTGCTGCGACTACGTCTTTGATGTCTTACGACATGTTTCGGGAACACGTTCCCATCATCAGGTAAAATTGTTTTTTCTTCTAGTTCATAACGAACGTGACAAGAATTTAATAATTAAAACACATCAACACATAACACAATGAGTATGATAGAACTCAGTCCACGTAACAGTGCGCACTGCCGTACTATAACTGACCGCGTAATCAAACTATATATTCGGCTGGTGTACACGAGCGTTATCACTCTTCAATACAGTATCATATAAACAGTGAGATTTAAATGTTAATTGATCATTAAGCAGTAGGTTTGGTTGAAATAATAGCGCTTTATATATTTCATATTCTTCCATGGAATCCATGTATCGGCTCTTACTGCATATATGTATGGGCGTAAAGTTATCTGTGAAAGCACTATAACTGTGATTGCTGTTTACCAGATGTAAAGCAAAGTTGGATTTGATTGACTTGATGTTCCTTTTTGGCAAATGTTCTTTATATCTGTCTTTAAATTTCCTGCCCGTTTGTCCTATGTAGAATTTATCACATTCACTACACTGGATTCTATATATGCCAGAACTGTTTTCGGTTGTTTTTTGGTTTCGAGGTTTTAATATGTTCAATATGTTATTGGTAGTTTTGAAGGACACGATGATGTCTAATTTTCTTAATTCATTTTTTATTATATTAGAAATCACATTAGTATATTCAACTGAAATATAATGGTTCTTTTTACCATCTAATTTTAATTTTCTTTCCATTTTATTCCTACGTTTGCGAATTAAGTTATCTATTATATCACTTTTATATCCATTATTGACAGCTATATGTTTAATAATATTTACTTCATCTTGAAAATCTTCCTGGTTCATAGGTATAGTTAAAAGTCTATTTACGAAAGCATTAAAAGAGGCCATTTTCTGCGTATATGGGTGGAATGAATCAGCATGGACAGTTATATCCGTGGTAGTAGGTTTCCTGTATATTTTATGTGTGATACAATCAGCGTTTCTTCGAACAGAAAGGTCTAAAAAGTTTAGGCAATTTTCATTTTCTACTTCCATGGTGAATTTTATGTTGTTATTTATGTTGTTCATGTATTTGAGTAACATGTCCATTTGTCTACAAGTGCCATTAAAAACCATGAACGTATCGTCAACATATCGCGTGTATGAGATAATTTTATCGTGGTAACTGTTACAGTTAGATAGCAGATAATTATTTTCATAAAAGTAAAGGTATATATCTGCCAGTAATCCACTTGAAGGAGACCCCATGGCTAACCCTTCTCCTTGTTTAAAAAACTTGCCGTCAAATGTAAAATAATTTTGTTTCAACACTATTCGTAATATCAAGATTAATTCCTTAATTTCCTGTTGATTTAATATTGCCGTATTAAGTAAATTGTTTTGGAGAATCTCTATTGTTTCTTGTATAGGTATATTTGTGTATAAATTGACAATATCAAAAGAAACCAGCTTATAACTCGGTAATAAGTCGATGGAATTAATTTTGTTTATGAAATCTTTATTGTTCTTGATACTATGATTATTCTCTAGCTTTATACTGTTTTTTATTATATGTTGAAGTTTTTTTGCGATTTTGTACCCAGGTGCCGACGTGTAGTTAACTAAGGGACGTATTGGCATGTTGTTCTTATGTATTTTTGGCAAACCTGTGAATGCGGGTGCCTGTGCATTTATTTGTTTAATGTGGTGTCTAACATTTGCGTCAAACAAATTTATGCATTTGTTCACAGCGGAATTTAGTTCCTTTGTGTACTTGCTGGTGGGGTCATGCTCAAGTGTCTTAATAATGTTATTGTTAATAAATTCATAACATTTCTGCGTGTAATCTGCTTGACTCAATACAACTACAGTATTGCCTTTATCGGCTTTGGTAACTATTGCCTTATTTATTTCAATCTTTTGTTTTATTGTTTTCATAAGGTTGAGCTCCTTCTTGTATTTTAGAAACTGGTTTTTATTTGTACTTAAGCCATCCATTCTTAATATGCGATCCAATTTACTGTTGATTACCGATCGTGTTACTTGTTGGGTTTCTTGGTTTTTAATGCATTTTATAGCAGCTTCAGCGTTTATAACTCCACGTAATAGGCTGTTTTTGCTAAGTTTAGGTAAGTTACATTGTAAACCTTTAGATAATAATTCTGTCTCGTCACTAGATAATTCGATATTGGTATCATTTACTACGTGTTTATAAAAGTTATGTTTACAATTTACGTTATCATACATGTGTTGTTTCTTGTATAGGTTATCAAACTTCTTAATGTGTTTCGAGATAATGACTTTAATTACTTCTCTTATCTGTGCTTCTATCAATTCCATAACATTGCTAATGATAGCAGGATGCAAACTGTCTAATACTTTCAAATGTGCAATATACAAAATACGGTTCAATCTGTCCTTTTTCACATACAATTGCTTAATTTCTTCTTTTTGCCATATCTTCTGTGCTATTGATTTAGTTTTAACCGCTGCTAATGACTTATTTTGAATATTAATTTGGAAAAATTTGGTGTTATGTTGTTTTGTAAACATTTCTTAATGAATTTAATGTTGAGACTAGTCTTAATTATTTTCATCTTAACGTTCTTATATTTATAGACCAGGTTTGCCTGACCGGCTTCAAGATTCATTATATTTGGTCTCCAGTCGCAGTGAAATTGAAATAAATAAATACCTTTTTCTTTATCCGTGCTGCGACTACGTCTTTGATGTCTTACGACATGTTTCGGGAACACGTTCCCATCATCAGGTAAAATTGTTTTTTCTTCTAGTTCATAACGAACGTGACAAGAATTTAATAATTAAAACACATCAACACATAACACAATGAGTATGATAGAACTCAGTTCACGTAACAGTGCGCACTGCCGTACTATAACTGACCGCGTAATCAAACTATATATTCGGCTGGTGTACACGAGCGTTATCACTCTTCAATACAGTATCACATAAACAGTGAGATTTAAATGTTAATTGATCATTAAGCAGTAGGTTTGGTTGAAATAAAAGCGCTTTATATATTTCATATTCTTCCATGGCATCCATGTATCGGCTCTTACTGCATATATGTATGGGCGTAAAGTTATCTGTGAAAGCACTATAACTGTGATTGCTGTTTACCAGATGTAAAGCAAAGTTGGATTTGATTGACTTGATGTTCCTTTTTGGCAAATGTTCTTTATATCTGTCTTTAAATTTCCTGCCCGTTTGTCCTATGTAGAATTTATCACATTCACTACACTGGATTCTATATATGCCAGAACTGTTTTCGGTTGTTTTTTGTGTTCGAGGTTTTAATATGTTCAATATGTTATTGGTAGTTTTGAAGGACACGATGATGTCTAATTTTCTTAATTCATTTTTTATTATATTAGGAATCACATTAGTATATTCAACTGAAATATAATGGTTCTTTTTACCATCTAATTTTAATTTTCTTTCCATTTTATTCCTACGTTTGCGAATTAAGTTATCTATTATATCACTTTTATATCCATTATTGACAGCTACATGTTTAATAATATTTACTTCATCTTGAAAATCTTCCTGGTTCATAGGTATAGTTAAAAGTCTATTTACGAAAGCATTAAAAGAGGCCATTTTCTGCGTATATGGGTGGAATGAATCAGCATGGACAGTTATATCCGTGGTAGTAGGTTTCCTGTATATTTTATATGTGATACAATCAGCGTTTCTTCGAACAGAAAGGTCTAAAAAGTGTAGGCAATTTTCATTTTCTACTTCCATGGTGAATTTTATGTTGTTATTTATGTTGTTCATATATTTGAGTAACATGTCCATTTGTCTACAAGTGCCATTAAAAACCATGAACGTATCGTCAACATATCGCGTGTATGAGATAATTTTATCATGGTAACTGTTACAGTTAGATAGCACATAATTATTTTCATAAAAGTAAAGGTATATATCTGCCAGTAATCCACTTAAAGGAGACCCCATGGCTAACCCTTCTCCTTGTTTAAAAAACTTGCCGTCAAATGTAAAATAATTTTGTTTCAACACTATTCGTAATATCAAGATTAATTCGTTAATTTCCTGTTGATTTAATATTGCCGTATTAAGTAAATTGTTTTGGAGAATCTCTATTGTTTCTTGTATAGGTATATTTGTGTATAAATTGACAATATCAAAAGAAACCAGCTTATAACTCGGTAATAAGTCGATGGAATTAATTTTGTTTATGAAATCTTTATTGTTCTTGATACTATGATTATTCTCTAGCTTTATACTGTTTTTTATTATATGTTGAAGTTTTTTTGCGATTTTGTACCCAGGTGCCGACGTGTAGTTAACTAAGGGACGTATTGGCATGTTGTCCTTATGTATTTTTGGCAAACCTGTGAATGCGGGTGCCTGTGCATTTATTTGTTTAATGTGGTGTCTAACATTTGCGTCAAACAAATTTATGCATTTGTTCACAGCGGAATTTAGTTCCTTTGTGTACTTGCTGGTGGGGTCATGCTCAAGTGTCTTAATAATGTTATTGTTAATAAATTCATAACATTTCTGCGTGTAATCTGCTTGACTCAATACAACTACAGTATTGCCTTTATCGGCTTTGGTAACTATTGCCTTATTTATTTCAATCTTTTGTTTTATTGTTTTCATAAGGTTGAGCTCCTTCTTGTATTTTAGAAACTGGTTTTTATTTGTACTTAAGCCATCCATTTTTAATATGCGATCCAATTTACTGTTGATTACCGATCGTGTTACTTGTTGGGTTTCTTGGTTTTTAATGCATTTTATAGCAGCTTCAGCGTTTATAACTCCACGTAATAGGCTGTTTTTGCTAAGTTTAGGTAAGTTATATTGTAAACCTTTAGATAATAATTCTGTCTCGTCACTAGATAATTCGATATTGGTATAATTTACTACGCGTTTATAAAAGTTATGTTTACAATTTACATTATCATACATGTGTTGTTTCTTGTATAGGTTATCAAACTTCTTAATGTGTTTCGAGATAATGACTTTAATTACTTCTCTTATCTGTGCTTCTATCAATTCCATAACATTGCTAATGATAGCAGGATGCAAACTGTCTAATACTTTCAAATGTGCAATATACAAAATACGGTTCAATCTGTCCTTTTTCACATACAATTGCTTAATTTCTTCTTTTTGCCATATCTTCTGTGCTATTGATTTAGTTTTAACCGCTGCTAATGACTTATTTTGAATATTAATTTGGAAAAATTTGGTGTTATGTTGTTTTGTAAACATTTCTTAATGAATTTAATGTTGAGACTAGTCTTAATTATTTTCATCTTAACGTTCTTATATTTATAGACCAGGTTTGCCTGACCGGCTTCAAGATTAATTATATTTGGTCTCCAGTCGCAGTGAAATTGAAATAAATAAATACCTTTTTCTTTATCCGTGCTGCGACTACGTCTTTGATGTCTTACGACATGTTTCGGGAACACGTTCCCATCATCAGGTAAAATTGTTTTTTCTTCTAGTTCATAACGAACGTGTCAAGAATATAATAATTAAAACACATCAACACATAACACAATGAGTATGATAGAACTCAGTCCACGTAACAGTGCGCACTGCCGTACTATAACTGACCGCGTAATCAAACTATATATTCGGCTGGTGTACACGAGCGTTATCACTCTTCAATACAGTATCATATAAACAGTGAGATTTAAATGTTAATTGATCATTAAGCAGTAGGTTTCGTTGAAATAAAAGCGCTTTATATATTTCATATTCTTCCATGGCATCCATGTATCGGCTCTTACTGCATATATGTATGGGCGTAAAGTTATCTGTGAAAGCACTATAACTGTGATTGCTGTTTACCAGATGTAAAGCAAAGTTGGATTTGATTGACTTGATGTTCCTTTTTGGCAAATGTTCTTTATATCTGTCTTTAAATTTCCTGCCCGTTTGTCCTATGTAGAATTTATCACATTCACTACACTGGATTCTATATATGCCAGAACTGTTTTCGGTTGTTTTTTGTGTTCGAGGTTTTAATATGTTCAATATGTTATTGGTAGTTTTGAAGGACACGATGATGTCTAATTTTCTTAATTCATTTTTTATTATATTAGGAATCACATTAGTATATTCAACTGAAATATAATGGTTCTTTTTACCATCTAATTTTAATTTTCTTTCCATTTTATTCCTACGTTTGCGAATTAAGTTATCTATTATATCACTTTTATATCCATTATTGACAGCTACATGTTTAATAATATTTACTTCATCTTGAAAATCTTCCTGGTTCATAGGTATAGTTAAAAGTCTATTTACGAAAGCATTAAAAGAGGCCATTTTCTGCGTATATGGGTGGAATGAATCAGCATGGACAGTTATATCCGTGGTAGTAGGTTTCCTGTATATTTTATATGTGATACAATCAGCGTTTCTTCGAACAGAAAGGTCTAAAAAGTGTAGGCAATTTTCATTTTCTACTTCCATGGTGAATTTTATGTTGTTATTTATGTTGTTCGTATATTTGAGTAACATGTCCATTTGTCTACAAGTGCCATTAAAAACCATGAACGTATCGTCAACATATCGCGTGTATGAGATAATTTTATCATGGTAACTGTTACAGTTAGATAGCACATAATTATTTTCATAAAAGTAAAGGTATATATCTGCCAGTAATCCACTTAAAGGAGACCCCATGGCTAACCCTTCTCCTTGTTTAAAAAACTTGCCGTCAAATGTAAAATAATTTTGTTTCAACACTATTCGTAATATCAAGATTAATTCGTTAATTTCCTGTTGATTTAATATTGCCGTATTAAGTAAATTGTTTTGGAGAATCTCTATTGTTTCTTGTATAGGTATATTTGTGTATAAATTGACAATATCAAAAGAAACCAGCTTATAACTCGGTAATAAGTCGATGGAATTAATTTTGTTTATGAAATCTTTATTGTTCTTGATACTATGATTATTCTCTAGCTTTATACTGTTTTTTATTATATGTTGAAGTTTTTTTGCGATTTTGTACCCAGGTGCCGACGTGTAGTTAACTAAGGGACGTATTGGCATGTTGTCCTTATGTATTTTTGGCAAACCTGTGAATGCGGGTGTCTGTGCATTTATTTGTTTAATGTGGTGTCTAACATTTGCGTCAAACAAATTTATGCATTTGTTCACAGCGGAATTTAGTTCCTTTGTGTACTTGCTGGTGGGGTCATGCTCAAGTGTCTTAATAATGTTATTGTTAATAAATTCATAACATTTCTGCGTGTAATCTGCTTGACTCAATACAACTACAGTATTGCCTTTATCGGCTTTGGTAACTATTGCCTTATTTATTTCAATCTTTTGTTTTATTGTTTTCATAAGGTTGAGCTCCTTCTTGTATTTTAGAAACTGGTTTTTATTTGTACTTAAGCCATCCATTTTTAATATGCGATCCAATTTACTGTTGATTACCGATCGTGTTACTTGTTGGGTTTCTTGGTTTTTAATGCATTTTATAGCAGCTTCAGCGTTTATAACTCCACGTAATAGGCTGTTTTTGCTAAGTTTAGGTAAGTTATATTGTAAACCTTTAGATAATAATTCTGTCTCGTCACTAGATAATTCGATATTGGTATAATTTACTACGCGTTTATAAAAGTTATGTTTACAATTTACGTTATCATACATGTGTTGTTTCTTGTATAGGTTATCAAACTTCTTAATGTGTTTCGAGATAATGACTTTAATTACTTCTCTTATCTGTGCTTCTATCAATTCCATAACATTGCTAATGATAGCAGGATGCAAACTGTCTAATACTTTCAAATGTGCAATATACAAAATACGGTTCAATCTGTCCTTTTCACATACAATTGCTTAATTTCTTCTTTTTGCCATATCTTCTGTGCTATTGATTTAGTTTTAACTGCTGCTAATGACTTATTTTGAATATTAATTTGGAAAAATTTGGTGTTATGTTGTTTTGTAAACATTTCTTAATGAATTTAATGTTGAGACTAGTCTTAATTATTTTCATCTTAACGTTCTTATATTTATAGACCAGGTTTGCCTGACCGGCTTCAAGATTCATTATATTTGGTCTCCAGTCGCAGTGAAATTGAAATAAATAAATACCTTTTTCTTTATCCGTGCTGCGACTACGTCTTTGATGTCTTACGACATGTTTCGGGAACACGTTCCCATCATCAGGTAAAATTGTTTTTTCTTCTAGTTCATAACGAACGTGTCAAGAATATAATAATTAAAACACATCAACACATAACACAATGAGTATGATAGAACTCAGTCCACATAACAGTGCGCACTGCCGTACTATAACTGACCGCGAAATCAAACTATATATTCGGCTGGTGTACACGAGCGTTATCACTCTTCAATACAGTATCATATAAACAGTGAGATTTAAATGTTAATTGATCATTAAGCAGTAGGTTTGGTTGAAATAAAAGCGCTTTATATATTTCATATTCTTCCATGGCATCCATGTATCGGCTCTTACTGCATATATGTATGGGCGTAAAGTTATCTGTGAAAGCACTATAACTGTGATTGCTGTTTCCCAGATGTAAAGCAAAGTTGGATTTGATTGACTTGATGTTCCTTTTTGGCAAATGTTCTTTATATCTGTCTTTAAATTTCCTGCCCGTTTGTCCTATGTAGAATTTATCACATTCACTACACTGGATTCTATATATGCCAGAACTGTTTTCGGTTGTTTTTTGTGTTCGAGGTTTTAATATGTTCAATATGTTATTGGTAGTTTTGAAGGACACGATGATGTCTAATTTTCTTAATTCATTTTTTATTATACTAGGAATCACATTAGTATATTCAACTGAAATATAATGGTTCTTTTTACCATCTAATTTTAATTTTCTTTCCATTTTATTCCTACGTTTGCGAATTAAGTTATCTATTATATCACTTTTATATCCATTATTGACAGCTATATGTTTAATAATATTTACTTCATCTTGAAAATCTTCCTGGTTCATAGGTATAGTTAAAAGTCTATTTACGAAAGCATTAAAAGAGGCCATTTTCTGCGTATATGGGTGGAATGAATCAGCATGGACAGTTATATCCGTGGTAGTAGGTTTCCTGTACATTTTATACGTGATACAATCAGCGTTTCTTCGAACAGAAAGGTCTAAAAAGTTTAGGCAATTTTCATTTTCTACTTCCATGGTGAATTTTATGTTGTTATTTATGTTGTTCATGTATTTGAGTAACATGTCCATTTGTCTACAAGTGCCATTAAAAACCATGAACGTATCGTCAACATATCGCGTGTATGAGATAATTTTATCGTGGTAACTGTTACAGTTAGATAGCAGATAATTATTTTCATAAAAGTAAAGGTATATATCTGCCAGTAATCCACTTGAAGGAGACCCCATGGCTAACCCTTCTCCTTGTTTAAAAAACTTGCCGTCAAATGTAAAATAATTTTGTTTCAACACTATTCGTAATATCAAGATTAATTCGTTAATTTCCTGTTGATTTAATATTGCCGTATTAAGTAAATTGTTTTGGAGAATCTCTATTGTTTCTTGTATAGGTATAGTTGTGTATAAATTGACAATATCAAAAGAAACCAGCTTATAACTCGGTAATAAGTCGATGGAATTAATTTTGTTTATGAAATCTTTATTGTTCTTGATACTATGATTATTCTCTAGCTTTATACTGTTTTTTATTATATGTTGAAGTTTTTTTGCGATTTTGTACCCAGGTGCCGACGTGTAGTTAACTAAGGGACGTATTGGCATGTTGTCCTTATGTATTTTTGGCAAACCTGTGAATGTGGGTGCCTGTGCATTTATTTGTTTAATGTGGTGTCTAACATTTGCGTCAAACAAATTTATGCATTTGTTCACAGCGGAATTTAGTTCCTTTGTGTACTTGCTGGTGGGGTCATGCTCAAGTGTCTTAATAATGTTATTGTTAATAAATTCATAACATTTCTGCGTGTAATCTGCTTGACTCAATACAACTACAGTATTGCCTTTATCGGCTTTGGTAACTATTGCCTTATTTATTTCAATCTTTTGTTTTATTGTTTTCATAAGGTTGAGCTCCTTCTTGTATTTTAGAAACTGGTTTTTATTTGTACTTAAGCCATCCATTTTTAATATGCGATCCAATTTACTGTTGATTACCGATCGTGTTACTTGTTGGGTTTCTTGGTTTTTAATGCATTTTATAGCTGCTTCAGCGTTTATAACTCCACGTAATAGGCTGTTTTTGCTAAGTTTAGGTAAGTTATATTGTAAACCTTTAGATAATAATTCTGTCTCGTCACTAGATAATTCGATATTGGTATAATTTACTACGCGTTTATAAAAGTTATGTTTACAATTTACGTTATCATACATGTGTTGTTTCTTGTATAGGTTATCAAACTTCTTAATGTGTTTCGAGATAATGACTTTAATTACTTCTCTTATCTGTGCTTCTATCAATTCCATAACATTGCTAATGATAGCAGGATGCAAACTGTCTAATACTTTCAAATGTGCAATATACAAAATACGGTTCAATCTGTCCTTTTTCACATACAATTGCTTAATTTCTTCTTTTTGCCATATCTTCTGTGCTATTGATTTAGTTTTAACCGCTGCTAATGACTTATTTTGAATATTAATTTGGAAAAATTTGGTGTTATGTTGTTTTGTAAACATTTCTTAATGAATTTAATGTTGAGACTAGTCTTAATTATTTTCATCTTAACGTTCTTATATTTATAGACCAGGTTTGCCTGACCGGCTTCAAGATTCATTATATTTGGTCTCCAGTCGCAGTGAAATTGAAATAAATAAATACCTTTTTCTTTATCCGTGCTGCGACTACGTCTTTGATGTCTTACGACATGTTTCGGGAACACGTTCCCATCATCAGGTAAAATTGTTTTTTCTTCTAGTTCATAACGAATGTGTCAAGAATATAATAATTAAAACACATCAACACATAACACAATGAGTATGATAGAACTCAGTCCACGTAACAGTGCGCACTGCCGTACTATAACTGACCGCGTAATCAAACTATATATTCGGCTGGTGTACACGAGCGTTATCACTCTTCAATACAGTATCATATAAACAGTGAGATTTAAATGTTAATTGATCATTAAGCAGTAGGTTTCGTTGAAATAAAAGCGCTTTATATATTTCATATTCTTCCATGGCATCCATGTATCGGCTCTTACTGCATATATGTATGGGCGTAAAGTTATCTGTGAAAGCACTATAACTGTGATTGCTGTTTACCAGATGTAAAGCAAAGTTGGATTTGATTGACTTGATGTTCCTTTTTGGCAAATGTTCTTTATATCTGTCTTTAAATTTCCTGCCCGTTTGTCCTATGTAGAATTTATCACATTCACTACACTGGATTCCATATATGCCAGAACTGTTTTCGGTTGTTTTTTGTGTTCGAGGTTTTAATATGTTCAATATGTTATTGGTAGTTTTGAAGGACACGATGATGTCTAATTTTCTTAATTCATTTTTTATTATATTAGGAATCACATTAGTATATTCAACTGAAATATAATGGTTCTTTTTACCATCTAATTTTAATTTTCTTTCCATTTTATTCCTACGTTTGCGAATTAAGTTATCTATTATATCACTTTTATATCCATTATTGACAGCTATATGTTTAATAATATTTACTTCATCTTGAAAATCTTCCTGGTTCATAGGTATAGTTAAAAGTCTATTTATGAAAGCATTAAAAGAGGCCATTTTCTGCGTATATGGGTGGAATGAATCAGCATGGACAGTTATATCCGTGGTAGTAGGTTTCCTGTACATTTTATATGTGATACAATCAGCGTTTCTTCGAACAGAAAGGTCTAAAAAGTTTAGGCAATTTTCATTTTCTACTTCCATGGTGAATTTTATGTTGTTATTTATGTTGTTCATGTATTTGAGTAACATGTCCATTTGTCTACAAGTGCCATTAAAAACCATGAACGTATCGTCAACATATCGCGTGTATGAGATAATTTTATCGTGGTAACTGTTACAGTTAGATAGCAGATAATTATTTTCATAAAAGTAAAGGTATATATCTGCCAGTAATCCACTTGAAGGAGACCCCATGGCTAACCCTTCTCCTTGTTTAAAAAACTTGCCGTCAAATGTAAAATAATTTTGTTTCAACACTATTCGTAATATCAAGATTAATTCGTTAATTTCCTGTTGATTTAATATTGCCGTATTAAGTAAATTGTTTTGGAGAATCTCTATTGTTTCTTGTATAGGTATATTTGTGTATAAATTGACAATATCAAAAGAAACCAGCTTATAACTCGGTAATAAGTCGATGGAATTAATTTTGTTTATGAAATCTTTATTGTTCTTGATACTATGATTATTCTCTAGCTTTATACTGTTTTTTATTATATGTTGAAGTTTTTTTGCAATTTTGTACCCAGGTGCCGACGTGTAGTTAACTAAGGGACGTATTGGCATGTTGTTCTTATGTATTTTTGGCAAACCTGTGAATGCGGGTGCCTGTGCATTTATTTGTTTAATGTGGTGTCTAACATTTGCGTCAAACAAATTTATGCATTTGTTCACAGCGGAATTTAGTTCCTTTGTGTACTTGCTGGTGGGGTCATGCTCAAGTGTCTTAATAATGTTATTGTTAATAAATTCATAACATTTCTGCGTGTAATCTGCTTGACTCAATACAACTACAGTATTGCCTTTATCGGCTTTGGTAACTATTGCCTTATTTATTTCAATCTTTTGTTTTATTGTTTTCATAAGGTTGAGCTCCTTCTTGTATTTTAGAAACTGGTTTTTATTTGTACTTAAGCCATCCATTTTTAATATGCGATCCAATTTACTGTTGATTACCGATCGTGTTACTTGTTGGGTTTCTTGGTTTTTAATGCATTTTATAGCAGCTTCAGCGTTTATAACTCCACGTAATAGGCTGTTTTTGCTAAGTTTAGGTAAGTTATATTGTAAACCTTTAGATAATAATTCTGTCTCGTCACTAGATAATTCGATATTGGTATAATTTACTACGCGTTTATAAAAGTTATGTTTACAATTTACGTTATCATACATGTGTTGTTTCTTGTATAGGTTATCAAACTTCTTAATGTGTTTCGAGATAATGACTTTAATTACTTCTCTTATCTGTGCTTCTATCAATTCCATAACATTGCTAATGATAGCAGGATGCAAACTGTCTAATACTTTCAAATGTGCAATATACAAAATACGGTTCAATCTGTCCTTTTTCACATACAATTGCTTAATTTCTTCTTTTTGCCATATCTTCTGTGCTATTGATTTAGTTTTAACCGCTGCTAATGACTTATTTTGAATATTAATTTGGAAAAATTTGGTGTTATGTTGTTTTGTAAACATTTCTTAATGAATTTAATGTTGAGACTAGTCTTAATTATTTTCATCTTAACGTTCTTATATTTATAGACCAGGTTTGCCTGACCGGCTTCAAGATTCATTATATTTGGTCTCCAGTCGCAGTGAAATTGAAATAAATAAATACCTTTTTCTTTATCCGTGCTGCGACTACGTCTTTGATGTCTTACGACATGTTTCGGGAACACGTTCCCATCATCAGGTAAAATTGTTTTTTCTTCTAGTTCATAACGAATGTGTCAAGAATATAATAATTAAAACACATCAACACATAACACAATGAGTATGATAGAACTCAGTCCACGTAACAGTGCGCACTGCCGTACTATAACTGACCGCGTAATCAAACTATATATTCGGCTGGTGTACACGAGCGTTATCACTCTTCAATACAGTATCATATAAACAGTGAGATTTAAATGTTAATTGATCATTAAGCAGTAGGTTTCGTTGAAATAAAAGCGCTTTATATATTTCATATTCTTCCATGGCATCCATGTATCGGCTCTTACTGCATATATGTATGGGCGTAAAGTTATCTGTGAAAGCACTATAACTGTGATTGCTGTTTACCAGATGTAAAGCAAAGTTGGATTTGATTGACTTGATGTTCCTTTTTGGCAAATGTTCTTTATATCTGTCTTTAAATTTCCTGCCCGTTTGTCCTATGTAGAATTTATCACATTCACTACACTGGATTCCATATATGCCAGAACTGTTTTCGGTTGTTTTTTGTGTTCGAGGTTTTAATATGTTCAATATGTTATTGGTAGTTTTGAAGGACACGATGATGTCTAATTTTCTTAATTCATTTTTTATTATATTAGGAATCACATTAGTATATTCAACTGAAATATAATGGTTCTTTTTACCATCTAATTTTAATTTTCTTTCCATTTTATTCCTACGTTTGCGAATTAAGTTATCTATTATATCACTTTTATATCCATTATTGACAGCTATATGTTTAATAATATTTACTTCATCTTGAAAATCTTCCTGGTTCATAGGTATAGTTAAAAGTCTATTTATGAAAGCATTAAAAGAGGCCATTTTCTGCGTATATGGGTGGAATGAATCAGCATGGACAGTTATATCCGTGGTAGTAGGTTTCCTGTACATTTTATATGTGATACAATCAGCGTTTCTTCGAACAGAAAGGTCTAAAAAGTTTAGGCAATTTTCATTTTCTACTTCCATGGTGAATTTTATGTTGTTATTTATGTTGTTCATGTATTTGAGTAACATGTCCATTTGTCTACAAGTGCCATTAAAAACCATGAACGTATCGTCAACATATCGCGTGTATGAGATAATTTTATCGTGGTAACTGTTACAGTTAGATAGCAGATAATTATTTTCATAAAAGTAAAGGTATATATCTGCCAGTAATCCACTTGAAGGAGACCCCATGGCTAACCCTTCTCCTTGTTTAAAAAACTTGCCGTCAAATGTAAAATAATTTTGTTTCAACACTATTCGTAATATCAAGATTAATTCGTTAATTTCCTGTTGATTTAATATTGCCGTATTAAGTAAATTGTTTTGGAGAATCTCTATTGTTTCTTGTATAGGTATATTTGTGTATAAATTGACAATATCAAAAGAAACCAGCTTATAACTCGGTAATAAGTCGATGGAATTAATTTTGTTTATGAAATCTTTATTGTTCTTGATACTATGATTATTCTCTAGCTTTATACTGTTTTTTATTATATGTTGAAGTTTTTTTGCAATTTTGTACCCAGGTGCCGACGTGTAGTTAACTAAGGGACGTATTGGCATGTTGTTCTTATGTATTTTTGGCAAACCTGTGAATGCGGGTGCCTGTGCATTTATTTGTTTAATGTGGTGTCTAACATTTGCGTCAAACAAATTTATGCATTTGTTCACAGCGGAATTTAGTTCCTTTGTGTACTTGCTGGTGGGGTCATGCTCAAGTGTCTTAATAATGTTATTGTTAATAAATTCATAACATTTCTGCGTGTAATCTGCTTGACTCAATACAACTACAGTATTGCCTTTATCGGCTTTGGTAACTATTGCCTTATTTATTTCAATCTTTTGTTTTATTGTTTTCATAAGGTTGAGCTCCTTCTTGTATTTTAGAAACTGGTTTTTATTTGTACTTAAGCCATCCATTTTTAATATGCGATCCAATTTACTGTTGATTACCGATCATGTTACTTGTTGGGTTTCTTGGTTTTTAATGCATTTTATAGCAGCTTCAGCGTTTATAACTCCACGTAATAGGCTGTTTTTGCTAAGTTTAGGTAAGTTATATTGTAAACCTTTAGATAATAATTCTGTCTCGTCACTAGATAATTCGATATTGGTATAATTTACTACGCGTTTATAAAAGTTATGTTTACAATTTACGTTATCATACATGTGTTGTTTCTTGTATAGGTTATCAAACTTCTTAATGTGTTTCGAGATAATAACTTTAATTACTTCTCTTATCTGTGCTTCTATCAATTCCATAACATTGCTAATGATAGCAGGATGCAAACTGTCTAATACTTTCAAATGTGCAATATACAAAATACGGTTCAATCTGTCCTTTTTCACATACAATTGCTTAATTTCTTCTTTTTGCCATATCTTCTGTGCTATTGATTTAGTTTTAACCGCTGCTAATGACTTATTTTGAATATTAATTTGGAAAAATTTGGTGTTATGTTGTTTTGTAAACATTTCTTAATGAATTTAATGTTGAGACTAGTCTTAATTATTTTCATCTTAACGTTCTTATATTTATAGACCAGGTTTGCCTGACCGGCTTCAAGATTCATTATATTTGGTCTCCAGTCGCAGTGAAATTGAAATAAATAAATACCTTTTTCTTTATCCGTGCTGCGACTACGTCTTTGATGTCTTACGACATGTTTCGGGAACACGTTCCCATCATCAGGTAAAATTGTTTTTTCTTCTAGTTCATAACGAACGTGACAAGAATTTAATAATTAAAACACATCAAAACATAACACAATGAGTATGATAGAACTCAGTCCACGTAACAGTGCGCACTGCCGTACTATAACTGACCGCGTAATCAAACTATATATTCGGCTGGTGTACACGAGCGTTATCACTCTTCAATACAGTATCATATAAACAGTGAGATTTAAATGTTAATTGATCATTAAGCAGTAGGTTTGGTTGAAATAATAGCGCTTTATATATTTCATATTCTTCCATGGAATCCATGTATCGGCTCTTACTGCATATATGTATGGGCGTAAAGTTATCTGTGAAAGCACTATAACTGTGATTGCTGTTTACCAGATGTAAAGCAAAGTTGGATTTGATTGACTTGATGTTCCTTTTTGGCAAATGTTCTTTATATCTGTCTTTAAATTTCCTGCCCGTTTGTCCTATGTAGAATTTATCACATTCACTACACTGGATTCTATATATGCCAGAACTGTTTTCGGTTGTTTTTTGTGTTCGAGGTTTTAATATGTTCAAAATGTTATTGGTAGTTTTGAAGGACACGATGATGTCTAATTTTCTTAATTCATTTTTTATTATATTAGGAATCACATTAGTATATTCAACTGAAATATAATGGTTCTTTTTACCATCTAATTTTAATTTTCTTTCCATTTTATTCCTACGTTTGCAAATTAAGTTATCTATTATATCACTTTTATATCCATTATTGACAGCTACATGTTTAATAATATTTAATTCATCTTGAAAATCTTCCTGGTTCATAGGTATAGTTAAAAGTCTATTTACGAAAGCATTAAAAGAGGCCATTTTCTGCGTATATGGGTGGAATGAATCAGCATGGACAGTTATATCCGTGGTAGTAGGTTTCCTGTATATTTTATATGTGATACAATCAGCGTTTCTTCGAACAGAAAGGTCTAAAAAGTTTAGGCAATTTTCATTTTCTACTTCCATGGTGAATTTTATGTTGTTATTTATGTTGTTCATGTATTTGAGTAACATGTCCATTTGTCTACAAGTGCCATTAAAAACCATGAACGTATCGTCAACATATCGCGTGTATGAGATAATTTTATCGTGGAACTGTTACAGTTAGATAGCAGATAATTATTTTCATAAAAGTTAAGGTATATATCTGCCAGTAATCCACGTAAAGGAGACCCCATGGCTAACCCTTCTCCTTGTTTAAAAAACTTGCAAATGCACAGGCACCCGCATTCACAGGTTTGCCAAAAATACATAAGGACAACATGCCAATACGTCCCTTAGTTAACTACACGTCGGCACCTGGGTACAAAATCGCAAAAAAACTTCAACATATAATAAAAAACAGTATAAAGCTAGAGAATAATCATAGTATCAAAAACAATAAAGATTTCATAAACAAAATTAATTCCATCGACTTATTACCGAGTTATAAGCTGGTTTCTTTTGATATTGTCAATTTATACATAAATATACCTATACAAGAAACAATAGAGATTCTCCAAAACAATTTACTTAATACGGCAATATTAAATCAACAGGAAATTAACGAATTAATCTTGATATTACGAATAGTGTTGAAACAAAATTATTTTACATTTGACGGCAAGTTTTTTAAACAAGGAGAAGGGTTAGCCATGGGGTCTCCTTTAAGTGGATTACTGGCAGATATATACCTTAACTTTTATGAAAATAATTATCTGCTATCTAACTGTAACAGTTACCACGATAAAATTATCTCATACACGCGATATGTTGACGATACGTTCATGGTTTTTAATGGCACTTGTAGACAAATGGACATGTTACTCAAATACATGAACAACATAAATAACAACATAAAATTCACCATGGAAGTAGAAAATGAAAATTGCCTAAACTTTTTAGACCTTTCTGTTCGAAGAAACGCTGATTGTATCACATATAAAATATACAGGAAACCTACTACCACGGATATAACTGTCCATGCTGATTCATTCCACCCATATACGCAGAAAATGGCCTCTTTTAATGCTTTCGTAAATAGACTTTTAACTATACCTATGAACCAGGAAGATTTTCAAGATGAAGTAAATATTATTAAACATGTAGCTGTCAATAATGGATATAAAAGTGATATAATAGATAACTTAATTCGCAAACGTAGGAATAAAATGGAAAGAAAATTAAAATTAGATGGTAAAAAGAACCATTATATTTCAGTTGACTATACTAATGTGATTCCTAATATAATAAAAAATGAATTAAGAAAATTAGACATCATTGTGTCCTTCAAAACTACCAATAACATATTGAACATATTAAAACCTTGAACACAAAAAACAACCGAAAACAGTTCTGGCATATATAGAATCCAGTGTAGTGAATGTGATAAATTCTACATAGGACAAACGGGCAGTAAATTTAAAGACAAATATAAAGAACATTTGCCAAAAAGGAACATCAAGTCAATCAAATCCAACTTTGCTTTACATCTGGTAAACAGCAATCACAGTTATAGTGCTTTCACAGATAACTTTACGCCCATACATATATGCAGTAAGAGGCGATACATGGATGCCATGGAAGAATATGAAATATATAAAGCGCTTTTATTTCAACCAAACCTACTGCTTAATGACCAATTAACATTTAAATCTCACTGTTTATATGATACTGTATTGAAGAGTGATAACGCTTGTGTACACCAGCCGAATATATAGTTTGATTACGCGGTCTGTTATAGTACGGCAGTGCGCACTGTTACGTGGACTGAGTTCTGTCATACTCATTGTGTTATGTGTTTATGTGTTTTAATTATTATATTCTTGACACGTTCATTATGAACTAGAAGGAAAAACAATTTTACCTGATTATGGGAACGTGTTCCCGAAACATGTCGTAAGACATCAAAGACGTAGTCGCAGCACGGATAAAGAAAAAGGTATTTATTTATTTCAATTTCACTGCGACTGGAGACCAAATATAATGAAGTTAACCTGTATGTTTGATTTTATTCAACTATTATTTAAGATTGAATACACAATATTCCAAAATTACACTTTACAATTTTGGTCTACTAAGGAGAGTTGGCCAACCCGACGGTGAGGCAGTAAATACGAATTAGAACGGCCAAATTGGTGAGTACACACTCTCCCATTGTAAACATTATAAACCCGGTAACGAAGGCTAGTTACAATATTTAATTTATAATAAATGTTTTTATTAATTATAATTTATGGAGTAACTGATTTTAAGAAAGACTGAAAGAGGTTTGGTCGCAAATCTAATATTAAAGAATGAGACATCAACAATAGAAGCAAGTTGTACTATCAAGAAGGGAAAAGGGATCATTTTTGTATACACGTGAAAAGAAAGGATCTATACCCAACACTAAAATGTACAAGGATTTGGAATAAACCCACACACGCACGCGCACACACTCTCCTTCTGCTTTTTTTATCTATCGCTAACCTCCTTTGCTTCTCCCCAAGTTATCCCTTTCTTTATAAAATTTTTGTGATTTCTTTACGCCATATCTTTCTTTTTCTTGTTCATCACATTTTTGTTTCCAAAATGTTTCTCGGGCCTTAACTCTTCCACACATTGTAAATGGTCCCACCAAGCAAATTGTCTTTCGTTTATGAAATTCAATTTGTCAGTATCTCTTCTTATATCAGTAGTTTTCATTCTGCCCTTCTTTGTGACTCTTCTCATATACTTCATTAACACATTCTGTATCCTATTTTTCTCTCACACAATACCTGTCTCACAGCCAGTGTCAAAAGTGGTCCTAAATATCTGCATTCTTGTTTCTGTTGAGATTTATCTCCTACTTATGAAACTATTACTTATTGCATAATAAGTGCAATAATAATTGCAAAATTCATGAATTTTCCAACTCTTTCTTAGACTTCCACATCTTGAAATCCTTGCAATCATCTATTACCACAGCTAAGTAGGTTATTTGAATATTCTCACTGGTTTACTCATAGTTCCCATGCTATTCAAATTCCAGCACCAAATTTGCAATTTATTACTTCTAGCTTAGCTTATTCTCAGAATCTCATCCATGAATGTTATGAATAAATATGGGATCTGCTCCCCACCTTGTCATAGTCCTTTGTTTCCATCTGTAAATGCTTCTGACTCCATATTATACCTTATTACACAGTTAATATTGTACCTACAGATTTTGTTTAATTAACTGACTCAACATCGATATCATCAGATAAACAATCTCATACTTGTGTGTGTGGGAGGGGAGGGGGAGTATCTATGAATGATATACCACCTTTAAACCACTTTTGGGGGACAACCAAAAATTTAAATAAACTTGTGGAGACCCCATTGTAAGCACACATACAAAACACTACAAATGATTAACCCTTTCGGTCACCGTGTTGTCAATTGACACCAGTGTGTTTAGTAGACTACTGCATGCAAACGAGTGCTGTATTCATTTCGTTATTTTGGTGGCATCTAATGACATCATAGTTCTAACTTTTGCCACAAGCAGCGTTTCAATTAGTTTTGATTTGGCGATGATTTGGTTATGTTTCCCATATTGGTCAGTGTGCTGCAAGTTACCTTTGAGATACTGTGCTTTTAATTATATTTTAAGGTTGATTTTATTTAAGTCTGACACAAAATAATCAACACAACTACTTATAAAAGGCGTGAATGACACATAAACAGGATAGTTTCAAAATGTTTTCTGTAGATTGGGATCAAGAATTTTTTATCTATGTTGTTATTTGACACCACCATGACTAATGGGCACTAACTACGCATAAATATTAAAAAAACTGTCTGGCGTCATACTGTAAAGTTACAAAGAATTTATTGTAATTTTCACTGGGCTTATACTATATACAGCCATAACTATATAGAAGCATGAAAGAAAATATGTATCTACTGAAATTCAGGAAGAGCATTGCTAAAACACCGATTCCGATGGAAAAAGAAAAAGGTCCGTTCCCATTCAGATCCCAGGTATGACATCCGTGATTACTGACCAATTAACATCGAGATTAGGGAACAGAGGTGCAAGTTAGAAGGAAGCAAGGAGAGGAGAAGACTTCAATGTTTCAAGTGTAATGTTTCACACTGTATCAACAAAAACAATAACTGTTTTGTTAAATTTTATGTTAAGTGAGAAAATCTATTTATTTGTAATAAATTGTACAAACCATGAGTAACATTTGCTATTTCAGTAGTATGTACTTTTTTCAGGTATACCCATGGAGTCACAACAGAGTTAACTGACAACATTCAATTTTTCAAACTATAAACTGAATACAAAAATTTTTAACGAAAGGGTGTTCATATGAATTATTATACGAAAATAACAAAAATTTATTAAAAAAAAAAAAAAAAATGACTGAAAGGGTTAAGCATCTAGCATGCTCTTTTTTTGAGAACTTTTTAAGCCTCCCTTTAAGTACAATCTTTCATTAGCAATTACTGGCACTCATTTACAAGCTATCATTTGCAAGTACTTTTGGAGGAATACATACCTATAACCTGATAAAAAACTCTTAAGTCACTTCGGAAGCACACTCCATGCATAAAAAATAACCATGTTATAAATAATAGATCGATTTTTGCAAAAAGCAGACATAAATTCATGTAACTGAGGTTTTACATGACTGTATTTTTTATTACAGAAGCTGATTTAGTTTTATTCTCACTCTCTTCCATCCTGATTCTCTCTCTCTTATAAACAGATTACAAATGCAGAAAAAACTGCATATTGTTACATAATGCGGAAAAAGTGTTACGCCATTACAGACCATTCTACGTGTTTCTCGGCTCTTCCAGCTGTAATGTGTGTGTGCGTACGTATTGCTGCTACTGAGATAAAGGACAATTACGTGACACTTGTCACGGGCCGAGACTGACCCAGATTTCACCAGTGTTGTGTACAAGGCCATTCTGGTCTTTTCTAGTAGAGTTCTTGATGCATAGTATGGAATATTCTGGCATTTCAGCGGGGTATAAATAAAAGTACTCAGCGACGCTGAGTTCTGTTATTGTCAGGCAATTTATACAGTGCGGTTCGAAGTACTGTGGCAAAGTTTTATGTTTTATAATTGTGCAGGACAATTGTAATACAATTGTGTTTTATATTAGTTGACATTATTATTGCGTGTGAACAATTTGTATTTGAATTGTGGTAAGAGGCTATCTTGTTGATTACAAACTTTTCACTTGTAATAATTAAAGCTGGTGATTAGTGACTTAATTGGTGTCTTGTATTTTGTTTTCCACTGTAACATACGACGATCATTAGACCGTCATAACAATATAAACAATGCAGTTATTACAACAGGAAAACATGTATTTAGATAAAACTTGCAATTTTTTGCAAGATGCTGATATGTATGTCTGATGTAATAAGATAAATATAACTAAAAATACAATAATACGTTTCCCATTTCCCCCCACAATATCTTCAAAGGAATGTGGAATAGCCCTCAATAGTAACACAATTAACCAGATCAACCATTTATAGATAAGAAGAAGTCTAGTATTACTGACATTAAAACAAGAAGACGTGCAGCAATATGCTAAGATCACTTACTAGTGCACACTAAATTAAGATGCAAAGTAAATAAGACCAGAGAAGGAAAACAATATAGACACCAAAAGATATTGATGGAAAAACTGAAAACCCTGAAGATAGTTAAAAGATACCATAATACTCTGAAGAACTGAACGTAAATTGAATATCTGGACATAAATGAAAAATGCAACAGATTAAAGAAAACCACACTCAAAGCAACTAAACAAATAACAGTAGGACTGCAAGACAAACAAAAATCTAGGAGTTCAATATTGAGTGTTGGGAAGCAATGTGGATCAGAAATGAAGCTCTCAAGAAATACGAAGAAAGAAGGATAAGAGGAATGAAAGAACAATATCATGTAAATAAAAGACAAGCAGTCAGTATATGTAAGAGAAAACGTGGTTACACAGGTTCAGCACAACATAACTTTTTGAAAGTACAATAGATGGTTCTCTAGTCAAAGAGCGCAGATGATTGCCGTACAGAAATAAACCACAATTATTTACAGAATGGTGTGTAAACATGTGGCATTAGAGGAGAGCTGCATTAATATTGTGAACAATATGCACCACCACTCTAAACTTAAGGAAAACGTTTCTACCACCAAAACCAGATTTTCTAAAATGGCTGAACATTAAATGTTTGCCTTACAATGCAAGCCACACAGCCACAAAGCTGCTGAAAACTCTGAGACCAGTACAGACAGTATGAGCTTGACAGGACTTCTCTGGCTATGGGTCTGCCTACCACCTTATCACTGCCTGTATCCTCCATCTGAACTGAAATGACTTGGACAGGAAGATAAAAGAGAAAAATTTCAGGATGCTGTTTCATATTACATCGGAAGATGCGTGTGGAACATTAGTGGAAGACAATGAATAGAAACAAAAGAAATGGTATCTGAGCCCATCTAAGAACTGTGTAAAGACAGAAAAAGGCCGCCATGGAATGATTGGTGGATGGCAAATATGAAACTGTGCTTGAAGAATGGAATGAGCAAATGCTATAATACCTGAATAGGAGTATAAGGCAAATTGGTAAAGAATATTGAGGTGTCACATGCAAAGAAATTTGTTACGCGGAAAAAAAGAGAAACTGAAACTTTAAGGAAAGGGACAAAAAAGAGTCCTGAACATTTTATAGACCAAGTGGATGCAAATCCAGAAAAGGTACAAAGGTTCACTAACCAAGATAACACACAATAAAGATGGGAAACCCTAATCCTTGGTGGCATCTCTGGTCTAAGAGAATTATCTGGAAAACTGCATTATGTTCGCAGCCAATTCTCACTTTTCCAGCATCCGAAGGGAAGTACATTGTACACACAGACAAAGCAATACTGGTCTAGGAGCCGTTTTGTATCAAGTGCAAAACGGTGAAGAACGAGTAGAAGCATATTACAGCAAGATGCTTTTTAAACCAGAGAGAAATTATTGTGTTACAAGGAGATAACAGTGTTGCTGGCAATAATCAGAGTTTGGAGCACTTCCATTAATACCTCTATGGGAGGGAGTTTTCACTACACACCAAACATGCCACGCTCGCATGGCTCTTGAGATTTAAAAATCCAGAAGGGCAGTTGCCAAGGTGGCTCGAATGTTTGCAAGAGTACAACTTCAAGGTACAACATCAGCAGGGGCGTCTGCATGGTAATGCAGATGGCTTGTCACGAAGACTGTGCTTGGAAGACTGCTGACATTGCCACAGAAAGGAAGAACTAAATGCAAGCAAACATGTTCAAGCCATCACTGTAGATTTCCGGCAGACAGCTGGACAACACTAGATTTTCGACAAGAACAGATGACTAATGAAGACATTGGACCAATCTTTGACAGCAAAAAAGGAAGGTTGCCGCCCGGATTGGCGAGATATCTGCCATGGTTCGGAAGTGCTGAATGGCTACTGGGCGCAATTGGAATCTCTTACCTTAAGAGAACGGTTTGCTGAAAAGGGCTTGGGAAAGTGCAGATGGACGAGACGTGGTCATGCAGTTGATAGTTCCTCGAAGCAAAGTGCAGTCTGTTCTGAAGGAGATGCATGATGGAACGTCTGGAGGCCATCTTGGCGTTAACAAACCTCTTGACATTAACGGAAGCGATTCTATTGGCTTCACCTTCGCAACGACATAGAGGAATGGGTTCGGACATGTGGAATATGTGCAGCAAGCAAGAGCCCACAAACCACAAGCAGGGAAAAATGAGACAATATAACATTGGACTGCCTTTCGAGAGAATTGCCACAGACATTGCTGGACCATTCCCAGTTACTGACGTTGGAAACCGGTACATAATGGTTATAGGTGTCTACTATCTGCCATGGTTCGGAAGTGCTGATTGGCTACTGGGTGCAATTGGAATCTCTTACCTTAAGAGAACGGTTTGCTGAAAAGGGCTTGGGAAAGTGCAGATGGACGAGACATGGCCATGCAGTTGATAGTTCCTCGAAGCAAAGTGTAGTCTGTTTTAAAGGAGATTCATGATGGAACGTGTGGAGTCATCTTGGTGTTAATGAAACCCTTTGCAAAATACGGAAACAATTCTATTGGCTTCATCTTCATCACAACGTAGAGGATTGGTGTTGGACAAGTGAAATATGTGCTCCAAGCAAGGGCCTACAAACCAGAAGCAGACTGAAAATGAGACAGTATAACGTTAGACTGCCATTAGAGAGAATTGCCATAGACATTGCTGGACCTTTCCCAGTTACTGACGATGGAAACCGGTACATAATGATTATAGGTGTCTACTTTACTAAGTGGGTGGAAGCCTACGCAATTCCAAATCAGGAGGTTACCACTGTGGCAAAGGCATTAGTTCACAACTTCTGTTGCCGTTATGGACCCCTATAGAAATCCATATGGATCAAGGGAGGAATTTCGAATCAGGTGTTTAAAAAATCATGCTGTATACTCAGGAATACGAAACACCAGGACAACACCTCTCCATCCTCAGTCGGACAGGATGGTTGAGACATTCAATAGGACACTTGAGCAGCATCTTTCAAAGGTTAGTGATGAGAACCAACCAGACTGGGACCATCATATACCACTATTCCTCATGGTGTTTAGGTCATCAGTACACGACACAACCGGTATGACTCCAGCAAAATTGGTGTTTGGGCGGAAAATTCATCTTCCTAGGGACTTGATGTTTGGATCACCTGAGACTCAATCCCAAGAGCCACAGAACTATTCTTTGCAATTAGAAAACCAACTGCGAGAAATGAATTGCTTGATAAGAGGACGGCTGAAGATAGCCAGTGATAGAATAAAAACTTGGTATGACATTCGCAGCAATAGTGCGGGTTTCCAAGAAGGAGATCAGGTTTGGTTGTTCAAACGAAAGCGCCGTCATGGTCACTCGCCTAAACTTCAGACTAACTGGGCCTTGGACCTTGGAAAACACTGTGAAAAAAGAATTAACGATGTTATCGAATTCAACAGGAAGGACACTGAAAGTTCAAGGCCTTCCACCTAGATCACCTGGCTAAGTATTACTTCAGAGATGGTTTGCCAGTTCGGGACGAACAGGCTTAAAGAGGGGGCAGTGTTACACCATTACAGAACATTCTACGTTTCTTGTCTACCCCAGCAGAACCAGCTGTAATGTTGCGTGCGTACGTAATTCTTACATAGTCTGGAAGACTGTTCTAGACTTCACCGCTCAGCACACACTGTGCTGAAGCCTGCAAGCAATTACGCTCTAGTGTTGACGGGTATTATGGATTGTAATGGGTCAAATTAGAAGGTTTTAATTTTTTATTAATCTTGGTTTTGATTTTGTTAAAAGGGTACAATTCACTTCATATATGGGAGCTACCACAGTTTAATTTTATATTAACATAGATCACCCATTCAATCACTTTTAAATTGCCAGACTTCACCTGTAAGGAGCCTCCAGTACAGCAATGCAACATACACACAGTCAGTCAAAACAATTGCCAGACGCATTGCGTAATCACATAGCAGCAGCCTTGTGACACAGTCTCCAGTGTGCAGTTTGGTATCAGAGAGTAAGCAGCACCAGACAATAGAATTGTGAATTTAAAACAGGGGCCTCGGGTTTACAAGATAGGCCGTTAAAACAAATTTGGCCTATCTTAGAAAGTGTGAAAACAGTCATTAAAAAGTATTAACAGTGTACAAACAAAAAGTATTATCAATTGTACTTACATGTAGTCATCAATTACATGATATTAAATTATCAATTCTCTTCATGCCAAAAAAGGAGTCGAGTCACTTATTTCACTAACCCATGAAACACGTTTGTATCTAGCGTACATGTGATCGAATCCCTGGACCCGAGTCTTTGCAGGTAGGTGGGAGATTTATTACTATAATTTGATAATTAAAAAATTGCAATTCGATTAGAGTATCACAGGATTATTGTTGAATCTCACTGGGGTATAAATACAGTACAACTTGTTCAAAGCGGAATCGCAAGGGACCGAATTTATTTTCCAAATTGGCCAAGTTTCCGCACTATACAAAATTACAAATGTGTAAGAAATTGTATTAAAAACATACAGCCTTACTGTACATACCTGTTTATGAGTGAAGATCGGCGGGGCTGGCTGTTGTACGTAGGTGAAACACATATGTTATTACAGTATTATATTATTATTATTATTATTATTATTATTTATTACAGTATTATTATTACACTACACATTACACAATTCAAATGTACAAATAATTCAGTTTTTTTCCACAGATCCAACAAAGAAACTTGTTTCCACTATTTTGTGATCATGTCTTTTTGAATGCAGTCCTTAACTGTATACAATAGTTCAAGAAGGCTGGAAGCGTTCAAATCAATGGCAAACTGCATTACATCACTGATGCAATGAAGGGCCTGGTCATGTGTGCGAATCTTCGTTGAAATATCTTCTCCTCCTTCTTCTTCCTCCTCCTCCGTATTTCTTACCGCTAGAAGATCTGTAGCAGACTCAAAGTTGTAATGTGTGGCTAGATGGTCATCACTTCGAACAAAGTTCTCTGTATCACAGGAAAGTTCTTTTTCTCAGCAAAGATTGAATATTGCCACTATGTTTTTACTCGCCTCCTCCAAATCATCTGCAACATCACTTTCCCCAAACCCTGCTTTACCAAAACACTTTTTTACAGTTTCTGCTTTCATTTTCTTCACTGCCAACCCGATCCAGTTCACAGCATCCAGAACTGATACAGATCTTGCTAAAGCATAAGAGCTTATCATCTTCTTCTGTATTGGCAATCAAAGATTGCATCAGTAACTGTCTGTACTGCGATTTGAATGTGTAAATAACACCCACATCCATGGGCTGTAATACAGTTGTTGCATCTGCTGGGAACCAGGCGATTTTCACATTTGAAAGTGTTACCTTTGGGTGGCAGGTGGCATTGTCAAGAAAAAGGATCACCTTTCGATTTTCCTTCTTCATTTTTGCATTGAACACATTTAACCACTCTTCCATTGTAGCAGCAGTCATCCAAGCTTTTTTATTGTTTCTCCAAACCACTGGTAATTATTAATTTTCAGGTTCTTGAAACATCTCGGTTTCGCTGCCTTTCTAATCGCGAGAGGCTTTTCCATTTCTCCCACCATATTCCCACACAATAACACTGTGAGTCTTTGTTTGGACATTTTGCCCCCGGCACACTTTTCTCCCTTAACCGCAAGTGATTTTGTTGGTAATGCCCAGAAAAACAACCCTGTTTCATCTGCATTGTAAATGTTTTTAGGTTCATATGGTGAAATCAATTCTACCAGTTGTATAAATACATTTTATTAGTGGTTCATAGTTCGTACTTACCAATATTGATCTTTCTCGGGTCCCAAGGTTCTTTCATAAGCGAGGTCAGAAACAGTGTGAGGTTACGAAATAATTATTCTAACACATTTTGAATGAAGAGAATTAACATTTTAATTTTTTTAAATCATTTAAATTTCAACAAATTTTACCATACTTTCGCATATGAAATATCTTCGTAACAATTTCTTCTTTTGCTTGTTATTCGTTACATGAGTACCACTTGTAATTACTTATTCTACTAGCTTACCTTACTCTATATCATTCAGACTGCCCAGCCTGCATTTTATACACACACACGCACACTATTAAAAAACCCTAAACATTTTTGAAATACCCCTCCCTGCCGGCACGTGGTTATAGCTCGAGCTCGATTTATTTCATAATTCACTGTCTAGAAGTTGAGTAAAAGAAACTTTTGTTGGTCCTTACTTGCACATTACCACCCACGGACACATTATTATTGATTGAAACTCACTTTTGATATTTGAACTTATAAAATTTGACGAGCCCCTTTGGGGCAGTGTCTGGCCAGACACGGTTTCTAGGTGAAACTGGGAAGAGCGGCTATATGTTCACGGCCAACTGGATTACTTCGTTTTATGTGGAAACCAAGGCCTCATGGTTCTTTGTCGTAGCTTCGTCCTATTCAACCCATGTAGTTATTTGTATGCTGATCATATAGGATATTCGCTCGGCACTGGCTGACGTCACAAGATAGGCGGGACTTAGGCTTTACGTCCGGCCGCATGGTAAACTAAGTGAATAGAAATTATTCTCTTAGCCATCTTGGAGTTTCATAACTCAGCGTCGCTCCGCGCACCTGCTCGTGTGATGCATACGGGCGCACTGTCACACATAAACAAAGTTCTTGGAACTGAGGTTGGGTGCATTCCTCTGTACTGATTGCACAATTGTTGAAACGTATTGCTGCCTTTGTTATACCACTGCTACAATACAACACGTGGCCTGGTCACAGTTGAAAATAAAACTTTACAAATATTTTAATAAAACCCCAAAAAATTTAATAAAATGAAATAACCCTCAAATTCGGCCCGTTACAATACCCCCCAATGAGAGATCTTCTGCCAAAACAGAAGAAATCTCATTGCTAAAACCCCTAAGAGGACCGGCGAGGAACTGGTGCCAACAACCCCCTTTTGCTCTTACACTTCATGGGTAAATGACCCCCCCTGGCTCGGCGACTATGGACGCACCTGAACGAAATCACTGGACTTCTCTGTTTGAGATCCCAACACCGAAAAAATCGAACAGATACGCACCACAGCGCACCTCACCTTCTAACATGTTTCCCCAAAAATCCAAATCCCTGGTCTTATATCATTCCAGATCCTCAAACGATATGTTCCCCCTTATATGCAAACTGGGCTGCCTTTAGCAGTTACTGGGCTCACACACACACTTATACTACATCATATAAACGTTGAAACATCTTTAGTTGTACCATTTCATTTAAGTTAAAATCCAAAAAATAAAACTAAAATCTTTTATCTACAAAATTTCTCTTCATTAGTTTTTTTTTTTGTTATTAGAAAATACACAAATTGAACGTTTCTTAAAATAGGAACATCCTTAACCTAACATGTGATTACACGTATATTCTAACAATACAATTCCATAAAAACACTAATAATACACAAATAATAACATCATCCAAGTTAAAAATATCAATTAGATGGCAGGCGCAAACTCAAGAAATTTTTTTTTTCAAAAATTTTAAATTCAAAAAAAAATTAAATTTAAATTTAGTAAAATATATTCCTTTTTTCAATACTGAAATTATTTAAAATTATTCAAATTAATTAAAAGCAAAATTGGCTTTATTTACTTGCTAAACATGTCTAGTATATGACATCACCTTTCAGCTGATCCAAAACTGGGTCAAGTCAAGAACCTTGACCTACATAAATTATACACAAGTTACATCTGAAAATACATTGAACACCTGTAAAATTCTATCTTTAAACACAAAAACACAATAAAATAAAACATTTAAAATAACAAAGTATTATTAGAATTAACAATCAAATTGGTATTTAAATTATTCAAAATAAACACTTTATAGCTTTACATTTTCAACTTCTATTAAAATTGTCACTGGTTGCAATAAAATTTTATATTTTTACTATAAATCTCTTTATTTAAACATCTTATTCTCCCTTACGTTGGGTGATTTAATTACTCATCATAACTTAATTTGCCACTTGGCCTGTATACCTTTATAATTAACATTACGATTATTACATTAAAATAACTAGATCACATTTACCCTTTGGTCAACATCTACACACCCTACATCCTTTAAATTTGCGTATAACAATTATAAACATTTTACATTTGAATTAATTGAACTGTTATTAATTAACCATCAATTATTTATCGTTTAATTCATCACAAACATTCAAATTTATTATTACCCTTCATGTTACCTTATATTTCATCTCTGATTACCTTTCTACTATGAATTGTAACAGTACAGACTGACTCAGTACCAGAATTATGGGAATTATGGGGATTTTCAATGTTATATTATGTATTTTTTTTAAACATACAGAATGGTTAGGTACATTGTCCCTCTGGAAAAAGGAACAACGTAATTTCGGCCAGAGTAAAACACCAAGGTCTCCGGTGGACGTGAAAACATCAAAATATACCATGGCGGTGTTTATGACGAAGTACAACAATATGCATTATGATTGGGCTATAACACGGCTCCGTCATCGCTAAGAACAATGACGCACTGAGTACAATGTGTGTAACGAGGCGTTGTCCAGTAAGACAAAGCAGAATGACGTAAGAACTACACACACACAAGCGTAATTTTACATTTGCCTCGCTCTCATTTCGACGCCATTCTGCATAGCAGCCACAGCGATATATCGCTGGGTGCACAAAATTTTATAATAATTTAAATACAACTGGCAAAATGTTGGCCATTATAGTGGAGCAATAAAGGCTCATATAACTTGTTCACTTACAGTAACTTCAAATGTAAATTCAGTGCAATATCAACCTAATTAAGCGGCAGACTAAAAAAGGCGAACACCGGCCATTACCATGGGCAGTAAGCACAATCAACGGATGGACATCAGCACCGATTAAACCAGAGAAGTTCCTTTCATTATTTTTCTATTTATGAGCTCATTAATATTCAATTGTTAATTTAAAAATGTATGTGTCGAAAACTGAGTGTGCAAATGAGAGAGTGGATGTATGGCCATAAAAAACATGCCGAGGGCATTGGTTTGTGTAATAAATTTAAAACTCTATTCATTCATAAATTTGAAGCTGCAGCAGTACTGTTAAACTAATATTAATCCAACAATAAAGCAATTAAAGAATACCACGAGATATAATAAGGGCAACCGCCATTTTGTTTAAGTCAGGCCACCTGACGTCATTATAGTAAACACATGGTTTGTATGTAAGAACGTATAGTGAAATTAAATTTAATGGTTAACCTCAAGAATATTGTATTATCAATTGTGTCGTCCACTGTGTTTCGAAATCTTCCTGTACCCGAAACCCTGGAACCCTTAGGTATAAAGCAGTGTATAAAAGCAGAAGATGAGCCCGGCAAATAATGAATTTTGGTGAGTACCAGCAATACCGAATTATGGTATTGGTCATATATATCTTACTAAATATATGTAATAATATTATTGAGAGTAGTTGGTTTATTCACAATTGCCGCCCTCACAGTGACTTATAAGTTGTGTATTCACAATTGGTCGCCCTCACAGTGGACTCTATATAAAATTAATTTATATAAAACAGATAGATGGAGAAACACAGAAGACGATATATAATGAATGAGAGGTTATGTTGTTAAAGGTAAATAGTTAAATACGAGTTGAGTATATTGCGTAGTCAAATACAAATAGAGATAAATAACTATTTAAAATACTAAAATACAAAATGGCAGAAAATAACAATAGCATAGAAATAGAAAATTCAGAGACAGAATCCATTTTATTGGAAAGACACATTAGCTCAACGCCCAAAATAGTCGAAAATAAAATTTCATTAGAAAATTTATTTACATTAATCAATGACAAATTCGAACAAAAAAACAATAAGTTCGAAGACAAAATAAATCAGATGAACAGTACACTTAACGTACAACTAGATAGTTTGGAGAGTGAGCTAAAAAAGCAGAATACTTTACAGAATGTCAAATTGAATCAAGTAGATGAAAATTACGAGAGTAAAATGGGGGTAGAGAATAACAGAGAATCAAATAAATTGAATGAAAATAAAGACAAGGTAAGTAGTGGTGAGAATTATGATAGAATTACAAATATGGTGTTAGAAAATAATTGTGTGAGTATTGAGAGTGGTGATAAAAGTATAATGGGAGTAGAATTTGATAATGAAGTGATAAAAAGTGTTGATGAATTAGAGAGAAAGTATAGAGAGAATTTACAGATAAAGGGGTTGCAGGGGGTAAGATTGTCCCTTAATGTTGTAGTAGGGGGTGAAGTAAAGACTTCACGTGTGTTTAGGAAGGACGAGAGTGCCTTCAATGCGTATTTGGAAGACAAAAGGTCTACAAATAAAGTGGTCCCTGGTTTTTTTTGTGCACTTCACAGGTGGTGCAGTGATAAAGTAGTAGAGTCCCCTGCATATATGGAGAAAGAGTGTGTAGCTTGGTATGATGGTGAGAAAGGTGTTGAGAGAGAGAGAAAGAGAGAAATTGAGATATATAAAGTAAAGAAAAATTATGAAGAGTTTATGAAAAGGTTAGGTGTAGAGATGATATATAATAAAAATAATAAGTACCTACCTTGTAAGGAAGTGGATATAGCAGTCGTAGGAGATGATAATGAAAATAATGACTTAGTAACTTATCTGATTGTGACGAATTATACTGAAGGTGACAGGACCATAACCGATCGTGACAGGTTATATGATGAATTGATAGGGAATAACCCTATTAATTATGATGGTTTTATTAAATATAAGAATTTAAATGTGTATTATATTAATGATATTAATATAATGTATTTAATAAAAAATAAATTGTACAGACCGAAGATAAGACTATTGTTTAACGATGGAGGGTAGACCTTCTATTGTGTTATGAACATTTAATTGTGTGGACAGTGTTTTTAAAAATGGACTGATTAGGACTGATTATGGCAAATGATTTCATGATTATGTGAATTGTATATTTTTGTGTATTGATGTCTATGTATTTGTGTATTTGTACTGTTGTGTATTTTATGTAATTTTTTTTATGTAAACATGTATTGTACGATTTTAAATAACTGAAGAAAGCTAAATGATATTATGGAATTTAGATTTTAAAGGGTTAGTAAATGATTAAGCAGGTAATGTATTTGGATATGAAAGGTGTTGTTAGTTGGTAAGTGATGAATTTGTAATGGTGTATTAAGTTGAAATGTTGTAAAGAGTTTGGGTAGTAAGGATAAAATAGAGGCAGGGGAGTTAGTTAGATAGAGTTATTGGGAGTTAGGAAAAATAAAGTGTTGAGATGCTGATAAAATATAAAGAGGTGTTAGATATTTTAGGGACACAGTGGTTAGTAATTATATGTAGAGTTGAGTGATGTGAGTGGTAATTTTATAGTTGTTGATGGTGATATTTTGTAATAAGGGTATTGGTGTAGGAGTCCAACGAGAGATGTTGAGACGGGAGTGGATCGTTGTGTGCCGGAAAGGGTTATCTGAAAGGGTCAGAAACCAATAAGGGAATGAGCATAGTGAGGGAATACACACATACTAGTACAAAAAAGGCGCGGTGCCAGAGGTTTTAAATGGGATTTGTGAAAGGGGGTTATTATGGAGATATTGGTGTCAAAATATATTAATGGTTAGAAGCGGCTAGTGTAAAAAGAAAAAAAGGGTAGTAAGGTTAGGTTGACAGATGCCAAAATAAGACAGAGAAAAATGAGTAATAGAGAGTCACCCAAACGAGTAAGGATAGAAGGGTTAGAAAAGGGAATTCATGATAGGAAGGTAATGTAACAGAAAGGTAAGGACAAATTTGAAATTGTTGTATAGAATCTAAACGAATGTCAAATAATTAAAAGTTAATTGAAGTAGTAATGTTATAAAGTTTGGTACAAATCATGTAAATTTAAATTGTTTAATGTAAGGTAAATGTAACAATGTTAATATGTAATGTACAATGATTTATAATGTTTTATTAGGTTGGGGGGCAATAGAGTGTGTGGCTAGGAGGTCGTTACAGGGGTAAGGATGATAATAAGTGTTAAGAGATAGTATATTTTAAAGTGAGAAGTTTAAAGTTAAAAATGAAGTTAAATAAAATATTCTAGTAAGCTGCCATTTACAAAATAAATAACTGATTATAAGTTGAGCAACAAAGTTTAAAGAAAAAATGTCTGCCATGATAATTGTAATCTGAATTTGTAGAATTAATTAGGTGAAGGTATTTTGGGGGTATATTAAAGAATTATTGATATATTGTGTTATGTGTGTAGTTATAGATATGTTATTTTCTTACAAATAAGAAATTGATTTAGGTGGTGGTAAAAAATCAAGGTATTCTAAGTCTTGTAGTTGTGAGGTTGAACCTGTTGATTTTAAGACCAAACCAATGCCCCAAACACAAACCAATGCGTCTAAAGGGGAACATATCAGTTGTAGATATGTAAGTGTATTATACCACTATTTTGAATTTTTGTATTGGATGTTTCAGAGTTTTGTGGTGTTGTGACCGCAGTCCTGGACTGGCTGGAGCGTCAGAACAGGAGTGTAGAGTGCCTCATGGCCTTATGGTGTAGGGATCTCTCAGGAGAAGTCCAGTAAGGTCAGAGGGTGCGACCAACATCATGGGACCAAGGGTAAGTGATGATAAAATTTTTTTTTGGTAACATTACAGGGGGTTGTGGTGACATATCTAGACTGATCCTTTTAGGAAAGTGTGAATGAGTCAAGGAAATTGTTTGTGTTCCGACACAAAAATTTTCCTTGAGGGGGTTTGTAACAGTACAGACTGACTCAGTACCAGAATTATGGGAATTATGGGGATTTTCAATGTTATATTATGTATTTTTTTTAAACATACAGAATGGTTAGGTACATTGTCCCTCTGGAAAAAGGAACAACGTAATTTCGGCCAGAGTAAAACACCAAGGTCTCCGGTGGACGTGAAAACATCAAAATATACCATGGCGGTGTTTATGACGAAGTACAACAATATGCATTATGATTGGGCTATAACACGGCTCCGTCATCGCTAAGAACAATGACGCACTGAGTACAATGTGTGTAACGAGGCGTTGTCCAGTAAGACAAAGCAGAATGACGTAAGAACTACACACACACAAGCGTAATTTTACATTTGCCTCGCTCTCATTTCGACGCCATTCTGCATAGCAGCCACAGCGATGTATCGCTGGGTGCACAAAATTTTATAATAATTTAAATACAACTGGCAAAATGTTGGCCATTATAGTGGAGCAATAAAGGCTCATATAACTTGTTCACTTACAGTAACTTCAAATGTAAATTCAGTGCAATATCAACCTAATTAAGCGGCAGACTAAAAAAGGCGAACACCGGCCATCACCATGGGCAGTAAGCACAATCAACGGATGGACATCAGCACCGATTAAACCAGAGAAGTTCCTTTCATTATTTTTCTATTTATGAGCTCATTAATATTCAATTGTTAATTTAAAAATGTATGTGTCGAAAACTGAGTGTGCAAATGAGAGAGTGGATGTATGGCCATAAAAAACATGCCGAGGGCATTGGTTTGTGTAATAAATTTAAAACTCTATTCATTCATAAATTTGAAGCTGCAGCAGTACTGTTAAACTAATATTAATCCAACAATAAAGCAATTAAAGAATACCACGAGATATAATAAGGGCAACCGCCATTTTGTTTAAGTCAGGCCACCTGACGTCATTATAGTAAACACATGGTTTGTATGTAAGAACGTATAGTGAAATTAAATTTAATGGTTAACCTCAAGAATATTGTATTATCAATTGTGTCGTCCACTGTGTTTCGAAATCTTCCTGTACCCGAAACCCTGGAACCCTTAGGTATAAAGCAGTGTATAAAAGCAGAAGATGAGCCCGGCAAATAATGAATTTTGGTGAGTACCAGCAATACCGAATTATGGTATTGGTCATATATATCTTACTAAATATATGTAATAATATTATTGAGAGTAGTTTGTGTGTTCACAGAATTTTCTACTTAACTCTTCACATTTTAATTATTGATTAGTCTGGGTGACACCTGTATTCTCTATGCTTTCAATTGAATAGACATTTATCATCTTACTCCCTTTCTTCCTACTAACAACCACTATTAACAAATTATGACACCAATCTCTCAATTATAAATACCTTTCACTAATTCCACTTACCTCTGGCACCGCTCATCTTTGTACTAGGATGTGTGTTCCCAACCTGGCTATATACATACCGAACCCTTTGCCCCTCCAAAATATCGGCAAACACTCCCTTAAACTACTCTATCACCTGCCACAACGCCGCACGATGGTTGATCACCACGTAGCACGCTGCTCACACCTTACCACCTCATCCTTACTACAAAATATCATCATCAACAAATATATTTACCATTCACATTACTCATCTCTCTACATATAATCGCTAACCACTGTGTCCCTAAATATCTAACACTATTTTTGTGTTTTACCAGTATTTCAAAATTCGTATTCTCTCTAACTCCCCTTTACTTTAATTCTGCTTACCTCACCTGCCTTATTTCATTATCACCCAAACCCTATCTTTTATTATCTCTCACAAATCATTTGAAATAGCATCTTTAGCACATTAAACATTATATTTAACATTAATTACCTTGAACGTCAATAAACAATTTAACAGTGACATTTAACTACTTGGATTTCGTTGTCCATGACGTGTCCGTTACTTAACTAAATATCACTATAATATTGACGACTCGGAATAATAATTTGAGCCTCTGATGAAGCCTTCTATAGGTGAAAGCCGGTTTAGGCTGCAAGGTAAAACTTTACGTTTTTACTTATAAAAAACTTTGTGTTCCGAGTCGTCAATATTATAGTGATATTTATTTAACTACTGATCAGCTGACATTCCTAGCAAGGTAAATGACCTTACTGCAAACACATTTCAAAATTATGCAAATTACATGAAATACATACTTTTTATCAATTCTTATATCTAACATACTACAATAAAATAACACATTGCTAAAATAGAATGAACACAGTATACTGAATGTATGAACCCCTAATTATCAAGGCAGAATACAAGCGTTTCATTAGTGCAAAATTGATTTATAATTTTTTAATTTACAAAATTTAAATTCGTTGCTCATCTGAACAACCACCCAAACAACACACACTATTGTATTCTATGTTGGACTGTAGCGCCCATTCGCTTTCACAAAAACTGCCTAGTTGGAGGAATTGGACAGCTCCATGTCTTTGCTTCGGCTTTACATTTTAAAGTTTCTAGGTATCGACATACCCTCGTTTTATAATTAATAAGCCCTTAAAACGGGTCTACCACTGGTCTATGCTGTCCCTCCGCGGACAGAGTGGCAGCCGCTGTTCCATAGTTCCGGAATTTCCCCTAGTTTCACCCCCCTATTAATTTCTACTATCAACCAATTTCAAGCCAGCTATGGTCAAGGGACTTGATATGGCCATAGCTGACCGCTAGCCAAAACCACGATTAGTGCTGGTAAGGCAGTAATCGCCCGAAAAGTCGGGGAAATCAAACTTCACTTTAATGCCTGTTCTATTCATCATTATTATGTACGGCACGAAAGTCTATCATGGCACAAATTAAATTTGTACAAAAAAGGTGTGCCGTACATTTTCGCCATGTTGGCCTCCGATGGAGGTAACACTCACTGTTACCCCCAACCCATTCCACCATCTACTGGGGCACAGGCCACCCCAGCAATAGCGCCTTAATAACTAAATAATAAAAATTTAATCTTTCTACAACTGCAGTTCCACACTCCACTGTTAATCACTTCTATGAGCACCAATCTACCCCCCAAAATTACCCTTTAATATTGTATAATGACAAGTTCTTTTATTTATTTTTAAAAAATTTTCACATAGACACTTCTGCAAATCCAAGCTTTCACTTTTCACTAACATTTTCTTTATGACAAAATAGTAAGTACCACAATGGATCATCTTATACAGTTACATCATAATAAAATACATTTGTGTTGTTTTCTGAGGGAAAACAATTCCTTGAAAATTTAAGTATTCAAATTTCATACTTTTGGTCGTTTCATTTCACAATTTCTAAAACAAAACTAAAATAGTTCGTGAAGAGAGAAAAAAATATACTACCTTTCCACGAAACTATGGGTCCCCCTCCCCGTTCAAAAGTGATGTAAGTTTTCAAATTTTGACCAATTTTGGTGGAGCCGGACCATCGTTGCGTTCACCGCCCGAAGGAAGATCCTCCAACCATGGCCCGCCTCCGAGTTCCGAAAACCACGGCCAAGACTGGTAAGATCGTGACCGCCCGAAAATGGGGGAGAGTCCCTTCTGCAAACATATAAAATCAAATTAAATTTGATCCACACATTTATATTAATAACAATCATTGTAAAATTCCTATGATGACCAATACAATTTCAAATTTGTTGCATTGTGTGTCCCTACTATCTCCCTTGTCTCTCTGTTCTGTAATACATATGAATTCTTCATCTTAACTTCTATTACCTCATACGGTCTTTCATAGAGTAAGAAAAACTTCTTGATCTCCTTGTCCTGAGCGCTCGACAAATCATGTCTCCTCACCAATACCAATTGTGCTAGTTCGTATTTCATCCACTTACCTTTTGCGTCGTGCCTACGTTTTCTTTGTTCTCCTTTACTTAATAAGCTCTCATTTGCCAACCTGATCTTTATACTCACATCCGTTTTCTCACTCTCAGGTGGGTAATCAAACAGCTGTTCCAAAATTCTCGGGGGGCGTGTTCCCTTGATCAACTCGTGAGGTGTATAGCCGGTGGACTCGTGGGTGGTACTGTTCAGCCAAGTATCTACTCTTCGGACGTACAACGGCCACTCGCTGTGTTTAGCGTGACAATAGGCTCTAAAGATCCTGCCTATCTCTCTCATTACACGCTCAGCCTGGTTGGACTGGGGATGGTACACGGCCGTATGCTTCGTGATGATTCCTTCCCATCCTAGGGTCTGACGCCATTTCCCACTGATGAACTGTGGCCCATGATCTGATAAAATTACTTTCGGCTTACCCACGTGAATCATGTAGTCCTTTGTCACCTTTTCACTCAATACCTGACTGGTAGCTCTTTTAACACTATACAACCTCACATATTTAGAAAAAGTATCAAGCATCACAAAAATATACATCACTCCGCCTCTACCCTTCGGCAATGGCCCAAACAAATCTACCACAACTAAATCGAAAGGTCTATTCACTTTTATAAAATTCATCTCCCCTTCTACTCTATAATTTACTACCTTCGATTTCTGACATAAATCACAACCCCTTAACAATTTTCTAACCCTTCTTTCCATATTTTTAAAAACACACGACTCTTTCAATACATTAACACACTTCTTCGCCCCAAAATGACCATATCTTAAATGACAGTCCCAAATGATTTTATCAACTAACCCCTCTGGCACAACTAATTTCCAATCACGCTCACCCCCTACTACTTTCTTAAACAATAATCCCTGATAATCTGAAAATGCTGACTATACTCTGACTCCGCTAATTCTATTTCTAGACTATCCATAATCTTACCTGACTTACCATCTGCTCGTTGCATGGTTCTGATGTCCTTTAACTCTTCACCAAAAATTCTGTCTTCTCTGCTAATCTGAAAAATTTCAATTTCCTTTAAATCCCTACCTGTCTTATTGTCTAACATGTCTACCCTGGAAAGAGTATCAGGTATCTTGTCTGTCCCCTTGATGTACTCCCATTTGAAATTATACTCCTGCAAAACAAGTACCCACCTGGTCAGACGGCTGTGAGCGAGTTTACATGTATTTAAGAAGGATAATGCCTTGTGATAGGTGCGGATCACCGTCCTGTTTCCCAAGATGCAAGTGCGAAATTTGCCGACGGCGAACACAATACTTAATAGTTCCTTTTCGGTGGTAGTGTAGTTCTTCTCTGCCATCAACAAGGATCTGCTTGCAAATGCGGTGGTTAAGTGTTCTTTCTCTTCGTCCTCTTGGTAGAGTTCCGCACCTACGGCCACATTACTAGCATCCGTCTGTAAGAAAAATACTTTATTAAAATCAGGGTGGTTCATCATTATCATTTTGCTAAATTTCTGTTTAATTTCGTTGAACGCCTCTCGTTCCACTAATCCCCATCTCCACTGTTTATTTTTCTGAAGTACTGCACTCAATCTTGCTGTTACATGTGCGTAGTTCTTCTGAAATTTTCGATAAAAATTCACAATCCCAGAAAACTCTGTAGCTGCTTGATGTTCTTTGGCTCAGGGAAGCGCATGATGGAGTCCACTTTATCCAGATTTGCTGAGATTCCTTCTGGTGTGATTATAAATCCTAAAAAATTTATTTGTGTTTGTAGAAATTTTGACTTGTCCCAATTTACAGTAAGTCCTCCTTCCTTTAATTTGGCTAACACATATCCTAAATGATCTAAATGGTCCTCAAAAGTTCTCGACGCAATTAAAATATCATCTACATATACCGTTAAAAAATCTAAGTCTTTGGGTTTTAAAATTTGGTCCAAGCATTTTATGAAGCTGGCTACGCTGGTATTCAATCCAAATGGCAATCTTCGAAATTGGTAGTTCTTGCTGTTAAACAGGAAAGCTGTATATTTCCTACTCACCTCCGCCAATGGTACCTGCCAATATCCTGCTGTTAGATCCAATGACGTCATATATCTCACCCCGCTGAATTTCTGAAATATTTCATTGATCGATTCTGGTGATTCACGGTCTGGTATTATTATCTGGTTGATTCTCCTGGCATCTAAACATAACCTAACTCTGCCATCTTTTTTAATTACTACAACTAATGGGTTCGAGTAGTGTGATACTGACCTTTCTATTATTCCTCCTTCCATCATCCTGTCCAGTTCCTCTTGCACCGCTCGTCTTTTGGAATAAGGCACGGGATAACTTCGCTGCATGAAAGGTGTGTGTTCCCGTATCTGCAATGTACATTCATAATCCTTCCTGGAATATCGGCAAACACTCCCTTAAACTTCTCTATCACTTGCCACAACGCCGCACGCTGATCTGCTTGTCTCAACGCCGCACGCTGGTCACTCCTTACCACCGCACCTCCACTACAAAATTCATCCGCCCTTATCTCCCATACTGCATTATTAATATTACTCATTTCATCTTCAAAATCATCAATATACTCACCCTCTCTACATAAATTTACTCTAGTATCTATATCACTCTCGCCTACTCTCTTTTGTAGTATCTTTACCCCCGTTGTTCTAACTTTATCTATTATTTGTTCAAAATTAACCTTTACAGACCGATCGCCCCGGTCTAACTCTACTATTTTCTCTTTAAAATTTACAACAGCTTTGTTTCTTTGCAGGAAATCATTACCCAATATAATGTCTAAACTTAACCCCTTAACTACCAAAAATGTGTTCTCAAATTCTTTGTCATTTATCAAAAAAATTAAGTGTATCTGTTTTGTTATTCTTTTACTGCGTACGCCTGTAACTCCTACTACTGTAACCCCTGCTACTGGTAAAATTGGAATATTCTTTTTAATTTCTCTTAACTCTCCTAAAATGTTTTCTGCAATAACAGAAATCTCGCTACCTGTGTCTACAAGTGTTCTATAATACTTATTGGCTATAAATACCTGTATTTCCGTGAGTCCCGCTCTCACCTCGATCGCATTGTTTTCTTCCTCCAGTAAATCGGCAACTATATCTGTTCTAATTAAGTTACTCTTGACATCTTCCAACGGTTGGACCTCACTTGCTTCCCTGTATAGTGGTCTGGTCCGTGCTACCACTGTCTGCTCTAGTTTTCCGGTTGTTGTCTATGATTGCTTGTGGTGGGTCCCTGGTGATCCCGCGGCGATCCCGGGTGATAACTGTTTGTTCCTCTGTTTTGTTGTCTGTACTGCTTGGTTTCGTTTCTCCTCCTCTGGTCTTCTCTTGGTAAACTACATTTATAACACGTAGTCTGCTGGCGTAATTCTCCCATTTGCACCTGGAACAACTCCACTCACCTGATTGGTTTACCCTATCTCTATGCATATTATTATTATATCCACGATAATTATTATTCTTATTTTGATTATACTCAACATGCTGACTGTTATTATTCTGTTGTGTTCGCCTACCCACTTCTCGATCTCGAATGCTCTGTAGTATATCTAGTATTCTCTCCAACTCGTTCATTTCTTCAATTTCTTTTGTCATTAAAGTGGTTTGTACATCTCTCGGTAAATGCTTACTTACATGTCTAACAAAAGATTTAAATGGTATCTGCGGCTCTAGATACTTAGCTTCGTTATATAACTTAGTCACATATATCGTTAAATTATTATTATTATTAGGGTGTCCTACAAAATCGCCCGTTCCCATTATACGGCTTCTTAGTATTTCTTGTTCATCTTCAGTCCAATATTTCCCTTTAAATGCTTTTTCGAATGTCTCATAACAGTCCCATTCTGACCGATGTGCTTCCGCCCACACTACTGAACTACCCCTAAAACATTTAATTATTTTGGTTATTTGCACCTCCCAATTACTATTGTTGAAACGGTTGTATTCCCGGGTTTGGTTTATAAATCTCATTGGATGTATTGTTCGGTTTTCATAGCTAAACGTTTCTAATTCAATTTCGTTGTGTAAATCTCTAGTTATTATAACCCTTTCAGTAACTCCGGTAAATTTTTTGTTAATTTCCTCCCGTAATTCATTCTTCACACTCATTAAATTATTCTCAATTACAGTACATTTGTCATATATATTATTACTAGTTTGTAAACTGAACTCTCCTATTTCTCTAAGCTTACTTTGTATGGTACTTATTTTACAGTTGCTATTATCTGCATGCTCTGAAATAGTTTTATTTACTGTTTCTATATTTTCTGCTATACTTATTACATTTGACTCAAAATTTTCTAACTGATCTTGGTAAAACGGTTGTTTTCATGTCTATTTGTTTATTTATTTCAAATTTGGTTTTCATCTCTATCTGCTTATCTACTGTAGCTAAACATTTATTTTCTATCTCTTTACTCTGTGTCTCTATTTGGTTTTGAACTGTGTTAATTACTATTTCATTGATTTTATTGATTTTATCATCTAAATCATTTATTTTAGCCTCGTATTTCTCATTAACTATTTCTACTATTTGTTCTTGAATATTTGTACAACGTACATCTATTTCATTGATTCGTCTATCAAAATTAATATTCTGTTTTCTGATTTCATTTTTTACTTCATTAAAATCATTTTTCTGTTCGCTACATTTTTCGTCAAGTTTACTAAATTTTTGATTAAAAAGCATCTGCATCATTTTCATTATTTCATTATCTTCAGCCCTGTTAGTCGGGACTGGCGTTGAGTGAATAATTTCTCCACTCATAATTTGTGACTCAGTTGCGCTTGTCTGGCTTTCATTTACACTGTCAGTTATGCTGACATTCTCGTTATCTGCCATTTTGAAAAAATTTGTTTAATATTTCTTTCAACAAATTTATTCCGTGTAATAAATATTACACAATCTTATTATATATAAAATTATTGTACTATTTTCTACCACATTTAGTCACAACATAACCTAGCTTTTACGTCTTATCTACTCTTTCGATACCCACTCTGTTTCTGAATTCTGGCTTATTTATATATTTTATATAATGTCCATAGTTCGGGCAGCCATTTGTATAAATACAAATTGATTTACATTTTATTAGTGGTTCATAGTTCGTACTTACCAATATTGATCTTTCTCGGGTCCCAAGGTTCTTTCATAAGCGAGGTCAGAAACAGTGTGAGGTTACGAAATAATTATTCTAACACATTTTGAATGAAGAGAATTAACATTTTAATTTTTTTAAATCATTTAAATTTCAACAAATTTTACCATACTTTCGCATATGAAATATCTTCGTAACAATTTCTTCTTTTGCTTGTTATTCGTTACATGAGTACCACTTGTAATTACTTATTCTACTAGCTTACCTTACTCTATATCATTCAGACTGCCCAGCCTGCATTTTACACACACACACGCACACTATTAAAAAACCCTAAACATTTTTGAAATACCCCTCCCTGCCGGCACGTGGTTATAGCTCGAGCTCGATTTATTTCATAATTCACTGTCTAGAAGTTCAGTAAAAGAAACTTTTGTTGGTCCTTACTTGCACATTACCACCCACGGACACATTATTATTGATTGAAACTCACTTTTGATATTTGAACTTATAAAATTTGACGAGCCCCTTTGGGGCAGTGTCTGGCCAGACACGGTTTCTCTGGGAAGAGCGGCTATATGTTCACGGCCAACTGAATTACTTCATTTTATGTGGAAACCAAGGCCTCATGGTTCTTTGTCGTAGCTTCGTCCTATTCAGCCCATGTAGTTATTTGTATGCTGATCATATAGGATATTCGCTCGGCACTGGCTGACGTCACAAGATAGGCGGGACTTAGCCTTTACGTCCGGCCGCATGGTAAACTAAGTGAATAGAAATTGTTCTCTTAGCCATCTTGGAGTTTCATAACTCGGCGTCGCTCCGCACACCTGCTCGTGTGATGCATACGGGCGCACTGTCACACAAACAAAGTTCTTGGAACTGAGGTTGGGTGCATTCCTCTGTACTGATAGCACAATTGTTGAAACGTATTGCTGCCTTTGTTATACCACTGCTACAATACAACACGTGGCCTGGTCACAGTTGAAAATAAAACTTTACAAATATTTTAATAAAACCCCAAAAAATTTAATAAAATGAAATAACCCTCAAATTCGGCCCGTTACACAGTTTTGGTTTCCACTCACTTACCACACTTTCATCCACATCCTTAGATTCCCCACAAACTTCGTTCCACACAATATTGTGCCTCTTCTTAAAACTCTCCAGCCATCCTGTAGACATTTAAACTGATCATTTCTGAGAGATTTGGCTACTGCGAGAGCTTCACTTTGGAGCATTGGACCGGATATATGAATGTTTTTTGACCTTGCATTGGTGAACCACTCCCACACTACCTCGTTGATTTCCTCATTGCCAGTTACCTTTGCTTCCCTTTTCATTCCACCGTTTCCTTGCAGCCACTCGTTCATTATTTTATCTTTTTGTTTAAGCGTGTTGTAGATTTGCGTTTTGCCACACTTGAACCGCATCATTATTTCCCGTACCGAGAGTTTATCTTTTTCCTTAGCTTCTATGACTTTAACTTTTTCATTTAGCGACAACGCCACGTACGACTTAGACATGATGCAAAAATGAACTGACCGGTTTATTGAAATTCCAGTTACTGAACATGGACACTGAAAAGTTTGGGCTTTTCCATGAATTGGAAAGTTCAATTCCCCCTCCTCTCTCTCTCTCTTTCTTTCTTTGTCCCTATAACTGTTAGGCATTAAGTTAATGATCCGTAGTAAGCGTCAATTTACTGTTTACCTACCAGCTTTCTAATCCTCTTAACATTTTTCGATACAATAGAGAGGCAGGTATTTGACCTTGTTCTATGTATTCTTGCGGTATGAAGCTACTTGTCCGAACAATGACTACCTGACTAACATTAATTCTCAAACAAAACAGTAAAAGGTAGGGAGTGCAAAATCATTTTTACACATTTTCCGCATTATACAAGTACTTTTCAATAAATTCTTGAAATATTGCTTTCCGTTTCCGCGTTGGGCAGATTCCGCATTATAGAAAATAAATAACACTATAGTGCAGTGGTTGCCAAACTTTGAAGCCACTGAGCAACCGTACTGTTCGTCAATCTTACTGTGAGCTACCAAAAGAAACCAGGACAAAAATAAATTTTTTTTCTAAATCACACATTTATTTATTACCTATAAACATACATTTCTAGTAAATATTATATCCAATTGAATAAAATTGTTTATATTGTAAAGAATTTAATAAGAAGTGTAATAACAAAATTTTTTTCATCTGACTAATTAAGTTTATTGAGAAGGATGGCTCTCTTTTTTATCATCAACAATTTTTTTAATGTTAAGTGAGTAGGTCGTAGCTGCCATTCAAATGCAGTTGTCCAAATGTTCATCAGTCAATCTGTTTCTGTACTTGTTTTTTATAAACTTCATACTGGAAAAAGAAACCTCGCACAGATATGTAGAGCTGAACACTGCCTTCACTCGTAGACCAACCTGAACCAAAATTGGATATTTTTCCTTAGGAACAAAAGGCCAAATATTTTCAGAGCTTGACGTGAGTGATTTTAAAGAAAGGTCATTTTGAAAGTCAATCAGTTCCATCTCCACTGCAGCGTTGTCTTCTTCAAAACGTTGCATGACACAAGTAGAAAATTCTTCAGCATCAATCTCAATAAAAGGAGATTTGACGAACTGCGCTACAATTGAAATGCTTTTGAAGTCTTGAAAGCGTTGATTGAATTTACTTTTCAAATCTGAAAGAATTGCAATGTATTCTTTGTTGTTGTAAGGAGGCTGTGAAGGGCCTTGCTTGTCAAGGGTTTGCTTCAAACAGGCAAAGTGCTTGTATTCACCCTGGATGAGATTTCTTTCCCACAGCTCCAGCTTTTTTGAGAATGAAACCACATCTGAAATTGTTCCACCAATATCTTTATCCTTACCTTGAAGCTGCAAGTTAAGGATATTTAGCTTTTCAGTGATGTCTGCAAGAAAAGCAAAATCTTGCAGCCAAACCGGATCTTCTAGTTCAGGGAAAGATTCACCTCGTTCTTTAAAAAAATTTATCAAAGCAGGAAGCAACTCTGCGAAACGTTGCAAAACTCTGCCTCTGCTAAGCCAACGACCTTCTGTATGAAGCAGTAGATCACCATACTGGCATTCTAACTCTTCCGTCAGTGCCCTGAACAAACGTCTCTGAAGTGCCTGTGCTCTCACTTTATTTACTACTTTCACAACTGTTTTCATTACATTGTTCATACTTAATGAACTTTCCACATAATGACTGCTGGTGTATTATACAATGGTAAGTCAGAAATTTCGGAAAGCTGTTGTCTTTACGACACAAGGCAATGAATCCCTTCTCCCCACCTACCATCGCAGGAGCTCCATCGGTTGCTAAGCCCACCAACTTCTTTACAGGAATACTTTCAGAGTTGATTAGCCTTTTAAATGCTAAAAATATGTCCTGTCCCATAGTATGTTCTGTAAGTGGTACAACTTTTACCAGCTCTTCTCTTATTTAAAAATCATCAAAAGCCATTCTTAAAAAAATGGCCAACTGAGCTGTATCAACTATATCAGTTGATTCGTCAAGTTGTAGGGAAAAATAACTGCAACGATCAAAGTCAGTCTTAAGTTGTGAAGTTACATCAGAACTCATAGCTTCAACTCTTCTCATTACTGTATTTGGAGAAAGCTGTACAGATTTAATAGCAGACATTATCTCAGATTTGTTTTTGAAATTGTCAAATAATGTATCTGCAGCTTCTAAAAATGCAGCTTTGATTAACTCACCATCTTCGTACGGTATCTTATTTTGGGCGATCACTTTGGAAACTCGGAATGATGCCTCAGTTGCTGCCTTATTCTTGTCTAATGTCTTGGAAAAAGTAGATTGTTGAGCATTTAGTTGAGATTTTAACTGCATTACCTTTTCTTTCCTTAACGCAGAATTCAGTGGACATCCTTTTCAATCCCTGAGTGAACGGTTTTGAAATGACGTTCGACGTTCCCTTTCTTCCCAACTGATACACTTACATTACAAAGTAAGCACACACATTTGCCCTTTACCTGGGTAAAAAAGTAATTGGTTTCCCATTCGAGATGAAAATGATAAGTTTTTGGTTTTTTGCTTGAACTCGCCATCATTAGAACAAACCTAGTTTAGTATAAAATATTAAATCAAACTATCCACATTAACAAATGTCTGATCTACACACGAAAATAATAAAGACATAACCTTAGTCTGATGTACGCATGAAACACATAACAGACATAACCTGACTCTTGCTCAAACAACTATGACACTGAGTGACAGTTGCGCGGGAGTAGTGCAACTTCAGGTTAGCCAACCTGAGCGTGACCGCGATCTACCTAAAATTTCCCCGCGAGCTACTGGTAGCTTGCGATCGACGGTTTGGCGACCACTGCTATAGTGCCTATTCTATACGCTGGGACTAGAGAATTTGTTCACATTGGGCAAATTTCCGCCTTATTCACGTTCCGCCTTGGACAAGTTTTACTGTATAAGCATTTAGGATGCTTAGTTTCAGTTTAAGTGGCGATTTGTTCAAGTGAGGTTCGAGTTATTGTCGGGCGATTTACACAGCATGTCTCAAGTGGGTGTATTAGTGAAAAGTGATAACAGTGCGGTATTCTTTATAGTTGACATTATGAGTTGTGTGGACAGATTAACTTGAATTCTTGTATGAGTATAATCTTATTGAATAACTTGCTGATTACAAATTGTTAATTGTGATAAAGTTGTTTTTTTTTTTTAGTGACTTCATTGGTGTCTTGTATTTTGTTTTCCACTGTACCATTCGATGATCAAGGAGATCATTGTAACAATACTATAAAAAGAAGGTTTTAGTAATTCAAGAGAAATTTTTGACAACTGATAAATTTGTGTAGGTATTGTTTGAGCGTGATTAACCTCGTTTAAAAGTATGTTCCATCCTCCTCCTCCTCCTCCTCCTCCTCCCACCAACCTCATCCTCGGATGTCCCACGTCTCTTCTACCAATTAACAGGTTGTTAACGATACCTCTTAATGAAAATGATTTTGAAATTGAATTAAATATTATAAAACATATTGCTGTTGCCAATGGTTACACATCTTCCATGGTTGATAACCTCCTTAAAAAGCATAAGCGTATATTGTCAAAACCACGAGTGATACAAGATAAGGAACCAACCTTTATTTCAACAGCCTACACCTGTATTACGCCCAAAATTTTATCAAAAGTATTAAATAGTAACAACAGAACTGTAACAATTAAAACCAGTAACAATCTGTTTAATAGACTTTGTAATAGAACCAGTACACCTTTGGAAATGAAAACAGGTGTTTATAAGCTTTCTTGTAATGACTGCGAATGCTTTTATATCGGTCAGACAGGGAGAGGTTTTTATAAACGTTTCGTTGAGCACACTCCAAAGCATAATGTAAAAGACTTGACAACACAATCTTGTATAAAGTCTAACTATGCTCGTCATCTTATACAGGAGAACCATAATTATACAAGCTTTGACACCAATTTGAAACCCTTACATGTCTGTGGTAAAGGCACTTATTTAAATGCACGTGAGGAATTTGAAATATATAGAGCACATAATGACAAATACTACCGCAATTTTATATTAAACGACCACTTGCATTTCAAGTCGAATCCATTATATGACACAGCATTAAAATTTATCTCTAACTGATATCAATCAGTGTCCGGCCGGCTTTCGTCGAGTGCGCACTCGCTTCGTATAAATACTTATTTGGTTTCGATATTGTGATTTTAATGTTTTAAATTTTAACGACCTCTCTGAGTGATTATATTTTAATATATATTCTGATGACGATACATAGTATCGAAACGCGTAAATAATATCATTGCGTTAATACATGTGGTCACGAGACAGGAAAAACGTAAATATATTTATTTATTATTTGTCACTATAAGTAACCTGGATGCCGACAGACATGTTATTCTACCAATGCCTGTATAGTTCAGTGCCATTTTTGGCAATCGATCCTCTGTCATCCTTTGTAGATGATCCCACCACTGTCTTCTGTAAGTTGATATTATTTCATTTGTCCTTTACTTCGAGTTCTGCTCAGATATTCTCATTTCTTATTCTATCTTCCAATGTATAGTTTAAAGTACTTAGAAGAAACAGTATTTCAGCAATCTGAATCTTGCCACATTCCTTTTTTGTCATGACCCACGCCTCACTCGCATATGTCAATGTGGGTATTGCAATTGTCTTATGAAATTTAATCTTTGTGCTATGTCTTGTTTAGTTTCTAAGATTTCTAAAAATCGTACCACAAATCTTCCTAACTTTAGTACGTAGGCTTTCACGGCCGGTGTCACTATGTTCTTCTGCAGAACATCAAGCATTCGACCACGGCCTTTCAGCCCAGAAGTTTTAAATAATAATTATACTTCCTAACTTTATTTATATTCTCTTTTATATCACATTCAGATCCATAGCTTACTGTACAGCTGAGATATTTAAAACAGATTCACTTGTTCTAAAGTTCTGTTGTTTATAACTATCTTAGTCTTCACACTGGCTGTTTACCTTTAAAAGCCATAGTTTTGGTATTTCCCACTAAAATTGTCAGTGAGTTCACTCTTGCTACTTCTTGTAATTAAATATAACTCTTTGTATATCATCCTCATTTTCTTGAATAAAAACTATGTTATCCGCATATAGCAGGGAACCCATAATTAAGCTGTACCCATTGTTAAGCTGTATTCCCAAAGTCACTTAGGATTTCCATGCTCTCAGCATATACATCGTCAATGTATATATTAAATAAGGTTGGGGAAACACAGCGTCCCTACCTAACTCCCTTATTTATTGGAATGTCATCTGAGAGCCTATCATTCAGATCCAGGACTAAGATGTACTTTTGTAAAGGATCTTATCTGAATTTATTAAATGCTGTGGATATCCTCTTCTATCCATAGTATTCCATAACTTTTGATGGTCTCCGTTATCAAATGTTTTTCCAGATCAACAAAAGCGATATGCGTTTCCTGGGTTTTCTCTATGATCTGTTGTAATACAAACAATGCATCCACAGTCGACCTACCCTTTCTAAAACCCATTTTCTCTTCAAGAAGTAATGCATCTGTAATGACTCTTAATCTCTGATTGAGAATTCATGTATATATTTTGTATGTTGAGTCAAGCAAGCTTATTCCTCTATAATTATTTACATCTGTTCCGTCTTCTTTTTTATGTAACGAAATCACTTTTGCCCGCCTCCATTCTTTCGGAATTTTGTTTTCCATCCAAATGTTATTTAGAAAATGCAGAATTTGTAAATGCAATAATGTGCCACCATATTTTATTAACTCAGCATTTATTCCATTACGTCCTAGTGCTTTATTACTTTTCATTCCATTCATTGCTTGTTGGAGTTTTTCTATAGTTAACTTATCTAGACCTTTTTCATTGTGCTTACTTATATGTTCCTTATAATTTTCTATCGCACTGTCAAAATACAACTTCCTATAATGGTTTGTCTATTCATTTTCCTCAATCATATTAACACGAATCTTTTCTCTTTCAGAGCTATTCAATGTTTTTATCACTTAAATGCCATGGAACGTTTCTAGTCAGTGTTTTAGGTAAGATGAATAGCTGTTTTCCTACGGATACAAAGTTTATACAAAAGCTGGATATGAAATTGGTATAAATGTTTTTATTGTTAATGGAAATAGTCCATAAGCAAAGCAACTTAATGCAAAATAAGGTGGCAACAAGACTTGGTACCAATGGCTTGCTGGTCTCCGGAAGTGTTCAGTATAAACATTACAAATAATTGTACATATGGTCCAATCCACCTTAGGTTGAATATTAGAATTTACATTAAAAATAATGTTAGACTAATTACTACAACTTTCATGCTTATATTATAAGACTAAGTCAAAAAATAAAAAACTTCCCCACAGACTGAAAATTTTAACAGACGTTTAATGAAGAAATTTGTGTTAGTGGTTGAAATCACAATCAGAATGATCAATATTGCACACCACTATATAAAAATTATACCACTATATATAAAAATAATTTTTATATAGTGGTGTGCAATATTGATCATTCTGATTGAAAATTTTAATACATCACTGCAGAATTAATAAATTACAACGATAAAAAATCAACAAAATTTTAATTTATTGTGCTTTGGCTATTAAAAGTGTTCATAACAAAGGGTTGAAAATTTGTTATAAAATAAAATGTCGTAAAAACTAACTCCATAAATCCTATACTAGGGCAGTTGTCAATGGTTGATTGAAACATTCCTCTAACTTGTACAAGTGAAAGAAATTTATGTAACATTTTTTATGAAGAAGATACTTGTGTTACAGACATGTAATTTATATAGAAATATACACCACAGCAAGCATGTAGAACATCAATAAAGTTTAAAACTCTTTACAATTTGTACCTCACATGTAGTACAAATGGCAACATTGCTAAGATAGAAAAGGAGAGAAGTGTAGGAGAAACACGTGGGTGAGAGAGGTCGCGACAGTTCCAACCAACCATACACATACAACCAATGCTGAAAATTAAACCTGTAACAGCCTACACTCTGCACGCTTTCGTTGTCATTTGTTTTAGATTCCAAATTCAAGTCTCCATCAATACTATGTTCATGTTTCCATTTTATCTTGTCTTATTACAATTAGCAGTGTAGTTCTGAAAAATTAATGCAGTCCCATAGTTAACTGTGTATGTGTTGGGTTTATACAGTCAACTTAATCATAATTTATTTTTAAATGCCTAAATTGACTGTAAAACCCTGCAAATCTAAACACTGGAAGCTGTACAAGCTATTAAAATTTATGAGCAGTGAAGCTAAAACTAATAACTTCACAATAAATAAAAAAACATAGTTTGTGAGTTCAATTAAACAATAATAATCATTAAAAAAAATGAAATGGAAAAATGGAAATTGAAACTTCCAACTTTTGTACTTTAATACTCATTAGATAAAAAGAAAGCCAAATCTCTTACCACGTTAACGAATTATCAGAATCCATAGTTCAACATGTAGTAAAAACTTGACGTTTCTCAAATATGTGTGCTTTTGTTGGCAGAATTACACAGCCAGGTTGCAAAAGACAGCATTTTTTAAGAGGGTTTTACAATTCACAAGATTTTTCTGAATTGCGTTTCCAAAGAAAATGGTAACATTCAAGGTCAGTTTTAATAAAGCAGCTGCCTATTAAAATGAGTTTTTTATACTATTCTCATTGGGGAAAGACTATTCCTTGTTCCAGAGTTACAGGAAGCACTCGGGGGAGAAGTCACTGAAGAGGACATTGCACGAGGTTGTTGATGAGAACCAACTGACTGGGAAAGCCCTTACACTGTGAAAAAGAGAATCAATAATGTCCAAGTTTGTCTACCTAGACTCTCTGGCCAAGTACTACTGCAGAGGCAGTTTGCCAGTTAGGGACGAACAGGCTTCAGAAGGGGGCAGTGCTATGGTGAAGAAATAAATAGTAGTGTCAATGAGTGCCTACCTAACTTCTGTTAGAGTGCTCAAGGTTTTAGATCCATGTTTTTCGGTACCCAGGCCACTTATAGTATATAATTAGTAAAATAGTTTACCTTTTTCTTGTCCGTCTGGTGGCCTTTTCTCTACATTTAATTCAACGCGTTTCGGGACATATGCCCCATCATCAGGAATATCCCTTGTTGAAGTTCGTTGATCGTTAAAATATTAAAAACACTGTATATACAATCTTACACATAACAATAAATATAATATAAACATAAAAAACACACATAAAATACCAAACTTGAGACACACGCGATATCGGGGGTGCGCACCACGACATGCTATAGTCGACTGCAGTGTTCATGTTGTTATATGTCGTGCACTATGGACCTTGTTCTGTATTCTTATCGCTGTGTCGTATAATAGATTTGACTGGAAATTCAACTGATCGTTAAGGATGACGTCTTCTGTTTTTTTATTTTTGTAAGCCGTATATATTTCGTATTCTTCGATAGCATTCATATAATTTCCTTTTCTGCATATATGGAGGGGTTGAAAGTTCGTTGTGAAATCAGTATAACTATGGTTTTTGTCCATCAGATGGCGCGCGTAATTTGACACTGTTTTACTAAATTATTTTTTAGGTAAATGTTCTCTGAATCGTTTTTTAAAAGGTCTACCAGTTTGGCCAATGTAAAAGCTGTCACAGTCATTGCATATTATCTTATAAATGCCCGTCCTGTCCTCAACCGATTTTGAATGTTTAGGTAAGAGTGTCTTATTAATGATATTATTAGTTCGATAAGCCATTTTTATATTTATCCCACTGAATACTTTGTTTAAAATTTTGGGTAGGGTGTTAAAACCATATTCTGATGCTATATACCTAACTTTATTTCTATTATTTTCTTGTAATTCTATATTGTTTTTCTTTTTTCTGTGTTTCTTGACCAAATTAATCCACAATTGAGCTTTTATAACCATTGGCTTTAGCTATGTATTTGATCGTGTTCAGTTCTTCGTGAAAATCTTTGTCTCCTAATGGTATGGGAAAGTAACCTATGTATTAAACTATGATATCACCCCTTTTCTCATTTTCTGAGAAAAGGGGTGTGATGTGATTCAGCATTTATCGTGAGACCCGTGGTTGTCGGTTTCGGTATATTTGATATTGAAATTTTTCATCTAGTCTTGTAATTGTCAGGTCGAGGAAGTTAAGTTTATTATTTATCTCCGTCTCAAGTGTGAACTGTGTTTTTATTGACACTATTCATGTATAATTTCATATTTTCTATTTGCCGTATTGTGCCATTAAAAATTATAAACGTATCATCAACATAACGTGTATATATTATTTTCTTGGAAAGTTTATTTACGTTATTGAGCAAATATGTATTCTCATAGTGGTTTAAGTATATGTCAGCTAATAAACCAGATAAAGGTGACCCCATGGATAGGCCCTTTTTTTGGATGTAATAATTATTATTAAATGTAAAATAATTTTGGTCAAGTACAACTTCCAGTAAATTAACTAAATCATTGATTTCTTCAGAGTTACATATTTTGGCGTTAATAAGATTTTCTTTAAGGATAGTGAGAGTTTCTTGAACAGGGACATTCGTATACAAGTCAACAATGTCAAAAGATGCTATTTTATAATTAGGTCGTAATTTAATGCTTTTCAATTTGTTAACAAGGTCAATGTTATTTTTTATACTATGGTTATTACTTATCTTTATACTGTTTTTTATTTTCACTGCAAGTTTTTTGCTGACATTGTAGCTCGGCGCAGTTGTGAAAAATATTGTGAAAGTTTTATTTTACGACAAACGTTAATTCCATTGTAACAGACCACGTGGCAAGAAAACAGTGTTAGAACAAAGACAAGACGCAGTTTCTGTTGTGTAACCATGCAAGGAATTTGCACCACCCTCGAATTCTCAGAACTCTGTATAAGTGTGACGGTGCACGCACTCAACGACTCAAGCATGGGCGCTGACCCAGGCGTTTGTGAAACTCAAAATGGCTAAAAGCAAGAAACTATACGAGCACATGGTCGTGTAACGGCGGATGCAAAACTTAAGGACCACCCAGCTCGTGACGTTAGCCAGTGCCACACCAAGATCGTATACGAATTAACGCAACACCTACAGCATGAGTGAAATAGGACGAAACTGTGACGAACGAATACCAGGCATTGGTTTCCTCAACAAACGACGAAATTCAGTTAGCGTCGAACGCCTTGCCGCTCTGCGCAGTTTAGGCCTAGCTAAAGTACCTGCAGGTACCAAGCCCGGTGGGCTCTTCTAAAATTTGTTATAATTATTCGTCAAAGTGAGTTTCGGTTAAAAAATGAACACGGAGTAGTGCAGCAGAAACTAAAATCATTCAGAAACATCAAATTAATTTCGGACACATCAATTAGAAATCATGAAGTGAAATGTGGTGCTCGAGATATTCCCACGTGCCGGCAGGAAGGGGTTTTCTTTTAAAAAAAAAATGATAAGGGCTTTATAATTTTCTGTGTGTATGCGTCAGTGAGCAAAGCTGGGCTGTTTGTGTTTGTGTATTTATGAGTGATGTATAAGGTAAGCCATAGTATGTAAGTCAATAATGTAAAAGTACCTATTACAAGGAAGCTGTATTCCAGTTGCACAATACACTAAAAATAATAGAGGTTTTGTAAACATACCAGAATTTAGTAATGAATAATTTGCAACAGAGCATATTAAATGATTAATAAATATTAAGTAAATTCTCTTCATACAAAATGTGTATTGATATTTATTTCGTAACCTCACACTGTTTCTGATCTCGCTTATAAAAGAACTCTGGGGACCCTTAGGAATATCGGTAAGTAATGAACAAGTGAAATAAATGTATAAATAGTTTGTTTTTATACAAATGGCTGCCCGAACGATGGACATTATATAAAAATTATATAAATAAGCCAGAATTCAGAAACAGAGTGGGTATCGAAAGGATATAAAAGACGTAAAAATAAGTTTATGTTGTAACTACGCACGGTAGAAAATAGTACGATAATTTTATATATAATATGAATGTGTAATATTTATTACACGAAAAAATTTTTTGAAAGAAATATTTAAACAAAATTTTAAAATGGCAGATAACGAGAACATCAGCCTAACTGACAATAACAATGAAAGCCAGACAAGCGCAACCGAATCACAAATTATGAGTGGAGAAATTATTCACTCAATGCCAGTCCCGACTAACAGGGCTGAAGATAATGAAATAATGAAAATGATGCAGATGCTTTTTAATCAAAAATTTAGTAAACTTGATGAAAAATTTAGCGAACAGAAAAGTGAAATTAGAGAAGTCCAAAATAATTTTAACGTAAAACTTGAAGAAGTAAAAAACGAAATCAGAAAGCAGAATATTAGTTTTGACAGACGAATCAATGAAATAGATGTACGTTGTACAAATATGCAAGAACAAGTAGTAGAAATAGTTAATGAGAAATTCGATGCTAAAATAAATGATTTATATGACAAAATCAATACAATTAATGAAACAGTAATTAGCACAGTTCAAAACCAAATAGAGACACAAAGTAAAGAGATAGAAAATAAATGTTTAGATACAGTAGATAAGCAGATAGAGATGAAAACCAAATTTGAAATAAATAAACAAATAGACATTAAAACAACCGTTTTACAAGATCAGTTAGAAAATTTTGAGTCAAATGTAATAAGTATAGCAGAGAATATAGAAACAGTAAGTAAAGCTATTTCAGAGCATGCAGATAGTACCAACTGTAAAATAAGTACCATACAAAATAAGCTTAGAGAAATAGATGAATTCAGTTTACAAACTAGTAATAATATATATGACAAATGTACTGTAATTGAGAATAATTTAATGAGTGTGAAGAATCAATTACGGGGGGAATTTAACAAAAAAATTACCGGGGTTACGGAAAGGGTTATCATAACTAGAGATTTACACAACGAAATTGAGTTAGAAACGTTTAGCTATGAAAACCGAACAATACATCCAATGAGATTTATAAACCAATCCCGGGAATACAACCGTTTCAATAACAGTAATTGGGAGGTGCAATTAACCAAAATAATTAAATGCTTTAGGGGTAGTTCAGTAGTGCGGGCGGAAGCACATCGGTCAGAATGGGACTGTTATGAGACATTCAAAAAAGTATTTAAAGGGAAATATTGGACCGAAGATGAACAAGAAATACTAAGAAGCCGTATAATGGGAACGGGCGATTTTTTAGGACACCCCAATAATAATAATTTAACGATATACGTAACTAAGTTATATAACGAAGCGAAGTATTTAGAGCCGCAGATACCATTTAAATCTTTTGTTAGACATGTAAGTAAACACTTACCGAGAGATGTACAAACCACTTTAATGACAAAAGAAATTGAAGACATGAACGAGTTGGAGAGAATACTAGATATACTACAGAGCATTAGAGATCGAGAAGGGGGTAGGCGAACACAACAGAATAATAACAATCATCATGTTGAATATAATCAAAATAAGAATAATAATTATCGTGGGTATAATAATAATGTGCATAGAGATAATGTAAACAAACCAGGTGAGTGGCGTTGTTCCAGGTGCAAATGGGAAAATTTCGCCAGCAGACAACGATGTTATAAATGTAGTTTACCAAGAGAAGAGCAGAGGAGGAGAAACGAAACCAGGCAGTACAGAGGAACAAATAACTATCACCAGGGACCGCCACGGGATCACCAGATACCCACAACAAGCAACCATAGACAACAACCGGAAAACTAGAGCATACAGTGGTAGCACGGACCAGACCACTGTACGGGGAAGCAAGTGAGGTCCAACCATTAGAAGATGTCAAGAGTAACGTAATTAGAACAGATATAGTTGCCGATCTACTGGAGGAAGAAAACAATGCAATCGAGGTGAGAGCGGGACTAACAGAAATACATGTAAATGTAGCTAATAAATATTATAGAACACTTGTAGACACAGGTAGCGAGATTTCTGTTATTGCTGAAAACATTTTGGGAGAGTTAAAAGAAAGTATAAAAAATATTCCAATTTTACCAGTAGCTGGGGTTTACAGTAGTAGGAGTTACAGGCGTACGCACTAAGAGAATAACAAAACAGATACACTTAAGTTTCTTGATAAATGACATAGAATTTGAGAACACATTTTTGGTAGTTAAAGGGTTAAGTTTAGACATTATATTGGGTAATGATTTCCTGCAAAGAAATAAAGCTATTGTAAACTTTAAGGAGAAAATAGTACAGTTAGACGGTGGTGATCGGTCTGTAAAGGTTAATTTTGAACAAATAATAGATAAAGTTAGAACAACGGGGGTAAAGATACTACAAAAGAGAGTAGGCGAGAGTGATATAGATACTAGAGTAAATTTATGTAGAGAGAGTGAGTATATTGATGATTGTGAAAATGAAATGAGTAATATTAATAATGCAGTATGGGAGATAAGGGCGGATGAATTTTGTAGTGGAGGTGAGGTGGTAAGGAGTGACCAGCGTGCGGCGTTGAGACAAGCAGATCAGCGTGCGGCGTTGTGGCACGTGATAGAGAAGTTTAAGGGAGTGTTTGCAGATATTCCAGGAAGGGCAAAGGATTATGTATGTACATTGCAGATACGGGAACACACACCTTTCATGCAGCGAAGTTATCCCGTGCCTTATTCCAAAAGACGAGCGGTGCAAGAGGAGCTGGACAGGATGATGGAAGGAGGGATAATAGAAAGGTCAGTATCACACTACTCGAACCCATTAGTTGTAGTAATTAAAAAAGATGGCAGAGTTAGGTTATGTTTAGATGCCAGGAGAATCAACCAGATAATAATACCAGACCGTGAATCACCAGAGTCAATCAATGAAATATTTCAGAAATTCACCGGGGTGAGATATATGACGTCATTGGACCTAACAGCAGGATATTGGCAGGTACCATTGGCGGAGGTAAGTAGGAAATATACAGCTTTCCTGTTTAACGGCAAGAACTACCAATTTCAAAGATTCCATTTGGATTAAATACCAGCGTAGCCAGCTTCATAAAATGCTTAGACCAAATTTTAAAACCGAAAGATTTAGATTTTTTAACGGTATATGTAGATGATATTTTAATTGCGTTGAGAACTTTTGAGGACCATTTAGATCATTTAGGATATGTGTTAGCCAAATTAAAGGAAGGAGGACTTACTGTAAATTGGGACAAATCAAAATTCCTACAAACACAAATAAATTTTTTAGGATTTATAATCACACCAGAAGGAATCTCAGCAAATCCGGATAAAGTGGACTCCATCATGCGCTTCCCTGAGCCGAAGAACATCAAGCAGCTACAGAGTTTTCTGGGATTGTGTAATTTTTATTGAAAATTTCAGAAGAACTACGCACATGTAACAGCAAGATTGAGTGCGGTACTCCAGAAAAATAAACAGTGGAGATGGGGATTAGTGGAACGAGAGGCGTTCAACGAAATTAAACAGAAATTTAGCAAAATGATAATGATGAACCACCCTGCTTTTAATAAAATATTTTTCTAACAGACAGATGCTAGTAACGTGGCCGTAGGTGCGGAACTCTACCAAGAGGACGAAGAGAAAGAACACTTAACCATCGCATTTGCAAGCAGATCCTTGTTGATAGCAGAGAAAAACTACACTACCACCGAAAAGGAACTATTAAGTATTGTGTTCGCCGTCGGCAAATTTCGCACTTACATCTTGGGAAATAGGACGGTGATCCGCACCGATCACAAGGCATTATCCTTCTTAAATACATGTAAACTCGCTCACAGCCATCTAACCAGGTGGGTACTTGTTTTACAGGAATATAATTTCGAATGGGAGTACATCGAGGGAACAGACAACAAGATACCTGACACTCTTTCACGGGTAGACATGTTAGACAATAAGACAGGTAGGGATTTAAAGGAAATTGAAATTTTTCAGATTAGCAGAGAAGACAGAATTTTTGGTGAAGAGTTGAAGGACATCAGAACCATGCAACGAGCAGATGGTAAGTCAGGTAAGATTATGGATAGTTTAGAAACAGAATTAGCAGAGTCAGAATATAATCAGCATTTTCAGATTTATCAGGGGTTATTATTTAAGAAAGTAGTAGGGGGTGAGCGTGATTGGAAACTAGTGGTGCCAGAGGGGTTAGTTGATAAGATTATTTGGGATTGTCATTTAAGATATGGTCATTTTGGGGCGAAGAAGTGTGTTAATGTTTTGAAAGAGTCATGTGTTTTTAAAAATATGGAAAGAAGGGTTAGAAAATTGTTAAGGGGTTGTGATTTATGTCAGAAATCAAAGGTAGTAAATTATAGAGTAGAAGGGGAGATGAATTTTATAAAAGTGAATAGACCTTTCGATTTAGTTGCGGTAGATTTGTTTGGGCCATTGCCGAAGGGTAGAGGCGGAGTGATGTATATTTTTGTGATGGTTGACACTTTTTCTAAATATGTGAGATTGTATAGCGTTAAAAGAGCTACCAGTCAGGTATCGAGTGAGAAGGTGACAAAGGACTACATGATTCATGTGGGTAAGCCGAGAGTAATTTTATCAGATCATGGGCCACAGTTCATCAGTGGGAAATGGCGTCAGACCCTAGGATGGGAAGGAATCATCACGAAGCATACGGCCGTGTACCATCCCCAGTCCAACCAGGCTGAGCGTGTAATGAGAGAGATAGGCAGGATCTTTAGAGCCTATTGTCACGCTAAACACAGCGAGTGGCCGTTGTACGTCCGAAGAGTAGAGACTTGGCTGAACAGTACCACCCACGAGTCCACCGGCTATACACCTCACCAGTTGATCAAAGGAACACGCCCCCCGAGAATTTTGGAACAGTTGTTTGATTACCCACCTGAGAGTGTGAAAGCGGATGTGAGTATAAAAATCAGGTTGGCAAATGAGAGTTTATTAAGTAAAGGAGAACAAAGAAAACGTAGGCACGACGCAAAAGGTAAGTGGATGAAGTACGAAGTAGGACAATTGGTATTGGTGAGGAGACATGATTTGTCGAGCGCTCAGGACAAGGAGATCAAGAAGTTTTTCTTACTCTATGAAGGACCGTATGAGGTAACAGAAGTTAAGATGAAGAATTCGTATGTATTACAGAACAGAGAGACAAGGGAGATAGTAGGGACACACAATGCTACAAATTTGAAATTGTCTTGGTCATCATAGGAATTTTACCATGATTGTTATTAATTATTATTGTTTGAATGAAATTTAATCTGATTTTATATGTTTACAGAAGGGAGTCTCCCCCATTTTCGGGCGGTCACGATCTTACCAGTCCTGGCCGTGGTATTCGGAACTTGGAGGCGGGCCATGGTTGGAGGATCTTCCTTCGGGCGGTGAACGCAACGATGGTCCGGCTCCACCAAAATTGGTTAAAATTTGAAAACTTACAACATTTTGAATGGGGAGGGGGACCCATAGTTTCGTGGAGAGGTAGTATATATATATATATATTTTTTTCTCTTCACGAAATATTTTAGTTTGCTTTGGAAATTGTAAAATGAAATAACCAAGAATATGAAATTTGAATACTTAAATTTTCAAGGAATTGTTTTCCCTCAGAAAACAACACAAATGTATTTTATTTTGATGTAACTGTATAAGATGATCCATTGTGGTACTTATTATTTTGTCAGAAAGAAAATGTTAGTGAAAAGTGAAAGATTGGACTTGTAGAAGTGTCTATGTGAAAAATTTTAAAAACTAAATAAAAGAACTTGTTATTATACAAGATTAAAGGGTAATTTTAAGGGGTATATTGGTGTTTAAAGAAGTGACAACAGTGGAGTGTGGAACCGCAATGGTAGGAAGTTTTAATTTTTGTACTTAATATTTGATGTTAATGAAGTTTAAGCTAGTGATAATGAAAGTAAAACACCACCCAGACTAATAATGTCATTTCTAGTGTGGATGGGAGATAAACAATAAATTGTTAATTCTAGTGTTACAAAAGATATTTTACTTGTGATTCCCCAACTTTTCGGGCGGTCACGGCCTCACCGAACCCTGACCGTGGAATTGGTTTAGCTTTAACAGCTACAGTTGGGGCTCATTGCGTCACGTTCTGCCTTAACTGACCATAGCTGTTATCGTTGTCAAGGTGGACTTTGAAATTGACAGGGGGGAATTAAGGGGAATCACCAAACTAGGGAACAGCGGCTACCACTCTGCCCGCGTGTGGGCAGCAAAGCCAGGTGGTAGACCCGTTTAAGGGCGTTTAATTAGAGACACGAATATGTTGATATTCAGACGTTAAAATGTAACAGCCGAAGCAAAGAGACGGAGAGGTCAAACTACTCCAAAATATGCCGTCTTTGTGGAAGCGAAGAGGCGCCACAGCCTTACATAACTTGCAATAGAGTGTGTGGATGGGAGGTGGCTCAGAGGAGCCACGAATTTAAATTTTATAACATGAAAAAATTGCTAACTCAAATTTTGACCCAATAAAATGCTTGTGTTCTGTTTAAATAACTACATGCTCAGACATTCAATATAAGGTATTCATTCTATGTTTTAAATGTATTATTTTATTGTTGTAAGTTAGATATAAGCATTGATAAAAATATGTTTTCATTATGTGTGTATTTTTGAACCTAAGTAAATAATTAAACCAACTGGCAGGCAGTTAACGTAAACTATCAGAATCAGAAAGAGGGGAAACAAGGATATGAGAAGTAAGGATAAATAAATACATATATTTCATGTAATTTGCTCAATTTTGAGATGTGTTTTCATTGTGTTAATAAGATCAGCTGATCTGTAGTAGAGTGTCACTGTTAAATTGTTGATAAATGTTTCAGGTAATTAATGTTTAATGTAACATTTCAATGTATTACAGCTGCTAGTTAAAGTAATGAGAAAAGTAATTTGATAATGTGAGAAATAAAGTAATAATTTGTGAAAGCTAACAAGAGATAGTTTTGGGTGATAAATATTTTGTGGGACATGTAGATCAGTCCAGGTAGAAGTTAAAGGGGTAGTAGAGAGAAAAATATTGTTTTGAGTTAATGTAATGTTGTTGTAAGATAATGCAATAGAATTTGAGAAGTACTGATGTTGACACAGTAGTAGTGAGTATATGTAGAGATGAGTAATGTGAATGAGATATAAATATATTTGTTGATGATATTTTGTAGTAAGGGTGAGGTGGTAAGGTGTGAGCAGCGTGTGGCGTTGCGGCGGGGATAGAGTAGTTTAAGGGAGTGTTTGCCGATATTTTGGAGGGGCATTGGTTCGTATGTAGATAGCCAAGTTGGGAACACACATCCTAGTACAAAGATGAGCGGTGCCAGAGGTAAGTTGGGTTTAGAGATTGTTGGATAGATGTTTAGATAGAGATGGGTGTCATGTTAGTTAAAGTTGATGAGTATTAGAGTCATAGGGAGAAAGATTATAGAGGTATACAGATCAAGTAGTAAATTAAATGAGATAAATATTTACATCACCCACAGTATTGGAGAATAAGATTGTCAAGCAAAGAGAGAGATTTATAATAAAGATATAAAATTTTTATTTTGAAACCAGTGACAGATTTTGATAGAATTTGAAAAGGTAAAGTTTATTTGAATAATATAAATGTCAATTTGCTCATTATTTATAATAATATTTTGTTAATTTTAAATGTTATTTTATTATGTTTTGTGTGTAAAATTAGAATGTTACAGATGTTAAATGTATTTTCAGATAGAACTGGTACATAATGTATGTGGGTCAAGGTTGTGGACTTGACCTAGTTTAGATCAGCTGATCGTGAGGTCATATAAGTTAATAGCAAGGAAGTCAATTCAACTTTTGTTTTTTGATCAATTTAAACAAATTTTAAACAATTTCTATATGTAAAGGAAACCTTTTGATAAATTTAAATTTAAATTTTTCTTTGAATTTCAAAATTTTTTGGAAAATATTTTTTTTTTTTTTTTTTTTTTTTAAACTTGATTTTTCGCCTGCCAGATAATGAATATTTTTAAACTTTGATTATTTTGTTGTTTGTGTACTAACCCTGTTTATTTTTATTGATTTATTGTATTGACTTGTATTGTTAGACTCTAAGTATTCACATGTTAGGTTAAGGATGTTCTTAATTATAAGAAATGTTTAAATCAATTTATTTTAAATAAAAACAGAAACCAATGAAGAGAATAATTTAAAATTTATACAAAATTTATGAATCGATTTTACCTGAAAACAACCAATGGGTTGTAATTTAAATAACTTTTGAAAATTTTTTAATTTTTATGATATGTAATGTCAGTATGTGATGTGAGTGTGTGTGAGCCCAGTATCTGCTAAAGGCAGCCCAGCTTGCATACAAGGGGAAACATATCGGTGGAGGATCTGGCATAATCTAAGCCAGGGATTGAGGATTTTGGGGGGTAGCATGTTAGAAGGTGAGGTGTGCTGTGGTACTTGTCTGTTCGATTTTTCGGTGTTGGGATCTCTTACGGAGAAGTCCAGTGATCTCGTTCAGATGCGTCCATAGTCGCCGAGCCAGGGGGGTCATATACCCATGCAGATTAAGAACCAGGGGGTTGTTGGCACCAGTTCCTCACCGGTCCTCTTAGGGGTTTATCAATGAGATTTCTTCTGTTTTGGACAGAAGAATTCTCATTGAGGGGGTATTGTAACGTGTCAAAATTGGGTCATTTCATTTATTGTGGGTATGGGGTTTTTGTATTTTCATTTATTTCATTTTTCGGGGTTTCCGTAAAAATATTGTGAAAGTTTTATTTTACGACAAACGTTAATTCCATTGTAACAGACCACGTGGCAAGAAAACAGTGTTAGAACAAAGACAAGATGCAGTTTCTGTTGTGTAACCATGCAAGGAATTTGCACCACCCTCGAATTCTCAGAACTCTGTATAAGTGTGACGGTGCACGCACTCAACGACTCAAGCATGGGCGCTGACCCACGCGTTTGTGAAACTCAAAACGGCTAAAAGCAAGAAACTATACGAGCACATGGTCGTGTAACGGCGGATGCAAAACTTAAGGACCGCCAAGCTCGTGACGTTAGCCAGTGCCACACCAAGATCGTATACGAATTAACGCAACACCTACAGCATGAGTGAAATAGGACGAAACTGTGACGAACAAATACCAGGCATTGGTTTCCTCAACAAACGACGAAATTCAGTTAGCGTCGAACGCCTTGCCGCTCTGCGCAGTTTAGGCCTAGCTAAAGTACCTGCAGGTACCAAGCCCGGTGGGCTCTTCTAAAATTTGTTATAATTATCCGTCAAAGTGAGTTTCGGTTAAAAAATGAACACGGAGTAGTGCAGCAGAAACTAAAATCATTCAGAAGCATCAAATTAATTTCGGACACATCAATTAGAAATCACGAAGTGAAATGTGGTGCTCGAGATATTCCCACATGCCGGCAGGAAGGGGTTTTCTTTAAAAAAAAAAATGATAAGGGCTTTATAATTTTCTGTGTGTATGCGTCAGTGAGCAAAGCTGGGCTGTTTGTGTTTGTGTATTTATGAGTGATGTATAAGGTAAGCCATAGTATGTAAGTCAATAATGTAAAAGTACCTATTACAAGGAAGCTGTATTCCAGTTGCACAATACACTAAAAATAATAGAGGTTTTGTAAACATACCAGAATTTAGTAATGAATAATTTGCAACAGAGCATATTAAATGATTAATAAATATTAAGTAAATTCTCTTCATACAAAATGTGTATTGATATTTATTTCGTAACCTCACACTGTTTCTGATCTCGCTTATAAAAGAACTCTGGGGACCCTTAGGAATATCGGTAAGTAATGAACAAGTGAAATAAATGTATAAATAGTTTGTTTTTATACAACAATACAAGAGTAAACTAAAGGTGCAATAATAATAACCAATGTACAAACATTGAATGAAAACCAGTCAACAAGATTAGTGTAGAAATACACAGCCAGCAGCAACACATTACTGCTTACTGAACCTACAACATAAATAATTGTATAATGCTGAACCCTTCCATGTGGGTATGTCGACCACAAATTCTTAATCTTGTTCCCAAAAAGTGACGTGCTTGAAGGCGTCTGTTTTGACGAAGCCCGCCAGAGATAGACGAATTAAAATAAATTGACCAATCAGAGCCTATAAAAAATCCAAGATTCATCATTCCGACAAAGGAAGCGAAGCCAGTCTTTTACCACCCACGAAGCGAACTGCATGCTCGTCGTATCTCCAGAAAAACGTGCTTTTGACAGCAACCAGATGTAAACACACGTTAACCTCAAACCAGGAGTGGAGGTTATGTCAACTGAAGAAATAGTGCAGTATATTTTTAAGTGAAAATAATTCGGAGTACATGCGTGTAGGAGTGAGTGCAGTGCAGTGATAAAATTTAATTAATTAATTAAGAAATTTTAATTAATTAAAAAGTTTAAGAAAAAAAGTGTAAACACTACGAACAACCAGTTACGCAAGTATCAAATACCCACAGCTGTTATATTATGATTATATGATAATAAATATAACAGAACGCTAATAGCGACTTGAATTAACATCCGATACGCAATTAAATATCCTATTCCTAAAGGAAGGGATCTCTATAATACAAATAAACAATGTCAAAGTTGAACGATATAATTAACGACAAGTTTAACGATTTGTATAACATGAATGTTTAGAATAAGTAAAGACATTGTATCATCAATGAAGGGAGTATGTGCCCTAATTCTATTAGTCAGATAAGAGTGTTTAATATTTTGTTTCTGAAATTAAATAAGAGTTACACCAGAGAGTGGTATAAATGTAATCAATGAATTACCATTACCTGAAATAGGTAAGGTAGGGTGGGGCAAGTGCAGGTTTGGGGCAAGTGCATCTTCTGGCTATAATACTGTAACGCTGATCGGTAGTGTGCTGCTACCTACTGTGTTTCATAGTAACTAGGTTTCCAGTCGGTTCTTGCGTGCTGCGTCAATAGTTCAGTTGTTTCTCGAGTTGTGAGTCATTAGTGCGTAAATGCTTTTGTCTAACCTATAAAGTCAAGTTAACAGTAGAAAAGTGAATTGCAAATAATACGTTGGTAAACTGAAGTTTGAACTTTAAAATTTGGTGAGTAGTATTACATTTCAGTTAATTTTAACACACTACTTTTTAATTTATGGATATTTCATTAAAATTATGTATTTTTGTATGGGCTGCACTTTCCCCATCAAATATTGCCTTTGGGGCTAGTGCAGTTCAATCAGGAGGGGGAAGTGCAACCTATAGTACACACTTGCCTCGAGTGTAGTCTATAGTGCGAACTTACCTCAAGTCATAAAATGAAATGAAGAAAACTTACACATTCCTTTTCTTCTCTTTCTAGGAACGTGAATATGGTACGTACATATGTGCGTAAAAGTAATAGAGGCAGTGCGTACAATCAAGAAACGTTACAAATGGCTATTGAATTAGTAAAAACAGGTCAGTTAACAATATACAGAGCCAACAAAACATACAACATTCCAAAAAATACATTAGCCGATCATGTTAAGGGTAGAAGAGGGCAGAAAAGTAATTCTTTTGGCAGACCTACGGATATTCGTTTGCAAGAAGAAACAGTCCTTGCTGATGGGATTCGTACTATGGAGAAATGGGGATTTGGCCTGTCAAGGAGAGAGGTATTGAATGTTGTTGCTGACTACGTTAGGTGCAATAATATTAAAACGCAATTTAAAAACGGTGTTCCTGGAGAGGACTGGTTTTTAAACTTTAAACGTAGGCACAAACTTTCCATAAAAACTCCACAAACTGTGGAATATGTGAGAAAAAAATGTTTAGATCCATTCGTTATATATAAATATTTTGATTTACTTGAAAAAAATTACAGGATCTGAAGTTGGAAAACAAACCATGTCAGATATGGAATCTGGATGAAAGTAGCTTTTGTTCGGACCCTTCAAAGACTAAAATTGTAGGACAACGAGGAATTCCTGCACCTCGCACCACTAGCGGCCCAGGCAAAGACAACACCACAGTTGTAATGTGTTGCAGTGCAAGTGGGGCCAAAGCACCACCATTAATTATTTTTAAAGGAAAAAACATGTGGGATCAGTGGCTTGCACCAACAGGTACTGAGTATCCGCGTACCATGTATGCAGCTACAAAAAAGGGCTGGATGGAAAGTATAGTATTTAAAAACTACTTTCAGAAATGTATTTTAACGTCAATTGGGGAGGAACGCCCAGTTTTGATTATTTATGATGGTCATACAACACACGTTGTGTTAGATGTAATCCAAATTGCAAAGAATAATGATGTTACCATATTAAAACTTCCACCACACACTAGCCACTTGTTGCAGCCCTTAGATCTATCTGTTTTTAAATCGCTTAAGTCACGTTGGGATGCTAAATTGGTAGAATGGCAAAGAAGAAATGTGGGTACTAAAATTCCCAAATCTATATTTTCAAAATTAATTGGTGAAATCTGGACTGAAACAACACCAGAATTACTTGCCAGTGGTTTCGTCAAAGCTGGAATTTGCCCATTTCAGAAAAATGTTATACCAAAAGATAGATTTGATCCTCAAGCTTTGAAGCGATGGGAAAGTAGGAAGGCTGAAGGTTTCCTCCCAGTTGAACCAGTAGCTGCTACGGTAGATGTTGAAACATTTGCTGAAAATAATACATTCAATCAAGGAGGCAACTGTAGTAAAATTTCAGATGATGTGCCTCAGATACTAAATATGCCCAGCACGCCTGTTGCAAATACGCAAACTTATAAGACGTCTTTTGAAGAGCTGCTATTGCAGTCAACTAAACGGGACAAGCCTTTAGGTCAACAGAAACGGAAACGAGTTTGCACAGGAGCTGAAGTAATAACACAGAAAGAAGCTGAACAGATTATTATGGAAGAAAATATTACAAATAAACCTCAGGCTTCCAAAAAGCAACTAAAATCATCAAGCAAGAGAAAAGTACAAAAATCTAAAAAAACAAGATTAGTAGTTCAGACGAAAGCGATACTGAAACATGGAAAAGTGATGAGAGTGAAAATTGTTTTTCAGAATTTAATGACTCGGAAGATGATGACTTAGAAAAATATTATGAACCCGAATGAACATCAGAATAAATCTGTGGAACCAAAACAGTCAGAAAACAACAAACAAAATGATGTAAACTTATTTGATATCCACGAAGGGGATTTTGTTCTGGCGAAATTTCCGGGGAAAAAGAAAATTTATACATATGTGTGTTGTATTACTGAAATAATATGTGATGAAGAAGCTGAAGTTACTTGTTTGAGAAAATTAAAAAATCCGTTTGAGTTTAGGTTAAAAGAAAGTGATACATGTTCAATAATGTTGTGTGAAATTTTAGAAAAACTTGAAACGCCAAAAATTGTTAAAGTTGGCAAATACGATAAATATGTATTTAGTAAAGCAGTGAATGTTTGTGAATTGTAAAAAGAGAAATTTTAATTTAATTTAATTTTTGTAAATTGACTTTATTTGAAATTTTGATCGTTTGTTATTATTATTTTTTAATTAATAGTTTAAAAGTTTTTAAATTTATGCTTTTTACAGTTCACATATGTAATTTATTTTAATTTAATAATAAACCTTACTTACTTAAAATTGTCAAATTTAAATTAAAATAAATTAATTTTATTTTTAATTTTTGTTTAAATTTCATTTAAGTTAATTAACATGTTAATATGATTTTTAAGGTGTAAGAATTCTTTTAAGGTAACTTAAGAACGTTCTAACTTTATATTTTCGAAGATAAACATTTATTTTTCCGTGAAAATGTTTTGGATTTTTTTAATTTTATGACTGATTTTTATGGCAATTTATTGTACTTTTTTTATTTTTTGTATTTATATGATTTTATAACAATTATAAGTTACACTTATTTATGTGATTTTATAACAATTATAAGTTAAAGCTCTTTCTGGTGTAACGTGTCTAAATTGGGTAATTTCATTTATTTCATTTTTTGCGGGATTTTATAAAAAATTATTGTGAAAGTTTTATTTTTCGACAAACGTCAATTCCATTATAACAGAACACGCGGCAAGAAACAGTGTTGAAACAAAGGCAAGGTGCAATTTCTGTGGTGTAACTCGGCAAGGAATTCGCACCACCCTAATTTTCTCAGAACTCGGTATATGTGTGACGATGCACGCACTTAACATCTCAAGCAGGGGCGCTGTAGTGACGCCGTGAAACTCCAACGGCGCTGTAAAAAATGGCGCATGAACGAACAGTTTGTGATATCAGCAAGACGAACTACAGGAAATATCGTTAAGCCCCGCCCACTTTTAGTGACGTCAACAGTGCTTAAAAAATATCGTCCACGGTTACCACCCAAAAAAACCACGGGTGTTGAATGTGCCACAGCAGTGACGATTAAATAGAAGGCATTGGTGTCCGTCGTCTTGACTAAAATCATCGAGGAGAGAGGGAACATACAGACGCTGGCAGTCCATCACCGATTTCAGCCCGGGCAGGTTGCCCGGCAACCGGGTTTAAAAAAGTAACTGTTAACATCAAAGCATACTAAGTGGAACTTGTTAAAAAATCCGAGAGTGAGTAAGGACCGTTCGCCTAAACATGGAATAAGAAAGGGGACATAATGGAAAATTGTGCGTGTTTAAAAAAGAAGTCGGGATGACGCCACGTGGCCAGCAATAGTATCGGTGTATATCAAAATGTTATACCAAAGTTTAAAAATGGGGTTTAAAAAATAAAGGGATTAAAATTGTATGTGTGAATGAGTGTGAAAAATTGCAGGCTGGGCTCTATCTGCTATCTTAAAGTATGTAAGTAGTAGGAAGTAAGTATAGTAAGTAAGATGTAATAGTTGCACAACCTATAAACCTGTAATACCTTTACAACCTGTAAAAACCTATTTTGGAGAAAACGTATAAAGTCAACACTTCTGATTAATTAAACATAGTAATTTCTCTTCATATAATGTGTAGAATCAGTTATTTCGATGACCTTAACACATGCTTGTATCTAACGTACTTGTGATTGGATCCTGGACCCTGATAGAAGAGATCGTGGCAGGTAGGTGGAAATTATATTGTATTTTGTATTTAATAAATTTAAATTGATTAGAGTATAACAAATGGCGCCCATGACAGGCACGAATTTTAGTATATTTAATTAAATTCCACATCTACAAAGATACAAACATGTGTTAGGTTAGCGCAGCAAAATAGAAATGCGTTATGTACGCAAAGCTATACCGAAAGTAATATAAAAGCACATTACAAAAAATTAATTAACTAGATTATTAATATTTTGAATATTAATTATAAAAAATGTCAGATAACGAGAATAAAGTAAATGAAAATAGAGTTGAAAATTTTGACGACTCAAATATGAGTAGTTTTGAGATACATTCGACTCCAAGTGCGAGTCAGAATAAAACAGAATTAAATGTAACAGATCAGAGTAATGTAACTGTAGATTCGGGGATACAAATAACCCCAATTTTGAGTAGGGAGCGTACAATTAATAATGAACAAGTCAGCTTCACTGACATTGAAACAGAGAGCCAAATAAATATAGAATTGACCGGAACTGAGTCAAAAATTATGGATGACGTACTGCATTCAACACCAGTCCCGATTAAAAAATCTGAGGATCAAGATATGATGAAAATGATCCAATTTCTTTGTACCAGTTTCAATAAATTTGATGTAAAGTTAGATGAACAAAAAAACGAAATGCTCAATAAATTTGATGTAAAGTTAGATGAACAGAAAAACGAGATGCAAGAATTTAAAAGTAGTGTAAATGAGAAATTAGATATACAGAGCAATTTTAATAAAAAAGTCGAAGAACAGAATATTCAGTTTCGACAGAGTATTAGCATAAAATTTGATGAACTTAAAACGGAAATTAATAAAGTACAAATCAATTGTGAGAGTAACTGGAACAAATTGAAATATGAATTAAATGAAACGTTGAGTCATTCATTAAAAAATATGAATAACAAAATTGACAAAATAGAGAGTAATGTGGTGGAAGAATTTGATAAACAAAGACAAAAGGTAATTGAAAATTTTGAATGTAAAACAGAGGATAATTATAATGATATGGGTGAAAACGTAGTAGTAGAGAGTAAGATAACAAGTGATAACAATAATGTTGAAAATAATGAGAATAATAATATTGAGTATAGTAATGTGTTTGAAGAATTGGTATCAGAAACTGATACGGTAAAAATAAAGAATGAAAGTACTGATGAGTTGGTGGAATGTAGTGATTATGAGATGTTAATGTGTGTTAATGAGTTAGAGAGAGAGAGCGGAAGAATGATATTGTGGTAGAGTGGGACAGAGGGTAAAGTTTCCCTTTATTATTTATGATGTTTATGATGATTTAATGAGTTCACAAGTGTTGTTGTTGAAGGGCAAGAGTCCCGTATTGGTAGATGAATTGAGGTGTTTATTTTTGTTGTGTAATTTTGTACCCTCTGTCCGGAATAATTGTGGGAGTGTGATGTGGTGTGGTGATGAGAGAGAGTTGAATAGAGAATTGTATGTGGAGAAAGTAACAGAATTGTATAATTTGCATAGAAAGTATGACAAATGGAAAGAAAGTTTAAAAGTATATTTGAATAATAATGACTATAATGATTTGACAAAAGTATTTAAACCGATAATGAGTGAATTTAATGACGGAGACTTAACAAAAATACCTAGCGTTGACTGGTTTAATGAGTATTTGGGTAAGATGAATGAATTTAGTCTTTATGGTTATAACACACAAAACAGTGATTTGTATGTTAATGAGATTGAAAAATGTTATATAACACCAAGACTTATCTATGACGATGGAGGTTAAACTATAAAACAATAAATAAAAGACAGTGATAAACATTATGTTTTATGGTTCTGACATGGCAGAGTTGGACAATGAAGTGCGGCAAAACTGAACAGTAAATAACAAAAAATTTGTAAATAAAACGTAGTGAATTTATTTATGTGTATTGTAGAAGGTCAGCTAAACAATGTATGTATATAGGTAAGTGATAATAATAATAATATTTTGCAATTTAAATAAATAATAACATTAATTTTGGAAACAGTAATTGGCTAATTTGTATAATGGCAAACAATAATAATGGAATTTGTATTTTCAGTAATTAATTTACTCAAACCAGTTTGAGATGTTTTAAATATTTTGAGTGATTATGTAAATGCTAATTAATTAAATTCTTTAAATGAATTCAATTTATTTTACGAGATCGGGAATTTGATAATAGATGGCTAAATTGTTTGATGTAAACTAATATTTTTGTGAAATATTTCAGAAGTGAGGTGAAAGTATTGGGGTGTAGGGGGTAGATGTTATGTGTATACCATGTTAAATGGAATGTAAGTATATAACTTTTACAATATGAATCATGTGTAATAAAAACGTTTACAGGTGTAACTAAGATTTTAATTCAATAGTGAGACTATTTGAAATAATTGTGTTCAATAAAAAATGATAATTAAAAATTTTAATAAAAGCTGAAAGATGATACATAATAATTATTAATAATAAATTTTGAAAATGTTAAGAAAGTCAAATGATAGAAAGTTATGAATGGGTTAAATGATTATTGATGAAAATATTATATTAGAATGTATATAAAAATTTTTAATTAGTTAGTTATTAAGTTGCTATTGCGGGGGTGGCCTGTGCTCTCATAAATAGCGAAATGGGTTGGGGGTAACAGAGAGTGTTACCTCCATCGGAGGCCAAAATGGCGAAAATTGTGCGACACACCTTTTTCGTGTAAATTCAATTTACACACTGATAGACGATCGTGTCGCACATAATAATGATGAGTGTAACAGGCACTGAAATGAAGTTAGATTTCCCCGACTTTTCGGGTGATTACTGCCTTACCAGCACTAATCGTGGATTGGGCTAGCAGCCAGCTATGGTCATATCAAGTCCCTTGACCATAGCTGACTTGAAATTGGTATATAATAGAAATTAAATGGGGGGTGAACTTTAGGGGAAATCCAGGTACTATGGAACAGCGGCTACCACTCTGTTCACGTAGGAACAGCGAAGCCAGGTGGTAGACCCGTTTAAGGGCGTTTAATTATAGACACGTTTAAGGGCATTTAATTATAGACACGAATATGTTGATATTCAGACGTTAAAATGTAACAGCCGTAGCAAAGACACGGAGAGGTCAACCTACTCCAAAATATGCCGTCTTTGTGAAAGCGAGGGGACGATACAGTCCTCCATAATTTGCAATAGAGTGTGTGGATGGGAGGTGGCTCAGATGAGTCACGAATTTAAATTTTACAATATAAAAAATTTGCTACTTCAAATTTTGATCCAATAAAAATGCTTGTGCTCTGTTTAAGTAATTAGATGCTCATACATTCAATATAAGGTGTTCATGCTATAATTTTAAATGTATTATTTTATTATCGTAGGTTAGATATAAGCATTGATAACAATATGTGTCTTCATTATGTGTGTACATTTGCAACTAAGTAAATAATTAAACCGTCTGGCAGGCGGTTAATATAAGGTATCAGAATCAGAAAGAGGGGAAACAAGGAGGTGAAAAGTAATGATAAACAAATATATATATATATTTCATGTAATTTGTAAAATTCTGAGATGTGATCATTGTGTTAGGAGATCAGCTGATCAGCAATAACATGTCACTGGTATATTGGTTGTAAATGTTCCAAGTAATTAATGTTTAATGTAATGTTTTAATGTATTACAGGTGTTATTTAAAGTAATGATCAAAGTAATTTGATAAAATGAGAAATAAAGTAACAATTTGTGAAAGCTAATAAAAGATAGTTTTGGGGGTGATTAATATTTTGTGGGACATGTAGACCAGTCCAAGTTGAAGTCAAAGTTAAAGTTGAAATAGTAGAGATGAGAATAATGTAATGTTGTTTTGAATTAATATATGTTATAGAATTTTGAGAAGTATTGATGTTGACACAGTAGTAATGGAGAATATATGTAGAGTTTTGAGTGATATATTGTTGTTTATAATTGATGTTGTTATTTTGTTGTATTTGTAGTGAGGTAATGAGATTGAGATTTTGGGGATGGCAATTTTGTAGTAGGGGGTAGTGTAATGTAGGAGTCCGCAACATAATGATAAGTTGGGATGGGATTGGGACCGATTTAGTGGGACGGGGCCGCCTTAGGTAGAATCTAGGGGCCAGATAAGGGAAATGAGTTTTGGGGGGGGGAAACACGTATCCTATGTACAAAGGGTTAGAGAGTATTTTATATATATATATATATATATATATATATATATATAGAGAGAGAGAGAGAGAGAGAGAGAGAGAGAGAGAAGGTGGCGATTTGAGTTTAATGATAAGTTGGGGTTAGAGAGTGTTTTGATAGAGATTTTGATAGAGATGGGTGTCATGGTAGTTGAAGTTGTTAGAGGTTAGAGTCAGAGGTAGAAAGATTATATATGTATGCAAATCAAGTAGTAAATTAAATGAGATAAATGTTTAAATCACCCACAGTAATGGAGAATACGATTGTTAAAGCAAAGAGAGAGATTTATAAGAAAGATATAAAAAAATTTTATTTCGAAACCAGTGACAGATTTTGATAGAATTTGGAAATAATGTAAAATTAAGAAGTGTTTATTTTGAATAATTTAAATGTCAATTTGCTTATCATTTATAATATTTTGTTGTTTTAAATGTTTTATTTTATTATGTTTTGTGTTTCAAGTTAGGATGTTACCGATGTTAAAGGTATTTTCAGATAGAACTTATACATAACGTATGTAGGTCAAGGTTGTGGACTTGACCTAGTTTCGATCAGCTGACAGCGAGGTCATATACCAACTAAGCTTGTGTAGTAGGAAGTCAATTTAATTTGTTTATTTTATCAATTCAAACAAATTTTAAATAATTTTTATATATAAAGGAAACCTTTTAATAAATTTAAACTTTTTCTTTGAATTTTAAAATTTTTTGGAAAATATTTTTTTTGAAAAAAAAAAATCTTGATTTTTCGCCTGCCAGCTAAGGAATATTTTAAGTATTGATTATTTTATTATTTGTGTGCTAACCATGTTTATTTTATTGATTTATTGTATTGAATTGTACTGTTAGACTTTAGATAATCACCTGTTAGGCTAAGGATGTTTTGTTCGATTTTAAGAAGTGTTCCATTGGTGTAATTTTTTGTTGATAACAAGAAAAGAAAACTAAGGAAGAGAATTTTTTGATAAAATATTTTATTTTGAATTTTGAATTTTTTTTTTTGATGAAATAGTAAATTTTAAAGAATTTTTCAATGTATAATATGTAATGTGAGTGTGTGTGAGCCCAGTATCTGCTAAAGGCAGCCCAGCTTGCATATAAGGGGAAACATATCGGCTGAGGATCTGGAATAATCTAAGCCAGGGATTGAGAATTTTGGGGGTAGCATGTTAGAAGGTGAGGTGTGCTGTGGTACTTGTCTGTTCGATTTTTCGGTGTTGGGATCTCTTACGGAGAAGTCCAGTGATCTCGTTCAGATGCGTCCATAGATGCCAAGCCAGGGGGGTCGTGTACCCATGAAGAGTAAGAACAAGGGGGTTGTTGGCACCAGTTCCTCACCAGTCCTCTTCGGGGTTTATCAATGAGATTTCTTCTGTTTTAGACAGCAGAATTTTCATTGAGGGGGTATTGTAACGTGTCTAAATTGGGTAATTTCATTTATTTAATTTTTTGCGGGATTTTACAAAAAATTATTGTGAAAGTTTTATTTTTCGACAAGCGTCAATTCCATTATAACAGAACACGCGGCAAGAAACAGTGTTGAAACAAAGGCAAGGTGCAATTTCTGTGGTGTAACTCGGCAAGGAATTCGCACCACCCTAATTTTCTCAGAACTCGGTATATGTGTGACGATGCACGCACTTAACATCTCAAGCAGGGGCGCTGTAGTGACGCCGTGAAACTCCAACGGCGCTGTAAAAAATGGCGCATGAACGAACAGTTTGTGATATCAGCAAGACGAACTACAGGAAATATCGTTAAGCCCCGCCCACTTTTAGTGACGTCAACAGTGCTTAAAAAATATCGTCCACGGTTACCACCCAAAAAAACCACGGGTGTTGAATGTGCCACAGCAGTGACGATTAAATAGAAGGCATTGGTGTCCGTCGTCTTGACTAAAATCATCGAGGAGAGAGGGAACATACAGACGCTGGCAGTCCATCACCGATTTCAGCCCGGGCAGGTTGCCCGGCAACCGGGTTTAAAAAAGTAACTGTTAACATCAAAGCATACTAAGTGGAACTTGTTAAAAAATCCGAGAGTGAGTAAGGACCGTTCGCCTAAACATGGAATAAGAAAGGGGACATAATGGAAAATTGTGCGTGTTTAAAAAAGAAGTCGGGATGACGCCACGTGGCCAGCAATAGTATCAGTGTATATCAAAATGTTATACCAAAGTTTAAAAATGGGGTTTAAAAAATAAAGGGATTAAAATTGTATGTGTGAATGAGTGTGAAAAATTGCAGGCTGGGCTCTGTCTGCTATCTTAAAGTATGTAAGTAGTAGGAAGTAAGTATAGTAAGTAAGATGTAATAGTTGCACAACCTATAAACCTGTAATACCTTTAAAACCTGTAAAAACCTATTTTGGAGAAAACGTATAAAGTCAACACTTCTGATTAATTAAACATAGTAATTTCTCTTCATATAATGTGTAGAATCAGTTATTTCGATGACCTTAACACATGCTTGTATCTAACGTACTTGTGATTGGATCCTGGACCCTGATAGAAGAGATCGTGGCAGGTAGGTGGAAATTATATTGTATTTTGTATTTAATAAATTTAAATTGATTAGAGTATAACACTGGTTCAATGGTCTTTCATTTTTCCTTCATTTGAAAGTTTGTAGCAAGTTAACGGGTTACACTTCATAGATTTCTGTTAGCAAGTAATCTGAAACACATTTAAAAGATTGTATTGCACTAGCCTCCTATTTATAGTAAACCAATATATGAGTAATAACAGCACAATATGCACTTGCCCCATATGCAAGGGGCAAGAGCAGACTAACGTCATCTTAACAAATATTTATAAATATAAAAAAATATATGTACATTATCCACCCAAGGAATAGTGAATCCAAATTAGAATATAATAAGCTTGTAAACACAAAAAAAAACATTCCTACTCATTACATTTTATAGACCACACACAAATTCGAACTTCAACTTTTCAATTCCTAGGTCGGTCTTGCCCCACCCTACCTTACATCCAGTTTTGGAGATGATCATAATCCTTGACACTGAATTATAATGATTATTATCACTTATTAACAAATAATTAATAACTTTTAACCAAACAAGGTTGCACTAAACTATATTCAAAGCCTATGTCTAACCATGAACAGTTGTTCATATTTTATATTTTTTAATTAATAATCCATGAATTCATATCTTATATGCTTGTTATAGCCGTAGCAATTTTATCAAATATGTGTATTTTGCAGACGCAAAGAACCTACTACTACTATAATTATTAATGACATTACAAGTTTAATAACACTACATAACCTATTTGTTTGTCAACACATTTTTGTGACTAACCAAAGGCAGTCATACCAACTTGAGCTTTTTAAATGTTTTAGAGTCCATGTTCGAAATTAAATATTAATTGTTAACCAGAAAGAAGAGCAAACCATATTATTGTATTAAATTTCATTGTTTTAGAATTGAATAAATCATCATTGTTATTTTTACCTTTGAAAGAGTTGGCTTTTATTGTAATCAGTAAATACAGCTTAGTGAGAACGAGATGGTTGGTACCATACTTACAGTGCGAATCATTCAAATGGAATGATTTTTTACAACAGTACTGACCTACATATATTATTACAAGGTATAAGTTATCATAGATATCATGTTTGTGTATGTTTATGTTAGAGTATAGGCAGGACGTTACTGATCTTCTCACCACCGCTGATCAACGGAGAGCCAACGGAACTTCGAGTGGAACAATTCTAAGCAGTGAATAAAAAACATTTATTTAAACCAATTAAACTGACAATTAAAACGTCGAAAAAGAGTGTAAGTAACCGACTTATTCATTACTGGATTCAACAATAGGTTGAATTGAGTGGAATAAGTCACTAAACAACCATATAATAATAAAATACGAGCTTGAATAATAATAATCAACAGATTGCAAGACCCCATATTAAATAAAAACAACCCTGAGATTAATACGAATAAAATATTTTAAACACGGGACATTCGTCCAGTAATAATATGACTCATTTAAAACTACTTGATAGCATTCATGTGGCCCTACTAGATAACAGAATCCAGGTTATCAACAAATACGTTCATGATGTACTGCACCGTGTTTATCAAAAACAAAAGATTAAACTTCAAGCTCTTAAACATAAGCAGATAAGGGAGGAGGACTTCGCATGTAAACACAAGTTCTACACGCGTGTCTCAAATTTGACGAGTATACAGTTTACATCTGATGAAAGAGATATTCTTAACAAGGGGCTAAATTATAATTCCTTATATCGGTAAAGACCACATAATTCGAGAAATTATTAGTGCAGAGGCCACCGTAAAAACAATACCAAACCAGACTTTACAAAATGAAACCCGTGCCGTAATTAATAATAGCTTGAATAAATGCCTAAAAACTATAACAAATAATGAAAAGCTCTGTAAAGTTAATCAAAGATACTTGAAAGAAAATAAAACCTTGAAACATATAAAAACTAAATTGATAGATAACAATGCACTGTTTACAAAGGCTGATAAGGGGAATACCGTAGTCGTAATAGACAGAGACGATTACACATCAAAGGTTAATGAGTTCATATCAAATAATAACATTGTAATGATACAAACGGACCCAACAGCAGAGTTCGTCAAAGTTTTGAATAATAAAATTAACCTATGTACACGGCTGTTTGATAACGCCACACGCCGTGCACTAAAACCCATTAACGCAGAAGCACCACAATTTGTTGGCCTACCAAAAATCCATAAGACCAATATACCGATTAGGCCATTGATAAATTTCACAACTGCGCCGAGCTACAATGTCAGCAGAAAACTTGCAGTGAAAATAAAAAACAGTATAAAGATAAGGAATAACCATAGTATAAAAAATAACATTGACCTTGTTAACAAATTGAAAAGCATTAAATTATGACCTAATTATAAAATAGCATCTTTTGACATTGTTGACTTGTATACGAATGTACCTGTTCAAGAAACTCCTACTATCCTTAAAGAAAATCTTATTAACGCCAAAATATGTAACTCTGAAGACATCAATGATTTAGTTAATTTACTGGAAGTTGTACTTGACCAAAATTATTTTACATTTAATAATAATTATTACATCCAAAAAAAGGGCGTAGCCATGGGGTCACCTTTATCTGGTTTATTAGCTGACATATACTTAAACCACTATGAGAACACATATTTGCTCAATAACGTAAATAAACTTTCCAAGAAAATAATATCATATACACGTTATGTTGATGATACGTTTATTATTTTTAATGGCACAATACGACAAATAGAAAATATGAAATTATACATGAATAGTGTCAATAAAAACACAGTTCACACTTGAGACGGAGATAAATAATAAACTTAACTTCCTCGACCTGACAATTACAAGACTAGATGAAAAATTTCAATATCAAATATACCGAAAACCGACAACCACGGATCTCACGATAAATGCTGAATCACATCACCCCTTTTCTCAGAAAATGGCAGCTTATCATAGTTTAATACATAGGTTACTTTCCCATACCATTAGAAGACAAAGATTTTCACGAAGAACTGAACACGATCAAATACACAGCTAAAGCCAATGGTTATAAAAGCTCAATTGTGGATAATTTGGTCAAGAAACACAGAAAAAAGAAAAACAATATAGAATTACAAGAAAATAATAGAAATAAAGTTAGGTATATAGCATCAGAATATGGTTTTAACACACTACCCAAAATTTTAAACAAAGTATTCAGTGGGATAAATATAAAAATGGCTTACCGAACTAATAATAACATTAATAAGATACTGTTACCTAAACATTCAAAATCAGTTGAGGACAGGACGGGCGTTTATAAGATAATATGCAATGACTGTGACAGCTTTTACATTGGCCAAACTGGTAGACCTTTTAAAAAACGATTCAGAGAACATTTACCTAAAAAATAATTTAGTAAAACAGTGTCAAATTACGCGCGCCATCTGATGGACAAAAACCATAGTTATACTGATTTCACAACGAACTTTCAACCCCTCCATATATGCAGAAAAGGAAATTATATGAATGCTATCGAAGAATACGAAATATATACGGCTTACAAAAATAAAAAAACAGAAGACGTCATCCTTAACGATCAGTTGAATTTCCAGTCAAATCTATTATACGACACAGCGATAAGAATACAGAACAAGGTCCATAGTGCACGACATATAACAACATGAACACTGCAGTCGACTATAGCATGTCGTGGTGCGCACCACCTATATCGCGTGTGTCTCAAGTTTGAGTATTTTATGTGTGTTTTTATGTTTATATTATATTTATTGTTATGTGCAAGATTGTATATACAGTGTTTTTAATATTTTAACGGTCGACGAACTTCAACAAGGGATATTCCTGATGATGGGGCATATGTCCCGAAACGCGTTGAATTAAATGTAGAGAAAAGGCCACCAGACGGACAAGAAAAAGGTAAACTATTTTAATAATTATAGCGCTCAAGGCTGTTTCAGATGTTTATAGATCATTCTACGTGGCAGAATTATGTAATGCCACTTCGAGATATTACTCAACTACCCTACCGGCATCAAGACCCACTATCTCACTACACCGCAAGGCAGCGGAGATATAGGCCTGAATATTGGATTTTCAAACGGCCCCAGTTATACTTACATGTGGCAATTTTATTTTATTTTATAAGTGTGGTTTGCAGTGATGCTGCAGTTTATTGAGAAGTGATTATTGTGTTAATTAGTGAAAAACTGTAATAAGCCAAAAATTATTATAGTTGTTGGTCAAGTTTAATTTTAATTATTGTATAAGAGTGCCTTTTGTTGATTTCTCACCATTGTTTGTGTCTAATTAAATTTCTAATTAATGGCTTCAATGGTGTCAGTTTCTTTGTTTCCACTGTACAAAGCAACGATCTGTGAGACAGTCATAACAAAATAATAGAATGTCTAAGGCTTTCATGGCTAGTGTGAACATTATTAGAAGAAGACTGGCTTGCCGGGTTATAAGGCCGTGTTCCAGAGTTGTTAATTGCAGACGTTTCGGCTGTACCTTAACTTATGGATCTAGTTATAACACTGATCATTAACTTGGTCAGTGTTTCAGCCTTCCAAAATTTATGCACTGAAGATGGCCTTTGAAGGTGCGGCCAAAACGTCTGCAATTAACAACCCTGGAACACAGGCTTACAACTTGGCAAGCCAGTCTTCTAATAATATAATAGAATATTCATCCAAATGTGAGGGCTGCTTGGAAAAGTAACTTCCATTTGAGTGTTAGAAATCATTTGAGTTTTGGACATCTCGCCCATCTGCACTTTCCCAAGCCCTTTTCAGCAATCCGTTCTCTAAGGTAAGAGATTCCAATTGTACCCAGTAGCCATTCAGCACTTTCGAACCATGGAAGATATCTTGCCAATCCAGACGATTGGTTTTTCACTGTACAATTATAAACAGCTTAAAGCTACACCTATTAGCTACTTCTCACCAAAATTTTTACGCTACATTTAGCCACTTGTCTGTATCATTAAATCATTGAATTTCCTTGTCACAGAATCCTGCCACTTGTGACTTCAGACATGTGCTGTTCTGTCTTTCAACTTCCTCACATTTTCAAAATGCTATGATAATAACCAAGTTAGCAATGAGTATCTTTTCCACTAGTAGTCACTGGGAGCTAAAACGGGCTATATGGAGGGTAAGCAAACAACACCCTTTTGATACTGTCAGAGATTTGTGAGTGGTTTCATCAACATACAGACGAGCATTGTAAAAAAAAAATGCCTGAACTCAGTATGTCTCATATGTTTGGAATGGCTCCTAGTTTCACCGTGGACTGCAGAGTTAACTGTAGTGCCTCATTCCATGAACTCAACCACGAGTACACCTCTTCTGTCAAAAGTCAGTTGTCACACACTCTTTTGAAGAAAATGTTTGGCTGCACTTCACAGACTTTCATGGCGAACTGGTGTGGTGCCACTCCACAGACTGATTTTGGGCTCTACATGTATATAAGAAACCCATGTCTCATCATCTGTGACAATGTAAGAAACTAACAACCTTTGGTGAGCACAACAGACAAGGAAGGTGAGCACTGATCCCATCATCTTTGTTTTGTAGTCCTCAAAAAGAAGTTTAGGGGCACAGCAAACACAAAGTTTAAGGTAGCCTAACCTGCTAACACTGTGATATATGTTAGCCTAACCTGCCTATCACTTCATACAAAACTGTTTATGGTAAATGGAAAGAGTTTCATAGTTTGGTAATCATAAGTTGCCCATTTGCACAATTCACACAATTCATCAGTTAGATGGTCACCCATTTCTTTTCTCATCATGGATGTTAGTTCATCCTTCCCAAAACATGTCAGAACATGAACAACACTATTGCTCAAAATGTTCTCACCATAAACTGCACAGATTTTATGATGAATGTCTGCAACTTTTATATTTTTGGCTCACAGTAAACAAACAACAATACCGGTATGCACTTTACAGTCAGTAGTAGGATTTTCAATGAAAATGGCCATTTTAAATGTCACTATCATAGCAAGAAACATCTAAGCAATCTTTGCACTAGCACTGTCAGACGGATACTGACTAGAGATGTGTTGTTCAGAATGTAATGAATCATTTTGATCAAATCTCAGATAATCGACTGATTGAATTGATCTTTTCAAAGATGTGTTGGTCAGTAATACCCTCATGGACAAATTATGTGAAAAAGAACTATCACTCTACAAAGTGTACTGAGCAGCGCTTGGACCATGTATGCTCATAACACACTTTCCTAAATAATTAAGTTCTGATTAGTATAACCAGTACTGAAAAATTTCATTTTAAATTAAACGTTAACAACAACAACAAAAGAATTATTAGTTCTTCCCACACTTGTTAAATAATCTTAGTAGGCCTATTATATTTCACATTCCAGGTCTTGAAGCAGGTTTTGAAGTCCAAAAAAGTGATAAACATGACTAATTAAAAAAAAGGTTAATTTCAATTATTAAAAAAGTCTGAAGAAAGTGACTAAAACTTATGAAAAACTATATGCAGAAATTTACATGTAGGAATTTGTCTTATACTTAGTTTTCTTAAAAAAAATTACTAATTTGCACGGGAAGTCATTCAAATTATAAATCGGTAATTGTTCACTATTTCACCGTCATCTCTAATGTTGTTGTTGTTGTTGTTTACTAATGGCAGGACACTGAATTATTCCATTTGTCTTCTGGCATCCCAAGAGAGTTTTGGTAGATTCCCTGTCTCTTGATAAGAGTGATCCAATCCCGAACATACAAGAAGATGGTCTCTGTTCATCGCTGTATTCAGCTGCTTACAGATTGTGCAGTGGTGGGATTTGTAGATCTTAATACGATGGAGGTGTTCAGCAAGGCAGTCGTGACCAGTATTGAGTCTGAAGTTCGCTACTGCTTGGTTTCTGGGTATATTTTGGTTTTTGTCCCAAGTGTTTCCAATGTTTTTCCACCATTTACAACTAGACGCAAGGCTGGCCTCATTGGTGAACATCTCTTGTGTTTTGTTTTTAACTAGTCTTTTGATTGTTCTTGTGCTGTGTAGTGTTTTTCTCCCTTGCAATGCTGTACCCTTTTTAGCTAGCAGGTCGGCCGTTTCATTCCCACTTATTCCTACATGTGAGGGGATCCACTGGAGAATTATTGTTTTCCCTTGTTTACTGAGAAGGTTTATTGCAGCCTTTGTTTCTTTTACAGTGCTATCTATACGCTGTCTGTTTGATGCGATAGACTGGATTGCAGACGTGGAGTCAACAAGAGAAAAAGGCTTTTTTAAAAGCTAGTGGTCTGAGTAAGAGTTGTAATGCCATATGTATTTCCTTTATTTCTCCGTCAAAACTGGTTTTATTTTCTCCCACTGAAATGTAGTGGGAGAACAGTTCATAATGTACTCCTGCGCCAGCCTTTCCATGTTTTCCTATGAGCGATCCGTCTGTATAGATTCTAAGGTACTCATCCTGGGGATATCTTTCATTGATGGTTGCTAGTGCCATTTGGTGCAAGATTGTGGAAGGTGCATCTTGCTTTTTCATATCAGACAGAAGAGAGAGATTGGTGCTGATTGTTTGGTATTCTGTAGGTTTAATTTTTGGGCAAAAAGGTTCTATTTCAGTTGTGATGCCCAGCAGTGTCAAGTACTTGTTGGCAGTATTAACTGGTAATGTCTGGGTCTTCAGATGTGTCCCGTCTTGGCTATTTTTTGCCCATTTTGCTTGTGGTAAGGCTTTTATTTTGGCCAGAGAGATGGCGGCTTGTTGATTTATTTCTGAAGTGATCGGTAGGTGGCCTGTGTACAACTGAAGGGAAAGGACAGGTGTGGTCTTCACACCTCCACTAATCAGCCGTAGGGCATTGTTTTGTGTTGTTTCCGATGTCTTCAGATTAGAGTTTCTGGCTGTTACAAGTATCTCACTTCCATATGTCATGACTGGTTTTATGTAGGTTTTGTATGTGGTATTCAGAGTGTCCTGCATACATCCCCAGGTAGCTCCAGCAAGACGCTTTATAAGTCTCAGTTTTTGGTTGACTTTATTTGCTGTGTTTGTCACATGGTCCTTCCAAGATAGTTTGCTGTCCATGTGTACACCTAAGTATTTTGTACATTCGCTTTTGGGAAGGTTCAGGTTGTTGATCTTCAAGTTGAAGTTGTCATTTTTATGGCGCATCGTGAAAAATTGGTAAGCAGTCTTTGAGATGTTAATTTTCATGTTGTTCTCAGAGGCCCAGTTGTGCAAGGAGTCCAAGGTTTTGTTCATTCTTTGTTCTAATATATTCTGCTGCTTGGCATTGTTTTTGGTTGAGGTCCAAATGACTACGTCATCAGCGAACATTCCCATTTTGACATTTTTATCTTTTGTAATTTTTGGGAGGTCATTTATGAAAACATTGAAGAGAGTGGTGCTCAGTACTGCTCCTTGGGGTAGACCTACTTTTGTCTGTTTGTATTTGGAGAAGGATTCACTGAATTTGATTCTGGCCCATCTCTGGTCCAGAAATCTTGAAAGCCAAGACAGCATGTTTCCCTCTATATTGATGTCTTTTAGTTTTTCAATGAGTCTAGTTCTCCACACGGAATCGTATGCTCCACTAAAATCGACGAACACTGCCAGGGTGCTTTCCTTTCGATTAAATGCTGCTTTTATCTCTTGAGAGAGTTTTATCAGTTGGTATGTTGTAGAGCGATTTTGACGGAAGCCTGCTTGTTCTTCTGTAAGCAGATTTTGGTTTTCTAGATACCAGCACAGTCTGGCTGAGATCATTCTCTCCTGGATTTTTGCTAGTATAGATGTTAATGCTATAGGTCTGTATGAACTTAGAATGTTTGCTGGTTTGTCAGGTTTTAATATGGGGACTATTATTGATTTCCTCCATTCATCAGGCAGGCTATCTCTGGAGTTCCAAAGATTATTATGTACCAATAGTAATGTCATAAGGGCTTTTGGTCCCAAATTATGAATAAATACTGCGAAGATGTTGTCTGGTCCCGGTTGTTTTCTCTTCTTGGTGTTACTGATTGCCTCTTTCAACACCTCTTCTGTAAAATCTCGGGTGAAAATCTGCCTCAGTCCGTCGTTGTTATTTGTTGTTTTGTTCCTGATGTGTTTTTCTTGTTTTTTGAGTTTGTGTGAAGAAACTTTGGGGGACAAAGTTACTCGCGTCCGCAGCATCCTTAAGCTGTATGTGTCCCCTGGGTGGTGCTAAACGAGTAACAGTGCTGGCAAACCTGACATCCAAAGTCATCTCTAATGTTTAGATTTACTTTATAATCATAGGTGAAACATTTTTAAAGGTCAGAAAAGTAAAAACAACAATAAAAGTAACTTTAAAAGTCGAACAAGGCCAGTAACAAAACACGAAAAAAGTTAGGTTATGTTTGGTTAGGAACCGTTTGAAAAGCCCAATTTGGAACTACAAAAATATAGATTAAGCATTTTCAAAGGTCGGAAAATAAAATAACAATAAAACTAATTACCTAAAACTATAAATCTATATAATTAATTATTTGTATGTACATGGTTTCGTTATATATTTACTTCTTTTATATTTGTATTTATATTTATTTCGTCACATGGTTTCAGTAATAATCACGAAAAGAACGTGATTCTTTTAAATAATCATTTAAAATAAACAACAGTGTTTGAATTGAACGACTGACTATGCAGCTTAGATATCAGTACCATAGTTTTACGTGAGAAAAACACCATTCCATTCACTAACTCTATTAGACTGGGGATTGGATACGATATTTTGTATGTATATATCGCATTAATTATTTTTAATGAATATATTTCTAACATTGAGCCTCAGAAATATTGTTAGGCACGTAAAAAGACACTGCCTTAATATTTTAAAATTTATAAAAGCAGCTGAGAGGAAAAGTGCGCGTACTGCTCATGCCCGAATCAGATGCTTTACTGGCATCTGGCATCTCTGGTTCAAATGGGGTGTTACAACGCTGGCGGCGTTCACATCTCCTACTGAAATACAAATTTATAAAGGATTTCTGCGTGGATTTCATTTCTCGAACATAAAAAAGTAGTCAGCAGTTGGGAAAAAACACATATTAATAATGTCGTACTCTTTTAACTTTTCTTTTATCTTTTATTTCTTTTTTTAAAATTCCACGATTCCCTGAAAATTCACGCATAATTCACATAGTTTTTCCCGGTCAACTATTACTAGCATTATTCATGCATTATTCCCAGTTTTCCCGGTCGGTGGCCACTCTGTCACTATTATCTTCACACTGGTACATTGTTAAATATCCATTCAAGCCCCATCCTCCAGTGGCTCTCAAGGACTTGTACAATAGTTCTCTATCGCATCTCCTGAGTTTGGAGCGGAGATCTGCCTGGGACCCTAAGTTTAAAGAGTTGTATGGTACATTCATGGATGATTATATTACCCAAGGGCACATGGTGCCCATTACTGACCCAACTTTCCCTAAGTGTTTTATTCCCCATCAACGAGTTTTCAAAAATAAGGATGATTCAAAGAAGATTCGAGTTGTCTTCAGACCTTGCAGTTCAGACCTTGGTCTCTGATGTCATCACATGGCTTTGACAGTTTCAGCTTGCATTTTCATCTGATATCGAACAATGTACCACCAGATACTAGTCCAATATGAGGATTCAGCTTTCACCTGTATTTTGGGTTGGCTATCTCCTTTTAAGCCCGTGAGGATTTCTTATCTGTGGACTGTAACTTAGTCTTGCATCTGCTCCATTCTGGATTTGCGGACTCTGAAATAATTGTCAGTTGATGGACTGCACCAATATCCTTTGGCTTCCAAGGCCTTGCTGAGTAATACTTTTGTTGATGACATTGTTACTGGTGCAGATAACTTAAAGGAGAAGCTGACTCTACGGGATCAACTACAGGATTTCTTTGCACCTGCAGTGTTTGTATTAAAGAAGTGGGCTGGCAGCAGCATTCCTTTGATGAAGGGTCTCCCACTGGCGCACATTGACAATAACTGTCTGAAATTGTACTGGAACGTGCATGGTACCTTCACCAAGACTTTTTGGCATGATCTGTTTCAGCTCAGTTGAGTCGGATCGCTGACCCTATTACAAAAATTTGGTTCTTTCTACACTAACCCAACTCTACGACCCATGTGGTTAGATACACCCAGTCACTTTCCTCATCAAGACCTTTTTTACAGCGCCTGTGGTGAATATCTCTGGACTGGGACATCCCTCTTCAACCTGCATTATGCAAAACTTGGGAGGAACTGCTTCATTCTCTTCCCACTCTATCCACTCTTCTTGTGCCTCGCCCCATTGTTTCACCCTTGTCAGACGAGTATGTCCTTCATGGCTTCACAGGAGGGATACGCAGCTTCTTCATTTTTGGTGTCTAGCCAAGAGGCCAATTGTCGTTCTTGTTTGCTGGCAGCCAAGGCTAACTGTGTCACCTCTGAAGTCACTATCTATTTTCCGCCTTGAGGTACAGGGGGCTTATCTTCTTCCTAAACTGGTACACCATTATGTGCCAGTCGTTTTTGTCATTTAATTCAATTTCCCTTTGGACTGACTCCATACACTAGACTGACATGCCATTGGTTAACCATACAACCATACAAACCTCTAACTTTTGTCAGAAATCAGGTGGCTGCTCTTAGTGAATGGACAACCTTATCATCTTGGCGAGACGCTCCCTCTCATTTAAATCCTGCCAACTATGATTCCCGTGGTCATTTGCCTGAATCTGTCATTGATCACTAATTGTGGTGGTCTGGTCCTTCATTCCTTCTTGAAGGCCAGTCCATTGGGCCATCATCTTCTTCTCCACCAAGTAATTATACTGGTGACCTTGAATTGAAACTCGATTTTCAGTTTTGCATAAATGCACTATTGCCTGCCTCATGTACAGACATTTCCTCCAGGCCTCGTGGGAGATTTTAGTTTAATAAATTAATTACCTTAATTATCCGCCATGTGATTTCTTATGCTTCGTCTATGACGCGTTTCGGAGCGTATGCTCCATCATCAGATATTAAAAAGTTAAAACTGTCACTCTTGCGAGATCGTTTAAAAGTTAAAATGTCAAGATTTGCATATGACCGTACGCGGATTTGGGTGCGCACCCGTTCAAGTTCATTCTGCCACTGAGCGGTTGCTACCTAATCGCAGCCCCAGCAAGCAGACTCAAGGCAGTATCGTACAATCGGTTGGATACAAAGTTCAGGTGGTCATTTAACACGATATCGCGACTCATTGGGTTTGCATATGCACTGTAAATTTCAAATTCCTCCAAGGCATTCATGAAACGGCCCTTCTTACACACATGTAAAGGTATTAAATTGGAACTAAAATCTGTGTAATTATGATTGTGTGAAGTCAGGTGTCGGGCGTAATTTGATTTGATGTTGTCAATGTTTCTTATTTTCTTAGGTAAATGTTCTCGAAATCGTTTAAGGAAACCTCTCCCAGTCTGTCCAATGTAGAAGCACTCGCAATCATTACATGTTAACTTATATATGCCAGTTTTTTCTTCTGGAGGCGTGTGTTTTTTCGGTTTGAGAATATCCAGTAACTTATTATTAGTCCTGAATGAAATAGTGAAACTATTATTATTCAATATAGAATACAAAACCTTAGGCATAAAGCTAGTGTAATTAGTAGATATAAAAATTTTTTGCGTGTTGTTGTTTATTCGGGGTTTAAGCATTCTTTTTTCATGTTTTCTCAACAGTTTGTCAATGGTTAAACTACTGTAACCATTGGCAACCGCGATATATTTTATGACATTTAGCTCATCACGGAAGTCATTATCATCCAAAGGAATCGTCAATAATCTATGAATGAAACTATTGTACGCTGCCATTTTATATGAAAGAGGATGATGAGAGTCTGCGTGTATTGTGGTGTCAGTGGTAGTCGGTTTCCTATAAATGTTGAACTTTAGTTTATTCATCTGTCGAGTGATGGTTAAATCTAGAAAGTTTATCTTGTTATCAACCTCTGTTTCAAGAGTAAACTGGATGTTTCTATTTATTTTATTTAGACAGTTTTTAAATAATTCGATTTGTCTTATAGTACCATCAAAAATTAAAAACGTAAGCATAAGAAATCACACGGCGGATAATTAAGGTAATTAATTTATTAATTCGTACAAGTGATTTGGTTACCATATTAAACATGAATATTAGATTTTAGTTAGTTTTTGAAATGGCTCAAGCCCCATTCAGGGATTGTATTGTCGCCACTCTCCCTACGGCAATTGGCCATTAAATATTTATGCAGGTATGGCCAGGCTTGCTGCCTTTCTGCAGAGCTCTGGGACATTGTGGTTGGTCATGCTACTCGCCCAGAAATCCAGTGGCTGACATCTTTTGTGGATTAGTTTGGGCTGGTAACATGCCATGGTCGAACTAATCATGATGTGCCTGCGCAGTGTCCTATCTTACTGCCTAAGGACCATCAGTTTGTTGTACTCCAAGTCAGGCATACTCATGTTTGGCTATAACATGCTGGTCCACTGAGTCAACTGTCAAATACTCACTGGATATTGACTGCTTGTCAGGCCATCAGAAGTTGTCTAAATCGCTGCACTGTATGTTTTAGGGTCAAGCCTCGTCCTACATGTCCTTTGATGGATGATTTACCTTCTGCTCATTGTAACACCTCATTTCCATTTGCCAATATGGAGAATTTTCAATAAGGTAAGCAGAATTTATGATTTGAATATTCTTTTTAACATCTCACCACTTGCTCGAGTTTTGCCAGAGGCGTGGATTATTAAACCATACAGTTTTTCATTACATGTTTTCATAATTTTCACATGACCAAAAAACCTCACACCTGACAAATAATTGAAGTTAAGGGAACCCCCTGATCAAATTTTAAAGATCAAATCACTTCAATGATTGAGATGTACTGATCGAGTTCACAAAAGTGACCATATTTGCCTATCTCTAGTACTATCCCAAACTACACAATAGTGTAAGATAAATGTCACTACCCCCACACACCAGATAAAAACGGAAGGTACTTCCCAAACAATCAACATACGTTTCTTATACTGTGAGCTAATGATAAATTTTTAATTACTAATTTAATTACTGTACAACTCTTTTGTGTGTGTGTGTGTGTGTGTGTGTGTTAGTTTGTCAATAAATTAAAGTACACAATACAAAACTTTTAAAAATTCATTCATGGAAAAAAGTAATAAAAACACAATAAAGTATTAAAATTTATTGTTTAAATTTTTTTTAGTACCTTAATTTAAATGCACATATTGTACACAAATAAATGCAATTCTGATATTACTGTAAAACTATGTCAATACCATATTTTACAATTAATATCATTATATTTTGTGTTTATAACAAATAGTTTTTTAATTTTAATAAAATATTTAAAAAATTTCCCCCATTATTTGATATTATGTTCCCATATATCCAAAATACTGACTCCAATAATTTTTGACAATGGAGGACTCTACTATATTACCTTTCTCTGGACTTTCAGTTTTCTCCAGAAGCAAAACAAGCATGTCTGGCAGAGTGTCTGATTTTTTCTCTACAGCAACTTTCAACTTCTCTATAAGCTCTGTTAGGTCATCCATAACTAAAAAAGAATTAGTTTTATTCATAAAAATTCATTCATATTTCAGAAAACTAACATATTTTAATATGCAAATATCACAATAGGTTTATAGTTTATTTATAGGTTTTGTGCTATCTGAAAGCTAAAGGATACATAGGCTTTAGCGGCCGGCATTGGAGTTGTTAATATTTCTGTTAATATTTCTGTATATTGTTGTTGAGTAATTGGACCATCAGGCCGTGGTCCAATGTTATTACACACAAACATTTCAGCCACTCCATTGGTGGCCATCTTCAGTGCTTAAAGGAGTGATACACTGACACAGATCTACAGTCTAAAAATGTCTAAAAATGTTTACCTTTGAAATTTTTCACTCTTAGCTGTAAACAATAATAAACAAACAAAGTAAAATACTTTTAACAACTTAAAAATATTATTTCAAATGTCACAAAAACTGTATCTAAAACGTTTTGGGATTGCTGATTATGAATATCATGTCAAAATTAGAAATTCAAGATAGTGGAGTCAAAATGGTGGATCAAACTTCTTAAACACATATAAATTGAGGGCAAAAATGGTAAAAATAAGTTACTGTGTTTATATTTTCAATTAATAAGCATTTCATTTTAGTAAATAATAAATTAATACTGAAATAAAAGTTTAAAATGATGAATTCAAAATAGCTGAGCATAAACCTATTAATATCTGCTAGCTGAGTATAAATCTATTAATATTTATAATTTATGGAAATTTGTTTAAAGTATTTATGGAATTTCAGGAATGTATTTATACATTGTTTATATAAGTGGTATATATTGTAATGACCCTCTTTTTTCTTTAATTTCTGCAAGAGTGTAAAAGTGTCAGAGTGTAATTGGTGTATTGTGTCTTACCAATCCGTTGTCGCTCGGTAACGTAACTTACGCTGATTGAGTCCGTCGCGAACGTACGAATAACCAGGTATCGAAGTCCTTACCTGAGGTTCACTAGGAGTGTATAAATCCTGGGTGGCGCCAAATTTTTTTTTAAACAATTACAAAATTTAGTATTATCGGCGAGTCAGCTCAGGCGGTGGGGAGAATTCAAACTTGTTCCCGCCACTTATCGATTTTTACAATCAAGCCAGCAGTTTGCTGTGTTTACTGCTTGAGCACTTGCCGTCAATTCATAGCTGTTCACTACAATGTACAACATTTAAAATATACTTTCCTAATGAAAATAAAACACATTGGTTACACACAGTATTGGTTTATTAGTTAATGGTTATTACTTATTCAGTGACACAGGTTATATTTGGTTTTTTATATTATTTTGCACCGGCAATTAATCTAAGACAATTTTCTCTGGGTTTTGACGAATCGATTCTGAACGTAACAGATACACCATAATGGCGTCTGTCAGAGTAGTATACAAAATATTTTCGTTTGATCGGCTGGATTCTTGAGATTACGATAAAAGGATTAGATGCAATTACAATAATAAAAATACACAACCTTACATTATTTCTACTTAAATAATATAACGTGTAGCTATAATTTGTTTTTTGGAGTGTAGTAAAAGTGTTTCAAAAGTTCGTAAACTAACAACAGGTTAATTTTATAAGTTGACGAATTTTCAGTGTCTTAGTTTTTTATTTAATCTTTGAAAGAGAACAAATTCAGTTTAGTGATAGTTCATAGTACAGTGAGAAATATTTAAAGTGTGTTTTTTCGGAAATTTGGGTAATTTAAATTATACTTAACACCTTAGTAGACTGGGTGTATGCAGTTGGTCTGGTAAAAAGGACTTGAGCTGCAATCGGATTCAAATTTAAATTGTTTGGGCTTCTGGCATCTTTTTCAATTTAATCGGAGCAATTTATTCAATTCTTTTTGATTTAAATGGTCTTCGACATCAGTTAAATGGTTTCAGTCATCATCTGCTTCCTTCTCGTTCATTTGTGGTAATTTAGTTTACTTTTATAACATTTTAAATTAAATATTTGGTTGTTCAAAATTTTGCTTCTGTTCTCCAAGAGCGTCGCTTTACGAGTAACGATATTCAACGGTAATTCCGTCCGTAACGGCAGTTGCCATGGTTACTAATTAAATCTGATTGGTTAATCTGGCTATAAATCCATTGTTATCAAAATTTGAATTCTTTTCAAAATCCATGTATATCTTCTGATTGCTTTCATTCTGTTATCTTCCTTCCTAAGTATTAATTATTATCACTGTTATTTGTATTTTCTTCCAAAGATTATTTTGGTATCCCACAAGATTGGGTTATTACATGTTTTATAATTTTACTATTATTTTAATATTTCATAATTACATTTCTCTGTTAATTTAAGTCCTTATTCTAATATTTTGCTTTTAATAAGATTTACAATTTATCCTTGGTTGATTATTCGCCTTGGATTTGTTAATTACTTTGTTATTTTCACGCAATTTGTATTTGTTGGTGTTTGACAGTTAGGCATTTCTTAAGCCTAAGTAGCCATTACTGATTTTTACTTATTTCATATACATTACATCTCATTTTAGCCTAATGCTTTATTTTGTTCTTATAACTGGTTTTGTTACCTATTGATGTGTTTTGGTTCTGTTTTTGGGTTATTTCATGTTACTACTATTTTATACATCATGTATTGCTAATTATTTACTAACTGGTTTTCTCGTTTTCTAAGTCATATATTGCTTTACTTTCTTACTTATTTACTCCGCCAATGTCAACAATATGGCTATTATTTACTATTTTTTATCACATAGAATACAACATTTAGGTCTATGGTTGGTATAATTACCCCAGCCATATCCTATTCATAAATTTGCTTAAACAATTATTTAACAATTAGTAGGTAATATCGGTTTACAATTCATTACATTTTATTTTATTTTTTGGGTGATAAACACCCTCACCTCTTTTGAACTTACTTCAATAATTATCCCTTATAACATGGGTGTTTATTGATTGTTTTAAACTTCTTATTTTATACACAATTTTTACCTTCACTCCATGGTAACACTATCTGTTTACTCTTTCATGGGATTCTCACTTTTAAATACTATTATATACTTTTAAACTTTACAATAAGATTCTTTTCTAATCAATACAGTTAACATCACTCTTCAGTGTTCATTACTTCTTAATTAATTGTTTATTTTAAATACTATTCTTAACAACTTTCTTAAATATTAATATTGTTCACTATTAAACCATTAGTGTTTGTTATTTTTACTAAGTGTTTATCTTAGCTTTCACTATTTTTCCTATTGCTATCGTTGACAATATTTTTATTTACTCATCACCTTCACTTTTAAATTATCTTGCGTTTATTATAATTTATTTAGTGTTTTTCTCTATCATTTTACTTTAGGGTTTTTTCACTTTCACTATGGGCACTTCTTAAACTTTTTATTTAAGTGTTTATTAATGGGTAATCCCTATCATTACTTTTCTTTGTTAATTACTTAGTTATTTTCAATTTATTTCTCACTATCTCAATATCTCTCTCTTTCTTTACACATATTATTTATACTTACTAAGTTCATGTCTTTCTCTATTTCTTACTTACACATACTTCTAATTCTTGGGTTAGTGTATTTTTATTTATCGGGTTTTATTAATTATCAACTACATTTGTCACTTATTCAATACTAATATTTATCTTTTATATTGGTCCTTTACCGGTTTCGTTTCCTTTATGATATTTGATTGTATCATTTCTCCCTTCTCTATTCTCTACTACTTGTCTGTGTTTTATCACCTTGTTTCATTTTATTTCCTTTATATTTGGTTTGTTCCATTTTTATTTTCATTTTTCTTCTCCTTCACTTCTCATCTTGTTTCCTTTTATTTTGGTTCTTATCTGGCCAATCTCTGGGGTTGGGTCAAAGTCGTTTGTCTGTCAGTCTAGTCTGTGAGTTTCTTTAATAATCACTTTTAGTTTATAATTCTTCCTCCTTCTTTCTTAATTACATTTTATTCCTTATTCTCTTCATTATTTATTTATTAAAATATATTACTTTTTAGCATTTCTTACATACTTATAGTTGTCTTGATTATTCATCTCTTCTTTCACAGCACTAACCTATCTAAAAATGAACTTTTTCTTGTGAAACTTACTGTTTTTCATTGGACGCGTTTCGGCGTACGTATCCGCCTTCTTCAGCTTTGAGTCAGACTGCCATCGTTTCGTAACGGTTGTTGTGTGGAAGGTGTAGTGGGGGTGGTGTGTGGAGGAAGGGGATTGGCGCGGGGATTAAACTTGATGTTTGTTTTTTGTAAAATTGTGTCAAAAAGTGTATGTGATTTATATTGTAATTGATCGTTAAGTATGTTGTTTGGTTGTGTTGTGTGGTGTTTATATATTTCGTATTGTTCAGTTGTGTTGAGTTTTTGACCTTTAGGTAAGTAATGTAAAATTTCAAGATTAGTGTCTATGTTGGTGTAACTGTGGTTTTCTGTGTGTATGTGTGTGGCGAATGCGGAGTGTATATTGTTGTTGGTTAGAGCTTTTAAGTGTTCAGAATAACGGGATGAAAAAGATCTTCCCGTCTGGCCTATGTAGGAACTATTGCAGTCATTACAATTTAATTTGTAAACACCTGTTTTGTTATATTTGTCTATGTCTGTGTTTGTATTATTGATGTGTTTTTTGATGGTATTGGTATTATTGGTGTTCTGTATGCTATTTTGTATTTGTGTTTTCTGAATGTGTTGGCGATTTTGTGTGTGTAGGAGTTGTGGTATGTGAGTGTGATGTATTTATTGTGTTGTGTGTTGATGGTATTTTGTGTTTTGTTGTTTTTGTTTTTGATGCGTTTGTGTAGTGTGTTTATTAAATTAGGGTTGTAACCGTTTTTGATTGCTATGTATTTTATTGTGTTGAGTTCGTCGGTGTAATCTTGTTTATTTAAGGGTATTTTAGTTAGTCTATGGAGCATATGGTTGAAGGCCGCATACTTATAGTTATCAAATATCATCTGAATTTGGCGATGTTATAATATACTTCCAATTAACAAAACAATTATGATTAAATAATTATAAGTATAACACTACAGACTTGGAACACAAGTTTTTTATTGGTAAAAATGTAAACTTTTTACCTTCATTACATAATCTGATTATGTATTGCAAAATTTATGATTACATTTTCAATTAAAAAATTATAATTATGTTTTTAAGAAACTTTTAGGAACGACTATTAGAAAATAAGATAATTTGTATTATTTAATTAGGTCTACGGTAGCATTTTTATCTTCACCTTCATTCACCTATACAAAAAATAGTATTTACGCAACTGTTACCACTGCATACAGAACAAGCAGTCGTGCCAATCCTGCAGCCACATGTAGTGTCACATCCTGTTTTATTACACAAACAAAAATGGTTTTCAGTGAATTTTCAGGCACTTGTGGTTGGTTCATTTTTACTGGCTCTAGAAACTCACAATCCACTGATAACAAATACTGGTAATTACGTATCCACAAACTCCAAGTGTAGAAAAATTCTCTTGAACTGCTCCAACACTACGTCAAGTATAGGCATAAAATGAAATGAGATGTACTCAACTACTTTTAGCTGTACCTTTAAAAATAATATTGAATCTAAATTCAAGTAAAGAATTAATATTTCTAGGTCCTGAGCAAAATTCTAATTGGCATTTTACCCACCTTCCAAAATTGCTTTCACATCTTCACTAACTTTATTTTGAAGAAGCATTTACAGCATGTATATCTCATCATTCTTTAAAACCTTTGCAAATTTCATACTTTTGACTAGTCTCATGTCTAGTAAGCAGGTAAAATGTGACATGTTATTTATATTGAAGACAATTACTGTGCAAGTTTTAAATATAAATAATTTATGCCAGACTCCTCTTCTTGATGAACAAAATAAAATTGTTTAATCGCATGATGTTAAAACTTTTTAGTAAGACTAACACATCAATGTCCTCAGTAACCTCAACATTTTTAGACTCAATTTTTACTGCAGTTTCAATAATTAATCTCTTGTCAGCATCATCCTCACTCTGAAAAGATAAACTGTTATTTTCTGATAACTTTTCTCTAAACATATTGTTACGGCATTACCGAACGGTGTACATGTTCTCAGCTTTCCCAGCAAAGTCCAGCTGTAATGTTTGTGTGTACATGACACACAACACGCAAAGCAGTGTTATGTAATATGGAACAATCTCGTACATTCGATACTGTTGATCGAGAAAATTCTCAATTAGTCCAATGATGCATGTTTCTGTGAAGGTCGCGCTGAAGTGTCCTCTAGAATTTTCAATTGCTTGTTAAGGATGCATATTATGGAACCCTGCAGGCTATAAATAGCCCATGCTGCTGCTTAGTTTTCAGTTATTGTCGGGCAATTTGCACAGTGCGGGACAACTGTAATTCAATTGTGTTTTATATTAGTTGACATTTTTTATTACGTGTGAACAATTTATATTTGATTTGTTGTAAGAGACTACCTTGTTAATTACAAACTCTTTGACTTAATTGGTGCCTGGTATTTTGTTTTCCACTGTACCATACGACGATCAGTTACATGTCGTAACAGTGGGTCAGAAATGCAACAGAACCGTTTACAGTGGAAACAATGGACACTTGTACAAGACTGTGTAATTTATAAGTAATCAGTAAACAATCGATGCCAGTCAGATGATGGAAAATTTACAGGTGCTGCTGTTGCAGACGGAGAAACGATAGGGATGAGAAACGCTGGCAGAAGGCAGAAGAAGCAGAAAAACGACAGGACGAAAAAACAGAAGAGAGATAGAAAACCCTCCTGCTGGAAACACAAGAACGGCAGAAAGCACTAATTTTGGAATCTGAAGGACGACAAAAAGAAGAACGTAAGCGGGAGGCAGAGGAACGGAAGTGTGAAACAGAAGACACCAAAGAGTAATACAGGAGCAAAAGTTGACGCAAGAACAAACCGCTGCAGAGTTGGGTCTCCTACGAGGTGAGCTTAATAAACAAGTTACTAAAATATCAAAGGTACAAGAATCAATGGCATTAAAAATATCTGAAATAGAAAAATCTGTCTTGAGTGTTGAAGAATCGATGTTTACAAAAATATCTGTCATAGAAGAATCCATGTCAAATAAAATATCTGCAGTAGAAGACTCAATTAAAAAACATAAGAGAACAAATTAAAAATGAAGTCGAGCAGTTCATGAAGACACAACCAAAACAAATTTCATGGACAGTAGGGACAGTTCATGTCAAGGCTCCAATCTTTGACGGAAGCAGTTACTGGGCAACGTATCTACGCCAATTTGAAGCTGCTGCATGCGCAAATAATTGGACAGAGAAAGACACGGCAGCTTTACTCGTTCTCGCATTACAAGGACCTGCGGCAGAACTACTACAGAAAGTGCCACCCGACAGCCAGAACACCTATCCCAAATTGATAAAAGCTCTAGAATTACAGTATGGTGATAAACATTTGTGAGATGAGTACTGCACTCAGTTGAGAGCAAGGTGACAGCATTCCAGGGAGAGTCTTCATAAGTGTTTGGAAAAGTGGAGATACACCTACGCTGCGGTCGACTTGAGTTTAGTCATCAAGTACTTGTTGCAGACATTGTGGATGAAGCAATTCTTGGTGTGGATGTTATGAACACATATGGATTTATAGTCGACTTCAAAAACAATGTCTTGAGAATTAGAAAAGAAGAGGTAATGCTCTCCACAATGAATACATCAGAAAAATCAATGGACATGATAAATCAAGTGGCCGTAACTGTTCCGCCAAACTCCGAAAAAATCATTAGGTTAGAACCGTGGTAGATACTAGGGGCAACCAGTGCTCTATATTCGAAGCCCACGCAGTCAGCACACCAGCCATACCAATTGCCATAAGTTTAGTAAAACCTAACGAAAATGGAAAATTTACCTATTAGACTGGCGAATATTTTGGACCAAGCTGTCACTTTCCAAAGCAATACGCTCCTAGGCAAACTGACTCATATGGCCTGGGTAGCCGGAATGACGCAAAGAAGATGCAGTACTACGGACACTTCTGAATTACCAGAGGAAATGCAGGAATTATTAAACAGATCTTCTAATGACCTCTTAAGCGGTGAGGTAAAAGAACTCAGATGGTTTTTACATGAATTTAAAGATTCTTTTGCAGTTCAGGGCCGGTCATTGGGAAGAACCTGTCTTATACAACATTGCATCAATACCGGGGAGACAACACCGATACGCCAACCTCCTTGAAGGCCTCCATTATCTAAGCAAGAGGAAATGTCTCGGTTAGTACAGGACATGTTGACAGAGGGAATAATCGAGCTTTTGTCAAGTGCTTGGTCTTCTCTGGTAGTGCTGGTACCGAAGAAGGATGGTGGATTGCGTTTCTGCGTAGACTACCGGAGGTTGAATGACTTTACAAAGAAGGACTGCTATCCATTACCTCACGTTGATGATACACTCGACACGCTGTCTGGAGCACAGTGGTTTTCCACACAGGACCTAAAGAGTGAAGAGTGCATATTGGAAAGTGGGTCTTCATCAAGAAGACAAGGAAAAGACCGCTTTCTCGACCTCAAGTGGCTTATTCCAATTTAACGTCATGCCATTTGGACTCTGTAATGCACCGGCAACATTCGAAAGACTGATGGACCTGGAACTCCGAGGCCTGACATGGAAAACTTGCCTTGTTTATTTAGACGATGTTATAGTCATCGGGAAGACTTTCATAGACTATTTGGAAAACCTTAAGGAGGTTCTAACTCGAATACATGGTGCCCAACTGAAGCTGAGCCCGAAGAAGTGTTCTCTATTCCAGAAGGAAGTACAGTATCTGGGCCATCTGGTTTCGGCAACGGATGTTAGCATGGATCCTAATAAAGTAGACACCGTAAGGGACAGGCCAGTTCTGAAGAGTAAACACGAAGTTCGGAGTTTCCTGGAGTTATGCTCATATCACAGACATTTTGTGAAAGGCTTCGCAACTATTCCTAAACCATTACATGAGCTAACGGAAAATAAACGAAACTTCCAGTGGTCAAAACAGTGTGACCAAGCATTTAGGACTTTGAAAATTACATCATGTTCGCAGCCAATTCTCGCTTTCCCAGCTTCCAAAGGGAAGTACATTGTAGACACAGATGCAAGCAATACTGGCCTAGGAGCAGTTTTGTCACAAGTGCAAAACGGTGAAGAATAAGTAATAGCATATTACAGCAAGACGCTTTCTAAACCACAGAGAAATTATTGTGTTACAGGAAGACAGTTGCTTGCAATCATCAGAGCTTTGGACCACTTCCATAAATACATCTATGGAAGGGAGTTTTCACTATGCCGCGTGCTCTAAGATTTAAAAATCCAGAAGGGCAGTTGGCAAGGTGGCTCGACCGTCTGCAAAAGGACAACTTCAAGATACAATATTGGCGGATGCACCTGCATGGTGGTAATGCAAATGGCTTATCACGAAGACCGTGCCCGGAAGTCTGCCTACATTGCCACAGAAACGAAGAACAAAACGCAAGCGAACATGTTCAAGCCATCGCTGTAGATTTCCTTGCAGACGGTTGGACGAAACAAGACTGTCGACAAGAACAGATGACTGATGAAGACAAAGGACCGAACTTGACAGCAAAAGAGGAAGGTCGCCACCCGGATTGGCAAGATATCTGCCATGGTTCAAAAGTGCTGAAGGGCTACTGGGCACAATGGGAATCTCTTACCTTAGAGAACGGATTGCTGAAAAGGGCTTAGAAAAGTGCAGATGGACGAGACGAGGACCCGAAGTAAACTGCAGTCTGTTTTGAAGGAGATGCATGATGGAACGTCTGGAGGCCATCTTGGTGTTAACAAAACCATTGACAAAATACAGAAGCAATTCTATTGGCTTCATCTTTGCCACAACATCGAGGAATGGGTTCGGACATGTGAAATATGTGCTGCACGCAAGGGCCCACAAACCAGAAGCAAGGGGAAAAATGAGACAGTATAACATTGGACTGCCTTTCAAGAGAATTGCCATAGACATTGCTGGACCTTTCCCAGTTACTGATGATGGAAACCTGTACATCTACTTTACTAAGTGGGTGGAAGCCTACGCAATTCCAAATCAGGAGGTTACCACTGTGGCAAAGTCATTAGTTCACAACTTCTGTTGCCTTTATGGAGCCCCTATGGAAATCCATACGGATCAAGGGAGGAATTTTGAATCAGGAGTGTTTAAAGAATTATGCTGTCTAGGAGGGGGCAGTGTGACGCCATTACCGAATGGTTTACATGTTCCCAGCTATCCCAGCAGAGTCCAGCTGTAATCTTTGTGTGTGTACGTGACACTTAACATGCAAAGCAGTGTTACATAATATGGAACAATCTCATACATTTGATACCGTTGTTTGAGAAGATTCTCAATTAATCCAACGGTGCATATTTCTGTAAAGGCCGCGCTGAAGCGTCCTCTAGAATTTTCAATTGCTTGTTAAGAACGCTTATTATGGAACCCTGCAGACTATAAATATCCCATGCTGCTGCTTAGTTTTCAGTTATTGTCAGGCGATTTACACAGTGCAGTTAGAAGTATTGTGGCAAAGTGTTGTGTTTTATAATTGTGCAGGGCAATTGTAATACAATTGTGTTTTATATTAGTTGACATTTTTTATTGATTGGAACAATTTCTATTTGATTTGTTGTAAGAGACTATCTTGTTGATTACAAACTCTTTGACTTAATTGGTGTCTTCTATTTTCTTTTCCACTGTACCATATGACGATCAGTTAGACATCATAACAATAATTATTAGTAATGTTTTGTTTTTCTTATTTGTAAGAAATATTGCGACAGTACAAATAAGTGATGTACTGAGCATTGAATATAAAAATTTAAATATACCTAATAAACTGTAAATAATTAATAATGTATTAGAAATAAGCATGTCAGGGATTGCAAGCTTGGCTCAGACAAAAATAACAACAGGTGTTTCGACCTGAATCGACGTGCACACGCACACAAATGTAACTGAAAGTGTGTACACCAGTATTTTGCTAGTGTGTGTGAACGCAGGTCTATGCAGGCGAGTTTACCACCCCAAGATGAATAATTGCATAATTACTGTTTTTCCGTAATTATTCATAAACTATAATTAAGAAGTAAAATCCAAAAACACAATAAAATGTAAGAAAATTTACTAAAATACTGTGTACGAAAACCACGTGAAAGTGCCACACCGTACGAGTGTAACAGTGAAATAACTGTGTACAAATCGAAAGGGTTAAGTTGCAATGAACAAAATTACAGTGAACATGTGTTGTAAAAATAGTTATAAGATAAGTATAAGAGTATACTTACAGGACTCTGCAATTTGCAGAAATAAGAAATAGCGAAATTGACAAGGAGTGGGGGAACTGAAACCAGAAACAATTTCAGACATGTCGATTTCGTACCACTGCAGGTGTTGACCAAGACATGGGTATAAATAGGGCACACAAGCTACAGTGGTTCTCTTTCTTTAAATCATCCACGGTGCAGCGGGAGCTTCTGCCCGTCCGCACAGAATATTTAAATTTTTGTAAATAATTTCATCCTTCCAGTTACATACAGTTATGTAACTGGATTGTAAAACAAACAATTTTTAAGTAGTAACAAAATTACATAAGAAGATCCACATAAGATCAACTGACGTCCGAAACAGCACGAGGAGAAGTTCGAGAGAGAGAGAAGAGAGAGAGAGAGAGAGAGAGAGAGAGAGAGAGAGAGAGAGAGAGAGAGAGAGGGAGGGAGGGAGGGAGGAGGGAGGGAGGGGAGGGAGGGAGGGAGGGGGAGGGAGGGGGGAGGGAGGGGGAGGGAGGGGGAGAGAGAGAGAGAGAGAGAGAGAGAGAGAGAGAGAGAGAGAGAGAGAGAGAGAGAGAGAGAGAGAGAGAGAGAGGCGACGCTGGACAAGAAGAGAAGAGAGAGGCGACGCTGGACAAGAGGAGAAGAGCGAGTGATGCTGAGAAAAGTTCGAGACGAGGACGATTACAGAGGGATCCAATGACTGAGTATGATTGACAACGATAAGGTGATAAACAACTTATTTATCTCTTAATCAAACAATTAACGTAAAGACAATTAAGGACATTCTTGTTCTATTTAAAAGTAAGAGTCAATGTTTATTATAAAATTTGAATTAAAATCATAGATGTTATTGAAATAAGATTAACGTAAACAAGAGCTCAAATTAGTATTGAAATGAAAAGAATACAAAGCATTTAAGTAAAATTAGTGTTTGATATAAATCAGTACTGAGAAACAAAAGATAAATTCAGTAACTATTGATATTTTTTGAGTTACATTAAATATTGATATTTGAAACACACTAACTGACTTAAATGTGTTTGGAAATGAGATTTTTCGTTAATACAATAATTAGTAGAATAGAATATTTAGTCAGTAAGGATGTATATAGCATAAGCCTTACGGCATAATAACGAACTGTTTTAAGTTGAAGTAAGTGCCATGTGCACAATTTTATTAATATTAAATAAAATTGAAATACCGTTACAAGTTACATAAGAGTTCTTATTACAGATACACCTGAAACCCAAATTAAATGTTATATTGTTATATAATGTGTCACTCTTGAACGTGAGGCCAGACACGCCTATTTTTATGTATATCATATCGTTGCATAAGAAATATCGCTTCCAATGTGGGGCATCACAAATTTATATTATATTTACTTATGCAGTTGTATCGTTGCATAAATTTGGCGCTCCAAGATCGTGGGGCTCCACAAATTTAAATTATATTAAATTTGCCATTTTGTATTGTCATAAATTTGTCGCCCTGGACGTGGGGCACGACATGCCTAAATTTATGTACAAAAATTTGTTACATAAATTGTAGCCCATGAACGTATGGCCCGATCCCCACCATTTATCTATTAAAATTTTTTATGTAGCTAAATGGTTGCTCTAAAATATAAAGAGTGTGTTAAATGAAAAATGTATAATATGTAATAATTATTTATATTAAACAGTACTGAATGTAATGTTAATTGTTGTGTAATCACACAGCTGGCGCCCACGAATAATATTGTTTGTCTATGTAACAGGTGTAACTGTAATGAATATTAATAATAACTATTAATAAAAATGAAGAAATAAATAAATAAGTAGGGAACGGTTATCAATAATAATTGTTAAAGAATTACTACTAAATAAATATTTTAATAATACTTCAACATGACAACTCCAGGAAATTTAGACGTAGAAGCATTCCAGACGATGATGCGTGCCTGGGTCGATGAATTAAGCACAAAACAGACAGAAAACTTAAATAAACAGACAGAAAATTTAAATGCTAGAATAGACGAATTAAAAGAATCTGATAAGAAACAATTAGAAAAACAAACTGAAAATTTTAGACAAGACACCATAAAAATTTCAGAAAGTCTAGAAGAGTTAAAAATTGATAATCTTGAAATAAAACAAAGTATAATCGACAGTAATGCACTGTTAACAAAAAAAATTGTTAATACAAATTTACGTATTGACACGATCGCAGAAAATGTCTGTGAAATAATTAATAAACAAACGGAGATAATATGCGAAGAATTCATACTAATTGAAAATACGTGTGTAATTACTAACGATAAATATAAAAAAGTAATTAACATTAAGGAAGAGAAGCAAATTAAGGTTAATAAAACGTACCTTATTAATAGCGATATTCCAAGTGTGAAACACACACACAATAGTAAGTCACACAAGATGACACATATGAAACACTTAAGACACCACACTTACAGAGATAAATATCACTGTAGGCCTAACAGGAAATGTAATAAATTATATAGACGAAACACTACACAAAATTCTGGTAAATATAACTGTAGGTATAAAAACTACAAAGATTATTATAGGCGATGCACGAGAGCAAAACGCATATGAACTAGTAAAAAATGCGTTCGTCAAAAGCAGCTACGCGGAGAGAATGAGAGAATTATGGAATGCGACCGCTCTGAGAGAAAGAGAGGGAGGATAAAGTTTTCACCCTATAAACAAATGGATCGCACGATAAAGGCAGCAACAATTCAACGCAGCGATGAACAGGTGGCTTATACGATCAAAACAAATGTTCACACGGTAAGCACGCACACTAACGTCGCAGTAATACAATGGAAAGTTGTCGCGAGGGTGAGCACAATAAATTTCCTGTGTACAACAACCAATTGTTATAAAAGAGGGGTTTCAGTTCTAACGATACACCGATAAATATTTATTTTGAAATGAAAAAAAAATATTACTGTTAATTATTAATAATAATATAAGAGAGTATAATTAAGAAATGTATTATTAATGGTAAGGAATGATAATGTAGAGAAATATTTAAGAAAGTAATGGTAAAAGATGCTATTGTTGTTATTAATATGAAGAAAGGGTTAGGAATAGAAAATAATTGCCATAATTGTTAGAACGACTGATCAAGCGAAAACTTAATGGAGATACAAGGACACAGAAGAAAGCAAGAGTGAAAAGTCAAAAAGGGCAGAGACTACTTCGGATTAAAGACTTCGAGAAAATATATCGTTGTTTTCCAAGACAGTTCCTCTGTAACCGATCATGCGACACACTACAAAGCTAAAAGAGTATTCTGTTACGGAAGTGTATTTCAAGAAAGTAGTAGCGATCAGAAAGGTAATGTTAAAGAAATGTAATAAAAGGTAATGAATGTTAATGTATTGTATAAGTAATGTATTAGATAAAGTAATGTCATATTAAGAAAAGAGTTAAGGAAGATTAGAAGGAGGTAAAGAAGTGTTATGAGTGTCAAATGGCGAAAGGACCGAATTTACACACATACGTAGAAATGCAGAGCATCCAAAAGGGGAACAAGGGAGAGCTAATTGCAGTGGATTTTCTGGGACCACTACCACGATCAAGTCGAGGTGTGAAGCACATATTGGTATGTATCGATGTGTTTTCCAAGGCAGTCCGACTGTACCCAATTATGCGACCCACAACCAAAGTTGTTCTAAAGATACTACTGCAGAAATGTATTCCGTCATATGGAAAAATGAAGAAGGTACTCAGTGATCAAGGTGTACAATTCTAAAGTGAAAAATGGGAGAGGACGTTAAGGGAAAATGGAATACAACCTGTACTCACATCCATAAGACATCCTCAAGGAAACCTTGCTGAGAGAGTTAACAAAGAATTAGGTAAATATTTACGAATATACTGCCATGATCAACACAATAAATGGGCAGAATATTTACCATTTCTTGAAAAAGCCATCAACGAAAATTATAGTGAAGCAACAGGATATACTCCAATGGAATTAGAAGAAGATAAGAAGCCAAACAGATTTTGGACTAAGTATATAAACAAACCTAATAACCAAAATGTACCTGTACCAATAAGTGTGAAAATTGAATACGCAAAGCAACAGATAAGAGAAAGAGGTAACAAGAGAGTAGAAAGATTTAATCTAACTCACAAGCTACAACAATTCAACGTGGGAGATGTTAACTCTTATATCTTTTATACAAATATGATAAGCTATTTTTTATGTTTTTAATTGTAAGTAAAACAATACTCACCATACATCAGGTGTAAACACGTGGCTTTATTATCACAATTAATTTTATCTTTCGGGTCCAGGGCTTCGTTAAGCGAAAAGGCAGAGGTAGTCGGGTTTTCGAAATAACCATTCGCACAACATGTAGTTAAACAATCTAAGATTTATTTTAATTTCAATATTCAAATGTTATGAACAATTGAAGCCATTTTTATCTAAACAATTATCAAAATGGCGGCTTCATGACTTCCGCCTTTTTACCATGCTTTGACCTCTATATAGCATTTGCTTTGTTCTGGAGTTTAATTTTTTAAACAAATGTATTTCATACTGCAGTATTGAATTCAAAGTTACTTGTTTCGTTATACTCATTAAATAATACGTGTGTATAACACAAACCAACGCCTCAGACGATGGTTCTTAAATGCCGGCAACCATTCACTCTCACTTTCTCACTCGCACATTTCATACGTTGATGGTGATTACATTTTTTGTACTAATAATATTTTGAGCTCATTTGACTGTTTAGAATTTGAAATATTTAAAAGGACTTCCCTGAGTTGTAGTGGTAATGGCGTTCCTCAGACTATTCCCATGATGGTTGGCGGATGTTCGGCCGAACTTTGTGATCTGTTTGTTCCTGAGTGCACTGAATTTAGATTACTTCATTTAAACTGTTCACTGAAGCTAGTTACATTGTGTGATTACATTTTTACAGATTTTTAACATCTTTGCTGGCAATAACTGACCAGCACACAATTGAACGTGTGTACGCTCAGAGTTGGTAATGCAGACTGGGGACGGGTTATACGCAAAATCTGCATATGTAGTAGTACATAAAATGTCACCGTCTTTTGTTTCTACGGCCAACGCCTTGGTTTCTACGTTATTACTGATACGTCATTAGCATTTATAAATGACGACACACATTGCTGGCCAATCAGATTTTATATATAGAGTTTGTCTTCACTTATACCACCATTATGTGTTTGGTTGCACACGTCAGCCGGTGACCTTGGAATCATTCCACTCTTGTTGAATATGCGTTGTTTCTTTGGACATGGGTAAAACTGACCTAACCATGGTTGACATTCATAAATATAATAAAAATACAATATGAAATCCCTTAATCCCATAATTATGATAACAGGCCTTTTTGTACTGTCACAAAACCCCCTCAATGAAAGGTTTTATGTCGAAACATAAAAACTTTCATTGACTCATTCACACGTTTCCAAAAGGATAAGTTCAGATATGTTGCCACAACCCCCTATAGTGTTAATACAAAAGAAGTATAATCACTTACCCTTGGTCCAATGATGCTGATCGTACCATCAGACCTTACTGGACTTCTCATGAGAGATCCCAACACCATAAGGCCATTAGGCAATTAACGCTCCAGTTCTGACGCACCGGCCAGCTCAGGACCGCGGTCACAACACCACAAAACTCTGAAACATGCAATACAAAATTTTAAAATAGTGACCTCATCTATTTCCATATCCGCAACTGATATGTCTCCCCTTAGATGCATTGGTTTGTGTTTTTTGAGGCGTTGGTTTTCTTAATTCATAAGCTTTCAAATAACAAAAGACAAGATTTAAGACAGACAAATCCTTCCATTTTTCAACACTCCTGTATTTTTTTTAACAAATTCTCTGACTCCAGTCAACACCAACTTACTTCTCTCACCATAAGAAACATATTATTATATTAAGCATAAAACAAATTTTACTCTTTCAAACAACAACCACTATCTCTATTAATTTATTTCAGATAAAATCAACACATATACCTATTATGGCAAATACTTCAAAACTATTTATTTTTCTTTACTCAACTTTCTTTACAACAGAATCATAATTGCAGACTTAACGACCAACACCAATATCACTATCATTTCTTTAAAGTTTAATATTGTATTATCGTTACTACCCTTGTAGTAACCGCCCAGCCACACACACTATTACCATCAACATAATAAAAACATAATAAAACAGTACATCAAACATTAACATTGAACAATTCACATCACTTAATTCACATTTACATAACTTGTAGCAAAACTTTACAAGATATTACGACTATCAACTCTCTATTCAACTTTTAGTTATTTAACATTTGTTATATCCTTAGATTCTATAAAACAATTTCCAATTTATCATTTATCTTTCTGTTACATCACCTTTCTACTATGAATTTTCTTTTTCTAACCTTTTCACATTATGATCTTGTTTGGGTGACTCTCTATCTGCTCATTAACTGTGGTTAAACATTTATTCTCTATTTCTTCATATTGTTTTTCTATTTGGTTCTGAACTGTCTCATTGATTTGCTTAATTTTGTCGTCTAACTTACTTATTTTGTTATGAAATTGCTCATTACTGTTTTCTGTTTGTTTTTGGATACTGTCACACTGTATTTCTATTTCGTTTATTCTTTCGTCAAAATTACAACTTTGTTTTTTAATTTCTTTTTTGATATCATTAAATTGTTCATCAAACTGGTTTAATTTATCATTTAATTCATTATTCTGTACCTTCATCTGCTGAAAAAGGTCTTCTAATGACACTTTATTATTTATAATGGGTGTTGACTTAGCTTGTGGTTCATTTAATAATAGAGATTCTGTTGCAGTATTATTTATACTACTGTTTTCGTTATCTGCCATTTTGATCATATCAATAATAAATTTTATTTTTAGTAGTTGTTCTGTACTTCATTCAAACAATAACATAACCTCTACTATTAACCTACGTTGCTTCTGTTTTACATATACTTCGCTACCCGTCTGCCTCTGCTTTTGGCTTATTTATATAATGTAAATTTTTATATAAAGTCTCATGTTCAGGGCGCCATCTGTGAAGTCTCAAACATTTTACAAATATTGATAAGCTATTTTTTATGTTTTTAATTGCAAGTAAAACAATACTCACCATACATCAGGTGTAAACACGTGGCTTTATTATCACAATTAATTTTATCTTTCGGGTCCAGGGCTTCGTTAAGCGAAAAGGCAGAGGTAGTCGGGTTTCCGAAATAACCATTCGCACAACATGTAGTTAAACAATCTAAGATTTATTTTAATTTCAATATTCAAATGTTATGAACAATTGAAGCCATTTTTATCTAAACAATTATAAAAATGGCGGCTTCATGACTTCCGCCTTTTTACCATGCTTTGACCTCTATATAGCATTTGCTTTGTTCTGGAGTTTAATCTTTTAAACAAATGTATTTTATACTGCAGTATTGAATTCAAAGTTACTTGTTTCGTTATACTCATTAAATAATATGTGTGTATAACACAAACCAACGTCTCAGACGATGGTTCTTAAATGCCGGCAACCATTCACTCTCACTTTCTCACTCGCACATTTCATACTTTGATGGTGATTACATTTTTTGTACTAATAATATTTTGAGCTCATTTGACTGTTTAGAATTTGAAATATTTAAAAGGACTTCCCTGAGTTGTAGTGGTAATGGCGTTCCTCAGACTATTCCCATGATGGTTGGCGGATGTTCGGCCGAACTTTGTGATCTGTCTGTTCCTGAGTGCACTGAATTTAGATTACTTCATTTAAACTGTTCACTGAAGCTAGTTACATTGTGTGATTACATTTTTACAGATTTTTTACATCTTTGCTGGCAATAACTGACCAGCACACAATTGAATGTGCGTACGCTCTGAGTTGGTAATGCAGACTGGGGACGGGTTATACGCAAAATCTCCGTATGTAGTAGTACATATGACATCACCGTCTTTTGTTTCTACGGCCAACGCCTTGGTTTCTACGTTATTACTGATACGTCATTAGCATTTATTAATGACAACACACATTGCTGGCCAATCAGATTTTATATAGAGTTTGTCTTCACTTATACCGCCATTATATGTTTGGTTGCACACGTCAGCCGGTGACCTTGGAATCATTCCACTCTTGTTGAATATGCGTTGTTTCTTTGGACATGGGTAAAACTGACCTAACCATGGTTGACATTCATAAATATAATAAAAATACAATATGAAATCGCTTAATCCCATAATTATGATAACAGGCCTTTTTGTACTGTCACAGAGAAAGTGTACTACTTAAAGCTAATCCAGTGGGAAAACGGAGTGATAATACGGCGAAGAAATTCTTCAGACTTTATAATGGACCGTATACGTTAAGACAGCGAGTAGGACAACACACTTTCATCGTATATGATGAGATACAGAAGAAAGAAATTGGTAAATTCCACGCAACGTCATTTAGGAAGTTCTACACATGAAAACAACGAGGTCAATGAAACCAGTCAGATCACCTTTTTGTTGAAGCCACCCTACTACAAGGTCACGAGCAGTGAGCGTATAAAGAGGGGAGGTAAGACATTTGTATACACTCCAATTAAGGGTGAAATGATGAATATTATTCTTTATTATTTGTTACATTTTTTGACATGATAATGTCTTTTGGCTGGCCATCATTTGAAAATTTCTGTAACGCTGTAAACTGTAACGCATCACGCTGCATGACGTCATTCTTGCGTGACGTCATTGGGATTGTTGTAAATAAACGTTTGTTTTGATACGTCGCAATATATATAATGTGTTAAAAATAATATCACTGCAAACAATTAAACCAGATTTATAAAGCGTCCTGAAAGTTTAAAATCAAGTGTTAGCACAATTTACCAGCCGAGAATCGTTAACTAAAACCGCGACCGCTAACATGCTAACGTCGTCGCAGATTAAAGACCTAACAAGCAAACAACACTGCATAGCTGTAGATAGGTTATTGGGGTTATTGTCTCTAGTTAATGGTTGTCTTCGTATGTGATTCAGCTAATTGTCTGTACTGCATGGTATGAAACTTTCTGTAACGGGTAACGCTGTATGACGTCATCATTGCATGACGTCATTGGGATTGTTGTAAATAAAGGTTTGTTTTGATATGTCGCAATATGTAAATAAAGGTTTGTGTTGTGGTGAAATACACTGCTGCTGATATATTAGTAACCAAACGTGGCGACTGACGAAAACAGCGTTCGACAATGGATAGCTGCGACGAGAAGGCTCAGATCAAGAAACGACAAAATGCCGAGCGAGTAAGAAAGTGTCGGGAACGAAAGAAGCTCGAGAAGGAACAGCAACGAGCGGCTGCTGTCGGCGGTGAAGCTTCGGTACCAGCGGCCCCATCGCAACAAAAACGAAAGGAAGATGACCTGATACGCGAAGAATTGAACGAGTACTTAATAAATACACCGTTCGCGTCGACGATGACTGAGCAGGAGAAAATCGATGCATTCTTCAACATGAAACTGGAAGAGAAGCGAAGGAAAACCAACGAACGAGTAAAACGTTGTAGATTGAATAAGAAAATTGAGATGGCAACTAAATGCAACATTTGCGCAAAAGAAACAGTCAGTCAGTTATAGTACGGGACTTAGCATTGTAAGCTTCGAGGTTACGCAATAGTAACAGCTCTTCCCCGCCCCTCGCCCTCCAGCGTTGTCGCACGTTACACTTGGGTATGCGTAGGCAAAGGCGGGGAGTGAAGCGACATGGCAATACCGCAGTCGCCTCGAATCTTATATTGATACGTCTCACATTATAGTAACCATAATAATGTTGCGTTTAGCTGGCGGCTGAAAGACATTATCATGCTCTTAAGCTTTTACCATTTGGTAAACGGTACTCTATCTTTTTACAAGTGTAATAATAATAATAAAAAAATTTTAATAAATAAATTTATTAAATTTTTTTTTGTTACCAAGCAGAGGGATAATGCGACAGTACAAATAAGTGATGTACTGAGCATTGAATATAAAAATTTAAATATACCTAATAAACTGTAAATAATTAATAATGTATTAGAAAAAGCATGTCAGGGATTGCAAGCTTGGCTCAGACAAAAATATGAACAGGTGTTTCGACCTGAATCGACGTGCACACACACACAAATATAACTGAAAGTGTGTACACCAGTATTTTGCTAGTGTGTCTGAACGCAGGTCTATGCAGGCGAGTTTACCACCCCAAGATGAATAATTGAATAATTACTGTTTTTCCGTAATTATTCATAAACTATAATCATAGCGAGTAGAAGGGGAAGTGTGCTCACTCCCGCTTGTAAAGCATTGCGACAATGGGACGGCTGAAGGCACGCTGTAGAGAGTGCGCTACAGTCGACTCAGATCCAGATGTGTAGTTGCTAGGCTGTGCACGTGCGTGTATGCTGGCTATTTTCGTAAAAGATAAGTGCAAAATAAAGTCGTATACGTGTGAGTGTGTAAACCGAAGTGTGATATATTCGTAAGATCATTATCAATAAAAATGCCGGCCTGTTTCGTGCCGGGATGTCGCTCTGGATATAGAACAGATAAAGACAAACATTTCTTTACACCTCCTAAAGATGAGAAGCTGTTTTCAGCGTGGGCTAGGGCGATTCAAAGGAAAGATATCCCACTTACGCGTAAATCTGCCGTTTGTGAATGCCATTTTGCTGATGCTCTTTTAATTAAAGCAGATTCCTTTGTTATTGATGAGAAACATGTGGAAATTCCGAGAATTAGATGGACCTTGAAGCCGGGTGCTGTTCCACATATTTTTCCTAGCTTGCCTTCTTATTTAAGTAAAAAATTAAAGGTTCGGAAATCCCCTGTGAAACGGGAATCACGCAAGGAGTCCGCAGCTAGTGGCAACAGCGCTAAATGCAATATTTTAGAAGTAATCGACCCTAATCATAATCTTCCCTCTACATCTAAATTAACCAATTCTAGTGCTCATGATCCACCAGTTATTCAAAATTTGAAGAAAAGAATAAGAAACTTAAACAGGAAATTAAAAAGAACACAAAATAAATTAGCAGTTTACAAAGCTAAAATAAATTTGCTTGAAAGAAAGACGCGCCAAATCAATTCGACTGAAGCAGAGGATCGCTTAAGTTGTCTAAGTAAGAAATAAAAACTTATGGTTGACATGATGCTGAAGAAATGTAACGCTCGTTCCAAAGGCATGCGATATTCAAATGAATTTATATTGGACAGTTTGCTGTTAAAAATAAAATCGCCTAGAGGTTACAGACATTGTCTGAAGCATGAATTACTACCTTTGCCTTCAGAATCTCACCTGAGAAAACTGTGTAAAGGTTTTAAGAGTAATTATGGTGTGAACGGAAACGCCATAAATGCGATGAAGGAAGCTTACGCAAATGAGAAAGATGAAAATAAACAGTTAGGAATTCTCATTTTCGATGAAGTAAAATTAAGGGAGGACATTAGATTCAATTTGTCCACTTTGAAAATTGATGGTTTTGTTGATTTAGGTGATGAGACTCCGGACAGCAATAAGAATGTTCTAGCAAATCATGCCCTTGTGTTTATGTTCGTTCCTTTGCTGTGTAATTGGATCCAGCCCGTGGCAATTTATGCAAGTAAAAATGCCACTCCTGGGGACATACTTTCAAAAATATTAATTCAAGTTATTATTCAATTACAACAATCTGGAGTGAAAGTGATAGCAAACACGTGTGATGGTAGCCAGTCTAATAAAAGGGTCTGGACGATTCTAGGGATCTCAGGAAAGGAGGGGAAAACAAAGTGCTTTATTGAAAATCCAGTTGACCACAAAAGGAAAATATGGGCGTTCTCCGATAGTGTTCATATTTTTAAATGCATTCGCAATCATTTCCACGACAAAGTAAATTTGATATATAAAAGCACAGAAGTGAATTATGAATTTTTCGAAAGTTATTTAAAATTGACACATCATGTGAATTCTTCGAAGCTGCCCGAAGTTGACATCCTCCCACATAGACCCTAACTCATTTCAAAGAATGAACGCGAGGTTGGCTTTTCAGCTATTCAGCAATAGTGTAGCAAATGCAATTAAATTTTTCAGAGAAATGAAGCCTAATGAGTTTCGTGGCAGTGAGAATACTGAACGTTTAACCAAAGATCTCAATAACCTTGTGGATGTCCTGAACTCTATGTTGCATGTAAAAGGACTGTACAAAGGTTCTCCCTCACACAAACTTCTATTAGAATTTTTAGAAAATATCAAAACTCAGAAGAACACATTTGCGTCCTCAAGAACTATGGAATCATTGAGAGTAACCCTGACAAGTACTCTTGAAATATCGGAATTTTTGTGGGCTAGAGGATTTACCTATGTTTTAACTGCTAAATTTAATCAAGATCCCTTAGAGCGTCATTTCGGAATTTTGAGATCTCTAAGTTGTGATGATCATCCTTCGACCGTCGAATTTTTACATTTACATATGTTGCAATCCATATATGTTCCAACAAAACTTGTTCTAAATTCGTCAGCTAACAGCGAACCCAAAGTGGAAGCACCCCTTACTTCGTTTGTAAATCAGATGCGCGCAATGGCTAGATAAAGTGCACAGAGGAGCAAAGAAATTAAGGACAGTGTAGAGATGAAAATCAAAGATAAAATTGTAGTGACTGACTGGGAAAATGAAATCACCCTCCCATACCAAGCAGACCTCGTTAAGCAGAATTTAGTGTTCTATCTGGCAGGCTACATAGTGAAAAAAAAGTGACAAGTATATTAATTGTCCACAGTGTACTCGTACACTGTCTAGTGAACAAGTTCCTGACCCTTCGGTAGCAATGTTTACTTCCTTGAAAGATTATGGTTACAATAAAGATGTCAGGTATTTAACATACCCCTCCCGTTGCGTACTCCAGTTGCTTTTACAAGCAGAGGCAGTCATCTCAGAGAAACTTCGCTCGGAACATAATTTATGGGGCGACATATTTTTCAACTGTTTGGATAGCATTGATTCTATCTTCGCCGGCTCTTCAGATTTAGGATGCAGTGGGACCACAAAAGTGAGCTTGCGGGAAAGTTAATTTTCCACTACCTCAAGTGTCGTTTTTTTCTTCCGCACCAAGGAACTGAGGAAGGAGCTCCTATCATCCAAGAAAGCAAGTCTTCGCGGAAGTTGTCCAAGGTTTCCGACAGCTGATGCAATCACGGTGAGTTCAAGGTAATTTTATATGGTTTGACACACAGATATTAGAAATGTAAGCAGTTTTTATCTTGATGTGTGTTGGCTTATCGTACCGCGACATATCCGGTTACCTCACAGATAGTTAACTGGTTATTAGATTACTCAAATAATAATACGTCGATATGTGTGATAACTGTGTCTCTTAAGTTTATTTCTCGCAGTGATTTCCGTACAGATATTATTTGGCATCTGCATTAAACGTAATCATAACAACAAATTGTCTCGCCTGTCTCGCTTGTTGGATCTGTAACGACACGAGTGCGATCTGCTGGCTGGGCCAGGTAACAGCGAGTGTGAGCTGACTTCCTTGTTCTATAGGCTATGCTATAATTAAAAAGTAAAATCCAAAAACACAATAAAATGTAAGAAAATTTACTAAATACTGTGTACGAAAACCACGTGAAAGTGCCACACCGTACGAGTGTAATAGTGAAATAACTGTGTACAAATCGAAAGGGTTAAGTTGCAATGTCCAAAATTACAGTGAACATGTGTTGTAAAAATAGTTATAAGATAAGTATAAGAGTATACTTACAGGGCTCTGCAATTCGCAGAAATATAAGAAATAGCGAAATTGACAAGGAGTGGGGGAACTGAAACCAGAAACAATTTCAGACATGTCGATTTCGTACCACTGCAGGTGTTGACCAAGACATGGGTATAAATAGGACACACAAGCTACAGTGGTTCTCTTTCTTAAATCATCCACGGTGCAGCGGGAGCTTCTGCCCGTCCGCACAGAATATTTAAATTTTTGTAAATAATTTCATCCTTCCAGTTACATACAGTTATGTAACTGGATTGTAAAACAAACAATTTTTAAGTAGTAACAAAATTACATAAGAAGATCAACTGACGTCCGAAACAGCACGAGAGAGACAGAGAGAGAGAGAGAGAGAGAGAGAGAGAGAGAGAGAGAGAGAGAGAGAGAGAGAGAGAGAGAGAGAGAGAGAGAGGAGAGAGAGGAGGAGAGAGAGGAGAGGAGGGGAGAGAGGGAGAGAGGGAGGAGAGAGGGAGAGAGGGAGAGAGGGAGAGAGGAGAGAGAGAGAGAGAGGAGAGAGAGAGAGAGAGAGAGAGAGAGAGAGAGAGAGAGAGAAGAGAGGAGAGAGAGAGAGAGAGAGAGAGAGGGAGGAAAGTCGACGCTGGACAAGAGGAGAAGAGAGAGGCGACGCTGGACAAGAGGAGAAGAGAGAGGCGACGCTGGACAAGAGGACAAGTGGTGCTGAAGTTCGAGACGAGGACGATTACAGAGGGATCCAATGACTGAGTATGATTGACGACGATAAGGTGATAAACAACTTATTTATCTCTTAATCAAACAATTAACGTAAAGACAATTAAGGACATTCTTGTTCTATTTAAAAGTAAGAGTCAATGTTTATTATAAAATTTGAATTAAAATCATAGATGTTATTGAAATAAGATTAACGTAAACAAGAGCTCAAATTAGTATTGAAATGAAAAGAATACAAAGCATTTAAGTAAAAATTAGTGTTTGATATAAATCAGTACTGAGAAACAAAAGATAAATTCAGTAACTATTGATATTTTTGAGTTGCATTGCAATATATAAGAAAATATTTAAATATTGATATTTTGAAACACACTAATTGACTGAGTAGTCTGGAAATGAGATTTTTCGTTAATACAATAATTAGTAGAATAGAATATTTAGTCAGTAAGATGTATATAGCATAAGCCTTACGGCATAATAACGAAATAATAACGAATGTTTTAAGTCGAAGTAAGTGCCATGTGCACAATTTTATTAATATTAAATAAATTTAAAATACCATTACAAGTTACATAGAGTTCTTATTACAGATACACCTGAAACCCAAATTAAATGTTATATTGTTACATAATTTGTCGCTCTTGAACGTGAGGCCAGGCACGCCTATTTTTATATATATCATATCGTTGCATAAGAAATATCACTTCCAATGTGGGGCATCACAAATTTATATTATATTTACTTATGCAGTTGTATCGTTGCAATATTTCTTGCCCAATGTCTATATTGAACGTACAATCAATTTCTAATCAATGTCAATGTATTTTATACATTTCTTTCTATAAAAAATAAAATCTTTAAGTGCTTTGTTTTATTCATCATTAAAAAAACATGTGACCAAAAATTTGGGCTTATGCTAATTTCTTTCAAGTTCTACGAAATAATTTTAAAAATACATATTAATTCTACAAGTGCATGATATACTTTTATTTCTATAAAATAAATAAAAAGTAAGAGTTTTCAACACTGGTCATGTCAGAGATATTAAAGACACTTTTTTGTTATTTATCAGTTTAGTACATTCTTCAATCATTTTTCTAAGACAAACAAAAATTAACAGTGATATAAGCTAATAGCATATGCATATTACCTTACTCTATAATTTGATATTCTAGTGGAATATCCTTTAAATGGATCATTTGTTCTCTAGGATGTAGCCTACACCTGTTGCAGAAGTTATGATCTGAAAGGTGTGAATCTTATTTTTTCCATTGTTCATTATTAATTATTAAAAATATCAACAATTTTAATTATTGTATTTTTAACAATTTCACACTAAATATATGAATTTTTATACTAACGTTTGGTAAATTATTTTGAATCCACCATCTTGAATTTCTGATTTTTGGTTATCATATTTGTAGTAAGCAATTCCAAAATGTTCTAGCTAAAATTTTCATACTCTCCTCTCGCCATGTCCAACTTAGGACTCTGTTGACTCAACGGACGGCAGTTTGCCAATAAGGGGAGAACAAATGGTCCAAGCCCGAAGCTACGATGGTTCATCTGTGTACTTAATGGACATTACAGACTTGCACGAGAGGACCAACACAGCTACTGACCAGGGACTACACAACCTGATACCTGTTCGCAATGCATTACTAGGAGTAAGGGCACACCCTTACCTCAAACTAGCAACACTTCTTATTCCAATTTTCATTCTTTTTCCTCTTCAACCCTTCTAACAAAATCTCCTCCATTTTATTAAACGGATTCTCAATGTAGTCCAATCCATTTCAAATTTGCTCTTTCTCTTCCTCTGTCAGCACTCTTCCACAATAAGCTTCAGCTTATTTTAGTCCATCCTGATTACATGACCAAATCACGCACTGTTCTTCTCTCTACTATCTCAAAAATCAGTTCCTACTAAAACAAAATTCTCTAATTCCTAGCAGATATCTGAACAGAAACACATTTCTGATGGTCATATTCCTAATTCATTCCCTTCTAGTCTCCCAGCTGCCCACTACAAGAATTTCATTTTCTCTGGCTTGCAATCTGCTTTTATATTCTAGTGGAGTGGTGTTTCCTGTTGCACACATAGTAGCATGGATAGAAAAACTGTTCTGTATATATTGTAGCTCGACTTTGTGATATTCTTGTTACCCACAAAACATTAGAAACATCGTGATACACTTTGTTTGCAGCTTTCATTATGCAATCCTTAAAAAAAAACTGCCATCATGGCAGCCTCAATTTATAGCTACAGAGAAATCTTATGGTTCACGAATTACATCCATATCACAAAACTAGGTATGAATCTTATTACTGTCCTGGTTTTTGTGTTTCTGTTCTTACTCCATGCTGAACAAGTTCCATAAGTGTTTCGTGAATTATTGAATAATTACTCAGTTTATTTGCTGTATTAGTTTTTTGATTACTACTAATTTCAATTGTCTCTGACTACTATGTTTTATAGTAAAAGCTGTGAAGAAAGTGATTATTTTGAACCCCATGCCACAAAAGAAAACACCTACCTTTGCAACGTTACAAAATTATAATTATTTGACAGAAAAAAATTTTCTTTTACCCGAACTTAATGCTTATTCTTTCCTGTATTTTATGATAAAGCTTTAATAAAGTAAACATATGCAGAATTACACAAGTTTATATGTAAATCCATCAATTTTCTTAGCCTGATTATCTGTTAGTAAAAATTCAATATGCCACAATGTCTGGAAGACAGTACAGTATATAAAAACTGTTAAAGTATATTTATAAACTAAGATTTCTGTGTCATTCAAAAGAAATTCAGATGGCCAGTTTAAAAATGACAGCCATTTAAAAATTGTTTGCTTCTTTAGCTCTTGGTGAAGACAGAAAAATTATTTTTTAACCATAATACACATTTTAATAATACTAATACAAAATGTCTGAGTTTCGAACATTGTAATAAGAGAATGGATACATATCTGTCACTTAAAAGACAATTTTTATTAGAATTGTAAAGAATATCTATTCTGCATTCTGTGTAGGCACAGTCAGCTCACGATAGCCACAACCTAGTGTAAGATCAATCAGAATGTATGAGTTCTGTCCATAAAGTATCCAGCCGCACAATATTCAAACAGCAGTTGCTTAATTAGCACAATCTGGCCTTGCTCCCCTTTCACATTGCTCCCCTTGGGACTGCACACACTTACCCAGTATTTCTTCAGCTTCCCAACACAATCTGCAAAGTCTTCTTTTGGAACTACCATTAACTTGCCTCGGCACATTTTTATGAATATCTCCAACATCTGAAATCTCCTACCCTTCACCATCAGTTTTATCTTTTGAAATACCCAGAAGTCAGAAGCCAGAAACACCGTTGTTTCCTCTTAGGGAAAATGGCTACTGAAACAGCAGTGATACTTCAAAATGCTTTCAAAGAGGAATATTCAAGTAAAACACAGGCCTATGAATTGTTATTACTACCTATGAGGGTAGATCAAGAAATAACCAAACTTCCATAATTAGGAATGATGAAAATCCTAAAAAGGTTTGTAATGCAATTTGGAAAGATCATAATTGAACTACTGAAGAAATTTCTGAATTGACTTGTTTGTTGTGAAGTTCTTGGCAACTTATTTTAATTGAAGATTTAAATATGAAACATGTTGCTGCAAAATTTGTGCCTTGGTTGCTCACAGAAGATATGAAAACCAGTTTGTTTTATTGTGTGCTATGATAAGCAGGACCAAATTCGAAGTGATCCACACTTTCTTCCTAAAACTGCGACAGGTGACAAGAGTCAGCACTACGGGTATGACCCAGAAACAAAACAACACTCAAGCCAGTGTAAACAGAGTCCATCGAGACCAAAAAAATGCATGGTAAGTTTGATGAAATGTGAAGACAATGTTGATTTGCTTTTTCATGTACACATTGTTCACAGATAATTTGTTCCACCTGGACAGACGGTGAACCAGCATTTCAAGCGGCACATGTTGACAAGATTGCATGAAAATGTGCAACAATAATGCCACCAAAACATTCCACTCACACCCTTTATAAATAAAAGGGGGTATTAATTGTTATGTCACACAAGAACAAAATTAATGACAGCAGAGATGGACTTTTGGAGACGTTCGGCAAGAATATCCAGACGTGAGAAAATTAGAAATGAAGCCATTATGGACAGAATGAATATGAAAAATTCAATTGCTGAGTTTATCCTAACAAAAAAATTAATTAATGCTTGATGCCTTTACTTGGTGAAAATCCATTGTAAATTATAGTAAAAAATAAAACCATAAAACAGTTTTAGTGATTTTCACTCGTCAATTTATTAAAATTATAAATCCATGACAGCTGTTTCGGCAGCACAGTGCCTTCATCAGAGTCAGCTTACACCATCTGATGAAGGCACTGTGCTGCCGAAACAGCTGTCATGGATTTATAATTTTAATAAATTGACGAGTGAAAATCACTAAAACTATTTTATGGTTTTATTTTTTACTATAATTAACAAAAAAATTATAATGGTATGGACACATGAAAAGAATGGCACAGGAAAGATTGCCAAGGAGTTATGGAATGGACCCCACCAGGAAGAAGGAAAAGAGGAAGATCAACTATCACCTGGATTAAAGAAATTCACACTACGAGGTGCTATCAGAAAGTTCCCGGACTGTACTCGGCACGGCTGTTGGACGTGACTGTACAACCTGGCGTCCCAGTGTCCGATTCTGTAATACGTAATGAGTCAGTCTGCCGAGTTTCGTTGCATTGTGAGGTTGTGTTCGGTCTACGCGTTGTGTTTTGTAATCGTGTGTTAACGTTCATTTGCTAATTTTATGATGGCTGATAAATTCGAGCAACGCGCGTGCATTAAGTTTTGTTTTAAACTTGGTAAATCGCCTACTGAAACTTTTGCAATGCTTCGAGAAGCTTTTGAAGAACATTCCCTACACAGAACACAGGTTTTTGAGTGGTACGCTCGTTTCAAGGCCGGCAGAATGTCACTTGAAGATGATCACCGTTCAGGACGACCTTTCACGAGCAAAACGGATGAAAATGTTGAAAAAATTCGACAACTCATTCACGAAGACCATCGTCAAACAATCCATGAGTTGTGTACAAGTACCGGAATAAGCTATGGAAGCTGTCAAGAAATTCTAACTGAAAATTTAGGCATGCGTCGTGTTGCTGCGAAATTCGTCCCTCGGCTTTTGTCTGTGGATCAGAAACAGCGCCGTGTTGATGTGTGCAGTGAACTCAGAGAAACGTCTGAAAATGACCCTACCTTCATCTCCAGGGTCATAACCGGTGATGAAAGCTGGTTTTATGGTTATAATCCAGAAACAAAACAGCAGTCGTCACAGTGGAAAAGTCCACAATCACCGAGACCAAAAAAAGCACGGCAGGTCAAAAGTGCAACAAAAACCATGCTCATTGTGTTTTTCGACATTAAAGGCATTGTCCATCGCGAGTTCGTGCCAGCTGGTGTTACAGTGAACTCGGATTTTTATTGTGACGTTTTGAGGCGGCTGAGACAAAATGTGCGACGAAAAAGGCCCAAATTGTGGGAAGACCAAAACTGGCTGTTGCATCATTACAATGCACCTGCTCACGCTTCACTGAAAACAACAGAGTTTTTGACCAAAAACAATATGGCCACCGTCCCACACCCTCCATATTCACCAGATTTAGCCCCCTGTGATTTTTCTCTGTTCCCATAAATAAAAATTCACATGAAAGGTCACCGTTTTGACACTGTAGAAGACATTAAGAAAAAATGCAGGAGGTGCTTGACAGCCTTCAGCAAAAGACTTTTTTTGACACTTTCCAGGCATGGAAACAACGCTGGATTCGTTGTATCAATTCGCAGGGAGACTACTTTGAAGGACAATTAAAAATTTACCTTAATAAACGTCTTGCGACTTCTTCTTATTTCTGTCTGACGCGTTTCAAAACCTAGGGTTTTATCTTCAGAGGAATCACTCTTCCGTCGTCAAACATTAAAAATTAAAGACACAATGACACATACACATAATTTAAACACAAACTTAGGCCTTTTCACATTGCACAGTGCGCACTGTATGGAGGTGAAAAGGCCTAAGTTTGTGTTTAAATTATGTGTATGTGTGTCATTGTGTCTTTAATTTTTAATGTTTGACGACGGAAGAGTGATTCCTCTGAAGATAAAACCCTAGGGTTTGAAACGCGTCAGGACAGAAATAAGAAGAAGTCGCAAGACGTTTATTAAGGTAAAATTTTAATTATTAACATTTACGCGACTTGGATACCAAAAACATGTTTACTTTGAAGGAGATGGGAGCCATTAATGGCCTAGGTAAGCAAAAAGAATTTATTAGACCTAGTCCGGGAACTTTCTGATAGCACCTCGTATATTGAGGGAACGAGAAATTGAAGATCTTTGGATGGACAAGCAGCAGTGGAAGATGAGAATTCAGTCACTTCTGTAATCTTTGGTTCAGGAAAATGTGTAAACATTGTACAACAGGAATAATAATAAATAATAATTGTTATGTGTCAGGTGTTGAGAGGAAAGACCAAGTGCTATCATATTAACCTTGTGACACCAACAGTTCGTTGGTATAAAAAACCACTTTTTCATTTCTTACTAATTATTTTATTGAACTCTTACTTGCTCTATGGTAAATATACTATTACAACAAAAATATCATTGTCAGATATTGCTATTATCAAACAGTTACTCAACTCAACTCAACACCCATGCTAAACTAAAATGTTCCAACCCACAGTCAGCCCCACATGTAACAGTGTAACAACCCACCTACCACCAAATATGAAAAAGATGCAAATGGTAAAATATTACGGAAGAAATGTCAATTCTGTAAAATACAAGAAAACGAAAAGACACTAGCTACAGTCATGTGTATTGTCTGCCCAGGACTTCCTGTATTGTGTCTCGACTAATGTTTCAACACCTATCATAAATAACAGAGACAATAATTACATAAATTTTGTCAGATTTTCTTCTGAAATTGGATTAGATTTTGTATTATTCAGTATATAAATAAATAAAATTATACTGTAATTATACATAGGTTCTTTATACCTGACACATACATTGTTCAAATCTTTTTTCATACTCTTTAGATATACATACATACTATACAATTCATCAATTCATTTAACGTCACTTTACCAATTTTGCACATGCTTGAAATAAAACTGCTCTGACTGAACAATTTCAATTACATTTTATAACTAATTTTGTGGATACTTATAAAATTCCATGTTTACAAAAGTAGATATATTTGCATGCAAAACAAATTTAAGCATTAAAAATAAATAATTTACCTCTAATGCAAATACTAGCAGCATAAATACTTAACTATATACTGTATAAAAATGGGACACATATTTGCCAATAAAAGAGGTGTTTGACTAGACAAATATGTCCACAGTACATGATACCGGGAAAGGATGTGAAATGCTGTGGACACACCAAGATAATAAGGATATACATATTTGAATAAAAAGTTATTTTCACCCATAGGTCATAGGTGGGTAAAATTATAGCCAAATATACAAAACAAAATTTTCAGCCTTTTAGAAACCCATGTAAATAATCTTCAGCAGCGAAGGTGTTACGTGATTCAGAAAGCCTAGCATTAAGCAAACTTTTATGCCTGTTTTTTTTTTACGCTAACTTACAGAAATTACAGACTGTTGAAAATGCACTAGCAATTAAATACACTAAACATACACTTGTTTTATATGTAATCATTTGTAATATGAAAACATATTAATATGGATTTCATATTTATTGTTATTCCATTGCAAAATGCACCAAAGAATAAGCTTTAATTTAATATACAACTTAATTTTACCACTAAGTGGTTCCAATTTTATAATTCTGCAAACAAAAGAGTCAATGGAATATACTGTTATGACAGCTCCACAGATTATTGTGTTTGAACAATGGAAAGGGAATAATGGACAGCAGATGAAATTGCTAATTAGAATTTTTAATACATTTTAAATGACTAGAGACTACAATAAACTGCTGTATACAACACTTCTCAAGTTTATGTTTGTCAAACACACAATAATGTAACAAACTATAAATTTCACTTATTTATGTGTCACACTGCATAATATCACTTATAAATCTCTGCACTCAATAATACACTATTATCAGTTTACATCAAACCACTATAAAACAAGCAACAACAACTCCAATAACACATAATGAATCGCTGATCCCTCACTGGCTGCTCCGCAAACAGTGCTATTATACAAAGGCTGTTACAGTATGTGGCAAAACTGACCTAGGTGACGGTAGAATAATTGACAACAACCTGTAAAGATCAAAGAATCTCAGCATTGTGTAATGCTACTAGTCACACAGCCTGTGCAAAACATCGTGTATAGCTACATGTTATCTATCATCTCAGCACAGCACTGCTCCCTCAATATTATTCATCATGAACCGGTAAACTCTCTTGTATTGTTGTATTCTCTTGGAATTCTTGTATTCTGGCAAACTCTCAAATTCTCTTGTATTTTTTGTCTTAACTTTGGCTCTTGAAACTCCTTTTACCTTTCCAGAGCACTTTCTATGTCTTTTGCAAACACTCTTCTTCGATTCCATTTTGCTTTTGCTTCCAATATCCCACATAACATTCTCTTCAGCAACCTTTGCCGATCCTGTAACAAGCATCATCCTATCCCTGAGCTATACATACTGGTCTTACTCCTGTGTGTGTGTGTGTGTGTGTGTGTGTGTGTGTGTGTGTGTGTGTGTGTGTGTGTGTGTGTGTGTGTGTGTGTGTGTGTGTGTGTGTGTGTGTGTGTGTGTGTGTGTGTGTGTGTGTGCGTGCATTTGCATGTGTGTGTGCATGTGTAACTGCTTTAAACTATGATCTGTTGACTTAATAGAAGAGTGATAAAGACCTCATTCCCTGCAGATGCTATAGTACTGATCCACCTGTGCTAAGCAAAGTTTAATAATCACAGTTTAAACATGTAATCAACCCTCCATAGTGATAGCATTTCTTGGGAGGAAATAAAGCTATGTCCTGCTACAGAGGATATTGAATCCATTTTCCTTTGTCTTGTGTTAGTTCATTCACAGGTTATATACTATGAATTGATTCTGTCCTTAGCATTGTTTTGTTGCATTTGCAAGACTGTATGTCTTACATAAATATTCTCTGATTTGTCAGAGAAAGTAAGAAAAGTTTGAACCTTCTCCTCCCTTTGAATCGTCTGTATGTATCTTACATGTTAGAGCAAATCACGTACGATTCCAAAAAATAACCCCAGCCCAAATAAAAATCAGAAGAAATCATAAGTCAAAAAAACTGTATAATACAGTATATATCTGAAAGTGTTCCAAAAAGTTGGAGTAATTGGTAGGTATACAACTTCAACAACTTAGGAAGCAAAAAATGGAAGCCTCAAACCTCACTGAAGCTGACAGCAGTAAAATTAAGGAAAATAGAGAAAAACATATTCATGGATGGTGGTTCATTCCAAGAAGACAGTAAAAAGGAAAAAAAGTTCTCCAAAAATAGACTTCATAAATATACCTAACAGAAACAAAACTGTAGCTGTAAGAAGAAGAAGAAAAAAGAATAAAGACACTACACAATGATGCTTTTTTAAGACCTGTAGAGGAAAGAACCAAGGTACTGAATGCCATACGCCAGAAAATTAACCTAAAATGTTTGGATAATGACATAAGGTCAATTCACTGGTCAAGAGTCAATGGATCTCACTGGAACCTGGGAGCAAGATCTGCGATGGAAAAGATTTCAGCGATTTCAGAAAACCCTTGGGTGGGAATACAAGACTCCATCTGCAAACTTGGCGTTGTCTCAGTGTCTGTATGGAATAATAAATGGTGCAACAATGAATAACAATGTTGACAGGTCATTTCTGACTCCCCCATTGAGAAATGATACCAAGCAAGGCATATTGGAGGAAATCTACTCTTCACTATTGTAACATAACAAAGATTACACCTCAGAATAAAGACAAGTATATCATCAAAATTCGATGTGAATTATGCCTAGACGCAATCTTTTTAGAAATAAAATACAAGGAAGAATAAAATAAACTTAACAAATAAAGAAATGAAAACAAAATATACTATTTAAAGGTAAATAATAATATCAAGGAGTAAAAAGTAATCAATACAAAAAGGGAAATATTATAATAAATAAATACTAGGGAAATAGGGAAAACAAATTTAGGAATTAAATAATTTAATTACAATGACAAGACGATAACTGACGATGACCATTATACCCAGAAGAGAAGATCAAGGAATAATAAAAATGTAAATAGTTATTAGTAAACATAAGTATAGTGTATAAATGTTAAACCTAGTAAGTGAAAAGACATTGATTATAGCTTTAGACTATTAAACTAGAAGGAGGACTGCGAACCTCAGTTATTTTGTGTCAGAATTACAAAATGTAAGTGACATCAAAATTACTAAAAGAATAGTATTAAGCTATACTTATAAAAGTTAAGTGGTTTAATAATATAAAATAGTGAAAAGAACAGTGATAAACATTATATAACAGTGTAGAATAAAAGTGAATAGGAAATGGACCTAGTTATAATATGCACTGTGAATAAAATATATAAATTATATAAACCAACTATAGTTAATATAAAAAGGTGTATAGTGATTAATAACAGTGAAATCTTATGTTACAAACTAATAATATACATTAGTGACGAAGAAAAAATAAGATTCAACTGAAACATGTGAATTACAAAATATGAAACCGAACCTGTGACCCATAAATAATCCATCCAAGAGCTGTGCAGAATGAATCGGTATTTTGTAAAAAGAAATTGGATTGTTGAAGAATTTTCGAAACAAAGCAGAATACTTTAATTTAATGCTGGACATTTATACAAAATAACTGAAGATATAAAACTAAATGATGAAGAAAACCTGTAGAAATAACGAGGAGACTAATGTTTTAATAGAATACAATGAAAACTTGAAGACCAGAAGATAAATATCAAGCAATAATTCGTAAATGGAACTACAAGATTGGTGAGATTGTTCCATAATGTTAAGACAAACACTTGAACAAACATTACTTCATTTAAAGAGCAAGTTACAGTGAAACACTATAACAAAAACAATATAAACATTATAATTATGAATTTTATTTGTTCACTATAATTATTGTTATTAATAGTTCCTATTTAAGTTGTTCTTTTGTATGATCCAAAGGACCCATGAATCAACATACATACACGACACCAAATTACTGAACCTTATTTATAAGTATTATGTTTTATGTTATATGTAGGACTTGGACGGTACATAGACTTTACTTTTTATATTAACCCTGAGAAAAAGAGTTTTCATGTTATCAAACCTAAGAGAGCTATGACCGAAGAAAGGGACATTAAATGTTAATATATTTAAATATACATGTCAAAGAGAAAGTATCAATAAATTTTATTGAAGTTGAGACAAGAGAGAATAGGAGTTTGATTCTTTATTTTAACATAAAGTAATTTAACATATTACAAGAGCTCAATGATATAGTGCTCTCTCTGCAAAAAGAAAAGAAAGCCTTGATGGTATGCCAGAGAAAGTAACCTCTAATGCTAGTGTGAATTAACAGCTACTGGCAAACTGCTGTTGCAGTACGGTGTTCTTCGCTACCCCTGGAGAGCAAAGTGTAAACACTTACAACCAAGGTACTTATGACCAAGGGTATGGGAGATCCAAACTCACATCTTATTGCAGGCTTTAAAGCATACTGGACACAGCCAAGAAACTATAAGAGTTTACTGAAATCTCACTTACTAATAGCCTTTATGACCAGAGATCTGTCCAGTAAATAATGTGGCTTTAAGAAAGGAAAATCCATTAAAAACCATGTAAACAAGTTCTGAAAACTGTCGAAGTAGCCCCAGAAGGCAATCCACCAAATTCCACAAATAGCAATGTAATTAGAGAATTTCAATATGACTATAAATGACAGTCTTGCACACTTGAAGAATGTAATACATTAAGGGGTACCATGCACAAGCAAGCCAAATTAAGATCACAGACCTTGTTTAAACAAAACATTAAAACAAGGAATTGGAGGCTGTAACCTCCTAAAGATAATAAAAATAAATGGCCAGTAGCAAAGAAATCTACTAGTGAGACAATACAGATGCAAGTCCAGGGCCAAAGAGTGAGTTGCTATGCATAGTCTACAAAGCAATCTTCAGAGGTGACAATGAATTACTCTGTACAATGATGTTACCTCCATCATGAAGACATGTACAGGAGATGTTCAAACACTGGAAGGAATTCTGATAAGTATTAAGAAGGCAATGGATACTAACAGGCCCAGCTCCAGGCAGGGGCGAACCGTGCCACCGCCCAGAGCGGCAAATTTTAAAGGGCGGCAGATTCCTGGATGTTACGTTTTGAAATTGAGGGAAAAATAAAATTATTCACTTAATTTCATCACAATATGTAAGAATTGCTTTATGTATGAAGTCAGCGGAGTTTAACGAAGAGTCAAAAACTCGTGAACGAGAGAACATAAACCTGACAATGAGTGCAAACATTCCTAGTCGTCATTTGAAGGCAATCGTCATATCTTTAGAGTAGGTCTAGTGTGCGTGAATGTGTTCAGAGTTAAAATAGGGAGGGGGCGGTACTCATAAATACTGCACAGGGCAGCAGAAGCGCTGGGGCCGGCGCTGGATACTAATGATAAATTACCAAATATTTTTGGAACTTTTGATAGACTGTCTGACCGTAGAGGCAGAGGTACAAGAAGCTTTTGCATACTCTTTGAATCTAATGAAGAAGGCTTATAGGGAGTCTCTGTCACTGCAGCAACAGCAGATGTTAAGGACAGTAACTGTCATCTTTCCAGAAAAAGAAGACAATAAGCTGTTGGGAAATTTCAACATCAAAAATGAGTGGGTTAACTACTGAGTTGAAAAGAGAGTGGAATTGTCTAATTTTTACAGATCCCTAGGCTTTGTTCATCAAACTAGAAGATGCAAGGGTGTAGACAGAATTATCAACTAAATTAAACTGGTGAAAGATACCACAATCTGGAAGATTGTAATAGTATACTTTGCACATTGTGTCACTCCTTAAGTTTGGAGAAATATAAGTTAATTTATATCCTGGAGTGAGAGCAGTTTTGAGAATTTCATGAGGCACTAACGGTAGAAAAACAGAGCCAAAATGATTAATAAAATCCTAAGGCAATATGAACTGAAGTAGACTAGCAAACAATTTGCTGCCCCAGTTCAAAAACATGGAACATATGTTGTTAAGTATACCTGTACATTTGTTTTTTTATTTTTTATTTTTGCAGTACACATTGTAACATTACATAACCCATGCCCAGTACTGATAAAACATAAAGAAGTATTCATATAATCATAAGAATAATAAAATCAGTAATTACCCATTCAAAAAGTCAGAAATGGGGGGGATTCAGTATCTTACTATGGGGATTCAGTATCTTACTATGAAAACCTTTGTACCATAAAACACTGTAGCAATTAAAAACAATGTACTAAGTGTTATCATAAAAGTGCGGTGTACAAAGTGAAACATAGTATGTTATGTGAAAATGTTAAAAAAGACATCAATCACAAATAAGTGAAGATGCAGTATTATAGTAATAAACTATAATTTTAATAATAAGTTGTTAGGCCACAAAGGCAATATCACTGTAATTAATATATTATTTTTGTTTATGTTTAAGGAATCCAGGGTTATATCAGAAATTAATAATGACTAATTAATATAAAATAAAGAGATGGGGAGGGGTAACAAAATAGTGTAGAGTAAGAATACATTAACTGAAATATAAGTCAGAAATAAACCAAGTTAAAAATCATTAAATTATAAAATACAAGTAGCCAAGCTTAAGTAAAGATGGGAAGAAAAACCTTATATAAATTAAATTTAATTATAGCTAAAAATTGTAAGGAGTATTTGGTAATTGTTTACGATACTACGTAAGTTTAAATTGCGGTGAAATATTTCTTTTCATATTCTTCTATACTATATAAACACGAGAAAAATAATTTTAAATGGCGGTCGAACCTATTTACGGAGAAAAAAAATTAAATAATTACTCACATAAGAACGCATGCAACAGCCAGTGAACGCCATTTTCAGACTATGTAATGTGTACACCGGTATAGGACGGCGCGTGATGTCACCGCTTGTACATCAGCTGTCGCTCCAAATTGGACTTTGGGATGTACATAATTCTTGCAAAAATGAAGGCGAACCATTTTCCAAACATTTACAAGCGAGTTGGATGAAAAGCGAGTTGAGCCGATACCTGCCGGTTAGGTTCGGATGGGCGGCCCGAAGGGCCGCAGGATATAGTTCATTGTTCCAGATAATTCTTGCAAAAATTAAGGCGAACATTTTCCAAACATTTACACGCGAGTTGGATGAAAAGCAAGTTGAGCCGATACCTGCCGGTTAGGTTCGGAGGGGCGGCCCGAAGGGCCGCGGGATATAGTTCATTGTTCCGATACCTGCCGGTTAGGTTCGGAGGGGCGGCCCGAAGATAATTCTTGCAAAAATTGGGCTGTATTGCTGAAATCCGGACAAATTTTGCCAAACGCCAAAAATTACCAAAGGCTGATATAATGCTGACTTATGATTGGTACTTAGAAAACAATCAACGGCTGGGTTCAAAATTTTGTAATCTCTCTTTTCTAATTGGTTAAGACAAAACCAGCGGTTTCACCGTTGAGAATAAACACGCGAATTTCACCATAAGTTGCATATTGTGTACTGTTGCCGCGTTAGGTAGTCTGGTGCGTGAATGTTTTTATTTTTAGTGCTTTAGTTTGTGTTTGTGTAATTGTGTAGTGTTATTAATTATGGTTTAATTATTTCTGTTGTTTAGGGTTATTTACTATAGCTGTAACATTATAAATTTGAGGTAATACCTAACATTTTTATTCACACAATGGCCTGGTCAGCTATTCCTTGCGAGAAGAAGCCATTCGAATGTATTCGGATGAGTGAATCCGAGGTTATTGACTTTTTAATAGCCCACGAGGTTATTAAAGGGTCAATAAATTGTCCTTCGTGTGGCTCCTTGCTTGAATTGAATAGACAGACATTATTTCGGTGTCAGAATTTGCGAGAAGTGGTAGTTAAAAAAAAAAAAGGTGTAACATCACGTATTCCGCACGAAAAGGGAGTTTCCTTTCGAATACCCGCCATCCTGTCTCAACCTACTTCAACCTGGTCTGCCATTTCCTACATACCAAACCGCCTCGCCAACGCTTTCTCATGTGGAACTGTGGTGCGACCTCCCGCTTCATCGTCGACTGGTACAGTTTTTGTCGGGAGGTATTTATTTTCGACGCCCAGCGCTCCTCAGCCAAACTGGGGGGGGGGGGGCCTGGAAAGACTGTAGAAGTCGACGAGGCCAAATTTGGGCGCCGGAAGTAACTTATAATCGGGGCAGGCTCATTAAAGGACAGTGGGTGTTCGGGGGAGTGGAACGCGGTTCTGGAAAGTGTTTTATGGTACCGGTGGAGCGCCGGGATTCCACTACTCTGCTCGAGCTCATTGAGGAGTGGATTCTTCCAGGCACAACTATCATGAGCGATTGCTGGAAATCATATGATTGCCTGGAAGAAGCGGGGTTCATTCACCAATGTGTGAATCACCAGCTAAACTTCGTGGACCCCGCAACCGGCGCTCATACTAACACCGTGGAGAGGGCATGGAGAGAAGTCCGCCATGGTATCCCACGATTCGGCCGGAGAGAAGATCATTTCGTTGGATACCTGGCGGAATTCATGTTCAAGCGCCGGTACCCGCTATATGACGGCCATCGCGTGCACGCCTTTTTCAGAGCCGCAGCGGAGTTGTATCCCCCGGCACACTAAGGTAAGATTTTCATCTTTTCATAATTATATGCATGGATTCCATGTCATCGTGTGAGAATGTGTGTGTGTGTGTGTGTGTGTGTGTGTGTGTGTGTGTGTGTGTGTGTGTGTGTGACATATTCAAATTGCTGTGAAATATTTCTTTTCCTATTCTTCTATACTATATAAACACGAGAAAAATAATTTTAAACGGCGGTCGAACCTATTTACGGAGAAAAATATTAAATAATTTCTCCCATAAGACGCCAAAAAACGCCACGTTATTTGCCGCGTAAACTTAGGAAGTACAGCGCTGAGTACTCCGCGCAATGACGTCATAACTCGTCATTCGCTGTGTATCTGTGCGCCGTTGCTTAAACATGGCGCTCATTCACTTTACATGCGCGCTTATGGGAGTAATTATTTAATTTTTTCTCCTTAAATAGGTTCGGCCGCCGTTTAAAATTATTTTTCTCGTGTTTATATAGTATAGAATAGGAAAAGAAATATTTCACCACAATTTGAGCTTAAGTAGTATCGTAAATAATTACCGAGTTTTTTTTCTAAAAGAAGAAAAGAAATAATAATAATTAATACTAGCCTATTTACTAAAACGGTACCTAGGTTAGCCAATAAAAAACCATCAATTTCTTGGTTACTAAGAGTAACTAATCAACAAGAAATTAAGGTAATTGTTAAATGGTATTCGAAGTGAGCAGATGAAAAAAGTAATGTCCGGTAAATTTTAAAAGAATTTAATAACTACCATTCGGAAAAACACCATACAAAATTAATGAAACGAGTCAGCACCAGCCACTACATCTGAGACATCCATGGAACCACAATAATTCAAGTCAGAAAATAAATGAAAACCGAAAATCATCGAAACATCTAATAGACTAGGCTTCAGACCTATAAATTTTAGGTGAGATCGCTTCCTTTAATAAATTAAAAAATTACATATCACCAATAAGTATGAACACTAGAAACAGCACCACATCTTTCAATTTATAAGAAAACAAGGTGAACATAATAAACTTTATTTAATTAACCAAAAACCAGTAAAAATGTGTGTTCACTAGGAACTTTACGGCAGCCATCTTTCCTTCTTCACTTTCTGTATGAGTACATAACCTGCGCTCTGGCGTTTGAAAGACGAACTTGTTGAATAAGATTTTAAATAAACAAATATTATTTAATGTAAAGTATGATACTAATAAATATGCATTTCTGACTTTCTTAGAGTTCAAAGAACCCTCAAATAACCCTGAGATATATATAATTAATTTTCTTTCTAATAACTGTAATTGAATACATCTGTTGTGTTATACGTATGATAAAACTAATATCGAAAAAATGTTGTGATTTCGAAAAATAATCGATTGTAAACTCATGATTTGGAGACAATAATTTCCATTGAATTAAAATAAATTCAATAAATACCTTTCTTTTAGGTAATTGACTGTGTATTATTTCTGGTAGATAGCAGTTTTGTTACAGGAAACGAAGGAAGAGAAGGGTAAAAAACATAGCTCCGTCATCAGAAATTATGAATTACTCAAATAACATAACCTGAAATGGGTTCGTAAATAGAAAACAGCTGATGCAACGCACGGAAAAATTTAAACGACTAAATCGTATACAAAGAGAGGAATTCTCTTTCTCTCTATCACTCTCTCTCCTACCCATTTTCAAACAACGGCACTGATATAATACCTAATAAAGAAAACTGTGATCAAAATTTAAATAATCACACTCTCGATTAAAGAGAAATAACACTGACAGAATACAAAAATTGTAACTATTACAGGCGATCGTAAGAGCGACGACGAGATTGCTCGCGAAGCGTTACAAATGGCGTTCAACTTAGAGGGCTCGAATTAGGGAAGAATTTCGAAATATATAAATAAATAATAACGAAAAACCTAATTTTTGTCAGCAACTGTAAGAAGCCAAGAAATGCATAATACCAGAGGCAAGTCAAAGAAGAGGGCAGAAGACACGGAGAAGGAAGAAAGTGGACAGGAACAAGAAATAGAAGTAGTCACGGACAGTGAAATGGAACAACAGACAGGCGATAAAGGAGAAACCGAAGTTGTTATGGACACGGAAAAGGAAATAATCGAAGAGGATGCACAAGGGGACCAACCAGATAAACCCACCCAAAAAGAAGACATGAGCATACAGGAGATGTTAAGAATTATAATGGAATGGAATAACAAAATCCAGGAAGATAATAAGCAGACAAAAAAGGAAAATAAGGAAACTTTTAGGAAACAGGAGGAAAACTCAAGGGAACAGAACAAGCAAACCAATGAGAAAATAGACAGTATTCAGGAAAGTTTAGTAAAACAACTAAACGAAAAAATTGAGACCATTCATGGAGATATTAGACAAACCATGAATGAACAATATCACGAATTGAGAGAAATTATTGACGGACAAAGGGAAGATATGAACACAAAATTTGAAGAAAATAATGAAAATTTAAAACAAATTGAGGGTAAGATGGAGAATTTCAATAAGGAGTTAAGGGAAAATCTCGAGGGGAGATTGAAAATGTTAATAAAACGCCTAACCAAAAAGTAAATGAATACAAGGAGGAGACAGAAAAGAAAATAATAGAAACCAACCAAAGATTAGATAAAACCGAAGAGACAACCGGACAAATCAGAACAGGAATTGATGCCCGAATGGATCGAGAGGAACAAAGTAATCAAGTTCGAATAATGGCCATACGCCAGGAAAATAATGATCAATTGGAGAGTATGAAAAGCAACATAACCAGTAAATTCACCGATTTTAATGAGACCATAGAAAACGTAAAGAACCAATTTAATAATCAGGGAGAAAAACTAGAAAATTTACAATTACAAACAAACCTACAAGGTGAGGTAGAGGTAGATAGATGGGTTTAAGATCAACATGTAACGCTCAACATACTATCCAAGATAGTAGAGAAAGTGTAAACTTTCGAGACTATCGAAGGAACCCACTAGAATTTTTAGGAAGAGTGGACGAAGTATTAAACCGGTCGAAAGAAAACCGATGGAATATGATCAAAGGTACACTAGATGAGTGTTTTAAAAACATCAATGACAACTGGTGGACTGTCATTAGAAATGAAGTGTGTGATTATGAAAATTTTAAAAGGTTGTTCAAGCTGAAGTACTGGTCCGAATCAGTGCAAAATATTATTCGAGATGATATCTCTCATGGGAGGTATGACAGCATTAAAGGACCGACACCTACTGCTTATTTTTTGGGAAAAGTATGTGTGGCAAAGTATTTAGACCCGAAAATCCCAGAAGAGTGTCTGGTAACCAAAAAAGATAGTGTATCATTTTGAAGAAAAGATTATCAGTGCTCGATTAAGCGGACAGATAAAGACAATCGGAGGTATGGAAACCCTTTTAGAGAACTATGAGCAAGAATCGTATTACAGGAGGAGTAGATGGAGATCCGGAAATACAGAGGATCGGAGAAATGAACAACCCCAAGACACTCGACAAAGAGTAAACTATGTGAGGGCCAACAATAATTATTAAAATAACCGTTACCAAGGAAGACGGCAAAATTTTAATAACCGAAACTATCAAAACAATTTGTACCAAAGAGAGGAAGGTCCACCAAGAAATAGGAGCGAAGAACAACCAAGATCTAGAACCAGTGAGGAAGAAAGAAGGCACTCAAACGAACCTCCACCTAGTGAGAATGTTGAACAATCTAATAATAATGACGGTGTAACGTTAAAAAATTAGCCAAAATATAAAATAAATAAAACCACTACCAGGACTTACCTGCTGCAGAAATTTTACCAGAAGCCCAGAGTCGCCACCTATATCTTTGAAGGACAGATATGGAGACCTTTACACTTTACCTTAATAAAACGGACAATTTAGCAATCTGACCCACCCAATTAATAATTCAGAAGATTCCGGAACGTTAGACGAATTTTTTCAACACAGAAATGAGAAAATGGTAATGACGAAATAACTTAGTCTAACACATATTCAAGGTAAACCAACTGATTTTAATTAATGTTAAAAGACACTGAAAAAATAGGTTTTAAAATATACATTGATCCCTCAGACTTAACTAACATAAAATATCCTCTAACTTATCAAGTATTATAATAATTAAGGTAGCCCATTCTGCATCACACACACACACATGCGATTTTTACACTTTACCCATTGATGTTTCATATTGAATTCCCGGTAATAGTATTTAATTCACTGTTCACTGCCGACCGAACACGTGTTTCTGTTATCCGATTCCTCTTTTAAAGATTACGTATTTAGTTAATCACTCCATGTCACTGCACCAACTGCCCGCCAATCACGGTAATATGGTTATTAACTTCTTGGGTCCCGGTCGGTCTTACTGGGTTAATTACATTTTATAACACCACCGACCGGGGCCTAAACGAAACGGTAAGCGTCTGTAGTTGGAGTCGGGTTTTAGTAGACTGTCTCGCGTCTCTTACCAATGTCGACTGGCAACGGTAACGTAACAGGTACATGTTCCTTTCTCTGGAGGGAAACTGTGGTTCACTGCCACTATGTTTTCGTCGCTCAAGCCTCAGTTGTTGTGAGGTAACCATTTTATATATGGAATATGGAAGTTATATTCCGGGTACCAAAGTACAATATTGGCTTCTGCTCTGCTGATGTCACCAACAGTAGGGGGGGCGTTAGCAGTGTTTCCGGGAGGTCTTGGAGAAGACGACGAATATTTTTACGCTCTGGCCATCTTGAGTTTTTAGTCAAGAGCGTCCTTTTGAGCGCGTGCGGGTGTAGTTGCGCTTGAGCGTTGACACACATGTACAGAGTTCTGCGAATTTTTAGGGTGGCGCGAACTCTCTGCCGCATTCCTCGACAACAACTGCGCTTTACTGCTTTGTTTCAAACTGTTTCTTTCACAATGGAAATAACGTTGCCATGCGTTCTGTTATAATGGAATGAATCTGGTTGCACAATAATTTTCACAACTTTTGACAAACCCGCCCAAAATAAAAGAAATAAAAAATATAAATGCCCCAAACTGTTAAAAATAAAAATACCCAAAAATTGACACGCTACAATACCCCCTCGATGAGAATTCTGCTGTTCACGACAGAAGAAATCTCATCGATAAACCCCGAAGAGGACCGGTGAGGAACTGGTGCCAACAACCCCCTGGTTCTTAATCTCATGGGTACACGACCCCCCTGGCTCAGCGACTATGGACTCATCTGAACGAGATCACTGGACTTCTCCGTAAGAGATCCCAACACCGAGAAATCGAGCAGACTCGTACCACGGCGCACCTCGCCTTTTAACATGCTACCCCCAAAAATCCTCAATCCCTGGCTAAAATTATTCCAGCTCCTCCGCCGATATGTTTCCCCTTTTTGCAAGCTGGGCTGCCTTTAGCAAATACTGGGCTCACACACTCTAACATTACATGTTGCCATAACACACTAAAAATAAAAAATTTCTTTTAAAATTTATTAAAAATTTAAAAAAAATTCAAAATTCAAAAAAAATAATATTTTATCAAAAAATTCTCTTCCTTGTTTTTCTAATTTTTGTTTCAAATGACTTAACCTAGACATTTCTACTAATCTAAACACATCCTTACTCTAACATGAGAACCACTTATAGTCTACCAATACAATGCAATACAATAAAATAAACATGGTTAATGCACACATAATAAAAGAATCATTATCTAAAATATTCCTTCGCTGGCAGGCAAAAAATCAAGTTTTTTTTTTTCTCAAAAAAATTAAAATTTTCAAAAATTTTTAAATTCAAAAAAAATTTAAATTTATTTAAATGTTTCCTTCATATGCAAAATTATTTAAATATTGGTTCGAATTAATTAAACAAACAAATAAAATTGCCTTCCTACTATACAAGCTTAGTAGGTGTATGACCTCATCAGCTGATCGAAACTAGGTCAAGTCCAAAACCCTTGACCTACATATGTTATATATAAGTTCTGAAAACACATTGAACATCTGTAATATCCTAACTTGAAATACAAAACATAATGAAATAAAACATTTAAAACAAACAAAATATTAATATAAATAATAAACAAATTGACATTTGCATAATAACCAATCTTTGACTTTACATTATTTTCAATTCTATCAAGGTTCTGTCACTGGTTTAAAAAAATTAAAATTTTATATCCTTTATCATAAATCTCTCTCTTTATTCAACAATCTTACTTTAATCTACTGTGGGTGATTTAAATTATTTATTCTCATTTACTGTATTAGATCTGTATGCATATATAAACTTTCGCCCCTTGACTCTAACTTCTAACAACTTCAACTCCCATGACACCCATCTCTATCAAAATCTCTACTAATCAAGACACTCTAAGCCCCACTTATCATTGAACTCAAAACGCCACCTTCTACATATAAAAAAAAATACTCTCTTACCCTTTGTACATAGGATACGTGTTTCCCCTACCAAAAACTCAATTCCCTTATTTGGCGGCCTGGATTCTACCTAAGGCGGCCCCTTCCCCACTAAAATCTATCACTATCCCGTCCCAACCCTTGTTGCGGACTCCTACATTACACTACCCTCTAATACAAAATTGCCATCCCCAAAAATCTCAATCTCATTACCTCACTACAAATACACAAAATAACCTCATTAATTATAAACATAAATATATCATTCAGAACTCTACAATTATTCTCCATTACTCCTGTGTCAACATCAATACTACTTAAAATTCTACAACATACCTTACTTCAAAACAACATTACATCATATTCATCTCTATCATTTCAAATTCAACTTTGAATTCAATTGGGACAGATCTATGTGTCTCATAAATTACGCATCACCAAAAAAAAACTATCTTTTGTTAGATTTCACAAATCGTTACTTTATTTCTCATTGTAGCAAATTATTTTTATCATTACTTCAAAACTGTAATACATCAAACATTACATTGAACATCAATTACTTAAAACATTTATAACTAATATACCAGTGACGTATTATTGCTGATCAGCTGATCCTCCTAACACAATGAAAATGCATCTCACAATTGAATAAATTATATGAAATACATAGATATTTATTTATCACTACTCACTTCTATTATGTTAATTGCCTGCCAGGCGTCTAATTATTGGCTTAATTTGAAGCATACACATATCATGAAAACACATATTCTTATCAATGCCTATACCTAACATACAACAATAAAATGATACCTTTAGAATTATAGTATGAACACCTTATATTAAGAGTCTGAGCATATAATTATGTGGACAGAGCACAAGCATTTTTGATTGGATTCAAATTCAAATTAGCAAAAACTTTTTATGTCATAACATTTAAATTCGTGGCTCATTTGAGCCACCTCCCATCCACACACACTATTTCAAATTATGTAAGACTGTGGCGCCTTTTCGCTTCGACAGAGACTGTATATTTTGGAGCAGGGTTTTACCTCTCCGTGTCTCTGCTTCCGCTATTAAGTTTTAAACGTTACGAACATCATCATGTTCTTGTTATATAATTATACACCCTTAAGACGGATCTACCACCTTTCTTGCTACCCCAAAGCGGGCAGAGTGGCAGCCGCTGTTCCATAGTACCGGAGATTTCCTCTAATTGTCACCCCCCAATGAATTTCTAATATATACCAATTTCAAGTCAGCTATGGTCAAGGGACTTGATATGACCATAGCTGGCCGCTAGCCAAAACCACGGTTAGTGCTGGTAAGACAGTAACCGCCCGAAAAGTCGGGGAAATCTAAACTTCATTTCACTGCCTGTTTCAATCATCACTATTATGTGCGACACTGTCATTTAGCAGGGTGTAAATTTTAATTTACACGGATAAGGTGTGCCGCACATTTATCGCCATTTTGGCCTCCGATGGAGGTAACACTCACTGTTACCCCCAACCCATTCCGCTATTTGCGAGAGCACAGGCCACCCCCGCAATAGCCACTTAATAGCTAATTAATTAATTCACAATTTTATATACATTATCATAATATTTTCATCAACAACCATTTAACACATTCATAACCTTTTACCATTTGACTTTCTTGAAATTTTCAAAATTTATTATTAATAATTATTATATATCTTTCAGTTATTATTAAAAAATTTTCTTAATTACCATATTTATTAAACACAATGATTGCATTAAAATCTCCCTCTTACATTAACACCTCAATCACACCTGTAAACCTTTTTATTATACATGATTATCAAAAATTGTTTTCTACTTACAATCCATTTAACATAATATACACCCAAAACATAATCACCACCACTATACTTTTCACCTCATCTCTGTAACATTTAACACAAAAATATTAGTTTACATCCAACAACTTATCATTCATTACCAAATTTCCATCTCGTAAAATACATTAAGTTCATAAAAATTTACTTAATTAATATTTAAATAAGCAATCAAAATATTAACATGTATCACATTGTTTTAATTTAATTAATTACTGAAAATATAAATCATATAGTTATCGAAACAATCACCATTAGTCAATTACTGTTTTCAAAATTAATTCTGATATTTATTTAAATTGCAAAATATTGATATTATTATTATCACAACATTTTCTAATACATATACACGTTATTTACCTAACGTTTCATAATACACACAAATGAATTCACTATATTATTTACAAACTCTTGCTATTAATTGTTCAGTTTTTTCCGCACTTCATTGTCCCATTCTGCCATGTCAAAAAACCATAAAACATAATGTTTATACTGTCTTTTATTGTTTTAATAGTTTACCCTCCATCGTCAAAAAGATACCTCACATATTTATAGCATAAATGATTTTTATTTACATCCAATTTATTATTATTATTTTTATTATAAACCATTACCTCTATGTCATTCGTTTTCCCTTTTATTATTTCATAAGACTTGTCACTATTATTTGTTTTTATCCCGCCTCCATGAATATTTGTTGTTACACCCAGGTAAGTTATTTTCTCATCATATTCCTCCACTACAAGTACACTAATTCTTCCTACAGGTACATATTTACCATCAATATAATCATTGTCTACTACTACCCAAGGTGTGTCTACATTATTTATCATAACTCTCTTAATATTCATCTTCTCTATCAGCTCTACATAACCTCTATTTATCTTGAACCACTCTAACTCTTTCTCTCTCTCATAATCACTTTCATCACAATACCTATCACAACACCACTGACCTACTTCACTCCATGCAAAGGGCACAACAAACTTACTATACCACTTCCTGGCTTTTCCAGGTTTACAAAAAATTAGGGGACTGCTTGAAGACACCTTGTCTTCCACATAATTACCGGAGGAAACTCTGTCCTCAAAAATCATTACTAGCGGAGTCCTTACTCCACTTACATCACGGGGAAAATTTGCCCTTTGCCACCCTAACCTTTCATCACACTCTCTCTCAATTTCATCAACACTCGCTAACATTTTGTTATTAAGTTCTACTTCACCACAAACTTCATCATCACTATTTGTTTTCACCACATCATTCTTAAATAGCTCGTTTTCAACTATTTTATCACTATTATTTATTAATTCATTTTTACAACTGTAACTTACCTTGTTAGTTATTTCTTCGCTATTATCAAAGACATTATTACCACTTACCTGTGTTAACTCAACTTCTGTACTCTCTTTTAACTGACCTCTATTCTCCTCCCGCTTCTCGTCTGGTTTATCAATAGCATTTTTTATTGTATTACAACCCTTACTCATTATTTCCTTTGTTTTGTTTAATTCTATATGTAACTCATCAAAACCCTTCATCATATTATCAAAATGCTTATCCCTCATTTCCTGTAATTCATCAAAACCCTTGTTCAGATTATCATACACTGTTCTCAAAAGATTCATCACATCCTCCAATGTACGCTCCTTTTTTTCTACCCCCACTCTGTCGTTATCATTATCATTAGGCCTATTTTCTGTCTTATTCTCTACCACTGTTATTTCAACTATTTTACCTTTATTGTTGGTCGTCTCACTATGTTTATTAATTTCTGCGAATATTCCTTCCTCTTGTTCTTCCATTCGTGTTAACCTATCGTCTAAATTACCCCATTCCTCGTTTGTCATCTCACCCACAACACCTCGAAATTCATTCTCCCACTTATCCCAAGCAAAATCACTATCATTACTTTGTATTATAGACATTTTTAAAGTTCGTTTGTATAACACTTTTATATATGAAACTACTATTTTTCTATACTCAAACACCTAACACATTGTGAATCACAATAACATAAACCTAACCTACTTAATTATGTACGATAAAATTTTTATACATTCATCATTACCACATCCTATTTTCTGTGCCTTAAAATAGGTCTATCTCGTATAACATTACAATTAAACGAAAATCCTGGCAGCGAGAGCCAAATGTAACGTTAAAAAATTAGCCAAAATATAAAATAAATAAAACCACTACCAGGACTTACCTGCTGCAGAAATTTTACCAGAAGCCCAGAGTCGCCACCTATATCTTTGAAGGACAGATATGGAGACCTTTACACTTTACCTTAATAAAACGGACAATTTAGCAATCTGACCCACCCAATTAATAATTCAGAAGATTCCGGAACGTTAGACGAATTTTTTCAACACAGAAATGAGAAAATGGTAATGACGAAATAACTTAGTCTAACACATATTCAAGGTAAACCAACCGACTTTAATGAATGTTAAAAGACACTGAAAAAATAGGTTTTAAAATATACATTGATCCCTCAGACTTAACTAACATAAAATATCCTCTAACTTATCAAGTATTATAATAATTAAGGTAGCCCATTCTGCATCACACACACACACACATGCGATTTTTACACTTTACCCATTGATGTTTCATATTGAATTCCCGGTAATAGTATTTAATTCACGTTTTAATTCACTGTTCACTGCCGACCGAACACGTGTTTCTGTTATCCGATTCCTCTTTTAAAGATTACGTATTTAGTTAATCACTCCATGTCACTGCACCAACTGCCCGCCAATCACGGTAATATGGTTATTAACTTCTTGGGTCCCGGTCGGTCTTACTGGGTTAATTACATTTTATAACACCACCGACCGGAGCCTAAACGAAACGGTAAGCGTCTGTAGTTGGAGTCGGGTTTTAGTAGACTGTCTCGCGTCTCTTACCAATGTCGACTGGCAACGGTAACGTAACAGGTACATCTTCCTTTCTCTGGAGGGAAACTGTGGTTCACTGCCACTATGTTTTCGTCGCTCAAGCCTCAGTTGTTGTGAGGTAACCATTTTATATATGGAATATGGAAGTTATATTCCGGGTACCAAAGTACAATATTGGCTTCTGCTCTGCTGATGTCACCAACAGTAGGCGGGGCGTTAGCAGTGTTTCCGGGAGGTCTTGGAGAAGACGACGAATATTTTTACGCTCTGGCCATCTTGAGTTTTTAGTCAAGAGCGTCCTTTTGAGCGCGTGCGGGTGTAGTTGCGCTTGAGCGTTGACACACATGTAGAGTTCTGCGAATTTTTAGGGTGGTGCGAACTCTCTGCCGCATTCCTCGACAACAACTGCGCCTTACTGCTTTGTTTCAAACTGTTTCTTTCACAATGGAAATAACGTTGCCATGCGTTCTGTTATAATGGAATGAATCTGGTTGCACAATAATTTTCACAACTTTTGACAAACCCGCCCAAAATAAAAGAAATAAAAAATATAAATGCCCCAAACTGTTAAAAATAAAAATACCCAAAAATTGACACGCTACAACGGAAGTCAGGGAAACGGGTACCAGCAGTGAGAAGAAGTGACAGCCCGTCACTGCTAGAGACAACCGGGCACAGAATTTACCAAAGTCCTAATAATAAATTAAAGAAACCGATAACAATTATCAGAAACAATTATTTTAAAAATTTACAGGCGGAATTACTGGAAGAAAGAGCAATTATAGAGTCGCCATTAAATAATGATATAGTTTATATACAAATAAAATTAAATGGAGTATCAGCAGAAGCCATGATTGATACGGGAGCAAATGTTTCAATTATTGACCAATTAGAGCTTGACCGGATTACTGAATTAACTACCAAAAGAATACCTACATTACCAATTAACAACTTAACAATTGTTGGCGCCACTGGGAAACAAAATAAGACAATTAGAAAACAAGTATCTCTGAATGTTACCGACAGTGGGATAGGAATACCTATGGGATTTTTAGTAGCCAAAGGGCCACCTTTTAGGATATTAATAGGGTGTGATATGCTACGGCGACACACTGCAGTTATAAATCTGGCCAGTGGTAAGGTTACACTGAGTACAGAAGAAGGTGAGTTATCGGCTGAGATAATTGGTTGCCAAAGTGCCCCTCAGTGTCTGAGCTCATACTATATTAGGGAGAATAATAGGTTAACCATAGGTAAAAATACTAAAGTAACAGAGTCAGAGATGTGGCAAGGGAAGATAGAAGAGATCATGGAGTTTCAAGAAAGGCAGGCCCAGGAAACAATCAGTGTAGAAGAAAAACATCAACTTATAGGAATGTATGATAAATACAGAACGGTATTCTCGGAATCACCAGGAAAAGCTAAAAACTTCCTGTGTGAGTTAAAGTTCAAGGACAATGTCAATTTTAATAAAAGGTCTTATCCCATCGCTCAAGCTTTGAAAGAAGCAGCAAGAAAAGAAATTCAAAGGATGATAATGGAAGATATAAAGTGAAAGAAGCAATTCCCCGTATACCAGTCCATTGGTAGCTATACCAAAGAAAGATGGTCAAGTAAGATTATGCCTCGATGCTCGAGAGCTAAATAAGATGCTCATTAATGACCGCACGTCTCCAGGTGAGATTGATGAGATAATGAAGAAGTTATGGATGTAAGTACACGAGTACTTGGGATGCCGTTTGCGGCTATTGGCAGATAGAATTGCACCCTAACAGTAGACAATATGTCGCTTTTATATTTGAAGGACGAAATTATCATTTCAAACGCTTGCCTTTTAGATTGGTAAATTCTGTGCCGTGTTCATTCAATGTATGGACCAAATTCTTGGTAAAGAAGTTTTAGATTTCACAACAGTATATGTTGATGACATATTGATCACTTCATGTACTTGGAAGGAGCATTGTAATAGAGTGGAAACAGTATTAAGTAAGCTACTACAAAATAATATAACATTGAAATTAGACAAATCGAAATTTATCACACACGAATTACCATTTTTAGGATTCATTCTGTCTGCTACTGGGATAACACCATCACCCAAAAAAGTAAAAGCTATCCAGGATTTTCCGAAACCGAAGAATTTAAAACAATTACAATCTTTTTTGGGAATATGCAACTATTACCGGAAATTTCAACATGGTTATTCAGAAGTGACAGCAAATTTCCAACATTTACTTTCAAAGAAAAACAAATGGAAGTGGGAAGAAAATGAAGACAATAATTTTAAATTAATAAAGGATAAATTCTTAAATAGCATAATGCTACACCACCCAAATTTCAATAAACGTTTTTTCATCAACTGTGATGCCAGCAATATTAGTCTTGGAAGTGAATTATATCAGGAAGATGAGGAAGGCAATCATTGGGTAATCAGCTTTGCCAGCAGGGTACTAAGTAGTTGTGAGCGAAATTATGCAGTGACTGAAAAGGAACTACTGAGTGTTGTGTTTTCTTGTTTAAAATTCCGTACATTTATATTGGGCTACCCAGTAACTATAAGGACCAACCATAGGTCAATATCATTTTTGAAAAACTGTAAGCTTAACCACGATAGGCTCACCAGATGGGTGTTGATACTCCAAGAATACAATATAGATTGGGAATATATACCTGGAAAAACGAATATCATAGCAGACAGCCTGTCACGAGTGAACCTAGAAAAGGGAACATTTGAAGTAGAACAGGAGAGTATTGGTAAAATATATTACATTATCAAATTGAAGAAAGAGTTACAGGAAATAATCAGTAAATTAAAAGTAGATCAAAGAACGGACCCCAAATTAATTTAAATTAGAGACAGGATACTACAAAATGATCCTAACCAAATATACTGTTACTCACCGTCTATGGCCTTTCCGTGATGTTATTTCGTTGTTTACATGTTTCGAGGTACTTGCCTCATCATCAGAACTTTATAAAAACTAATGTATGATGTGTCAAAATACTAAAACACAATACGGCATTAAACTATGTACAGAACTTGCTTTAAAAATGAGCACGTCAATGTTAGGTGTGCCTTGCAAGACAACACGCGCCGTACTGACGAAATCTAAGTTTTATCTCGACCATATCGCATAGCGGTATCGTACAGTATATTTGATTTATATTGTAATTGGTCGTTCAACACGTGTGGCTTGGTACTGGCGTCATTATATGCTTTATAAATCTCATATTCTTCAAGGGCGTTCAAATAACGCCCTTTATTGCAGAAATGAAGGGGTATTAGATTCGAGCTAAAATCCGTGTAACTGTGATTGTTGTCTACAAGGTGCCTGGCAAAATTTGACTTGATGTTGTCAAAGTTGTAAACTCGTGTAGGGGGTCTATGTTCAGAAAATCTTTTCAAAAAACCTCGACCCGTCTGGCCCACATAAAAAGCCTCACAGTCGTTGCAGACTAGCTTATAAACTCCTGTTTTATTTTCAAGACTGGTATGTTCACGGCTGCGGAGATTATTTAAGATGTTATTACTGGTCTTATAGGAAACAACTATGTTGTTGACTTAAAAATTCCTGGCATGAAATGCGTATATGGTGCCGCAATGCACTTGAGTGCCTTTGTTTCGGGGTTCTCATTTCTATTATTTATATCTTTAGTTTTATTTTTAATAGCGTTACTCTTCTTTTTCTTTTGTTTTTTCAAAATATTATCTATTATTTTTTCGTTGTACCCGTTGTTAAATGCAATGACTTTAATGGTGTTTAATTCTTTGATGTAATCCTCGATGCCAAGGGGTATAGACAATAGGCGATGTATCATGCTATGGAATGCAGCTAATTTCTGTGAAATGGGGTGGAACGATGAGGCATGTATGACAGCGTCAGTCATCGTGGGCTTCCTAAATATATTAAAACATAGTTTTTTAGTAACAAAGTCCTTAGTTACTGTCAAATCCAGAAAATGTAATTGACCTCTAACTTCATTCTCCAAAGTAAACTGTATTTTGTTATTAATGCCATTCAAGTAATTGTGGAGATTATCAATTTGACGATTTGTGCCTTTATACACCATAAAAGTGTCGTCGACATATCTACCATAGAACACCACATTGTAATTATGTGTAGGGTTTGCAAACAAGAAAGATTTTTCAAAGTAATTTAAGTACACCTCCGCGAGAATACTAGAGAGTGGGGAACCCATTGCCAACCCCTCCAGCTGTCTGAAAAACTGTTTGTTATGTGTGAAATAATTCTGGTCCAAAATCACTCCCAACAATTCTAATATTTCATTTATGCAATTAGCATCCAGTTTATTGGTGTTAACAAGGTTAGTTCTTAATAGGCGTAAGGTTTCACTCACCGGTACATTTGTATACAAGTTCACAATGTCAAAAGAAATAAGTTTATAGTGGGGTTCAATCATCAGGTCTTTCACTTTTTCAACGAAATCACAACTATTAATCAAACTTCGATTATTATTCAAATGTAAATTGTGTTTTAATATACTCACTAATTTTCTAGCTGTTTTGTAACCGGGTGCAGTGGTAAAATTTACTAGTGGTCTAATAGGAATCCCCTCCTTGTGAAGCTTTGGCAGACCTGATAAAACAGGCGCTTTGGAATTAATTGGTTTTAAAGATCGTCTAGTACGTTCATCAAAGAGATGTGTACACGTATTTAAGCTACGACTGGTCAGAGGTTAGCAGGGTGATATTATTATTTGCAATGAAATCGCGTATTTTATCATCATAATCATTCTTATTTATAATAACCAGGGTGTTACCCTTATCCGCCTTAGTGACAAGGGCTTGATCGTCAGATAGTTTTTTCTTTAATGTTTTTAAAATCCTACGTTCGGCATTATAATTGGTCATAGAAGGAATAGGAGAACGTACGTTATTAAGTTGGTTACGTATAATTTTGTTAAATTTGTTATTTATTATGAACCGTGCTTCATCTTGTTCTTTTTGTTCATTAATTGCTTTAATCACAGTTTCGGCACTAGCAACTTCAGTTAGAATGTGCCTTGTGTTGAAGTTCGGCTTATGTAATGGGAGATTGTATTTTAATCCTTTATTTAAAAGATTTTCTTCATCAGTATTTAATTCAATCGAAGTCAAATTACATAGTCGTGTATGGAATACGTGTTTACAACTACAGTGCTATTAAAACAATCTGCGTTTTCTGACAGTTCTCCTTGCATGTTTACAAGCGCTAGTTGCTATGGTAACTCGTACGTGCCTCCGAGGTGAGCCAATCACCGGCCGGCGCGCGCTTTTCCTCCCCCTTTCTCCTCAGTCAACAGTCCCCACACTGACCACAGTGTTGCCAGTGCAAGTACATACTTCGCTAACAGTGACGGCTTTTCTTTGAGAGTATTGATTTTAATTGCATTAGTTTTTGTGTTCTAATAAGTGCTCCGTTATCAGCAACATTTTTAGTGTAGTGTGGTATAGCGTATTTTGTTTTACACAGATCATATTATTTTTTCAATTATGTCGCAACCAGTGCAAGGTGCTGATAAACGTAAGCGTGGGCGACCAAGAATTCATTCGCCTCGAAAGAAGGCAAGCATAAAAGGAAGACATGGCTTTCTTCTTCGTGGTCAGGCTCGCGATATGGTGTGTGCGTTACGCGAATATTTCGAGGCTGAAAGGGAAAATGGAGGTCCTCTAATAGACGTCAATAAAGTTGTAGAAAGAACTGCAGCAGCTTTAAAAATATCTAAGGCGACAGTAATTAGAATAGGGAAAGAAAAAGAGAAGAGAGAGGAGGAACCTCGGGAAGAACAAGAGGAAGAGGAGGGTGAGATTGAGATTGAGACTGAGAACGTAGCTGGGCCATCACATGCAGGGTTGGAAGCACCCGGAAAAACTCGGAACTATGCCAAACGAGTGACCAATATGGACAGTTTCCAGCAAGGTGCAATTAGGCATCATGTGTATTCTTACTACGAGAGAAAGGAGCATCCTACTGTAAGAAAGCTACACAGCAGTCTTAGAGAAAACCAGTTGTTTAATGGTAGTGAATCATCCCTACGACTTTCTCCTCTTGATTTGGGATTTCAGTTTGAAAAATATTCAAACCGGACCGTCCTTCTGGAGAGACCTGATATTGTTGCTTGGCGATGCCGCTATTTGAGAAGTGTCAAGAATGTAGATTACGAGAGCATTGTGTGGCTGGATGAGATTTTTGTTAACGCTGGTCATACCTTACCCAAAGGGTGGTCAGACAGAACACCCCAAGGCACAATGAAAGCCCCGTTAGGAAAAGGAGGTAGGGTCATTGTCCTACATGCTGGAACTTCCCGAGGCTTCGTGGCAAATTGTTTACTCATGCTTTGATCGCGAAAAACAGGGGACTACCACGAGGAAATGAATGCTGTTTGTTTCACGGAGTGGTTTAAAAATTCGCTCCTTAAGAACATCCCTCCCAAATCTACCATTGTTATGGATAATGCTCCATACCATTCACTAATAAGAGATAGGGCTCCAACCATGCAGTGCAGAAAAGCTGACATGCTGGCTTGGGTACAAAGAAATATATTGCCTCAGATAAAAAACATCACCATTGCACCTGGTGCTACAAAATCAGAGTTAATGGAACTGGTGACCACTTACAAACCGAAGCCAGAATATGTCATCGATGAACTCGCAAAAAGCAATGGACATCAGGTGATACGGCTACCTCCTTATCACGCCCATTTTAACCCCATTGAATTAATTTGGGCACAAGCAAAGGGTTACATGGCAAGGAACAACAAGAGATTCACCATCACCGAAATAGAAAGGCTAACCAGAGAGGGAATCGACTGTGTTACTGCAGAAAACTGGGCATCCGCGGTTAAACACACGAAAGAACTCGTACAGAAGCAGTGGGAAACGGAAGGCATCTTGGATGATCGTGTGGAAGAAATTATCATCTCCCTCGGTTCCGGTTCCAGCTCCAGCTCCAGCTCTCAGGGTGAAGAAAGTGATTCGTCACTGGGGGTGTCTCCCTTGACACCATGAATGTGAGTAACTTTCAGTCAGCATGATGTATTTATTATAGAGCAAACAATATAATTCCTTACGTTTAACTTTCACAACATCTGAATTTTATTTAGTTTTGAGTTTTAGCAATTTGTTAAACATTTATTAAAGTTAATTTCAAATTTTCCTAAAACAAGGGTGTGTGGCACTCGGGAGTGACCGACCAAAGCGAAGCTTTCAAGCTATATAGAGAACTAATAAATTTAATGAACAAAAGTTGATATTAATTTTTAAGAAACGTTCCTTCCAAATACGTTGATAGTAAGTTTGTGATTAGACTAAACAAAGCGTTTAGTCGTTGCACAAACTGCAACGTGTGTGTCTGTAACACAGTTATGTAGACAACACACAGTTCAGATTAATGTGTGTTTACTGGTTAATGCTCCGCTACGCTCTGCTTACATCCTTGATATCTCGAAACTTTTCCTTAACACTTTATCGGATTGTGATCTTAAAATTTTATTTTGACTTTCAGAAAACGGTTAAGCAAAAAAAAAGTATAGGTCATCGCTTTGGAAAAAAAAAGTTCCTCGCTGGATGAAAAAATGGTTACGCTGGTGTACTTATTCGATACCCTTGATTTAAAAAAAATCGTTACAGGTAAACTACCCCTTTCCCTTAAACGATCTTCACCAAAAACCAAAGGTCTTGAGTACTCTACAAATCAGGGCTGTATGCAAAAAATTATTTGATTCTGTATGAATTTGCGGCTGTTATCGTTAGCCAAACGAACGTGCGTGACGATTCTTCGTGACGCTGCGCGAGTGAGGGAGCGGGCTCGGCCTAGCAGACCATGTGGCAACACAGCGCTTCCGCAGCTGTGCCGAGCCCCATGTGCTTCTTAGCTGTCAGAAAATGCAGATTGTTTTAATAGCACTGTAGTATTACTGGTTTTAGGTATTTGATACTATTAACCTTTGTAACTTGTTAAGCTGTGTCGTACGCATATTGTAAACAACTATTTCTATCGTACTGTTTATAAATTCCAGATAATGATCTAGTGCAGCTGGATGTACGTTATTAAGTAGTTGTAAGTGTGCTCCATACAATTTAGAATTAAGAAGTGATTTTTTAATATATAACGACCTCAATTCCTCTTTAATTCTAAAAATCTCTGCATGTTTTTTAGCTTTCATATCTGCAATAGACGAGCCTTTAAACTTTATAATAGCGTAATTTGGAATAACCTTATTTTTCAAAAATGCTTTATTAAATCTAATATGCAGAATGGTCTTATGCAATTGTGTTTTAATATTCTGAAATCTGCGTACTACGTTATCACGACTATTATTATTCATTTTGATTTAAATGGAATACAGTAGAGTCTCGGTAATTCGAGCCCCGGTATTTCGAGGTTCCGTGTAATTCGAGCTGGAAAAAAAATAATAAATACAGTCAGTAAATGTAAACAACATTCCCGCCATATCGTGACTCATGCCAGACCAAGTGTCTACAGCATGAAATGCTAAAAATAAATACGTAAATAAATCAGTAGCGGACTGACCGCCTCAGCTGATACAAGTGTTGTACCTGTGCGTTACTACTAAGCTTCGTTACTAGTGTTTGCTTGTTGTTTTAGTTATTTTACTGTACAGTATATTCAACATTTAGTTTTTCACTACAGTAAATTGTTATTTATACCGTATATAATGAGTTACAAGAGTAGGCCTAAGAAGAAGTTTGTGCCGCTAAGTGTTAAATTGGAAGCCTTAAAAAGATTAGACAGAGGTGAAACGCTAAAAAAACTTGCTGCTGATTATGGAGTCAGCAAAGTGACTGTTGGTGACTGGCGTAGGAACAGAGACAAGATTGAAAACTATTCTTCTAAAAAGTGTATGGGGATTTTAACCTGTGAACGCAAATCGATGAAGAAATCTGATTATGAAAAAACGAGTGCAGCTTTGTTCACTTGGTTTAGTCAACAGAGGCAAAAAGGAAGTCCTATTTCAGGCCCAATGTTGCAAGAAAAAGCAATGTTTTTCAGGAACCAGTTTAAGGAAGGCGAGGATGATTTACAGCAAGTTCAGGATGGTTGGATAGATGGAAAAAACGATACGGCGTAAGGCAGCTTGAAATGTGTGGTGAAAAGCTATCTGCGGATTCTGAGGCTGTCACACAGTTCTGTGAGAGATTTAAAAAAAATTATAGAAGAAGAACTCTCGATCAGTTGTACAACTGTGATGAGACAGGACTAAATTTTAAAATGCTGCCTACTAAAACTTTAGCTTCAAGGGAAGAAAATGCTGCGCCAGGCCACAAAAAATCTAAAGAAAGGGTGGCAGTTCTTGCTGCATCGAATGCAAGTGGAGAACATAAACTGAAGCTAATGTTAATAGGCAAGTCTGCAAAGCCTAGAGCTTTAAAAAACATCACTCCGTCTGCGCTTCCTGTTACATACATTAACCAGAAATCTGCTTGGATGGATACAAATATTTTTAAGAAGTGGTTTTATGAAAGTTTTGTTCCTGAGACCAAAAAGTACCTAAAGGAAAAGAACTTGCCTCCCAAAGCAATATTAACCCTTGACAACGCTGGATCACACCCTGACGAAGACGAACTGAAATGTGGCAAAATTAGAGCATTGTTCTTACCCCCAAACGTGACGAGTTTAATACAGCCGATGGACCAAGGCGTGTTTGAGTGCTTGAAAAAGAAATATCGTCGTCATCTGCTGCAGAGGCTCCTACAAACTACAGAAGGCGAGGGAACCATAGTGGAATTTCTAAAGAATACTACAATGAAAGACGTAGTTTACTGGGTGGCGGAATCAGGGGATGACATAAAGACAGAAGCACTAAAGAAGTCTTGGAACAAGATTTTAAAAGAAGAAAATAACAGTTGTAACACCACAGACGAACATGACTTGGTCTTAGCACGACTGATAAAAAAACTTCCTGGTTGTGAACAGTCAAATGAAAATGATGTTTTAGAATGGTTGAATAGTGATGAACAGTTTGAAGTGACCGATGATTCAATCGTTGAAATGCTGAATGAAGCGGCAGAAGAAAATAGTGATGAAGACATGACTGCAGAGACTGTACCTGTGATGACTCACGCCGAGGGGTTGGCAGTGCTAGACACTGCAATGCGTTATGTCGAACAGCAAGCAGAAGCTACACCGACCGACACGATGCTGCTTAGAAGATGGCGTGACATTGCTGCTAAAAAACGAGGCTCTATTTTAAAACAAAAGACTCTGGACAATTGCTCTAAAAAATAAATTTGTGTGCCTTTTATCTTTTGAGTTTAAACTAGTTCAGGTATGTACTACATTGTTTGTGTTTTCTTATCCGTAAGCAATAAATGTTTGTTTATACATTACTCTTTGTTTTTTCTTCATCCGTATAATCCGAGTTTTTCCAAATTCTAGGTTGCCTCAGCCCCAATTAACTCGAATTACCGAGACTCTACTGTAACTCCTATTGTAGTCCCAAGCCACGTGTTTGTTAACCAAATATACTGTTACTCCATCGTCTATGGCCTTTCCGTGATGTTATTTCGTTGTTTACATGTTTCGAGGCACTTGCCTCATCATCAGAACTTTATAAAAACTAATATATGTCATCAATGATGACATGTGTCAAAATACTAAAACACAATACGGCATTAAACTATGTACAGAACTTGCTTTAAAAATGAGCACGTCAATGTTAGGTGTGCCTTGCAAGACAACACGCGCCGTACTGACGAAATCTAAGTTTTATCTTGACCATATCGCATAGCGGTATCGTACAGTATATTTGATTTATATTAAAAAACGAAAAAATAATAGATAATATTTTTAAAAAACAAAAGAAAAAGAAGAGTAACGCTATTAAAAATAAAACTAAAGATATAAATAATAGAAATGAGAACCCCAAAACAAAGGCACGCAAGTACATTGCGGCACCTTATACGCATTTCATGCCAAGGTGAATTCATGAAAAGGAATTTTTAAGTCAACATAGTTGTTTCCTATAAGACCAGAAATAACATCTTAAATAATCTCCGCAGCCGTGAACATACCAGTCTTGAAAATAAAACAGGAGTTTATAAGCTAGTCTGCAACGACTGTGAGGCTTTTTATGTGGGCCAGACGGGTCGAGGTTTTTTGAAAAGATTTTCTGAACATAGACCCCCTACATGAGTTTACAGCTTTGACAACATCAAGTCAAATTTCGCCAGGCACCTTATAGACAACAATCACAGTTACACGGATTTTAGCTCGAATCTAATACCCCTTCATTTCTGCAATAAAGGGCGTTATTTGAACGCCCTTGAAGAATATGAGATTTATAAAGCATATAACGAAGCCAGTACCAAGCCACACGTGTTGAACGACCAATTACAATATAAATCAAATATACTGTACGATACCGCTATGCGATATGGTCGAGATAAAACTTAGATTTCGTCAGTACGGCGTGTGTTGTCTTGCAAGGCACACCTAACATTGACGTGCTCATTTTTAAAGCAAGTTCTGTACACAGTTTAATGCCGTATTGTGTTTTAGTATTTTGACACACGTCATCATTGATGACATACATTAGTTTTTATAAAGTTCTGCTGATGAGGCAAGTGCCTCGAAACATGTAAACAACGAAATAACATCACGGAAAGGCCATAGACGGTGAGTAACAGTATATTTGGTTAACAAACACGTGGCTTGGGACTACAATAGGAGTTATTCCATTTAAATCAAAATGATCCTATAATAACAACATTTTTCTGTGTTCATGAAGAAATACTTTTTATCCGTCCAACAATTAAGGATCATGTGTGGAGAATGTATGTACCCGAAGTAACTGAAGTAGCCATAATAAAGGACTACCATGAAAGATATGGTCATATGGGATCACTCAAGGTTATTAAAGTGTTATCAGAACATTGTTACATAAAAGCAATCAATAAGCGAGTGAGATTGGTACTAAGAAATTGCAAAATATGCCAATTAGTAAAAATAAATAATGAAAAAAGAACAGGAGCTATGATTACAATAACATCTAACCGCAAACTTGAGAAAACATTCGTAGACATATGTGGCCCTTTTCCCAGAAGTGGAGGGAGACATAGATTTAAATATATAATAATTATTTTTGATCATCATACCAAGTACACAAAACTCTACCCCATCAGTAGAGCCACTACAAAGAAAATTTTAGAAGTTATTATTCAGAAGTACCTGCAAGAAGTGGGAAAACCAGAAACCATTGTAACTGATCATGGGACCCAGTTTCGCAGAAAGAAATGGAAAAAGGAATTGCTGAAATGTGACATAAGAACATATAAAACATCAGTATGTCACCCGAGTAGTAATCCTGCAGAACGTGTCTTGAGGGAAGTTGGGAGAATTTTATGGACCTATTGTCACCATGAACATAGTGATTGGAGCCAGTACCTTGAACCAGCTGAAACCTTCCTTAACTGGGCATACCATGAAACGATTGGGACCAGTCCTTATCAAGTGATGTTTGAAAAACCACCACCACAAGAAATCATATCATTAGTGAATTTTCCTCCAGGAAAGAGAGTAGGATTTAATAAAATAGAAATGCATAATAGGCTGCTGCATAAAGCTGAACTTTTATATAAAAAGGAAGCTGGTAAGAAGAAAAGAATTAACCCATATAAAGTAGGGGATAAGGTACTAATAAAAAATAGACAGCTACCCAGTTCTATAGAGGGTATAGCGAAGAAGTTATTTTTACTTTATACTGGGCCATACCTAGTAACCCAGGTGAAGGGAAATAATACATATGAAATAAAGTCAATTACTAAGAACAAAATAAAAGGTGTATATAACCAAACTGAAATGAAAATATATTATGAAGATTGACAACGGAAGAAGAAGAATGAGGAATTCAACAATTAATTTTAATAAAGAAATAAAAATAAATCTGTTCTAGTGGGGGGACTTTATGTAACATTACATAACCCATGCCCAGTACTGATAAAACATAAAGAAGTATTCATATAATCATAAGAATAATAAAATCAGTAATTACCCATTCAAAAAGTCAGAAATGGGGATTCAGTATCATACTATGAAAACCTTTGTACCATAAAACACTGTAGCAATTAAAAACAATGTACTAAGTGTTATCATAAAAGTGCAGTGTGTACAAAGTGAAACATAGTATGTTATGTGAAAAATGTTAAAAACTTAAAAAAGACATCAATCACAAATAAGTGAAGATGCAGTATTATAGTAATAAACTATAATTTTAATAATAAGTTGTAGTTTTGTGTTGTTAGGCCACAAAGGCAAAATCACTGTAATTAATATATTATTTTTGTTTCTGTTTAAGGAATCCAGGGTTATATCAGAAATTAATAATGACTAATTACAGTAATATAAAATAAAGAGATGGGGGGGAACAAAATAGTGTAGAGTAAGAATACATTAACTGAAATATAAGTCAGAAATAAACCAAGTTAAAAATCATTAAATTATAAAATACAAGTAGCCAAGCTTAAGTAAAGATGTGAAGAAAAACCTTATATAAATTAAATTTAATTATAGCTAAAAATTGTAAAGGAGTATTTTTTCTAAAAGAAGAAAAGAAATAATAATAATTAATACTAGCCTATTTACTAAAACGGTACCTAGGTTAGCCAATAAAAAACCATCAATTTCTTGGTTACTAAGAGTAACTAATCAACAAGAAATTAAGGTAATTGTTAAATGGTATTCGAAGTGAGCAGATGAAAAAAAGTAATGTCCGGTAAATTTTAAAAGAATTTAATAACTACCATTCGGAAAACCCCCATACAAAATTAATGAAACGAGTCAGCACCGGCCACTACATCTGAGACATCCATGGAACCACAATAATTCAAGTCAGAAAATAAATGAAAACCGAAAATCATCGAAACATCTAATAGACTAGGCTTCAGAACTATAAATTTTGGGTGAGATCGCTTCCTTTAATAAATTAAAAAATTACATATCACCAATAAGTACGAACACTAGAAACAGCACCACATCTTTCAATTTATAAGAAAACAAGGTGAACATAATAAACTTTATTTAATTAACCAAAAAACAGTAAAAATTGTGTTCACTAGGAACTTTACGGCAGCCATCTTTCCTTCTTCACTTTCTGTATGAGTACATAACCTGCGCTCTGGCGTTTGAAAGACGAACTTGTTGAATCAGATTTTAAATAAACAAATATTATTTAATGTAAAGTATGATACTAATAAATATGCATTTCTGACTTTCTTAGAGTTCAAAGAACCCTCAAATAACCCTGAGATACATATAATTAATTAATTTGAATTGTTCATGATATCCGGGCTGTTTGGCCGTGGTCCATGGTTTATAACAAAACCAAACGTTTCTGCAGCTCCACTGGCTGCCATCATCAGTGGTATAAAAATCCTGCACGCCGGGTGTTTACGTACAGGCCCACAGTACTGTGGTATAGGCTAAAGCTGTCCTGCCATGCTACCTGTACTTATAAATTCAGCAAAGTCCCACGTACAGGTAAAAATGACACCATCAGCCAATCACAATAAAGATGGTGTATGATTGGCTCGCACCAAGCTATGCCATTAGGTACTCACTTGTTTTCCGAGAAGTACTGTGGGGAAGGCTGCTGATTTCCCGCGATGCTACCTGTGCTAATTGTTATACTAATTTCAACCCCCGCACAGGTAAGAACAGCATCATCGGCCAATCAGAAACAAGAAGGTGTGTGAGGGGCTCGCATCGCGCCATGCCATAAAGTACTTAATGCGATGCTTTCGCCTCGCCGATTCATAGCGATCGCAGCATGCTTCTGAATCAAGATGGACTCCATATGAAGACGAGGGAAGTAATCACTCACCGCCGACAAGAGTTTTGTCTCATCGAAACGGATCCGATGGTCGGCATTGGCGAGCGCGTGCTAGGCCACGGCAGACTTCTCCAGCTGTCCCAATCTACAGTAACAGCTATGTTCACCCACGCGTGTGCGGACGCTGCGCTTCGTGGTACCAATGTACACCTGGCCGCATGAGCAGGGAACTCCGTACACACCGCACAATGACAGCGGGTCTCGGACGTCCTTCGTCGGCCTCAAGAACTGGTGGATCTTCCTTGTCGGCTTGAATATTGGCCTCACACCGTGCCGACTGAGCAGCCTACCAATGCGGTCCGTCACCCCATGGATGTAGGGCAACGCCGCGAAACCGACGGTCTCCCATGAATCCACTTCCGGCCTGTCTGTTCTTCTCGGCCGGACCGCTCGTCTCACCTCCTCGACGGAATATCCATTGGCCTGCAGCGCTAGTTCGAGGTGGCGTAGCTCGTCATCGAGGTACCGGGGCTCGCATATCCTCCTAGCCCGGTCCACCAAGGTCTTCAACACCGCCCTCTTCTGGCTGGGATGGTGGTTTGACTGTTTATGGAGATAGCGGTTAGTGTGCGTCAGTTTTCTATAAACTTTATGTCCGAGGCTGCCATCGGTCCTTCTAAGGACCAACACGTCCAGAAAAGCCAGCTGATTGTCGGTCTCCCTCTCAACGGTAAACTGTATCCGTGGGTGAACCTGATTGAGATGTGCCAGGAACCTGCCGAGTTCATCCTCCCCATGGCTCCAGATAACAAATGTGTCATCAACCAAATGCTCCAGATAACAAATGTTCCTGGTACATCTCAATCAGGTTCACCCACGGATACAGTTGACCGTCGGTTTCGTGGCGTTGCCCTACATCCATGGGGTGACGGACCGCATTGGTAGGCTGCTCAGTCGGCACGGTGTGAGGCCAATATTCAAGCCGACAAGGAAGATCCACCAGTTCTTGAGGCCGACGAAGGACGTCCGAGACCCGCTGTCATCGTGCGGTGTGTACGGAGTTCCCTGCTCATGCGGCCAGGTGTACACTGGTACCACGAAGCGCAGCATCCGCACACGCGTGGGTGAACATAGCCGTTACTGTAGATTGGGACAGCCGGAGAAGTCTGCCATGGCCGAGCACGCGCTCGCCAATGCCGACCATCGGATCCGTTTCGATGAGACAAAACTCTTGTCGGCGGTGAGTGATTACTTCCCTCGTCTTCATATGGAGTCCGTCTTGATTCAGAAGCATGCTGCGATCGCTATGAATCGGCGAGGCGAAAGCATCGCATTAAGTACTTTATGGCATGGCGCGATGCGAGCCTCTCACACACCTTCTTGTTTCTGATTGGCCGATGATGCTGTTCTTACCTGTGCGGGGGTTGAAATTAGTATAACAATTAGCACAGGTAGCATCGCGGGAAATCAGCAGCCTTCCCCACAGTACTTCTCGGAAAACAAGTGAGTACCTAATGGCATAGCTTGGTGCGAGCCAATCATACACCATCTTTATTGTGATTGGCTGATGGTGTCATTTTTACCTGTACGTGGGACTTTGCTGAATTTATAAGTACAGGTAGCATGGCAGGACAGCTTTAGCCTATACCACAGTACTGTGGGCCTGTACGTAAACACCCGGCGTGCAGGATTTTTATACCACTGATGATGGCAGCCAGTGGAGCTGCAGAAACGTTTGGTTTTGTTATAAACCATGGACCACGGCCAAACAGCCCGGATATCATGAACAATTCATCTGACACCGACCGTGAAAGCCTGAGGAATTAATTAATTTCTTTCTAATAACTGTAATTGAATACATTGTTGTTATATGTATGATGAAACTAATATCGAAAAAATGTTGTGATTTCGAAAAATAATCGATTGTAAACTCATGATTTGAAGACAGTAATTTCCATTGAATTAAAATAAATTCAATAAATACCTTTCTTTTAGGTAATTGACTGTGTAGGTAGATAGCAGTTTTGTTACAGGAAACGAAGGAAGAGAAGAGTAAGAAACATAGCTACATCATCAGAAATTATGAATTACTACAAATAACATAACCTGAAATGAGTTCGTAAATAGAAAACAGCTGATGCAACGCACGGAAAAATTTAAACGACTAAATCATATACAAAGAGAGGAATTCTCTTTCTCTCTATCACTCTCTCTCCTACCCATTTTCAAACAACGGCACTGATATAATACCTAATAAAGAAAACTGTGATGAATATTTAAATAATCACACACTCTCGATTAAAGAGAAATAACACTGACAGAATACAAAAATTGTAACTATTACAGGCGATCAAAAGAGTGACGACGAGATTGCTCGCGAGACGTTACAACATATAGTTGAGGATAAATTATAATTCAAAGTATAATTATAGGACTCTATCACACGCTTATTCCTGGGATGAGGTTACTTTTTTTATATTTAACTTTTCAAATAATATTTATACTGTATCCAATAATGTATAGTATAGCTCTTATTGTGAAAATAACACCACAATCTAATATGCTCTGAAGTATATTTAATTTAAGTTAGTGACAATTACCTCTCAACCCTGTTAATTTGAAGTCTTGCCAATGAATCAAAACTGAACAAATGTTCAGCAATCCAGGATGATGAGTTGCTCATTCATTCCTGTAGTTACCACATGTTGGAATGTGCACTCTCTCCCTCATACCTAAAAGTCAATATAAATATAAATAAATAAACATATATATATATATATACTGTTACAACACGCTGTCCGTCTGTATCGTAAACGTGTATAAGTGTAATGGGTGTAACGTGTCTTATCAATCCGTCGTCGATTTGGAACTAACTTACGCTGACTGTGTCCGAACGTACGAATAACCACGTATCGAAGTCATTACCTGTTGTTCACTAGGAGTGTGAAAATCCCGGGTGGCGCCAAATTGTTTAATTAAAACAATTAAAAAATTTTATGATGATACGACAAGCGCAGCTCAGGCGGTGTGGAGAATTCAATTTGTTCCCGCCTCGACTTGGCCGTCTGAATCGGGCCAGTAGTTCGTTGCATTGGCTATGTGAGCGCTTGCCGTCAATACTAACTGTTCTCTAAAATGTACACAAATTATAATACACCATCCTAATGAAATTACAACACAGTGGTTACACTCAGTACTTGTTTATTATTTGTCGATTATTAATTATTCAGGTTAATACAAATTATGTTTTCTTTTGTAATACATTTGCACCGGTAATTTATATGAGACAAATTCTCTGGGTTTGACAAATCGATCTTTGAACGTAACAGATATTCAAGTATGGCGTCTGTCGAAGTAGTATACAAATATTTTCGTTCAAACGTCTTGGATTCTTGTGATGACGATAAAAGGATTAATAATGATTACAACAATAAAAATACACTACCTTACATCAGTTATACTTAAATAATATACTGTGTAGTTATAACTTGTTCTTAGAGTGTAGTAAAAGTGTTTCAAAATTTCGTAAACTAACAACAGGTTAACTTTACAAGTTGACAAATTTTCAGTGTCTTAGTTTTTTATTTTAATCTTTGAAAGAAATTATACGCAGTTTAGTGAGAGTTCAGATTACTGTGAGAAATATTTAAAGTGAGTTTATTCGGAAATTTGGGTAATTTAAATGATACTTAACACATCAGTAGACTGGGCGTACTCAGTTGATCTGTTAATAAGGAATTAGTCTGCAATCATATTTAATTTTCAATTGTCAAGGGCGTCTGGCATCTTTTTCAAATTAATCGGAGCAATTTTTTCATTTCTTTTTTATTTGATTGGTCTTCGACATCAGTTAAATGGTTTCAGTCGTCGTCTGCTTCCTTCTTGTTCAGTGGTGGTAATTTTGTTTACTATTTTGATGTTTAGATTAGAATTTTGATCATTCAAGATTTGGCGTCTATTCAGCAAGAGCGTCACATTACGAGTAAACAAATCTAACGGTAAATCCGTAACCAACGTCTGTCATCATGGTTACCCATGAATTCTGATTGGTTAATCTTGGTTTATTACCATTGTTATCAAATTTGAATTTTTATTCAAAATAGCTGTATCTCTTCTGATTGCTTATATTCTTCGGTCTTCTTTCCTAATATTAAATATTATCACTACTGTTATTATTTCCTTTCAAAGATTATTTTGATATCCCTTAAGGTTGGGTTCTTCAAAATATTAATGTTTGTACATTTATGTTGATATTTGGTAATTACATTTCTCCTTTAATTTAAGTCCTTATTCTAACATTTTTCTTTTAAACTAATTTACAAAGTATTCTTGGCTATTTACTAGCCTTGAATTTGTTAGTTTCCTAGTTGATTTTATACAATTTGCAGTTATTTGTTATTGACAGTTAGGCATTTCCTAGGCCTAAGTAGCCATTGATTATTTTTTCCTATTTTATACAGATTATATTTCATTTTACTACAAAGTGTTTTGTTTTGTTGTTATAATTGATTCGTTTATTGGTTATTGTGTCTTGAATTTGTTTGTGTACTGATTATGTGTCAAGATTATTTTCTATATCTTGGCTTGTCAATTATTTCCTAACCGATTTTCTAGTGTTTATTATTTCTGAATTGATTTACCTACCTATTTATTTGACTTGCCATCGTCAACAATATGGCTATTATTTCCTATTCTTTATTACATAAAATATAACAACTAGGCCTATGGACTGTATGCTTCCTTCAGCCATATCCTATTCATAAATTTAAATGAACAATTCTTTACCAGTTATTAGGTACTGTTGGTTTAACATACCTTTCATTCCTTTACTATTATTTTGGGCGAGAAACATCATCACACCTTTTAAACTTACTTAATCTATTATCCCTTATAACATAGGGTGTTTATTGATTGCATTCTTAATTTCTTATTTCTTTACTAATCTCTTTCTCCAATCCATGGTAACACAAACTGTTTACCTTACATGGGGTTTCTCCCCTGAATAACATCGTATCCTTCGTTTATATCTAATCTAAATACTATTTTTAATTACCATTAACAATACAGTTCTTATAAGTTCACTATTAAATCATTTAGTGTTTTATCATTGATTTACTAAGTGTTTTATTATCTATTACTATTTGTTATCATACTATCATTTACAATATCCTTTTTTATTCATCACTTTCACTTTTAACTAATTAGTGTTTATCACTGATTCACTCATTATTTTGGGGTATTTACACTTTCACTATTGGCACTTCTTAAACTTTTTATTTTAAGTGTTTATTAGTGGGTAATCCCTATTATTATTTTTCTTTGTCACTTAGTTACTTTCAGTTTATTTCTCACTATCTCACTAACTCTCTCTTTCTTTACAAATATTATTTATATCTAATAAGTTCATGTCTTTCTAGATTTCTTACTTACATATACTACTAATTCTTGGGTTAGTGTATTTTTATTTATCGGGGTTTTATTAATTATGAATTACATTTGTCACTTAGTCAATACTAATATTTATTTTTTATATTGGTTATTCACTGGTTTCGTTTCCTTTAAGATATTTGATTGTATCATTCCTCCCTTCCCTATTCTATACTATATGTCTGTGTTTTATCATCTTGTTTCACTTTATTTCCTTTATAGTTTTGTTTGTTCCATTTTTATTTTCATTTTTCTTCTCCTTCACTTCCATCTTGTTTCACTTTATTTTGGTTTTTTTTCTGGGGTTGGGTCAAAGTCATTTGTCTGTCAGTCTAGTCTGTAATTTTATTTAATAATCACTTTTGGTTTACTATTCTTCCTCCTTCTTTCTTAATTACATTTTATATTTTGATTCTCTTCATTATTTATTTATTATAATATATTACTTTTTTGCATTTCTTACATACTTATAGATATCAAATATGATCTGAATTTGGCGATGTTATAATATATAGTTGTGATGTTATTCAATTTTCTTCTTATGCAAGTAGTGTAATTTCGTATTTTCTTTTTAACACCTGACGCACGTTTCACTGAAAAATATCAGTGACGCACTGACACGTGCGTCAGGTGTTAAAAAGAAAATATGAAATTACACTACTTGCAGAAGAAACAAATTGAATAACATCACAACATAATATAATTGCTGCAAGAAACTTCGAGTTACCTATATAGAAAATGATATATATTGTAAGGGTACATATCTTCACCATGCATTTAAGAAGCAACATAAGAAAGATAGGATACTAAATAATTAACACTGTAAATTAGAAGGGATGAATAATGTATAAAGAAATGGGTATTTAATATGATTATATGGTCAAACAACTAAATGTAATAATAAAAGTGACATCTGAAAGAAGAAAAGTAGCAATCAACAGAGCAAAACTTGGAAAACAACAGTACAATACGATTTAACACACAAAAAAACCCAATAGATATGGTAAGTGAGAGGTATAAACCAACCCAACCCTAGTGATTGGCCCAATGACTAAAGAATTGAAATGAACACAGGAATTAAGTAAATATTATTAAATGTACAATTAATCAGGGACAGTACAAGCCCAAAAGAAACTATTGTAATAGCAATTAAGTAAATATAGAATAATAAAGAATTAAACAAACAATAAAACACACAGACCATGATACAAAGAACAAAAGTGAAATATAATAAATAACATACCAATAATCAAACTAGAATGAACCAAGAGTGCATGATAGGAGTAGGAAGTGAATTACCAATTAACATTATAATAAGGGTGATCTCACCAAAGTGAATTAATGTAAGGAAATTAAATAATAGGGAATAACCACAGTAAACACTAAAGTAATGTGAAACTTTACAGAGTGCCAGTGTAACCCAAAAGGTAAACAAACATAAATAATTATAAGCAAGAACTCATCTGGAAGTGAGAGTGCATAATGAAAGTGGATAAATAGAATTAAAATTAAACCACAAAAATATATATAAAAGAACACTCAAATAAGTGAATAATTAGAGAGTCTAGTAGTAAAAAGGAACTAATATCATTAGATTAGATTGTTAGTCCATATAAGAAACAAATTTAGTTAGAAGTAAGTAATATTGTTATTAGTTAGAAGTAATAATTAAAAGAACTAAGCCAAACTTTACACCAATAATATGGTAGAAAGTAAGGGTAAACCTAAATAAGAGAAATGAATGTTTAAGTGTTAAAAGTATATGTTAAATGTTTAAAGTTATTGTAATGATGTTATAAAGAGATGCAGAGAAGATGATAGTGATATTGTAGAAATGTTCAAATGTTATAATTGTTAAAATAGTATTACGAATAAGTTGTATTAATGGTGATAAAAGCATAAGGAACAGATCATGTTAAAGTTATAAGATTAGTTATTGAACCAAAATTGTAAAATATCCACAAGTAACAGTAAACAGTGAGAGAAAAGATAGGTAAACATAAAATAATAAACCAAGGAACAATACAAATACAAAATAATTGCAGAAAAATAACATAACAAAATTAAGTAAAAAGAATAATGATAGTCAAATGTTAAAATAGGCCAGAGATAACAAAACATAATCATGTTTGATGTCTAAATAAACTACATCAGAAAAGCTATTCAATAATGATAATAATAATCAGATTGGTAATAACACCAGGAAAATATCTTAATTAGAAAATATTTATTCATTTTGAACAAAAACACAAGCTTTATAACAATGAGTACAAAATGCTATTAACCAATAGAAAGTAGACTGGTTACCATGACAACAAAACATTATTATATAAAAACCGTTATAAACAAATGAGGAGTCCATTTTTTGCATCAGAAGAGGGCAGATGACAAAACTGTCGATCTATAAAAATTAGTAAAAATAACCTAAACTGATGAATGAAAATAATTAATAACGATGAAGAGACAAGGTTGGCAGAAACTTTAAGAAAAATTAATCCAAATTAACTGAGAATTCCAATGAATTAAACCAACATAAGAGAAGGGCGACTCGAACACCAGACCTGATGAAAATAATCCAACAAACATCAATGAACTTGTAAAGTATAATACTAAATTAATTATCTACACCCACAAGACTTTTCACAACACTTAAAGAATTTATGCACAATATCCAAACTTGGTTCAACATTCTAAACAAATAATATAACCCAAAACATAACAAGAAATTTTCACAAACTAAAACATAATTACTTCTTCATTTCATGTCTTTATTAATACTTGTAATGGGGCAAAAAGGGGTTTTTTATTTTTTATTAAATTTATTTAAACTTGTTTGTGGTCAACATTGCAAGTCCCATGTGAAATACGGTTGTATTCGAACAATGAACAGTAACACAATGAGCGGAGTGTAGGTGAGAAATGCCCGACTCGCTTGTGAATTCAATATTGTCACGTACAGAGACGCACACGCACTCGACGGCCCACCGCTATTCTGTCTAAACTTTAAAACAGACGCTACTGAAAATGGCTAATCAGTAAGAACTTCGTGCCATGTGCTTTTAAGACGGCCGAAACCCGTAAAGGCTCTTCCCACCAAAGCCTCCTATATCGTCTCCGTTTGACAGCTCTAGAACACGTGGCCTATAGACAAATCCATACACTGTGAAAGATGACGAACAATTTGTAGCATGAAGGCAGTGCCTTCCTATTCAGCAACCAGACACAGAGGGGAATTTGTTGGTGCTCTCCGAGGGAGTCGTCTATCAACTTTTTACCCGGCCGGGTGGGACCACAAGACTCGTGGGCCCCAAATAAAAGTTTTAACTGTTAATAGTGACAAAGTGACAAACTGACAATAAGTGAAACGACATCTCAGAGTGAAGAAAGAAGAAACTAAAAAGGTGATGAACTGACAAAACGTTTGGAAAAATACTCAGTACGGCACGTGGCGATGTGGAAAGCCGAAAGTTAAGTAGACGACGAACCATTTCCTGACTTAATTATTTTTAAATTAAAAGAGCGCTCTAAATTATGGGGATTTAAATGTGTATGAATGTAGTGTGTGAGCAATTACTGGGCTGCCTTCATATAATTTAATAAATTTTACAATAAGGTATGAACTAGTTATTAGGACGCTATCATGTTAAAATAATGTTTTGTACTTTCAAAGAAAGAGTAATCAAATCAACAGGAAGAAGTTTTAGACAAAAATGAACACTAAGTAAATTTAGAAGAAAAGTAAACCAAATGTTGAGATTGAATAATAAACAGACTTAATTAATATAGTCAAAGAGCGTGTTTATTACGTAACGAACCCATTGACCTCTCTTACAGACTGTGAGTTTGTGTAAAAGAATCCTGGACCCAGAAAAGGTAAGAGTTACGATAAAAATATATTTCCATGTCTTTCTGTAATTGTGTACAATAATAGAACATCTCAACGGCCCCCGAAACAGGGACAGTCTATATAAATTATATTTCCTATAGGCTATGCCTACTCACAGGTGTAAGTAGGAGTGGGAGTTACATATGAACTAAATTAAGTACAGGAAATATTTATAGAATAAAATTAAAATAAGAGTATGTTGTAATATGATTGATAAGTGTAAGGCTAAATTTGTGTAAGATTAAAATCTCATAAAGAATAATTAAATTTATAAAAATGGAAAATAATGAAAGTAAAGTCAGTACGGTAACGGGGGAGGTAGAAAGTCATTCAGACCCGAATGTGGGCAAAGAAAATATTTTATGCGAAATAGATGATGCAAACGATTCAGGAATGGAGACAACTCCAAGCCTGATAGACGAATCTGTAATAATTAGTGAGGCGGGAGCAAATTCCACTCCCGTAGCAACTAAAATAAAAGAAAAAGAGTGTACAATAGCTGATATGATGAACTTTATGAAAACCATGTCTGAGAATATAAATAATAGATTTGATGTTAATGATATTAAATTTGACGTTCAAAATAATGAAATTAAAGAAATGAAAAGTAGTTTCAATGAAATTAAGAATAAGTTCGATGAAAAGTTTGATAAAATAAATAATCGTTTTGATATAAACGAAAATAATTTTCAGGAAATAAGAAATGAAATAATGCAAGTAAACAGAAGTTTTGAGAAGACAAATGAGAAATACGAAAATAAATTTGTTGAATTAGAGAATTCAGTAAAGAATATCGATGTTAAAATTAATGAAATAGATAATAGAATGACCGGAAAAATTGACAAACAATTACATGATATAACAGAGAATATTGAAACCAAAATAAATGAATAAGTATAAATTTAATTGTGTAGTTGATAATATAAAAGAAGTGAGAGATAAAATTAAGATATATGAAACCAATACTGATCTTAAAATAAATGAAATAGAAAATGATTACAAATTAGAAATACAAGCTATACAAGATACAGTAACTAGTATGGATAAACGTAACATACAACTTGAATGTTTAAATAATGATAAATTTGTGTCAATTGAACAAAACATAGTTAACGTCAAAGAGGAGTTAAATGTAGAAATAAATAAAAAACTTAATAATGTTACTGAACAAGTAGTGATTACCAGAGATATGAATATTGATATTGATTTAGAATTGTTTAATTGTGAAAACAGGGGGGTACACCCCATGCAATTTTTAAACAGAGTGAAAGAATTTAATCAGTTTTGTCGTAGTAGTTGGGAGGTGCAGTTATTAAAGATAATGAAATGTTTTAGAGGGAATTCCGCGGTATGGGCGGAGGTACATAAAACAGATTGGGTAGATTATCAGAGTTTTGAGAGGGCCTTTCGAGGTAAATATTGGTCGGAAGAAGAGCAGGAAATATTACGGAGTAAAATCATAGGATCCGGTAATTTTGGGACTCATGGGAATAGCGTGACTATGTATGTCATGTGGTTATACAATGAGGCGAAATATTTAGAGCCACCGCTACCGTTCAGATCATTTGTGCGACATATAAGTAAGCATTTGCCACGAGAGATACAAATTACGCTGATGACGTGCGAAATTACAGAACTAGAAAAGATATTAGACATATTTCAAAACATAAAGGAGCGGGATATGAGTAGGCGTCTGAACCCATCAGGGTCACACATTAACGGGAATTATAATCAATCCAGGGGAATGCCAACCTTTCACAGAGGGGCGCGTGGGGGTAATAGTGGTAACAGAGGCGAGGGTTGGAGATGTTCGGAGTGTCATGTTGAAACTTTTGCTGTAAGAACGACATGTTTTAGGTGTAATAAGGCAAGAGACTGTCAGCGAAGTGAGAGAACATACAACCAGCAAAATCAGCCGCAGAAAGCAACCGAGGAGCGCCGAGAGGAAATAAAAATAGCAACAGAAGCAGAGGAGGATACAACCAAGCCGTGGCAGGAACATCCACGGGAAACTAGAAGAGACAATGGGGAACCGGGCCCAGCCATTGTCGACGGAGAACCCTGGGGTCCAAGAAGAGTGCAAATACCAGAACAATATCATTATAAAAGACATGGCGAAGGAGTTGCTGGAGGAAGACTACGCAGAAATGATAGAAACAAAAGCAGGGTTGACAGAGGTAATCGTCAACATAGAAGGTAAGAACTTTAAAACATTAATAGATACAGGAAGTGAAATATCAGTAATTTCAGAAAACGTACTGGCAGAGTTACAAAAAGAAAATAAACATATTCCATCATTATCAGTTGCAGGTGTAACAGTAGTGGGGGTAACCGGGGTACAGAGTAAAATGGTTACTAGACAGGTACAACTAAATATATACATTAGTGAAACAGAATTTGAAAATACCTTTTTAGTGGTTAAGGGACTGAATTTAGATATAATTTTGGGAAATGATTTTTTGGAGAGAAATAAAGCAGTAATAGATTTTAACAAGAGAATAGTAGAATTTAATAAGGGGAGTGAACCAGTCAGGGTTAATTTTAAGAGGGTGATAAACGAGGTTAAATTTACAGGAATAAAATTAATACATAAACGAGTAGGTGATGGAAATATAGAAACAAGAGTGAATGTATGTTGAGAGAGCGAAGGTATGGAGAATGAGGAGAGAGAGATGTATGTGAGTGATGAGAGAATATGGGAAAATAGGGCAGATAAATTTTTTAATGAGGGTGGAGTTGTAGGGAGTCCCCAACAACAGGAGTTGTGGGCAGTTGTGGAGCATTTTAGAGATGTGTTTGCGGAGTTGCCTGGGAAAGCCAGGGACTATGTATGCGAGTTGAAAGTTCGAGAACACTCACCCTATATGCCGTTTTCGAAGAGGAGAGCAGTACAAGAGGAGTTGGACAGAATGATGGAAGGAAACATTATTGAGAGATCGATATCGCCATACTCTAATCCATTGGTAGTGGTCATCAAGAAGGATGGAAAGGTAAGGTTGTGTTTAGATGCTAGGAAAATTAACCAAATTATAATACATGACCGGGAGTCACCGGAACCCATGAATGAAATTTTTAAGAAATTTAGCGAAGTCAAATATATGACATCTTTAGATTTGACAGCAGGGTACTGGCAAGTTTTATTAGCGCCAGAGAGCCGGAAGTATACTGCATTTCTTTTCAATGGTAAGAATTATCAGTTCAACCGTTTACCATTTAGACTTAACACTAGAGTAGCTAGTTTTATAAAATGTTTAGATATGATATTACAACCTAAGGACTTAGATTTTTTGACTGTATACGTTGATGACATATTAATAGCGTCAAGAACATTCTCTGAACATTTAGAACATATCGAATATGTATTGGGTAAATTGAAAAATGGGGGTTTAACAGTTAATTGGGAGAAGTCGAAGTTTCTACAAATTGAAATACATTTTTTAGGTTCTATTATTACTCCAGAGGGAATTCTAGCCAACCCAGATAAGGTAGAAGCTATTCCAGAACCAAAAAATATTAAGCAGCTACAAAGTTTTTGGGCTTATGTAACTTTTATCGGAAGTTTCAGAAAAATTATGCGCAGGTAACCTCTAAATTAAGTGCGGTATTACAAAAGAATAAACAATGGAGATGGGGCGAGACGGAAAGGGTTACTTTTAACGAAATTAAAGAGAAGTTTATAGATATTGATAATGATGAATCATCCCGATTTTCAGAAAAAATTTTATTTACAGACGGATGCCAGCAACATAGCCCTCGGCGCAGAACTATACCAGGAGGATAAGGAACACCGGACAATAGCTTTTGCCAGCCGGACTTTGTTAGCAGTGGAGAGGAACTATACGACAACGGAGAAGGAGTTGTTGAGTATCGTTTTTGCAGTGGAAAAAATTCCGTACTTACCTTCTAGGGAACCAGACCGTCATTAGGACAGATCATAAGGCATTATCATTTTTAAACACTTGCAAATTGACACAGCAGATTAACCAGGTGGGTGTTAGCATTACAAGAATATCACTTTTCATGGGAGTACATTAAGGGGACAGATAATAAAGTACCAGACACTCTTTCCAGGGTAGATGTAATAGACAACAAAATAGGGAGGGATCTAAAAGAAATAGTGATTTTTCGATTAACAAGGGAAGATAGAATTTTTGGTGAGGAATTAAGGGAGATTAAAAACATGCAAAGATCAGAAAATAAACTGAGTAAAGTAATCGCTAGTTTAGAAGCCGATGTAAATGGGTCTGAATATAATACACATTTCCAAATATATCAGGGAATTCTGTTCAAGAAAGTAGAGGGGGTGAACGTGATTGGAGGTTAATGGTATCTGACGAGTTAGTAGATAAAATTATTTGGGATTGTCATGTAAGATATGGGCTTTTTGGTGCGAAAAAATGTACAAATGTGTTAAAAGTCTTGTATTTTTAAGAATATGGAGAGGCGAGTTAGAAGAGTGTTAAGAGTATGCGATTTGTGTCAAAGGTCAAAAGTAGTGAATTATAGAGATGAAGGGGAGATGAACTATATTAAAGTAGAAAGACCGTTTGATTTAGTTGCTGTAGATTTGTATGGGCCATTGCCCAAAGGCAGATGTGGAGTAGTGTATGTTTTTGTTGTGTTGGACACATTTCTAAGTTTGTTAGGTTGTACAGCGTGAAGAGAGCTACAAGCCGGGTGCTAAGTGAAAAGATCACCAAGGACTACATGATTAGCGTAGGTAAACCGAAAGTAATATTATCCGATCACGGACCTCAATTCATCAGCGGTGAGTGGAGACAGACTCTTGGCTGGGAAGGCATCATACCCAAACATACGGCAGTATACCATCCACAGTCGAACCAGGCAGAGCAGATGATGCGAGAAATCGGCAGGATATTCAGGGCGTATTGCCACGCTAAACACACGGAATGGCCTTTGTATGTAAAGAAAGTGGAAGAGTGGTTAAATAATACTACCCACGATTCTACAGGATTTACACCATACGAGCTAATAAAGGGAACCCGGCCACCTAGAATATTAGAACAACTTTTCGAATATCCACTGGAAGAAAGGACCATCGACAGGAATGTAAAAATCCAGCTCGCAAATGAGAGTCTACTCACCAAGGGGGAGAGGAGAAAGCGGAGGCATGACGAAAAGGGTAAGTGTACTAAATACGAGGTAGGACAATTAGTGTTGGTAAGGAGACATGATTTGTCTAGTGCACAAGAGAAAGAAATAAAAAAGTTTTTCCTGTTATATGAAGGACCCTACGAGATAGTAGAAATAAAGATGAATAATGCCTATGTACTACGCAACCAAACAACACAAGAGATAGTGGGTACGCAGAATGCTATAAATTTGAAATTATATTGGTCAAGGTAAAGAATTTGAATTTTAATATGTTTTATTTGCTTTCAGAAGGGATCCTCCCCCATTTTCGGGCGGTCACAACCTTACCAATCCTGACCGTGGGTTTCGGCACTTTGGAGGCGGACCCTGGTTGGCGGAACTTCCTTCGGGTGGTGAAACGACGATGGTCTGGCTCCACCAAAATTGGTATGAAGTAGAAATTTCACTATATTATTGAACGGGGAGGGGGACCCCTCAGGTACGTGGTACAAAATATTTTACACTCAAGATGCATGGATAAGGTGCACACTACCACGTACCAACACTGCCTAAGAGTGCATGTAAATAATTTTAATGAAGGTAAATTTAATGAGGCAATGTATTCAAATATATTTTAGTAGTGTCATTTGCAAAATTGCAAAATCAGCAGATGGCGGTAGTTACAGTGTATTGAAAAAAAAGGTGAGTTTTGTGGGGATGGAGCTGGCGATGACCAGACGGCGGGTTTGAATAAATGGGAGAGTAAAGTGAGTAAATCTAGTATGAAAATTAGCGGAAGAAAATGTCATCTAATGGTAGGAGAAGGGGAACGTGAATTCACATAGTGTGTCTGGCCGTCGCCCACGCCGTCCCAACAAAACCCCCTCTTTTCGGGCGATCACCGACTCACGTTAAGAATAATAATAATAAGTTTTATGTGTTACTAATTGTCAATATATAATCATGAATGTTTATAATTTTAAGTCTATGTCAGTAGCTGTAATTTTACTTTAAGTGAATAGTTGACCATACATAATTTTGAAGTTGTAGTACGAGTTACATAAAATGAAACACTTGAGGTTTAAATGTTAAAGTACAGATGAGTAAGAGATGTTAAACATGAAAATTTAATTAATAAAATAACCAAACATATAAGAGTTTACCATCCGAGAATTGTAGTAACGGTATCAGTGTGAACCTTATATGTCTTTTGGTAGTTTCCCCAATTTTCGGGCGGTCACGGCTTCACCGAACCCTGACCGTGGATTTATAATGTAAGTAATTATTATTCTAAATTGGTGAACATAGAAATTGACCGGGAGGTAACTCAGGGGAAACTACATAACTATGGAACAGCGGCTATCATCGAAGGTGGTGATAATGCCGTTTCAAGGGTGTGTGAATCATATATAGTAGGATTACTGGTGTCCTCGGACATCAGTAATGCCGAATTTTATATAACGCTGAACCAAGAACGGTATAGCCAGCATCTATACCATATATATGTAAACTTCAGTTCTTGGGGATGCAAATGGGCGCTACAGTCCACCAGCAGGAAACAACAGTGTGTGTGGGAAAGGAGCTGGCCGTTACAAGTCAGGGGCACAGATAACGCATCTGTGCATAAGGCAAACGCTTGATCCGGTTTATCCGGCGGGTGGTTACCTAATTGTAACTGGGTATAAGGGGGGAATTTAAGAAAATTGATGTAGTAGGAGAGTAACTGAGAAATCAGTGAGAAGGTGACGACATCTGTAAACAAAGGGCGATCAATTTCACTTCCTCTATAGAGAGTTGGTGGTTGACGACCCAATTTCCTGTTCAGTAACAGTTGCTATAACTATGACTCAATGATTAGTGATGTATTTCCCTTATGAGAGCAAACGATCTTAAGTACTAGGTTTAATGGTAAGGATTCTAAATCCACCAGAATATTTTATAAAGATAATTGTATAATCTTGTGTATGTGCGAGTTATATGAAGGGTGTTGAGAGAAAGGTCATTCACCTGAGAAGGAGACATCAGCTGACTACTGGTGTTACCTATGCAGTATGTGCAGATTTTTTTTAGCAATAGTTAAATGATATATAATTACCTTAATATCCACTTTAGCGATACACAGTTTCGTCACTGATGACGCGTTTCGGGACTAAGTCCCATCCTCAGATACATAATTAATAAATTAAAATATTAAAATCACGACCATGATACTGGTCAAGTCAAAATAAATAAAATAAATTATAAATCGCATGTAATAAGTTTTGCTAACCACGGCTGGAGCTCCCGCATGCGTTCACCCGCAACCGCGATTGTCACGCGACTGGTCAAAGATTAAGACAAACTGATTGCAGTGTCGAACAGGTAATTTGACGCAAAATTTACCTGGTCATTTAATAAACTGTTTTTGGTGTTACTATCTTTTAAAGCTTTATAAATTTCAAATTCCTCCAGACTATCCATCCGTCTACCCTTTTTACAAATATGCAACGCTGTTAAATTTTCTTCGAAGTTCGTATATTTATGTCCGCTTGATATTAAATGTTGTGCAAAGTTGGACTTATTATTACTTGGCTTAGGAATATGTTCTAGAAATCTTTTATAAAAACATCTGCCAGATTGACCGATATAGAACGCATCACAATCATCACATTTTATTTTATATACACCACATTGCTTTTTTAATGGTAATTTGTTTTTGTTTTTGAAATAATTTCCTAAATTATTATTTGTTTTAGGAAATTATTTCAAAAACAAAAACAAATTACCATTAAAAAAGCAATGTGGTGTATATAAAATAAAATGTGATGATTGTGATGCGTTCTATATCGGTCAATCTGGCAGATGTTTTTATAAAAGATTTCTAGAACATATTCCTAAGCCAAGTAATAATAAGTCCAACTTTGCACAACATTTAATATCAAGCGGACATAAATATACGAACTTCGAAGAAAATTTAACAGCGTTGCATATTTGTAAAAAGGGTAGACGGATGGATAGTCTGGAGGAATTTGAAATTTATAAAGCTTTAAAAGATAGTAACACCAAAAACAGTTTATTAAATGACCAGGTAAATTTTGCGTCAAATTACCTGTTCGACACTGCAATCAGTTTGTCTTAATCTTTGACCAGTCGCGTGACAATCGCGGTTGCGGGTGAACGCATGCGGGAGCTCCAGCCGTGGTTAGCAAAACTTATTACATGCGATTTATAATTTATTTTATTTATTTTGACTTGACCAGTATCATGGTCGTGATTTTAATATTTTAATTTATTAATTATGTATCTGAGGATGGGACTTAGTCCCGAAACGCGTCATCAGTGACGAAACTGTGTATCGCTAAAGTGGATATTAAGGTAATTATATATCATATAATAAGTGATACGGTACGCAAACAAATAAGTAATTAATAGTTAAATGTTTCAATAATAAATTTTCAATGTGTTTAAAATGTTTTAAGTTAAGTGATGAAATTAATTTGAGATAGTTATGAATTTTCATTGGGTTTCAAGTTTTCACTAACAGCTGATATTTCTGGTTCTGTGTCAATTAAAATGTGTGCTCTAACGTTCTTTGTATATGCATCGAGTGTAGGACATGTAGTATTACGTTCAAAATTTTCCGAGTGGTCCTTGTCACTTTCTAATAATGCTTCCCACAAATCACATGAATAGATACCACTACTTTTGTAACAAGCATCCTCACACTCAACTACGTTATTACTACATTTAGTGCTACGACTTATAGTGATCTTATTGTCTTTATCCAAATCCGTGCTAGTGCTATAGTGATGTTTATGGATTAGTGCTTTTGGTTCAGTATCCACAGCTTCTAATACTGTAGGTGAGTACTTATTATTATTCTCTATTGGTTCTAATTCCGTCTTTTGTTGGTTTAGGAGTGATGTATTAGTTTGTATATGATCTTGACATCTTATAACGGTGTTCTGTTGTGCTGTATCCGGTTTATCTGATGGTTTATGAGTGTCGTATGTGTACTGAAAATTCGCTACGGCGTTACCTCCTCCCATTGTTTTTTACATAGCTCCAAATGTTCTGTTAATGATTTATTGAACTTGGTACATTCCGTTTGTATGATAGCTTTAGTTCACGCATTTCAACTTTACTTTCAGCATCGTGTTTATTTTCAGCTTCGCATTTTTGCATTTCTGCTTTAATTTTGTCATCACGTTTTCGCATTTCCGCTATAAATTCCTTATTCGTTTTAACTTGTTCATTCTTACTTTTTATTACTTTTTGTAACACGCATTATTTCAGCTTGTTCCGCCATCTTTTTTTTCTTTCTTTACTTATAAATTTGGAATTCTTATTTAGTCCGTGATTAATAATAATTTTTATTTAGCACTAGCAGTTCAAATAAATTAATTAATACTGATATTCACAGTCCTACTCTAACACATATAAATTAACTAAATGATAATAATCGTCATTACTACACACACATAAAATTAACTAAAATGTTATTACTTGTCCTAAATTAATACACGTAAAAAATATAGTTCCTATTCTAACATATAACTTCCAATAATTGTATCATTCACTAATTTTGTGATTCAATTTTCTTTTACTGTATTGGGCTAACTTCACTGCCCTCAAGTTGCAGGCTATTTTCTGGTCTACTTTTATTTTATTGGGCTTAGAATTCAATGCTCCAAAGTTGCAAGTGCCATTTTCAGGCTACTTTTCTTACAATTCAATGCCCCAAAGTTGCGAGCACCATTTTCTGGCTACTTTTCTTACAATTGTAACAATTCGTGTGGTTACAAATAAAAAAATATTTATGTTCTTGTACAAAAGTAAAAAAAAAATGTTTACTTAAATTTTTTAAAATTTTCAAAAAAAATTTTTATGTTTCGTTTTAATGTTCAATAATTTAAATAATATTTCTTGTAATGAGGTTTTGTTGAAATTTTAAAATTCTGTAAGTTATTTGTGTCAATAAATTCGCTTCTGATTCACTGTAAATAAATTTGGAGTTAATAAGATTATCTCACTTCACTAATCGATTGGCGATTTTCTTCCTTCTTTTGTATATTACTCTCCTTGAGTAATGGTCGCCCTTCTGTTAGTCCTGTGGTTAATTAAAACTCTTATATTAACTTGTGAAATAAATTTAAAACCAGATAGTTGAATGATTATTATTTATTGACAATTATTTGTTAGAATGTCGATTTAAAATCGATTATTAGATAAAGCTCGACTCTTTCACTGGGGTAATCGATCATCAATACATGTTATATTATATGAATATTTTCGAATGGTTCTTTGAACGGTTATAATTATAATAGTCAGAGAAGGGGCAAGTATAGAAAGTATTCACAAAATAAATCTTAATAATTAATAATTACAAAATTATTTTATTATATATAATGGTTATAAAATTGAAAAGTCAAACCAACTGCCGTGACGACAGATCTCATTCCTTGTGGACACTTTGCATGGCATGATGAGATTTCTCAAAATGGCGGCTTGCTCGCTGTTCGGTAAAACTGGAATCGTCGTACTGAAATTTTCTTACAATAAAGATGCCTTCACAACTGCTTCCTCGTTTCCGCAATATTGAATAATGTCTATTGTGTTGTTAGAAGTGTCCTGGTTAAGTGTTCTGTGTTCACTGACTTTAAATGTTTTATATTAGGTGTGTTCACTTTGTCTACGTGTCTGTCGAAAAATGTGAAGTTCGTTTGGTTATGTTATATTTCGTGTTTTATAGTTTTATTAGTTTATTTCACTTATATTCTGTTCCGTATTAATTGTTTTCACTGTTTGTGGTGATTGTGTTCATTGATTTTAAGTTTAATATACAAATTTCTGTAACTCTCGGTTTTTCACTGCATGATAGGCTTAACTTTATACGCCATTAAAGTATTCGCTATATAGGTTCTTAGCGCAAGCTTAAATCAACCGTTCGCTTCGAATGTTAATTAAGAACTGTTTTACTTCCTTCGTCTTCTGAAATATCTTGCCAAGTTAATATTAAAAAAGTATTGTTTCAATTATTATTCACTTCCTATGCATGTGATTACAGTACATTATATTCAGAATATATTTTGGTTATTGATTACTTTCATGAATTAGTAAATACATAATCGGTTTCTTTAACTCCTGCTGCTTAATTTGACATACAATAGTCCATCTTTATAAAGTTTTTTGTCAAAATTGCTATATTTCTGTCATTTTGGAAATATAGGCTCAATATCTGCTTCCTGTTCTTGTCCAAAAGTTTAGCCATCTTATGTGTTATAAATATGATTATAATAAATCTCAGATTGTTATAAATCTTATCTTTCATTAATTTCTTACAAATTTATCAATTGATCATTCTTTTAGTTATAATTCATGAATTTACTATCCTCCTCTGAAATTGTTAGATTTTACATTTGCAAATTTTTTAATAATTTTATACCTCTTTTTATATTATTCTTTTAAAGTATAGTTTTAGTTATAGTAGTTGGTGATTGATTCACCTTATATAAATCTCATTAGTTTACTTGGTTTATTTAACTTCCTTACTCAATTATAATGTTATTGGAATTTCCTATTTGGCCTAGATTTTATGGTTTTACATTTACTGTTTTTTGAGTAATACTATTTCTATACCCCTTCTGACTTTCTAAAGTTAACACAATATTAAATAAAATCTCCTTATATAACTATTGGAACATGTAGCGTTGTATTCATGCTCATAATACAAAAACAATATTGAACATTAATTACTAGTCTTTAAAGTTAGACATTTTAGTTTTAACTATTTTTAGAAATACATAACACACATTTTATAAACTAGTATGGTACACATACAGACATTTTAGTCTGTATGAACACTGTTATACATAATAAACATTCTTATATTAATTATAATTCTTATTCTATACACCACCTTGAAATGTGGAGTTCATAGGCTTTAAACACAAACATAATTAGCCATTTAATTTTTATTTTTTCTTAAACTTAATTTGATTGCAGTCCTTTCTGTTTATATGGTGTATTACATTTTAATCCCTGTCACAGTAATTATTCCCCACCTGCTCTCTTTATCATTTACATTTCAAAGAATGTTTTATGATAACAGGTGGCCTCTTCTATGAAACATTAGAAATATTTTCATAATAATATTTCATGATATGTCATCTCTGTATTTATATAAAACATTAAAGTTATTTAATAGTACATAGTTAAAGTAACAGTTACACCTTTACTTGAAGTTTATTATATTTAAATCACTTGCACTGGTTCACTTACACTGTTGGGTCTGATTTATATTTGAGTTTTACAATATTCTAAGACCAAACTTTTAGTTATAATGGACTGTGAAGATTTGTTTATTTTATTAAATAATAACTTTAGTTGGTGCACTTCTATTTACACTACTAAACACTTTTGTTTATAATTATTTTACATTTCTATGAGGTTTTGGGGTGTTATACTTTCTTGGGTGACATTAAAATTTGGTTCGGGGTTTGTTATTGTTAGTAATAGGTTTTTCATGGGTATTCCTCGTAGTTCTTCCATCCTACCTCTTCTTTTCTTCGCTTCTTCCTTCTTGGGTTTTCCAAGGTAATTTGGTTTTATTATGCCCGTTGGTTGGTTCGGGGTATTTTCTTTATTACCTGCTCCTATCCTACCTGGGTATTATCCTGATTTTATTTTAGTTTATTCGGATTTAATTTTCTTGATACATTTTTGTTGCATTTTATGATTTAATTTTACTTTTTCCTTTATGGTGGTATTTTCCTTTGATATTTAATTATTTTCCTTTGAATTTTCTTTTGAGTTAATGTAATTTAAATTTATTTATAATCAGAATGGAATTATTACTTAGTGGATTATCTGTCATGCTACACAATGCAATGCCCCAAAGTTGCGAGCACCATTTTCTGCAAGGTAACAGGTTATAGCCCAGACCAGACTTGGAGAAAAGAATGCTCAGTTAGTGAAAATACATACATTTATTGTCCTTTTCTTTTACACAAAATTATATCAAAATGTTCTTTCATTATTTTAAACAAAATTGATTTATTGAAGTTCAAAATCTGCTTTGAAAATATCTTTATATAAATGTTCTCTTTATTTAAATAGTGCTGTAAATTTTTAACTGTTCAAAGTCTCCTTTAAACAAAATTATATTTTAAATAAATGTTCTTTTTACTTTACACTTTAAAGCTTTATAATTTGATAACAAATTTATTTAAATTTGTCTTCCCTGTTCTGTTGTCTTCATTGTCCTCCCGGTCGACGATCTCGATCCGGCCTCCAGCGATCCGTCGTCTTGGTACCACGTTCCAGCAACCGCCTCCAGGAACTGCCTTGCTCTAGGTGTCCGTATCCCAGCCGCCACGATCAGCAACACGAAGCTCAGGAACGGTAGCCGATTATCTCATACTCCGTATTTGTTTCCTGCCGACACTCGCTGCTATCACGACTCCACGGGCCCAAGGACTGCCTGGAATTGATGTTGACTGGACGATGCCCACCGCGACCGCTTTCGCTGAGTGCTGTATGAAGACTCTCAGAGAAGAGAGCTCTAAGATGGTTCTAAGAGTGTTCTAAGAGAGTAAGATGAAGACTGGCTACTGCTTTTATAATATTGCTCAATGTATGCCATGGCGCTGCCGAATGACATCACCGCCGATATGTGCGTAGGCGTATTTTCCATATATTCTATTATATTCCGGACCGGCCACGTGCTCACTGACTTCCTTATTCTTGAATTTTCTAGAACAATGCTTTATTACATATGAATAAACTTCCATAACCGTCTATTTGCTACCCACACTACAAAACACTTCACTCACATATTAAATTATATCTTCATAGTTTTTACACTGTCTTATTACTAATTTATCCTATTAATTTTAGTTTTTAATAATATTATTTTACTTCCAAGCATTCTTCTATCGTGCTGGACACCCATAACAGCTGATAATAATTATGCTCCACATTTACCTATCGTGAAACAGCTTGTCATGTTGCAATATATATATATATATATATATATATATATATATATATATATAGTAAAGTTACAAAACGTCACAGTACCACTATAACCCAAATTCAGATACCACTCCTAAACATTCAGATACCACAGGAAACAACCAAATATAACCTTTGAAAGAGGAAAGAGACTAAATACCAAATTAATTTAAAACAATAAAGACTAACTTCTTAGTAAATGAACATGAATGCTAAAGTAATGAAGACAAACCGACGAATAGACTAGACAAAATGTGACTAAAAAATAGCCAATACATTAGGATAGTGAGTAGACTAATTATGAAACTACGCAGAGAACAGAATCAGGACAACCCAAAAATACCTGGTAAAGTAGATATGACAATTAAAAATAAAGAGATCAAATGAATCATAAAAAACAATTAAGTTTATAAAGTAAAGGAGAAATAACATAACTAAACTACCATAAATAAAGAGAGTATCTACAAGATAAAGAGAATAGAAAAATAGAACTCCAAATTGAAGGAAAAATAATTATTAAAATAACAGACAAAACATACAAAACGACATGACAATGACAATAACTGAGACTTAAAATAAAAAGATACCCAACAAGATTAGGAGAGTGAAGTAATAACCATATGATTATGAAATAGATGATAATGTATAATATAAGATTGTATCTTATCTTCAAAAAATATAATTAATGTAACCAAATGGATATCAGACAGAACTGATTAATAATTAAAAATGTACTTAAAATATAAGACAAACTGGACAATGACGATCAGAATGATAAATAATAGATAGTACCATTAATAAATAATAATAAGTGAGTAATATAACTAGTAAAAACGAAAACATATGAACTAATGTTAGTTAGTGAAAGTAAAAGGGGTCAACATAACCTAACCAGCTGTGAAATTACACTGGTAAATACAAAAATAGTTTTAGGTAAAAAGTTTGGCATCAGTTTTGTACTCTCATACCCAAAAACCCATGCTTTGAACTAAATTAAATTATTTTGACAACGCAGGGGTAATGAGTTGATAATGGAATGCTCGACATTCCCACCAATCAAAACACCTATATCGATTCCGCCGTGGACATAGGTAGGAAGCGAGACGCGCAAATTTTGGACAGTTCTTCACGAGTTTCTAAGCAGTACAGATGACAGCCTCTGCGCTAAAGTAATTCGCGATTAACCCATAATCCAGTCCGGTAACGAATGTAAACACGGGCAACCCTTCAAGACGTAAAGTGAATCGACTTCCGAGTACAAGTGTAGTGCAGTGGGGTATTAATACAGCAATGAATGCTAATTAAAGTATTAATAGTGAATATAAAAAATATTTTAAAAAAATTAAGGAAGTATAGTGACATTTATAAAAAATACTTAATGAATTTAGTACATTATATGATAATGCCATTCGAAATTGTTAAACACTTGTAACTATTTAGTAACACTACGCAACCAACAAAACATTATTATTCTAGCACTTTCAACTCATTAAACGTAATTTAATTGTAAATTGAAGTTAACGTGGTTAACTTTCTAGGCTCATGATAACCTCCAATTGACATCCATGTATACTCGAACTTTATTGTACTAGGTTAAGTATTTAATCAACTTATATTGTAATCACTCTCCTTTTACGATGTTTTCATAATAGTAGTCAGCATTTTAGTTACGTATGTTGCAGGTCAAAGAACTCTATTGTATAGAAATAACTTAGACAATTTTGTCAACAAAGACGATTTATACAACATTGTGACCAACCCTGAGATATGAGTTTCGAACCAAATAACCGATTGTTTTCAGTAAAAATAAACTGATTAATTGTTTTTAAAAAAAGGATTGAATATTACATCTTACGATGAATCAAACCAAATTAATGAAGCACGAATTTATTTCATTCGGTTAACGAGCTATTAGTGGTTTTGAGTTAAGGTTATGTTTACATCTGGGTCAGTTGGTAGCACCCATGACCCGCCGAATTGAAGAATTTTAAATTTACAATGGATCATCAATAATTATAACGTGAGGAATAGTGTTATCCTGAATGAAGGATCCACAATCGAAGTAAGTAATTAGTTGAGATAACCATATAATTAGTTATAATCGCAACATTGAGTGACGATTGCTACGGGAGGAGTTGTTCAATACGACTACAATTCAGCATAATTATACTCTTACCATTATTGACATATTAAATAAATTAAAATAAAATAAAATAAATTATAAAATTAGATAAATAATAAAGAAAGGATACGTATAACACGGTAGTTTCACAATATATATTGCGACAACACAAATTACTAAACTATTGGCGCATAGGATATGATAGTATGTGTATTTCAAATTACAAGTCTATATTGGAGGGTTTAAGATTATTTATTGTGCAAACACAAGTTATAGTTTATATGGTATATTTGAAATGTACAGAATGTAATGTTTGATATAGAGCCTTTCTTTTAAAATGTTAAATAATGTTCATACGCAAGACGTGATACGTTACATAAGAAGACTCCCACGATGATGTTGTTGAAGAGAAGGGCCGGTCTTTGCGGTATAGATGGTTCGTCAGGTGTGGCTTACAAATGACAGACGTTTCACCAGAAACGTTTACAGCTGGGCTGGCGTCCTGTAACAGCTGGGCTGGTCCTATAACAGCTGGGCTGGTGTCCTATAACAGCTGGGCTGATGTCCTATAACAGCTGGGCTGATGTCCTATATCAGCTGGGCTGATGTCCTGTAACAGCTGGGCTGATGTCCTGCAACAGCTGGGTTGATGTCCTGCAATACCCACGATGAATCCGACACTTCGCACACACAACGGTACTACGGATTTTATTACTCGCAAAACTTATATAGAGTTTAAGACCAAGTAATATCTCAGGTGACAGTGAGTTTAATCAATAACGGTATATTGAGCTTATACCTCTCCGGCTTCTTCAAGTGTTCTCGCGAATACCAAGGTCTACCGCGATCAGCAGACCACCCTATGAGGAAATCTTGCACTAGCACGGAAACGTCTTGATGGAACTATTGCGTAACAATTAATGATACTGTCACTGCGGAAAATCTCGCACAGTGATACAGTTACACTCACTTCTTACACACGTAATACTACAATATTAATATCGTGTGTAAAGATATAAAATCAATTGTTATGCGTCACACGCGTTACTATCCCCGAAAAGTCTTAACAAATCCTTGCAAGCGGTAGAGTCTTGTACAAGGATTGTATGTACCGTTCGCGGTAGCAGCAGTGAAGAACTGCTTGTAATTTTTCGCACAATGCGTTAAAACACTGATGTGTGCAAATGTACTACACACACAGTTCTGAGTCTTCCCGTTTCACTAACGACGAATAGTTTTTACAACACCTTGCAAGCGGTAGAATCTTGTACAAGGAGTGCACGTTCCGTTCGCGGTAGATGGCGTAGAAGAACTGCCTGTGTAACGACAGGCATAAGAAAATTTCCAACCACCAGTCAGCATTCTATTGGTGGATGGAAGTCACATGGTTAGTAAAGGTGACCATGCACTTTTCATGCAGTAGAGTGCATTTACTTTGTAACAGCATGCATAGCGGTAATCAGACTACTCGTATCTCATGCATGACTGCCTACATACTAATAATATACAAGAACGTAAACAATAGTCCGACAGGTATAGGGATTGTAGCGATACACATGTCTCAGTTCAGCTAATGTCAAAACAACGATAATACTTCACGCACCGCCCGGGAAACGTTTCCCACTCGCGCACGCGCGCACATTTCAACTAACACAGTACATGAATAACCATAAATAATAATGCACAGTTTTTCTAAACTAAACCCTTAACCTTACTAAACACAATTGATAACAACCAAACTTAACCATCTACCAATATAATATGAATGTCCATTGTCTGTGTAATATATGAACTTGCCCCGCCTATCATGATCCTGTGATTCGTTGCAGGATTAACTCCTTCCCGCACAAAAAAAAAATTTTTTTTTTTTCTTTAGTTAACTAACAAAAAATAAAAAAATTTTTTTTTTTCAATATAACCAAAACAACTTCCTAATCCTGAAATAATAATAATACCCTCAAACTAAAATCAAATAAACATCCTCAATTAATACTAACATTTCCAACTGTCAAATAAAACTTCGCCGACACATCCGTTAATTTTCGCGTTGACAATGAGGTCAGTGTCATTTTCAACACTAATACCTTTCTCATTTTCCTTACTATGGTTATTGCAAATCAAACTATCTCTAATTACGGCAGGATATAGGCCGGACACTACAAATTTTCTCTTATAATTAACATCTTTCACATTTGATTTATTGAACTGCTTTTTATAGTTACACCGGGCTTTTGAAACTTCATTCTTACCTTTACGTGTACTAGTTATTTTGTTGCACGGACTCACGCCGTGCAGCCTTACACGTTTTTTGACTGTTCTATATCGGAATCCTCTTCCGCTACTACTGCTACTTTATTGGCATTAAATTTTTGATTGGTATTTCTATTAGACATCTTAAGTCGTTGTTGTTGTTGCGACTGTGTTTGCTTGGTTTGATTTTGATATTGAAAACTTTTATGCGGTGTTTCATTACTGTTACCATTGATATTCGGGTTGTCGATACCTTCCCATTTTGCAAGTAATGTGAGCAGCTCGTCCCACGACTTAACTCCTTGCGTAAGGACGGCCACCTGTATCCCGCGTCCAAAGTGGTGCGCAAGTTTACTTACCATGTCAGGTTCGGTTAAGCTAGGCTCAAGATATCTAGCTCTGGATATCAACTGCATCACATATGCATCTTTAGGACCTCTGGTATTGGAATATTTTCCAAACTCCAGCTGCGTACGTATCTTCCGCTGGATCTCCTCATTCCAGTATCTAGCTCTGAAATGTCTTACCAGGTCTTCCAACGTGTTGATTTTATCCTGGACGATACTAAACCACTCCGCAGCGGTACCCTTAAATCGCCGCACTATGAAATTAATTCTATCAGCTTCACTTAAGGTATCACCAATTTGCTCCAGATCCCGCTGGCAAATTTGAATGAAATCCATGGGGTTTTCATTCTCCCGTCCATAAAATCTTTGCTGTGAATTAACGTCATCCAAAGTCTTATATACATACGTAGTACAGTTTAGTGGTGACGAGGTACTTTGCAATCGTGACACTTGCTGTTGCAGCTCTTGAATCCGCATGTCTTGCTCAGCCATTAATTCACTCACCGTGGATCTGTGTTGTATTACCTGCTCCTCCACTCCAGCGAGTTTCGCACCATATTCATTAAGTCGTGACTTATTAACCTCCAAACTCGCCTCTATATCAGCTTTCATAGCTTCCACGGTCTCGCTAATACGCTTTTCTGCCGCTTCTATCATTTGTTTGCTTTGTTTAGATTGCTCCTGCACGGCCGCATATATTCTTTTGTTTTCGTCGTGGATCGATTTACTTCTTTTCTCGGCTTCTGCACTTCTTTTCTCGGCTTCTGCTGAAAGCTTCTGTATACTCATTTTCACCTCCTCTTGACGGGCTTTATTTTCCTTTTTATCCGCTTTCCGCTCTTCTTTACTGGCTTTCATTTCTTCTAATAAGGTCGCTAAAGCATTCTTGATTTCAGCAGTATCCGCCATAATGATTAAAATTTAATTTAAAATTTAGTAAATTTAAATTTATTGATTTATACGCCAAGCAAGTTATTATTATCACAACAAGATTAGAACGTATTGTAACCAGTTTATACGCACACAGAAAAAGCAGTTCAAAATATCAACATGCAAATACCTTATCTAACATACAACAACTAATAATCAACCTCCAATATACTGATAAAATCTGTTCATATATGATATACAAGAGAATATGCACACTTGGAAAATTATATCCTCAGCTTTTCATATGAACAATACACATACAATTTTTATGTTAATTATATTTATACGTCGGATTTTTCCAACAAGTTTTATATTCATAGACAAATATATAATAGCGTAAAATTTCCGCTATTTTACGAGCCCTACGTTGCTAAGCGCCAAAATATCTCTATGCGACAACACAAATTACTAAACTATTGGCGCATAGGATATGATAGTATGTGTATTTCAAATTACAAGTCTATATTGGAGGGTTTAAGATTATTTATTGTACAAACACACGTTATAGTTTATATGGTATATTTGAAATGTACAGAATGTAATGTTTGATATAGAGCCTTTCTTTTAAAATGTTAAATAATGTTCATACGCAAGACGTGATACGTTACATAAGAAGACTCCCACGATGATGTTGTTGAAGAGAAGGGCCGGTCTTTGCGGTATAGATGGTTCGTCAGGTGTGGCTTACAAATGACAGACGTTTCACCAGAAACGTTTACAGCTGGGCTGGCGTCCTGTAACAGCTGGGCTGGTCCTATAACAGCTGGGCTGGTGTCCTATAACAGCTGGGCTGGTGTCCTATAACAGCTGGGCTGATGTCCTATATCAGCTGGGCTGATGTCCTGTAACAGCTGGGCTGATGTCCTGCAACAGCTGGGTTGATGTCCTGCAATACCCACGATGAATCCGACACTTCGCACACACAACGGTACTACGGATTTTATTACTCGCAAAACTTATATAGAGTTTAAGACCAAGTAATATCTCAGGTGACAGTGAGTTTAATCAATAACGGTATATTGAGCTTATACCTCTCCGGCTTCTTCAAGTGTTCTCGCGAATACCAAGGTCTACCGCGATCAGCAGACCACCCTATGAGGAAATCTTGCACTAGCACGGAAACGTCTTGATGGAACTATTGCGTAACAATTAATGATACTGTCACTGCGGAAAATCTCGCACAGTGATACAGTTACACTCACTTCTTACACACGTAATACTACAATATTAATATCGTGTGTAAAGATATAAAATCAATTGTTATGCGTCACACGCGTTACTATCCCCGAAAAGTCTTAACAAATCCTTGCAAGCGGTAGAGTCTTGTACAAGGATTGTATGTACCGTTCGCGGTAGCAGCAGTGAAGAACTGCTTGTAATTTTTCGCACAATGCGTTAAAACACTGATGTGTGCAAATGTACTACACACACAGTTCTGAGTCTTCCCGTTTCACTAACGACGAATAGTTTTTACAACACCTTGCAAGCGGTAGAATCTTGTACAAGGAGTGCACGTTCCGTTCGCGGTAGATGGCGTAGAAGAACTGCCTGTGTAACGACAGGCATAAGAAAATTTCCAACCACCAGTCAGCATTCTATTGGTGGATGGAAGTCACATGGTTAGTAAAGGTGACCATGCACTTTTCATGCAGTAGAGTGCATTTACTTTGTAACAGCATGCATAGCGGTAATCAGACTACTCGTATCTCATGCATGACTGCCTACATACTAATAATATACAAGAACGTAAACAATAGTCCGACAGGTATAGGGATTGTAGCGATACACATGTCTCAGTTCAGCTAATGTCAAAACAACGATAATACTTCACGCACCGCCCGGGAAACGTTTCCCACTCGCGCACGCGCGCACATTTCAACTAACACAGTACATGAATAACCATAAATAATAATGCACAGTTTTTCTAAACTAAACCCTTAACCTTACTAAACACAATTGATAACAACCAAACTTAACCATCTACCAATATAATATGAATGTCCATTGTCTGTGTAATATATGAACTTGCCCCGCCTATCATGATCCTGTGATTCGTTGCAGGATTAACTCCTTCCCGCACAAAAAAAAAATTTTTTTTTTTTCTTTAGTTAACTAACAAAAAATAAAAAAATTTTTTTTTTTCAATATAACCAAAACAACTTCCTAATCCTGAAATAATAATAATACCCTCAAACTAAAATCAAATAAACATCCTCAATTAATACTAACATTTCCAACTGTCAAATAAAACTTCGCCGACACATCCGTTAATTTTCGCGTTGACAATGAGGTCAGTGTCATTTTCAACACTAATACCTTTCTCATTTTCCTTACTATGGTTATTGCAAATCAAACTATCTCTAATTACGGCAGGATATAGGCCGGACACTACAAATTTTCTCTTATAATTAACATCTTTCACATTTGATTTATTGAACTGCTTTTTATAGTTACACCGGGCTTTTGAAACTTCATTCTTACCTTTACGTGTACTAGTTATTTTGTTGCACGGACTCACGCCGTGCAGCCTTACACGTTTTTTGACTGTTCTATATCGGAATCCTCTTCCGCTACTACTGCTACTTTATTGGCATTAAATTTTTGATTGGTATTTCTATTAGACATCTTAAGTCGTTGTTGTTGTTGCGACTGTGTTTGCTTGGTTTGATTTTGATATTGAAAACTTTTATGCGGTGTTTCATTACTGTTACCATTGATATTCGGGTTGTCGATACCTTCCCATTTTGCAAGTAATGTGAGCAGCTCGTCCCACGACTTAACTCCTTGCGTAAGGACGGCCACCTGTATCCCGCGTCCAAAGTGGTGCGCAAGTTTACTTACCATGTCAGGTTCGGTTAAGCTAGGCTCAAGATATCTAGCTCTGGATATCAACTGCATCACATATGCATCTTTAGGACCTCTGGTATTGGAATATTTTCCAAACTCCAGCTGCGTACGTATCTTCCGCTGGATCTCCTCATTCCAGTATCTAGCTCTGAAATGTCTTACCAGGTCTTCCAACGTGTTGATTTTATCCTGGACGATACTAAACCACTCCGCAGCGGTACCCTTAAATCGCCGCACTATGAAATTAATTCTATCAGCTTCACTTAAGGTATCACCAATTTGCTCCAGATCCCGCTGGCAAATTTGAATGAAATCCATGGGGTTTTCATTCTCCCGTCCATAAAATCTTTGCTGTGAATTAACGTCATCCAAAGTCTTATATACATACGTAGTACAGTTTAGTGGTGACGAGGTACTTTGCAATCGTGACACTTGCTGTTGCAGCTCTTGAATCCGCATGTCTTGCTCAGCCATTAATTCACTCACCGTGGATCTGTGTTGTATTACCTGCTCCTCCACTCCAGCGAGTTTCGCACCATATTCATTAAGTCGTGACTTATTAACCTCCAAACTCGCCTCTATATCAGCTTTCATAGCTTCCACGGTCTCGCTAATACGCTTTTCTGCCGCTTCTATCATTTGTTTGCTTTGTTTAGATTGCTCCTGCACGGCCGCATATATTCTTTTGTTTTCGTCGTGGATCGATTTACTTCTTTTCTCGGCTTCTGCACTTCTTTTCTCGGCTTCTGCTGAAAGCTTCTGTATACTCATTTTCACCTCCTCTTGACGGGCTTTATTTTCCTTTTTATCCGCTTTCCGCTCTTCTTTACTGGCTTTCATTTCTTCTAATAAGGTCGCTAAAGCATTCTTGATTTCAGCAGTATCCGCCATAATGATTAAAATTTAATTTAAAATTTAGTAAATTTAAATTTATTGATTTATACGCCAAGCAAGTTATTATTATCACAACAAGATTAGAACGTATTGTAACCAGTTTATACGCACACAGAAAAAGCAGTTCAAAATATCAACATGCAAATACCTTATCTAACATACAACTAATAATCAACCTCCAATATACTGATAAAATCTGTTCATATATGATATACAAGAGAATATGCACACTTGGAAAATTATATCCTCAGCTTTTCATATGAACAATACACATACAATTTTTATGTTAATTATATTTATACGTCGGATTTTTCCAACAAGTTTTATATTCATAGACAAATATATAATAGCGTAAAATTTCCGCTATTTTACGAGCCCTACGTTGCTAAGCGCCAAAATATCTCTATGCGACAACACAAATTACTAAACTATTGGCGCATAGGATATGATAGTATGTGTATTTCAAATTACAAGTCTATATTGGAGGGTTTAAGATTATTTATTGTACAAACACACGTTATAGTTTATATGGTATATTTGAAATGTACAGAATGTAATGTTTGATATAGAGCCTTTCTTTTAAAATGTTAAATAATGTTCATACGCAAGACGTGATACGTTACATAAGAAGACTCCCACGATGATGTTGTTGAAGAGAAGGGCCGGTCTTTGCGGTATAGATGGTTCGTCAGGTGTGGCTTACAAATGACAGACGTTTCACCAGAAACGTTTACAGCTGGGCTGGCGTCCTGTAACAGCTGGGCTGGTCCTATAACAGCTGGGCTGGTGTCCTATAACAGCTGGGCTGGTGTCCTATAACAGCTGGGCTGATGTCCTATATCAGCTGGGCTGATGTCCTGTAACAGCTGGGCTGATGTCCTGCAACAGCTGGGTTGATGTCCTGCAATACCCACGATGAATCCGACACTTCGCACACACAACGGTACTACGGATTTTATTACTCGCAAAACTTATATAGAGTTTAAGACCAAGTAATATCTCAGGTGACAGTGAGTTTAATCAATAACGGTATATTGAGCTTATACCTCTCCGGCTTCTTCAAGTGTTCTCGCGAATACCAAGGTCTACCGCGATCAGCAGACCACCCTATGAGGAAATCTTGCACTAGCACGGAAACGTCTTGATGGAACTATTGCGTAACAATTAATGATACTGTCACTGCGGAAAATCTCGCACAGTGATACAGTTACACTCACTTCTTACACACGTAATACTACAATATTAATATCGTGTGTAAAGATATAAAATCAATTGTTATGCGTCACACGCGTTACTATCCCCGAAAAGTCTTAACAAATCCTTGCAAGCGGTAGAGTCTTGTACAAGGATTGTATGTACCGTTCGCGGTAGCAGCAGTGAAGAACTGCTTGTAATTTTTCGCACAATGCGTTAAAACACTGATGTGTGCAAATGTACTACACACACAGTTCTGAGTCTTCCCGTTTCACTAACGACGAATAGTTTTTACAACACCTTGCAAGTGGTAGAATCTTGTACAAGGAGTGCACGTTCCGTTCGCGGTAGATGGCGTAGAAGAACTGCCTGTGTAACGACAGGCATAAGAAAATTTCCAACCACCAGTCAGCATTCTATTGGTGGATGGAAGTCACATGGTTAGTAAAGGTGACCATGCACTTTTCATGCAGTAGAGTGCATTTACTTTGTAACAGCATGCATAGCGGTAATCAGACTACTCGTATCTCATGCATGACTGCCTACATACTAATAATATACAAGAACGTAAACAATAGTCCGACAGGTATAGGGATTGTAGCGATACACATGTCTCAGTTCAGCTAATGTCAAAACAACGATAATACTTCACGCACCGCCCGGGAAACGTTTCCCACTCGCGCACGCGCGCACATTTCAACTAACACAGTACATGAATAACCATAAATAATAATGCACAGTTTTTCTAAACTAAACCCTTAACCTTACTAAACACAATTGATAACAACCAAACTTAACCATCTACCAATATAATATGAATGTCCATTGTCTGTGTAATATATGAACTTGCCCCGCCTATCATGATCCTGTGATTCGTTGCAATATATATATATATATACATATATTGTAACGTCTCGCGGGTAAAACTCTCGGAGTCTTATAGACGTACTTTTTTGTTAATTAACTCTAAGTTTTATTAGCCCCACGTTGTTAGGATCATCTTGTAACGTCTCGCGGGTAAAACTCTCGGAGTCTATAAATATACGTTTCCTAAAAAAGGTTTCTTATCGTCTCCCTCACGATCGTCACTGTAATTATTTAATGAAATAATGTTTTATTAGCCCCACTATTGGGTTTGCCAACTTGTAACGTCTCGTGGGTAAACTCTCTCGGAGTATATAGAAATTTTACGTCTATTTATGCTCTTCGAAAATCTCGCTTTAATGAGAGTCACAGAATTTGTTATAATTTATGTTCAATATTTCCAAAAATCGAGTGTGTGTGATTATGCAAATATTTCCCTTAGATTTTATTTGGGTGAAATCAATACCGTTGTTTGACCGTAGTTAGGAGAGAGAGTGCAAAGAGAATTACTCTCTTAGCATACGATTAATTAATTTGAATTTCTCCGCTCATGAGACCAGCTGATTGTGACTTTTACAAACACATTTGAGGTTAATTTAACCCCAAATGGTATGTAATATTTTCTGGTTGTCCGTTCTCTTCTCTGTCTCCAGACAATCTGTAACCAACTACCATCTACTGAAAATAATACACATTTTTATTCAAACAACAAAGTATTCATTGGATTTATTTAGCAAATTTTTGTTTTATCTTCTCCCAAAACAGAAAGGTATAATCGATTCTTACTGACAACACAACATTAGTTTGATCTTAGTTTTTAAACATATAATGTATAACAAATATTTTTATTTTTTTTTTATTTCAATAACAATAAAGAAACAATTTATTAATTTCCCAGGGTCATTTTTAAGTTCTATGTACTATGAGACGGTCAGAAATGAATATTGGTTAATACCAAGCTTTACATAAATTAATTTATTATAATTTGTAGTATTTAGATTATGTAGTTACTTGGTTATCCGCCAGAGTGCAGATTACGTTTCTTCACTAAAAACACGAAATTTATTTAATGGCGGCAAGAAATTCACAGGAATCCGTGCTGCTGGTTTTTTGGTTAACTAAAATAATAAAGTTTGTTTTCACCTCTTTTCCTGAAATGTTTAAAGATATGGTGCTGTTTCTAGTGTTATGAAGTTATAGTTGAGATGTAATTTAGTTAAATTTTACTTGGAACGATCTCACCAAAATGTCGACGTTCTGTGGACTAGGCCTGGATCTCGAGGTTGATTTTTCAAAGTTTCATCAAATTAAGGGCGTGAATGATTCTATTCGAAGGAGTTCTAATATGTAGTGGACATCACTTGTCAATTTTATTAATTTTGCACTACTTATTCCAAATGGTATTTGTTAATTTCTCAAATTTTTATAGGCATTACCTTTTTCAAAACGTTCACTTCCAAATCGTTTTAACAATTAATTCCCAATCTTGTTAGTTGGTTACTGTTAGTAACCAAGAATGTTTTATGGTTTTTTATTGGTGAATCTATATACTTTTTAGTATATAGTCTATTATTAACTATTATAAATTTATTTCTTATTTTTATAAAAATAATCCTTTTTATATTTTATTTATAATCGAATTTAATTTATCTAAGGCTTTTCTTTATATTTTTTCTTAAACTTGTACATTGGTAATTTATAAAATAATCCCTTTTAATTTGATTCATTTATAATTTATTATTTACTTAATGTATCCTTACTCTAAACTATTTTTCCTATGCCATCTTGCTAACATAGTATTATTTTATATTATTATTATTATTTTATATTTAACCCTGGGTTATCTTATATTTAAACAAAATCATTATTTTAAACACAAAGATTATTCCTAGGTACAAGACCTTTGTGGCCTACACAATACAAAATTACACAGAATACAAAAAATACAAAAATTGTCAGCAGCAATATAGTCCACTGCTACAATATTGATTGTTTTTCATCTCCAGTACCAATCTGTGAGATGCTCTTTTGTTAAGGTTTACACTTTCTCTAAGTACACTATATTTCACTTTGTTATTGTTTACAGTGTTTTGTAATACAAAGTTTTTTATAGCTTGGTATATAATACCCATTTCTGACTTTTAGAATGGGGTGATTACTGGTTTTAACGATGGTGATTGTTATCATATTTGGGCATGGGTTATGTAACGTTACATAAAGCCCCCCCACTAGAACAGATTTATTTTTGTTTACTTGTTTTTAAAAAATAATCGTTGAACTCTTCAGTCTTCGGATTCTTTCATTATTCTTCATATCTTTTTATTTCTGATTGGTTATACTATATACCTGTTATTCGGTTAATGGTAATAGGCTGGATTTTATATTCAACTCTCTCTCTCTTGGAGGCACATTCATTAATGATTTAATTTCTCTGGGTAGTGGTCTTTCACATATTACTTGATAAGGGCTGGTCACACTAATCATAAAAAACTTGTTTTAACACTCATATTTCTATTTGCTACTATAAATTTGCTTTCTCAATTAAGCTTCTGTCTGCTATCTTCCTTCTGTTTTCTTCATTCATACTTCTGGAATCTAATATCACTCTTTTCAGCTATTTTATCATCCCTTAAATATTCAATTTCCCTAACATTTTTCCCTATCCTGTGCGGTGGTTCAGTTCGGGTGGCCACGTTGGGTCCATTACTCCGCTGTCCATCCTTACACCTTCTGAGATCAGGGGAACATCATCCCTGCTCAGGAAAATGATTGCTGGAACATGTCTACAGTCAATTCATTATAATAAAAAACTTACAAGTAGTCGATTAGCGACTAATACTAAACACTTTTGGGATTCTTCACTCTGTTGCTGTTTGCATTTAATTATATATTATAACATCGCCAATTTCTGATCAATTTTGATAACAATAAGTATGTATAAAAAAATGCTAAATAGTATTATATTCGAATAAATAAATAATGTGGAGAGTAAAAAATATATAAAAGGTAATTAACATGGAAGGAGAAGGAGTAATAAACCAAAAGTGATTAATAAAGAAACTCAAATAATAGACTGACAGACAAACGACATTGACCCAACCCCAGAGATTGGCCAGTTAAGAAACTAAATAAAGAAAACAAGACGAACGAAGGAGAAGAAGAATGAAAACCAAGAGAGAACAAACCCACGAGGAAGAAAACAAAATGAAACACGTCAAGAAAACTAGACAAGGAATAAAAAATAGAGAAGGGAGAAATAATGTAACCCAAAATAATCAAGAAAATGAAACCGGTTAAGAACCAAAATAATTAATGAATGTTAGTATTGATTGAATGACAATTATAAATAGTCAGTAATAGAAAACAATAGATAAAGGTACACTAACCAAAGAGTTAGGAATTTATGTAATTTGTTAACAAAGAAAGACATAATATTAATAATGTTATATAGATAGTGTGTAGAGAAAGAGAATAAAATGATGAGAAATAAACGGAAGTTGAACTAGTGAAAGTGAATTATCCTAGAGTGATATAATACAAAAGAAACACTAAGTAAATTATAATGAACACTAAATAATTTAAGAAAGTGCATGTGAGAAATAAATAAAAATATTGTCTGTAATAAAAATAGTAAGAGGAGAGTAGGCTAAGATAAAGACTTAGTAAAATAACCTATGTTTAAGTTTTAAGAGCGAACAATAACATTTAACAAAGTTACAATGAATAATATTTAGAATAGAACATTGATTCAGTAAATAATGAACACTAAGGAGTGATATTAACTATGATGACTATGAAATAATATTGTTATAAACTTAAGAATGTATTGTAAAGTTTAAAGGTGTGAATCACAAGGAAAAGTAATAAGATGATGTTAACATGGAAGGGAGAGCAAAGAGCCTTAGAAAATAAGTATGTATTAACATTAAGTAAATACCCATGTTATAAGGGAAGTTTAATGAAAAAAGTTCAATAGAGGTGAGATTGTTTAGCACCCGAACAATAAATAAGGAATAATGAATTGCACACACATATTAAATAATCAGTGTTGATGAATTGTATAAACAATTGTTTATGAATAGAAGATGGATGGGGTAAATATCCCAAACATAAACCTAAATGTTATATGTTATATTAGAAATAAATAGTAATTAATAGCCATGTTATTGACCGTGGCAGAGTTCTTAAAATAAGGAAAGAAAACAATGTTTGAGTTATAGGGAAGAAACCTGTTAGTAAATAATTAGCAAGTAATATTGAATAACACAGTTGTTACATACAAAGATCACAAAAAGACTAAATTAAAACACCTCCAGAGACATTAAACCTAATTATAAAAGCAAAATAACGATTTAGGACTAAATGAAATATATTGTGTATGAAGCCATAAAAAAACCAGTAATGGCTACTTAGATGTGAAACAGGCCTAACGGTCAAACAAACAATTACTGATTGTATAAAAATCACCATGTAATGGACAAATCCAAGGTGACTAATTCACCAAGGATGAATGGTAAATATTATTAAAAACAAATTATTAAATTAAGGAATTATATAAACAGAGAAATGTAATTAGTAAGTATGAAATTAATTGTAAACTTAGAAAACTTGAAAAAACCCAATATTGTGGGATACCAAAATAATCTTTGTGAGAAAATACAAATGACAGTGCAAATAGATATTAACTAAGAAGGAAGATAAGAGGAGGAAGGAAGTCAGAAGATATAGGAAGATATGAAAGGAATTCAATATTGTTAACAATGTATTCATGTCCAGCTCGCCCAATGAGAATAATGATGTAACCATGGAAACGACGGTTTGACGAGGTAATTACCGTTGAATACAATTACTTAGAACGCTCACGATAACCAGAAGCGAGAATTCAGTACAACACATTTTCATTTTTTAAAACATCTTAAAAGTAAAATAATGTATAGAAATTGATCGACAAGGAGTCTGATGAATGCTGAACACCATTACCTGATGAAGAAGACGTTTAATTGAAGACGAAGTGTATAAATAAATCCAAAAAACTTTGAAAAAGATGCCGAAGCCGGAATAAAGGACAAATGAATTATATTGCTACCACAATCCTTCCTTCCCAACCTACAGAGTAATTACGTACTACAACGCTGTTAAGTATCAATTAAATTATCTCAACTTCCAAAAATAAACGCACTTTGAATATTTCTCAATATATGTTGAATACCACTGAATCACTTTTATTCTCTTTCAAAGATTAAATCGTAATATTAAGACATTGAAAATTTGTTAAGCTATAAAACTAACCTCGTATTTATGTACAACTTTTAAACCATTTGTACGACACTTAAACAAACCAATTATCATTACACATTACAATACTTAAGAAAAAACATTGTAAGGTTGTGTATTTTTATAATTGTAATTGCATCTGAGCCTTTTAACATGATCAAAAGAGCCCACAACCGTCGAACATATTTGTTGATTGATGTCATAGCACGCCATGCCGTATGTTTATTTGTATTCAAAATCGATTGGTTAAACCTTGAGTAGAGTCTTATAAAGAATTAAACGGTGCAGAATTATATAAAAAATTAATTACAATTTGTGTCTATAAAATATTAACTTCAAATTAATAATAAATCTATACTGTGTGTGTTAAATTGTGTTTTATTTTCATTAGAAAAGTGTATGTTTAAAAATATAATGTATAGCGAATGTCTCTGATGTGACCCCTAGCGCGCAAGTAGCGAATACTGTAACTGCTAACTCAATTAACAAAAATCGAGAAAAGGCGGGACGAATTGAATTCGTCACATCGTTCGAATAACACATTGATAAGGAGACACTTTTAATTGTTTTACATAAACAATTTGGCGCCACCCGGGAATTATCCACTACGTTTGAACCTCAGATCGGGAACCACGATACCTGGTCATCCGTACGTTCGCTACGGACTCAAACATCGTGAGTTACATTGCCGTGCGAGGACGAAGTGGTAAGAAACACAGACACAAATTACACTCAGACACACTGTTACATTTTACAGAGGTACTAGAAGCACGAAGACGACAACACAACTACGTAATAAATTGACGCATCCAACGTGTGGCAGAATAACACGGGAGAGCCACGAAGGTACGTAATAAATTGGCGACCAACCGGTGGAGCTTGAAAAAAGGAAGATACGAAGTTCTAGCGGCGGTCACGAAAGGAGATCAAGATGCATACCAGAGGAGTATCGAAAAAATTGGCGAAGGAAAAGGAAAGGGAAGAAAATAGAGGGGAAGAAGAGGAAGGAACACCGATTGAAGAAGTGGAGACAGCAATAACCACAACAGAACCAACCCAAGACGAAGAAATGGAACTACAGGCGGGTGACAAAGAGAAGTTAGAGGAGACCCGAACATACTGAAATTAATGGAAATGATGAATAATATGATGAAAGAAACCAATCAAAATTTTAAGAAACAGGAGGAGAAATTCGACAAGAATGAGGAGAGTTTGAAGGAGATGAACAATAAATTCGACAAGAATGAGGAGAGTTTGAAGGATATGAACAATAAATTCGACGGAATGAAGAAAGAAACTAGTCACAGTCTAAAACAAATTAATGAAAAATTTGACAAGAGTGAGGAGAGTTTGAAACAAATCAATGAAAAAATAATTAGTACCAATGAAAGTACTAAGGAAGAGTTGAGACAAACCATTAACCAGAATAACGAAACGTTACAACACCAATTGATGGAATACTGGCTAGAAACTAAACAACAGATTACTGAAACTAATGAAAAATTAGAGGAGACGTTGGAGAAACTAGAGAAAACCAACGAAAATGTTTCTGAAGTCCGTGAGGAAGTACTCAATAAAATGAACGATATCAAAGGAGAAAATAAAAGTAGAATCGAGGAATGCCACGAAGAAACAGTCAGAAGATGTGAACAGATGAACCAGGACATGCATCTAGTCCGGAAAACCAGAAGGAGATAGCAGCTGTACGGACATAGCTGGGAGAACGAATGGAAGGAGTGTATAGCAATTTAAATAAAATAGACAGCAAAGTAGACAAAAACAAACAAAGGACTGACGAGATGCACAGAATGGAAGTCGTTACAGGAAGAAGTAGACGCCTGGCGTGACTGACCATGTAACAATAACCATGTCATGAACGCGGACAACAGAGATACTATTAACTTCCGTAATTATAAAAGGAACCCTATTGAATTCCTGAAGAGGGTGGAAGAGTTAATAATCAAAAATCGAGAGACTCGATGGACAACAATACGAGGAATGCTGGATGAAATGTTCAAGGAGACCTATGACAACTGGTGGACTGCCACCAGACAAGACATCCAAAGCATTCAAGAATTTAAGACCCAGTTCAAGGCTAAATACTGGTCTGAATCGACTCAGAACATGGTCCGCAATAACCTAAGCAACGGGAGGTATGAAAATCAAAATGGACAATCTCTCACATCTTACTTCCTGCGAAAAATCTGCATGGCCAGGAATTTGGAACCACGCATCCCAGAAGAGTGTCTTGTAATACAGTTGTCTTACCACTACGACGACGCCATCCAAAAAGCACGGATGTAAAGCCAGGTAAAGACCATTCAAGACATGGCTAGCTTGTTGGAGAGCCATGAGCACGAGTGGCAGTACAGAAAAAATAGAGTGTCCAGTTTCAGGAATAATAGAATAAATGATGGACAATTATCACCGAACCAACAGGGGGATAATAAGCCACCGTTAAACAACCCTAACAATTATCAAGGGAACCCACGGGGCAATAACATGCCCAGAAATGTCAACAGAAATGGGAATAATAATAACAATTTCCGAAACAACTACAGGGGTAACTACCCATCGAATGGTTACAACAACTATTATCGCCCTGGAAACAATAACAATAACAATAATCCAGGATACCGACCCCATGTAAATTACATGAGGGGACAAAGACAACGGAGTCCAGGAAGAAACTAAACTATCCCCCATATAACTATCGGCGAACATACTTTAACCAGGTACCCGATACAAGAAGCCACCCATTCGAAGAAGATCCCAGGAACAGCGTAGATGACAGGAACAATCGACAGGAGCCAAACGCTAACCAACCAGTAAACACTAATGAAGTTAAAGACAATGAGGCTAACCCTCATTTAAACGCCTAAGGTCAGTGAAAACTGTGAACAGCCCATCACTGGACCAATCTCTTGGGGAATGCACGACGACAAGAAATATAATCACTATAATACAAACGAATTATCTAAAAAATATAAGAGACGAGTTGATTGAAGAAAGTAATCACCCAATGCCTAGCCGAAACAGTGAGATAGTGTACGTAAATGCCCAAATAAATGGAGTCATGTCAACATTAATGATCGATACTGGATCCAACATATCTTTAATTGACCAAATAGAGTTAAACAAACTACAACAAGAAAGTAGTACAGGAAACAACTGTCCCTGGAACTTAAAAGTGAAGGCCTAACATTCACTATGTCTTTTCTTGTTGCCAGTGGCCTACCATTCTCAATACTTGTGGGATGTGACATACTCCGACAATATTCTGCCATAATTAATCTAAGGCAAGGAGAAGTGTCATTAAACACTGAACATGGAATATGGACAACAAGTATAGTGAAGGGTGTTAACTTACCTTTAATAACCCAATGTTATACCATGTTACAGAATAATTATTGTCAACAAGCACAGGTAGAAAGAATGAATGAATGGGAGGATGAAGAAATATGGTCAAACAAGTTGGAGGAGATCAGACAATTCCAAAGAGAAGTACGAGATCAACAGATTAGTGCTCACCAGGCAGAGGATCTCATAAACATTTACAATCAATATCGACACATTTTTTCTGATGCCCCGGGCAAGGTAAAAGATTATCAATATCAAATCATATTCAAGGAGCCCGTTGATTTTAAGAAAAAATCATATCCTATCGCATACTCTCAAAGAAATGCAGTGAAGGCAGAGATCAACCGGATGATGGAAGATGATATAATAGAATTAAGCCAATCCCCATATACAAGTCCAATAGTGGCGATACCGAAGAAGGACGGAAAGGTAAGAATATGCCTCGATACTAGAGAAATCAATAAGATGATAGTAAATGATAGAACATCCCCAAGCGAAATTGAAGAGATCCTTAAGAAATTCCATGGCACGAAATACATCAGCGCATGGGATACAGTCTGCGGATACTGGCAGGTAGAGCTACACCCGAACAGTAGAAAATACTTAGCTTTTCTGTTCAATGGGAGAAACTACCAATTCAAAAGACTGCCATTCGGACTAATTAATTCGGTTGCTGTATTCGTCAAGTGTTGGATCAGATATTGGGACAAGAGGTACTTAACTTTACTACTGTATACGTAGATGAGTTACTGTATACTGTGAACGCCTTCATAAGTTATTTTAAACACAAAAAGCTTTGTAATCTTTAGTAAGTACCAGATCCTGTAAAGTATCAATTTCTAAATTTATTTTTAGCTCGCATACACATAAGATATGATAGAAAATTCTAATGGTGCAAGACTATAAAAGCAGAAAGTGGGGCTGACCTAGAAAAAGATGATTGGATGATGTGCTGGAAGATATAAGAATAATGGATGTGAGGGGTTACACTGAGAGGCCAATGGATAGGAGACATTAGGGAAGACTGGTGGCGGAAGCCAGGACTCAAGTTTGGGCTGTAATCCTAACAAAGAAGAAGATATGAGTTATGGTAAATTATGTTTTCAACACATTTACATGCATTTGTGCACTGCTACAATCATAAGACAGGTCTATAAACCTGTATGAATAGGTTTGCTCTTTAAAACTCCTATATAGTGGATGAACTTTATCTAGCAAAATGTTCTGCTCAACTATCCCCATCATTGTAAGTTTTTCTCCTAATATTTTGACCCCAAAAATCTATGGTTGTCATCAAAAGTCAAAAGCATAAAAGTACCTAAATAAAAATTATAAAACAAAATAAATAAACCTAAAATAATTATCATTAAAACATAAATTGAACATAAAACAATACTGTACATATTTACAATAAACTGATGTAACTAAAAAAACTTTATCTGAGAATGGCACTCAAAATGCCTTGTTCAAAGACCTAACAAATAGATCGCAATTTTCTATGCACTTATACCTCCCCTCATCGACCTGTTAAGGACCACACCCCCACTCCTACACATCCCCACATTTAACAAAGTTTCCAAATCTCAATGAGAATTTCCAATAGGTCCATACACACGTTCTTTCTTCTGTAAAATCGTGGCATGTGGAAATGGGACATCAGCGCGGAAGAAAGAACAACACATGGAAAACCCCACCATTGCCCACACACAGTAAAATGAATTGCAGTGCGGGGCATTTGCTTTCCAAGGGAAAGAATGTGTGTGTATGGACAAAATCTGTCATTTGGCGTGGCACGTTGTCACCACAAATTTTCAATGTTCCATGGTTTATCCCTTGGCACCTCATGTGAGTAGCCTACTTGGCGATTTGGTTTGTTCTGTTATGATTCATAGTTTACAGATTGGTTTAAATCACTTATATGTTGCCATTAATAACGCTGATTTAACCCACAATAATATTAAAGATGTTTTTTATGATAGTTAAGTGACAATATAATTCGATTAGAATTAAATTTGTTATGATTTTGTTAATTAAAACTAAATCATTTAAAGAGTCAGTGTTTGTGCAACATAGTCTCCATCAAGCGAACTCACTCCTCCTGCTTATTTTTTGGCATATCAATTCCGGCAGTAGTTCACATGAGTTTTCCTTATTAAAAATAAAACTATTTGTTGGAGTATAAAGTTTTCACACGTTACCAGTGCTAGAATGTGATTTCAGTTATATTTCAGGTTACAGTTGATTTGTTAACTGCAAAATATGAGGTCGTTTGTTTAACAGAAAAGCACCTTACCTTAAAGGTACTTGGGAAATGGGCAAGTACTGTATTATTAAAAAAAGAAACAAAAACCCTCATCTGAGGATACAAAAACATATATACTGGTCATCTGCATTTTATTTAAACTGTAAATATTTCTTCAATTCTTTCCTAAATGACTTCCCATGGACTGGATTTTTTGCCACAAAGTCCCAATCAGGATTAGGTTTCGTTAAAATTGGACAAGTGCATCACATTCAATATTTTTAAAGTTCTGTTAAAATATTTTTTTGATTTCACATTCCAAAAAGGTTGGATGTGCACGGTAGGAATTCTGTAATTGGATCTGACATTGGCTGACAGAACTACCTTACCAATCCAAGCTGTTTTATAGTTTGTAGCGGGTCAATTTTTGGGTATTTTTTATTTTTAACCGTATGGGGCATTTATATATTTTATTTATTTCGTTTTCGGGCGGGCTTGTATAAAATATTGTAAAACTGTAGTATTGGGCAACGTTATTCTCCATTATAACAGAACGCATGGCAACGTTATTTCCAATGTTAAGAAACAGTTTGAAACAAAGGCATAGACGCAGTTGTTGTTGTGTAATGCGGCTGAAGAATTTGCACCTCCACAAATTTCTAAGAACTATGCGAGAGTGTGGCATTGCGCTCCCATGCGCACACCAAGCAGGGGCGCCTACCCAAGCGTTGGCAAAAAACCAAGATGGCTAGAGAGTGGAATTATTCAGCGTTCCTTTGGTTTCACTAAGGAAGTGTTGCTTAGGCCAAGCCCACTTAAATGACGTCAGCCAATGCCTAGAGAAGATCATATGCGACATTGACTCAAAAAACAACATGCATAGCATGGGCCGAAGCTTCGGCGACGACGCCCAAGGCAGTGAGTTCCCGTGTTGAAAACTGTGGAGAGGGAAGGTAGAAAAAACTTCTGCCCAGTGCCTCTTACCAACAGACCGCATGCGGTCCATCTAAATTTTGTTAACAGTTTCTTTTAAGGTCGGCCGACCTCACAGTTAAAATTTGGAACGTTAATCAACAGTGTACAAGTGAAATAACAACAGTAATGAGTGAGCCTAAATGAATTAATAGTTTCGTTTCTCTTTCGGACACCTGAACGAGGACTTAGTACGGGCGCGATGACCGCGTGGTCGACGTGGGGGCATTATTATAAAAAAATGTGTTAAGGGGTTCTTTGTTTCTTTCAAATATGAATGAATGTGAGAGTGTGCAAAGCTGGGCTGTGGTTGTGTCTGTGTGAGTTTTATAATTGTGTTTTGTGTAATATACAACAAGGTAAGCTGTAGTTAATAAGTGTGATTATGCTAGTGTTGCACAACTTTGAAAATATGTATCCAAATGAATCTTCATGAGTTTACAATCATTCAAGAGTAAATAATAATAAATATTAATTCTCTTCATAAATGAGTTGTGTCAGTGCTTTGCGTAACCCATAGACCATGTTTGTATCCAGCTACATGTGATCGAACCCTGTGACCTTGTTGAAGCTATCGTGCCAGTAAGAGTTAATTTGAAATTTGGTTGTAATAATAATAAATGTGATCGATTAGTACATCACAATTGGCGCCACGGAACAGGCACGAATTGAATTAATTATAATTAATTAATTGAATTCCGCATCGACAGAGATACAAACATGTTCTAGGTTAGCATAGCGACCTAGCATTATATTACAAAATTTAAGTAATGACACCATTTATTTAATTAATTTATTTAAGCAATTTATTTACTTTAATTATATCAATAATACAAAATGTCAGATAACGAGAATAAAATAAATGAAAATAGCGTCGAAAATTTCTATGACTCAAACATTAGTAACTTTGAAATACATTCGACTCCCAGTGCGAGTCAAGAGAAAGCAGAGATAAATTTGAGTGACCAGAGTAATGTAACTGAAGATTCGGGTGTGCAATTAACCCCGACTTCAACAAAATGTAACGCACAAATTAATAGTGAGGTAATGAGTATGTTACAATTACTTTTAGAACAAAATAAAGAAATGAAGAGTGATACAAATATTAAATATAATGAACTGAAGAGTGATTCTGACGCTAAATTCAATATGCAAAATTCAATAATTAATAACAAGTTTGATGAGCTAAAAAACGAAATTCAAGAAATTAATAGACGTTGTGAAAATACCAAAGTAGAATGTACTGATAAAATTAACCAAGTAGAAACCAAATTAGAAAACTCAATACAGAAGACAGATGCTAAATTTAATGAAATAGATAGTCAGATAGATAGAGTGGAGAAGCAGATAAATGAGAATAATGAAATATTAATAAATTCGATGAATGAGTATAACAATGACATAGAATTTAAAATTAATAAACGTAATATTGAAACTGAATGTAAGTTGAGTAGTGTAGTGATAACAGTTGAAAAAATTAGTCAAAATATTGATGAACACCAAAACAAGATAGACTTGAAAATAAATGAAATTGAAAATAATTATAAGACAGAAATACAAGCAGTAAATGAATCTATCGATGTAATAGCAAAGAATAATGTACAGTCTGAATATAGCAATGACAAAAAATTATATTCTCTTGAACAAAATATTAGTAGTATGAGAGATGAATTAAGTTTAGTAAAAAATCAAAATGTAAACAATGTTACTGAACGCATATTTATGACACGTGACACAAACAATGAAATAGAATTAGAAACTTTTAGTAGTGAAAATAGGAGAGTGCATCCAATGCAATTTTTAAATCGAGTACGGGAATTTGACAGATTCAATGGTAGTAGCTGGGAGGTTAAACTTATAAAAATTTTGAAATGTTTTAAAGGCGATTCAGAGATATGGGCGGAGACGCATCGAAACGAATGGGAGAGTTATGGAGATTTTGAAAGAGCCTTTCGGAATAAATACTGGTTGGAGGAGGAGCAGGAGATACTGCGAAGCCAAATAATGGGAACCGGGAGCTTTGGAAGAAACAACCGTAGTATTACAGTATATACGATGAAGCTGTACAACGAAGCGAAGTACTTGGAACCACCACTGCCATTCCAGTCGTTTGTACGCCACATTAGTAAACATCTACCGAGGGAAGTACGAATCACACTAATGACCAGAGAGGTAAGCGACATAAGTGAATTAGAAAAAATATTAGATGTTTTTCAGAATATTAAGGACCAGGAAGACAGCAGACGCATACAGCAACATAATATGCAAAATGGAGGTAATTATGTACCAAGAGGAGGACCAAACGGGGGAACCACACACAATGGTCGAGAACGGGACAGACGATACCCAATGTGGAAATGTGACGGGTGTCTGGTGGAAAATTATGCTGATCGTAATTTTTGTTATAGATGTAGAAGGGTGAGGCCCGGACAGCAGCAGAGAACACCACTGAGATTCAACAACCCACAGCAGAGGAACGGTGACCGACGAGTAGAGAATCTGAGAAATGAAGGAGGAAATCAGCATATGGGCAGAGTGTATACGCCCCGTAATGCAGACGAAAGAATGGGAAACTAAGGAGGACAATGGATGAGGAGGCCCGGCCATTGTCGAGGAATAATCACGGGGTCCACGAAAATAAATACAGGAATAACACGATCCACACGGATTTGGCTACGGAATTGATGGAAGAAGAGGAGACGGAAACGAGGAGACAAGAGGCGTGGTTGACTGAGGTAAAACTGGAGATAGAAGGTAAGTCAATCTTGACACTTATAGATACAGGTAGTGAAATATCTGTAATAGCAGAACATGTACTCAATAAATTGAAAGAAACTAACAAACATATTCCGTCTTTGCCAGTAGCAGGGGTAGCAATTGTAGGCATTACGGGTGTTAGAAGTAAACGGGTTACAACACAAGTCCAGTTGAACATGTTAATAAACGGGGAAAGCTATGAGAATACATTTTTAGTTGTAAGGGGTTTAAATTTAGAAGTGATTTTGGGTAACAATTTTTTAATAAGAAATAATGCGGTCATTAATTTTCGAAAAAGAATTTTAGAATTGAGTAATGAAAACAAAAAAATAACGGTTAATTTTGAAAGGGTTCTAGACACAGTAAAGATTTCGGGTATGAGGGTTATACCAGATAAGACCATAAATAGGGATATGGAATTTAGTATACATGTAGAGAGAGTGTGAGTGAAGAGAGTGGAGAGAGAATATGGGCGGATAGAGAGGCTAAATTTTGTGGGGAAGGCGGCGTTATAGGGAGTTCCCAGCGTAAAACGCTGTGGCGGGTAGTTGAGGATTATCGGGGAGTGTTTGCCGGGGAACCAGGGAGGGCAAAAGGTTATGAATGTGAATTAAAGGTGAGGGAGCATGCGCCATATGTCCAACGTAGTTATCCGGTACCATATTCGAAAAGGGAGGCCGTACAGTCAGAATTAGATAGGATGTTAGCGGGGGATATTATAGAAAGGTCGGTATCAACTTATTCCAACCCTTTAGTAGTAGTAATCAAAAAAGATGGGAGAGTGAGGTTATGTCTAGATGCCCGCAAAATCAATCAAATAATCATTCCAGACCGGGAGTCACCCGAAGCGATAGAAGAGATCTTTCAGAAATTTAGTGGTGTGAAATATATGACTTCTTTAGACCTGACCGCCAGATATTGGCAAGTCCCGTTGGCAGTAAATAGTAGGAAGTATACCGCATTCTTGTTCAACGGAAAGAATTATCAATTTAAGAGACTACCGTTTGGATTGAACACCAGTGTAGCTAGCTTTATTAAGTGTCTTGACGAGATTTTGCAACCACATAACTTAGATTTTCTAACTATATACGTGGACGATATCCTGATAGCTTCCAGAACCTTTGAAGAGCATGTAGAACACTTGGAATATGTATTGGAGAAGTTATATCAGGGAGGTTTGACAGTGAATTGGGACAAATCGAAATTTTTGCAAACCGAAATACATTTTTTAGGTTTCATAATAACACCTACAGGAATACGTGCTAACCCGGATAAAGTAGAATCCATCTTGACATTCCCGGAGCCAAAAAATATAAAACAGTTGCAAAGTTTTCTTGGTCTCTGTAATTTTTACAGGAAGTTCCAGCGGAACTACGCCCAGACGACGGCCCGACTCAGCGCAGTGCTGCAAAAGAATAAGCAAAGAATAACGAAAGAGCAGCGTTCAATGATATCAAGGATAAGTTCGCGGACCTGATACTAATGAATCATCAAAATTTTAATGAAAAATTTTATTTACAGACAGACGCCAGCAATATAGCACTTGGAGCAGAACTATACCAGGAGGACGAGGCAAAAGAACATAAAACCATCGCCTTCGCCAGCCGGACGTTGCTAGCCGCCGAACGCAACTATACTACAACCGAGAAGGAGCTCCTCAGTATAGTGTTCGCCGTGAGGAAATTTCGCACGTACCTGCTGGGTAATAGAACCATCATCAGGACTGACCATAAAGCACTGTCGTTCCTGAATACTTGCAAACTCACACACAGCCGGATAACCAGGTGGGTATTAGCTCTTCAAGAGTACAATTTTTCTTGGGAATACATTAAGGGTGTAGAGAACAGGGTGCCAGACACACTATCATGAGTAGACATAGACAGAAATAGAACAGGTAGAGATATCAAAGAAATAGAGATTTATAGATTGTCCAGGGAAGATAAACTTTTTGGGGAAGACTTGAAGAATATAAATGTAATGCAAAGAGCTGATAGTAAGTTGAATAAAATAATTACTGGTCTAGAATCAGATGTAGATGAATTTGGGTATAAAAACTATTTTCAAGTTTTTAAAGGGAGTTTGTTTAAAAAAGTAGAGGGGAGAGAGAGGGATTGGAGGTTAGTTATACCTGAAGGGTTGATAGAGAAAATAGTGTGGGACTGTCACTTTAGATACGGGCATTTTGGGGCACGGAAGTGTGTGAATGTGTTAAAGGAATCTTGTTTATTTAAGAATATGGAGAAACGCGTCCGAAGAATACTTAGAGTTTGCGAGTTATGTCAGAAATCCAAAGTTGTAAATTATAGATTAGAGGGAGAACTAAATTATATTAAAGTAGAAAAACCATTCGATTTAGTAGCTGTAGATTTGTACGGCCCTTTGCCGAAAGGTAGGGGTGGAGTGATGCATATTTTTGTTGTACTTGATACTTTTTCCAAATATGTCAGGCTATATAGCGTAAAGCGAGCAACAAGTAAGGTGCTGAGCGAGAAGATCACACGCGACTACATGATCAACGTGGGAAAGCCGAAGGTGATATTATCCGACCATGGACCGCAGTTCATCAGCGGAAGATGGCGCCAGACTCTAGGATGGGAAGGTATCATCCCAAAGCACACCGCAGTGTATCATCCACAGTCAAATCAGGCGGAGAGAGTCATGAGGGAGTTGGGCAGAATTTTTCGAACATATTGCCACGCCAAACATTGCGAGTGGCCACTCTATGTGCAGAAGATTGAAAACTGGCTAAACTGCACCACCCACGAGTCGACGGGGTTCACACCTTATGAGTTAATAAGAGGGAAGCGCCCACAGAGGATTCTGGAACAATTAATCGAATATCCACCGGAGACCAACACTATTTGTCACGATGTTAAACTGAGACTAGCGAATGAAAGTTTGTTGACGAAGGGAGAAAGGAGAAAACAGCGACATGATATGAAAGGTAAGTGGACGCAGTATGAGGTTGGACAGCTGGTATTGGTACGACGACATGACTTATCAAGTGCACAAGACAAGGAGATCAAGAAGTTTTTCTTATTGTACGAGGGGCCGTACGAGATAGTAGAAATAAAAATGAAAAATTCGTATGTGTTACAGAATAGAGAAACCAGGGAAATAGTGGGTACGCACAACGCTACAAATTTGAAATTATTTTGGTCAGCATAAGGATTTTATTAAATTGTAAAGGTATGAATGTTATTTAATTATTTTTTTTATGTTTCTAGAAGGGATCCTCCCCCATTTTCGGGCGGTCACGATCTTACCAGTCCTGGCCGTGGAATTCGGAACTCGGAGGCGGGCCATGGTTGGCAGATCTTCCTTCGGGCGGTGAAAGCAACGATGGTCCGGCTCCACCAAAATTGGTCAAAATTTGAAAACTTCCATCATATTTGAACGGGGAGGGGGACCCCAAACAGGTACGTGACTCGACTTAAAATTTTTTGTATACACTCATGGTGCAGCGGATCGGTGTACCTGTCACGTGCCTGCACTGCCTTAGAGTGTTTGTAAACAATGGAGGCTGCACTTAAATAAAAGGCAGTGCATACAAATTTCAATATTTCAAAACCAATGGCAAAATGAAAATTAGCCATTGGTCATAGTTCTGTTTAGCCTGAAAAAAAAACGAGTTTTGTGGCAAGGTGGGGGGGGGGTAAATAGAAAGCGGGTTTGAATAAATGGTAGGGGAGGGGGTTGAGTGTGGTGCAGAGGGGGGACGTGAATTCACGTAGTGGCTCTATTTTGCCCCCCAGTTTGCCTTGCGGCGGCGGAACCCGACTTTTCGGGCGATTACTGCCTTACTACCACTTATGATAAGAATGCTAAAGGCAGCCTCCAATGTAAATAGAATTTTGAAAAAAAAAAAAAAAAAATACCAAAACAATTTTGGATGTGTATAATTTTAAATTTAAATAAATTTTAGAATTAAGTGACCAAAAACAATTGTCAAGTTTAGTATTTGTGAGTATGGGAACGTTTAAAAAAAAAAAAAAAAAAAAAATGTGTAACAAAATAAAAACTTGGTATCAATACAAGAAGTGGGGATGACTTTGGGGGGGAGATTGGTGCTCAATGAAGTGATAGAACAATGGAATGTGGAACTGCAATGGTAGAAAAGTTTTAGTTTTCAATTGTTTTTTAATTAATTAGCTATTAAGTGGCTACTGCGGGGGTGGCCTGTGCTCTCGCAAGTAGCTGACTGGGTTGGGGGTAACAGTGATGTTACCCCCATCGGAGGCCAAAATGGCGATAAATGTGCGGCACACCTTATTCGTGTAAAGTAAAAAATTTTACACACATTGCTAAATGACCGTGTCGCACATAATAGTATTGATGTATAACAGGCAGTGAAATGAAGTTTAGATTTCCCCGACTTTTCGGGCGGTTACTGCCTTACCAGCACTAACCGTGGTTTTGGCTAGCGGCCAGCTATGGTCATATCAAGTCCCTTGACCATAGCTGACTTGAAATTGGTACAGACTTGAAATTCAATGGGGGGAGAACTTAGGGGAAATCTCCGGTACTATGGAACAGCGGCTGCCACTCTGCCCGCTTTGGGGTAGCAAGACAGGTGGTAGATCCGTCTTAAGGGTGTATCTTTATATAACAAGAACATGATGATGTTCAATAATTTTAAAACTTAATAGCGGAAGCAGAGACACGGAGAGGTAAAACCCTGCTCCAAAATATACCGTCTCTGCCGAAGCGCAAGGGCGAGACAGTCCTCCATAATTTGAAATAGTGTGTGTGGATGGGAGGTGGCTCAAATGAGCCACGAATTTAAATATTATGACATAAAAAGTTTTTGCTAATTTGAATTGGAATCCAATCACAAATGCTTGTGCTCTGTCCACATAATTATATGCTCAGACTCTTAATATAAGGTGTTCATACTATGATTTTAAAGGTATCATTTTATTGTTGTATGTTAGGTATAGGCATTGATAAGAATATGTATTTTCATTATGTGTGTGTATTTTTTTTCTAAGCCAATAATTGAATCGTCTGGCAGGCAATCAACATAATAGAAGTAAGTATTGATAATGTATTCCATGTAATTGTTCAATTTTGAAAGGTATTCATTGTGTTTTAATTATGTTAGGATATCAGCTGATCAGCAATAACATGTCACTGGTACATTAGTTATAACTGTTTTAAGTAATTGATGTTCAATGTAATGTTTGATGTATTACAGATGTTTTAAAGTAATGATGAAAATAATCTGCTACAATAAGAAATAAAGCAACAATTTATGCAAATTAACAAAAGATAGTTTTGGGGTGATGAATATTTTGTGGGGCATAAATATCTGCCCAAGTTAAAATCCAAGTTGAATTTGAAATAGTAGAGGTGAAGATAATGTAATGTTGTTTTTGAAGTAATGTATGTTATAGAAGTTTGAGAAGTATTGATATTGACACAGTAGTAATGGAGAATAATTGTAGAGTTCTGAATGATATATTTATGTTTACAATTAATGAGGTTATTTCGTTGTATTTGTAGTAAGGTAATGAGATTGAGATTTTTTGGGGATGGCAATTTTGTATTAGGGGGTAGTGTAATGTAGGAGTCCCCAACAAGGGTTGAGACGGGATTAGAATAGATTTTAGTGAGGAGGGGCCGCCTTAGGTAGAATCCAGGCCGCCAAATAAGGGAATTGAGTTTTGGGTAGGGGAAACACATATCCTAGGTACAAAGGGTTAGAGAATATTTTTTATATATGTGGAGAAGGTGGCGAATTGTGTTAAATGATAAGTTGGGGTTTAGAGTGTTTTGGGATAGATATTTTGGTAGAGATGGGTGTCATGGTATTTGAAGTTGATTAATATTAGAGTCAGAGAGTAAAGATTATATGTGCATACAGATCTAATACAGTAAATGAGAATAAATAATTTACATCACCCACAGTAATGTAGAATTAAACTGTTAACTAAAGAGAGAAATTTATGATAAAGAATATAAAATTTTTATTTTTTCGAAACCAGTGACAGAATTTTAATAGAATTGCAAATAATGTAAAGTTAAGAATTGTTTATTTTAAATAATTTAAATATCAAGTTGATGATTATTTATATTAATATTTTGTTTATTTTAAATATTTTGTTTTATTATGTTTGTATTTCAAGTTAGGATATTACAGATGTTCAGTGTATTTTCAGAAAGCATACATAACATATGTAGGTCAAGGGTCTGGAACTTGACCTAGTTTCGATCAGCTGATGAGGTCATACACCTACTAAGCTTGTATAGTAGGAAGTCAATTTTAATTTGTTTGTTTAATTAATTCGAACCAATATTTAAATAATTTTGCATATGAGGGAAACATTTAAATAAATTTAAAATTTTTTTGAATTTAAAAATTTTTGAGAATTTTAATTTTTTTGGAAAAAAAAAATGATTTTTCGCCTGCCAGCGAATGCATATTTTAGGTAGTGATTGTTTTAATATGTGTGTTTTTACCATGTTTAGTTTACTGATTTCTTGTACTGCACTGTATCGTTAGACTAAGACATGTTAGATTAAGGATTTGTTCAAGTAGAAGAAACGCTTAATTTAAGTCATTTTAAAAGAAACAAAAAGAATAATGAAGAGAATTTTTTTGATAAAATATTGTTTTGAATTTTTTAAATTTTTTAGAAATCTTAAAAGAGAATTTTTCAGTTTTACTATGTGTAAGTCAACATGGAATGTGAATGTGTGTGTGAGCCCAGTACCTGCTAAAGGCAGCCCAGCTTGCAAAAAGGGGAAACATATCGGCGGAGGAGCTGGAATAATTTTAGCCAGGGATTGAGGATTTTTGGGGGTAGCATGTTAAAAGGCGAGGTGCGCCGTGGTACGAGTCTGCTCGATTTCTCGGTGTTGGGATCTCTTACGGAGAAGTCCAGTGATCTCGTTCAGATGAGTCCATGGTCGCTGAGCCAGGGGGGTCGTGTACCCATGAGATTAAGAACCAGGGGGTTGTTGGCACCAGTTCCTCACCGTTCCTCTTTGGGGTTATCGATGAGATTTCTTCTGTCGTGAACAGCAGAATTCTCATCGAGGGGGTATTGTAGCGGGTCAATTTTTGGGTATTTTTTATTTTTAACCGTATGGGGCATTTATATATTTTATTTATTTCGTTTTCGGGCGGGCTTGTATAAAATATTGTAAAACTGTAGTATTGGGCAACGTTATTCTCCATTATAACAGAACGCATGGCAACGTTATTTCCAATGTTAAGAAACAGTTTGAAACAAAGGCATAGACGCAGTTGTTGTTGTGTAATGCGGCTGAAGAATTTGCACCTCCACAAATTTCTAAGAACTATGCGAGAGTGTGGCATTGCGCTCCCATGCGCACACCAAGCAGGGGCGCCTACCCAAGCATTGGCAAAAAACCAAGATGGCTAGAGAGTGGAATTATTCAGCGTTCCTTTGGTTTCACTAAGGAAGTGTTGCTTAGGCCAAGCCCACTTAAATGACGTCAGCCAATGCCTAGAGAAGATCATATGCGACATTGACTCAAAAAACAACATGCATAGCATGGGCCGAAGCTTCGGCGACGACGCCCAAGGCAGTGAGTTCCCGTGTTGAAAACTGTGGAGAGGGAAGGTAGAAAAAACTTCTGCCCAGTGCCTCTTACCAACAGACCGCATGCGGTCCATCTAAATTTTGTTAACAGTTTCTTTTAAGGTCGGCCGACCTCACAGTTAAAATTTGGAACGTTAATCAACAGTGTACAAGTGAAATAACAACAGTAATGAGTGAGCCTAAATGAATTAATAGTTTCGTTTCTCTTTCGGACACCTGAACGAGGACTTAGTACGGGCGCTTTGTACGGGACTTAAGGGGTTCTTTGTTTCTTTCAAATATGAATGAATGTGAGAGTGTGCAAAGCTGGGCTGTGGTTGTGTCTGTGTGAGTTTTATAATTGTGTTTTGTGTAATATACAACAAGGTAAGCTGTAGTTAATAAGTGTGATTATGCTAGTGTTGCACAACTTTGAAAATATGTATCCAAATGAATCTTCATGAGTTTACAATCATTCAAGAGTAAATAATAATAAATATTAATTCTCTTCATAAATGAGTTGTGTCAGTGCTTTGCGTAACCCATAGACCATGTTTGTATCCAGCTACATGTGATCGAACCCTGTGACCTTGTTGAAGCTATCGTGCCGGTAAGAGTTAATTTGAAATTTGGTTGTAATAATAATAAATGTGATCGATTAGTACATCACAAGTTATCCCAGGTTTGTATCAGTTTCATTTATTTTCACTTCAAGGATGTCTTTTATGAACAGAAAGAGAGAACTGACTAATGCCAATTTAATTATCACCAACTTCAACCACATATTTATTTTCTTGGATTTCGTTGTCCATGACGAGTCCGTTACTTAACTAAATACAACTATTTCATTAACGACTCGGAACACAAAGTTTTTTATGAGTAAAAACATAAAGTTTTACCTTACAACCTGAACCTCGATTACAGTTCTGAAGAAAGGCCAACCTCGATTACAGTTGACACAGGCGCAACAGTTTCTATTGTGCGCCCCGTGGTGAAAGATCTCAAGCCAATCTGGTGCTCTTGTAGCTTGCGAACAGCTAGCTACTGGATGGCCTGTAAAACTGTGGAAAAGTGGAGATACATCTACGCCTCAGTCAACTTGAGTTTAATCATCAAGTACTTGTTGCAGACATTGTGGATGAAGCAATTCTCGGTGTGGACGTTATGAACGCATATGGATTTATAGTCGACTTCAAAAACAATGTCTTGAGAATCGGAGGCGAAGAGGTAATGCTATCAACAATGACGACAGCAGAAAAATCGATTGACGTCATAAACCAAGTGGCCGTTAATGTTCCGCCAAACTCAGAAAAGATCATCATGGTTAGAACCAAGGTAGATACTAGGGGCAACCAGTGCTCTATATTCGAACCCCAGGTAGTCAGCACACCGGGCATACTAATTGCCAGAAGTTAAGTAAAACCTGACGAAACCAGAAATGTACCTATTAGAGTAGCGAATATTTTGCATAAAGCTATCACTTTACAAAGCAATATGCTCCTAGGCAAATTTACTCATGTGGCCTGGGTAGCTGGAATGACGCAAAGAAGATCCAGTTCTTCGGATAATTCCAAATTACCAGAGGAACTGCAAGAATTATTGAACAGATCTTCTAACGACCTCTCAAGTGGTGAGGTAAAAGAACTCAGACAGTTGTTACATGAATTCAAAGATTGTTTTGCAGTTCGGGGACAGTCACTATGAAGAACCTCTCTTGTGCAACACCGCATCAATACCCGGGACACAACACTGATATGCCAACCTCCTCGAAGGCCTCCATTATCTAAACAAGAGGAAATGTCTCGGTTAGTACATGACATGTTGACAGAGGGAGTAATCGAACCTTCGTCAAGTGCTGTAGTGCTGGAAGCGAAGGATGGTGGGTTGCATTTCTGCGTAGACTACCAGAGGTTAAATGACGTTACAAAGAAAGACTGCTATCCATTATCTCGTGCTGACGATACACTCCACACGTTGTCTGGAGCACAGTGGTTTTCCACATTGGACCTGAAGAGTGGATATTGGCAAGTGGGTCTTCATCAAGAAGACAAGGAAAAGACCGCTTTCTCGACCCCAAGTGGCTTATTCCAAATTAACTTCATACCATTTGGACTCTGTAATGCACCGGCAACATTTGAAAGATTGATGGACCTGGTACTCCGAGGCCTGACATGGAAAACTTGCCTTGTTTATTTAGACGATGTCATAGTCATCGGGACGACTTTCAAAGACCATTTGGAAAACCTTTTCTAGCTAGAATTCACGGTGCCCAACTGAAGCTGAGACCAAAGAAGTGTTCTCTATTCCAGAACGAAGTACAGTATCTGGGCCATCTGGTTTCGGCAGCGGGTGTTAGCATAGATCCTAATAAAGTAGACACCGGAAGAGACTGGCCAATGCCGAAGAGTAAACACGAAGTTCGGAGTTTCTTGGGGTTATGCTCATATTATAGACGTTTTGTAAAAGGCTTCGCTACTATTGCTAAACCACTACATGAGCTAACAGAAAATAAATGAAACTTCCAGTGGGTGAGGGAGTGTGATCAAGCATTTAGGACTTTGAAAATTGCATTATGTTCGCAGCCAATTCTCGCTTTCCCAGATTCCGAAGGGAAGTACATTGTGGACACAGACAAAGCAATACTGGTCTAGGAGCAGTTTTGTCTCAAGTTCAAAACGGTGAAAAACAAGTAATAGCGTATTACAGCAAGACACTTTCTAAACCGGAGCGAAATAATTGCATCACAAGGAGAGAGTTGCTGGCAATCGTCCGAGCGTTGGAGCATTTCCATAAATACCTCTATGGAAGAGTTTTCACTATGTACCGACCATGCCATGCTTGCATGGCTCTTAAGATTTAAAAATCCGGAAGGACAGTTGGCAAGGTGGCTTGAATGACTGCAAGAGTACAACTTCAAGGTACAACATCGACGGGGGCGCCTGCATGGTAATGCAGATGGCTTATCACGAAGACTGTACCCGGAAGAATGCCGACATTGCCACAGAAACGAAGAACAAAACGCAAGCGAACATGTTCAAGCCATCACTGTAGATTTCCTGGCTGACAGCTGGACAACACAAGACTGTCGACAAGAACATGTGACTGATGAAGACATTGGACCGATCTTGACAGCAAAAGAGGAAGGTCGCCGCCCAGATTGGCAAGATATCTGACATGGTTCCAAAGTGCTGAAGGGCTACTGGGCACAATGGGAATCTCTCACCTTAGAAAACGGATTGCTGAAAAAGGCTTGGGTAAGTGCAGATGGACGAGACGTGGTCATGCAGTTGATAGTTCCCCGAAGTAGAGTGCAGTCTGTTTTGAAGGAGATGCATGATGGAACATCTGGAGGCCATCTTGGTGTTAACAAAACCCTTGACAAAATATGGAAACGATTCTATTGGCTTCATCTTCGCCATGACATAGAGGAATGGATTCTGACGTGTGAAATATGTGCTGCAAGCAAGGGCCCACAAACCAGAAGCAGGGGAAAAATGAGACAGTATAACGTTGGACTGCCTTTCGAGAGAATTGCCATAGACATTGCTGGACCATTCCCAGTTACTGACGATGGAAACCGGTACATCATGGTTGTAGGTGACTACTTTACTAAGTGGGTGGAAGCCTACGCAATTCCAAATCAGGAGGTTACCACTGTGGCAAAGCAGTTAGTTCACAACTTCTGTTGCCGTTATGGAGCCCCTATGGAAATCCATACGGATAAAGGGAGAAATTTTGAATCAGGAGTGTTTAAAGAATTATGCTGTCTACTCGGAATTCGAAAGACCAGGACGCCTCTGCAGCCTCAGTCGGACGGGATGGTTGACAGAATCAATAGGACACTTGTTGACGCATTTTCCAGACTGTGCCAGACTTTGCTCAGGCGCACGGACTGTGTCAAGGCCGCAAGTAATTACATCGTAACTACACTGGCGCTTTCGCGCATTATGGAACAATCTAGTAATTTGGGGCGGTATAAATAACAGTACTCAACAACGTTGTAATAAACCTTCGTATGGGGTATTTAGATTTGTAAATGTTCCCCGTAATATTCGTCTTTGTATTAGTAACGAAAATGTGTAACGAGTGTTTTTATTTTGCTCGTTGCGTTCATAGTATAAGTGTGTAATTGTGGGTAATAGTCTGTCAAATACTCTGTGAAGAGTTAATCGTAGGTAACGAGTCGGGATATACTTTTTCTTAATACTTACGGGCAAACCGTATCTCTCAAGGTTCGATTCAAATCTTGCCGCCTCGTTACCTGATTGGCCCACGCTGTCTTGCAGTGTCGATTTCGCTAACTACCGTATGTAGGCGTTTTCAGTTTAGTATTTGTTTATATTACTTTATTTTCTATGAATCAAACATACAGCGTTGAAGAACATGAAAATTTATTAACCCTTCTTTCTATTATCCCTTCAATTACATTTAATGAATAGTACAGGTTTTTTTATTAATCCCGGCTTTTACAATTTCCTCAGTTGGTATCGCTCAGTCATATATCGAGACGCCAGCATGGCTTATAATGTTTGTTTACAATTATTATTTCGTCTCAAGGTGTTAAGTCCTTTTGACTACAGAAGTTTGGATTATCGGCTAAAATGCACAAAATTATAATATTTCTTAAAACTAGGTACACAATGTTTAATACACTAATACATACAAGTAAGTTATCGGCAATGAGAATTAGAATAGTGTTTGGTTAGAATTTTGTCAGCAAGTTATGTTCATTAACAATTTATTATAAATCAATTTCAAAGGTTGTTAAGTGATCAGTGTTAAATCAAATAGTGATATTTTAATTAACTTCAGTTCTTGTTTCAAAATTATGATCGGTGAATTGAAAATTTTACCTCGTTATTATGGATAAAGGGGAATTTATTTTTTAGTGGAATTATTAGTTTATACTCATCGGGTTCTCGTCGTGGCTTCTTCGATGTTCGTCTACTTCTTCCGGATAGGTCTAGTCGTCTTCTCTTCCTCGGATGGTTCTCAATTCCCGTTCAGATGGTTTCAATTAAAGTTCGGCTTCCCTCTTGTTCCGTAGTCGTTCGTATCCTCAGGTTGAAGTAGGTCGATCCCCTTCTTCCTTCGGGATGAGTTGCCCGTTACGTTCCTTCGGAGTATTCTTCTTTTACAGTTATTTTTATTTTTTAAATATTTTATTACTGGTTATTCCATCAGGTGTCGTATGGAATGCTTCTCCAATACTTCTTCCTTCTTGGTTTATAAAAAATTTAAGTTTTTATAGTTAATTTCGGATTGAGAGCTGCATACATCCGCCCTCCGTGTCAGTCAAAAACGAAATTAAATTAGAATTCCAACGGTTTTTTGGTAATAAATCTCAGTTGCTATGGTTACCTATTAAATTATGCTAATTCTCATTGGTCGTTATTTTATGTCATTGTTATATTCTAACATTTTATTTTGGTTTAAATCTATAAAATATCTTCAAATTAAGATTTCTTTCTTATATTAGTAGTTATATTAATTACATGAATACCATTGTTCTTCTTTTACTTCCATATTCCTTAAGGAATGGAAGTATGGTGATGGCAAAAAAAATCGTGTTCAAGATTATTGCAGATTCTGATTCTACTACACTCAAAACATGAAAAAAAGTCGTTTTCCGAAAAGTGTCTGTGTGTGTGTCTGTCTGTGTGTCTGTGTGTCTATAGATTTTTTTTCTATGCCAAACGATAACTGCCGCAAATTCAAACAGAATCAAATAATTTTTTGCATACAGCCCTGATTTGTAGAGTACTCACGACCTATTGTTTTTGGTGAAGATCGGTTGAGGGAAAGGGGTAGTTTACCTGCAACGGTTTTTTTTTATCAAGGGAAAATTTTTTTTTTGGCAAACGATAACAGCCGCAAATTCAAACAGAATCAAATAATGTTTCGCATACAGCCCTGAATTGTAGAGTTCTCAAGACCTATTGTTTTTGGTGAAGATCGGTTAAGGGAAAGGGGTAGTTTACCTGTAACGTTTTATGTTTTAACAAGGGTATTTCCTATGGCAAACGATAACAGCCGCAAATTCAAACAGAATCAAAAGATTATTTGCATACAGCCCTAAATTGTAGAGTTCTCAAGACCTATTGTTTTTGGTGAAGATCGGTTAAGGGAAAGGGGTAGTTTACCTACGTTTTTTTAACAAGGGTATTTTCTATGGCAAACGATAACAGCCACAAATTCAAACAGAATCAAATAATTTTCTGCACACAGCCCTGATTTGTAGAGTATTCAAGACCTATTGTTTTTGGTGAAGATCGGTTGAGGGGAAGGGGTAGTTTACCTGCAACGTTTTTTTATCAAGCGTATTTTCTATGGCAAACGATAACAGCCGCAAATTCAAACAGAATCAAATAATTTTTTGCATACGTCCCTGAATTGTAGAGGTCTCAAGGACTTTCGATTTTGGTGAAGATCGGTTAAGGGGAAGGGGTAGTTTACCTGCAACCTTTTACGTTTTAACAAGAGTAAAGTACTTGAAAATTTATTTAAACGTTTTGAAACAATGGTAATTGTTAAAAATAAAATAATTTTGTTGCCAGGCAATAAAATTAAAATTTTTTCATTTTAATGTAATATAATATTTTTCATTTAATACGGCAATAAAAAGCAGGTAAGACACAAACACACACACACACACACACACACACAATTCACGTTATTTCTGGCCTCACTCATGTTTATTTTCTTACGTTTGCACGCTTTTTAAATGGAAAGTGCCGAAACCCACACCAACATAATGCGTACAAGCCGAAAAAATGGACATCAATTTGCTTACTGGCGAAGCTAGTAGTTAATGAATGGGTAGGCAAAAATCTTATCTTAAATTTTTTTTAAGGAATCACTAAAAGAACAGTGGGTCAAATCGGACGCTGAGGTAGAGTTTGCTGTAACCGAATGGTTCCACAAACAGCCGTAAGAATTTTACTAGCAGGGAATCTACAGGTTAGCGCAACAGTGGAACTCATGTCTTAATGTTATTGGAGACTTCTTTTAAAATCGTTGAATAAAAAATGCTTTACAGCTCTATACGTGTGTCTATTGAACAATCCTTGTATTAGTCATACACAATAATACAACTGATTGAACTTCAAATTTTTAAACTTGATTAGTTTCTATATATATGTTTAATGTTACAAATAATTCTAATAACAATCTTGATCATCTGTTAGTTCAGCGGAATAACAGTAACACTTTTAATAACCGCATAAAATAAACACTTAGAAACAACACAGGCGCTTTAACTTAACTGTTTGGACCACAGAAGTGAGGCATGCCTCAATGCTCTATGTGTACAGCGCGGGACAATCCCCCCTCCCTACACTTCCCTATCACACCACTACATTGCTTACATACGATGTATACAAAAAACGCTGAGGCAATTTTTTTTGGTTCAGGTTGCCTCATTCGCTTTAAACGAACTATGCCGAATCTCACCTGTCACCATCTAGCGGTCGCTCAATAAAGCACGTTTCGGTTTAATAAATTTGACAGTCGCAGTAACAATGTATAATCTTTACGTTATGTAGTTCATACGTATTTATAATTTTTATTCTACAGAATTTTTTAGGGTAGGCATTGCCTCAATTGCCTCCATGTAACTTCGCCACTGATATATATGTGTACAACGTTATCGGCAACAAAGAAGTAGTTTTTGTTAAAATTCCTTCCCGGGATATTTGGCCGTAGTCCAATGTTTTCTACAAAACCAGACATTTCGGCAATGCCATCGACTTCCATCATCAGTGAAAATCGAGTGCGATAACGTGAGGTGGTATACATTAGTGACCACAGTACTGTGGTTAAGGCTGAAGCAGTAAGTAGAAAGAAGTAGTTTCTATGGTAATATTTCATTTCGAAAATGATTTTAAATATAAATCTTAGAATATGGAAGTCATGTATGGTTCTCCATACCGATATTTTTGTTAAAGATTATTTTGATACCCCTCATGGTTACTTTTGAATAGTTAATAACATTTTCCTTATTTTCTTATTTATATTTCTTATATTTTTAATCTAAAACTGGATACTATTTATACATTTTTGTATTAGGTATACTTACTTAACTGTTTAAACATTTGGTATACTCTGATTGATACTGGGCTATTGTTTTGCTTTTAAATTTACAAAGTTCCTTCACTAAATGTTAGGCCTAGAGCCTAGACTTCCCCATACTACCATTTAACATTCTTTGTAACTTATTAACTTTATATATGGTACATTAAAACAATTTTTATATAAACAGATAATAAAACATTGGTGATTCTAACTACACCTCCTATTATAAATATATTCCTTGCCTGGTTCAAGCCTGAAATTAAACTTCTAACTAGTTTTCTGTTTTTTACTATTATCTTGCTTATCTTATAATTTACTACATTCTATGGTTTTTTGAACAATAACAAAACTCTTATAATACTACTGTTAAACTGTACCTTACACAATATGTCTTACTTACTAATCCCTTAACTTAAATACAGTGTCTGTCCTTCTTATTTTACTATTCATTCTAATAACTTAATTTTTACCTTATTTTATAATTCTTACTTCCTATTACCTAAATTCATAATAGCACAATCTGTTTAATCTTACTTGCTAACATAAAGTTTATCAAAGATTGTTTAGCTATTTTATTATAGTCTGCTTATAAAATACTTTATTCTGCACACCCACTGCACTTTTCCCTTCATAGAAGGTTTCTTTATTTATTATCACTATCACTTTTTCATTACATGCTATACATAGCATTTCACCACTTATTTATTTTTATACACTTTTTATTTCACTCACTTAATATTATTCACACGGTTTGTCTGATTATTTTGATATCGCTGTGTGATTATGGGTCATGAATAATTAGTTTACTTCCAAATCACCTTGATCGCTTTTGGTTATTATTTAATTATTGCCTTTGTTTGGCTCAAAGCATCTTTTATTGGCTTTGACTATGATTATCACTATTAATTTGGGTATGGTTATTTTTTAACTCCCTACCTTATATTTATAAGTACATCTTTCTTTTCCTTTCACACAATATATATATATATATTATCTTTATATATAATATATATAACATCATTATCTTACTTGTTATTGTTAATATGGTTATCTCTTATTTATGCCCTAACTATTTTAGTGCATTGGTTTACATAAATATTATAGTCATAATTCGGAGATTACAATGTTCGTTATCACATTCTTGGTTACATTTAGTTTCTTATTCCTTCTTCCTTGTTACATTATATTTTCCTTGTTGTTTTCCAATCTATTGGGTCAAGTCATTGTCAGTTTCTCAGTCATTTGTCATTGTAATTTGGTCAATAATCTTTGATTTATAAGTTTTTGACCTTTCTTCTCATTTTCAGCTTTTTGTTTATTATTAATCGTCAGTGTATTTTCACTATCTTATGTCATGTTACAACGTTCAGTTCAGTATTAGTGCGATATACTGACAGTGCGGTTCGAGAGTTATAGTCGCGATATTACTGTGCGCATTCAAGAGTGGTGTTTTATAATCGGACGGTATAATTGTAATACAATTGTGTTTAATTTTAGTGGACATTTTATTGCGTGTGAACAATTTTCATTTGATTTGTTGTAGAGACTGTGTTGTTAATTACGAACCGTTTAACTGTAAAAATTAAAGGTGTGATTAGTGACTTAATTGGTGTCTTGTACTTATTTTGTTTCCACTGTACCTACGACGATCAAGTAGACCATCATAACAATATTATTGTCTCCAAGTCACGTGTATCCAAGTCACGTGTATAAGTATTTAATTGTAGTATTTGTAAATACGGTGAGTAACCAAGTGTTTACAAATACTACAATTAGCCTAAATAGTTTTTTGTTGTCCAGGATTAAAAGATTCTTGGAATTAAATTAATACGAAGAATGCGTTCCTTTATGTAATGGTAAACTGTAGAGATAGTTGAGTGTAATTAAGAAGTGAAAGTGTACAGTTTGCAAATTCCATTGCGATAAGAACATTCAGAAAGGCTGTAGTTTTTTATGTCTCAGCAGTACACAATGGCAGAACCAAATAACACTCAGATATGTTTATAAAAAATTCTGATATGTAACAGCAACAAATTCCGATACATGTGAATCATTTGCTTGATTTGTATAGTAGGCCTAATACAATTACAATATTATTATTCTTATTATTATTTGATTTACGTTGGAAACAATAAACGTATAATTCTTTTTTTAAGGCCAGCTGTGTGACTGTAGCCAGGCACACACACACACACACACACAGATATGCGGTGACACATTTACAAACAAACCTTAACAGTCGCGAGTTTTTGTTACCATTATAAGTAATATCCATAGGTTGGCTGCACCGTCACTGATAACAACAGTTATCAGAGAAGCCTATACAAGATGTCTTACATACGGACCACTTAAGGAAGAAGAAATACACAGGAGCAATAGAATAATGTGTTCCACTTAAGACATTGGAGGGCAGCGTGCTGTTAGTATTTCTATTTGTAAATGTAAAAAGCAACAGTAATTTAGAAACTATTTCAAATGTTTCTAATTATGCTTCAATAAACTGAACATCATTACTTTTCATCACTTACAAAACGTATCCATACACAAAATGATCAATTTTCCAACCAACATTTTAAATGACAATGAGGAAAAGACAGTGATTTAAGGAAAAAACTGCCCAAAAAATCCTACTGATCTCGATTTTTGTATACAGCTTAATTTTGACGTCCTGAATCACGTGTGAAAAGTCACAATGCCAATCGTGTATGCATCTTGAGTTATTAAAGGTCAAAGGTCACAAAAATGTTTTTTTGCAAACATCTCGCTTCCTACTGGTCGGACGACAATAGAGGTGAATATCAACATTGCAGATCTCAATATTCTCCATAAAAAAGATCCTATGCAATTTTCACATAAAACTAGCCGTTTCCGCGAAATTAAGCAGAGAAAATATCAAAGTCGCTCAATACATTCATTTCCGCACAACCTTCGAGGTAAAATGCAAGGCGTGTTTTTTTTTACATGGTTTCCCCAGTAGACCTAATCCATGTTATGCGGGGTTATGACAGTAATAATTAAAAACAAATTTTAGTGGATTAATAATATAATTAATTAATTTTCGCTTTTGTCTTCATCGTGCATGTCCTGAAAGTCATCAATGTTCGGCTCAAGCTCGTCATCAAATGATGTCAAATTTCTTCCAACTCTGTCAAGTTTGCGGTTAAATTATCTATTGGATTAACATCATTGTCTGTGTCCAAAGCAGATGCAACAGTATGAAATGTTTCACGTTATGCGGCATTAAAACAAGACTGACCATGACAGTCCCCACAGACTGTAGAACATTTTAAGCCAATTTTTTTCTGCAACAGCAATTACCACCGCAACCTTTCGCACAGTTGCAAAACATTGTATTTAGCAATACGTCTGGTCCTGGTTGTAATAAAGTTGTAATGGGCTCTAAAAAGGTGTTCCTGACAATCCATCCCCATTGTTGAGGGTCTAAGTTTTTTCCTAACCAAGTTTGTACCTGGTAATAGACACGGAGATGTTGTTGAGCGGCTGCAGCAGTAGGAGAAAGAGAGGACAATTTAACAGGTACATTAAGCCTTGTTGACTTGGCAAATTGTAAGTACCTATAATTATCAATGGAATTTTCGGTTTTTGGAGCATCGTATATGGCCAAAAGAAAAAGTATGCGGTTATTGTATATGGTTTCTGGAGTGCAATTTTCCTGTTGAAATACTTGTGCCGCATGGTGCAAATCAAGACGTTTTTCAAATAATTTCATCACTCTATTTTTTCCTTTACCAAAGATCGCAGAAGTTGTGTCACATCCGGTGATCGCGTGTAAAAATAACATATGTTTTTACAATTAATAAAATTGTTGATGCTTGCAGATGAATATGCCTTCGTTTCGATATTTCCTTTACCAGGTTTCATAAAGAAAATGTTCTGATGCGGAAGAGTACGGCCTATTAAAATAATCACAAGATCGACATCTTCCCAAACAATGACGGTGGTGTTAAGTTGTTATTCTTCAATAGCTGTTTCGATTATTAATACGTATAAATAAAAAAATATATTCCACTCTTCATTTACTCACGGACAACATACTATAATGTTTAAACACACTATATAATACTACACATAATATATAATGTATAGAATGGAGTAAACAACTGTATTCGCTCCGAGCCGATGCGTGGTAGGGATTCGTGAATCGACATACCTTCTACTGTTGGGAGAACGTATCGTTTTTTCAGGACGCTTATGCACGCGTTTATATGAAGCATTTGCAAAACAATGTGTCATTTTAGTTGTTGTGTGGTAATTTTACTTACCAAAGTTATAATATGTGAGTAATTCATTGTATTACTTACATTTATATATTTGGTGTATTTTTCAATAAGTGTCTATTCTTCATGCTTTTCAATGATGAAACGTCATAGGAAAACGGAGAAGGCAGAGAATGTAGTCACGTGATACGCATCGGCTCGGAGCGAATAGCCTCTAAATTGTATTTTTTGATGTTCTTTAAAATATAAAAATTATTCATAATTTTACTTACCAAAGTTGTAATATATGAAGTAAATTTAATAATGAACATAAATATGTCGTAATTCATTTTATCATTTACATTTATATATTTGATATATTTTCCAATATCTTTTCTCCATGCTTTTAAATGATGAAACGTTCTAAGAAAACAAGGAAGGTAGATAATGTAGTCATGTGATACACATCGGCTTGGAGCGAATAGAATATAAAGAGTGGAGTATATTTATGCTTTGCTCCAAAATTAAGATGTGCGTTATTCGATAAACCGTTGGTTTAACATAAATATTGTATAGGGCCTTTTTTATAGACAATAGTGAGATCTACCTCTATTGTCGTCCGACCAATAGGAAGCGAGATATTTGCAAAAAACCATTTCTTGTGACCTCTGACCTTTAATAACTCAAGACGCATAAACAATTGACATTGTGACTTTTCACATGTTATTCAGGATGTCGAAATAAAGCTGTATACAAAGATCGAGATCAGTAGGATTTTTTGGGCAATTTGGTCCTCAGAACGACTTAAATCACTGGGCTAAGACTAAACAAACAGCTTGAGAAAGTTATGACATCTACCCTGCACATTATATCAGGGTTGTCCTTGGTGATTTCAATGCACAGGTTGGAAGAAGCTGCAGCTCAGACCTACAACTGGCATGCACAGCTTACACGACAGGACCAACACTAATGAAGAAGGGCTGGTAAGGTTTACAGCTTCTAAGTTATTACTGTATTTCTAATGAGCACAGCCCTGCAAGAACACATATAAGGAAACCTGGCTGCTACCAACCACGTAATTGCAAACAAAAGAGATCACATTCTTGTGTCTGGCACACACTTCAGAAGTGTTGAGGACATGAGATCCTACCATGGTGCAGATATAAACTCTGATCATTATTTAATATTAATGAAGCTTAGAGAGTGGATTAGAAATACACCCCTGGTACAAGGCAAGAAAAATAAGCCATGCAATCTTAAGTCCCTTAAACTGAGAGAAGAAAGAAGTACCAGGACTGTCTCCGCCATCAGATAGCAGGTACCCCTGCTGAGGGAGGAGGTTTTATGTCAGTAGAAAGGAAATGGACTGACACAAAAGGTGTAATGACCAAGGCCACCAGAGTGGTGTGTAAAGAAAGAGACAAGCCACCATGTAATTCTTGGTTTGACAGCAAATTTAGGAAAGTAATTAAAGCGCAGAATGAGCAGAGGCTAAAATAACTTTACCAGAAGTACAAGATAGAGCCTAAAGGAATATCGAGACACCAGGACATATGCAATGAGAGAGACCCTAGTGAAAGTAATGGAACGGGTGGAGGCCTCAAAAGTAAGTACAGATGCAAAAAAATTTTATGATTTTATGGACTAGTTGGTGCCATCCATAATGGATACATGCAACAGGGAGACATAATAAAGAATGAAGACGGAGAATGCTAGTCCTGAATGATGATGTCCTAAACATATAGAGAAGGCATTTTCAGTGCCTGCTGAATCGTGATGTTGATTTTGAAATCTAGGCAGACAAGTTGTAGCAGTGCAATGATGAAGAATATGAGGGTATTCCACCTAATGTAGAGGATATTAAAGACATCACACACAAACTTATGAACAACAGGACATCAGGCATATATGGGCTGCCTGCTGAATTATTCAAGGCTGGTAAACCAGCGCTTGATAAAAAAAAAAATCAAGAACTGCATAATACAGATTTGGGAGGATAAGACAATTCCTAGTGAATGAACATGGGGGATAGTAGCACCCGTATACAAGAGGACATTCTTTAGTCTGTAGCAATCACTGGCATTTTGCTCCTCAGCTGGCATATAAAATGTTTTCCATTGCGAATAACAACAGATTAGTCACGTATGTGGAGGACAGACTTCGAGACTAAGAAGTTTTCTGCAGCAATAGATCAACTATAGATCAACTTTTCTCACTAACACAGATCTAACAGAAGATAAGGGAGTACAACCAGACCACCTGGATCCTCTTTATTGATTTCAAAGCTGGTTATGCTACAATATTCAGAAGTAAGCTCCTTACAATGATAGAAGGTTTGGGTATCCTGCATTAGGATGGTTAGGCTTATGAGATGTGTAGTTATGGAGTCCAGATACAGAGTGAAAATTGGTGGTTGCAACTCAGATAACATCAATGCAGTAGTTGGCCAACAACAGGACGACATGCTGGCTCCTCACCTGTTCAAAATTGTCCTTCAGGCTATAGTGAATGCTAATTAAGTGGACTATGGTGTGACTATCTTTAATAAAATGATGCAAGCACTTGCTTATGGAAATGATGTTGTAATTATTGGTAGATCTCTGCTTTCTGTTAAAGAATCTTTCTTAAAGCTGGATGAAAGGCATGCAAAATAGGACTCGGTGTGAATGAAAGTGAGGCCAAAATAATGGCGTCAAGAAGGAAGAGACACATACACCACCACAGCGTTGTGTTTGGTGATTACTGTTATGAAGCAGTCTCTAGTTGCCAATACCTTGTGTTCACTGTCAGTGAAGACCTTGATGAAAAGGAGGAAATAAGGAGAATTGCAGCCAGGAACAAACCATGCTTTTCCTTGAATAAAATTTTGAAGATAGCAAGTCAATCAACAAAGTTCAGGTATAATAGATCTTAATTAAACCAGTCACGGTGGTGAAACCTGGACCCTTAATAGGTCAGAAATAGAGCTGTTGGACAGATTCAAAACTAAGTTGCTTCAGGGATTGCAGCTCCAATTATGATGATCTCAAACTTACCTTCTACATTAAAATAGAAAAACTGAAATGTCTGAATCATGTCCTCAGAATGGAGGACAGCAGGGCAGTCAATAAACTGTACAAGAGTTCTCTTGGTGGAGTACAGCCTAGAAGATGACCTAGGAGTTGGTGGAAAACAGTGTCCTAAGTGATCTCAAGCAGCTGAGAATAAATATCTCCCTTTTTCAGGACCAATATACAAGCCAACAATCTCAACAATCATTGAACAGGCCAAGGGCAGCTACATGCGTCTGTTATGCCAATGAAGAAGAGAATATTTTTAAATCATTAAATTACACTGCATGAAGTAAAAGTTTATTTGAATAAATTACCAAATTGCATAAAAAACTACTTTCAAATAAATGTAGGCCTAATTATATGACAGTATATTATGAATTCTCAAGCATTAAAGAAGACAAACTACCTACAGTAATTTCAAGAGCACTACTTCCCAATTTTATTATGTACAGAATTTTTTGTTGCTCTATTTTCAAATGTTGTATCTTCTACCTCTAATCTTCTTGGATATAATATGCAACGAACTGATAAAGATAAAACACCATAAGCTGTCCTCAGTATTGTTGTAACATTTATGCAAAATGATTTATATCAGAAAACAGACAAATGAAATTTGTCAAACATCTGAAATTTTTACGCAAAGTACAGTCATGAGATTTAAACTGTGATCAGAAATGTGGCTAATGAACACAAAACTAATTCAAAACCTAACGTCAGAAGAGAATGAGCAAACTAACATTTGCAAAATTAACAAAATAATAAAAAATTGGTAGGACACGAAGTTAAGCAAGAAGGTCATGAAGAATTCTACTGGCAGACAAAGAGTCCCTTTTTGCAATATATAGAAATGACATGATTAAGTACTATGATTCAATGAACTGATTATGATACACTAAAGAAATCACTAGAAAACAACTGGGGTGACATTTACTAAGCTGTGGGCATGTGGGCAGACAAGCACTAATAATAATGGTTCTCTCTCTCTCTCTCTCTCTCTCTCTCTCACACACACACACACACACACACACACACACACACACACACACACACACACATGCAGGTACGTACACCAGAGACAACTCTGTACATTCAATCTTTTTATTCTGTTATGATAAGACTCTCACAGAATAACCTACAGAACCTGGATAATTTTTATATATCAAATAATTTAGAAAATAATAACTGTAACCTATATCAAATAGCTTAATATGACAATAGTGGAAACTCGCACGAGAAACTGGCGACACCACCTCTGCGTGCCATCTAGCGGTTCGCGCAGATAATTACACTTGCGACTGCAGTCAGCTGGCCAGTTCATGTACTATGCCAAATAGCTTAATATGACGTCATATTAATATAGTCAATAGTCATATTAAGCTATTTGACTATGCGTATTACAAGTTCCACTTTTACAACCCAGATTGCTTTGAGCTTGTTATGTATCACGATTTTGGAAATGGCGGGAAGAGGAGTTATTTGTGCTATGTACGGGTGTTTTAATTACAAAATACAAAGTGATCGCAAATCATTTTACAGGTTTCCTAAAAACAAAGTGCTGTAAGTATACCCACGTATTAATGCTGACTTGGCTATCTTGTTTGTATTTATGTGAACATACTTTCTTATTATTATTAAACCTATGCATTTAATCGGCTTTCAGGTGCACTCAGTGGGTTGTGAAGAGTAGAAGAGCTGATTTAGATGAAATTCTGAAGACTAAGGGACCAGAACATTTAAATAAAGGATATGTAGTGTGCTCGGACCACTTCACAGAGAAAGATTTCAGAAACAAAAATCTCTTAAGCCAAGGGTAGGCCTATATATAAAAATACTATGCTATATTCTATTATTATGTTAACTTTTCTGGTATTGCTTATGAACTTGCTTTAACTACTGGCATTTCATGTTCCCATAAAAAATTACAACTTCTTTTAATTTTTGTTTCAGGATCTGGCCTGGAGCAGTGCCCTCACTCTTGTGCCACAATGTCAAACAGGCACGCTTGAGATGCAGCCCAAAGAAACGAAAACTAGAGCATGATTCTACCCCAGAAGTTTCAGATGAGTCGCCAACAGACAGTGCAGTCCAGGAAACTGACAAACTACCAGAAGAAAAGCGAATGAATAAATGCTGTTCAAACTTAATGTTGAAATATAGAAATTCTCAGAAGTTGCTGTCCAAATCCAGGTTATCGAATAAAAATCTGAGAAGAAAATTATGTGCGGTGCAGAAAAATCAGTCGTAAGTATAATTGTGAAAAAAGTGTTGTTGATAATAGTGTTGTTCAGAACTTTTTAACTTTGCAAATAAATCAAAGGAACCGTAAAGCTCAGGGCCGAAGATATTCAAGTAACGACAAAAGTTTTGCTTTAGCTCTGCATTATTGTTCTTCTAAATCATACAGATTCATGCAAAAACATTTTTCTCTACCCAGTACCAGGTCATTAAGGAACTGGTTGCAAAATGCTGAAGTGGAACCCGGAGTAAATAAAATGGTTCTAAGCTTGCTGGAAATTAAAGCCAAGAAAATGAAAAGGGAGGAGAAGGTTGTTTCACTGCTATTTGACGAAATTTCCATCAAGTCATCATTGTCATATGATTTTCAGCAGGATCGACTGGAAGGTTATGAAGATTTTGGTGGAGATACTCCTGTACAGCCAATCACAGCTCCTACCCGCCAACAATGTAACCAGGCTATGGTGTTTATGATTAAAGGTTTGTACCTCAATTACAAACAAATAATTGGGTACTTCCTAACAAGCAATGCTATGGCAGGACACTACATCAAAGAGCTGGTACTATTTATTGTCAATCAACTTCAGGCAGTAGGTTTAGTTCCTAAAGCAGTTGTATGTGATCAAGGGAGCAATAACATAAAGGTGAGAAAATTGTCTTGATTAGTTAAGTGAGAAAATTGTTAGGTGTGACTGCAGCGAAGCCATTCATCCACGTAAATGGTGAAAACATTTACTTTTTCCATGATCCTCCACACTTGATCAAGTCAGTGAGGAACAATCTGAAAAAGTATGACTTTGTTTCTAGTGGAAAAGTATGCAGTTGGTCTCACATAAGAGAGTTTTACAACAAGGACTCCAAAATGATCCCAAGATGGGCCCCAAAGTTAACAAAGAAATGTGTCACACTTCCCCCATTTTCAAACATGAGGGTATGTTTAGCCACCGGGGCCCTCAGCCACTCTGTAGCTTCTGGAATTATAGTTCATGTATCATTCAATTCTTTGGACCAAGTGCTGCAAACACTGCCGAGTTTATAGAAATGTGTGATACATTGTGTGACATTTTTAATTCTTCCACTTTCAGTAGTCCCAAAGAGTACAGAAGACCTATATCTAATGACTCAAGGCATATGCAAAAACTGGATGAAATTTGTGATTGCCTGAAAAAACTAGAAGTGTTGAATAATCGTAAAGGCAATCCTCTTTGCATTCAAGGTTGGGTAGACAATATTTCTGCTTTGAAACTATTGTGGTCAGAATTACATGATCATTTCGATTTTCGTTATTTGCTAACAAGAAGGATCACACAAGATTGCATTGAAAACATTTTTTCAATAATTAGGGCAAAAGGGGGTAATAATGTAACCCCAGATGCAATCAAATTTCGCAGTGCCATAAGAGGTGTCATGGTAAATCAATTACTCTGTGCTTCTGATGACAGTAATTGTGAATCTGATACTGCAAACTTCCTATTGACTCATAATGATGTGATGAAGTGTAATTTTAAAGCGATGTCAGTAAACAGTGTGACCTAAATTATCAGATAACTGATTATGATTATGATGTAGTACAAGAAAATGCAGAACATTATGTCATGGGCTGGGCATGTAGTAAGTTTCCCCATGCTGAGTGTAGAAATGTATTATCGTCTTATGATAATGATTATAGTATGGAAAATGTACACATAGAAATGAAGAAGTATGATGATAACTCGAAAATGCTGTTTCCAAATGAGTATGGTGGAAAATTGGCTGCCAAAATGTCAGAAGCATTTGAAAATAATTTCTGTCAGTTTTTGTTGGAAAGCACACATGGCATTAGAAATAGATTAACTGACTGCTTTTCATCAATGAATGAATGTAGTGAGGGTATCTGTAACACCTGTATGAAATTACTGACTGATAAGTATTTCAAAGTCCTTATTAAGGCATATGTGAACAGAACAAATGATTTATCAGAGAAACGTCTTGCCACTAAAAATATCAAACTTAATAAGATATTGCATGTGTGATTTGCTTTTGGAAATCTTTGTAATGTTGTGTTATCAGACTGCTGTCATTACATAATGATCCAGTGTTTTAATTTCAATAAACATTCGTTTTATTCTAATCACTGCTTCTTTCAGATCAACATCCACTTTCCTCTCCCATATTAAATTACAATAACGACGCAAACGGCTTAAAATCTGTATTTCATTCCATTTTCGAAGTCGATCTGTGGTGTTGTTCATAGCTCGAAGTGTTAGTGTTCTCCTCGAACCGCTAGATAGCAGCACTAAGCGCTGTCGCCGCTGCTCTGCATGCTAAGTGGGGAGAGTTTCCACTATTGTCATATTAAGCTATTTGCCTATATTAAACAGACCTTGTCCTAGAACAAAGATGATATACTGTATGAAGACATTTTTATAAAAACTGTCAACATGACACAGAACATATTATAACAATAGTGAGAGACAACTTCAATGGAAGTCTGCATTATGTTCACAACATGAACAGCAGTAAAAATACAATACTGAATAGCATGAACAGCAAATAAAATTAGTCTCTTAATATTTACATTAACTCATAACTACCTTGGATTTTATATGTAACTATAAATAACAGTCAGTAACAGTCAAAAATTATGGAAACAAGGTTCAGGAATAATTTACTGAATGGGTCAAGTGACACCACTGTAGTTCCAAGATGCAGCAGTGGGTTTAAAACAGCACTTACAGAGGTCTAAAATGAACAAGTAAATCTAGTTGCTAGCCAACATTTGTAATAATACTTTAAACCAAACTACGCCTACTTTGATTTTAATGCAACTAGCTTGGAAAATAATAAATCGGCTTTCATTACTGGCAACACTTATCAGTATGACAACTGCACACAGTAGTTTTTACCAGTTGGTAATACAGCTACTCGTATTTATCATTTTGCCTCTGATCAATAAAGAACAACACACAAAGTAAAAAGCAGAGTTAATCAAATATAAAAACAGCAGGGCAAATACCACCCAAGAGTATATATAACATCTGCCTAATTAGGCCTAATATCATTATACTAGGGTTTTGCGAGTTCAACCACCAGACTAGAGGTGGGCCGATATACCTGTAATAGGTATTTTGGAACGATATTCTTGTGGAACGGATGTAACAGTGACTGAAAAGTTGAAATACCTGTTATTCGCGGCGACGCTGTTCCGAGTCGAGACACGCCGCCCTCGCTGTTCCGAGTGGAGACACACCCCCTACGCACCTACACAGACACACACACACAAAAAGTACGCAAGATCACGTAAACCAAGGTCAAATACTAGGCGTACAAAAATATCGCTGGAACGCAAGGAACAGCCAGTAACGCGTTATTTAAAATACTAGGTATTTCAAATACTAGTGGTATCACCGATACACAAGGAACAACGCGTTCCAGAGTAACAGTAATATTTTAGTAACACCTAATATTTTAGGAACACCTAGTATTTTAGGAACAGGTAGCATCAAGCATATTTCGAGTAGGAAATATAAGTATATACTGTAGTACGAGCCACTTTTTTGTCCTGTATACTTCATTCTGCGCAAAGAGACGAAGCTGTTTTTAATAAAGGAAATAATTCATCCTGCTGTTACATTTATTCTCGTGTGATATGCAGATATAGAATACAGATTATATGCTAATAAATTATATATTATACTAGTCACCAACTTGTAACTAAAATCGGTTGGTAAAACTTTATGTTTTTACTCAAAAAAACTTTATGTTCCGAGTAGTTAGTGAAATCGTATTTAATTATATTGAGTTATAACCTATAGAGTGGTTGATGTTGATAAGCTATATTATACTTTTTATTAATGTGATTTTAACTTCACTACACATCTCATGTAAATGATGAGATTGTTGTAATGGACATTTATGCACTTTATCTAGTCCTGTTCCTTAAATAACTGTAATGCATTTAATTTACTTTTGTTGTTGCTTATTATTTATAAGTTTTTATTTATGTATTTATATTTAATTTATTACAATTTGTTTTTTATTTTTATTTGTAAAATTTTGTTTATTCTCATTCACTCTTGTGGCTTACTGTTATGTTTTTATTATACGTTTCTGATGTTTTTTCACATTATTTTTTGTGGTATTACGTGTAGGCCTACTCTAAATTATTTAATTGCCCCGAGTTTCGCAACTGATTTGTCTAACCAATGTTAGTTTGTTTACTACTAGTGAAAACTTAAATTGGTATTCCCAAAGGGAGATAGGCCTATAAATTCTCTTGTTTCTTATTTCCATTTAAACAGTAATAGTTTAATAAAGTCACAGTGTAAAGTAACACTGTTAATACTTTTAGTTTCAATTTATTTCTTATAACAAATTATATAGTATAGGTTATATAATATCTTCAAATAAATACACAGCAAGTAGGTTTATTAATATATTAATAGGTTTATCTAGGTGAAAATTTACCGAAAAGAAACATACTTGCAGTGTATTTATTTGAAGATATTACATAGGAGGCCTGCAGGAAACTCAAAACGAGTTACTTACAAAGGATAATATAGGTTATGTATATATAGTATATAATAACAGGTATTTGTACCTGTTATTTTTTGGAACGGTATTTTCATACCTAGTATTTTAAAATAACAGTTTAGCCCACCTCTACACCAGACATCACTCAATCAATGCAAAAAAAGTTAAATTTTATGGACCTACTGGCAAGCAAACTGTAGGCCTACCATCTGTTTGGTCACCACCACAGTAATGTTAACAAAAATTATTCTCTGGCAAGCAAACTGTAGGCCTACCATCTGTTTGGTCACCACCACAGTAATGTTAACAAAAATTATTCTATCTACTCTGTCAATACTGTTAAGACATTTTCATATGATACAAAAAAATACAAGTCTTCCCAGGATTCTTTAATATGACAACAAACGCTACTTAAACCACCTCAATTACTAGTAATACTTTATTTCCGTTTTCTAGTCAATCAGTTAACAACAACAAAATATAGAAAGTAACAATAAATTTTACCCAGTGAATCATGGGTAAATTTTTCGAGCGTTGAATGTTTTGGCTAGATACATAGGCATATAAATTACTTGTTAACTCAAGAGTGTTCTACACAAAACATGTCAATATTTATTTAATGAGCTTAGGGAAACTCTTATTTTCTGGTTGTTTAAACTAGTTTTCAAAACAAAGACAGATTAAATGTAACAAACTGATAATTGTCACTGCATCATTATATCCAAATTTTAACGTTTCTACCATCACGTTATTACAGCACTACATTTGTAGGAATAATTCAAAATTTTCTGCTAACATTGTAATGAAGTATTTTTTAACATTCAAATATGTAACGAACCTTGTGCGAACACTTCATTAATAATCCTTCGTGAAAATTATAGAACTATACACAACACTCATTACTTCCATTAGTGATTTGCCTCAACAACTGCTTCCTTTCCATGGTATTTATACGATTAGCCTATTCTAAAACAATCAATCGCCACTTTTTGTAAGAGTACGCTGATCTCATACATTGAGCAATACCCACCTTGATTACTAAAACATTCTTCCCTTAACCACCAGACACTCAACTATATCACTATAAAATTATCAAAAGTTAGTTCTGTCAACCAACTACATATCACACCTAAAGTCTAAAAACCTAAAAACACTACATAATATATTTGTAAATCCGAAGATAAACGTATATATAAATACAATAGAAGGAAGATTATATTAAAAAAATATATATATTTATATAACCAATATAAAGCTATTAGCGTTCAAAAATGCCCCCATATGTTTACATATAAATTCATATTTAACTCTAACAGAACAGTTATCCTACTTCTAAACAATGTTCCGTAACATTATATTTATGATCGTAAAAAAGGTCATCAAAAGTCAGGTTGCACTATTGAAAATAGGGCTACGCATTACGAAAAAAAATTCAAATGAAACATTTAAAAGAGTCGAATTGAAAGTATTTGAGATTGTCATATTAAACTAACGATTGTGATTTAATTCATTATTGAATTTTTTACGTACAATACTATTGTGTTTTTAAGATATTCCATGTTCTGTGATCGTTTCGATGATTAACGAAAGCGCCCGATCGTATCTCACCTGCTGGCCAGAAATCGATAACATGCACATCATTTATCGATTTTTAGTAAAGTAGCAGACGCCGCCTCTTGTCATCCAGAAAGCTGGGAATCAACGGGGATCATTCAAAAAAGTGGAAAGGTAACAGTAAAACTGTTAAACATTATTTTATTATTATATAGTTTGATAATGTTTTTTCAACAATTATCCACACTCTTAGATGCTACTAAAGTCATCATATTTAATAATAGATTATTTATTTGCAGAACTAATAAGCCATTATTGAAAATGTTAATTTTCATCAAATGCTCTGGCAATTTATTGTATTTCATGAGTTATAGTACCAAAGAAACATTATGCTGTGGAAAAATTAATTTACATTTACAACAATCGAGTAAACAATGTTATTAAATTAACAGTGCTTATAGTGTGAAACGGAATTAAAATTATTTATTTTTGAACAACTAATTAATACCTGTATGACATTGTTTAGTGAGTATTCCTAAGTATGTATGCTCTCTAAACACCTCTTCAATGTAATAAGTGTTTCAAATTTTATATAATTCTGGGTACCAGTACAAAAAAATATCATTTATATAACTTTTAAAAGGGTAGTATTACAGTATACTGACAAGTTTTCTGATGCATCATGTTTACAAATGCAATATAATAAAAATTAGTTTAAGTGTAATTTTAAGATGATTGGTCAGTATTTAGTTACAGTACTGTAAAATCTTAATGTTGTTGTTGTTATTGTTTAGTTAGTATAAATATTCAGTGTTCTTCTTCTTTGAATTCATGTGTCTGTAATCATTTGATTATGACTATCAAATTATTAAAAATTAATTTTTAATAATACCTCATCTTTGATTACACTGTGATTTGGTATTGAAAGTTTGAGTTTCTACGTCTTAAAGGATGAGAAAAACATCAGGTTATCTGGTGGTAGTGATAAGTTATAAATATTGACTATAAATTATACATTGGTTGCTGTAATTAAGTGTTGTTATTAATAGTCTATGCTGATATTGGTATACAAGACTTCTGTAGAATACTGACTTGAAAAATAGAATGAACTTTATCATTACAAAAAACAGCAATGCCTCATTAGTCAACATGAATCGAGTAGAGTAGTACCACATTTTTTCCTTTTCTAAAAGATTAGTAACACTAATCCTTTGACTCTTCATGGGATTCCTTCCCTGAATACTATTGTATTCTTAATCTACAATTACTCTTAATCCTAATAAAAACAATATTCTTATTTAATAGCACTTTTCACCATTAAACTTTAGTGTTTATCACTGGTTTTTAGGTGTCTATACCTATCAGTAGGGTTTTCTATTTATTTTGGGGGTTTACATTGGCACTTTGCACTTTTTTATGGTATTTAAGTGTTACTAGTGGGTATTCCCTAACATTAAATTCTCTTTCTCACTTAATCATGTTCACTATCTATCTATCTCTCTATTTGTCTATCTCTCTGTTTATTATTTGTCTATTATTTACTATTCTCCATAAAATATAACACAACATATAGGCTTATGGTCTGTATACTTCCTTCAGCCATATTCCTTTTCATAAACTTAATTGAACAAATCTTTAACAGCTATTATGCTACTCTTGTTTACATTTTGTTTATTCTTATTTATTTTTTAGTGACAAACATCATCACACTATTTACTTTATCTAATTAAATTCTTGGATTTCGTTGTCCATGACGTGTCCGTTACTTAACTAAATATCACTATAATATTGACGACTCGGAACACAAAGTTTTTATAAGTAAAAACGTAAAGTTTTACCTTACAGCCTAAACCGGCTTTCACCTATAGAAGGCTTCATCAGAGGCTGTCGCTAGTAGCGCTGCTCGTCTTGTTGTTGGCGACGAGAAAGTGTTTCGAAAGATTGAAGCTGTGTGTGTGTGGTGAGATGTGTTCGAATAATGCGTGCGATTTGAATTGTGTCTGTTCGTTTAGGATGTCGTTTTTATTTGTTTTTGTGTGTTTGTATATTTCTAATTGTTCTAGAGTGTCTAGTTTTCGGCCTTTTGTGTGTACGTGTAGTATGTTCATGTTATTGTCGATGTTTTTATATGTGTGGTTTGCTTCAATGAGGTGGTTTGCGAAGGTAGATTCTGTAGTGGTGTGGAGTGCTTTTGTGTGTTCAATGTATCTCTGTTTGAAGCTACGTCCTGTCTGGCCTATGTAGAATTTACTGCAATTTGAACAATTTAGTTTATATACACCGGGTAGATCGAATTTGTTTTGTGCTTTGGGCATGCGTTTTGATAGTGTGTGTTCTGTTTTGTTAGTAGTTTTGTAAGCGATTCTGTATCCTGCTTTTTTGAATTTGTGGGCAATTTTTTCTGTTTGTTTGTTGATGTATGTTAGTGTTATGAATTTGTTGTTTTCTGTCTTTGTCTGTTGTTTGTTTTGTGTTTTGTGTAGGAGTTTACTGACTATTGTTCTGTCATAACCGTTAGATTCTGCTAGATATTTTATCGTGTTTAGTTCGTCTTTGTAGTCTATTTCATCTAAGGGGATGTTGTTAAGTCTATGTATCATGGTTCTAAAAGCAGCTAGTTTGTGTTGTATTGGGTGATTGGAGGTGTTGTGTATTAGTGTGTCAGTTGTAGTTGGTTTTCTGTATATACTGAATTTGTGCCTGTGTTCTAGTTTTGTGATGGAGAGGTCTAAGAAGTTTATGGTATTGTTGTGTTCGTATTCGGCAGTGAAGGTTATGTTTTTATGTATTTTGTTTATGTGCGTTAGTAACTGTTCACATTGTCTTTTGTTTCCCCTGTATAGTATTAGAATGTCATCAACGTATCTGTGCCAATATAGTATTTTATGTGAGTGTCTGTCATTGTTTGTGAGTATTTTTGTTTTTTCTAAGTGTTGGAGGAAGACTTCTGCTAGAATGCTGGATATGGGGGAGCCCATGGGTAGGCCGTCGTTCTGTGTGTAGTATTTATTGTTATAAGTAAAGTAGTTTTGTTTTGTGATAATGTTCAGAGTTTCTGTTATTTCATTGATAAGTTCGTCTGGTGTGTTGTTCTGTTTGAGTTTGTTTTGTAGGATGGTGATTGTTTCAGAGATGGGGATGTTTGTGTACAGGTTTTTAATGTCAAAGGAGGCTAATGTGGCGTTATGGGGGATGTGTATGTCTTTTATTTTTGTTACTAGGTCAGTGTTGTTTTTTACTGCAATGTTGTTGTCTATTTGTGTGTGTTGTCTAATAATTTTGTCTAGATATTTTGCCAGTTTGTGTGCAGGGGCATTACGGTAGTTGATAATGGGGCGGATCGGAATGTCTTCTTTATGGATTTTGGGAAGCGCTTGGAGTGTAGGTGCTGATGGTCGGATTTGTTTCATGTAGGGCTTTTGTTTATGTGACATAATGTGTTTGGCTTTGTTGACTATTTGTTTTACTGAGTTTTGGTATCTGTCGGTGGGGTCGTGTTTTAGTTCTGTGATGTTGTTCTGTTCTATGAAGTCTTGTACTTTTTTGTGTAGGTTGTCTGTGGGGATAATTACAGTCGTGTTGCCTTTGTCAGCTTTTACAAATGTGATGTTGTGTTTGTGTGCCTTTTCCCTCAGTTTGATGGCTGTGTGTATTTCTGAGTTGTGGTTGTTGTTGTCTGCTACAAACATAACAACCAAACACTAACAAAGCTCATAATTGACACAGAAACAAATATACAAAACACAGCACCAGAACATCAAGACACATTAAGACATAATATAAACAACACAATAGGAGTACATAAGACACCAGACAACAACAACCACAACTCAGAAATACACACAGCCATCAAACTGAGGGAAAAGGCACACAAACACAACATCACATTTGTAAAAGCTGACAAAGGCAACACGACTGTAATTATCCCCACAGACAACCTACACAAAAAAGTACAAGACTTCATAGAACAGAACAACATCACAGAACTAAAACACGACCCCACCGACAGATACCAAAACTCAGTAAAACAAATAGTCAACAAAGCCAAACACATTATGACACATAAACAAAAGCCCTACATGAAACAAATCCGACCATCAGCACCTACACTCCAAGCGCTTCCCAAAATCCATAAAGAAGACATTCCGATCCGCCCCATTATCAACTACCGTAATGCCCCTGCACACAAACTGGCAAAATATCTAGACAAAATTATTAGACAACACACACAAATAGACAACAACATTGCAGTAAAAAACAACACTGACCTAGTAACAAAAATAAAAGACATACACATCCCCCATAACGCCACATTAGCCTCCTTTGACATTAAAAACCTGTACACAAACATCCCCATCTCTGAAACAATCACCATCCTACAAAACAAACTCAAACAGAACAACACACCAGACGAACTTATCAATGAAATAACAGAAACTCTGAACATTATCACAAAACAAAACTACTTTACTTATAACAATAAATACTACACACAGAACGACGGCCTACCCATGGGCTCCCCCATATCCAGCATTCTAGCAGAAGTCTTCCTCCAACACTTAGAAAAAACAAAAATACTCACAAACAATGACAGACACTCACATAAAATACTATATTGGCACAGATACGTTGATGACATTCTAATACTATACAGGGGAAACAAAAGACAATGTGAACAGTTACTAACGCACATAAACAAAATACATAAAAACATAACCTTCACTGCCGAATACGAACACAACAATACCATAAACTTCTTAGACCTCTCCATCACAAAACTAGAACACAGGCACAAATTCAGTATATACAGAAAACCAACTACAACTGACACACTAATACACAACACCTCCAATCACCCAATACAACACAAACTAGCTGCTTTTAGAACCATGATACATAGACTTAACAACATCCCCTTAGATGAAATAGACTACAAAGACGAACTAAACACGATAAAATATCTAGCAGAATCTAACGGTTATGACAGAACAATAGTCAGTAAACTCCTACACAAAACACAAAACAAACAACAGACAAAGACAGAAAACAACAAATTCATAACACTAACATACATCAACAAACAAACAGAAAAAATTGCCCACAAATTCAAAAAAGCAGGATACAGAATCGCTTACAAAACTACTAACAAAACAGAACACACACTATCAAAACGCATGCCCAAAGCACAAAACAAATTCGATCTACCCGGTGTATATAAACTAAATTGTTCAAATTGCAGTAAATTCTACATAGGCCAGACAGGACGTAGCTTCAAACAGAGATACATTGAACACACAAAAGCACTCCACACCACTACAGAATCTACCTTCGCAAACCACCTCATTGAAGCAAACCACACATATAAAAACATCGACAATAACATGAACATACTACACGTACACACAAAAGGCCGAAAACTAGACACTCTAGAACAATTAGAAATATACAAACACACAAAAACAAATAAAAACGACATCCTAAACGAACAGACACAATTCAAATCGCACGCATTATTCGAACACATCTCACCACACACACACAGCTTCAATCTTTCGAAACACTTTCTCGTCGCCAACAACAAGACGAGCAGCGCTACTAACGACAGCCTCTGATGAAGCCTTCTATAGGTGAAAGCCGGTTTAGGCTGTAAGGTAAAACTTTACGTTTTTACTTATAAAAACTTTGTGTTCCGAGTCGTCAATATTATAGTGATATTTATCTAATTAACTATCCCTTTGAACATAGGATTTTGATTGATTTTGCATTTATATTCTTTACCACATTTTTTCTTTTCTAAACTTTACTATCTAACCATGGTAACACTAAGATTTTGACTCTCCATGGGATTTTTTCCCTGAATACCCGTGTATTCCTAATCTACAATTACTCTTAATCCTAATAATAACAATATTCTTATTTACTAGCACTGTTCACCATTAAACCTTTAGTGTTTATCACTGGTTTTTATCCCTATCAATAGGGTTTCTATTTATTTTGGGGGTTTACACTGGCACTTTGCACTTTTTATAGTATTTAAGTGTTACTAGTGGGTATTCCCTAACATTAAATTCTCTTTCTCACTTAATCATGTTCACTATCTATCTATCTCTCACTTCATAATGGTTAGTTATACTGTTAACAAGTTTCATATCATTATAGAGTTATTTATAACATTTAATCTCTATTTCTTTGGTTAGTGTACTTTAGTTTGTCATTACTTTATTTGATTTTAATAATTATCATTTAAATTGATTATTTAGTTGATACTAATAATTATCATTTACATTTATTATTTAGTTGATACTAATAATTATCATTTGGCTTTACTATTTCTCATTTCCTTTCCTTTATGATTTGTTTGTGTCTTTCTATATCTTCTCATTTGATTTCATTTATTTCATTTTATTGAGTCAATCACTTGGGTTGTGTCATAGCCGTTTGTCGCGTCATAGTCATTTTATTTTCATTAGTTTAAACATTTAATATAGTTGATTCATAGTTTTTCCCTGGTATTGGGGTGGCTTGTTTGTGTTGCAACATAATGCCTCTCCTTCAAAATTGATCATTTTGGTAGTAAAACACTAGCATAGTTTTTTATGAAATTATCAGTTATATATAATTTTTTCCTTTTTCTTCTTGTTTATTTCTTCTTCCTTATTTCTCTTCTTACTTGTTTCACTCCTTTTTATTTAGTTATCTTTTAGATCTGTTTTTATTTAATTCCATTAGTGCGTTCTCCCTGTTATATAATTTTTTCCCTAACTTTTAGTAGCTGGTTTCATCCATTACTACCTTTTTTTCTGAGATCAGAGGAACATCATCTCTGCTCAGTTAATTGATTGCTGGACCTATTCTCAGTCAATCTTAAATATCTTTTTGTCATCTCATGACTTTCATTAATAATAATATTTTGGGGATTGTCCACTTCATGGTTCTTTAGATCATTTTAGCCTTTTACTCATTCTTTCTTCCGCTGTACCTTTGCTATATTCTGTTATCTACTCACACAGTTGATTGTTTTTATTTATTTAGTTGTTAATTTCATTATTTCTAACTTTTTATTAGTTTGTTTTTTCTTTTCTTCTTGTGATCATTTTAATTATTTTAGACACTTTTTTCTTTTCTTCTTCTTTGCTGATTACCATTATTTCTTTGGCCACTTGCTGTATATTTGCTTTATACATTATTTCTTTTTCTTTCTTGTACCAGTTCATTCTTTTTTTCTTCTGAATATTCTATATTCTTTATAATTTTATGTATTTGTCTTGGCAGTTCTTGTTTGGTTTTATTTTTATTTATTTTAATTTGTCTCCTTTCTAATTCTCTTACATTATTAATTCTTGTTTTCACTTTATTTGTTTATTTTGTCATATCTTATTTATTTTCCAAATATTATAGTAATTTGGTTGTACTTACTATTTAGGAATATTTTGTAATTTATTTTTCCATTTTACCTCATATGTTATCTAAATATTAGCATAAGGTGATCTTACATATTTTGAATTTTGTAGTTTTTATTTTGTATGATTACAAAAAAAAATTACACTTCCTCGTAGAACTTCTTGATGGAAACTTGGTTATATACTCCTTTGATCTTTTTTGTTATTATATTGCTTATTTCATACGTATTGTTGCCATTGTCTTTTGTTATGACATAAGGTCCTACGTATAACAATAATAGTTTCTTGGCTATACCTTCGAATGTACTAGGTAGTTCACGATTTTTGATTAAGACCTTTTCTCCTAAATTATATTTAATTATTTTGGTCTGGTTCTGTGAATACTTGGTTTTCTGTTTTTCTATCTTCTCCATGATTCTGTTGTAGCATTTTTATTTTCTTCATACGGGTCTTCTGGGTTGGTTGGAAAGTCTATTAAATCCTGTATCTCTCGATGTGGCTTTCTTCCAAACATCATAGAATATGGTGTGTTTTCAATGAAATGGTGATAACTTATGTTAAAGAATTCTTCAGTTGAAGTTATATATTTTTGCCATTCTCTCTGGTTATCATGACAGTATGTTCTCAGAATGCATCCCACCTCTCTCAATACTCTTTCTGCGGGATTACTGCTCGGGTGGTATACGGACGTTTTATGTTTTTATGATTAATTTCAATAATTCATCTCTCCACTTTCTTCCCTTAAATTGCGTTCCGTGATCGGTTATTATTGTATATGGTTTTCCAATTTCTGTTATGTACAGTAGGACCTCTGTATATCGAACTTCTTTATACCGAAAATCTCCATTTATCGAATTTTTTTTAAGGCCCGTGAAATTTCAATATAAAATAATTTCCATATATCGAAACAAATTTCTATATATCGAACTTTGTAACTTCAGAAATGAGGGGAAAATTATCTGTGATTCCACATTGACTAAAAATGAAACCTGTTAGACCAATCTGGATCATGTGACACTGTGCGTGTTCCTCACTCTCTCAATCTACAACAATCGTTCCCGTGCATTACAGTATCTCATCATTCGGTAGTACTGTACGTTATTAAGGAGTAAGGTTAACTCAGTTTCAGTCAGTCTTTATTTTTGTTTTGAGTTTATTTTTTATTTTTTCTTGAGTTCACGAGAACGTAAATGCTGTAATGTCAAAAAGAAAATCTTTGAGTGTTGCAGAAAAGGTGGCATTATTAAAAGATGTGGATAGTGGAATGCGAAAAAAAGACGTTGCGATAAAGTTTTTGATTCCGCCGAGTACAGTGTCAACCATAATAAAGAATCGAGAATAAAATAGAGTTGTACGTGGTGAAATCCAACAGTCCGGCGTACCATTCGCCCGCCGTCAGTTCGAGTGGTGGAAAAAGTCACAGACGAGTGCGCTCGGATCCGTGCCCGTGACGGTGAGCGTCAGCGACGACATCTCGTCGTCTACTGATCGTTCGACGACAAAAACTCTAAACATAAATGTCCGCAGACGACCGTGTCCGGCGGTTGTTTACGCGCGTAATTGTAACGCACGTCGGTCACACTCGCGCCGAAGTTTCGCATCAGCTCGACCGGCGGACGTAAATTGCCGATCTCGTCGAAGTACAGGACTCGATCGCTTCGCTTCTTGTAGCATACCCAGTGCGTGCCCGGTCCGGCGGTATCGTCGAGATTCAAGACGGCGCTCTCGTTCTTCCGCGGCGGCGAGCGCGGTAACGCGTCCCGCATGTACACGCCTCTGAAATAAGATACGTTCAATTTTTTCGCATACGCGTACAGATCGCGATCGGACAACGGGCGCACCGGTATTTCTACTAGTTTTTTTCGGTACGGACGCAGGTACAGTCCCGAAGCCGTTTTTGCGGTTATTACCTCCACCTCCTCCTCAGCTCTGTCGCCATTGACTTCGAACTCCCGATCCAATCGTTCTCCTCGTCGTCGTCGTTCTCCTCTTCCTCCTCCCGGTCGTACGTACTGCTGTCTTTCTCCGCTTAACGACCGCTCCGCTGCGACGACGACGACGTTTACGTCCGCTGCACAGTCCACCGCCTAACGCCGATTTCGCTTTCATCGCTGCGGCTACCGCAGTGGCGTACGCTCGTTCGCCGATGCCCGAGTTCAAAGCCTTCATTCGAGCCCACGCCGCCGGCTAGCACGCGATCCGCTGCTCATCTCCGCTCGTTGTCCTTGTATGTGGCGTACGCGATGTATAAAAGTCATGGATGATGAGTGAGATTTTTGAGAAATGGATAGTAAACTTTGACAAAAAACTGATAAGACAAAAAAGAAAAGTGGTTCTTTTTGTTGACAATTGTCCGGCACACCCTCCTTTTGTGGCAAAAAAGTTAACAAACGTGAAGCTGGTTTTTTTCCCTCCAAACACCACATCTAAACTACAACCTATGGACCAGGGAGTAATAAAAAATCTCAAAATGCTTTACCAAAAACAGATCCTCAAGAGGCTCATTTTTGCATTGGAAAACAACAAACCTATTGATGATGCGATTAATCTCAGACTGTGTATATCAGAGGTAGCAAAGGTGTGGCAAAATTATGTAGCAGAATCAACAATACATAATTGTTTTGTAAAAGCTGGCTTCTCTCAAAATACTGTTGTGGAAGAAGTTACTGCACTGCCACAACTTGAGGATTGTTGGAACCAGTTACAGTCAACTGGCGCAATAGATCAAGACATATCACTCGATGAATTTTTAAGCATCGATGAAGACGTTATTGTTGCAGAATATCCAACGGACGATAACATTTTAAGTTCATTAAAAGATACTGAAGATTTAGGTGAAGACAATGAGGCAGAAGAAATTGAACTTCCTAAACCTTCTAAGAAAGAAATGATGGCAGCATTTGAAACAATCCGTCGAGGTCTTCAATCGGAAGAATATGTGCCTGATGATATTTTCCAGTCGCTCAACAAATGTGAGCACTTTTATGAGGAATCTGCATCAAATTTGGTTCAGAAAGACATTCAAAATTATTTTACGACCAATTAATAAAATACAGTATTACTCATTTAACACGTAAGTTCCTACTTTTTTTAACACAAACAATTTTTTAAAGTAAATAAATAAATACTGTACTGTACACTAAATACTTTTTATTAAATAAATACAGTAATTTTTATTAAATAAATGCTTATGGTTTTCATTTATTTATTACCAAAATGTCGTTTTAATAGTATGGAGGCCTATACATGATTTTTTTAACAAATTCCAGTGCTTTTCCTAACCTACGAATAATAATAAGAAACAGGTTTCTGTATATCGAAATTTCTATATATCGAATTTTTTCTTAGGAACCATCAAATTCGATATACGGCGGTCCTACTGTATTTGTTTTTTATTATTTCTAATATTTTCTTGGTTGTTGCTCTGTTTATAGTGTATAACTTGGTGTATTTGGTGTAATGGTCTAATAGAATCACAATGAACTTGAATCTATGTCTCCCTCCGCTATGTGGGAATGGTCCACATATGTCAAGAAACACTTTTTCAAGTTTTTTATTTGATGTGATGGGTATCATTGTTCCATCCTTTCTTTCGTTATTGGTTTTAACCATTTGGCATATAGTGCATGTTTTGATATATTTATTTACCTTTCTTGTTATACTCTTAATGAACATTTCTTCTTCTAAAGCTTTAACTATTTTTAGGGTTCCCATGTGTCCGTATCTGACATGGTAGTCTTTAATTAATTTGTTTTCTAGAGATGTTGGAACTACTAGCTTCCAAGTTCCATGATTTCTTTTGGTTTCGATGAATAATACTTCCTTATGTAGGCAATAAAAGTTATTAATAATTTCTTCTGATTCTATCAATCTCCTTCGTATGTCTGCTAATTTGGTATCTTGTTTCTGCTGTTGTATGATCTCATTTACTATCTCTTCCAGGTCCTTCCTATCCTTCAATATATAATACACCTTGGCGATTTTCTCCTTTTTTCCTTCAAATGTCTGATTATCTACATTTATTCTGGATAATATGTCAGCCGCTACCTTCTTCCGGCCTGGAATGTATTCCCACGTGATGTGGTACTCCTGCAGAGCGAGGATCCAACGGGTAAGTCTACCATGACTTAATTTGCATTGTTTGAGAAATGATATCGACTTATGGTCGCTTCTGACTGTAATGTGGTACCCTAGGATGTATGTTCTAAATTTTCCGCACGCAAACACTATGCTTAGCAACTCCTTTTCCATAACGCTGTAGTTACGCTCACAACTATTTAATACTCTGCTGGCAAAGCTGATGACCAGGTGGTGTCCTTCTTTATCTTCTTGATATAGTTTTATGAGTGTTAGTACTTCATCCTGCTTGGTTCCCCAGGTCCACTTGCCTTTAGATGAGAGTTGTTTTGAAAATTTGGCAGTTAAATATGAGTAGTTATTCTGAAATGTCTGGTAGTAGTTGCAAATACCCAGGAAGGATTGCAACTGCTTATTATTTTTAGGTGTGGGGAATTTCTGGATAGTGTGACGATTTAATATGCCTAAATCCCACAATAAAATTAAATAAAAAATTATAATACTAAAATAATTTAATAAGGTACTAAAGAACCCTTTCTCTATGCCCCAAACCAGTAGTAACATGCCAATTTGCCGATGTATCAGTTAATAAAATTAGATTTAAGAAACTCAATAAATCCATAACAACCCCGCGTTACATAAAAAAGAATAATAAAAGTATAGAGTGATGTAATTAGATTGTAAGCAAATTAAAGGAAAATAATTAATAATAATTAAGAACTACTTTTCGCGCTGAGAAACTACCCGCACGCGGACAGCCCCATTTCCCCTATAGTTAGTTAGTCCAGTTGAATCAGAGACTCCCCTGGTGATACAGCATACAGCACATTATGTAGACCGCTAGAAAATATTAAACATGTAGACTAAGTAAAACTTACGTAATTACTGGATGATGTGAATGTTGTGAATGACTTGAGTGTGCGGCGATGACATCTCTATAAATAAATAACATCACCTAAATGTGATGTTAAAACTTGTAGAATGTAACTGTTAACCATAAGCAATATGTGCGGTACAACAATGTGAACACTAGTGAAAGTTAACACAAAGAAACAGACCACAAGAATCTACAGAAGAGACAGACTACTCATCTTTAAGAATGACACCAAACTTCACCAACACACGATAGACAGAAGATCTCCCAGACACCCTGCACGACAGATAGAAGCCCCGATTCGCCGAGGATATGGTACACACAGGTGACACGGAAGTTCTACTTCTGTGGTTCAGAACTTAACTTTAACTAATATATGAAAGACACTTAAATAATAACATAAGAGTAAAGTAAAACACAAAAGACTGACCTAATGAGAATAAAATTGTAATTTCATGATAAGTAATAAGATGTGTTAAGTTTAATGAGTATAACATGCTAAAGTTAAATAAGCCCATTCTTCAGATGGCACAAAGTAAAGATTATTATTTTTAATATCATATACAGGAACACACAACTCGGATCCGAGGACAGTACAAGCTATGTTCACCCATGACTTACACTAATTACAATTGTACAAAATGCGCAAATATTTTTATCATTAGTATACACATTACTAATTTTCTTCTATGATGCTAAAACAGTATGTAATAAAGAGATGTCATGGTCCAGAAAGGTGAGTGAATAAATCTACAAACCCCAGTCAAAAATTCCTCAATTCACGGGATCCTATTTAGTGTTTGTTTATATTTCAGATAGTTATGAGTTTGTGAATATTATGGCAGCCTGTTTAATTGACCTGAGCCAATTAACCAGGTTCCTGATATTATAATGTCGTCCCGACGTTATAAAATGCGCCACTCTGCTCTGCTTCTGCTATTGTCATTTAATACTCTGTAGATTTATTCACTCTGCTAGTTTAACTACCCTGTTAATTTAAAATCTCTTCCTCTTGCGTGAAGTAAAATAATAAAGACTACTTGGAACTACGATAATAAATATAAATAAATAAAAAGGTCAGATATTAACCCCTATTAACCAGTAAACAAAAAATTGAGGTTTAATAGTAAGAAATAAAAATAATTTATGAGAACAAATCAGAATAAGAACTTGTGTTTAAATAAGTAAAATCATAAATTAGGATAAAGAGTTTTATTATTATTATAACGCAAAATAATATAGGTAAGCATATTTAAATGTTGTAACCCCAGGTTCTTTCCTGTACAAAAAGTCATTCTCCAACCTGTCGGTTTGACGACAATCGTAGACAGGAAAATAACGTGTTACAGTCTGTAGGAAACAACCCCATTGTTATCAGCTGCAGCGTCGAGCCAGACAATACACTGCCTACCCCTATTGTCTAATACAAAGCGCGTGACTCCCCTTGCCCAGTAACAACATACAGTTAAAATATATTATGTCTGTGTGAGATTCCTGTCCTCTCTCTGAGGCGAGATTTGATTCTCTCGTATCGTCTATTTGTAAATATCTCCCATGTATTTAAATTTTACTGAACCTAAAGATAGTAAAATAGAGTGTTTAGTATAAGTAGAATAAGTAGTGTATAAGATTTAGCATAGTTGTCTTGTTTGTTCATCTTTTTTCACAGCACTACACTTTATATAATAATGAAACTTTCTCTTGTGAAGTTACTTGTCTTTTTCCGTCGAACGCGTTTCGGTGTCGTGTTCGCCTTCGTCAGCTTAGAAACAGACTGCCAGTACTTTGTAACGGTTATTGCTTGGAAGGTATAGTGGGGGTGGTGTGTAGAGGAAGGGGATTGGTGCGGGGATCCAAATTATTGTTTGTTTTTTGTATAATTGTGTCAAAAAGTGTATGTGATTTATATTGTAATTGGTCGTTAAGTATGTTGTTTGGTTGTGTTGTGTGGTGTTTGTATATTTCATATTGTTCTGCTGTGTTGAGTTTTAGACCTTTGGGTAAGTAGTGTAATATTTCACGATTAGTATCTATGTTGGTGTAGCTATGGTTATGTGTGTGTATGTGTGTGGCAAACGCAGAATGTATATTGTTGTTGGATAAGGCTTTTAGGTGTTCAGAGTAACGGGATGAAAAAGATCTTCCCGTCTGGCCTATGTAGAAACTATTGCAGTTATTACAATTTAATTTGTAAACACCTGTTCTATTGTGTTTGTCTATGTCCGTGTTTGTATCGTTGATGTGTTTTCTGATGGTATTGTTAGTTCTATATGCTATTTTGTACTTGTGTTTTCTGAATGTGTTGGCAAGTTTGTGTGTGTTGGAGTTATGGTATGTGAGTGAGATGTATTTATTGTGTTGTGTGTTGATGGTATTTTGTGTTTTGTTGTTTTTGTTTTTGATGCGTTTGTGTAGTTTGTTTATTAAATTGGGGTTGTATCCGTTTTTCATTGCTATCTATTTGATTGTGTTGAGTTCGTCAGTATAATCTTGTTTACTTAAGGGTATTTTAGTTAGTCTATGGAGCATATGGTTGAAGGCCGCATGTTTATGTTGTGTTGACGAAGGACGAAGGCGAACACGACGCCGAAATGCGTTCGACGGAAAAAGACAAGTAAGTTCACAAGAGAAAGTTTCATTATTATATAAAGTGTAGTGCTGTGAAAAAAGATGATGAACAAACAAGACAACTATAATACTGCAGACAAAGCGTATTTCATCAATAAGTACAGAAACGCCAAAAAACAAGTAGCAAAAACTTCCTTACACATAGCCTTCAATAAAACTTGCGGAAAACACAACATCATACCAACACACGCACAAGTTACAATAAAACAAAACACACATACAGCACTTCAAACCAAACGAAAATTAGAACAATTAAACCTAAATAACATAATCAATTATTTATACCATAAAAAAGACACACTCAACAGACAGGCATACAACTTACACATGAAACTTACACAAATATTACACCACACAGAACTTGAAAATGTAATACAACACACAAGACAACATAGAAAAACTCAAATTGACAATACAAGATCGACACAAAAAAAAAATAACATACCTCACAAAACGCGCAATAGAATCAATCCCTGAACCGGCACACTAATTCCACACACGCACAGTAAATACAACTAACGTTAATTTCACAACAGATGAAATGGATTTATTAAACAAAGGACTGAAACATAATTTGAATAACAATACAACTAACAACAAAAACCACAATAGACACATACGTGACATAATCATAGACACAGAAACAGCTGTACAAAACACGCATATTAATGACCAGGACCCAATACGTCATGACATAAAACGTAAGCTCCAACACACACATATACAACCAAAAAGACACAGCAATGAAATAAAAACGCTTAACAATGTAAAACTAAAGTTGCATGAACACAACATAACAATATTAAAAGCTGATAAAGGGAACATAAACATCATAATAGACAAACATAAACTAAACACTAAAATTGAAAATTTCTTCAACGAAAATAATATAACGGAAATAAATAAAGACCCCACACTAAAATTTCAAAAACAGATTAACAAATTTATAAATAACACAAAACATATAATCAAACCAGAAAGCACCAAATACCTTAAACAAATAAAACCTAACCCCCTATACTAAATGCATTACCAAAAATACAAGACCTAACATTCCCATCAGACCATTAATAAACAACACACAAGCTCCCTCCCACAAAATCGCCAAACACCTAGACAAAATAATCAGAGAAAACGTTAATCTCAGTAACAACACATCCATCAAAAACAACATCGACCTAGTCAAGAAAACTGAACACATCCCCATCCCACACAACTCAACACTAGCATTTTTTGATATAACCAATTTATACACCAATGTCCCAATTCAAGAAACCATACATACACTAGAACAATTACTCAGACAAAACAACACACCTGAAACACACATACAAGAGATCATCACACTTACCAAAATAATAACTGAGCAAAATTACTTTACATACAATAACAAGATATACACACAAACAGACGGTCTCCCGATGGGATCCCCCATATCAGGAATACTGGCAGAAATATATATACACAACATAGAACAGAACCACATAATAAACAACAACAAATACACCAACAAAATCATTTACTGGCACAGATATGTAGATGACATATTACTTTTATTCAAAGGCAACACAAGACAAGTTGAAAACTTCCACAAATACATAAACACAATACACCACAAATTAAAATTTACACTGGAAATTGAACAAAACAATAGTATAAATTTTCTAGACCTAACAATTAACAAAACTAACAATACACACACGTACAAAATATACAGGAAAACTACCACAACCGACATGGTTATACACAACACATCAAACCACCCAACACAACATAAACATGCGGCCTTCAACCATATGCTCCATAGACTAACTAAAATACCCTTAAGTAAACAAGATTATACTGACGAACTCAACACAATCAAATACATAGCAATGAAAAACGGATACAACCCCAATTTAATAAACAAACTACACAAACGCATCAAAAACAAAAACAACAAAACACAAAATACCATCAACACACAACACAATAAATACATCACACTCACATACCATAACTCCAACACACACAAACTTGCCAACACATTCAGAAAACACAAGTACAAAATAGCATATAGAACTAACAATACCATCAGAAAACACATCAACGATACAAACACGGACATAGACAAACACAATAGAACAGGTGTTTACAAATTAAATTGTAATAACTGCAATAGTTTCTACATAGGCCAGACGGGAAGATCTTTTTCATCCCGTTACTCTGAACACCTAAAAGCCTTATCCAACAACAATATACATTCTGCGTTTGCCACACACATACACACACATAACCATAGCTACACCAACATAGATACTAATCGTGAAATATTACACTACTTACCCAAAGGTCTAAAACTCAACACAGCAGAACAATATGAAATATACAAACACCACACAACACAACCAAACAACATACTTAACGACCAATTACAATATAAATCACATACACTTTTTGACACAATTATACAAAAAACAAACAATAATTTGGATCCCCGCGCCAGTCCCCTTCCTCTACACACCACCCCCACTATACCTTCCAAGCAATAACCGTTACAAAGTACTGGCAGTCTGTTTCTAAGCTGACGAAGGCGAACACGACACCGAAACGCGTTCGACGGAAAAAGACAAGTAAGTTCACAAGAGAAAGTTTCATTATTATATAAAGATTTAGCATCTTAAGAGCATGTCTCAATTAAATCCAGATTTATTGTTAAAAGATGAATTATGCTATGAAGCACTTTTGTGCGGACTACCTTACGCGAACGTAACGGTCGCGGAACTATGCAAAACGTTACGCAAAAACAGGCAAGATACACCCGCACAGTTAAGTCGATTAAGCGAAATAGATCTTAATAGCGAAAGAGAAACATGTTATGCGAAGTATAGGGAACTGACCTCAATATCACTATCTCTGCACGATGAGAAGTCACCCGCTATAATCTTACGTACCACCCAGATAATAGAGCATTTATATTGTATTATGTGTTCGAATTCAATGTGGTGTAATATCTGTGTGAGTTTTACGTGTAGGTTGTATGCCACGAAATATCATAGAGAAAATCCAATTAAAAATACAGGAAGTACATAACAGAAAAATCAATAACCTATTAACACGCAGAAACGAATCCATCCCTACACCAACACATAAGTTTCACACACGTACTGTAAATACAACAACGACCAATTTCACTAACGCAGAAATAAACCTCTTAGATAAAGGTCTAAAACACAATTTAGGTATCAATACAACTAACAACGTTAATAGTAAACATACACGTGACATAGTCCTAGACGCTGAAACAGCCATACAACACACGCTCAACCAAGACCAGGACACCATATGTTATGATATAAAACGCAAATTACTACACACACAGCAATACAAAAATAAACAACACAATAATGAACTCCAAACACTAAAAAACATAAAACATAAATTACAAGAACACAACCTAACCATACTCAAGGCAGACAAAGGTAATATAAATGTCATAATAGTAAAACAGGCTTTAAATAACAAAATTGAAACATTTTTTAATAAAAACAACATCACTAAATTAAATAAAGACCCCACCCCAAAATATCACAAACAAATAAACAAAACCCTAAATAACACAAAACACATAGTAACACCTGACAACATCAAATATCTAAAACAAATTAAACCAAACGCCCCTACACTAAATGCACTACCGAAATTACACAAACCTAATATTCCCATCAGACCACTTATAAACAACACACAAGCACCTGCACACAAAATAGCTAGACATTTAGATAAATTAATCAGAAATAGCATAAATTTAACAAACAACACCACTGTCAAAAATAATTTAGATCTAGTGAATAAAACTCAACAGGTATACATTCCCCACAATTCCACACTTGCTTCATTTAACACAACAAACCTATACACCAATGTTCCCATAAAAGAAACAATAACTACATTAGAACAATTACTAAAAATAAATAACACACCTGAAACACACATAAAAGAGATCATCCATCTAACTAAAATTATCACAGATCAAAATTATTTCACACACAACATGTTTTACACACAAACAGATGGACTACCCATGGGCTCCCCTATATCAGGTATACTAGCCGAAATATTTATACACACCATAGAACAGAAACACATACTGAACAACAACAAATACACCAATAAAATAATATATTGGCATAGGTATGTTGATGACATTTTACTCCTTTACAACGGCAACAAAAGACAAATAGAAAATTTCCACAAATACATTAACACTATACACCATAAATTAAAATTCACATTTGAAATAGAACTAAATAATAGCATAAACTTCTTAGACCTTACAATCACCAAAACAAACAACACACACACATACAAAATATACAGAAAACCCACCACATCAGACATGGTCATACATAACACATCCAACCACCCAAATCAACACAAACATGCAGCTTTCAACTACATGCTCCATAGGCTCACTTCAATACCCCTAAACACACATGACTACCAAGATGAATTAAACACAATCAAATACATAGCAGTCAAAAATGGATACAACCCCAAATTAATAAATAAACTACACAAACGAATCCTAAACACAAAAAGTAAAACACATCAGACCAACACCACACAACCCAGCAAATACATAACACTTACATACTACAATTCCAATACACACAAAATTGCAAACACATTTAGGAAACACAATTATAAAGTAGCCTACAGAACCAATAACACCATTAGAAAACACATAAATAATACTAACAAACACAATGACACATACAGCAAAACAGGGGTTTATAAATTAAATTGTAATGATTGTCAACAATTCTACATCGGCCAGACGGGAAGATCTTTTTCGTCCAGATTTTCTGAACATTTAAAAGCCCTCACCACAAACTACATACATTCCACATTTGCCACACATTTACATAACGAAAACCACAGTTACACAAACATAGAACACAACATGGAAATATTACACTACTTACCTAAAAGTAGAAAACTAAACACAGCTGAACAATTTGAAATATACAGATATCACACACTACAACCAAACAACATATTAAATGAACAATTACATTATAAATCACATACACTATTCGATACACTGATCCATACACACAATTCGAACCTCAGCGCCAATCCCTTCCCACCATCAACCCCCACCACACACAACTAATTCCGTAACGGTTATTCTGTAATCGACATTCAGTATACTCCCACTGAAGAAGAGGTACATCACCTTGAAACGTTTGGGAAAGTGACAACGAATAGTAAGTTCTTAAGTGAAAGTTTTATATATATTATTAAAAGAATTTCTGTTAGAAACTGATAATCAAGCCTTATCTTGGTTATTAAATCACCCTAAACAGTTAGGTCGTATCGGAAGATGGGTATTTAGATTAAATTGTTACAAGTTTAAGGTACAACACATTCGTGGCACCCAAAATGTAGTTGCCGATACACTGTCCCGTATGTTCCAGCCGCCTAATAAAATATCCGAAAATAAGGAAAGTGGTGAAACATCGATAATCAATATGCTAATTACTGAATTCCCACTGGCATTTACTGATATAGCTCAGTATCAACAACAAGATCCGTATTTAAATAAAATAATAGAACAGATAGATAAAGGAAATAATTCAGAGAAATATATATTGAGTAAGAGAGTATTATGTTATAAAGTAGCTAATGGAAAGTCCTTGAGAATAATTGCCTCGGATATTATTAAACCAATGCTTATGGAATACTACCACTCATCCACCATTTGAGCACATATGGGAATAAATAAAACTATACATCGTATTCAAAAAGAATATCATTGGGAAAATATGAACAGCGAGATAGCTAAATTCGTAAAACAGTCTAAGTTGTGTGCACTGAGCAAGCCAGCGAGAAACAGCCACATAGGTAAATAATTAATCTTGGAGACTCCCACGACACCCTTTTCAAAAATTTACTTAGACTTTTCTGGCCCCTACCCACGTTCAAAATCAGGTAATACCATGCTACTCATTTGTGTAGACTCATTTACCAAATTCGTCTGGATGTATCCCATGCGACGAGCGTTAGCATCTACCACAGTGAAGATTTTGCAAGATAGATTATTTAAAGACTTCGGTACACCAGTACATCTAGTGTCAGATAACGGACCCAGTTTAAGTCCAAAGAATTCAAGGACATATGTTTCAGACTAGGCATAGACCACATTACCGTTACAGAGTATCGTCCACAAGGTAATATAGCTGAAAGGTATTTGCGAAACCTAAAATCTGCTTTAATAGCCTACCATGCAAACGACCAAACGTCTTGGGACCAGAACCTATCCTGGATACAATTTGCCTTCAACTCAGCATATCATGAAGGACATAAATCGACACCCTTTGATTTGCTGTATAAATATAAACTGAATCACCCATTATCCACAAAGTGGAAAATACGTGAATTGCTACCCCGCGAAATCAGTGGTAAAAATATAAAAAAGATATGGAATGAAGCTCGCGCTAACTTAAGAGTGAACTTGAGAAAATCGCGAAAATATCACGAGTAGGATAGTAAAGAAATAAAGTGTCAAGTCGGAGACTTAGTGATGTACAAAACTCACCCAGTAGTGCAGTTGATAAGACCACCTCCAAACTATCTTACCGATGGTGTGGCCCTTACAAGATTTACAAATACTTAACTCCCGTAACCGTAGCACTGTATGAACCCACTACGGATAATCATGTACGTAGAAGTCATGTTTCCAGATAAAATATTATCACGGAAATAAACATGCTAGTGAGCAAGAAAAGAAACGAAGTAGAAAAGGATAGATGTATTAAGACGTATATTTGCTATATTGTAATTGAGTCACTACCTAATTACCAAATCGTATAAATAGGAATGAGGCCTGATCAACCTTAGATCCTGTTCACCGAGAAAGAATAAGCAAAGTGAGAAGTCAGCTGACACAAAATATAAGTAACGTTACTTTACCAGTACTTTACCAGGAAACACAGTAAGGATGTGAAAGATACTCTGTGAAGAGTAACTCCGTGAAAAGAGTAACAAAAAGCTAAACAAAAAACCGGTAGCAGTATTAAGTAGTAGAATTAAGATGAATTTTGTGTATTCTATGTATTTTATGAACTTTTAATTTTATGTATTTTAAGTATTAATTAATATGGTATTGTATCTCTTGCTAATAGTAAATAGTAAATTGAGAATGATTCATGTACCTCATGAGGAAATTGCTTAAAGAGAGAAAGGAATTTCACACGGAAAATCCGAGCTAACTCCCAGTGCAATTCTCATCTATTTCCCCGTTGAAAACACATCGGGCCCTGACCCTGTGTCCTCTTTAAGTGGAGGAGTATGTGACGATTTAATATGCCTAAATCCCGCAATAAAATTAAATAAAAAATTATAATACTAAAATAATTTAATAAGGTACTAAAGAACCCTTTCTCTATGCCCCAAACCAGTAGTAACATGCCGATTTGCCGATGTATCAGTTAATAAAATTAGATTTAAGAAACTCAATAAATCCATAACAACCCCGCGTTACATAAAAAAGAATAATAAAAGTATAGAGTGATGTAATTAGATTGTAAGCAAATTAAAGGAAAATAATTAATAATAATTAAGAACTACTTTTCGCGCTGAGAAACTACCCACGCGCGGACAGCCCCATTACCCCTATATTTAGTTAGTCCAGTTGAATCAGAGACTCCCCTGGTGATACAGCGTACAGCACATTATGTAGACCGCTAGAAAATATTAAACATGTAGACTAAGTAAAACTTACGTAATTACTGGATGATGTGAATGTTGTGAATGACTTGAGTGTGCGGCGATGACATCTCTATAAATAAATAACATCACCTAAATGTGATGTTAAAACTTGTAGAATGTAACTGTTAACCATAAGCAATATGTGCGGTACAACAATGTGAACACTAGTGAAAGTTAACATAAAGAAACAGACCACAAGAATCTACAGAAGAGACAGACTACTCATCTTTAAGAATGACACCAAACTTCACCAACACACGATAGACAGAAGATCTCCCAGACACCCTGCACGACAGATAGAAGCCCCGATTCGCCGAGGATATGGTACACACAGGTGACACGGAAGTTCTACTTCTGTGGTTCAGAACTTAACTTTAACTAATATATGAAAGACACTTAAATAATAACATAAGAGTAAAGTAAAACACAAAAGACTGACCTAATGAGCATAAAATTGTAATTTCATGATAAGTAATAAGATGTGTTAAGTTTAATGAGTATAACATAATAAAGTTAAATAAGCCCATTCTTCAGATGGCACAAAGTAAAGATTATTATTTTTAATATCATATACAGGAACACACAACTCGGATCCGAGGACAGTACAAGCTATGTTCACCCATGTCTTACACTAATTACAATTGTACAAAATGCGCAAATATTTTTATCATTAGTATACACATTACTAATTTTCTTCTATGATGCTAAAACAGTATGTAATAAAGAGATGTCATGGTCCAGAAAGGTGAGTGAATAAATCTACAAACCCCAGTCAAAAATTCCTCAATTCACGGGATCCTATTTAGTGTTTGTTTATATTTCAGATAGTTATGAGTTTGTGAATATTATGGCAGCCTGTTTAATTGACCTGAGCCAATTAACCAGGTTCCTTATATTATAATGTCGTCCCGACGTTATAATGGCTTCTACCTTTTCTTGGGATGGAGATATTCCCTGCTCTGTTAGGTTAAATCCCAGGAATTTTACTTCTTCTGCTATGAACTTAGATTTATCTAGCTTCAGAGTTACATTGTTGTTGGAGAGTTTATTCAACACTTGTTCTATTCGTGCACAGTGTTCGTCCCAGTCCGATGATGTTATCAGTAGGTCGTCCACATATATTGTTGTGAACTGCAGAGCCTCTTGACCTAGGACTTGGTCCATGCACTTTACAAACACTGCGACAGAGTTGATGAGGCCGAAAGGTAACCTCTTAAACTGATAATTCCTCCCGTCGAAGATAAACGCCATATACTGTCTACTGTGTGGGTGCAGCTCCACCTGCCTGTACCCACATACGGTATCCCATGTACTGATGTATTTTATTCCGTGGAACTTTTTCAAAATCTCTTCAATTTCCCCCGGCGAAGTTCGGTCATTAATGATCATTTTATTGATTTCCCGGGCGTCTAAACAGATCTGGACCTTACCACTCTTTTTCGGTATAGCTACAATAGGACTTGTGTATGGAGACTGGCTATACTCAATGATGTCCTCCTCCATCATTCTATTAATCTCTGCTCTGACTTCGTTTTTAAGGGAGTATGCAATGGGGTAGGTTTTTCTATGAAAGTCTACTGGTTCCCGGAAATTGATCTTACATTGATATCCCTTGACCTTGCCTGGAGTATTGGAGAAAACGTGCTGATATTTTTTATATATTGTTATTAGATTTTCAACTTGTGTATTGGTTATTTCCTGTTTTGGTCTGTTTCTTTGGAAGATTCTTATTTCTTCGAGTGTCTTCTCCCACAGTTCCCCATTGTCCTCTTCATCATTCACAATTATGGATGATTCATGTGTTCTGTAATAATAATTTTTTAAGCCTGGATCCTGATTCAATGCTGTTGGTGTAGGGTTGCAGTTTATTATTTTTGCTGACCATATTCCTCTTTCAGATGTTAGTAACACTATCCCTTGTTGTAGGTCGATTACTGCTGAGTGTTGTCGTAACACGTCGCACCCTATGAGCATATTGAATGGTAGTCCATTCGCTACCAGGAAAACAATAGGTATCGTTAAGTTTTGGCTGTTCAATTCCAGTGATACTTGTTTTCTTACTGTTTTGTTTTGTTTACCAGTTGCCCTAATTATGATGATGTTATTGATTGGCAATGTGGGTATTGGTAAGTTGGAGTTAGCTTGGATCCGCTCTAGCTCTGATTGGTTTAACAGGGAGATGTTTGAACCCGTGTCAATCATGATGATGGTTATGGTTCCGTTTATTGTGGCCTGTGCGTGAACTATTTCACTGTTAATTCTTGGCAGCTGGTTGTCCTCTTCTTCCAGGAGTTCTTCTCGTATATTTTTCAGGTAATTACTGGATACGAATCTTATTATTTTGTGATTGTTTCGTCGCGTCATTTGTTTTAGCAACCCAAGTGATTGGTCATGTGAAGGGCGTTCTTTGGTTCTCACTGACCTCGTTAGTTTAAATCTTGTTGCACATTGTTGGCCCTGTTTTCTGACTGGTTTGTCACAGGTTCATTTATGGGCTCCGGCCGAATGCTCAGGCTGTTCCCTGATGCTTCTGTAGTCCTATTTTCTTGAAATGGATTATTATTTGAGGTCGTTGTATTTACCAGGAGTTTGCCGGTGTGTTTGGGCAGTACCTCCTCTGGTTTAGCTGACTCCTCCCATTAATGAAGTTGACTTGTCGTCGAACATCATCTCATACATCCTCGGCGCTACAGCCCAGTCCGGGCCCTGGCCTCCAAAAGAATTCTTCCCCACTGGTCTCTACCATCGAACATCATCTCTATTTTGATTATTCCCGGTTCCCCTATTGTACTGGAAATTTGGGTTATAGTTATTGCCGTAGTAATTGCTATTGTAGAGGTGGCCGCTAGGACGTTGATTTGGTCCCATTCCCCGGTAATTGTTGTTGTGGGTGGGGTTGTTATTCGGGTTGTTCCCATTGTATGGTGGATTCCCCTGTTGGACGGTTTCCCCGATACTGATTGCCATTTATATTCCGGTTTGTGTTATTCTGATTGTTATTTTGGGAGTTGTTATTCGATGGGTTGTGGTTCGGCGTGTTCTGATTCTCACTCCACCTGTTGTATCTCAGGTTGACCATTCTATTCCTTTTATATTGGCCGTCATTCTCGTGATCCTCCAATAAGCTTGCCATTCCTTGGATAGTTTTTATTTGGCCCTGTCTCCTGGCTTTTTGGACCGCATCCTCATAATGGTATCCCAACTGTATCACCAATGATTCCTCCAGTATCCTCGGTTCTAAATTTCTGGCTAAGCACACTTTACCTAGAAAGTACGAAGTGAGGGTGTGTCCCGCTTGCGGTTCGTGCCTTCCATTGCTTATATCATTTCTGACCACGTTCTGGGTCGACTCCGACCAATATTTATCTCGGAACTGTGTTTATAATTCTTGGGTGCTGTTTATCTCTGGTCTGGTGGCCGTCCACCAATTGTCGTGGGTGTCCCTGAACATCTCGTCAATCAGGCTATGCACCGTTGTCCATCTCGTTTCTCTGTTCTTTTCGATTAGTTCCTCCACTCTTTTGAGGAATTCCATAGGGTTACGCCGGTAGCTGCGAAAGTTTATTATCTCCCGGTTCTCGCTAGTGATGATGTGGGTGTTGTGACAGGGTTTCTCCCTCAGTGCGTCCAGCTCTTCTTGCATTTGTCTTTCCCTTTGGCTAATTCCCTAGATCTTCTCCTTGTTTTCTTGGATCTGTCCGTCTACTTTGTTGAGGTTGGTATATACCCTTTCCACACGTTCACTTACATCTGTCTGTATTTCCTTGTGTTTTTCTTCAACCTTTTTTAGCACCTCCTGTTTATTTTTTGTGCACTCTATTGTTGTCATTTGTTGGAGTTCCTCAATTCTATTTTTTCCTTCCTCCTTGACGTTGCTTATTTTGTCGATTAACTCCTCCCGGACTTGTACTACTGTTTCATTTGTCTCGGTGATGGTTTGTTTTATTTCTTCCCGGCATTCTACCAATTGTTGTCTCAACTCATCTTTGGTCTTCTCGCTATCTTCCTTCAATTGTCGTTGGAGTGTTTCACCATTATTCTCGATCTTATTATTCAGAATTTCCAGATCTTTCTTGATCTGTCTCTTTAACTCCTCACTCTTCTCTTCTAAGATCTCTTGGTTTCTCTTCAAGGCTTCATGGTTACTTTCCATCTTACTGTTCAGAAGTTCTGTGTCTTCCTTGAGTTGTTTCTTTAAGTTTTCACTTAAAATCTCATGTTGTCATTTTGAATTTTCATTAATTTTTTCCTCTATTTGGTCTATTTTTTCATTATTTTTGTCTATTTTTCCATTAATTTCCTCCTTGTTTTTGTTTAATTGTTCCACCATAATCCTCATCATTTCCTGGAAATTTGTGTCCATTGATTGGGTTGGTTTGTCTGGTTGGTCGCCGACTACTACTTCCATTTCAGGTGCTGGTTGGTTTGGGTTTTCTGGTTGGTCTCCTTGGGCCTCCTCTTCGATCATTTCTGCAATCATTTCCATTTCTTCCTCGTCGGTACCCTCAGTTCCCGTCTTCGATTTTCCCCTGGTGATCATGGAATGTTTCATACTTTTTCGTAACCGCCGCTAGTCTTTATTTCTAGCCACACTAGTTGGTCGCCAATTTGTAACGTTTTGACGTCCTTCTCTCTTAAAGCCACGCGATGGAGCGCCAATTTGTAACGTTTTGATTTTTGCGTTCCTTAGAGCTACACGTTGTGGACGTCAATTTATAACTTGTAGCCCTGTATGTGCTCTATAAATGTGTGTTTCGTGTGTTCGCCTCACACGTTATAGTCGTTACTTTATGTTTACGCTGACGATGTCCATAGCGATCTCTCGAATTACCAGTACACGCGAGTGGGAACCTTACCTGTTCTTTAATATGTGGTTGTATTTCCCGGGTGGCGCCAAATTGTTTAATCTGAAAACAATTAAAAAAATAGGACTATCGAGCATTCGTTCTATGACAGTAGGGTGAATTCAAATTACTCCCGCCACGTGCATATTTCTTAATCTCGCTGTTAGTTCGCCGAGTTTCCGACGTGAATGCTTACCGTCACCTTCGCTAGACGCTAAAATACACAAATCATATAATGCACTTTCCTATGAAATAAATAACAGTGGTTACAACTCTGTACTAGTTTATTAAATTGTGATTAGTAGTTATTCCAGTATTATACAAAATTATAATTTGTTGTTAAACAAATTTGCTCCGGCAGTAAAAGACAATTATATCTCAAGGTTTGGCGAAGTCGATTGTGAACGATTTATTTAGACATGGCGTCTACTGAATGTTTATTCTTAATTTCGTTCATGAATCTGGATTCTTGTGGTTTTCGAAAAAATATCAATTTGATTACAATAAAGTACACTACCTTACATTACTGGTACTTATATACTATAAGGTGTAATTACAATTTGTTCCTGAAGTGTTAAAAAGTGTATTTCAAAAGTTCGTAATTTTTATACAGGTTATTTTCTAGTTTCATATAAGTTTAGTGTTTTATTTTTAATTAATCCTTGAAAGAAATTAGATCATCAGTTTATAGTGAGAGTTAAAAGTGTTGTGAAAAAAAGTTAAAAAAAAATTATTCCATAAAATTGGGTAACTCAGCAATACTTATCAAATCTCTTGACTTAGGGTGAAGCGTTATTCAGTTCGAATTAGGTTGGGTTCTCTTCAGTCATCAATCTTCCTTCATGTATGAATTTATTTACGCCTGGCGTCTTTTTCGTATAAGTTGGTCGAAATTATTAATTTTGAATTTAATAAATTGGTCTTTGGCCTCAGTTGGATGGACTAGTTCTTCATCATCTTCTTACTTGTTCAGGTTATTAAATTTGGATTACTTTTTATTGTTTTATATTAAAATTTGAGTCATTTACGGCTTGGCGTCTATTCATCTTGAGCTTCAGTAATGGACTAACAGTTTCTAACGGAATAATAATAAATAACGTTCCGTTGTTATGGTAACTGGCTGACTCTCATTGGCTATACTCATCTTAAGCCCAGTGTTATGATTTTTGAATTTTTATTCAAAATGACTAAATATCTTCTGATTGCTTTTATTCTTCGGTCTTCTTATCTATGTATGAGATATTATCACAACTGTTCGTATTTTCTTTCAAAGATCATTTTGACATCCCTCAAAGCTGGGTTTGCTTATGTATTAATGTTTTGATAATTATGTTAATATTATGTAATTACATTTCTTTCTTATTTTATATCCTTAATTTAACTTTTACATCTTAATATGATTCACTAATTATCCTTAACTAGTTACTTGCCTTGGATTTTCTAACACTATAGTTAATTTCTTACAATTTGTTGATTTTGGATTTATACAGTTAGGCATTTCATAGGCCTAAATAGTAATTGGCTATATTTTCTTATTTTACACAAATTAAATATTGTTTTACCCTTATACATGTTTTGTTTTGTGTTACAAATGATTTGTTTACTTTTTGAATTGATTTGGGTTGTTTTATAATAATGGTATGTTTTCATTATTTTACAAAATCATGGCTTGTCTATTATTTTCTAATTGCTTTTCCAGTATTATTAGGTTTGTATGAATTTATCTTTTTTCTTATCTATATTGCCATTGTTTATAATTTGTCTATTATTTACTATTATCTATAAAATATAACACAACATATAGGCTTATGGTCTGTATACTTCCTTCAGCCATATTCCTTCGCATAAACTTAATTGAACAAATCTTTTAACAGTTATTATTCTACTCTTGTTTATATTGTGGTTTATTCTTATTTATTTTTTTTTTGTGACTAACATTATCACACCATTTACTTTATCTAATTAACTATCCCTCTGAACATAGGATGTTTACTGATATTGCATTTATATTCTTTACCACATTTTTTTCTTTTCTAAACTTTACTATCTAACCATGGTAACACTAATCCTTTGACTCTTCATAGGATTCCTTCCCTGAATACTATTGTATTCTTAATCTACAATTACTCTTAATCCTAATAACAACAATATTCTTATTTACTAGCACTTTTCACCATTAAACTTTAGTGTTTATCACTGGTTTTTAGGTGTCTATACCTATCAGTACGGTTTTCTATTTATTTTGGGGGTTTACATTGGCACTTTGCACTTTTTTATGGTAAGTGTTACTAGTGGGTATTCCCTAACATTAAATTCTCTTTCTCACTTAATCATGTTCACTATCTATCTATCTCTCACTTCACAATGATTAGTTATACTGTTAACAAGTTTCATATCATTATAGAGTTATTTATAACATTTAATCTCTATTTCTTTGGTTAGTGTACTTTAGTTTGTCATTACTTTATTTGATTTTAATAATTATCATTTACATTGATTATTTAGTTGATACTAATAATTATCATTTGGCTTTACTATTTCTCATTTCCTTTCCTTTATGATTTGTTTGTGTTTTTCTATATCTTCTCATTTGATTTCATTTATATTTTGTTTGTTTCCTTTTCATTTACCTTCTCATTTGATTTCATTTATTTCATTTTATTGAGTCAATCACTTGGGTTGGGTCATAGTCGTTTGTCGCGTCATAGTCATTTTATTTTCATTAGTTTAAACATTTAATATAGTTGATTCATAGTTTTTCCCTGGTGTTGGGGTGGCTTGTTTGTGTTGTAACAATATATATTACCTACTACTATTTATTATTATTTTTGTGTTAAAATTAAAATTATTAAAATATAAATAAATATATATGTATTGTATATCATACTCAATGCTCGTATTAATTCGTACCTTTAAAAATTGTGTTAGTGGTCCGCGACACCATTAAGAATTGGGTATTGGCGAGGTCACATACGAAGCAAGATAGTTGTTACGTAATTACGACGTAACGTGAAGCGTACAGAGTCTGGTTGTTACAAATTGACGCACAAACGTGTGGCTTTCAGAGCATACAAGAACTGTTTGTTACAAAATTTGTAACGATGAGTGCTCGTGTCGCTCTTTAATTATGCCCCACTGTTGTAGGTGTCAATTTGTAATGATGAGTTCTTGTCGTCCCGTGAAATTCACTTTGAGATCGTCTTCAATTTGTAACGATAAAAGTGTTAAGTTCCATTAAATTTCCAAGTTGCGTCGTATTTTCATAACGATCTGCTTGGGTCGTATTTGATCTCGCCAATACCTGTTTACCTGTTCCACTTAATTGTGATTTTCCCGTTTCTAGGTGCCAAATTGTTTGTTCGAAATGACTAAAAAGTTTTATAATTCCTTTGCTTAGCGTAACCGTATTTCTCGCCTCTCGTCGTCGGAGAAATTTAAATCTGTTTACCCGCGAAGTCTTACCAACCTGTATTTCTTGTAGAAAGAATTGTTACGGTGCTATGTTAATGAATTAAACACATAAAAATTAATTTGTGAAATAATTAACAGGTATTAACATAAGTATTGGTTTATTAATGGTCAACTCTGCTGTTAATAATTATGCTAACATGAAATTATAAAATTATATTACTTTCTTGCTTGTTATGCTCCGGCTATAAATAATTTATCACTCAGCGGTTGGCTGTGTTCTCTCGCCTTGGGTCATCGACTGAAAGCCTATTAACGTTTGCACTGCTTTATTCAGTCAAAAAGTTATTTTGATTACGGCCAAAAAAGGTTTAAAAAATGATTTTTGAAAGTACAATCCTTGACTTCAAGTTAATTAAATATACTAATATTCCTTTACAACAGTTTACTTATGGTTTAAAACAATAGTGAGTTCACTTTACAACATAGGTTAAGTTCGACTTGTGCATAAATCGTTTCTTATTTCTTAACGAGTTAATAGTGAATTTGAACAATCTTTTAATACAAGTTATTAAATATTTGAATAATTATTCAGTGTTTATTAAGTTTGAACCAAGTTTTGAAATAGTGCATAAATTCGTTAAGTGTTGTGAAAAGTCTTGTGAGTGTAGTTAAGTAATTTAGTATTATACTTTACTATTTCCTTGATGTTTGGTGGATTAATTTCATCAGTTCTGGTGTTTGAGTCGTCCTTCTCTAATATGGGTGTTATTTCTTGTAATTCGGATTTAATTTGGTTTAATTTTGTTGACATGTTCTATCAATCTTGTCTCTTCATTATTATTGCATACTTTCTTTCATCTATTTGGTTTATTTTTACTAATTTCTGTGGATCGACAATTTTATCATCTGCCCCTCTTCTGATGCTAAAAATGGACTCTTAATTCGTTTTTTAACGGTTTTCATATAATAATGTTTTGTTGTCATACCAACCAGACTACTCTCTATTGGTTGAAAGTATTTTGTACTCATTGTTATAAAGCTTGAGTTTTTGATCAAAATGAATAAATATTTTCTAACTAAGATATTTTCCTTGTATTATTACCAATCTGATTATTATTATTATCATTGACTAGCTTTTTTGATGTAGTTTATTTAGACATCAAACATGATTATGTTTTGTTATCTCTGGCCTATTTTAACATTTGGCTACTATCATTCTTTTTACTTAATTTTGTTGTTATGCTGTTTTATGCAATTATTTTGTATTTATATTGTTTCTTGGTTTGTGTTTCCTTATCTTTTTCTCTCACTGTTAACTGTTATTTGTGGATATTTTATAATTTTGTTTCACATAGTTTGAGGCCTACCCTTACCTATTCTTATTAAAATGTTTTTATTTTAATTTTACTCTTAATACTAGTTTTTTATTGTTTTGTTTTTGGGTATTTTACAATAATCATTGATTTACATTCTTTAGTATGTGACTATTAAAGCTTCTCTGACATTTTACTGCTTTCTGTAACTAATTTTATAATTTTAACATGATTTGTTCCTTATGCTTTTATAATCATTAATACTACTTATTCTTAATATTAATTCAACAATTATTATATAACATTTGAACAATTCTACTATCAGTATCATCTTCTCTGCATCTCCTTATAATATCATTACAATAACTTTAAACATTTAACATATAACTTTGACATTTAAACATTCCTTTCTCTTAATCCTTACTTCTAACTAAAAAACAATATTATTTGGACTAATATTTAATTGAATAGTATTAGTTCCTTTTTATCACTAAACTTATTTAATTATTCACTTCTTTGAGTGTTTTTACACATATTTTTGTGGTTTAAAATTTTACTAATCCACTTTCTTTAGGCACTCTCACTTCTAGATGAGTTCTTGCTTATAAGTAACTATGTTTGTCTATCTTTGGGTCACACTGGCACTTTGTAAGGTTTTCACAGTACTATTTAGTGTTTACAGTGGTTATTTTATTTCTCTAACTCAATTCACTTTGGTGTAATCACCCTTATTATATTGTTAATTGGTAAATCACTTCCTACTCCTATCATGCACTCTTGGTTCATTCTAGTTTGGTTAGTATTATTTTATTTATTAAATTTCACATTTGTTCTTTGTATCATAGTTAGTGTGTGTTATTGTTTGTTCATTTTTGTATCATTCAATATTTACTTAATTGCTAATACAATATTTTTCTTTGGGCTTGTACTTTCCCTGATTAATGGTACTTTTAATAATCTTTACTTGGAATTCATGTGTTCATTTCATTATTTCTTTTGTCATTATTTCTTTTTGTCATTGGGCCAATCACTTGGGTTGGGTCATTGTCATTTGTCTCGTATAAGTTAGTCTTTTTATTTTTCTTGATTTAAAATTGTTAATTCTTATTTTAATGCCTTTTTATTTTATATTTCTTCTCTGGTATTGGGGCTGCTTTTGGTATTGTAACATAATGCCTCTCCATCAAAATTGATCATTTTGTAAAACACTACCGGTAGCATAGTTTTTTATGAAATTATCAGTTATATATATATAATTTTTTCCTTTTTCTTCATGTTTATTTCTTCCTTCTGGTTTCTCATCTTACTTATTCCATTCCTTTTTTATTTAGTTATTTTTTAGATCTGTATTTACTTATTCCCATTAGTGCATTCTCCCTTTAATATGTAATTTCCCTAACATTTTGTAACTGATTTCATCGATTACTACCTTTTCTTCTGAGGTCAGGGGAACATCATTTCTGCTCAGTTAATTGATTGCTGGACCTATTCTCAGTCAATCTTAAATGCACCTTTTGTCATCTTGTGACTTTCATTAATAATAATAATAATAATAATATTTTGGGGGATTGTCCACTTTATGATTCTTTAGATCATTTTAACTTTTTTCTTCTCTTTCTTCCTTCCACTGTTCCTTTGCTATTTTCTGTTATATACTCACACAGTTGATTGTTTTTATTTATTTATTTGTTAATTTCATCACTTCTAACTCTTAAATAGTCTGTTTTAAGGTTTAAAATGTGAGCATAGCAATGGACAAAGAGAGTTTACAGATGAGTACTTTTAATTATGGTTTGTACTCCATTTAAATTTCCTGCATTGTTGCTGGCCCCATTATACGCTTGAGTGACTAGTGTTTCACCACATTCAAATTCAGTCAGAAACTGGCGAATGAGCTGTGGAATAGCCTGACATCAACACCTTATGTCAGTGAATCCTAAAAATCTCTCTTTTACTTTTCCATTATACACATAACACTAAACCGTAGAGAACTGTGCTTTGTTTGAAACATCTGTGGTTTCATCAACTGATATAGCTACAAAGTGTGTCTTCTTTATTTCGCTTTTTATAGCCTCTGAAAGAGCTGAGCTAACCACTTCAATGAGATCATACTGTATTCAATTAGACAGTCCCCTAAATACAGTAGACGTTCCCATATGTTCTGCAAAAATAGGGTCATGTTCAGCTCTGTTCTTTAGAAGTTATATGTAATTACCTCAATTAACTGACTTTTCTGTTTTGTCATGTTCCTGAAATGCTAATTCTTGTTTACCTAGAAAACAAACAGCATTAATTAGTCTCCTAAGAATGTGTCTATTGTTTGAACCTTCTGGTTGTGATCAGATATCTCCAATTTAAGTTGGTTATCTAACACAGTTTCTATTCTACTCTGACTGAAAGGAGCAATACACAATGATGAACGAAGATGATTTACAGTAATTTCATGACCACAAATAGAGTTAACGAGGTTTCCTAAATGCCTGAATCCAGTTTTAGCCCAGCTAATGTTCTTGTCCTTTCCAAACAACAAAAATACCAGCAAAACAGTGCATTTAGTTCAGGACTACCAGCCAACCACTCAGATTTTCTGAACATATTAGACTGGAAATGCCTAGTAAACTTTCTAGATTGTTGGGTCAAGTTTGAAAGATCTGGGGTTGGTCTACAGTTTTTATAATTTCAGTTTTTTCATTAAATGAGTAGGAAGGAAAAGGTCTTTTATTATACAAACATTGTAAAAAGCATTTAAAACAACACTTAAACTATTCCAAAATATATAAGTATAACTTCAAATATAATGCATATTGATTAAATACAACATAAATTGAACGTACGGTGCATCATTTTAAAAGGTATAACTGTAACTTCAAATGTTAAAAATGGATAACGCATATGGTTTAAATATGGTAGTCCATAAAATTTAACACGCACTGCAACACTTACATACCTAACACATGCAGTCCAACTCAACTGACGTTAGTGACCACTGCAGCGGTGGTATTCTGACTTGCTCTACGTGTGTGCGCATCTCTCTACGCCAAGCAAACTAACGCTATAAAAAATGTGCTTCACCTACAGTAGCAGTGCCAGCATCTAACATCAGTCTGCTACTTAGTCTCATTTGAGAATGCAGTGAATTTTTATTTTGGTCAATTAAAATTGGATTCAATTAAATAATAACATTGACACTAAATAATTACAATTTAGTGTGTCATCAATCATTAATGAAGGTTTTAGAATTTAAGTTTTTTCATTAAATATCAGTAAAGGAAAAAGTCTTTTATTATACAAACATTGTAAAAAGCATTCACTTGCTTTCCTTGACTGCACACCATTGATAATAGGGTATAGTTGTTTGTGTTAATTTGATTCAACAAATCAGATTATTTAATATAAAAATTGTATTGGTTGATAAGAAGAAAGTCAACTATTAGCTTGCCAACTTCTATCAACTTCAGCTGTGTAAACAGATTTTAAAGTTTATCTGAACATATACTATCCAACTATGGTGATATATTTTGGAAGTCTTGTCTCGGTGGTTCATCTCCTTCTCTAATTACTCCTTCATCCACTCTTCTTCTCAACTGGTCTCTGTGTTGTTTGACAACATTGCCGTTTTGCAGTTGAATTTTATAGGAGACTTGTCCCGTACGATTGTGAATATGTCCTTCCAGCTATTTTTGTCCTAATGGATTGTAATTTCTCAAATAAATCAAAGTAGCTCTTGATGTTTTCAAGATGTAAAAGCAATAATTTTTAAAAGATTCACTTATAGGCAGGACGAGGAAACTAATGTAAGACACAGTTTAAGGTTCAAATAAAAATAAAATTACAAAATAGTATCAGTGAATTATACAAGTTTGCTCAAACAACCTCAGTATTTTGTGTATGTTGGTAAAGAAGAATACATGTGTCTTTGTATGACATTTATAACCCACTAATAATTAAATTCTTTCATATCCCAGGTTTCAAATTTTTTTATGTATTGTGGAAGCCATTATATGGTAAGGTCCAGTTTCACTATTTTATTTTACTGTAATAATAGTTATCTCAGTTAATTTAAAAATTATTATTAGAGTCTATGACAATACAAGACATGTGCATTTGTTACATCTTGTCATACACTAAAAAAAATGTTTTTTGTGACTTGATTGCAGACGTATGATACCTGCAACTGTTAAAACTGTAGTAATTAAATATTGTAAATGTTTGTTAGTGACCTCATATGAAGACATGTCATTAGTAATTGATGTAATATATTAAACAAAGTAATGTCATACTGTGTTATGATTTCATAATTATTTTAAACAAAAAGTGTAGATATTATTGAAACATATTTTCTGTGGCTGAATCTGTGATGATAAATCAACAAATAAAAAATGTCAGTTTTTGATGTTTTCTATAAAATAATGAACAAAAGTTATAATCAACAAAAAACAAACTGTTTGAATTATAAAATATGTTTACAGGTGCAGTTTCCATATGATGGCCCTTGCAGAGAACTACCAGCTGAAGTGGCACAGCCATGGTATTCACTTGCACACATCCATAGCAACATTACATCGATCAGAATCTTTTTCAGATGTTACATTAGCAACTGCTGATGGACGTTATATAGCTGCACACCGTTTTATTCTCTCAGCATGTAGTTCTTATTTACATCAGCTGTTTATGGTTGGCACAGCTGGTAATAATCAAAATTCTAACCTAGTAATTGTACTTCCTTCTGAAATCAGCCACCGTACTTTGAGTATATTGCTTCAGTATATGTATAGTGGTGAAGCAACTGTTAGTAATGAACAGTTAAATGGAGTTTTAAAGGCAGGTGAGATTCTACGAATTAAAGGTCTTTATCACAACAGTAAAGACAAAAGTTCTCATAATAAGCTTGGGGGTATCCTCACACAGCAGAATCATATTGATGTAGTGAACAATGAAGCTGACAAAAGATTGACTGAGAAAAACAAATTAGATGTAAAAACTCCATACAGTAAAGAATCTGGTTCACTAAGTAAAGATAATCAAAAGAAATCAGAAAACAGTACTGTAACGAAGAAAGGAAAATTAGAAGAAAATGCAGTTGGAATAGATGAAAATATAGAAAATCAGAAAGAAAATGCACATGAGAAAGAGAAACAAGTTGTAGATGACAAACGAGCTGACTCAATAGCTGCTATTGAAGAAAACATGCAGATTGAATTGTTAGTAAAAGAGGAACCTCTAGAATGGGAAGAACAAGAAGAAGATATGGGAGATCAGGATGTTAACCACTTGATAACAAAAATGATTGTTAAACCTGTGAGTATGATAACTTACATAATACACCTTTGTTATTACATAACATATGTTTTAAAAGTTAATAAACTGTATTTAAACATATCATATTTATTACCATGTAGGAAAATATATGCTATAAAAGAATGTGTACATATTTGCTCTATAAGTCTAAAAGTAGCACAAAATAAGGAACAATCAAAATAGTGAATAAAAATTACAGTGTAGGAGTAAACATTTATACACAGAGAAAAATCAGTTTAGCAACACAATATATTATCAACAAGATGCCCTACCACTAGGTATTCTTTATCTATGTAATATAAAATATTTGTGCATATTTTAAAAATAATCTCCAGAAATTACTATCTCATTAATAATATTACTTAGTTCCAAGAATATACAGAGTGGAATTATCTTGTTGTTGCATCCTCTTCGTTCACTTTATTAATTTAATAATATATATATACTTTCACTTATGAACTTACTTTTGTCACTTCCCTCGAAACGTTTGGGAAGTGACAAAAGTAAGTTCATAAGTGAAAGTATATATATATTATTATACACAGTGGAATATAAAAGATGTCCTTACTATATGTATTCAGATTATATGCATCAATATAAGAAAATATCGGTATGGAGAACCATACATGACTTCCATGTTCTAAAATTTATATTTAAAATCAGTTTTGAAATGAAATATTTCATAGAAACTACTTCTTTCCACTTACTGCTTCAGCCTTAACCACAGTACTGTGGTCACTAACGTATACCACCTCACGTTATCGCACTCGATTTTCACTGATGATGGAACTCGATGGCACTGCCAAAACATCTGGTTTTGCAGAAAACTTTGGTCTACGGCCAAACAGGTCGGGAAGGAATTTTAAGAACAAACTACTTCTTTGTTGCCGATAACATAGTACATACATAAAAAATTATCCCCTCCCCCTTCAACTATAATTTTCATTTATAGAAAATTACTCCCACCCCGATCAACTAGCCTCTTCATTTACAGATATTTCATCTACGTTTCTACAGTGCATTATTAAGATCTTCTTATCAGGATACTTTATTTATCAAAATTAAGTACTTTACTCTTGTTACAACAAAAAATGTTTCAGGTAAACTACCCTTTCCCCCTAACTACCCTACACTAAACTACCCTTTCACCAAAATCAATAGGCCTTGAGTCCTCTACAACACAGGCACATATTGTAAAGACGAACCTAGTGATAAAATTGTATTAATTAAAAGTGGTATGTGTGGTGTTTAATGCAAATACACAGACTGAATTGGACAGAACAGTGTTGTTAAATTATATTTCAATACAAATAAATAAAATTATCTATCTTCCACCTACCTTATATTTTGCCCTCTCATCCCAGAATCCGTCACACGAACGTCGAGATGCAAGAGTGATTTAAAGGTTATATGAATAACTGACGCAACTCGCCTTTTGTGAAGAGAAACAAACTAAATTTTATTTTTATTCTTTAAATTTTTTCAACTTCAAATTATTCTTTATTCATTTCTGTATCTTAAAAAAAAAACAGTCTATTACTTCTAGCCGAACTTTAAATTAAATACAACTTTCTTGAAATAATTGAAACATTATCTGGTACCACTAAACTTACTTAAAACATCTTACCTTATTATAAACAGCCCAGCCTGCCCACTCTCACATTCACACCATAACAAAACAAAAACCCCCTTTTATTTATTTAGAAGCATTGGTTGGATACATTGTGCAATACCCTTGCCGGCAACGAGGGGTATCTCCGAAGTCGTGGCTATTCACTTACGAATTTAGTTGTGGGTCCGAAATAGTTTATGACTTCATCTTCTCTGCCAAAAACTACAATCACCTTCACATTTTTTAATAACTGAAACTCACTTTTACTTGATATTCACAATTTTTTAATGAGCCCTGTTTGGGCCGGCTGCCTGCGCAGGCGAGCTTCAGTAAGAGAACTGGGAAGAGCCTTCACCAAAACCCTTCCACTTTTCAATTCTTCGACAAGGCGGAAACCAAAGCCTTGTGTACCAAAGTCATTGTTACTGTTCAGCCAACACATGTGATTTTCGTGTGTTGGACGTCGACGATATTGGTGTCCAGAGGTTTACGTCACTGTAGTGGGCGTGACTTAAACTTATATCCTCCAGCTCGGACCACGTGCGAACAAAACCTTCGTCTCCAAGCCATTTTGTTTCAAACAACTCGTCATCATTTAGGCGCTCCGCAGATGTTGGTGCTTGCGCGTTTGTGTGCGGGTGTCACACAGACATAAAACCCCTGGTCTTATACCACGCCAGATCCTCAACCGATATGTTCCCCCTTACCATGCACACTGGGCTGCCTTTAGCAGTTACTGGGCTCGTACATACTCTTATAATACATTTTTCAAATTCAAAATATTTATCATTAAATCAAATTCATTTAAGTGACCTTCTAAAATCAAAAATCTGTTACATAATTCATCACTCTATTAATTCTCTTCACTATTATTCATAACCAGAAAAACAAATAAATTGAACATCTAACTACACATGAACTCATTTATCCTAACCTTGGATTAGACATACATACTAAACAATACAATTCAATAAACAACACTAGTAATACACCTAAACAATAATACACTGGAAATTCAAAACATCAGTTAGATGGCAGGGACAAAAATAATTTTTGTTTTTTCCAGAAAGATTTAAAATTATTTAAATCGATTACACGACAAAATTTGCATCACTTCCTTGCCAAAACTGGTCTAGTTTATACCCTCAACCAGGGCTGTAACAAGGTACTCCTGCGCCCTTTGCAATTTTGACAAAGCTGCGCCCCCAACAGTGGTGCCGATCTCCCCCAAGCCCTATGTCGCTTCCCCCCCAACTCCAGGCTCGATTACCAAAAAAAAAAAAAAAAAAAAGCTCTTTTTATATTGTACTGTGATTCGTGGATGTCTCATCACGTGATACACCATGCAGCCCCCTTAAGCAAGCTTTGACGCAAATTGCGACAAGGAAATACGTTCTCACATTCTATTCGGTATTTTTGTAATAGTAAATTTCATACAACAGTAAAAAAAATTCATAACTTTAGTCGGTGCTTTAGTTCTATAATTTATCTCGATTTTTTTTACACAGGACTTCAGGACTTGCACTTACAACATTCTGTTGTTGTAACTGCAGGTACCATTTTTTTGGCTCTGGGGGCTGGTAAATAACAAATTGAAACTCTTCAGTAAACAAATATATTGCTTTTACAAATTGTTACATACAGTATACAGCAGAAAAGCCATGGAACTAAAACTTTACCTTTCTTGCTTTCAGCAAGGCAAACTCACTAATTATTTCACTAAAATCAAGTTTTGAAGCAATCTCATATTCTATGGACAGGATAGCTAAGTTTGTCAATCTGTTTTCACACATACTTGACCGTAAGTAGTTTTTGATTATCTTCAGCTTGCTGAAAGTACGCTCGCAAGGCGCCACACTGACGGGCATTGTCAAAAATATCCTCAATGCTATTTCTTCGATGTTTGGATAAGCATCTCTTAATCCATAGTTTGAAATAACTTTCAGAATATCCAAATGGGAAGCCTTGTAAATGTTCTTCACCAGCTCTTTTGCATGAAACTTGAAAGCAGCTACTTCATTAACTAGCTCAACTCTATCAATGTCTCTGCTATATATCGCACCAAGATCAGCTGCACACTTTTCAAGAAAAGAAACAGAGCATTCACTTAAGGACTTTCCTGACAAAAAACTGAAGTCTGATGAAACTGTGTGGTAAATGTGTGCCCTTTTTTCCATTTCACTTACAATTCTATCAAATACAGTGTAACATTCTATCTCAAATGATTTATCAGAACTCAACAAGTGTGCTTCATCTTCAGCCGTCTCCCCAGCCATCCTCTTGACTTTCCTCAGCCTCTTAACAGCAAAACTGCTTTGGATGGCCATGGAATCACAAATAGCTTTGGCTTTTTCTGTGTATTTTTTAATTCCTTCTTTACGTAGGTCTTCAACTTTTTTTGCCAAACCTGAGAGCAAACTTGATGCTACGTCAAGAGTTGTGCCCTTTCCTTGCAGTGACTTGTTGGTGCAGTCCAAACTTATCAAAACATCAGACCACATCTCTAAAAGGCACACAAATTCGTAATCAATTTGTCTAAGAAGTTTCATAGCACCAGACAGTGTGTCAGTGTTCCAGTCGTTGTCTTTATCAGCCATGTTTTGTAAAACTTTGTGTACAGATGATAAGTTCTTCTTAAGAGCTGTCACAGCTTGACGCCTGGAAGACCATCTTGTATCACAATGTCTCTTAAGGGTAGTTTTGAGACAACCAATCAAAGCCTCCCACCTTAAGGTAGAGCTACTAAAGAAGTTGAAAAACTCCAACACATTTCCAAAAAAACTTGTCATCATAATTGACACTTCCGCGGCGTGCACGCCAACGAGGTTAAGACTGTGTGCTGCACAAGGCACAAATTTAGCAAGGTCGTTTAGTTGGGATATGTGCGCTTGAACGCCTTCATATTTTCCTGCCATGTTTGAGCCGTTGTCAAAGCCTTGACCACGACAGTTCTGAATATCCAAGCCGTCATTGTTTAGCTTTTGCAATATTTCTTGTGATAACCCTCTTCCTTTTTTCTGGTGACTTATGATGAAGTCCACAAAACTTTCTTCAACTGAGCATTTCCCATCCTTAATGTTAACATACCTTATTATTTCACTCATTTGTTCTAAATGTGCTGTGTCCGGGGTGCAGTCAAACATAATAGAGAAATACTTAGCACTTTTTACATTCTTCAGTATTTCAGATCGAACCTTATTTCCCAAAATGTCTATGACCTCATTTTGAATTAGAGGTGAAAAATAGCTTGTGACATGTTTTCCACTTTTAACATTTTCTATGTGCTTAGATAGTTGAGGATTGTAGTGACTAATAAGTTCTAATGTACTCAGAAATACACCACAGTTGCTGTCACTGATCGAATCGGAACCTCCTCTTAAAGGTAAGTTATTCCTTGCACAATGGAGAATTACATCCACAATACATTTGAGAACATTGCACCACTTTTCTGCTTCAGCTTGTATCAATGTTTGATGTTCTGCATCAACAGATCTACTAGTTTTCAGTCCAATTTCTAATTCTTTCCAATCGACATAAGAATGTCGGTGAGGTATCGACCTTTCGTGATTGACAATAAATGGGTTCAAGTGTCTCCAATCATTGAATCCCTCATCAATATTAGAGAAAGCAGATTTGTCCTTTTTGTCATCTTTTGAAAAGAGAAGGCAAGGGAAACAAAACAGTGCGTCCTTAGACTGGCTGTACAACAACCATTGCCTTTTTACTTTTTCCCCGTTTGGTAGAATTTTATAAACCCATTTCTGAGAAAAGTGTCTTCCATCATCTGCACAGGGGAATTTGTAGCTATCTAAGTCAATTGTTTGTGGGCCTCGTTCAACAAGTTTACAACGAACTGTGTCTGATCGAAAATTTGCTGGCCATTTTTTGGGATCCTCGTAGATAATTTCTATTCCCACATCAGTAGTATTTAATGCATCATTTTCATTATAATTAGATGTGCAAGATGTGCTGGGTTTTTCAAGATCAGTAGATTGCCTGCCCATTGTGGAATGACTTAGCTCAGGATCACTTCCTTCTTCAAAATCAATGACGTTTGTGACGAACTCCATTGGAGTGATCTGGCTGTGGTTGTCTTCTGAAACAGTCTCAGTCTTGCTATCTTCTTTTTCATTTTCTCCTTCCTTTTCTTCTTGGTCGTCTTCTTTTTCTTCTTCTTCTTCTTGAAATGCATTACTATTACTGGCACTATCACTTTCACCTACTTCTTTCTCTTCATTTCGCAGCCAATTTCCAAGCGCCGATGCTAATTTTTCGTCGTCTTCTTCTTTTCGTTTTTTGATTTTTTTTAATTCACTTCCAGAAGGTTTTTTTGGCCCCATTTCTGAAACAAACCATTCCCATTTAATTTACATTGTATCACAGTTGTAAATGGCTGCCATTTAAAAACTACTTGACCGATCTCAAACATTAACGAACTCCGCCTAGATATTGTGCCCACTGCCCAAGGACCTGTGTGCCAAGTTTGGTCATAATTGGTAAATTTGTTTGGGCGCTGCCGCTGTCATTGTCATTGTTACAGACACACAGACGGCCAAAAAGTTTTTTTGAATCCTGAGTAATAGGATTACACGGAAAACGCGAAGCACTGTAAATACAAGTGAGCCTCTCGCGGTAAGAAAAAAGAAACGATGTCTGCGACGTTTTAATGCTATCACCGAATTTTTCGGTGAACGCAACTGTCGGCACTGAACATAAACAGGAAATATTACGAAATTCGTGTTTATGTTCAGTGCCGACAGTTGCGTTCACCGAAAAATTCGGCGATAGCGTTAAAACGTAGCAGACATCGTTTCTTTTTTCTTACCGCGAGAGGCTCACTTGTATTTACAGTGCTTCGGGTTTTCCGTGTACGCGATCGCTCATCCAATTATAAAAATAAAATTGATACCATATTCATGAAACTTGTGATTGAAATATTTACGTAAACTAATTTTGAAATCGGGACTATTTTAGTCAGCAGACTTGCGCAACAAAATCAGCTGACACTTGCTGAAAATTGGACATTTACAACCACGACCATTTCCGCTAAAAATGAACCAATAGGAATATAAGTTATACCAATGGAACGGGCCCGTTCTTCTTCTTTCTTCCGGTATTTTTTTTATTTTCTGTAGGTCTAGAAAATTAAACGGCGAACACAGTGATATTAGTTAGGCCTATTTGGCTTTGTCAGTCTGGCAGTAAAGACAGAACGAATGTTGGGAAATTATTTCTGACAGCTGGAGTCAAGTTTCGCACGGTAACCTCCATTGATTGTTTGATTCACTGACGTTTTCGTGATGTTGAAGAGTAAATAGTATAATTAATGTATTGTTTTGCAATAATACCGTGTTATAATAATAATAATAATAATATGTAGTGTTTTCAAAAACTGTACAAAAAGGGAAAAAATAGGCCACCACGGGGAATAACATGCGCCAATTCTAGGGTTAATGTAGACTAAGCTATGGTACATTTTATTGAAATCATTCTTACCCGTACAACAGAAGCAACGCCAACATCAACAAGTAACAACACAAACACTATAAGTGTCGTCTAATCGCTGAGTGTGAAAATCACTTAGTTCACAAATTACAATAGAAAATAATACCAGCGGCTGTAATTACACTGAGTCTCAACAAAACCAACAGAACAAACTAGAATAGAGCAATAGATTGACGTGGCCGTGGCAGGCGTGGGGGGAGGGGTATGAGTATGAGTAATATTCAAGTTATGACAAGCTTGCTAAAACCAACGAATATAGACGTTACTAGAAGCACACTTCTGGGTTATTAAAAGCGTAGTTGAAACAATGCTACTACTTTTTGTATAAAAGAGTGGTAGATGAAAAACATGTTTGTAATAGGCCTAATAAGACGCATGTTCTTGTATATTTTAAAATTCTTTTGCGCACTGCATAATAAATGAATGCATCAAAAGTGCATTTTTTGAGTAGGCTGCATATATTTGATTCATTCCTTCGTACCCAGTGTGTCAAACAAATGTGAAAAAATTTTGGAGGTTGTGTCTAGTCTAACCCCTACAAACATTTTTTCATCTACCACTTTTTATCTGATAAGTTGTAGCTTTTTCCAATTATATATTAACGAAAATGTTTGAAATTTACTAAATTTCGCGGTATAATACAAAAAATTACTTGGAAACGCCAGCGCCATCTAGTTGCCGGGGTGTTGAACTACGGTTTATCACCCCAGAAAGCTGACCCCACTCGCTCCATAAGAAGTGTTCTTCTAGTTACGTCTATATTCGTTGCTAAAACCAAGAAGGCGCAGGTGCAGTGCAGTGACCCAGTGACTGACACATCAAGGGATGGGCGGAGGGGAAGGGATTTTCGCTTTGCGCCTGGCCCGACTCCGCGCCCATCAGTAGGGCAAGGTCCAGTGCAGTTACTAAATTTACGTAGCTGCTTTTTGTTTATTGTATAATAGACACAAATATAGACAGTTCACGTACAGTAACTTTTAACAATCTGAAACTGAAAGATTTTTTCCAATAGCGTGGAGTTTTTATTTGCTTGACAAATTGTACCAATCTAACTCTAAAAAAAGATATTTTTCATGGTCAATTTTGCGCCCTCTTTGTACCTGCGCCCTTGGCGGGGGCACATCTCGCCAACGCCTAGTTACGGCCCTGCCCTCAACCATCAGCTGATCAAACTGGGTCAAGTCCACAACCTTGACCTACATAGGTTATACATAGGCTACATCATAAAATACATTAAACATCTTTAAAAATTCTATCTTCAAACACAAAAACATAATAAAATATGACATTTAAAATTAACATAGTATTATCATACTTAACAATAAAATTGACATTTAAATTACTCAAAATTACACGTTTTACAACTTTACATTATTCTCAAATTCTATTAAAATTTGTCACTTGTTTCAATTAATTTTTTCATTTCAACTGTGACTCTCTTTCTTTAACATTCTTGATCTCCTTTAGTTTGGGTGATCTAATTATTCACAATAACTTGATTGTATCAACTTGGCATTTATATATACTCTTAATCCCCTCCTGACTCTAATATCACTAACAGCTTTAACTAACATGACACCCATCTCTATCAAAAACATCTATCAAACATTCACTAAACCCAGCTTACTACTCAACTCATATCGCAACATTCTACCCTTATATATAAAAAAATACTCTCTAACCCTTTGTACTCAGGATGTGTGTTTCCCTCCCAAAGCTCATTCCCTTATCTGGTTCCTGGATTTTATTCCTAGGCAACCCTTTCCGGCGCTAAACGGTCCCTTCCTGTCCCAACACCTTACGTTGCGGACTCCTTATCACACCACCCCCTTTACAAAATTCCCATCAACTCTAATTACTCTCCCAATACAATACTCTCATTTACAAAATATCTCCACTTATTTATTACATCAATATATCAATCAATACTCTACATATATTCCCCATAGCTACTGTGTCACCATTACATCTCAAATTCTACATTACATTATTCACAACAATACTATTCATTTCTATTACCCCTTTAAGCTCAACATGGACTGATCTACATGTCCTAACAAAATATTAATCACCCAAAATCTACCCTTTTTTTTTATTTCTTACACATCATTTAAAATTCTTAACTATATCAAATTACATCCAACCTTTAAATCAAAATCTTTTAACACATTAAAATCATTATATTCAAACATTAGTTACCTTGGAAATTTACAAACAATTTATATGTGACATTCTACAGCGGATCAGCTGATTTTCTAGGCAAGGTGAATGACCTTTGTTCAAAATGCTACACAAAATTATATAACAAAAAATACACAACACATATTTATAATTCTTATATTCTAACACAACAAACTTAATGACCCACTAAAACATGATAACCAAAATATGATAAACATCTACAGTATCCCTTTTCTCAAATCAAAACAATTAGTTAATTACTCCAAGAGCGAGTTGTCATTGTTAAGTTACAATATTTTAATTCATTTCTCCCCTGAGCAACCACCCTGCCACACACACTATTATTTTTTTGCTGGTGGACTGTTGCACCCATTTGCTTCCACAAGGACGGCATAGGTGGAGGAATTTAACATCTCCGTGTCCTTGCTTCAGCGTTACATTGGAAATTATTTGGATATCATCATATCCATGTTACAAATTTATACGCCCTTAAAACGGGTCTACCACCTGGCCTTGCTGTTCCTACTCGAACAGAGTGATAGCTGCTGTTCCATAATTCCGGGGATTTCCCCTAATGTCACCCCCCATCAATTTCAAATATAAACCAATTTCAAGCCAGCTATGGTCAAGGTTCTTAATTTATGGCCATAGCTGACCGCTAGCCAAAACCACGATTAGTGCTGGTAAGGCAGTAATCGCCCGAAAAGTCGGGGAAATCAACTCTAATTTCAGGCATGTTCTCTTAGTCATTATTATACACGGCACGGCAATCTATCAGGATACAATATAAAATTGTATAAAAGGGTGTGCCGTGTATTTTACGCCATTTTGGCCTCCGATGGAGGTAACACTCTCTGTTACCCCCAACACTTATCGCTACCTACGGTGGCACATGCCACCACCGTACTAGCCACTTAATAACTAAACTAACCCGTCTACCTTTGCAGTTTCTGCACTCCCTAAGTATAGCACTTCTATTAACACCACACAACCCCCCAAAATTACCCCCATGTCTTGCATGACAACAAGTTTCTATTTTATTCTACACACTTCTTCATGTCTCAACTCTCACTGGTACTACAAACTTTACAATTATACTCGGTCATTTCTTTACACTAAATAAAATACAGCTACTGATATAAATTTAAATGCATAAACAATCCGAACTATACAACAGTAAAATTTTTTACACTTAGGAGGCTAATTCTTCTTATCATTAATAGTGAGTCTGTGATCGCCGAAAATGGGGTTCTGCCGCGCCTCGACTTGGAACCAGGCAGACACACTACGTGAATTCACGTCCCCTTTTTTAATCCCTTTATCACCAGATCTATTCCTCTTATTTTCCCATTTATTCCAACCCGCCATCTGCCTCACTCAAAGCCCAGGAGCCACAAAACTCAATCTTTTCAGATTACACTGGAACTGCGGTCAGTGGCTAAATTTGGTTTCGCCACTGACACTAAAATTTTAATTTGCATGCACTGCCTTTCATATATATATACATAGCCTCCATTATTTACAAACACTCTGAGGCAGTGCAGGTACGTGACAGGTACACCTGGCCGCTGCACCTTGAGTGTATAAAAAAAATAATTTATGTCACGTACCTTTAGGGGTCCCCCTCCCCATTCAAAATGTGGTGTAAATTTCAAATTTTTACCAATTTTCGTGGAGCTGGACCATCATTGTTTCACCACCCGAAGGAAGATCCTCCAACCATGGCCCGCCTCCAATCGCCGAAAACCACAGCCAGGACTGGTAAGGTCGTGACCGCCAGAAAATGGGGGAGGATCCCTTCTGAAAACATAAAACATTCAATTAAAATTCATACCTACATTGATAAATTGTTAAAACTCCTGTGATGACCAATACAACTTCAAATTTGTAGCATTGTGTGTCCCAACTATCTCCCTCGTCTCTCTGTTCTGTAACACATATGAATTCTTCATTTTAACTTCTATTACCTCGTACGGCCCCTCGTAGAGTAAGAAAAACTTCTTGATCTCTTTATCCTGAGCACTCGATAAATCATGTCGCCGTACTAATACCAGCTGTCCAATCTCATACTGCATCCACTTACCTTTCATATCATGCCTCAGTTTTCTCTTCTCCCCCTTTGTTAATAAATTTTCATTCGCCAGCCTAAGCTTTACATCACGATCAATAATATTGGTTTCTGGTGGATACTCAAATAGTTGCTCCAAAATCCTTGGTGGATGCGTCCCTCGTATTAACTCGTAAGGTGTGAATCCCGTCGACTCGTGGGTGGTGCAGTATAGCCAGTCTTTAATCTTCTGAACTTATAGTGGCCACTCGCTGTGTTTTGCGTGGCAGTATGCTCTTAAGATTCGGCCTATTTCTCTCATGACTGTCTCTGCCTGGTTGGACTGCGGATGATACACTGCGGTGTGTTTTGGGATGATACCTTCCCATCCGAGAGTCTGGCGCCATTTTCCACTGATGAACTGTGGTCCGTGGTCTGACAGGATTACCTTTGGCTTCCCAACATTGATCATGTAGTCTCGTGTTATCTTCTCACTCAGCACCTTACTCGTCGCTCTCTTCACACTATACAATCTGACATATTTTGAAAAAGTATCAAGTACAACGAAAATATACATAACACCACCCCTACCCTTTGGCAATGGGCCGTACAAATCCACTGCTTCTAAATCAAATGGTTTCTCCACCTTAATGTAATTTAATTCCCCTTCTACCCTATAATTCACAACTTTGGATTTCTGACATAGTTCACAAACTCTAAGTATTTTTCTAACATGTTTTTCCATATTTCTAAATAGACAAGATTCCCTTAATACACTCACACACTTCTTTGCCCCAAAATGTCTGTATCTATAGTGACAGTCCCACACTATTTTTTCTATCAATCCTTCAGGTATAACTAACCTCCAATCCCTTTCTCTCCCCTCTACTTTTTTAAACAAACTCCCATTAAACACCTGAAAATATTGTCTATACCCCAATTCATCTAATTCTGACTCTACACTGGTTATAATTTTATTTAGTTTACTATCGTCTCTCTGCATTACGTTTATATCTTTTAACTCTTCCCCAAAAAGTTTATCTTCCCTGGATAGTCTATAAAATTCTATTTCCTTAATATCTCTACCAGTTCTATTTCTATCTGTGTCTACCCGTGATAGTGTGTCTGGCACCCTGTTCTCTACCCCCTTAATGTATTCCCAAGAAAAATTGTACTCTTGGAGAGCTAACACCCACCTGGTTATCCGGCTGTGTGTGAGCTTGCATGTGTTCAGGAACAACAGCGCTTTATGGTCCGTCCTGATGATGGTGTTACTGCCCAGCAGATATGTCCAGAACTTTTTTACTGCAAATACTATACTGAGGAGCTCCTTCTCTGTGGTTGTATAGTTGCGTTCTGACGCTAACAACGTCCGGCTGGCGAAAGCAATTGTATGGTGTTCTCTCGCCTCGTCCTCTTGATACAGTTCGGCTCCGAGTGCTATATTGCTAGCGTCTGTCTATAAATAAAAATTATTATTGAAATTTGGGTGGTTCATTAAAATCATATCGGTGAACTTATTCTTAATTTCGCAAAACGCTTCTCTTTCATTTTCCCCCCATTTCCATTGTTTGTTCTTCTGCAGCATGGCGCTAAGTCTTGCCGTCGTCTGAGCGTAGTTTCACTGGAACTTCCTGTAAAAATTACACAGACCAAGAAAACTTTGTAATTGCTTTATGTTCTTTGGCTCCAGGAACGTCAGGATGGATTCTACTTTGTCCGGATTAGCCCGTATTCCTCTAGGTGTTATGATGAAGCCTAGAAAATGTATTTCGGTCTGCAAAAATTTTGATTTATCCCAATTCACAGTTAAACCTCCCTGGTATAATTTCTCCAACACATACACTAAATGTTCTACATGCTCGTCAAATGTTCTGGAATCTATCAGAATGTCATCCACATATATAGTCAAAAAATCTAAATTATGAGGCTGCAAAATTTCATCAAGACACTTAATAAAACTAGCTACACTGGTGTTCAATCCAAATGGCAAGCGAGTAAACTGATAATTTTTTCCGTTAAATAAAAATGCAGTATACTTGCGACTATTTTGGGCTAGCGGTACCTGCCAGTAACCTGCCGTCAGGTCTAACGACGTCATATATTTCACCCCACTAAACTTCTGAAAAATTTCCTCAGTCGCCTCAGGGGACTCTCTATCAGGAATAATAATTTGGTTTATTTTTCTCGCATCAAGGCATAATCTAACTCTCCCGTCTTTCTTTATGACTACCACTAGAGGATTGGAATAGGTTAATACCGACCTCTCTATAATACCGCCCTCTAACATTCTATCCAATTCTAACTGCACTGCCCCCCTTTTTGAATATGGTACCGGATAACTACGTTGTACATATGGTGCATGCTCCCTCACCTTTAGTTCACACTCATAACCTTTTGCCCTTCCTGGTTCCCCGGCAAACACTCCCCTATAATCATAGACTACCCACCACAACGCTTTACGTTGAGAACTCCCCATTGTGCCACCCTCACCACAAAATTTAACCGCTCTATCCGCCCATATTCTCTCCTCACTCTCATCACTCACTCTCTCTCTACACATATTCGTACTAAATTCCATATCCCTGTCTATGGCCCTATTTGGTATAACCCTTATACCCGAAATCTTTACTGTATCTAATACCCGTTCAAAATTAACTATTATTTATTTACCCTCATTGTTCAATTCTAAAATTCTCATTCTAAAATTGATGACCGCATTATTCCTGATCAGAAAATCATTACCCAATATTACTTCTAAGTTTAAGCCCCTTACAACTAAGAATGTATTCTCATAACTTTCATCATTTATTAACATATTCAACTGGACTTGTGTTGTAACTCGTTTACTTCTAACACCCGTAATGCCTACAATGGTTACCCCTGCCACTGGCAAAGATGGAATATTTTTGTTAGTCTCTCTTAATTTATTTAGTACATGTTCAGCTATTACGGATACTTCACTACCTGTGTCTATAAGTGTCAAGACTGGCTTACCTTCTATTTCCAGTTTTACCTCCGTCAACCAAGCTTCTGGTCTCATCGTTCCCGCCTCCTCTTCTTCCATCAATTCAGTAGCCATGTCCGTGTGAATTGTGTGATTCTTGTATTTACTTCCATGGACCCCGCAGTTATCCATCGACAATGGCCGGGCCTCCTCATCCATTGTCCTCATTAGTTTCCCGTCCTCTCAACTGTATTTCTGGGTGTGTACACTCTTCCTGTGTGCTGATTTCCTCCTTCGTTTCTTGTATTCTCTGCTCGTCCTTCACCGTTTCTCTGCTGTGTGTTGTTGAATCTTTGCTGCATCCTCAGCTGATGACCAGGCCTCGCCTTCCTACATCTATAACAAAAATTACAGTCAGCATGACTTTCCACCAGACACCCATCACATTTCCACATCGGATATCGTCTGTTTGGCTCTCGACCATCATGTGTAGTTCCCCCGTTTTGTCCTCCTCTTGGTGCATAATTTCCTCCATTGTGTACATTAGGTTGTTGTGTACGTCTGCTGTCTTCCTGGTCCTTAATATTCTGAAAAACATCCAATATTTTTTCTAACTCATTTATGTCACTTACCTCTCTCGTCATCAACGTGATCTGTACCTCTCTCGGTAAATGTTTGCTGATGTGGCGTACAAACGACTGGAATGGCAACGGTGGTTCTAAGTATTTTGCTTCATTAAACAGTCTCATCGTATAGACTGTAATATTACGGTTGTTTCTCCCAAAGTTCCCTGTTTCCATTATTTGACTTTGCAAGATCTCCTGCTCCTCTTCCAACCAGTATTTATTACGAAAGGCTGTTTCAAAATTTTCATACCTCTCCCATTCATTCCTATGTATCTCCGCCCATATCTCAGAATTACCCTTAAAGCATTTCAAAATTTTTATAAGCTTAACTTCCCAACTACTACCATTAAATTTGTTAAATTCCCGTACTCGATTTAAAAATTGCATTGGATGCACTCTACGGTTCTCACTACAAAAAGTCTCAAGTTCAATTTCATTATTTACATCTCTTGTGATCAATATACGTTCAGTAACATTGCTTAATTTTTGGTTTATTACTAAACTTAATTCATCTTTCACATTACTACTGCTCTGTTCAATTGAATATAATTTTTTATCATTACTACATTCAGACTGCATGCTATTTTTGTTATTACATTAATTGATTCATTTAACGCCTGTATTTCAGTTTTACAGGTATTCTCAATTTCATTGATTTTCATGTCTGTATTATTTTTATGCTCATCAATATTTTGATTCATTTTTTCCATCTTAACCGCTACACTATTAAACTTATATTCGTTTTCAGTATTACATTTATTTATTTTAAATTCTATTTCATTATTATATTCATTCACTGAACTTACCAATTTTTCATTATTCTCATTCATTTGTTTAGCAATTCTTTCTGACATATGACTATCTATCTCATTAATTTTAATGTCTAAGTTTGTTATTGAACTATCTACTTTAGTATAATTTACTGGCAAATTCTTCATTATTGTTTTCAAAACGCTTATTGATTTCATTAACATGGTTTTTTAACTCACTGAAATTGCTTTCGCATTTTACTTTTTGTTCATGTATTTCGCTTTTCAACTCGTCAAATTTATCATTGAAATTATTATTTTGCACGTCAAAACGACTATTTATAGCGTCAAATTTGCTATTCTGTACGTCAAAACTACTCTTGACTTCGCTAACGTCACTGCTCAATTTATCAAATTTATTATTCAAACTTCACAGCGTGCTACATAGATATTTCATCATATTATTTTCAGGTTGATTACTTTCCTTAATTAATTTTGGGGTCATCTGAATCCCCGAATCATGTATACTATCTGTTTCATTCGTACTACTTTTACTCATCGTTTTGTCGTCTTGACCTACATTCGGAGTTGAATGTACTTCAAGGCTACTCATAACAGCTGATTCATTAAATTCAGCCATTTCACTTACCGTACTTTCATTATTCTCTGACATTTTTGAATTGTAAATTTATCACATTTATTTTATTATACTGTATTTTAACACTTCTTATTTTACATACCTTAGGTATTCATTAGGTCTTAGTTACACATAACCTAATTTTTCGTATTTTTTACGTATTCTTAACTCAACCCCAAATCACGCTTGCATCTGTTGTAGGTGTGGAATTTTAATACAATTCAATTAATAAAATTCGTCCCTGTTCGGGCGCCATTGTTAAATTATATTTCAGTACAAATAAATAAAATTATCTATCTTCCACCTACCTTATATTTTGCCCTCTCATCCCAGAATCCGTCACACGAACGTCGAGATGCAAGAGTGATTTAAAGGTTATATGAATAACTGACGCAACTCACCTTTTGTGAAGAGAAACAAACTAAATTTTATTTTTATTCTTTAAATTTTTTCAACTTCAAATTATTCTTTATTCATTTCTGTATCTTAAAAAAAAACAGTCTATTACTTCTAGCCAAACTTTAAATTAAATACAACTTTCTTGAAATAATTGAAACATTATCTGGTACCACTAAACTTACTTACAACATCTTACCTTATTATAAACAGCCCAGCCTGCCCACTCTCACATTCACACCATAACAAAACAAAAACCCCCTTTTATTTATTTAGAAACATTGGTTGGATACATTGTGCAATACCCTTGCCGGCAACGAGGGGTATCTCCGAAGTCGTGGCTATTCACTTACGAATTTAGTTGTGGGTCCGAAATAGTTTATGACTTCATCTTCTCTGCTGAAAACTACAATCAACTTCACATTTTTTAATAACTGAAACTCACTTTTACTTGATATTGACAATTTTTTAATGAGCCCTGTTTGGGCCGGCTGCCTGCGCAGGCGAGCTTCAGTAAGAGAACTGGGAAGAGCCTTCACCAAAACCCTTCCACTTTTCAATTCTTCGACAAGGAGGAAACCAAAGCCTTGTGTACCAAAGTCATTGTTACTGTTCAGCCAACACATGTGATTTTCGTGTGTTGGACGTCGACGATATTGGTGTCCAGAGGTTTACGTCACTGTAGTGGGCGTGACTTAAACTTATATCCTCCAGCTCGGACCACGTGCGAACAAAACCTTGTCTCCAAGCCATTTAGTTTCAAACAACTCAGCGTCATTTAGGTGCTCCGCAGATGTTGGTGCTTGCGCGTTTGTGTGTGGGTGTCACACAGCATCAAAGTTCCAGGAATTGTATCACCGTCAACAACACGACATTCCATCGCATTGGCATCACCTCACAAGTCCTTTGTTCTAACTACGATTTATTTGAACACGTGGCTGTCCACACAGATGAAGTGAATTGTTATAAATATTTAATAAAATAAAACCCAAATTTAATAAAATAAAAAGCCCCCCTTTTGCCCCATTACAGTGTACACATTAAACACGCTCAGAATTTCTATAATAATATAAACCAGTGAAGAACAATGGCATAAATGTGCAATATAATATGTATTTCCAATATTAATGTATACAATGATTATTATGAAAAACTAATTTAACCAGAATTAAGGAAAATTGAGGTCACTGTCTGACCACACTAGCTGCAAGAAGTCTTGGTGAATTATTATCAATATCACATGTAATTATAAAAGAACAACCATTGCAAAACAACATTTACACTGTAAAGACAATTTCGACTTAAAAGAACCACATAAAGATGGGTATATCATTAATTCAGAATTAAATCAAAATGACATGGCATACTAAGACTGAAAATAAATGTTACATTAAAAACAAACAAATAATTGTATTCTAATAAAAACTAAGCTGTTTAGAAGTTGTAATGGACATCTTAGAATATCTATATCACTGCGAAAGTGTGAACAGGACAAATTATGTCAATAAATAAAGTGAATCTAACTGACCATGCTCTAGGCTTTAGAAAGCATGGTTCAAATTTATTAATCTTAGACAATCATTGTACTTGGAAATTAAGAATTAAAATAGGTTAATTACAATTATAAATTCTCAGAATAGGAGAGTAGTTACATCTATTAACCATATGTTCTTAATCTAAAACAATAAATCTCGTCTGAAAATGTTCGACATTTTGAGGTTACCATTGTATGAAAAAGTAATCATCTTTAAGCTATGCTTATATTTAATTTACAATTTAACAATAATAGTGATTATTTGAATAATGTCTTGTTGATAGTGTAATGGTGTAATTATTGACAAATGTGTAATTAGTTCAAAGTGCATTGCTAGATATTATGCTAACATAGTAAGTAATTAATATTGCACTAGAACCTACACTTGCCTTAAATTCACTGAATTGCAATTTATTATACACCTTCCAATTGTATGAACACTGGAATAAACTTTATAAACTTTTAATTAGCGAGTAATTCGATCGGCAGATTGTATCAACCTTATCGCTTCAGAACTCTAATAAAAGTCAGTTAATTAACGGTAAAAGCTTTTCGGCAAACCTCGTGCTTGGGATTCTGGGTAACATTATTCAAATATAGACGCCTTATTTCCTTAAATATGATAGGTTTCACGAAGCATTTTCTATGGAATAAAATTTACAATAAATTCTATTACAAACATAATTCCCTTATGCATCTTGAAATTGCAAATCATGGCATAAATTCGTCCATTAATATCAAAATTCACTTTTTTAAACTAACAGTCGATTAGTCGATACAATATTTTGATAAACTTATGTCTTATATATAACTAATTACTGATTGAATGATTGTTATTTACAATAACTAGGATACATATAAAGTTCTTTTATAACAATTCTTAACATAATAAACATCTCAAATTGACAAAAATACAATGTTTAGTTCTAGGCTTCAGTTGGCCTATCACATCCAAGTTAGTTTTATCGGTACTTATCATAAAACGTTGCAGGTAAACTACCCCTTCCTCTTACCCGATCTTCACCAAAATCAATAGATCTTGAGAACTCTACAATTCAGGGCTGTATGCAAACAATTATTTGTTTCTATTTGAATTTGCGGCTGTTATCGTTTGCCATAGAAAATACCCTTGTTAAAACAAAATACGTTGCAGGTAAACTAACCGTTTCTCTTAACCGATCTTCACCAAAATCAACAAGCCTTCAGTCTTTCACAAGTGATGAACGTATACAAAACAATATTTGATTCTGTTTGAATGTGCAGCAGTTATAGTTCGTCATAGAAAAAATTACCATTGTTAAAACCTTAAATTTTTAGTGACCGTCAATCAGTGAATGTTTTAGTGGATGGTTAGTGAGGATCGGTCAATAATACAACTTTTAGTTATTTTGCGTCGACGTTTCGACAATATTTATTGTCATCTTCAGGACCTGTGTATGAAATACAGTAGAAATATCAAACATAACGAAACAATTAAATATTTGGGTGAACGTGTTGGTGATGTGGGGTGAACGTGTTGGTGATGTGAGTGTGTGCGTGCGTATGTATGTATCATTTTTTATGTGAAGACTTATGATAGTTTGTTTACATCTTCAAATTATCTTTAAGAAAGCGAGCAAATTATAGTATGAGAGAACTTAATTTATACAGTATTACAATTTAAATTACTAAATGTAATGTTATTTTAATTAATTAAACAAACAGCAATCAACAATTGGATATTAGATTGGTACACAAATTGTTTATACCAACAACAGTCAACATATAGCAAAGTAATATATTACCTATAACTAAAACAGATTAGGGGATGTTCATTACGTAATTATTAAAAGTTATTTTACCATGTTTCACTCCCTACTGGTGTTAACAAACAATCATAATTTAGAAACATACAATTTACACAATATTGTAAAACATTACGACTTAAATCAGATAGTTGACAAAGGTTACAAACAAAAGTTTCTGGTAAATTTTACTAACAGGTAAACTTGGATAATACGGTAATTGTAATCATATTGTAAAATATAGTCAGAGTACTATAGAATAATGTAACTTATGTATGTGTCCACAATCACCCTTCTCTTTCACCCATGCTCCCCCCGCCAGGCTGTGAGAAGGACTGGCGGGGGGAGCATGGGTGAAAGAGAAGGGTGACTGTGGACACATACATAAATTACATTATTCTATAGTACTCTTGACTATATTTTACAATATGATTACAATTACCTATTATCCAAGTTACCTGTTAGTAAAATTTACCAGAAACTTTTGTTTGTAACCTTTGTCAACTATCTGATTTAAGTCGTAATGTTTTACAATATTGTGTAAATTGTATGTTTCTAAATTATGATTGTTTGTTAACACCAGTAGGGAGTGAAACATGGTAAAAATAACTTTTAATAATTACGTAGTGAACATCCCCTAATCTGTTTTAGTTATAGGTAATATATTACTTTGCTATATGTTGACTGTTGTAGGTATAAACACTTTGTGTACCAATCTAATATCCAATTGTTGATTACTGTTTGTTTAATTAATTAAAATAACATTACATTTAGTAATTTAAATTGTAATACTGTATAAATTAAGTTCTCTCATACTATAATTTGCTCGCGTTCTTAAAGATAATTTGAAGATGTAAACAAACTATCATAAGTCTTCACATAAAAAATGATACATACATACGCACGCACACACTCACATCACCAACACGTTCACCCAAATATTTAATTGTTTCGTTATGTTTGATATTTCTACTGTATTTCATACACAGGTCCTGAAGATGACAATAAATATTGTCAAAACGTTGACGCAAAATAACTAAAAGTTGTATTATTGACTGATCCTCACTAACCATCCACTAAAACATTCATTGTTAAAACATAAAATGTTGCAGGTAACTACCCCTTTCCCTTAACCGATCTTCACCTAAATCAACAGACATTGAGTTCTCTATAGCTGAGGATGGTATGCAAAACATTATTTGATTCTGATTGAATTTACGGCAGTTATCATTCGTCATAGAAAAAATTACCCATGTTAAAACATAAAACGTTGAAGGTAAACTACCTCTTTCCCTAACCCGATCTTCAACAAAAACAATAGGTCTTGAGAAATCTACAATTCAGGGCTCTATGCAAAAAAGTATTTGATACTGTTTGAATTTGCGGCTGTTATCGTTTGCCATAGAAAATACCCTTGTTAAAACAAAAAACGTGGCAGGTAAACTACCCCTTTCCCTTAACCGATCTTCACCAAAAACAACAGGTCTTGAGAACTCTACAATTCAGGGTTGTATGCAAAACAGTATTTGATTATGTTTGAATTTGGGCTGTTATCGTTTGCCATAGAAAATAATTATCCTTGATTTAAAAAAAACGTTGCTGGTAAACTACCCCTTTCCCTTAACAGATCTTCACCAAAAACAATAGGTCTTGACTACTCTATAAATCAGGACTGTATGCAAAAAATTATTTGATTCTGTTTGAATTTGCGGCTGTTATCATTGCCATATAAAAACAATCTACAGACAGATAGACACACAGACACTTTTTGAAAAATGTTCCTTAAGGCAATGGAAGTATGGTGATGGCAAAAAAAATCGTGTACGAGATTATTGCAGATTCTGATTGTACTACATTCCAAACATGAAAAAAAGTCATTTTTCGAAAAGTGTCTGTGTGTGTGTCTGTAGATTTTTTCCTATAGTAAACAATAATAGCCGCAAAGTCAAACAGAATCAAATAATGTTTTGCATACAGACATGAATTGTAGAGTTCTCAAGACCTGTTGGTTTAGGTGAAGATCGGTTAAGGGAATAGGGTAGTTTACCTGCAACGTTTTATGTTTTAACAAGGGCATTTTCTATGGCAAACGATAACAGCCGCAAATTCAAACAGAATCAAGTGATTATTTGCATACAGCCCTAATTGTAGAGATCTCAAGACCTATTGTTTTTGGTGAAGATCGGTTAAGGGGAACGGGTAGATTACCGACAACGTTTTATGTTTCAAAAGGGTATTTTCTATGGCAAAAGATAAGAGCCGCAAATTCAAACAGAATCAAATAATTTTTTGCATACAGCCCTGATTTGTAGAGTACTCAAGACCTCTTGTTTTTGGTGAAGATCGGTTGAGGGAAAGGGGTAGTTTACCAGTAACATTTTTTTTTTAATCAAGTTTAATTTGTTTCTATGGCAAACAATAACAGCTGCAAATTCAAACACAATCAAATAATATTTTGCATACCGCCCTGAAGTATAGAGGTCTCAAGACCTGTAGATTTTGGTAAAGATCGGTTAAGGGAAAGGGGTAGTTTACCTGCAACATTTTATGTTTTAACAAGGGTATTGTTTATGGCAAATGATAACAGCCGCAAATTCAAACATAAACAAATAATTTTTTGCATACTGCCCTGAATTATTGAGTTCTCAAGACCTATTGTTTTTGGTGAAGATCGGTTTAGGGGAAGGGGTAGTTTACTGCAACGTTTTATGTTTGAAAAGGGTATTTTCTACGACAAACGATAAGAGCCGCAAAATCAAACAGAATCAAATAAGTTTTTGCATACAGCCCTGATTTGTAGAGTACTCAAGACGTATTGTTTTTGGTGAAGATCGGTTGAGGGAAAGGGGTTGTTTACCGGCTACGTTTTTTGTTTTAACAAGGGTATTCATTATGGCAAACGATAACAGCCGCAAATTCAAACATAATCAAATAATGTTTTGCATACAGCCCTGAACTGTAGAGTTCTCAAAACCTGTTGGTTTTCGTGAAGATCGGTTAAGGGAAAGGGGTAGTTTACCTGCAACGTTTTATGTTTTAACAAGAGTATTTTATATGGCAAACGATAACAGCCGCAACTTCAAACAGAATCAAATAATTGTTTGCATACAGTCCTGATTTGCAGAGTACTCAAGACCTTTTGTTTTTGGTGAAGATCGGTTAAGGGAAAAGGGAAGTTTACATGTAACGTTTTTTTATAATCAAGGATAATTTTTTTTCCTATGGTAAACAATAATAGCCGCAAATTCAAACAGAATCAAATAATGTTTTGCGTACTGCCCTGAATTGTAGAGTTCTCAAGGCCTATTGATTTTGGTAAAGATCGGTTAAGGGAAAGGGGTAGTTTACCAACAACATTTTATGTTTTAACAAGGCTATTTCTTATGGCAAACGATAACAGCCGCAAATTCAAACATAATCAAATAATTTTTTTCATACTGCCTGAATTATAGAGTTCTCTAGACCTATTGTTTTTGGTGAAGATCGGTTAAGGGGAACGGGTAGTTTACCGACAACGTTTTATGTTTGAAAAGGGTACTTTCTATGGCAAACGATAAGAGCCGCAAATTCAAACACAATCAAATAATTTTTTGCATACAGCCCTGATTTGTAGAGTACTCAAGACCTCTTGTTTTTGGTGGAGATCGGTTGAGGGAAAGGGGTAGTTTACCGGCCACGTTTTTTGTTTTAACAAGGGTATTTTCTATGGCAAACGATAAGAGCCGCAAATTCAAACATAATCAAATAATTTTTTGTATACAGCCCTTATTTGTAGAGTACTCAAGACCTTTTTTTTGGTGAAGATCGGTTAAGGGAAAGGGATAGTTTACCTGCAACGGTTTTTATCAAGGGTAATTTTTTCTATGGTAAACGATAATAGCCGTAAATTCAAACATAATCAAATAATGTTTTGCATACTGCCCTGAATTGTAGAGTTCTCAAAACCTATTCGTATTGGTGAAGATCGGTTAAGGGAATATGGCAGTTTACCAGCAACGTTTTATGTTTTAACAAGAGTATTTTATATGGCAAACGATAACAGCCGCAAATTCAAACAGAATCAAATAATATTTTGCATACATCCCTGAATTATAGAGTTCTCAAGACTTATTGATTTTGGTAAAGATCGGTTAAGGGAAAGGGGTAGTTTACAGGCAACATTTTATGTTTTAACAAGGGTATTTCATATAACTAACGATAACAGCCGCAAATTCAAACATAATTTAATAATTTTTTGCACACTGTTCTGAATTATAGAGTTCTCAAGCCCCTCTGTTTTTCGTGAAGATCGGTTAAGGGGAGGGGGTAGTTTACCTTCAACGGTTTTTTATCAATGGTATTTTTTTTCTATGGTAGACAATAATAGCCGCAAATTCAAACAGAATCAAACAATGTTTTGCATACAGACCTGAATTGTAGAGTTCTCAAGACCTGTTGGTTTTGGTGAAGATCGGTTAAGGGAATAGGGCAGTTTACCGGCAACGTTTTATGTTTTAACTAGGGCATTTCCTATGGCAAACGATAATAGTCGCAAATTCAAACATAATCAAGTGATTATTTGCATACAGCCCTAAATTGTAGCGATCTCAAGACCTATTGTTTTTGGTGAAGATCGGTTAAGGGAAAGGGGTAGTTTACCAGCAACGTTTTTTTGTTTTAACAAGGGTATTTTCTATGGCAAACGATAACAGCCGCAAATTCAAACAGAATCAAATATTTTTTTGCATACAGCCCTAATTAGTAGAGTTCTCAAGACATATTGTTTTTGTTGAAGATCGGTTAAGGGAAAAGGGTAGTATACCTGTAACGTTTTTTTTTTAATCAAGTTTAATTTGTTTCTATGGCAAACAATAACAGCCGCAAATTCAAACACAATCAAATAATATTTTGCATACCGCCCTGAAGTATAGAGGTCTCAAGACCTGTTGATTTTGGTAAAGATAGGTTGATGGAAAGGGGTAGTTTACCGGCCACGTTTTTGTTTTAACAAGGGTATTTCATATGGCAAACGATAAGGGCCGCAATTTCAAACAGAATCAAATAAGTTTTTGCATACAGCCCTGATTTGTAGAGTACTCAAGACGTATTGTTTTTGGTGAAGATCGGTTGAGGGAAAGGGGTAGTTTACCGACCACGTTTTTTGTTTTAACAAGGGTATTTATTATGGCAAACGATAACAGCCGCAAATTCAAACATACTCAAATAATTTTTTGCATACAGCACTGATTTGTAGAGTACTCAAGACCTATTGTTTTTGGTGAAGATCGTTTAAGGGAAAGGGATTGTTTACATGCAACGGTTTTTTATCAAGCGTAATTTTTTCTATGGTAAACGATAATAGCCGTAAATTCAAACATAATCAAATAATGTTTTGCATACAGCCCTGAACTGTAGAGTTCTCAAAACCTGTTGGTTTTGGTGAAGATCGGTTGAGGGAAAGGGGTAGTTTACCGGCCACGTTTTTTGTTTTAACAAGGGTATTTTCTATGGCAAACAATAAGAGCCGCAAATTCAAACAGAATCAAATAAGTTTTTGCATACAGCCCTGATTTGTAGAGTACTCAAGACCTATTGTTTTTGGTGAAGATCGGTTGAGGGAAAGGGGTAGTTTACCGGCCACGTTTTTTGTTTTAACAAGAGTATTTTATATGGCAAACGATAACAGCCGCAACTTCAAACAGAATCAAATAAATTTTGCATACAGTCCTGATTTGCAGAGTACTCAAGACCTTTTGTTTTTGGTGAAGATCGGTTAAGGGAAAAGGGTAGTTTACATGTAACGTTTTTTTATAATAAAGGGTAATTTTTGTTCCTATGTTAAACAATAATAGCCGCAAATTCAAACAGAATCAAATAATGTTTTGCATACAGACCTGAATTGTAGAGTTCTCAGGACCTGTTGGTTTTGGTGAAGATCGGTTAAGGGAATAGGGTAGTTTACCAGCAACGTTTTATGTTTTAACAAGGGTATTTTTATATGGCAAACGATAACAACCGCAAATTCAAACAGAATCAAATAATTTTTTGCATACAGCCCTAATATGTAGAGTCCTCAAGACGTATTGTTTTTGGTGAAGATCGGTTAAGGGAAAAGGGTAGTTTACGTGTAACTTTTTTTTAATCAAGGGTAATTTGTTTCTATGGCAAACAATAACAGCCGCAAATTCAAACATAATCAAATAATTTTTTGCGTACTGCCCTGAATTGAAGAGTTCTCAAGACCTATTGATTTTGGTAAAGATCTGTTAAGGGAAAGGGGTAGTTTACCAACAACATTTTATGTTTTAACAAGGGTATTTCTTATGGCAAACGATAACAGCCGCAAATTCAAACATAATCAAATAATTTTTTCATACTGCCTGAATTATAGAGTTCTCAAGACCTATTGTTTTTGGTGAAGATCGGTTTAGGGGAACGGGTAGTTTAGCGACAACATTTTATGTTTGAAAAGGGTATTTTCTATGGCAAACGATAAGAGCCGCAAATTCAAACATAATCAAATAATTTTTTGTATACAGCCCTTATTTGTAGAGTACTCAAGACCTTTTGTTTTGGTGAAGATCGGTTAATGGAAAGGGATAGTTTACCTGCAACGGTTTTTTATCAATGGTAATTTTTTTCCTATGGTAAACGATAATAGCCGTAAATTTAAAGGGCAGGCAATACACAGCGTGACCACCTGTATGTTGGGCGTAACGGGGCAGTGGTTACACAGTGAAACCACTTGCATTTCTCTAAATAGTCCTTTCCAGGGCAGCAGTTAGACAGTGAAACCACCATAGAAGTTCATTTCTCTGCCACTTGGAGTGCTGGCAGTTGCATCAGCTGTTAGGAGTCATCTGTTGTTGTAGTAAGCAACATTTGTTTACACGTGCAGTACATTGGTATGTGTCATAGTTTACTTTCCTTGCATCTTTTACAGTTTTCGTTTATTTTTGTTTTTTCAAGTGAATTAGTTATATTTAATTTATTTTCTCAATGTTGAACAAAAGCCTAAAGATAAAGTTATACATATTTGTGAACAGTAAAGTGGTTTTTGGTGGTTACACTGTGTAACCACTGCCCTTGAGGTGCTTGTGGAAGGTAACTTACAAAATGTCTAGAAATTATTTGAGTGAAGAAGAAATCTTAAGATACGTATGCGATGATGGAATACCTTCGGACTGTGAAAGTATTGCTAGTGACTTAGATTCGGAATCTGACGTTCACCAAAATGAACCAGAAAAAACGGAATGACCCGAATTCTGATAAATTGTACAAATTGCGACCTTTCATTGATTTTTTATCTCAATCATTTATTGACTGCTACAAGCCACACCGTAACGTTGCTGTGGCTGAGAGTATGGTTAAATTTAAGGGACGATCCTGTATAAAACAATTTATGAGGGTTAAGCCAATTAAACGTGGTTACAAAATTAGGATGTTATGTGATGAATCTGCTTACAACTTGAAATTTCAAATTTATGTTGGAAAAGGTAAAAATAAAGTTGAATGTGGATTAGGTGGAAGAGTAGTTTTGGATCTCACGAATGGCCTAGAAGGTAAGAACCACATAGTTTATATGGATAATTTTTTTTCATCTGTACAACTGTATGAAAAACTGAAAAATAAAAATACTTTTGCATGCAGTACAGTGAACCCTAAAAGGAAAGGTTTACCACCTCTTGAAAATGAGAAAAATATGGAGAGGGGAGAATTCTCATTCAGTGTAAGCAACACTGGAACTGCTGTTTACAGGTGGAAAGACGGCAAAGGTGTCAATGCATTAAGCACTGCTCATGACCCTTCAGAAATTTCTACGGTAAAAAGAAAACAAAAAGATGGAACAAGGAAAACATTCACATGCCCACTTGCTATTCAGGAGTACAACTGTCACATGAATTTTGTAGACAAATTTGACAGGTTAAAAAATGACTACAAAATTGATAGAAAGAGCAAAAAATGGTGGATGCGTTTATTTTTCCATTTTATTGATTGTTGTGTCACCAATGCTTTCATCATACACAAAGAGATGGACACGCAGCAGTACAACAACAAAGATTTTAAGCGCGCAATCTGCAGGGCAATTTTCGCTCCAAAAATTGTTACTACAAAGAAGGCAGCAGTAAACTTAGAAGACAGACCAGCAAACGTCACAAACAAAAAAGCTCGTGTAGATGTTAATGTTAGGCTGGTATCTAGCAGTCATTAACCCACACATATGGCTTCACCACGAAGATGTGTGCTCTGCAGTTCTAAGAAAACCCCAGTACGATCAAGATGGAAATATGATGTGTGTGATGTAGCTTTGTGTTTGAGATCAGGAAAGACAAGTTTTAATGATTTTCATTCTCCTAACAGTTGTAAAGAAAGTTTTAAATTATTTTAAATTTGTAAATTTTCTGCCTTTGTTATTAGTTAAAAGTATTTAGAATTAATATTAGGCAATTACCTGTAAAGTAAAAGTAGCTCAAGTGGGGCAGTGGTTACACAGTGTAACCACCTTTCTTTAGTAAATAAATTATATATTTTTTTAAAATTATTGTGTTTTAATCATTTTTAACATTCATTTATATGCCTAAAAAGATAAAATAAGAGAAAATTACAAAAACAAGTAAAAAAAATTTCCTGCCCCACATAGGGTTTTTTGTGTGCTTATTGCCTGCCCTTCAAAGAGTTAATGGAAAGGGATAGTTTACCTGCAACGGTTTTTTATCAATGGTAATTTTTTTCCTATGGTAAACGATAATAGCCGTAAATTCAAACATAATCAAGTAATGTTTCGCATACAGCCCAGAATTGTAGAGTTCTCAAAACCAATTGGTTTTGGTGAAGATCGGTTAAGGGAAAGGGGTAGTTTACCTGCAACGTTTTATGTTTTAACAAGAGTATTTTCTATGGCAAACGATAACAGCCGCAACTTCAAACAGAATCAAATAATTTTTTGCATACAGTCCTGATTTGCAGAGTACTCAAGACCTTTTGTTTTTGGTGAAGATCGGTTAAGGGAAAAGGGTAGTTTACATGTAACGTTTTTTTATAATCAAGGGTAATTTTTTTTCCTATGGTAAACAATAATAGCCGCAAATTCAAACAGAATCAAATAATGTTTTGCATAGAGACCTGAATTGCAGAGTTCTCAAGACCTGTTGGTTTTGGTGAAGATCGGTAAAGGGAATAGGGTAGTTTACCAGCAACGTTTTATGTTTTAACAAGGGCATTTTCTATGGCAAACGATAACAGCCGCAAATTCAAACAGAATCAAGTGATTATTTGCATACAGCCCTAAATTGTAGTGATCGCAAGACCTATTGTTTTTGGTGGAGATCGGGTAATGGAAAGGGGTAGTTTACCAGCAACGTTTTATGTTTTAACAAGGGTATTTTATATGGCAAACGATAACAGCCGCAAATTCAAACATAATCAAATAACTTTTTGCATGCTGCCCTGAATTGTAGAGTTCTCAAGACCTATTGATTTTGGTAAAGATCGGTTAAGGGAAAGGGGTAGTTTACCAACAACATTTTATGTTTTAACAAGGGTATTTCTTATGGCAAACGATAACAGCCGCAAATTCAAACATAATCAAATAATTTTTTGCGTACTGCCTGAATTATAGAGTTCTCAAGACCTATTGTTTTTGGTGAAGATCGTTTAAGGGGAAACGGTAGTTTACAGGCAACGTTTTATGTTTGAAAAGGGTATTTTCTATGACAAACGATAAGAGCCGCTAATTCAAACAGAATCAAATAATTGTTTGCATACAGCCCTGATTTGTAGTGTTCTCAAGACCTCTTGTTTTTGGTGAAGATCGGTTGGTGGAAAGGGGTAGTTTACCGGCCACGTTTTTTGTTTTAACAAGGGTATTTTTTATGGCAAACGATAAGAGCCGCAAATTCAAACAGAATCAAATAAGTTTTTTCATACAGCCCTGATTTGTAGTGTTCTCAAGACCTCTTGTTTTTGGTGAAGATCGGTTGATGGAAAGGGGTAGTTTACCGGCCACGTTTTTTGTTTTAACAAGGGTATTTTCTATGGCAAACGATAAGAGCCGCAAATTCAAACAGAATCAAATAAGATTTTGCATACAGCCCTGATTTGCAGAGTACTCAAGACCTATTGTTTTTGGTGAAGATCGGTTAAGGGGAAGGGATTGTTTACCTGCAACGGTTTTTTATCAAGGGTAATTTTTTCTCTGGTAAACGATAATAGCCGTAAATTCAAACATAATCAAATAATGTTTTGCATACAGCCCTGAACAGTAGAGTTCTCAAAACCTGTTGGTTTTGGTGAAGATCGGTTAAGGGAAAGGGGTAGTTTACCAGCAACGTTTTATGTTTTAACAAGCGTATTTTATATGGCAAACGATAACAGCCGCAACTTCAAACAGAATCATATAATTTTTTGATACAGTCCTGATTTGCAGAGTACTCAAGACCTTTTGTTTTTGGTGAAGATCGGTTAAGGGAAAAGGGTAGTTTACATGTAACGTTTTTTTATAATCAAAGGTAATTTTTTTTCCTATAGTAAACAATAATAGCCGCAAATTCAAACTGAATCAAATAATATTTTGCATACAGACCTGAATTGTAGAGTTCTCAAGACCTGTTGGTTTTGGTGAAGATCGGTTAAGGGAATAAGGTAGTTTACCAGCTACTTTTTATGTTTTAACAAGGGTATTTTATATGGCAAACGATAACAGCCGCAAATTCAAACAGAGTCAAATAATGTTTTGCATACAGCCCTAATATGTCGAGTTCTCAAGACCTATTGATTTTGGTAAAGATCGGTTAAGGGAAAGGGGTAGTTTACCAGCTACATTTTATGTTTTAACAAGGGTATTACTTCCATATTCCTTAAGGAATGGAAGTATGGTGATGGCAAAAAAAATCGTGTTCGAGATTATTGCAGATTCTGACTCTACTACACTCAAAACATGAAAAAAAGTCGTTTTCCGAAAAGTGTGTGTGTGTGTCTGTCTGTCTGTCTGTCTGTCTGTCTGTCTGTCTGTGTGTCTGTAGATTTTTTTTCTAAGGCAAACGATAACTGCCGCAAATTCAAACAGAATCAAATAATTTTTTGCATGCAGCCCTGATTTGCAGAGTACTCGCAACCTATTATTTTTGGTGAAGATCGGTTGAGGAAAAGGGGTAGTTTACCGGCAACGTTTTTTTTTTAGCAAGGGTAATTTTGTTTGTTTGGCAAACGATAACAGCCGCAAATTCAAACAGAATCAAATAATGTTTCGCATACAGCCCTGAAGTGTAGAGTTCTCAAGATCTGTTGATTTAGGTGAAGATCGGTTAAGGGAAAGGGGTAGTTTACCTGTAACGTTTTATGTTTTAACAAGGGTATTTCCTATGGCAAACGATAACAGCCGCAAATTCAAACATAATCAAAAGATTATTTGCATACGGCCCTAAATTGTAGAGTTCTCATGACCTAATGTTTTTGGTGAAGTTCGGTTGAGGGAAAGGGGTAGTTTACCTGCAACGTTTTTTTAACAAGGGTATTTTCTATGGCAAACGATAACAGCCGCAAATTCAAACAGAATCAAATAATGTTTTGCATACAGCCCTGATTTGTAGAGTACTCACGACCTATTGTTCTTGGTGAAGATCGGTTAAGGGGAAGGGGTAGTTTACCTGCAACTTTTTTTTTAAGCGTATTTCCTATGGCAAACGATAACAGCCGCAAATTCAAACAGAATCAAATAATTTTTTGCATACGTCCCTGAATTGTTGAGGTCTCAAGGACTTTCGATTTTGGTGAAGATCGGTTAAGGGAAAGGGGTAGTTTACCAACAACATTTTATGTTTTAACAAGGGTATTTCTTATGGCAAACGATAACAGCCGCAAATTCAAACATAATCAAATAATTTTTTGCGTACAGACCTGATTTGTAGAGTACTCAAGACCTATTGTTTTTGGTGAAGATCGGTTGAGGGAAAAGGGTAGTTTACCAGCTAAATTTTATGTTTTAACAAGGGTATTTTTTATGGCAAACGATAACAGCGGCAAATTGAAACATAATCAACTAATTTTTTGCATGCTGCCCTGAATTGTAGAGTTTCAAGACCTATTGATTTTGGTGAAGATCGGTTGAGGGAAAGGGGTAGTTTACCGGCCAGGTTTTTTGTTTTAACAAGGGTATTTACTATGGCAAACAATAACAGCCGCAAATTCAAACATAATCAAATACTTTTTTGCATACAGCCCTGATTTGTAGAGTACTCAAGACGTGTTATTTTTGGTGAAGATCGTTTAAGGGAAAAGGGTAGTTTACATGTAACTTTTTTTTTAATCAAGGGTAATTTGTTTCTATGGCAAACAATAACAGCCGCAAATTCAAACATAATCAAATAATTTTTGCATACAGACCTGAATTGTAGAGTTCTCAAGACCTGTTGGTTTTGGTGAAGATCGGTAAAGGGAATAGGGTAGTTTACCAGCAACGTTTTATGTTTTAACAAGTGCATTTTCTATGGCAAACGGTAACAGCCGCAAATTCAAACAGAATCAAGTGATTATTTGCATACAGCCCTAAATTGTAGTGATCGCAAGACCTATTGTTTTTGGTGGAGATCGGGTAATGGAAAGGGGTAGTTTACCAGCAACGTATTATGTTTTAACAAGTGTATTTTATATGGCAAACGATAACAGCCGCAAATTCAAACATAATCAAATAATTTTTTGCGTACTGCCTGAATTATAGAGTTCTCAAGACCTATTGTTTTTGGTGAAGATCGGTTCAGGGGAACGGGTAGTTTACCGACAACTTTTTATGTTTGAAAAGGGTATTTTTTATGGCAAACGATAAGAGCCGCAAATTCAAACAGAATCAAATACGTTTTTGCATACAGACCTGATTTGTAGAGTACTCAAGACCTGTGGTTTTTGGTGAAGATCGGTTGAGGGAAAGGGGTAGTTTACCTGCTACATTTTGTTTTAACAAGGGTATTTTTTATGGCAAACGATAACAGCCGCAAATTCAAACATAATCAACTAATTTTTTGCATGCTGCCCTGAATTGTAGAGTTTAAAGACCTATTGTTTTTGGTGAAGATCGGTTCCGGGGAACGGGTAGTTTACCGACAACGTTTTATGTTTGAAAAGGGTATTTTTTATGGCAAACGATAACAGCCGCAAATTCAAATATAAACAAATAATTTTTTGCATACAGCCCTGATTTGTAGAGTTCTCAAGACCTCTTTTTTGGTGAAGATCGGTTGATGGAAAGGGGTAGTTTACCGGCCACGTTTTTTTTTTAACAAGGGTATTTTCTATGGCAAACGATAACAGCCGCCATTTCAAACAGAATGAAATAAGTTTTTGCATACAGCCCTGATTTGTAGAGTACTCTAGACCTATTGTTTTTGGTGAAGATCGGTTGAGGGAAAGGGGTAGTTTACCGGCCACGTTTTTTGTTTTAACAAGGGTATTTACTATGGCAAACAATAGCAGCCGCAAATTCAAACATAATCAAATACTTTTTTGCATACAGCCCTGATTTGTAGAGTACTCAAGACCTATTGTTTTTGGTGAAAATCGGTTAAGGGAAAGGGATTGTTTACGTGCAACGGTTTTTTATCAAGGGTAATTTTTTCTATGGTAAACGATAATAGCCGTAAATTCAAACATAATCAAATAATGTTTTGCATACAGCCCTAAACTGTAGAGTTCTCAAAACCTGTTGGTTTTGGTGAAGATCGGTTAAGGGAAAAGGGTAGTTTACATGTAACTTTTTTTTAATCAAGGGTAATTTGTTTCTATGGCAAACAATAACAGCCGCAAATTCAAACATAATCAAATAATTTTTGCATACAGACCTGAATTGTAGAGTTCTCAAGACCTGTTGGTTTTGGTGAAGATCGGTAAAGGGAATAGGGTAGTTTACCAGCAACGTTTTATGTTTTAACAAGTGCATTTTCTATGGCAAACGGTAATAGCCGCAAATTCAAACAGAATCAAGTGATTATTTGCATACAGCCCTAAATTGTAGTAATCGCAAGACCTATTGTTTTTGGTGGAGATCGGGTAATGGAAAGGGGTAGTTTACCAGCAACGTTTTATGTTTTAACAAGTGTATTTTATATGGTAAACGATAACAGCCGCAAATTCAAACATAATCAAATAATTTTTTGCGTACTGCCTGAATTATAGAGTTCTCAAGACCTATTGTTTTTTGTGAAGATCGGTTCAGGGGAACGGGTAGTTTACCGACAACTTTTTATGTTTGAAAAGGGTATTTTTTATTGCAAACGATAAGAGCCGCAAATTCAAACAGAATCAAATAATTTTTTGCGTACTGCCTGAATTATAGAGTTCTCAAGACCTATTGTTTTTGGTGAAGATCGGTTCAGGGGAACGGGTAGTTTACCGACAACTTTTTATGTTTGAAAAGGGTATTTTTTATGGCAAACGATAAGAGCCGCAAATTCAAACAGAATCAAATAAGTTTTTGCATACAGACCTGATTTGTAGAGTTTCAAGACCTATTGATTTTGGTAAAGATAGGTTAAGGGAAAGGGGTAGTTTACCGGCAACATTTTATGTTTTAACAAGGGTATTTTTTATGGCAAACGATAACAGCCGCAAATTCAAACATAAACAAATAATTTTTTGCATACAGCACTGATTTGTAGTGTTCTCAAGACCTTTTGTTTTTGGTGAAGATCGGTTAAGGGAAAAGGGTAGTTTACATGTAACGTTTTTTTATAATCAAGGGTAATTTTTTTTCTTATGGTAAACGATAATAGCCGTAAATTCAAACATAATCAAGTAATGTTTCGCATACAGCCCAGAATTGTAGAGTTCTCAAAACCAATTGGTTTTGGTGAAGATCGGTTAAGGGAAAGGGGTAGTTTACCGGCAACGTTTTATGTTTTAACAAGAGTATTTTCTATGGCAAACGATAACAGCCGCAACTTCAAACAGAATCAAATAATTTTTTGCATACAGCCCTGAACAGTAGAGTTCTCAAAACCTGTTGGTTTTGGTGAAGATCGGTTAAGGGATAGGGGTAGTTTACCTGCAACATTTTATGTTTTAACAAGAGTATTTTATATGGCAAACGATAACAGCCGCAACTTCAAACAGAATCAAATAATTTTTTGCATACAGTCCCAATTTGCAGAGTACTCACGACGTTTTGTTTTTGCTGAAGATCGGTTAAGGGAAAAGGGTAGTTTACCTGTAACGTTTTTTTATAATCAAGGGTAATTTTTTTTCTATGGTAAACAATAATAGCCGCAAATTCAAACTGAATCAAATAATATTTTGCATACAGACCTGAATTGTAGAGTTTCAAGACCTGTTGGTTTTGGTGAAGATCGGTTGAGGGAATAATGTAGTTTACCAGCAAAGTTTTATGTTTTAACAAGGGTATTTAATGGCAAACGATAACAGCCGCAAATTCAAACACAATCAAATAATTTTTTGCATACAGCCCTAATATGTAGAGTACTCAAGACGTATTATTTTTGGTGAAGATCGGTTAAGGGAAAAGGGCAGTTTACGTGTAAAGTTTTTTTTTAATCAAGGGTAATTTGTTTATATGGCAAACAATAACAGCCGCAAATTCAAACATAATCAAATAATTTTTTGCATACTGCCCTGAATTGTAGAGTTTCAAGACCTATTGATTTTGGTAAAGATAGGTTAAGGGAAAGGGGTAGTTTACCGGCAACATTTTATGTTTTAACAAGGGTATTTTTTATGGCAAACGATAACAGCCGCAAATTCAAACATAAACAAATAATTTTTTGCATACAGCACTGATTTTTAGAGTTCTCAAGACCTCTTTTTTAGTGAAGATCGGTTGATGGAAAGGGGTAGTTTACCGGCCACGTTTTTTGTTTTAACTAGGGTATTTTCTATGGCAAACGATAACAACCGCAATTTCAAACAGAATCAAATAAGGTTTTGCATACAGCCCTGATTTGTAGAGTGCTCAAGACCTATTGTTTTTGGTGAAGATCGGTTGAGGGAAAGGGGTAGTTTACCGGCCAGGTTTTTTGTTTTGACAAGGGTATTTATTATGGCAAACAATAACAGCCGCAAATTCAAACTTAATCAAATACTTTTTTGCATACAGCCCTGATTTGTAGAGTACTCAAGACCTATTGTTTTTGGTGAAAATCGGTTAAGGGAAAGGGATTGTTTACGTGCAACGGTTTTTTATCAAGGGTAATTTTTACTTCCATATTCCTTAAGGAATGGAAGTATGGTGATGGCAAAAAAAATCGTATTCGAGATTATTGCAGATTCTGATTCTACTACACTCAAAACATGAAAAAAAGTCGTTTTCCGAAAAGTGTCTGTGTGTGTGTCTGTCTGTCTGTGTGTCTGTCTGTCTCTCTGTCTGTAGATTTTTTTTCTATGGCAAACGATAACTGCCGCAAATTCAAACAGAATCAAATAATTTTTTGCATACAGCCCTGATTTGCAGAGTACTCGCGACCTATTGTTTTTGGTGAAGATCGGTTGAGGGAAAGGTGTAGTTTACCAGCAACGGTTTTTTTTTAGCAAGGGTAATTTTGTTTGTTTGGCAAACGATAACAGCCGCAAATTCAAACAGAATCAAATAATGTTTCGCATACAGCTCTGAGTTGTAGAGTTCTCAAGATCTGCTAATTTTGGTGAAGATCGGTTAAGGGAAAGGGGTAGTTTACCTGTAACGTTTTATGTTTTAACAAGGGTATTTCCTATGGCAAACGATAACAGCCGCAAATTCAAACAGAATCAAACGATTATTTGCATACAGCCCTAAATTGTAGAGTTCTGAAGATCTGTTGTTTTTGGTGAAGTTCGGTTGAGGGAAAGGGGTAGTTTACCGGCAACGTTTTTTTAACAATTGTATTTTTATGGCAAACGATAACAGCCGCAAATTCAAACAGAATCAAATAATGTTTTGCATACAGCCCTGATTTGTAGAGTACTCAAGACCTATTGTTGTTGGTGAAGATCGGTTAAGGGAAAGGGGTAGTTTACCTGTAACGTTTTATGTTTTAACAAGGGTATTTCATATGGCAAACAATAACAGCCGCAAATTCAAACAGAATCAAAAGAGTATTTGCATACAGCCCTAGATTGTAGAGTTCTCAAGACCTACTGTTTTTGGTGAAGATCGGTTGAGGGAAAGGGGTAGTTTACCAGCAACGGTTTTTTAACAAGGGTATTTTCTATGGCAAACGATAACAGCCACAGATTCAAACGGAATCAAATAATGTTTTGCATACAGCCCTGATTTGTAGAGTACTAAAGACGTATTGTTTTTGGTGAAGATCGGTTAAGGGGAAGGGGTAGTTTACCTGCAACGTTTTCTTATCAAGCGTATTTTCTATGGCAAACGATAACAGCCGCACATTCAAACAGAATCAAATAATTTTTTGCATACGTCCCTGAATTGTAGAGGTCTCAATGACTTTCGATTTTGGTGAAGATCTGTTAAGGGGAAGGGGTAGTTTACCTGCAACCTTTTACGTTTTAACAAGAGTAAAGTACTTGAAAATTTATTTAAACTTTTTGAAACAATGGTAATTGTTAAAAATAAAATAATTTTCTTGCCAGGCAATAAAATTATAATTTTTTCATTTTAATGTAATATAATATTTTTCATTTAATACAGCAATAAAAAGGCAGGTAAGACACAGCCTGGCTGTTTGGCTGAAAATGATTTTAAATATAAATCTTAGAATATGGAAGTCATGTATGGTTCTCCATACCGATATTTTCTATGGTAAACGATAATAGCCGTAAATTCAAACATAATCAAATAATGTTTTGCATACAGCCCTGAACTGTAGAGTTCTCAAAACCTGTTGGTTTTGGTGAAGATCGGTTAAGGGAAAGGGGTAGTTTACCGGCAACGTTTTATGTTTTAACAAGAGTATTTTATATGGCAAACGATACCAGCCGCAACTTCAAACAGAATCAAATAATTGTTTGCATACAGTCCTGATTTGCAGAGTACTCAACACCTTTTGTTTTTGGTGAAGATCGGTTAAGGGAAAAGGGTAGTTTACATGTAACGTTTTTTTATAATCAAGGGTAATTTTTTTTCTTATGGTAAACAATAATAGCCGCAAATTCAGACAGAATCAAATAATGTTTTGCATACAGACCTGAATTGTAGAGTTCTCAAGACCTGTTGGTTTTGGTGAAGATCGGTTAAGGGAATAAGGTAGTTTACCAGCAAAGTTTTATGTTTTAACAAGGGTATTTTATATGGCAAACGATAATAGCCGCAAATTCAAACAGAATCAAATAATTTTTTGCATACAGCCCTAATATGTAGAGTACTCAAGACGTGTTATTTTTGGTGAAGATCGGTTAAGGGAAAAGGGTAGTTTACCTGTAACTTTTTTTTTAATCAAGGGTAATTTGTTTCTATGGCAAACAATAACAGCCGCAAATTCAAACAGAATCATGTGATTATTTGTATACAGCACTAAATTGTAGCGATCGCAAGACCTGTTGGTTTTGGTGAAGATCGGTAAAGGGAATAGGGTAGTTTACCAGCAACGTTTTATGTTTTAACAAGGGCTTTTCTATGGCAAACGGTAACAGCCGCAAATTCAAACAGAATCAAGTGATTATTTGCATACAGCCCTAAATTGTAGTGATCACAAGACCTATTGTTTTTGGTGGAGATCGGGTAATGGAAAGGGGTAGTTTACCAGCAACGTTTTATGTTTTAACAAGGGTATTTTATATGGCAAACGATAACAGCCGCAAATTCAAACATAATCAAATAATTTTTTGCGTACTGCCTGAATTATAGAGTTCTCAAGACCTATTGTTTTTGGTGAAGATCGGTTCAGGGGAACGGGTAGTTTACCGACAACTTTTTATGTTTGAAAAGGGTATTTTTTATGGCAAACGATAAGAGCCGCAAATTCAAACAGAATCAAATACGTTTTTGCATACAGACCTGGTTTGTAGAGTACTCAAGACCTGTGGTTTTTGGTGAAGATCGGTTGAGGGAAAGGGGTAGTTTACCTGCTACATTTTGTTTTAACAAGGGTATTTTTTATGGCAAACGATAACAGCCGCAAATTCAAACATAATCAACTAATATTTTGCATGCTGCCCTGAATTGTAGAGTTTAAAGACCTATTGTTTTTGGTGAAGATCGGTTCCGGGGAACGGGTAGTTTACCGACAACGTTTTATGTTTGAAAAGGGTATTTTTTATGGCAAACGATAACAGCCGCAAATTCAAATATAAACAAATAATTTTTTGCATACAGCCCTGATTTGTAGAGTTCTCAAGAACTTTTTTTTTTGGTGGAGTTCGGTTGATGTAAAGGGGTAGTTTACCGGCCACGTTTTTTTTTTTAACAAGGGTATTTTCTATGGCAAACGATAACAGCCGCAATTTCAAACAGAATGAAATAAGTTTTTGCATACAGCCCTGATTTGTAGAGTACTCTAGACCTATTGTTTTTGGTGAAGATCGGTTGAGGGAAAGGGGTAGTTTACCGGCCACGTTTTTTGTTTTAACAAGGGTATTTACTATGGCAAACAATAGCAGCCGCAAATTCAAACATAATCAAATACTTTTTTGCATGCAGCCCTGATTTGTAGAGTACTCAAGACCTATTGTTTTTGGTGAAAATCGGTTAAGGGAAAGGGATTGTTTACGTGCAACGGTTTTTATCAAGGGTAATTTTACTTCCATATTCCTTAAGGAATGGAAGTATGGTGATGGCAAAAAAAATCGTGTTCGAGATTATTGCAGATTCTGATTCTACTACACTCAAAACATGAAAAAAAGTCGTTTTCCGAAAAGTGTCTGTGTGTCTGTGTGTCTGTGTGTCTGTCTGTCTGTCTGTAGATTTTTTTTCTATGGCAAACGATAACTGCCGCAAATTCAAACAGAATCAAATAATTTTTTGCATACAGCCCTGATTTGCAGAGTACTCGCGACCTATTGTTTTTGGTGAAGATCGGTTGAGGGAAAGGGGTAGTTTACCTGCAACGGTTTTTTTTTAGCAAGGGTAATTTTGTTTGTTTGGCAAACGATAACAGCCGCAAATTCATACAGAATAAAATAATGTTTCGCATACAGCCCTGAATTGTAGAGTTCTCAAGGTCTTTTGATTTTGGTGAAGATCGGTTAAGGGAAAGGGGTAGTTTACCAGTAACGTTTTATGTTTTAACAAGGGTATTTTTATGGCAAACGATAACAGCCGCAAATTCAAACAGAATCAAAAGATTATTTGCATACAGCCCTAAATTGTAGAGTTCTCAAGACCTATTGTTTTTGGTGAAGATCGGTTGAGGGAAAGGGGTAGTTTACCTGCAACGTTTTTTTAACAAGGGTATTTTCTATGGCAAACGATAACAGCCGCAAATTCAAACAGAATCAAATAATGTTTTGCATACAGCCCTGATTTGTAGAGTACTCAAGACCTATTGTTTTTGGTGAAGATCGGTTAAGGGGAAGGGGTAGTTTACCTGCAACGTTTTTTTATCAAGCGTATTTTCTATGGCAAACGATAGCAGCCGCAAATTCAAACAGAATCAAATAATTTTTAGCATACGTCCCTGAATTGTAGAGGTCTCAATGACTTTCGATTTTGGTGAAGATCGGTTAAGGGGAAGGGGTAGTTTACCAGCAACCTTTTACGTTTTAACAAGAGTAAAGTACTTGAAAATTTATTTAAACTTTTTGAAACAATGGAAATTGTTAAAAATAAAATAATTTTGTTGCCAGGCAATAAAATTATAATTTTTTCATTTTAATGTAATATAACATTTTTCATTTAATACAGCAATAAAAAGGCAGGTAAGACACAGCCTGGCTGTTTGGGTGAAAATGATTTTAAATATAAATCTTAGAATATGGAAGTCATGTATGGTTCTCCATACCGATATTTTTCTATGGTAAACGATAATAGCCGTAAATTCAAACATAATCAAATAATGTTTTGCATACAGCCCTAAACTGTAGAGTTCTCAAAACCTGTTGGTTTTGGTGAAGATCGGTTCAGGGGAACGGGTAGTTTACCGACAACTTTTTATGTTTGAAAAGGGTATTTTTTATGGCAAACGATAAGAGCCGCAAATTCAAACAGAATCAAATACGTTTTTGCATACAGACCTGATTTGTAGAGTACTCTAGACCTATTGTTTTTGGTGAAGATCGGTTGAGGGAAAGGGGTAGTTTACCGGCCACGTTTTTTGTTTTAACAAGGGTATTTACTATGGCAAACAATAGCAGCCGCAAATTCAAACATAATCAAATACTTTTTTGCATACAGCCCTGATTTGTAGAGTACTCAAGACCTATTGTTTTTGGTGAAAATCGGTTAAGGGAAAGGGATTGTTTACGTGCAACGGTTTTTTATCAAGGGTAATTTTTTCTATGGTAAACGATAATAGCCGTAAATTCAAACATAATCAAATAATGTTTTGCATACAGCCCTAAACTGTAGAGTCCTCAAGACCTATTGTTTTTTGTGAAGATCGGTTCAGGGGAACGGGTAGTTTACCGACAACTTTTTATGTTTGAAAAGGGTATTTTTTATTGCAAACGATAAGAGCCGCAAATTCAAACAGAATCAAATAATTTTTTGCGTACTGCCTGAATTATAGAGTTCTCAAGACCTATTGTTTTTGGTGAAGATCGGTTCAGGGGGACGGGTAGTTTACCGACAACTTTTTATGTTTGAAAAGGGTATTTTTTATGGCAAACGATAAGAGCCGCAAATTCAAACAGAATCAAATAAGTTTTTGCATACAGACCTGATTTGTAGAGTTTCAAGACCTATTGATTTTGGTAAAGATAGGTTAAGGGAAAGGGGTAGTTTACCGGCAACATTTTATGTTTTAACAATGGTATTTTTTATGGCAAACGATAACAGCCGCAAATTCAAACATAAACAGATAATTTTTTGCATACAGCACTGATTTGTAGTGTTCTCAAGACCTTTTGTTTTTGGTGAAGATCGGTTAAGGGAAAAGGGTAGTTTACATGTAACGTTTTTTTATAATCAAGGGTAATTTTTTTTCTTATGGTAAACGATAATAGCCGTAAATTCAAACATAATCAAGTAATGTTTCGCATACAGCCCAGAATTGTAGAGTTCTCAAAACCAATTGGTTTTGGTGAAGATCGGTTAAGGGAAAGGGGTAGTTTACCTGCAACGTTTTATGTTTTAACAAGAGTATTTTCTATGGCAAACGATAACAGCCGCAACTTCAAACAGAATCAAATAATTTTTTGCATACAGCCCTGAACAGTAGAGTTCTCAAAACCTGTTGGTTTTGGTGAAGATCGGTTAAGGGATAGGGGTAGTTTACCTGCAACATTTTATGTTTTAACAAGAGTATTTTATATGGCAAACGATAACAGCCGCAACTTCAAACAGAATCAAATAATTTTTTGCATACAGTCCCAATTTGCAGAGTACTCACGACGTTTTGTTTTTGCTGAAGATCGGTTAAGGGAAAAGGGTAGTTTACCTGTAACGTTTTTTTATAATCAAGGGTAATTTTTTTCTATGGTAAACAATAATAGCCGCAAATTCAAACTGAATCAAATAATATTTTGCATACAGACCTGAATTGTAGAGTTTCAAGACCTGTTGGTTTTGGTGAAGATCGGTTGAGGGAATAATGTAGTTTACCAGCAAAGTTTTATGTTTTAACAAGGGTATTTAATGGTAAACGATAACAGCCGCAAATTCAAACACAATCAAATAATTTTTTGCATACAGCCCTAATATGTAGAGTACTCAAGACGTATTATTTTTGGTGAAGATCGGTTAAGGGAAAAGGGAAGTTTACGTGTAAAGTTTTTTTTTAATCAAGGGTAATTTGTTTATATGGCAAACAATAACAGCCGCAAATTCAAACATAATCAAATAATTTTTTACATACTGCCCTGAATTGTAGAGTTTCAAGACCTATTGATTTTGGTAAAGATAATCAAGGATAATTTTTTTTCATATGGTAAACGATAATAGCCGTAAATTCAAACATACTCAAGTAATGTTTCGCATACAGCCCAGAATTGTAGAGTTCTCAAAACCAATTGGTTTTTTTGAAGATCGGTTAAGGGAAAGGGGTAGTTTACCTGCAACGTTTTATGTTTTAACAAGAGTATTTTCTATGGCAAACGATAACAGCAGCAACTTCAAACAGAATCAAATAATTTTTTGCATACAGCCCTGAACACTAGAGTTCTCAGAACCTGTTGGTTTTGGTGAAGATCGGTTAAGGGAAAGGGGTAGTTTACCTGCAACATTTTATGTTTTAACAAGAGTATTTTATATGGCAAACGATAACAGCCGCAACTTCAAACAGAATCAAATAATATTTTGCATACAGTCCTAATTTGCAGAGTACTCAAGACGTTTTGTTTTTGCTGAAGATCGGTTAAGGGAAAAGGGTAGTTTACATGTAACGTTTTTTTATAATCAAGGGTAATTTTTTTTCCTAATGTAAACAATAATAGCCGCAAATTCAAACTGAATCAAATAATATTTTGCATACAGACCTGAATTGTAGAGTTCTCAAGACCTGTTGGTTTTGGTGAAGATCGGTTGAGGGAATAAGGTAGTTTACCAGCAACGTTTTATGTTTTAACAAGGGTATTTTATATGGCAAACGATAACAGCCGCAAATTCAAACAGAGTCAAATAATGTTTTGCATACAGCCCTAATATGTTGAGTTCTCAAGACCTATTGATTTTGGTAAAGATCAGTTAAGGGGAAGGGGTAGATTACCTGCTACATTTTATGTTTTAACAAGGGTATTTTTTATGGCAAACGATAACAGCCGCAAATTCAAACATAATCAACTAATTTTTTGCATGCTGCCCTGAATTGTAGAGTTCAAGACCTATTGTTTTTGGTGAAGATCGGTTCAGGGGAACGGGTAGTTTACCAGCAACGTTTTATGTTTTAACAAGGGTATTTTATATGGCAAACGATAACAGCCGCAAATTCAAACAGAGTCAAATAATGTTTTGCATACAGCCCTAATATGTTGAGTTCTCAAGACCTATTGATTTTGGTAAAGATCGGTTAAGGGGAAGGGGTAGTTTACCTGCTACATTTTATGTTTTAACAAGGGTATTTTTTATGGCAAACGATAACAGCCGCAAATACAAACATAATCAACTAATTTTTTGCATGCTGCCCTGAATTGTAGAGTTTCAAGACCTATTGTTTTTGGTGAAGATCGGTTCAGGGGAACGGGTAGTTTACCGACAACGTTTTATGTTTGAAAAGGGTATTTTTTATGGCAAACGATAACAGCCGCAAATTCAAACAGAATCAAATAATTTTTTGCATACAGCCCTGATTTGTAGAGATCTAAAGACCTGTTGGTTTTGGTGAAGATCGGTTAAGGGGATAAGGTAGTTTACCAGGAAAGTTTTATGTTTTAACAAGGGTATTTTATATGGCAAACGATAACAGCCGCAAATTCAAACACAATCAAATAATTTTTTGCATACAGCCCTAATATGTAGAGTACTCAAGACGTATTATTTTTGGTGAAGATCGGTTAAGGGAAAAGGGTAGTTTACATGTAACGTTTTTTTTTAATCAAGGGTAATTTGTTTATATGGCAAACAATAACAGCCGCAAATTCAAACATAATCAAATAATTTTTTGCATACTGCCTGAATTATAGAGTTCTCAAGACCTATTGTTTTTGGTGAAGATCGGTTAAGGGGAACGGGTAGTTTACCGACAACATTTTATGTTTGAAAAGGGTATTTTCTATGGCAAACGATAAGAGCCGCAAATTCAAACAGAATCAAATAATTTTTTGCATACAGCCCTGATTTGTAGAGTACTCAAGACCTCTTGTTTTTGATGAAGATCGGTTGAGGGAAAGGGGTAGTTTACCAGTAATTTTTTTTTTAATCATAGGTAATTTGTTTTTATGGCAAACAATAACAGCCGCAACTTCAAACAGAATCAAATAATTTTTTGCATACAGTCCTGATTTGCAGAGTACTCAAGACCTTTTGTTTTTGGTGAAGATCGGTTAAGGGAAAAGGGTAGTTTACATGTAACGTTTTTTTATAATCAAGGGTAATTTTTTTTCCTATGGTAAACAATAATAGCCGCAAATTCAAACAGAATCAAATAATGTTTTGCATACAGACCTGAATTGTATAGTTCTCAAGATCTGTTGGTTTTGGTGAAGATCGGGTAAGGGAATAGGGTAGTTTACCAGCAACGTTTTATGTTTTAACAAGGGCATTTTCTATGGCAAACGATAACAGCCGCAAATTCAAACAGAATCAAGTGATTATTTGCATACAGCCCTAAATTGTAGTGATCGCAAGACCTATTGTTTTTGGTGGAGATCGGGTAAGGGAAAGGGGTAGTTTACCAGCAACGTTTTATGTTTTAACAAGGGTATTTTATATGGCAAACGATAACAGCCGCAAATTCAAACATAATCAAATAACTTTTTGCATGCTGCCCTGAATTGTAGAGTTCTCAAGACCTATTGATTTTGGTAAAGATCGGTTAGGGGAAAGGGGTAGTTTACCAATAACATTTTATGTTTTAACAAGGGTATTTCTTATGGCAAACGATAACAGCCGCAAATTCAAACAGAATCAAATAATTTTTTGCATACAGCCCTGATTTGTAGAGTACTCAAGACCTCTTGTTTTTGGTGAAGATCGGTTGAGGGAAAGGGGTAGTTTAACTGTAATTTTTTTTTTAATCATAGTTAATTTATTTTTATGGCAAACAATAACAGCCGCAAATTCAAACACAATCAAATAATATTTTGCATACAGCCCTGAATTGTAGAGTTCTCAAGACTTATTGATTTTGGTAAAGATCGGTTAAGGGAAAGGGGTAGTTTACAGGCAACATTTTATGTTTTAACAAGGGTATTTCATATAACTAACGATAACAGCCGCAATTTCAAACATAATTTAATAATTTTATGCACACTGCCCTGAATTATAGAGTTTTCAAGCCCTTTTGTTTTTCGTGAAGATCGGTTAAGGGGAGGGGGTAGTTTACCTTCAACGGTTTTTTATCAATGGTAATTTTTTTTTATGGTAGACAATAATAGCCGTAAATTCAAACAGAATCAAACAACGTTTTGCATACAGACCTGAATTGTAGAGTTCTCAAGACCTGTTGGTTTTGGTGAAGATCGGTTAAGGGAATAAGGTAGTTTACCAGCAAAGTTTTATGTTTTAACAAGGGTATTTTATATGGCAAAAGATTACAGCCGCAAATTCAAACAGAATCAAATAATTTTTTTCATACGGCCCTAATATGCAGAGTACTCAAGACGTGTTATTTTTGGTGAAGATCGGTTAAGGGAAAAGGGTAGTTTACCTGTAACGTTTTTTTTAATCAAGGGTAATTTGTTTATATGGCAAACAATAACAGCCGCAAATTCAAACATAATCAAATAATTTTTCGCATACTGCCCTGAATTGTAGAGTTCTCAAGACCTATTGATTTTGGTAAAGATCGGTTAAGGGAAAGGGGTAGTTTACCAACAACATTTTATGTTTGAAAAGGGTATTTTCTATCACAAACGATAAGAGCCGCAAATTCAAACAGAATCAAATAATTTTTTGCATACAGCCCTGATTTGTAGAGTACTCAAGACGTCTTGTTTTTGGTGAAGATCGGTTGAGGGAAAGGGGTAGTTTAACTGTAATTTTTTTTTTAATCATAGTTAATTTGTTTTTATGGCAAACAATAACAGCCGCAAATTCAAACACAATCAAATAATATTTTGCATACAGCCCTGAATTGTAGAGTTCTCAAGACTTATTGATTTTGGTAAAGATCGGTTAAGGGAAAGGGGTAGTTTACAGGCAACATTTTATGTTTTAACAAGGGTATTTCATATAACTAACGATAACAGCCGCAATTTCAAACATAATTTAATAATTTTTTGCACACTGACCTGAATTATAGAGTTTTCAAGCCCTTTTGTTTTTCGTGAAGATCGGTTAAGGGGAGGGGGTAGTTTACCTTCAACGGTTTTTTATCAATGGTAATTTTTTTTTTATGGTAGACAATAATAGCCGTAAATTCAAACAGAATCAAACAACGTTTTGCATACAGACGTGAATTGTAGAGTTCTCAAGACCTGTTGGTTTTGGTGAAGATCGGTTAAGGGAATAGGGCAGTTTACCGGCAACGTTTTATGTTTTAACTGGGGCATTTTCTATGGCAAACGATAACAGTCGCAAATTCAAACATAATGAAGTGATTATTTGCATACAGCCCTAATTAGTAGGTTTCTCAAGTCATATTTTTTTTGTTGAAGATCGGTTAAGGGAAAAGGGTAGTTTACCTGTAACTTTTTTTTTTAATCAAGTTTAATTTGTTTCTGTGGCAAACAATACCAGCCGCAAAATCAAACACAATCAAATAATATTTTGCATACCGCCCTGAAGTATAGAGGTCTCAAGTCCTGTTGATTTTGGTAAAGATAGGTTATGGGAAAGGGGTAGTTTACCAACAACATTTTATGTTTTAACAAGGGTTTTTCTTATGGCAAACGATAACAGCCGCAAATTCAAACATAATCAAATAATTTTTTGCGTACTGCCTGAATTATAGAGTTCTCAAGACCTATTGTTTTTGGTGAAGATCGGTTAAGGGGAAAGGGTAGTTTACCGGCAACGTTTTATGTTTGAAAAGGGTATTTTATATGACAAACGATAAGAGCCGCTAATTCAAACAGAATCAAATAATTGTTTGCATACAGCTCTGATTTGTAGTATTCTCAAGACCTCTTGTTCTTGGTGAAGATCAGTAGATGGAAAGGGGTAGTTTACCGGCCACATTTTTTGTTTTAACAAGGGTATTTTATACGGCAAACGATAAGAGCCGCAAATTTAAACAGAATCAAATAAATTTTTGCATACAGCCCTGATTTGTAGTGTTCTCAAGACCTCTTGTTTTTGGTGAAGATCGGTTGATGGAAAGGGGTAGTTTACCGGCCACGTTTTTTGTTTTAACAAGGGTATTTTCTATGGCAAACGATAAGAGCCGCAATTTCAAACTGAATCAAATAAGTTTTTGCATACAGCCCTGGTTTGTAGAGTACTCAAGACCTATTGTTTTTGGTGAAGATCGGTTAAGGGAAAGGGATTGTTTACCTGCAACGGTTTTTTATCAAGGGTAATTTTTACTTCCTTAAGGAATGGAAGTATGGTGATGTTTCTCTGGTAAACGATAATAGCCGTAAATTCAAACATAATCAAATAATGTTTTGCATACAGCCCTGAACAGTAGAGTTCTCAAAACCTGTTAGTTTTGGTGAAGATCGGTTAAGGGAAAGGGGTAGTTTACCAGCAACGTTTTATGTTTTAACAAGGGTATTTTATATGGCAAACGATAACAGCCGCAAATTAAAACATAATCAAATAATTTTTTGCGTACTGCCTGAATTATAGAGTTCTCAAGACCTATTGTTTTTGGTGAAGATCGGTTAAGGGGAAAGGGTAGTTTACCGGCAACATTTTATGTTTTAACAAGGGTATTTTTTATGGCAAACGATAACAGCCGCAAATTCAAACATAAACAAATAATTTTTTGTTTTGCATACTGCCCTGATTTGTAGAGTTCTCAAGACCTCTTTTTTGGTGAAGATCGGTTGATGGAAAGGGGTAGTTTACCGGCCACGTTTTTTGTTTTAACAAGGGTATTTTATATGGCAAACGATAACAGCCGCAAATTCAAACATAATCAAATAATGTTTTGCATACAGCCCTGAACTGTAGAGTTCTCAAAACCTGTTGGTTTTGGTGAAGATCGTTTAGGGGAAAGGGGTAGTTTACCAGCAACGTTTTATGTTTTAACAAGAGTATTTTATATGGCAAACGATAACAGCCGCCACTTCAAACAGAATCAAATAATTTTTTCCATACAGCCCTAATATGTAGAGTACTCAAGACGTTTTATTTTTGGTGAAGATCGGTTAAGGGAAAAGGGTAGTTTACGTGCAACGTTTTTTTTTAATCATGGGTAATTTGTTTATATGGCAAACAATAACAGTCGCAAATTCAAACATAATCAAATAATTTTTTGCATACTGCCCTGAATTGTAGAGTTCTCAAGACCTATTGATTTTGGTAAAGATCGGTTAAGGGAAAGGGGTAGTTTACCAACAACATTTTATGTTTTAACAAGGGTATTTTCTATGGCAAACGATAAGAGCCGCAAATTCAAACAGAATCAAATAATTTTTTGCATACAGCCCTGATTTGTAGAGAACTCAAGACCTCTTGTTTTTGGTGAAGATCGGTTGAGGGAAACGGGTAGTTTACCGGCCACGTTTTTTGTTTTAACAAGGGTATTTTCTATGGCAAACGATAAGAGCTGCAAATTCAAACATAATAAAATAATGTTTTGCATACAGCCCTGAACTGTAGAGTTCTCAAAACCTCTTGTTCTTGGTGAAGATCGGTTGATGGAAAGGGGTAGTTTACCGGCCACGTTTTTTGTTTTAACAAGGGTATTTTCTGTGGCAAACTATAAGAGCCGCAAATTCAAACAGAATCAAATAAGTTTTTGCACACAGCCCTGATTTGTAGAGAACTCAAGACCTATTGTTTTTTGTTAAGATCGGTTGAGGGAAAGGGGTAGTTTACCGGCCACGTTTATTGTTTTAACAAGAGTATTTTATATGGCAAACAATAACAGCCGCAACTTCAAACAGAATCAAATAATTTTTTGCATACAGTCCTGATTTGCAGAGTACTCAAGACCTTTTGTTTTTGGTGAAGATCGGTTAAGGGAAAGGGGTAGTTTACCGGCCACGTTTATTGTTTTAACAAGAGTATTTTATATGGCAAACAATAACAGCCGCAACTTCAAACAGAATCAAATAATTTTTTGCATACAGTCCTGATTTGCAGAGTACTCAAGACCTATTGTTTTTGGTGAAGATCGGTTAAGGGAAAGGGATTGTTTACATGCAACGGTTTTTTACTTCCATATTCCTTAAGGAATGGAAGTATGGTGATGGCAAAAAAAATCGTGTTCGAGATTATTGCAGATTCTGATTCTACTACACTCAACACATGAAAAAAAGTCGTTTTCCGAAAAGTGTCTGTGTGTGTGTCTGTCTGTCTGTCTGTCTGTCTGTCTGTGTATCTGTCTGTGTGTCTGTCTGTCTGTAGATTTTTTTCTATGGCAAACGATAACAGCCGCAAATTCAAACAGAATCAAATAATGTTTCGCATACAGCCCTGAATTGTAGAGTTCTCAAGATCTGTTGATTTTGGTGAAGATCGGTTAAGGCAAAGGGGTAGTTTACCTGTAACGTTTTATGTTTTAACAAGGGTATTTCTTATGGCAAACGATAATAGCCGCAAATTCAAACAGAATCAAAAGAGTATTTGCATACAGCCCTAAATTATAGAGTTCTCAAGACCTATTGTTTTTGGTGAAGTTCGGTTGAGGGAAAGGGGTAGTTTACCTGCAACGTTTTTTTAACAAGGGTATTTTCTATGGCAAACGATAACAGCCGCAAATTCAATCAGAATCAAATAATGTTTTGCATACAGTCCTGATTTGTAGAGTACTCAAGACCTATTGTTTTTGGTGAAGATCGGTTAAGGGAAAGGGGTAGTTTACCTGTAACGTTTTATGTTTTAACAAGGGTATTTCCTATGGCAAACGATAACAGCCGCAAATTCAAACAGAATCAAAAGATTATTTGCATACAGCCCTAAATTGTAGAGTTCTCAAGACCTATTGTTTTTGGTGAAGATCGGTTGAGGGAAAGGGGTAGTTTACCTGCAACGTTTTTTTAACAAGAGTATTTTCTATGGCAAACGATAACAGCCGCAAATTCAAACAGAATCAAATAATGTTTTGCATACTGCCCTGATTTGTAGAATGCTCAAGACCTATTGTTTTTGGTGAAGATCGGTTAAGGGGAAGGGGTAGTTTACCTGCAACGTTTTTTTATCAAGCGTATTTTCTATGGCAAACGATAACAGCCGCAAATTCAAACAGAATCAAACAACGTTTTGCATACAGACGTGAATTGTAGAGTTCTCAAGACCTGTTGGTTTTGGTGAAGATCGGTTAAGGGAATAGGGCAGTTTACCGGCAATTTTTTATGTTTTAACTAGGGCATTTTCTATGGCAAACGATAACAGTCGCAAATTCAAACATAATCAAGTGATTATTTGCATACAGCCCTAAATTGTAGCGATCTCAAGACATATTGTTTTTGGTGAAGATCGGTTAAGGGGAAGGGGTAGTTTACCAGCAACGTTTTATGTTTTAACAAGGGTATTTTATATGGCAAACGATAACAGTCGCAAATTCAAACATAATCAAGTGATTATTTGCATACAGCCCTAAATTGTAGCGATCTCAAGACATATTGTTTTTGGTGAAGATCGGTTAAGGGAAAGGGGTAGTTTACCAGCAACGTTTTATGTTTTAACAAGGGTATTTTATATGGCAAACGATAACAGCCGAAAATTCAAACAGAATCAAATAATATTTGCATACAGCCCTAATTAGTAGAGTTCTCAAGTCATATTTTTTTTGTTGAAGATCGGTTAAGGGAAAAGGGTAGTTTACCTGTAACTTTTTTTTTTAATCAAGTTTAATTTGTTTCTGTGGCAAACAATACCAGCCGCAAAATCAAACACAATCAAATAATATTTTGCATACCGCCCTGAAGTATAGAGGTCTCAAGTCCTGTTGATTTTGGTAAAGATAGGTTATGGGAAAGGGGTAGTTTACCAACAACATTTTATGTTTTAACCAGGGTTTTTCTTATGACAAACGATAACAGCCGCAAATTCAAACATAATCAAATAATTTTTTGCGTACTGCCTGAATTATAGAGTTCTCAAGACCTATTGTTTTTGGTGAAGATCGGTTAAGGGGAAAGGGTAGTTTACCGGCAACGTTTTATGTTTGAAAAGGGTATTTTATATGACAAACGATAAGAGCCGATAATTCAAACAGGATCAAATAATAGTTTGCACACAGCCCTGATTTGTAGTATTCTCAAGACCTCTTGTTTTTGGTGAAGATCAGTTGATGGAAAGGGGTAGTTTACCGGCCACGTTTTTTGTTTTAACAAGGGTATTTATTATGGCAAACGATAACAGCCGCAAATTCAAACATAATCAAATAATTTTTTGCATACAGCCCTGATTTGTGGAGTACTCAAGACCTTTTGTTTTTGGTGAAGATCGGTTAAGGGAAAGGGGTAGTTTACCGGCCACGTTTTTTTTTTAACAAGGGTATTTATTCTGGCAAACGATAACAGCCGCAAAATCAAACATAATCAAATAATTTTTTGCATACAGCCCTGATTTGTAGAGTACTCAAGACCTATTGTTTTTGGTGAAGATCGGTTAAGGGAAAGGGATTGTTTACATGCAACGGTTTTTTACTTCCATATTCCTTAAGGAATGGAAGTATGGTGATGGCAAAAAAAATCGTGTTCGAGATTATTGCAGATTCTGATTCTACTACACTCAACACATGAAAAAAAGTCGTTTTCCGAAAAGTGTCTGTGTGTGTGTCTGTCTGTCTGTCTGTCTGTGTATCTGTCTGTGTGTCTGTCTGTCTGTAGATTTTTTTCTATGGCAAACGATAACAGCCGCAAATTCAAACAGAATCAAATAATGTTTCGCATACAGCCCTGAATTGTAGAGTTCTCAAGATCTGTTGATTTTGGTGAAGATCGGTTAAGGCAAAGGGGTAGCTTACCTGTAACGTTTTATGTTTTAACAAGGGTATTTCTTATGGCAAACGATAATAGCCGCAAATTCAAACAGAATCAAAAGAGTATTTGCATACAGCCCTAAATTATAGAGTTCTCAAGACCTATTGTTTTTGGTGAAGTTCGGTTGAGGGAAAGGGGTAGTTTACCTGCAACGTTTTTTTAACAAGGGTATTTTCTATGGCAAACGATAACAGCCGCAAATTCAAACAGAATCAAATAATGTTTTGCATACAGTACTGATTTGTAGAGTACTCAAGACCTATTGTTTTTGGTGAAGATCGGTTAAGGGAAAGGGGTAGTTTACCTGTAACGTTTTATGTTTTAACAAGGGTATTTCCTATGGCAAACGATAACAGCCGCAAATTCAAACAGAATCAAAAGATTATTTGCATACAGCCCTAAATTGTAGAGTTCTCAAGACCTATTGTTTTTGGTGAAGATCGGTTGAGGGAAAGGGGTAGTTTACCTGCAACGTTTTTTTAACAAGAGTATTTTCTATGGCAAACGATAACAGCCGCAAATTCAAACAGAATCAAATAATGTTTTGCATACTGCCCTGATTTGTAGAATGCTCAAGACCTATTGTTTTTGGTGAAGATCGGTTAAGGGGAAGGGGTAGTTTACCTGCAACGTTTTTTTATCAAGCGTATTTTCTATGGCAAACGATAACAGCCGCAAATTCAAACAGAATCAAACAACGTTTTGCATACAGACGTGAATTGTAGAGTTCTCAAGACCTGTTGGTTTTGGTGAAGATCGGTTAAGGTAATAGGGCAGTTTACCGGCAACGTTTTATGTTTTAACTAGGGCATTTTCTATGGCAAACGATAACAGTCGCAAATTCAAACATAATCAAGTGATTATTTGCATACAGCCCTAAATTGTAGCGATCTCAAGACATATTGTTTTTGGTGAAGATCGGTTAAGGGAAAGGGGTAGTTTACCAGCAACGTTTTATGTTTTAACAAGGGTATTTTATATGGCAAACGATAACAGCCGCAAATTCAAACAGAATCAAATAATTTTTTGCATACAGCCCTAGTTAGTAGAGTTCTCAAGTCATATTTTTTTTGTTGAAGATCGGTTAAGGGAAAAGGGTAGTTTACCTGTAACTTTTTTTTTTAATCAAGTTTAATTTGTTTCTGTGGCAAACAATACCAGCCGCAAAATCAAACACAATCAAATAATATTTTGCATACCGCCCTGAAGTATAGAGGTCTCAAGTCCTGTTGATTTTGGTAAAGATAGGTTATGGGAAAGGGATAGTTTACCAACAACATTTTATGTTTTAACAAGGGTTTTTCTTATGACAAACGATAACAGCCGCAAATTCAAACATAATCAAATAATTTTTTGCGTACTGCCTGAATTATAGAGTTCTCAAGACCTATTGTTTTTGGTGAAGATCGGTTAAGGGGAAAGGGTAGTTTACCGGCAACGTTTTATGTTTGAAAAGGGTATTTTATATGACAAACGATAAGAGCCGATAATTCAAACAGAATCAAATAATTGTTTGCACACAGCCCTGATTCTCAAGACCTCTTGTTTTTGGTGAAGATCAGTTGATGGAAAGGGGTAGTTTACCGGCCACGTTTTTTGTTTTAACAAGGGTATTTTATACGGCAAACGATAAGAGCCGCAAATTCAAACAGAATCAAATAAATTTTTGCATACAGCCCTGATTTGTAGTGTTCTCAAGACCTCTTGTTTTTGGTGAAGATCGGTTGATGGAAAGGGGTAGTTTACCCGCCACGTTTTTTGTTTTAACAAGGGTATTTCCTATGGCAAACGATAAGAGCCGCAATTTCAAACTGAATCAAATAAGTTTTTGCATACAGCCCTGGTTTGTAGAGTACTCAAGACCTATTGTTTTTGGTGAAGGTCGGTTAAGGGAAAGGGATTGTTTACCTGCAACGGTTTTTTATCAAGGGTAATTTTTACTTCCATATTCCTTAAGGAATGGAAGTATGGTGATGTTTCTCTGGTAAACGATAATAGCCGTAAATTCAAACATAATCAAATAATGTTTTGCATACAGCCCTGAACAGTAGAGTTCTCAAAACCTGTTGGTTTTGGTGAAGATCGGTTAAGGGAAAGGGGTAGTTTACCAGCAACGTTTTATGTTTTAACAAGGATATATTATATGGCAAACGATAACAGCCGCAAATTCAAACATAATCAAATAACTTTTTGCATGCTGCCCTGAAGTGTAGAGTTCTCAAGACATATTGATTTTGGTATAGATCGGTTAAGGGAAAGGGGTAGTTTACCAACAACATTTTAGGTATAACAAGGGTATTTCTTATGGCAAACGATAACAGCCGCAAATTCAAACATAATCAAATAATTTTTTGCGTACTGCCTGAATTATAGAGTTCTCAAGACCTATTGTTTTGGTGAAGATCGGTTAAGGGGAAAGGGTAGTTTACCGGCAACATTTTATGTTTAACAAGGGTATTTTTTATGGCAAACGATAGCAGCCGCAAATTCAAACATAAACAAATAATTTTTTGTTTTGCATACTGCCCTGATTTGTAGAGTTCTCAAGACCTCTTTTTTGGTGAAGATCGGTTTATGGAAAGGGGTAGTTTACCGGCCACGTTTTTTGTTTTAACAAGGGTATTTTATATGGCAAACGATAAGAGCCGCAAATTCAAACATAATCAAATAATGTTTTGCATACAGCCCTCAACTGTAGAGTTCTCAAAACCTGTTGGTTTTGGTGAAGATCGGTTAGGGGAAAGGGGTAGTTTACCAGCAACGTTTTATGTTTTAACAAGAGTATTTTATATGGCAAACGATAACAGCCGCAACTTCAAACAGAATCAAATAATTTTTTGCATACAGCCCTAATATGTAGAGTACTCAAGACGTTTTATTTTTGGTGAAGATCGGTTAAGGGAAAAGGGTAGTTTACGTGCAACGTTTTTTTTTAATCATGGGTAATTTGTTTATATGGCAAACAATAACAGTCGCAAATTCAAACATAATCAAATAATTTTTTGCATACCGCCCTGAATTGTAGAGTTCTCAAGACCTATTGATTTTGGTAAAGATCGGTTAAGGGAAAGGGGTAGTTTACCAACAACATTTTATGTTTTAACAAGGGTATTTCTTATGGCAAACGATAACAGCCGCAAATTCAAACATAATCAAATAATTTTTTTCATACTGCCTGAATTATAGAGTTCTCAAGTCCTATTGTTTTTGGTGAAGATCGGTTAAGGGGAACGGGTAGTTTACCGACAACGTTTTATGTTTGAAAAGGTTATTTTCTATGGCAAACGATAAGAGCCGCAAATTCAAACAGAATCAAATAATTTTTTGCATACAGCCCTGATTTGTAGAGTACTCAAGACCTATTGTTTTTGGTGAAGATCGGTTGAGGGAAACGGGTAGTTTACCGGCCACGTTTTTTGTTTTAACAAGGGTATTTTCTATGGCAAACGATAAGAGCTGCAAATTCAAACATAATCAAATAATGTTTTGCATACAGCCCTGAACTGTAGAGTTCTCAAAACCTCTTGTTCTTGGTGAAGATCGGTTGATGGAAAGGGGTAGTTTACCGGCCACGTTTTTTGTTTTAACAAGGGTATTTTCTGTGGCAAACAATAAGAGCCGCAAATTCAAACAGAATCAAATAAGTTTTTGCACACAGCCCTGATTTGCAGAGTACTCAAGACCTTTTGTTTTTGGTGAAGATCGGTTGAGGGAAAGGGGTAGTTTACCGGTCACGTTTTTTGTTTTAACAAGGGTATTTAATATGGCAAACGATAACAGCCGCAAATTCAAACATAATCAAATAATTTTTTGCATACAGCCCTGATTTGTAGAGTACTCAAGACCTTTTGTTTTTGGTGAAGATCGGTTAAGGGAAAGGGGTAGTTTACCGGCCACGTTTTTTGTTTTAACAAGGGTATTTATTCTGGCAAACGATAACAGCCGCAAATTCAAACATAATCAAATAATTTTTTGCATGCAGCCCTAATTTGTAGAGTACTCAAGACCTATTGTTTTTGGTGAAGATCGGTTAAGGGAAAGGGATTGTTTACATGCAACGGTTTTTTACTTCCATATTCCTTATGGAATGGAAGTATGGTGATGGCAAAAAAAATCGTGTTCGAGATTATTACAGATTCTGATTCTACTACACTCAAAACATGAAAAAAAGTCGTTTTCCGAAAAGTGTCTGTGTCTGTCTGTCTGTCTGTCTGTCTGTGTATCTGTCTGTGTGTCTGTCTGTCTGTAGATTTTTTCTATGGCAAACGATAACTGCCGCAAATTCAAACAGAATCAAATAATTTTTTGCATGCCGCCCTGATTTGCAGAGTACTCGCGACCTTTTGTTTTTGGTGAAGATCGGTTGAGGGAAAGGGGTAGTTTACCTGCAACGGTTTTTTTTTAGCAAGGGTAATTTTGTTTGTTTGGCAAACGATAACAGCCGCAAATTCAAACAGAATCAAATAATGTTTCGCATACAGCCCTGAATTGTAGAGTTCTCACGATCTGTTGATTTTGGTGAAGATCGGTTAAGGCGAAGGGGTAGTTTACCTGTAACGTTTTATGTTTTAACAAGGGTATTTCCTATGGCAAACGATAATAGCCGCAAATTCAAACAGAATCAAAAGATTATTTGCATACAGCCCTAAATTATAGAGTTCTCAAGACCTATTGTTTTTGGTGAAGTTTGGTTGAGGGAAAGGGGTAGTTTACCTGCAACGTTTTTTTAACAAGGGTATTTTCTATGGCAAACGATAACAGCCGCAAATTCAAACAGAATCAAATAATGTTTTGCATACAGCCCTGATTTGTAGAGTGCTCAAGACCTATTGTTTTTGGTGAAGATCGGTTAAGGGAAAGGGGTAGTTTACCTGTAACGTTTTATGTTTTAACAAGGGTATTTCCTATGGCAAACGATAACAGCCGCAAATTCAAACAGAATCAAAAGATTATTTGTACACAACCCTAAATTGTAGAGTTCTCAAGACCTATTGTTTTTGGTGAAGATCGGTTGAGGGAAAGGGGTAGTTTACCTGCAACGTTTTTTTAACAAGAGTATTTTCTATGGCAAACGATAACAGCCGCAAATTCAAACAGAATCAAATAATGTTTTGCATACTGCGCTGATTTGTAGAGTGCTCAAGACCTATTGTTTTTGGTGAAGATCGGTTAAGGGGAAGGGGTAGTTTACCTGCAACGTTTTTTTATCAAGCGTATTTTCTATGGCAAACGATAATAGCCGCAAATTCAAACAGAATCAAATAATTTTTTGCATACGTCCCTGAATTGTAGAGGCCTCAATGACTTTCGATTTTGGTGAAGATCGGTTAAGGGGAAGGGGTAGTTTACCTGCAACCTTTTACGTTTTAACAAGAGTAAAGTACTTGAAAATTTATTTAAACTTTTTGAAACAATGGTAATTGTTAAAAATAAAATAATTTTGTTGCCAGGCAATAAAATTATAATTTTTTCATTTTAATGTAATATAATATTTTTCATTTAATACAGCAATAAAAAGGCAGGTAAGACACAGCCTGGCTGTTTGGCTGAAAATGATTTTAAATATAAATCTTAGAATATGGAAGTCATGTATAGTTCTCCATACCGATATTTTCTATGGTAAACGATAATAGCCGTAAATTCAAACATGATCAAATAATTTTTTGCATACAGCCCTGATTTGTAGAGTACTCAAGATCTTTTGTTTTTGGTGAAGATCGGTTAAGGGAAAGGGGTAGTTTACCGGCCACGTTTTTTGTTTTAACAAGGGTATTTATTCTGGCAAACGATAACAGCCGCAAATTCAAACATAATCAAATAATTTTTTGCATACAGCCCTGATTTGTAGAGTACTCAAGACCTTTTGTTTTTGGTGAAGATCGGTTGAGGGAAAGGGGTAGTTTACCGGCCACGTTTTTTGTTTTAACAAGGGTATTTATTCTTGCAAACGATAACAGCCGCAAATTCAAACATAATCAAAGAATTTTTTGCATACAGCCCTGGCTTGTAGAGTACTCAAGATCTGTTGCTTTTGGTGAAGATCGGTTAATGGAAAGGGGTAGTTTACCTGCAGCGTTTTATGTTTTAACAAGAGTATTTTATATGGCAAACGATAACAGCCGCAACTTCAAACATAATCAAGTGATTATTTGCATGCAGCCCTAAATTGTAGCGATCACAAGACCTATTGTTTTTGGTGAAGATCGGTTAAGCGAAAGGGGTAGTTTACCAGCAACGTTTTATGTTTTAAAAAGGGTATTTTCTATGGCAAAGGATAACAGCCGCAAATTCAAACAGAATCAAATAATTTTTTGTATACAGCCCTAATTAGTAGAGTTCTCAAGACATACTCTTTTTGTTGAAGATCGGTTAAGGGAAAAGGGTAGTTTACCTGTAACTTTTTTTTTAATCAAGTTTAATTTGTTTCTATGGCAAACAATAACAGCCGCAAATTCAAACACAATCAAATAATATTTTGCATACCGCCCTGAAGTATAGAAGTCTCAAGACCTGTTGATTTTGGTAAAGATAGGTTAAGGGAAAGGGGTAGTTTACCGGCAACATTTTATGTTTTAACAAGGGTATTTTTTATGGCAAACGATAACAGCCGCAAATTCAAACATAATCAAATAATTTTTTACATACTGCCCTGAATTGTAGAGTTCTCAAGACCTTTTGATTTTGGTATAGATCGGTTAAGGGAAAGGGGTAGTTTACCGACAACATTTTATGTTTGAAAAGGGTATTTTCTATGGCAAACGATAAGAGCCGCAAATTCAAACAGAATCAAATAATTTTTTGCATACAGCCCTGATTGTAGAGTTCTCAAGACCTATTGATTTTGGTAAAGATCGGTTATGGGAAAGGGGTAGTTTACCAACAACATGTTATGTTTTAACAAGGGTATTTCTTATGGCAAACGATAACAGCCGCAAATTCAAACATAATCCAATAATTTTTTTCATACTGCCTGAATTATAGAGTTCTCAAGACCTATTGTTTTTGGTGAAGATCGGTTCAGGGGAACGGGTAGTTTACCGACAACATTTTATGTTTGAAAAGGGTATTTTCTATGGCAAACGATAAGAGCCGCAAATTCAAACAGAATCAAATAATTTTTTGCATACTGCCCTGATTTGTAGAGTTCTCAAGACCTCTTTTTTGGTGAAGATCGGTTGATGGAAAGGGGTAGTTTACCGGCCACTTTTTTTGTTTTAACAAGGGTATTTTATATGGCAAACGATAAGAGCCGCAATTTGAAACAGAATCGAATAAGTTTTTGCATACAGCCCTGATTTGTAGAGTACTCAAGTCCTATTTTTTTTGGTGAAGATCGGTTAAGGGAAAGGGATCGTTTACATGCAATGGTTTTTTATCAAGGGTAATTTTTTCTATGGTAAACGATAATAGCGGTAAATTCAAACATAATCAAATAATGTTTTGCATACAGCCCTGAACTGTAGAGTTCTCAAAACCTGTTGGTTTTGGTGAAGATCGGTTAGGGAAAGGGGTAGTTTACCTGCAACGTTTTATGTTTTAACAAGAGTATTTTATATGGCAAACGATAACAGCCGCAACTTCAAACAGAATCAAATAATTTTTTGCATACAGTCCGGATTTGCAGAGTACTCAAGACGTTTTATTGTTGGTGAAGATCGGTTATGGTGAAAGGGTAATTTACATGTAACGTTTTTTTTAATCATGGGTAATTTGTTTATATGGCAAACAATAACAGCCGCAACTTCAAAGAGCATCAAATAATTTTTTGTATACAGTCCTGATTTGCAGAGTACTCCGGACCTCTTGTTTTTGGTGAAGATCGGTTGAGGGAAAGGGGTAGTTTACCTGTCACGTTTTTTGTTTTAACAAGGGTATATTATGGCAAACGATAACAGCCGCAAATTCAAATATAATCAAATAATTTTTTGCATACAGCCCTGATTTGTAGAGTACTCAAGACCTTTTGTGTTTGGTGAAGATCGGTTGAGGGAAAGGGGTAGCTTACCGGCCACGTTTTTTGTTTTAACAAGGGTATTTACTCTGGCAAACGATAACAGCCGCAAATTCAAACATAATCAAATAATTTTTCGCATACAGCCCTGATTTGTGGAGTACTCAAGACCTATTGCTTTTGGTGAAGATCGGTTAAGGGAAAGGGATTGTTTACGTGCAACGGTTTTTTATCAAGTGTAATTTTTTCTATGGTAAACGATAATAGCCGTAAATTCAAACATAATCAAATAATGTTTTGCATACTGCCCTGAACTGTAGAGTTCTCAAAACCTGTTGGTTTTTGTGAAGATCGGTTAAGGGAAAGGGGTAGTTTACCAGCAACGTTTTATGTTTTAACAAGAGTATTTTTTATGGCAAACGATAACAGCCGCAACTTCAAACATAATCAAGTGATTATTTGCATACAGCCCTAAATTGTAGCGATCTCAAGACCTATTGTTTTTGGTGAAGATCGGTTAAGCGAAAGGGGTAGTTTACCAGCAACGTTTTATGTTTCAACAAGGGTATTTTCTATGGCAAACGATAACAGCCGCAAATTCAAACAGAATCAAATAATTTTTTGTATACAGCCCTAATTAGTAGAGTTCTCAAGACACATTGTTTTTGTTGAAAATCGGTTAAGGGAAAAGGGTAGTTTACCAGTAACTTTTTTTTTTATTCAAGTTTAATTTGTTTATATGGCAAACAATAACAGCCGCAAATTCAAACAGAATCAAATAATGTTTTGTATAGAGCCCTGATTTGTAGAGTACTCAAGACGTATTGTTTTTGGTGAAGATCGGTTAAGGGACAGTGGTAGTTTACCTGTAACGTTTTATGTTTTAACAAGGGTATTTCCTATGGCAAACAATAACAGCCGCAAATTCAAACAGAATCAAAAGATTATTTGTATACAGCCCTAAATTGTAGAGTTCTCAAGACCTATTGTTTTTGGTGAAGATCGGTTGAGGGAAAGGGGTAGTTTACCTGCAACGTTTTTTTAACAAGAGTATTTTCTATGGCAAACGATAACAGCCGCAAATTCAAACAGAATCAAATAATGTTTTGCATACTGCCCTGATTTGTAGAATGCTCAAGACCTATTGTTTTTGGTGAAGATCGGTTAAGGGGGAGGGGTAGTTTACCTGCAACGTTTTATTTATCAAGCGTATTTTCTATGGCAAACGATAACAGCCGCAAATTCCAACAGAATCAAATAATTTTTTGCATACGTCCCTGAATTGTAGAGGTCTCAATGACTTTCGATTTTGGTGAAGATCGGTTAAGGGGAAGGGGTAGTTTACCTGCAACCTTTTACGTTTTAACAAGAGTAAAGTACTTGAAAATTTATTTAAACTTTTTGAAACAATGGTAATTGTTAAAAATAAAATAATTTTGTTGCCAGGCAATAAAATTATAATTTTTTCATTTTAATGTAATATAATATTTTTCATTTAATACAGCAATAAAAAGGCAGGTAAGACACAGCCTGGCTGTTTGGCTGAAATGATTTTAAATATAAATCTTAGAATATGGAAGTCATGTATGGTTCTCCATACCGATATTTTCTATGGTAAACGATAATAGCCGTAAATTCAAACATAATCAAATAATTTTTTGCATACAGCCCTGATTTGTAGAGTACTCAAGATCTTTTGTTTTTGGTGAAGATCGGTTGAGGGAAAGGGGTAGTTTACCGGCCACGTTTTTTGTTTTAACAAGGGTATTTATTCTGGCAAACGATAACAGCCGCAAATTCAAACATAATCAAATAATTTTTTGCATACAGCCCTGATTTGTAGAGTACTCAAGACATTTTGTTTTTGGTGAAGATCGGTTGAGGGAAAGGGGTAGTTTACCGGCCACGTTTTTTGTTTTAACAAGGGTATTTATTCTTGCAAACGATAACAGCCGCAAATTCAAACATAATCAAAGAATTTTTGCATACAGCCCTGATTTGTAGAGTACTCAAGACCTTTTGTTTTTGGTGAAGATCAGTTAAGGGAGAGGGGTAGTTTACCGGCCACGTTTTTTGTTTTAACAAGGGTATTTATTCTGGCAAACGATAACAGCCGCAAATTCAAAATTAATCAAATAATTTTTTGCATACATCCCTGATTTGTAGAGTACTCAAGACCTATTGTTTTTGGTGAAGATCGGTTAAGGGAAAGGGGTAGTTTACCTACAACGTTTTTTTAACAAGGGTATTTGCTATGGCAAACGTAACAGCCGCAAATTCAAACAGAATCAAATAATTTTCTGCATACAGCCCTGGTTTGTAGAGTACTCAAGACCTGTTGCTTTTGGTGAAGATCGGTTAAGGGAAAGGGGTAGTTTACCTGCAGCGTTTTATGTTTTAACAAGAGTATTTTATATGGCAAACGATAACAGCCGCAACTTCAAACATAATCAAGTGATTATTTGCATACAGCCCTAAATTGTAGCGGTCTCAAGGCCTATTGTTTTTGGTGAAGATCGGTTAAGCGAAAGGGGTAGTTTACCAGCAACGTTTTATGTTTTAACAAGGGTATTTTCTATGGCAAAGGATAACAGCCGCAAATTCAAACAGAATCAAATAATTTTTTGTATACAGCCCTAATTAGTAGAGTTCGCAAGTCATACTGTTTTTGTTGAAGATCGGTTAAGGGAAAAGGGTAGTTTACCTGTAACTTTTTTTTTTAATCAAGTTTAATTTGTTTCTATGGCAAACAATAACAGCCGCAAATACAAACACAATCTAATAATATTTTGCATACCGCCCTGATTTGTAGAGTTCTCAAGACCTCTTTTTTGGTGAAGATCGGTTGATGGAAAGGGGTAGTTTACCGGGCACTTTTTTTGTTTTAACAAGGGTATTTTATATGGCAAACGATAAGAGCCGCAATTTGAAACAGAATCAAATAGGTTTTTGCATACAGCCCTGATTTGTAGAGTACTCAGGACCTATTTTTTTTGGTGAAGATCGGTTAAGGGAAAGGGATCGTTTACATGCAATGGTTTTTTATCAAGGGTAATTTTTTCTATGGTAAACGATAATAGCGGTAAATTCAAACATAATCAAATAATGTTTTGCATACAGCCCTGAACTGTAGAGTTCTCAAAACCTGTTGGTTTTGGTGAAGATCGGTTAGGGGAAAGGGGTAGTTTACCTGCAACGTTTTATGTTTTAACAAGAGTATTTTATATGGCAAACGATAACAGCCGCAACTTCAAACAGAATCAAATAATTTTTTGCATACAGTCCTGATTTGCAGAGTACTCAAGACGTTTTATTGTTGGTGAAGATCGGTTATGGTGGAAGGGTAATTTACATGTAACGTTTTTTTTTAATCATGGGTAATTTGTTTATATGGCAAACAATAACAGCCGCAAATTCAAACATTATCAAATAATTTTTTCATACTGCCTGAATTATAGAGTTCTCAAGACCTATTGTTTTTGGTGAAGATCGGTTGAGGGAAACGGGTAGTTTACCGGCCACGTTTTTTGTTTTAACAAGGGTATTTTCTATGGCAAACGATAAGAGCTGCAAATTCAAACATAATCAAATAATGTTTTGCATACAGCCCTGAACTGTTGAGTTCTCAACACCTCTTGTTCTTGGTGAAGATCGGTTGATGGAAAGGGGTAGTTTACCGGCCACGTTTTGTGTTTTAACAAGGGTATTTTCTATGGCAAACAATAAGAGCCGCAAATTCAAACAGAATCAAATAAGTTTTTGCATACAGCCCTGATTTGCAGAGTACTCAAGACCTATTGTTTTTGGTGAAGATCGGTTGAGGGAAAGGGGTAGTTTACCGGCCACGTTTATTGTTTTAACAACAGTATTTTATATGGCAAACAAAAACAGCCGCAACTTCAAACAGCATCAAATAATTTTTCGCATACAGCCCTGATTTGTGGAGTACTCAAGACCTATTGTTTTTGGTGAAGATCGGTTAAGGGAAAGGGATTGTTTACGTGCAACGGTTTTTTATCAAGTGTATTTTTTTTTATGGTAAACGATAATAGCCGTAAATTCAAACATAATCAAATAATGTTTTGCATACAGCCCTGAACTGTAGAGTTCTCAAAACCTGTTGGTTTTTGTGAAGATCGGTTAAGGGAAAGGGGTAGTTTACCTGCAACGTTTTATGTTTTAACAAGAGTATTTTATATGGCAAACGATAACAGCCGCAACTTCAAACATAATCAAGTGATTATTTGCATACAGCCCTAAATTGTAGCGATCTCAAGACCTATTATTTTTGGTGAAGATCGGTTAAGCGAAAGGGGTAGTTTACCAGCAACGTTTTATGTTTTAACAAGGGTATTTTCTATGGCAAACGATAACAGCCGCAAATTCAAACAGAATCAAATAATTTTTTGTATACAGCCCTAATTAGTAGAGTTCTCAAGACATATTGTTTTTGTTGAAAATCGGTTAAGGGAAAAGGGTAGTTTACCAGTAACTTTTTTTTTTAATCAAGTTTAATTTGTTTATATGGCAAACAATAACAGCCGCAAATTCAAACACAATCAAATAATATTTTGCATACCTCCCTGAAGTATAGAGGTCTCAGGGGGAAGAGGAAAGGGTAAAGGGTAGTTTACCGGCAACGTTTTATGTTTGAAAAGGGTATTTTATATGACAAACGATAAGAGCCGCTAATTCAAACAGAATCAAATAATTGTTTGCATACAGCCCTGATTTGTAGTGTTCTCAAGACCTCTTGTTTTTGGTGAAGATCGGTTGATGGAAAGGGGTAGTTTACCGGCCACGTTTTTTGTTTTAACAAGGGTATTTTCTATGGCAAACGATAAGATCCGCAATTTCAAACTGTATCAAATAAGTTTTTGCACACAGCCCTGATTTGCAGAGTACTCAAGACCTTTTGTTTTTGGTGAAGATCGGTTGAGGGAAAGGGGTAGTTTACCGGTCACGTTTTTTGTTTTAACAAGGGTATTTAATATGGCAAACGATAACAGCCGCAAATTCAAACATAATCAAATAATTTTTTGCATACAGCCCTGATTTGTAGAGTACTCAAGACCTTTTGTTTTTGGTGAAGATCGGTTAAGGGAAAGGGGTAGTTTACCGGCCACGTTTTTTGTTTTAACAAGGGTATTTATTCTGGCAAACGATAACAGCCGCAAATTCAAACATAATCAAATAATTTTTTGCATGCAGCCCTAATTTGTAGAGTACTCAAGACCTATTGTTTTTGGTGAAGATCGGTTAAGGGAAAGGGATTGTTTACATGCAACGGTTTTTTACTTCCATATTGCTTATGGAATGGAAGTATGGTGATGGCAAAAAAAATCGTGTTCGAGATTATTACAGATTCTGATTCTACTACACTCAAAACATGAAAAAAGTCGTTTTCCGAAAAGTGTCTGTGTGTGTGTCTGTCTGTCTGTCTGTCTGTCTGTCTGTCTGTGTATCTGTCTGTGTGTCTGTCTGTCTGTAGATTTTTTCTATGGCAAACGATAACTGCCGCAAATTCAAACAGAATCAAATAATTTTTTGCATGCCGCCCTGATTTGCAGAGTGCTCGCGACCTTTCGTTTTTGGTGAAGATCGGTTGAGGGAAAGGGGTAGTTTACCTGCAACGGTTTTTTTTTAGCAAGGGTAATTTTGTTTGTTTGGCAAACGATAACAGCCGCAAATTCAAACAGAATCAAATAATGTTTCGCATACAGCCCTGAATTGTAGAGTTCTCAAGATCTGTTGATTTTGGTGAAGATCGGTTAAGGCGAAGGGGTAGTTTACCTGTAACGTTTTATGTTTTAACAAGGGTATTTCCTATGGCAAACGATAATAGCCGCAAATTCAAACAGAATCAAAAGATTATTCGCATACAGCCCTAAATTATAGAGTTCTCAAGACCTATTGTTTTTGGTGAAGTTTGGTTGAGGGAAAGGGGTAGTTTACCTGCAACGTTTTTTTAACAAGGGTATTTTCTATGGCAAACGATAACAGCCGCAAATTCAAACAGAATCAAATAATGTTTTGCATACAGCCCTGATTTGTAGAGTACTCAAGACCTATTGTTTTTGGTGAAGATCGGTTAAGGGAAAGGGGTAGTTTACCTGTAACGTTTTATGTTTTAACAAGGGTATTTCCTATGGCAAACGATAACAGCCGCAAATTCAAACAGAATCAAAAGATTATTTGTACACAACCCTAAATTGTAGAGTTCTCAAGACCTATTGTTTTTGGTGAAGATCGGTTGAGGGAAAGGGGTAGTTTACCTGCAACGTTTTTTTAACAAGAGTATTTTCTATGGCAAACGATAACAGCCGCAAATTCAAACAGAATCAAATAATGTTTTGCATACTGCCCTGATTTGTAGAGTGCTCAAGACCTATTGTTTTTGGTGAAGATCGGTTAAGGGGAAGGGGTAGTTTACCTGCAACGTTTTTTTATCAAGCGTATTTTCTATGGCAAACGATAATAGCCGCAAATTCAAACAGAATCAAATAATTTTTTGCATACGTCCCTGAATTGTAGAGGTCTCAATGACTTTCGATTTTGGTGAAGATCGGTTAAGGGGAAGGGGTAGTTTACCTGCAACCTTTTACGTTTTAACAAGAGTAAAGTACTTGAAAATTTATTTAAACTTTTTGAAACAATGGTAATTGTTAAAAATAAAATAATTTTGTTGCCAGGCAATAAAATTATAATTTTTTCATTTTAATGTAATATAATATTTTTCATTTAATACAGCAATAAAAAGGCAGGTAAGACACAGCCTGGCTGTTTGGCTGAAAATGATTTTAAATATAAATCTTAGAATATGGAAGTCATGTATGGTTCTCCATACCGATATTTTCTATGGTAAACGATAATAGCCGTAAATTCAAACATAATCAAATAATTTTTTGCATACAGCCCTGATTTGTAGAGTACTCAAGATCTTTTGTTTTTGGTGAAGATCGGTTAAGGGAAAGGGGTAGTTTACCGGCCACGTTTTTTGTTTTAACAAGGGTATTTATTCTGGCAAACGATAACAGGCGCAAATTCAAACATAATCAAATAATTTTTTGCATACAGCCCTGATTTGTAGAGTACTCAAGACCTTTTGTTTTTGGTGAAGATCGGTTGAGGGAAAGGGGTAGTTTACCGGCCACGTTTTTTGTTTTAACAAGGGTATTTATTCTTGCAAACGATAACAGCCGCAAATTCAAACATAATCAAAGAATTTTTTGCATACAGCCCTGGCTTGTAAAGTACTCAAGATCTGTTGCTTTTGGTGAAGATCGGTTAATGGAAAGGGGTAGTTTACCTGCAGCGTTTTATGTTTTAACAAGAGTATTTTATATGGCAAACGATAACAGCCGCAACTTCAAACATAATCAAGTGATTATTTGCATACAGCCCTAAATTGTAGCGGTCACAAGACCTATTGTTTTTGGTGAAGATCGGTTAAGCGAAAGGGGTAGTTTACCAGCAACGTTTTATGTTTTAAAAAGGGTATTTTCTATGGCAAAGGATAACAGCCGCAAATTCAAACAGAATCAAATAATTTTTTGTATACAGCCCTAATTAGTAGAGTTCTCAAGACATACTCTTTTTGTTGAAGATCGGTTAAGGGAAAAGGGTAGTTTACCTGTAACTTTTTTTTAATCAAGTTTAATTTGTTTCTATGGCAAACAATAACAGCCGCAAATTCAAACACAATCAAATAATATTTTGCATACCGCCCTGAAGTATAGAAGTCTCAAGACTTGTTGATTTTGGTAAAGATAGGTTAAGGGAAAGGGGTAGTTTACCGGCAACATTTTATGTTTTAACAAGGGTATTTTTTATGGCAAACGATAACAGCCGCAAATTCAAACATAATCAAATAATTTTTTACATACTGCCCTGAATTGTAGAGTTCTCAAGACCTTTTGATTTTGGTAAAGATCGGTTAAGGGAAAGGGGTAGTTTACCGACAACATTTTATGTTTGAAAAGGGTATTTTCTATGGCAAACGATAAGAGCCGCAAATTCAAACAGAAACAAATAATTTTTTGCATACAGCCCTGATTTGTAGAGTTCTCAAGACCTATTGATTTTGGTAAAGATCGGTTATGGGAAAGGGGTAGTTTACCAACAACATGTTATGTTTTAACAAGGGTATTTCTTATGGCAAACGATAACAGCCGCAAATTCAAACATAATCCAATAATTTTTTTCATACTGCCTGAATTATAGAGTTCTCAAGACCTATTGTTTTTGGTGAAGATCGGTTCAGGGGAACCTGTAGTTTACCGACAACATTTTATGTTTGAAAAGGGTATTTTCTATGGCAAACGATAAGAGCCGCAAATTCAAACAGAATCAAATAATTTTTTGCATACTGCCCTGATTTGTAGAGTTCTCAAGACCTCTTTTTTGGTGAAGATCGGTTGATGGAAAGGGGTAGTTTACCGGCCACTTTTTTTGTTTTAACAAGGGTATTTTATATGGCAAACGATAAGAGCCGCAATTTGAAACAGAATCGAATAAGTTTTTGCATACAGCCCTGATTTGTAGAGTACTCAAGTCCTATTTTTTTTGGTGAAGATCGGTTAAGGGAAAGGGATCGTTTACATGCAATGGTTTTTTATCAAGGGTAATTTTTTCTATGGTAAACGATAATAGCGGTAAATTCAAACATAATCAAATAATGTTTTGCATACAGCCCTGAACTGTAGAGTTCTCAAAACCTGTTGGTTTTGGTGAAGATCGGTTAGGGGAAAGGGGTAGTTTACCTGCAACGTTTTATGTTTTAACAAGAGTATTTTATATGGCAAACGATAACAGCCGCAACTTAAAACAGAATCTAATAATTTTTTGCATACAGTCCTGATTTGCAGAGTACTCAAGACGTTTTATTGTTGGTGAAGATCGGTTATGGTGAAAGGGTAATTTACATGTAACGTTTTTTTTAATCATGGGTAAATTGTTTATATGGCAAACAATAACAGCCGCAACTTCAAAGAGCATCAAATAATTTTTTGTATACAGTCCTGATTTGCAGAGTACTCCGGACCTTTTGTTTTTGGTGAAGATCGGTTGAGGGAAAGGGGTAGTTTACCTGTCACGTTTTTTGTTTTAACAAGGGTATATTATGGCAAACGATAACAGCCGCAAATTCAAATATAATCAAATAATTTTTTGCATACAGCCCTGATTTGTAGAGTACTCAAGACCTTTTGTGTTTGGTCAAGATCGGTTGAGGGAAAGGGGTAGCTTACCGGCCACGTTTTTTGTTTTAACAAGGGTACTTATTCTGGCAAACGATAACAGCCGCAAATTCAAACATAATCAAATAATTTTTCGCATACAGCCCTGATTTGTGGAGTACTCAAGACCTATTGCTTTTGGTGAAGATTGGTTAAGGGAAAGGGATTGTTTACGTGCAACGGTTTTTTATCAAGTGTAATTTTTTCTATGGTAAACGATAATAGCCGTAAATTCAAACATAAACAAATAATGTTTTGCATAAAGCCCTGAAATGTAGAGTTCTCAAAACCTGTTGGTTTTTGTGAAGATCGGTTAAGGGAAAGGGGTAGTTTACCAGCAACGTTTTATGTTTTAACAAGAGTATTTTTTATGGCAAACGATAACAGCCGCAACTTCAAACATAATCAAGTGATTATTTGCATACAGCCCTAAATTGTAGCGATCTCAAGACCTATTGTTTTTGGTGAAGATCGGTTAAGCGAAAGGGGTAGTTTACCAGCAACGTTTTATGTTTCAACAAGGGTATTTTCTATGGCAAACGATAACAGCCGCAAATTCAAACAGAATCAAATAATTTTTTGTATACAGCCCTAATTAGTAGAGTTCTCAAGACACATTGTTTTTGTTGAAAATCGGTTAAGGGAAAAGGGTAGTTTACCAGTAACTTTTTTTTTTATTCAAGTTTAATTTGTTTATATGGCAAACAATAACAGCCGCAAATTCAAACAGAATCAAATAATGTTTTGTATAGAGCCCTGATTTGTAGAGTACTCAAGACGTATTGTTTTTGGTGAAGATCGGTTAAGGGACAGTGGTAGTTTACCTGTAACGTTTTATGTTTTAACAAGGGTATTTCCTATGGCAAACAATAACAGCCGCAAATTCAAACAGAATCAAAAGATTATTTGTATACAGCCCTAAATTGTAGAGTTCTCAAGACCTATTGTTTTTGGTGAAGATCGGTTGAGGGAAAGGGGTAGTTTACCTGCAACGTTTTTTTAACAAGAGTATTTTCTATGGCAAACGATAACAGCCGCAAATTCAAACAGAATCAAATAATGTTTTGCATACTGCCCTGATTTGTAGAGTTCTCAAGACCTATTGTTTTTGGTGAAGATCGGTTAAGGGGGAGGGGTAGTTTACCTGCAACGTTTTATTTATCAAGCGTATTTTCTATGGCAAACGATAACAGCCGCAAATTCCAACAGAATCAAATAATTTTTTGCATACGTCCCTGAATTGTAGAGGTCTCAATGACTTTCGATTTTGGTGAAGATCGGTTAAGGGGAAGGGGTAGTTTACCTGCAACCTTTTACGTTTTAACAAGAGTAAAGTACTTGAAAATTTATTTAAACTTTTTGAAACAATGGTAATTGTTAAAAATAAAATAATTTTGTTGCCAGGCAATAAAATTATAATTTTTTCATTTTAATGTAATATAATATTTTTCATTTAATACAGCAATAAAAAGGCAGGTAAGACACAGCCTGGCTGTTTGGCTGAAAATGATTTTAAATATAAATCTTAGAATATGGAAGTCATGTATGGTTCTCCATACCGATATTTTCTATGGTAAACGATAATAGCCGTAAATTCAAACATAATCAAATAATTTTTTGCATACAGCCCTGATTTGTAGAGTACTCAAGATCTTTTGTTTTTGGTGAAGATCGGTTGAGGGAAAGGGGTAGTTTACCGGCCACGTTTTTTGTTTTAACAAGGGTATTTATTCTGGCAAACGATAACAGCCGCAAATTCAAACATAATCAAATAATTTTTTGCATACAGCCCTGATTTGTAGAGTACTCAAGACATTTTGTTTTTGGTGAAGATCGGTTGAGGGAAAGGGGTAGTTTACCGGCCACGTTTTTTGTTTTAACAAGGGTATTTATTCTTGCAAACGATAACAGCCGCAAATTCAAACATAATCAAAGAATTTTTTGCATACAGCCCTGATTTGTAGAGTACTCAAGACCTTTTGTTTTTGGTGAAGATCAGTTAAGGGAGAGGGGTAGTTTACCGGCCACGTTTTTTGTTTTAACAAGGGTATTTATTCTGGCAAACGATAACAGCCGCAAATTCAAAATTAATCAAATAATTTTTTGCATACATCCCTGATTTGTAGAGTACTCAAGACCTATTGTTTTTGGTGAAGATCGGTTAAGGGAAAGGGGTAGTTTACCTACAACGTTTTTGTAACAAGGGTATTTGCTATGGCAAACGTAACAGCCGCAAATTCAAACAGAATCAAATAATTTTCTGCATACAGCCCTGGTTTGTAGAGTACTCAAGACCTGTTGCTTTTGGTGAAGATCGGTTAAGGGAAAGGGGTAGTTTACCTGCAGCGTTTTATGTTTTAACAAGAGTATTTTATATGGCAAACGATAACAGCCGCAACTTCAAACATAATCAAGTGATTATTTGCATACAGCCCTAAATTGTAGCGGTCTCAAGGCCTATTGTTTTTGGTGAAGATCGGTTAAGCGAAAGGGGTAGTTTACCAGCAACGTTTTATGTTTTAACAAGGGTATTTTCTATGGCAAAGGATAACAGCCGCAAATTCAAACAGAATCAAATAATTTTTTGTATACAGCCCTAATTAGTAGAGTTCGCAAGTCATACTGTTTTTGTTGAAGATCGGTTAAGGGAAAAGGGTAGTTTACCTGTAACTTTTTTTTTTAATCAAGTTTAATTTGTTTCTATGGCAAACAATAACAGCCGCAAATACAAACACAATCTAATAATATTTTGCATACCGCCCTGATTTGTAGAGTTCTCAAGACCTCTTTTTTGGTGAAGATCGGTTGATGGAAAGGGGTAGTTTACCGGCCACTTTTTTTGTTTTAACAAGGGTATTTTATATGGCAAACGATAAGAGCCGCAATTTGAAACAGAATCAAATAGGTTTTTGCATACAGCCCTGATTTGTAGAGTACTCAGGACCTATTTTTTTTGGTGAAGATCGGTTAAGGGAAAGGGATCGTTTACATGCAATGGTTTTTTATCAAGGGTAATTTTTTCTATGGTAAACGATAATAGCGGTAAATTCAAACATAATCAAATAATGTTTTGCATACAGCCCTGAACTGTAGAGTTCTCAAAACCTGTTGGTTTTGGTGAAGATCGGTTAGGGGAAAGGGGTAGTTTACCTGCAACGTTTTATGTTTTAACAAGAGTATTTTATATGGCAAACGATAACAGCCGCAACTTCAAACAGAATCAAATAATTTTTTGCATACAGTCCTGATTTGCAGAGTACTCAAGACGTTTTATTGTTGGTGAAGATCGGTTATGGGGGAAGGGTAATTTACATGTAACGTTTTTTTTTAATCATGGGTAATTTGTTTATATGGCAAACAATAACAGCCGCAAATTCAAACATTATCAAATAATTTTTTCATACTGCCTGAATTATAGAGTTCTCAAGACCTATTGTTTTTGGTGAAGATCGGTTGAGGGAAACGGGTAGTTTACCGGCCACGTTTTTTGTTTTAACAAGGGTATTTTCTATGGCAAACGATAAGAGCTGCAAATTCAAACATAATCAAATAATGTTTTGCATACAGCCCTGAACTGTTGAGTTCTCAACACCTCTTGTTCTTGGTGAAGATCGGTTGATGGAAAGGGGTAGTTTACCGGCCACGTTTTGTGTTTTAACAAGGGTATTTTCTATGGCAAACAATAAGAGCCGCAAATTCAAACAGAATCAAATAAGTTTTTGCATACAGCCCTGATTTGCAGAGTACTCAAGACCTATTGTTTTTGGTGAAGATCGGTTGAGGGAAAGGGGTAGTTTACCGGCCACGTTTATTGTTTTAACAACAGTATTTTATATGGCAAACAAAAACAGCCGCAACTTCAAACAGCATCAAATAATTTTTCGCATACAGCCCTGATTTGTGGAGTACTCAAGACCTATTGTTTTTGGTGAAGATCGGTTAAGGGAAAGGGATTGTTTACGTGCAACGGTTTTTTATAAAGTGTATTTTTTTTTATGGTAAACGATAATAGCCGTAAATTCAAACATAATCAAATAATGTTTTGCATACAGCCCTGAACTGTAGAGTTCTCAAAACCTGTTGGTTTTTGTGAAGATCGGTTAAGGGAAAGGGGTAGTTTACCTGCATCGTTTTATGTTTTAACAAGAGTATTTTATATGGCAAACGATAACAGCCGCAACTTCAAACATAATCAAGTGATTATTTGCATACAGCCCTAAATTGTAGCGATCTCAAGACCTATTGTTTTTGGTGAAGATCGGTTAAGCGAAAGGGCGAAAGGGGTAGTTTACCAGCAACGTTTTATGTTTTAACAAGGGTATTTTCTATGGCAAACGATAACAGCCGCAAATTCAAACAGAATCAAATAATTTTTTGTATACAGCCCTAATTAGTAGAGTTCTCAAGACATATTGTTTTTGTTGAAAATCGGTTAAGGGAAAAGGGTAGTTTACCAGTAACTTTTTTTTTTAATCAAGTTTAATTTGTTTATATGGCAAACAATAACAGCCGCAAATTCAAACACAATCAAATAATATTTTGCATACCGCCCTGAAGTATAGAGGTCTCAGGGGGAAGAGGAAAGGGTAAAGGGTAGTTTACCGGCAACGTTTTATGTTTGAAAAGGGTATTTTATATGACAAACGATAAGAGCCGCTAATTCAAACAGAATCAAATAATTGTTTGCATACAGCCCTGATTTGTAGTGTTCTCAAGACCTCTTGTTTTTGGTGAAGATCGGTTGATGGAAAGGGGTAGTTTACCGGCCACGTTTTTTGTTTTAACAAGGGTATTTTCTATGGCAAACGATAAGAGCCGCAATTTCAAACTGAATCAAACAAGTTTTTGCACACAGCCCTGATTTGCAGAGTACTCAAGACCTTTTGTTTTTGGTGAAGATCGGTTGTGGGAAAGGGGTAGTTTACCGGTCACGTTTTTTGTTTTAAGAAGGGTATTTAATATGGCAAACGATAACAGCCGCAAATTCAAACATAATCAAATAATTTTTTGCATACAGCCCTGATTTGTAGAGTACTCAAGACCTTTTGTTTTTGGTGAAGATCGGTTAAGGGAAAGGGGTAGTTTACCGGCCACGTTTTTTGTTTTAACAAGGGTATTTATTCTGGCAAACGATAACAGCCGCAAATTCAAACATAATCAAATAATTTTTTGCATGCAGCCCTAATTTGTAGAGTACTCAAGACCTATTGTTTTTGGTGAAGATCGGTTAAGGGAAAGGGATTGTTTACATGCAACGGTTTTTTACTTCCATATTCCTTATGGAATGGAAGTATGGTGATGGCAAAAAAAATCGTGTTCGAGATTATTACAGATTCTGATTCTACTACACTCAAAACATGAAAAAAAGTCGTTTTCCGAAAAGTGTCTGTGTGTGTGTCTGTCTGTCTGTCTGTCTGTCTGTCTGTCTGTCTGTCTGTCTGTGTATCTGTCTGTGTGTCTGTCTGTCTGTAGATTTTTTCTATGGCAAACGATAACTGCCGCAAATTCAAACAGAATCAAATAATTTTTTGCATGCCGCACTGATTTGCAGAGTGCTCGCGACCTTTTGTTTTTGGTGAAGATCGGTTGAGGGAAAGGGGTAGTTTACCTGCAACGGTTTTTTTTTAGCAAGGGTAATTTTGTTTGTTTGGCAAACGATAACAGCCGCAAATTCAAACAGAATCAAATAATGTTTCGCATACAGCCCTGAATTGTAGAGTTCTCAAGATCTGTTGATTTTGGTGAAGATCGGTTAAGGCGAAGGGGTAGTTTACCTGTAACGTTTTATGTTTTAACAAGGGTATTTCTTATGGCAAACGATAATAGCCGCAAATTCAAACAGAATCAAAAGATTATTTGCATACAGCCCTAAATTATAGAGTTCTCAAGACCTATTGTTTTTGGTGAAGTTTGGTTGAGGGAAAGGGGTAGTTTACCTGCAACGTTTTTTTAACAAGGGTATTTTCTATGGCAAACGATAACAGCCGCAAATTCAAACAGAATCAAATAATGTTTTGCATACAGCCCTGATTTGTAGAGTACTCAAGAACTATTGTTTTTGGTGAAGATCGGTTAAGGGAAAGGGGTAGTTTACCTGTAACGTTTTATGTTTTAACAAGGGTATTTCCTATGGCAAACGATAACAGCCGCAAATTCAAACAGAATCAAAAGATTATTTGTACACAACCCTAAATTGTAGAGTTCTCAAGACCTATTGTTTTTGGTGAAGATCGGTTGAGGGAAAGGGGTAGTTTACCTGCAACGTTTTTTTAACAAGAGTATTTTCTATGGCAAACGATAACAGCCGCAAATTCAAACAGAATCAAATAATGTTTTGCATACTGCCCTGATTTGTAGAGTGCTCAAGACCTATTGTTTTTGGTGAAGATCGGTTAAGGGGAAGGGGTAGTTTACCTGCAACGTTTTTTTATCAAGCGTATTTTCTATGGCAAACGATAATAGCCGCAAATTCAAACAGAATCAAATAATTTTTTGCATACGTCCCTGAATTGTAGAGGTCTCAATGACTTTCGATTTTGGTGAAGATCGGTTAAGGGGAAGGGGTAGTTTACCTGCAACCTTTTACGTTTTAACAAGAGTAAAGTACTTGAAAATTTATTTAAACTTTTTGAAACAATGGTAATTGTTAAAAATAAAATAATTTTGTTGCCAGGCAATAAAATTATAATTTTTTCATTTTAATGTAATATAATATTTTTCATTTAATACAGCAATAAAAAGGCAGGTAAGACACAGCCTGGCTGTTTGGCTGAAAATGATTTTAAATATAAATCTTAGAATATGGAAGTCATGTATGGTTCTCCATACCGATATTTTCTATGGTAAACGATAATAGCCGTAAATTCAAACATAATCAAATAATTTTTTGCATACAGCCCTGATTTGTAGAGTACTCAAGATCTTTTGTTTTTGGTGAAGATCGGTTAAGGGAAAGGGGTAGTTTACCGGCCACGTTTTTTGTTTTAACAAGGGTATTTATTCTGGCAAACGATAACAGCCGCAAATTCAAACATAATCAAATAATTTTTTGCATACAGCCCTGATTTGTAGAGTACTCAAGACCTTTTGTTTTTGGTGAAGATCGGTTGAGGGAAAGGGGTAGTTTACCGGCCACGTTTTTTGTTTTAACAAGGGTATTTATTCTTGCAAACGATAACAGCCGCAAATTCAAACATAATCAAAGAATTTTTTGCATACAGCCCTGGCTTGTAGAGTACTCAAGATCTGTTGCTTTTGGTGAAGATCGGTTAATGGAAAGGGGTAGTTTACCTGCAGCGTTTTATGTTTTAACAAGAGTATTTTATATGGCAAACGATAACAGCCGCAACTTCAAACATAATCAAGTGATTATTTGCATACAGCCCTAAATTGTAGCGATCACAAGACCTATTGTTTTTGGTGAAGATCGGTTAAGCGAAAGGGGTAGTTTACCAGCAACGTTTTATGTTTTAAAAAGGGTATTTTCTATGGCAAAGGATAACAGCCGCAAATTCAAACAGAATCAAATAATTTTTTGTATACAGCCCTAATTAGTAGAGTTCTCAAGACATACTCTTTTTGTTGAAGATCGGTTAAGGGAAAAGGGTAGTTTACTTGTAACTTTTTTTTAATCAAGTTTAATTTGTTTCTATGGCAAACAATAACAGCCGCAAATTCAAACACAATCAAATAATATTTTGCATACCGCCCTGAAGTATAGAAGTCTCAAGACCTGTTGATTTTGGTAAAGATAGGTTAAGGGAAAGGGGTAGTTTACCGGCAACATTTTATGTTTTAACAAGGGTATTTTTTATGGCAAACGATAACAGCCGCAAATTCAAACATAATCAAATAATTTTTTACATACTGCCCTGAATTGTAGAGTTCTCAAGACCTTTTGATTTTGGTAAAGATCGGTTAAGGGAAAGGGGTAGTTTACCGACAACATTTTATGTTTGAAAAGGGTATTTTCTATGGCAAACGATAAGAGCCGCAAATTCAAACAGAAACAAATAATTTTTTGCATACAGCCCTGATTTGTAGAGTTCTCAAGACCTATTGATTTTGGTAAAGATCGGTTATGGGAAAGGGGTAGTTTACCAACAACATGTTATGTTTTAACAAGGGTATTTCTTATGGCAAACGATAACAGCCGCAAATTCAAACATAATCCAATAATTTTTTTCATACTGCCTGAATTATAGAGTTCTCAAGACCTATTGTTTTTGGTGAAGATCGGTTCAGGGGAACCTGTAGTTTACCGACAACATTTTATGTTTGAAAAGGGTATTTTCTATGGCAAACGATAAGAGCCGCAAATTCAAACAGAATCAAATAATTTTTTGCATACTGCCCTGATTTGTAGAGTTCTCAAGACCTCTTTTTTGGTGAAGATCGGTTGATGGAAAGGGGTAGTTTACCGGCCACTTTTTTTGTTTTAACAAGGGTATTTTATATGGCAAACGATAAGAGCCGCAATTTGAAACAGAATCGAATAAGTTTTTGCATACAGCCCTGATTTGTAGAGTACTCAAGTCCTATTTTTTTTGGTGAAGATCGGTTAAGGGAAAGGGATCGTTTACATGCAATGGTTTTTTATCAAGGGTAATTTTTTCTATGGTAAACGATAATAGCGGTAAATTCAAACATAATCAAATAATGTTTTGCATACAGCCCTGAACTGTAGAGTTCTCAAAACCTGTTGGTTTTGGTGAAGATCGGTTAGGGGAAAGGGGTAGTTTACCTGCAACGTTTTATGTTTTAACAAGAGTATTTTATATGGCAAACGATAACAGCCGCAACTTCAAACAGAATCAAATAATTTTTTGCATACAGTCCTGATTTGCAGAGTACTCAAGACGTTTTATTGTTGGTGAAGATCGGTTATGGTGAAAGGGTAATTTACATGTAACGTTTTTTTTAATCATGGGTAATTTGTTTATATGGCAAACAATAACAGCCGCAACTTCAAAGAGCATCAAATAATTTTTTGTATACAGTCCTGATTTGCAGAGTACTCCGGACCATTTGTTTTTGGTGAAGATCGGTTGAGGGAAAGGGGTAGTTTACCTGTCACGTTTTTTGTTTTAACAAGGGTATATTATGGCAAACGATAACAGCCGCAAATTCAAATATAATCAAATAATTTTTTGCATACAGCCCTGATTTGTAGAGTACTCAAGACCTTTTGTGTTTGGTTAAGATCGGTTGAGGGAAAGGGGTAGCTTACCGGCCACGTTTTTTGTTTTAACAAGGGTATTTATTCTGGCAAACGATAACAGCCGCAAATTCAAACATAATCAAATAATTTTTCGCATACAGCCCTGATTTGTGGAGTACTCAAGACCTATTGCTTTTGGTGAAGATCGGTTAAGGGAAAGGGATTGTTTACGTGCAACGGTTTTTTATCAAGTGTAATTTTTTCTATGGTAAACGATAATAGCCGTAAATTCAAACATAAACAAATAATGTTTTGCATACAGCCCTGAACTGTAGAGTTCTCAAAACCTGTTGGTTTTTGTGAAGATCGGTTAAGGGAAAGGGGTAGTTTACCAGCAACGTTTTATGTTTTAACAAGAGTATTTTTTATGGCAAACGATAACAGCCGCAACTTCAAACATAATCAAGTGATTATTTGCATACAGCCCTAAATTGTAGCGATCTCAAGACCTATTGTTTTTGGTGAAGATCGGTTAAGCGAAAGGGGTAGTTTACCAGCAACGTTTTATGTTTCAACAAGGGTATTTTCTATGGCAAACGATAACAGCCGCAAATTCAAACAGAATCAAATAATGTTTTGTATACAGCCCTGATTTGTAGAGTACTCAAGACGTATTGTTTTTGGTGAAGATCGGTTAAGGGACAGTGGTAGTTTACCTGTAACGTTTTATGTTTTAACAAGGGTATTTCCTATGGCAAACGATAACAGCCGCAAATTCAAACAGAATCAAAAGATTATTTGTATACAGCCCTAAATTGCATAGTTCTCAAGAGCTGTTGTTTTTGGTGAAGATCGGTTGAGGGAAAGGGGTAGTTTACCTGCAACGTTTTTTTAACAAGAGTATTTTCTATGGCAAACGATAACAGCCGCAAATTCAAACAGAATCAAATAATGTTTTGCATACTGCCCTGATTTGTAGAATGCTCAAGACCTATTGTTTTTGGTGAAGATCGGTTAAGGGGGAGGGGTAGTTTACCTGCAACGTTTTTTTATCAAGCGTATTTTCTATGGCAAACGATAACAGCCGCAAATTCCAACAGAATCAAATAATTTTTTGCATACGTCCCTGAATTGTAGAGGTCTCAATGACTTTCGATTTTGGTGAAGATCGGTTAAGGGGAAGGGGTAGTTTACCTGCAACCTTTTACGTTTTAACAAGAGTAAAGTACTTGAAAATTTATTTAAACTTTTTGAAACAATGGTAATTGTTAAAAAGAAAATAATTTTGTTGCCAGGCAATAAAATTATAATTTTTTCATTTTAATGTAATATAATATTTTTCATTTAATACAGCAATAAAAAGGCAGGTAAGACACAGCCTGGCTGTTTGGCTGAAAATGATTTTAAATATAAATCTTAGAATATGGAAGTCATGTATGGTTCTCCATACCGATATTTTCTATGGTAAACGATAATAGCCGTAAATTCAAACATAATCAAATAATTTTTTGCATACAGCCCTGATTTGTAGAGTACTCAAGATCTTTTGTTTTTGGTGAAGATCGGTTGAGGGAAAGGGGTAGTTTACCGGCCACGTTTTTTGTTTTAACAAGGGTATTTATTCTGGCAAACGATAACAGCCGCAAATTCAAACATAATCAAATAATTTTTTGCATACAGCCCTGATTTGTAGAGTACTCAAGACATTTTGTTTTTGGTGAAGATCGGTTGAGGGAAAGGGGTAGTTTACCGGCCACGTTTTTTGTTTTAACAAGGGTATTTATTCTTGCAAACGATAACAGCCGCAAATTCAAACATAATCAAAGAATTTTTTGCATACAGCCCTGATTTGTAGAGTACTCAAGACCTTTTGTTTTTGGTGAAGATCAGTTAAGGGAGAGGGGTAGTTTACCGGCCACGTTTTTTGTTTTAACAAGGGTATTTATTCTGGCAAACGATAACAGCCGCAAATTCAAACATAATCAAATAATTTTTTGCATACATCCCTGATTTGTAGAGTACTCAAGACCTGTTGTTTTTGGTGAAGATCGGTTAAGGGAAAGGGGTAGTTTACCTACAACGTTTTTTTAACAAGGGTATTTGCTATGGCAAACGTAACAGCCGCAAATTCAAACAGAATCAAATAATTTTCTGCATACAGCCCTGGTTTGTAGAGTACTCAAGACCTGTTGCTTTTGGTGAAGATCGGTTAAGGGAAAGGGGTAGTTTACCTGCAGCGTTTTATGTTTTAACAAGAGTATTTTATATGGCAAACGATAACAGCCGCAACTTCAAACATAATCAAGTGATTATTTGCATACAGCCCTAAATTGTAGCGGTCTCAAGGCCTATTGTTTTTGGTGAAGATCGGTTAAGCGAAAGGGGTAGTTTACCAGCAACGTTTTATGTTTTAACAAGGGTATTTTCTATGGCAAAGGATAACAGCCGCAAATTCAAACAGAATCAAATAATTTTTTGTATACAGCCCTAATTAGTAGAGTTCGCAAGTCATACTGTTTTTGTTGAAGATCGGTTAAGGGAAAAGGGTAGTTTACCTGTAACTTTTTTTTTTAATCAAGTTTAATTTGTTTCTATGGCAAACAATAACAGCCGCAAATACAAACACAATCTAATAATATTTTGCATACCGCCCTGAAGTATAGAGGTCTCAAGACCTGTTGATTTTGGTAAAGATCGGTTATGGGAAAGGGGTAGTTTACCAACAACATGTTATGTTTTAACAAGGGTATTTCTTATGGCAAACGATAACAGCCGCAAATTCAAACATAATCAAATAATTTTTTTCATACTGCCTGAATTATAGAGTTCTCAAGACCTATTGTTTTTGGTGAAGATCGGTTAAGGGGAACGGGTAGTTTACCGACAACATTTTATGTTTGAAAACGGTATTTTCTATGGCAAACGATAAGAGCCGCAAATTCAAACAGAATCAAATAATTTTTTGCATACTGCCCTGATTTGTAGAGTTCTCAAGACCTCTTTTTTGGTGAAGATCGGTTGATGGAAAGGGGTAGTTTACCGGCCACTTTTTTTGTTTTAACAAGGGTATTTTATATGGCAAACGATAAGAGCCGCAATTTGAAACAGAATCAAATAATTTTTTGCATACAGTCCTGATTTGCAGAGTACTCAAGACGTTTTATTGTTGGTGAAGATCGGTTATGGGGGAAGGGTAATTTACATGTAACGTTTTTTTTTAATCATGGGTAATTTGTTTATATGGCAAACAATAACAGCCGCAAATTCAAACATTATCAAATAATTTTTTCATACTGCCTGAATTATAGAGTTCTCAAGACCTATTGTTTTTGGTGAAGATCGGTTGAGGGAAACGGGTAGTTTACCGGCTACGTTTTTTGTTTTAACAAGGGTATTTTCTATGGCAAACGATAAGAGCTGCAAATTCAAACATAATCAAATAATGTTTTGCATACAGCCCTGAACTGTTGAGTTCTCAACACCTCTTGTTCTTGGTGAAGATCGGTTGATGGAAAGGGGTAGTTTACCGGCCACGTTTTGTGTTTTAACAAGGGTATTTTCTATGGCAAACAATAAGAGCCGCAAATTCAAACAGAATCAAATAAGTTTTTGCATACAGCCCTGATTTGCAGAGTACTCAAGACCTATTGTTTTTGGTGAAGATCGGTTGAGGGAAAGGGGTAGTTTACCGGCCACGTTTATTGTTTTAACAACAGTATTTTATATGGCAAACAAAAACAGCCGCAACTTCCAACAGCATCAAATAATTTTTCGCATACAGCACTGATTTGTGGAGTACTCAAGACCTATTGTTTTTGGTGAAGATCGGTTAAGGGAAAGGGATTGTTTACGTGCAACGGTTTTTTATCAAGTGTATTTTTTTTTATGGTAAACGATAATAGCCGTAAATTCAAACATAATCAAATAATGTTTTGCATACAGCCCTGAACTGTATAGTTCTCAAAACCTGTTGGTTTTTGTGAAGATCGGTTAAGGGAAAGGGGTAGTTTACCTGCAACGTTTTATGTTTTAACAAGAGTATTTTATATGGCAAACGATAACAGCCGCAACTTCAAACATAATCAAGTGATTATTTGCATACAGCCCTAAATTGTAGCGATCTCAAGACCTGTTGTTTTTGGTGAAGATCGGTTAAGCGAAAGGGGTAGTTTACCAGCAACGTTTTATGTTTTAACAAGGGTATTTTCTATGGCAAACGATAACAGCCGCAAATTCAAACAGAATCAAATAATTTTTTGTATACAGCCCTAATTAGTAGAGTTCTCAAGACATATTGTTTTTGTTGAAAATCGGGTAAGGGAAAAGGGTAGTTTACCAGTAACTTTTTTTTTTAATCAAGTTTAATTTGTTTATATGGCAAACAATAACAGCCGCAAATTCAAACACAATCAAATAATATTTTGCATACCGCCCTGAAGTATAGAGGTCTCAGGGGGAAGAGGAAAGGGTAAAGGGTAGTTTACCGGCAACGTTTTATGTTTGAAAAGGGTATTTTATATGACAAACGATAAGAGCCGCTAATTCAAACAGAATCAAATAATTGTTTGCATACAGCCCTGATTTGTAGTGTTCTCAAGACCTCTTGTTTTTGGTGAAGATCGGTTGATGGAAAGGGGTAGTTTACCGGCCACGTTTTTTGTTTTAACAAGGGTATTTTCTATGGCAAACGATAAGAGCCGCAATTTCAAACTGAATCAAATAAGTTTTTGCATACAGCCCTGATTTGTAGAGTACTCAAGACCTATTGTTTTTGGTGAAGATCGGTTAAGGGAAAGGGATTGTTTACCTGCAACGGTTTTTTATCAAGGGTAATTTTTACTTCCATATTCCTTAAGGAATGGAAGTATGGTGATGTTTCTCTGGTAAACGATAATAGCCGTAAATTCAAACATAATCAAATAATGTTTTGCATACAGCCCTGAACAGTAGAGTTCTCAAAACCTGTTGGTTTTGGTGAAGATCGGTTAAGGGAAAGGGGTAGTTTACCAGCAACGTTTTATGTTTTAACAAGGGTATTTTATATGGCAAACGATAACAGCCGCAAATTTAAACATAATCAAATAACTTTTTGCATGCTGCCCTGAATTGTAGAGTTCTCAAGACCTATTGATTTTGGTATAGATCGGTTAAGGGAAAGGGGTAGTTTACCAACAACATTTTATGTTTTAACAAGGGTATTTCTTATGGCAAACGATAACAGCCGCAAATTCAAACATAATCAAATAATGTTTTGCATACAGCCCTGAACTGTAGAGTTCTCAAAACCTGTTGGTTTTGGTGAAGATCAATTAGGGGAAAGGGGTAGTTTACCAGCAACGTTTTATGTTTTAACAAGAGTATTTTATATGGCAAACGATAACAGCCGCAACTTCAAACAGAATCTTTATGTTTTAACAAGGGTGTTTCTTATGGCAAACGATAACAGCCGCAAATTCAAACATAATCAAATAATTTTTTTCATACTGCCTGAATTATAGAGTTCTCAAGTCCTATTGTTTTTGGTGAAGATCGGTTAAGGGGAACGGGTAGTTTACCGACAACGTTTTATGTTTGAAAAGGTTATTTTCTATGGCAAACGATAAGAGCCGCAAATTCAAACATAATCAAATAATATTTTGCATACAACCATGAACTGTAGAGTTCTCAAAACCTCTTGTTCTTGGTGAAGATCGGTTGATGGAAAGGGGTAGTTTACCGGCCACGTTTTTTGTTTTAACAAGGGTATTTTCTTTGCCAACAATAAGAGCCGCAAATTCAAACAGAATCAAATAAGTTTTTGCACACAGCCCTGATTTGTAGAGTACTCAAGACCTATTGTTTTTGGTGAAGATCGGTTAGGGGAAAGGGGTAACACTTTTTTGTTTTAACAAGGGTATTTTATATGGCAAACGATAAGAGCCGCAATTTGAAACAGAATCAAATAAGTTTTTGCATACAGCCCTGATTTGTAGAGTACTCAAGACCTATTTTTTTTGGTGAAGATCGGTTAAGGGAAAGGGATCGTTTACATGCAATGGTTTTTTATCAAGGGTAATTTTTTCTATGGTAAACGATAATAGCGGTAAATTCAAACATAATCAAATAATGTTTTGCATACAGCCCTGAACTGTTGAGTTCTCAAAACCTCTTGTTCTTGGTGAAGATCGGTTGATGGAAAGGGGTAGTTTACCGGCCACGTTTTGTGTTTTAACAAGGGTATTTTCTATGGCAAACAATAAGAGCCGCAAATTCAAACAGAATCAAATAAGTTTTTGCATACAGCCCTGATTTTCAGAGTACTCAAGACCTATTGTTTTTGGTGAAGATCGGTTGAGGGAAAGGGGTAGTTTACCGGCCACGTTTATTCTTTTAACAACAGTATTTTATATGGCAAACAATAACAGCCGCAACTTCAAACAGCATCAAATAATTTTTTGCATACAGTCCTGATTTGCAGAGTACTCAAGACCTTTTGTTTTTGGTGAAGATCGGTTGAGGGAAAGGGGTAGTTTACCTGTCACGTTTTTTGTTTTAACAAGGGTATTTATTATGGCAAACGATAACAGCCGCAAATTCAAATATAATCAAATAATTTTTTGCATACAGCCCTGAGTTTTAGAGTACTCAAGACCTTTTGTGTTTGGTGAAGATCGGTTGAGGGAAAGGGGTAGTTTACCGGCCACGTTTTTTGTTTTAACAAGGGTATTTATTCTGGCAAACGATAACAGCCGCAAATTCAAACATAATCAAATAATTTTTCGCATACAGCCCTGATTTGTGGAGTACTCAAGACCTATTGTTTTTGGTGAAGATCGGTTAAGGGAAAGGGATTGTTTACGTGCAACGGTTTTTTATCAAGTGTAATTTTTTCTATGGTAAACGATAATAGCCGTAAATTCAAACATAATCAAATAATGTTTTGCATACAGCCCTGAACTGTAGAGTTCTCAAAACGTGTTGGTTTTTGTGAAGATCGGTTAAGGGAAAGGGGTAGTTTACCTGCAACGTTTTATGTTTTAACAAGAGTATTTTATATGGCAAACGATAACAGCCGCAACTTCAAACATAATCAAGTGATTATTTGCATACAGCCCTAAATTGTAGCGATCTCAAGACCTATTGTTTTTGGTGAAGATCGGTTAAGCGAAAGGGGTAGTTTACCAGCAACGTTTTATGTTTTAACAAGGGTATTTTCTATGGCAAACGATAACAGCCGCAAATTCAAACAGAATCAAATAATTTTTTGTATACAGCCCTAATTAGTAGTGTGCTCAAGACATATTGTTTTTGTTGAAAATCGGTTAATGGAAAAGGGTAGTTTACCAGTAACTTTTTTTTTTAATCAAGTTTAATTTGTTTATATGGCAAACAATAACAGCCGCAAATTCAAACATAATCAAATAATTTTTCGCATACAGCCCTGATTTGTGGAGTACTCAAGACCTATTGTTTTTGGTGAAGATCGGTTAAGGGAAAGGGATTGTTTACGTGCAACGGTTTTTTATCAAGTGTAATTTTTTCTATGGTAAACGATAATAGCCGTAAATTCAAACATAATCAAATAATGTTTTGCATACAACCCTGAAATGTAGAGTTCTCAAAACCTGTTGGTTTTTGTGAAGATCGGTTAAGGGAAAGGGGTAGTTTACCTGCAACGTTTTATGTTTTAACAAGAGTATTTTATATGGCAAACGATAACAGCCGCAACTTCAAACATAATCAAGTGATTATTTGCATACAGCCCTAAATTGTAGCGATCTCAAGACCTGTTGATTTTGGTAAAGATAGGTTAAGGGAAAGGGGTAGTTTACCGGTAACATTTTATGTTTTAACAAGGGTATTTTTTATGGCAAACGATAACAGCCGCAAATTCAAACATAAACAAATAATTTTTTGCATACTGCCCTGATTTGTAGAGTTCTCAAGACGTCTTTTTTGGTGAAGATCAGTTGATGGAAAGGGGTAGTTTACCGGCCACGTTTTTTGTTTTAACAAGGGTATTTTATATGGCAAACGATAAGAGCTGCAAATTCAAACATAATCAAATAATGTTTTGCATACAGCCCTGAACTGTTGAGTTCTCAACACCTCTTGTTCTTGGTGAAGATCGGTTGATGGAAAGGGGTAGTTTACCGGCCACGTTTTGTGTTTTAACAAGGGTATTTTCTATGGCAAACAATAAGAGCCGCAAATTCAAACAGAATCAAATAAGTTTTTGCATACAGCCCTGATTTGCAGAGTACTCAAGACCTATTGTTTTTGGTGAAGATCGGTTGAGGGAAAGGGGTAGTTTACCGGCCACGTTTATTGTTTTAACAACAGTATTTTATATGGCAAACAAAAACAGCCGCAACTTCCAACAGCATCAAATAATTTTTCGCATACAGCCCTGATTTGTGGAGTACTCAAGACCTATTGTTTTTGGTGAAGATCGGTTAAGGGAAAGGGATTGTTTACGTGCAACGGTTTTTTATCAAGTGTATTTTTTTTTATGGTAAACGATAATAGCCGTAAATTCAAACATAATCAAATAATGTTTTGCATACAGCCCTGAACTGTATAGTTCTCAAAACCTGTTGGTTTTTGTGAAGATCGGTTAAGGGAAAGGGGTAGTTTACCTGCAACGTTTTATGTTTTAACAAGAGTATTTTATATGGCAAACGATAACAGCCGCAACTTCAAACATAATCAAGTGATTATTTGCATACAGCCCTAAATTGTAGCGATCTCAAGACCTGTTGTTTTTGGTGAAGATCGGTTAAGCGAAAGGGGTAGTTTACCAGCAACGTTTTATGTTTTAACAAGGGTATTTTCTATGGCAAACGATAACAGCCGCAAATTCAAACAGAATCAAATAATTTTTTGTATACAGCCCTAATTAGTAGAGTTCTCAAGACATATTGTTTTTGTTGAAAATCGGGTAAGGGAAAAGGGTAGTTTACCAGTAACTTTTTTTTTTAATCAAGTTTAATTTGTTTATATGGCAAACAATAACAGCCGCAAATTCAAACACAATCAAATAATATTTTGCATACCGCCCTGAAGTATAGAGGTCTCAGGGGGAAGAGGAAAGGGTAAAGGGTAGTTTACCGGCAACGTTTTATGTTTGAAAAGGGTATTTTATATGACAAACGATAAGAGCCGCTAATTCAAACAGAATCAAATAATTGTTTGCATACAGCCCTGATTTGTAGTGTTCTCAAGACCTCTTGTTTTTGGTGAAGATCGGTTGATGGAAAGGGGTAGTTTACCGGCCACGTTTTTTGTTTTAACAAGGGTATTTTCTATGGCAAACGATAAGAGCCGCAATTTCAAACTGAATCAAATAAGTTTTTGCATACAGCCCTGATTTGTAGAGTACTCAAGACCTATTGTTTTTGGTGAAGATCGGTTAAGGGAAAGGGATTGTTTACCTGCAACGGTTTTTTATCAAGGGTAATTTTTACTTCCATATTCCTTAAGGAATGGAAGTATGGTGATGTTTCTCTGGTAAACGATAATAGCCGTAAATTCAAACATAATCAAATAATGTTTTGCATACAGCCCTGAACAGTAGAGTTCTCAAAACCTGTTGGTTTTGGTGAAGATCGGTTAAGGGAAAGGGGTAGTTTACCAGCAACGTTTTATGTTTTAACAAGGGTATTTTATATGGCAAACGATAACAGCCGCAAATTTAAACATAATCAAATAACTTTTTGCATGCTGCCCTGAATTGTAGAGTTCTCAAGACCTATTGATTTTGGTATAGATCGGTTAAGGGAAAGGGGTAGTTTACCAACAACATTTTATGTTTTAACAAGGGTATTTCTTATGGCAAACGATAACAGCCGCAAATTCAAACATAAACAAATAATTTTTTGTTTTGCATACTGCCCTGATTTGTAGAGTTCTCAAGACCTCTTTTCTGATGAAGATCGATTGATGGAAAGGGGTAGTTTACCGGCCACGTTTTTTGTTTTAACAAGGGTATTTTATATGGCAAACGATAACAGCCGCAAATTCAAACATAATCAAATAATGTTTTGCATACAGCCCTGAACTGTAGAGTTCTCAAAACCTGTTGGTTTTGGTGAAGATCAATTAGGGGAAAGGGGTAGTTTACCAGCAACGTTTTATGTTTTAACAAGAGTATTTTATATGGCAAACGATAACAGCCGCAACTTCAAACAGAATCTTTATGTTTTAACAAGGGTGTTTCTTATGGCAAACGATAACAGCCGCAAATTCAAACATAATCAAATAATTTTTTTCATACTGCCTGAATTATAGAGTTCTCAAGTCCTATTGTTTTTGGTGAAGATCGGTTAAGGGGAACGGGTAGTTTACCGACAACGTTTTATGTTTGAAAAGGTTATTTTCTATGGCAAACGATAAGAGCCGCAAATTCAAACATAATCAAATAATATTTTGCATACAACCATGAACTGTAGAGTTCTCAAAACCTCTTGTTCTTGGTGAAGATCGGTTGATGGAAAGGGGTAGTTTACCGGCCACGTTTTGTGTTTTAACAAGGGTATTTTCTATGGCAAACAATAAGATGGTTCTCCATACCGATATTTTTCTATGGTAAACGATAATAGCGGTAAATTCAAACATAATCAAATAATGTTTTGCATACAGCCCTGAACTGTTGAGTTCTCAAAACCTCTTGTTCTTGGTGAAGATCGGTTGATGGAAAGGGGTAGTTTACCGGCCACGTTTTGTGTTTTAACAAGGGTATTTTCTATGGCAAACAATAAGAGCCGCAAATTCAAACAGAATCAAATAAGTTTTTGCATACAGCCCTGATTTTCAGAGTACTCAAGACCTATTGTTTTTGGTGAAGATCGGTTGAGGGAAAGGGGTAGTTTACCGGCCACGTTTATTCTTTTAACAACAGTATTTTATATGGCAAACAATAACAGCCGCAACTTCAAACAGCATCAAATAATTTTTTGCATACAGCCCTGATTTGCAGAGTACTCAAGACCTTTTGTTTTTGGTGAAGATCGGTTGAGGGAAAGGGGTAGTTTACCTGTCACGTTTTTTGTTTTAACAAGGGTATTTATTATGGCAAACGATAACAGCCGCAAATTCAAATATAATCAAATAATTTTTTGCATACAGCCCTGAGTTTTAGAGTACTCAAGACCTTTTGTGTTTGGTGAAGATCGGTTGAGGGAAAGGGGTAGTTTACCGGCCACGTTTTTTGTTTTAACAAGGGTATTTATTCTGGCAAACGATAACAGCCGCAAATTCAAACATAATCAAATAATTTTTCGCATACAGCCCTGATTTGTGGAGTTCTCAAGACCTATTGTTTTTGGTGAAGATCGGTTAAGGGAAAGGGATTGTTTACGTGCAACGGTTTTTTATCAAGTGTAATTTTTTCTATGGTAAACGATAATAGCCGTAAATTCAAACATAATCAAATAATGTTTTGCATACAGCCCTGAACTGTAGAGTTCTCAAAACCTGTTGGTTTTTGTGAAGATCGGTTAAGGGAAAGGGGTAGTTTACCTGCAACGTTTTATGTTTTAACAAGAGTATTTTATATGGCAAACGATAACAGCCGCAACTTCAAACATAATCAAGTGATTATTTGCATACAGCCCTAAATTGTAGCGATCTCAAGACCTATTGTTTTTGGTGAAGATCGGTTAAGCGAAAGGGGTAGTTTACCAGCAACGTTTTATGTTTTAACAAGGGTATTTTCTATGGCAAACGATAACAGCCGCAAATTCAAACAGAATCAAATAATTTTTTGTATACAGCCCTAATTAGTAGTGTGCTCAAGACATATTGTTTTTGTTGAAAATCGGTTAAGGGAAAAGGGTAGTTTACCAGTAACTTTTTTTTTTAATCAAGTTTAATTTGTTTATATGGCAAACAATAACAGCCGCAAATTCAAACATAATCAAATAATTTTTCGCATACAGCCCTGATTTGTGGAGTACTCAAGACCTATTGTTTTTGGTGAAGATCGGTTAAGGGAAAGGGATTGTTTACGTGCAACGGTTTTTTATCAAGTGTAATTTTTTCTATGGTAAACGATAATAGCCGTAAATTCAAACATAATCAAATAATGTTTTGCATACAACCCTGAAATGTAGAGTTCTCAAAACCTGTTGGTTTTTGTGAAGATCGGTTAAGGGAAAGGGGTAGTTTACCTGCAACGTTTTATGTTTTAACAAGAGTATTTTATATGGCAAACGATAACAGCCGCAACTTCAAACATAATCAAGTGATTATTTGCATACAGCCCTAAATTGTAGCGATCTCAAGACCTGTTGATTTTGGTAAAGATAGGTTAAGGGAAAGGGGTAGTTTACCGGTAACATTTTATGTTTTAACAAGGGTATTTTTTATGGCAAACGATAACAGCCGCAAATTCAAACATAAACAAATAATTTTTTGCATACTGCCCTGATTTGTAGAGTTCTCAAGACGTCTTTTTTGGTGAAGATCAGTTGATGGAAAGGGGTAGTTTACCGGCCACGTTTTTTGTTTTAACAAGGGTATTTTATATGGCAAACAATAAGAGCCGCAATTTCAAACAGAATCAAATACGTTTTTGCATACAGACCTGATTTGTAGAGTACTCAAGACCTATTGTTTTTGGTGAAGATCGGTTGAGGCAAAGGGGTAGTTTACCTGCCACGTTTTTTGTTTTAACAAGGGTATTTATTCTGGCAAACGATAACAGCCGCAAATTCAAACATAATCAAATAATTTTTTGCATACAGCCCTGATTTGTAGAGTACTCAAGACCTATTGTTTTTGGTGAAGATCGGTTAAGGGGAAAGGGTAGTTTACCGGCAACGTTTTATGTTTGAAAAGGGTATTTTATATGACAAACGATAAGAGCCGCTAATTCAAACAGAATCAAATAATTGTTTGCATACAGCCCTGATTTGTAGTATTCCCAAGACCTCTTGTTCTTGGTGAAGATCGGTTGATGGAAAGGGGTAGTTTACCGGCCACGTTTTTTGTTTTAACAAGGGTATTTTCTATGGCAAACGATAAGAGCCGCAATTTCAAACTGAATCAGATAAGTTTTTGCATTCAGCCCTGATTTGTAGAGTACTCAAGACCTATTGTTTTTGGTGAAGATCGGTTAAGGGAAAGGGATTGTTTACCTGCAACGGTTTTTTATCAAGGGTAATTTTTACTTCCATATTCCTTAAGGAATGGAAGTATGGTGATGTTTCTCTGGTAAACGATAATAGCCGTAAATTCAAACATAATCAAATAATGTTTTGCATACAGCCCTGAACAGTAGAGTTCTCAAAACCTGTAGGTTTTGGTGAAGATCGGTTAAGGGAAAGGGGTAGTTTACCAGCAACGTTTTATGTTTTAACAAGGGTATTTTATATGGCAAACGATAACAGCCTCAAATTTAAACATAATCAAATAACTTTTTGCATGCTGCCCTGAATTGTAGAGTTCTCAAGACCTATTGATTTTGGTATAGATCGGTTAAGGGAAAGGGGTAGTTTACCAACAACATTTTATGTTTTAACAAGGGCATTTCTTATGGCAAACGATAACAGCCGCAAATTCAAACATAATCAAATAATTTTTTGCGTACTGCCTGAATTATAGAGTTCTCAAGACCTATTGTTTTTGGTGAAGATCGGTTAAGGAGAAAGGGTAGTTTACCGGCAACATTTTATGTTTTAACAAGGGTATTTTTTATGGCAAACGATAACAGCCGCAAATTCAAACATAAACAAATAATTTTTTGTTTTGCATACTGCCCTGATTTGTAGAGTTCTCAAGACCTCTTTTTTGGTGAAGATCGGTTGATGGAAAGGGGTAGTTTACCGGCCACGTTTTTTGTTTTAACAAGGGTATTTTATATGGCAAACGATAACAGCCGCAAATTCAAACATAATCAAATAATGGTTTGCATACAGCCCTGAACTGTAGAGTTCTAAAAACCTGTTGGTTTTGGTGAAGATCAGTTAGGGGAAAGGGGTAGTTTACCAGCAACGTTTTATGTTTTAACAAGAGTATTTTAAATGGCAAAAGATGACAGCCGCAACTTCAAACAGAATCAAATAATTTTTTGCATACAGCCCTAATATGTAGAGTACTCAAGACGTTTTATTTTTGGTGAAGATCGGTTAAGGGAAAAGGGTAGTTTACCAACAACATTTTATGTTTTAACAAGGGTATTTCTTATGGCAAACGATAACAGCCGCAAATTCAAACATAAACAAATAATTTTTTGTTTTGCATACTGCCCTGATTTGTAGAGTTCTCAAGACCTCTTTTTTGGTGAAGATCGGTTGATGGAAAGGGGTAGTTTACCGGCCACGTTTTTTGTTTTAACAAGGGTATTTTATATGGCAAACGATAACAGCCGCAAATTCAAACATAATCAAATAATGTTTTGCATACAGCCCTGAACTGTAGAGTTCTCAAAACCTGTTGGTTTTGGTGAAGATCAGTTAGGGGAAAGGGGTAGTTTACCAGCAACGTTTTATGTTTTAACAAGAGTATTTTATATGGCAAACGATAACAGCCGCAACTTCAAACAGAATCAAATAATTTTTTGCATACAGCCCTAATATGTAGAGTACTCAAGACGTTTTATTTTTGGTGAAGATCGGTTAAGGGAAAAGGGTAGTTTACCAACAACATTTTATGTTTTAACAAGGGTATTTCTTATGGCAAACGACAACAGCCGCAAATTCAAACATAATCAAATAATTTTTTTCATACTGCCTGAATTATAGAGTTTTCAAGTCCTATTGTTTTTGGTGAAGATCGGTTAAGGGGAACGGGTAGTTTACCGACAACGTTTTATGTTTGAAAAGGTTATTGTCTATGGCAAACGATAAGAGCCGCAAATTCAAACAGAATCAAATAATTTTTGGATACAGCCCTGATTTGTAGAGTACTCAAGACCTCTTGTCTTTGGTGAAGATCGGTTGAGGGAAACGGGTAGTTTACCCGCCACGTTTTTTGTTTTAACAAGGGTATTTTCTATGGCAAACGATAAGAGCTGCAAATTCAAACATAATCAAATAATGTTTTGCATACAGCCCTGAACTGTAGAGTTCTCAAAACCTCTTGTTCTTGGTGAAGATCGGTTGATGGAAAGGGGTAGTTTACCGGCCACGTTTTTTGTTTTAACAAGGGTATTTTCTGTGGCAAACAATAAGAGCCGCAAATTCAAACAGAATCAAATAAGTTTTTGCACACAGCCCTGATTTGTAGAGTACTCAAGACCTATTGTTTTTGGTGAAGATCGGTTGAGGGAAAGGGGTAGTTTACCGGCCACGTTTATTGTTTTAACAAGAGTATTTTATATGGCAAACATTAACAGCCGCAACTTCAAACAGAATCAAATAATTTTTTGCATACAGTCCTGATTTGCAGAGTACTCAAGACCTTTTGTTTTTGGTGAAGATCGGTTGAGGGAAAGGGGTAGTTTACCGGTCACGTTTTTTGTTTTAACAAGGGTATTTATTATGGCAAACGATAACAGCCGCAAATTCAAACATAATCAAATAATTTTTTGCATACAGCCCTGATTTGTAGAGTACTCATGACCTTTTGTTTTTGGTGAAGATCATTTAAGGGAGAGGTTTAGTTTACCGGCCACGTTTTTTGTTTTAACAAGGGTATTTATTCTGGCAAACGATAACAGCCGCAAATTCAAACATTATCAAATAATTTTTTGCATACAGCCCTGATTTGTAGAGTACTCAAGACCTATTGTTTTTGGTGAAGATCGGTTAAGGGAAAGGGATTGTTTACATGCAACGGTTTTTTATCAAGGGTAATTTTTACTTCCATATTCCTTAAGGAATGGAAGTATGGTGATGGCAAAAAAAATCGTGTTCGAGATTATTGCAGATTCTGTTTCTACTACACTCAAAACATGAAAAAAAGTCGTTTTCCGAAAAGTGTCTGTGTGTGTGTCTGTCTGTCTGTCTGTCTGTGTGTCTGTCTGTCTGTAGATTTTATTTTCTATGGCAAACGATAACTGCCGCAAATTCAAACAGAATCAAATAATATTTTGCATACGTCCCTGAATTATAGAGGTCTCAAGGACTTTCGATTTTGGTGAAGATCGGTTAAGGGGAAGGGGTAGTTTACCTGCAACCTTTTACGTTTTAACAAGAGTAAAGTACTTAAAAAATTTTTTTAACTTTTTGAAACAATGGTAATTGTTAAAAATAAAATAATATTGTTGCCAGGCAATAAAATTATAATTTTTTCATTATGTATTTTTTCTCAGTTATGTACTGTTTATTCCTGTAAAACACCTTCAAAAATCTAGGATCATCTTATATGTGAGATGTCTTATTAAAACAGTAATTATTGTCTGTTTTGGTTATCTGTTCTGTGATAATCTCATTATGTGGCCACACTATATAAGCTATATGTTTCTATTCTGTCCATTGACATAATATTCTTCCTAATTCCATGTGTATATAGATGTTGCAACTTGGACACTCCACTTGTTTACTTCCATATTCCTTAAGGAATGGAAGTATGGTGATGGCAAAAAAAATCGTGTTCGAGATTATTGCAGATTCTGATTCTACTACACTCAAAACATGAAAAAAAGTCGTTTTCCGAAAAGTGTCTGTGTGTGTGTCTCTGTCTGTCTGTCTGTCTGTCTGTCTATGTGTGTGTCTGTAGATTTTTTTTCTATGGCAAACGATAACTGCCGCAAAGTCATACAGAATCAAATAATTTTTTGCATACTGCCCTGATTTGCAGAGTGCTCGCGATATGTTGTTTTTGGTGAAGATCGGTTGACGGAAAGGGGTAGTTTACCTGCAACGGTTTTTTTTTAGCAAGGGTAATTTTGTTTGTTTGGCAAACGATAACAGCCGCAAATTCAAACAGAATCAAATAATGTTTCGTATACAGCCCTGAACTGTAGAGTTCTCAAGACCTACGGTTTTTGGTGAAGATCGGTTAAGGGAAAGGGGTAGTTTACCTGTAACGTTTTATGTTTTAACAAGGGTATTTCCTATGGCAAAGGATAACAGCCGCAAATTCAAACAGAATCAAAAGATTATTTGTATACAGCCCTAAATTGCAGAGTTCTCAAGACCTATTGTTTCTGGTGAAGATCGGTTAAGGGAAAGGGGTAGTTTACCTGCAGCGTTTTTTTATCAAGGGTATTTTCTATGGCAAACGATAACAGCCGCAAATTCAAAGAGAATCAAATAATGTTTTGCATACAGCCCTGATTTGTAGAGTACTCAAGACCTATTGTTTTTGGTGAAGATCGGTTAAGGGGAAGGGGTAGTTTACCTGCAACGTTTTTTTATCAAGCGTATTTTCTATGACGAACGGTAACAGCCGAAAATCCAAACAGAATCAAATAATTTTTTGCATACATCCCTGAATTATAGAGGCCTCAATGACTTTCGATTTTGGTGAAGATCGGTTAAGGGGAAGGGGTAGTTTACCTGCAACCTTTTACGTTTTAACAAGAGTAAAGTACTTGAAAATTTATTTAAACTTTTTGAAACAATGGTAATTGTTAAAAATAAAATAATTTTGTTGCCAGGCAATAAAATTATAATTTTTTCATTTTAATGTAATATAATATTTTTCATTTAATACAGCAATAAAAAGGCAGGTAAGACACAGCCTGGCTGTTTGGCTGAAAATGATTTTAAATATAAATCTTAGAATATGGAAGTCATGTATGGTTCTCCATACCGATATTTACTTCCATATTCCTTAATGAATGGAAGTATGGTGATGGCAAAAAAAATCGTGTTCGAGATTATTGCAGATTCTGTTTCTACTACACTCAAAACATGAATAAAAGTCGTTTTCCGAAAAGTGTCTGTGCGTGTGTCTGTCTGTCTGTAGATTTTTTTCTATGGCAAACGATAACTGCCGCAAATTCAAACAGAATCAAATAATTTTTTGCATGCAGTCCTGATTTGCAGAGTACTCGCGACCTTTTGTTTTTGGTGAAGATCGGTTGAGGGAAAGGGGTAGTTTACCTGCAACGGTTTTTTTTTTAGCAAAGGTAATTTTGTTTGTTTGGCAAACGATAACAGCCGCAAATTCAAACAGAATCAAATAATGTTTCGCATGCAGCCCTGAATTGTAGAGTTCTCAAGATCTGTTGATTTTGGTGAAGATCGGTTAAGGGAAAGGGGTAGTTTACCTGTAACGTTTTATGTTTTAACAAGGGTATTTCCTATGGCAAACGATAACAGCCGCAAATTCAAACAGAATCAAAAGATTATTTGCATACAGCCCTAAATTGTAGAGTTCTCAAGACCTATTGTTTTTGGTGAAGTTCGGTTGAGGGAATGGGGTAGTTTACCTGCAACGTTTTTTTAACAAGGGTATTTTCTATGGCAAACGATAACAGCCGCAAATTCAAACAGAATCAAATAATGTTTTGCATACAGGCCTGATTTGTAGAGTACTCAAGACCTCTTGTTTGTGGTGAAGATCGGTTAAGGGAAAGGGGTAGTTTACCTGTAACGTTTTATGTTTTAACAAGGGTATTTCCTATGGCAAACGATAACAGCCGCAAATTCAAACAGAATCAAAAGATTATTTGCATACAGCCCTATATTGTAGAGTTCTCAAGACATATTGTTTTTGGTGAAGATCGGTTGAGGGAAAGGGGTAGTTTACCTGCAACGTTTTATGTTTTAACAAGGGTATTTTCTATGGCAAAGGATAACAGCCGCAAATTCAAACAGAATCAAATAATTTTTTGTATACAGCCCTAATTAGTAGAGTTCTCAAGACATACTGTTTTTGTTGAAGATCGGTTAAGGGAAAAGGATAGTTTACCTGTAACTTTTTTTTTTAATCCAGTTTAATTTGTTTCTATGGCAAACAATAACAGCCGCAAATTCAAACACAATCAAATAATATTTTGCATACCGCCCTGAAGTATAGAGTTCTCAAGACCTGTTGATTTTGGTAAAGATAGGTTAAGGGAAAGGGGTAGTTTACCGGCAACATTTTATGTTTTAACAAGGGTATTTTTTATGGCAAACGATAACAGCCGCAAACTCAAACATAATAATCAAATAATTTTTTACATACTGCCCTGAATTGTAGAGTTCTCAAGACCTATTGATTTTGGTAAAGATCGGTTAAGGGAAAGGGGTAGTTTACCGACAAAATTTTATGTTTGAAAAGGGTATTTTCTATGGCAAACGATAAGAGCCGCAAATTCAAACAGAATCAAATAATTTTTTGCATACAGCCCTGATTTGTAGAGTACTCAAGACCTATTGATTTTGGTAAAGATCGGTTATGGGAAAGGGGTAGTTTACCAACAACATGTTATGTTTTAACAAGGGTATTTCTTATGGCAAACGATAACAGCCGCAAATTCAAACATAATCAAATAATTTTTTTCATACTGCCTGAATTATAGAGTTCTCAAGACCTATTGTTTTTGGTGATGATCGGTTCAGGGGAACGGGTAGTTTACGGACAACATTTTATGTTTGAAAAGGGTATTTTCTATGGCAAACGATAAGAGCCGCAAATTCAAACAGAATCAAATAATTTTTTGCATACAGCCCTGATTTGTAGAGTACTCAAGACCTCTTGTTTTTGGTGAAGATCGGTTGAGGGAAAGGGGTAGTTTACCAGTAATTTTTTTTTTAATCATAGGTAATTTGTTTTTATGGCAAACAATAACAGTCGCAAATTCAAACATAATCAAGTGATTATTTGCATACAGCCCTAAATTGTAGCGATCTCAAGACCTCTTGTTTTTGGTGAAGATCGGTTAAGGGAAAGGGGTAGTTTACCAGCAACGTTTTATGTTTTAACAAGGGTATTTTCTATGGCAAACGATAACAGCCGCAAATTCAAACAGAATCAAATAATTTTTTGCATACTGCCCTGATTTGTAGAGTTCTCAAGGCCTCTTTTTTGGTGAAGATCGGTTGATGGAAAGGGGTAGTTTACCGGCCACTTTTTTTGTTTTAACAAGGGTATTTATTCTGGCAAACGATAACAGCCGCAAATTCAAACATAATCAAATAATTTTTTGCATACAGCCCTGATTTGTAGAGTACTCAAGACCTATTGTTTTTGGTGAAGATCGGTTAAGGGAAAGGGATTGTTTACATGCAACGGTTTTTTATCAAGGGTAATTTTTACTTCCATATTTCCTTAAGGAATGGAAGTATGGTGATGGCAAAAAAAAATCGTGTTCGAGATTATTGCAGATTCTGATTCTACTACACTCAAAACATGAAAAAAAGTCGTTTTCCGAAAAGTGTCTGTGTGTGTGTGTGTCTGTGTGTGTGTCTGTGTGTCTGTGTGTCTGTCTGTGTGTCTGTAGATTTTTTTTCTATGGCAAACGATAACTGCCGCAAATTCAAACAGAATCAAATAATTTTTTGCATACAGCCCTGATTTGTAGAGGACTCGCGACCTGTTGTTTTTGGTGAAGATCGGTTGATGGAAAGGGGTAGTTTACCTGCAACGGTTTTTTTTTATCAAGGGAAATTTTTTTTTTTGGCAAACGATAACAACCGCAAATTCAAACAGAATCAAGTATTGTTTCGTATACAGCCCTGAATTGTAGAGTTCTCAAGACCTTATGTTTTTGGTGAAGATCGGTTAAGGGAAAGGGGTAGTTTACTTTTAACGTTTTATGTTTTAACAAGGGTATTTCTTATGGCAAACGATAACAGCCGCAAATTCAAACAGAATCAAAAGATTATTTGCATGAAGCCCTAAATTATAGAGTTCTCAAGACCTATTGTTTTTGGTGAAGATCGGTTAAGGGAAAGGGGTAGTTTACCTACTACGTTTTTTTAACAAGGGTATTTTTATGGCAAACGATAACTGCCGCAAATTCAAACAGAATCAAATAATGTTTTGCATACTGGCCTGATTTGTAGAGTACTCGCGACCTATTGTTTTTGGTGAAGATCGGTTGAGGGGAAGGGGTAGTTTACCTGCAACGGTTTTTTTTATCAAGGGAAATTTTTTTTTTGGCAAACGATAACAGCCGCAAATTCAAACAGACTTAAATAATGTTTCGTATACAGCCCTGAATTGTAGAGTTTTCACGACCTCTTGTTTTTGGTGAAGATCGGTTAAGGGAAAGGGGTAGTTTACCTGTAACGTTTTATGTTTTAACAAGGGTGTTTCCTATGGCAAACGATAACAGCCGCAAATTCAAACAGAATCAAACGATTATTTGCATACAGCCCTAAGATGTAGAGTTCTCAAGACCTATTGTTTTTGGTGAAGATCGGTTGAGGGAAAGGGGTAGTTTACTTGCAACATTTTTTTAACAAGGGTATTTTCTATGGCAAACGATAACAGCCGCAAATTCAAACAGAATCAAATAATGTTTTGCATACAGCCCTGATTTGTAGAGTACTCAAGACCTTTCGTTTTTGGTGAAGATCTGTTAAGGGGAAGGGGTAGTTTACCTGCACCGTTTTTTTATCAAGCGTATTTTCTATGGCAAACGATAACAGCCGCAAATTCAAACAGAATCAAATAATGTTTTGCATACGTCCCTGAATTGTAGAGGTCTCAAGGACTTTCGATTTTGGTGAAGATCGGTTAAGGGAAAGGGGTAGTTTACCTGCAACCTTTTACGTTTTAACAAGAGTAAAGTACTTGCAAATTTATTTAAACTTTTTGAAACAATGGTAATTGTTAAAAATAAAATAATTTTGTTGCCAGGCAATAAAATTAAAATTTTTTAATTTTAATGTAATATAATATTTTTCATTTAATACGGCAATAAAAAGGCAGGTAAGACACAAACACACAATTCACGTTATTTCTGGCCTCACTCATGTTTATTTTCTTACGTTTGCACGCTTTTTAAATGGAAAGTGCCGAAACCCACACCAACATAACGCGTGCAAGCCGAAAAAATGGACATCAATTTGCTTACTGGCGAACCTAGTTTACTTCCATATTCCTTAAGGAATGGAAGTATGGTGATGGCAAAAAAAATCGTGTTCGAGATTATTGCAGATTCTGATTCTACTACACTCAAAACATTAAAAAAAGTCGTTTTCCGAAAAGTGTCTGTGTGTCTATCTGTCTATCTGTCTGTCTGTGTGTCTGTAGATTTTTTTTCTATGGCAAACGATAACTGCCGCAAATTCAAACAGAATCAAATAATTTTTTGCATACTACCCTGATTTCCAGAGTACTCGCGACCTATTGTTTTTGGTGAAGATCGGTTGAGGGAAAGGGGTAGTTTACCTGCAACGGTTTTTTTTTAGCAAGGGTAATTTTGTTTGTTTGGCAAACGATAACAGCCGCAAATTCAAACATAATCAAATGATTATTTGCATACAGCCCTAAATTGTAGCGATCTCAAGACCTCTTGTTTTTGGTGAAGATCGGTTAAGGGAAAGGGGTAGTTTACCAGCAACGTTTTATGTTTTAACAAGGGTATTTTCTATGGCAAACGATAAGAGCTGCAAATTCAAACATAATCAAATAATGTTTTGCATACAGCCCTGAACTGTTGAGTTCTCAAAACCTCTTGTTCTTGGTGAAGATCGGTTCAGGGGAACGGGTAGTTTACCGACAACGTTTTATGTTTGAAAAGAGTATTTTCTATGGCAAACGATAAGAGCCGCAAATTCAAACAGAATCAAATAAGTTTTTGCATACAGACCTGATTTGTAGAGTACTCAAGACCTATTGTTTTTGGTGAAGATCGGTTGAGGGAAACGGGTAGTTTACCGGCCACGTTTTTTGTTTTAACAAGGGTATTTTCTATGGCAAACGATAAGAGCTGCAAATTCAAACATAATCAAATAATGTTTTGCATACAGCCCTGAACTGTTGAGTTCTCAAAACCTCTTGTTCTTGGTGAAGATCGGTTGATGGAAAGGGGTAGTTTACCGGCCACGTTCTGTGTTTTAACAAGGGTATTTTCTATGGCAAACAATAAGAGCCGCAAATTCAAACAGAATCAAATAAGTTTTGCATACAGCCCTGATTTGCAGAGTACTCAAGACCTATTGTTTTTGGTGAAGATCGGTTGAGGGAAAGGGGTAGTTTACCGGCCACGTTTATTGTTTTAACAACAGTATTTTATATGGCAAACAATAACAGCCGCAACTTCAAACAGCATCAAATAATTTTTCGCATACAGCCCTGATTTGTGGAGTACTCAAGACCTATTGTTTTTGGTTAAGGGAACGGGATTGTTTACGTGCAACGGTTTTTTATCAAGTGTAATTTTTACTTCCATATTCCTTAAGGAATGGAAGTATGGTGATGGCAAAAAAAATCGTGTTCGAGATTATTGCAGATTCTGATTCTACTACACTCAAAACATGAAAAAAAGTCTTTTTCCGAAAAGTGTCTGTGTGTGTGTCTGTCTGTCTGTGTGTGTGTCTGTGTGTGTGTCTGTGTCTCTGTAGATTTTTTTTTATGGCAAACGATAACTGCCGCAAATTCAAACAGAATCAAATAATTTTTTGCATACAGGCCTGATTTGCAGAGTACTCGCGACATATTGTTTTTGGTGAAGATCGGTTGAGGGAAAGGGGTAGTTTACCGGCAACGGTTTTTTTTTTGCAAGGGTAATATTGTTTGTTTGGCAAACGATAACAGCCGCAAATTCAAACAGAATCAAATAATGTTTCGCATACAGCCCTGAATTGTAGAGTTCTCAAGATCTGTTGATTTTGGTGAAGATCGGTAAAGGGAAAGGGGTAGTTTACCTGTAACGTTTTATGTTTTAACAAGGGTATTTCCTATGGCAAACGATAACAGCCGCAAATTCAAACAGAATCAAAAGATTATTTGCATACAGCCCTATATTGTAGAGTTCTCAAGACCTATTGTTTTTGGTGACGATCGGTTGAGGGAAAGGGGTAGTTTACCGGCAACGTTTTTTTAACAAGGGTATTTTCTATGGCAAACGATAACAGCCGCAAATTCAAACAGAATGAAATAATTTTTTGCATACGTCCCTGAATTGTAGAGGTCTCAATGACTTTCGATTTTGGTTAAGATCGGTTAAGGGGAAGGGGTAGTTTACCTGCAACGTTTTACGTTTCAACAAGAGTAAAGTACTTGAAAATTTATTTATACTTTTTGAAACAAACGATAACAGCCGCAAATTCAAACAGAATCAAAAGATTATTTGCATACAGCCCTAAATTGTAGAGTTTTCAAGACCTATTGTTTTTGGTGAAGATCGGTTGAGGGAAAGGGGTAGTTTACCGGCAACGTTTTTTAACAAGGGTATTTTCTATGGCAAACGATAACAGCCGGAAATTCAAACAGAATCAAATAATGTTTTGCATACAGCCCTGATTTGTAGTGTACTCAAGACCTATTGTTTTTGGTGAAGATCGGTTAAGAGGAAGGGGTAGTTTACCAGCAACGATTTTTTTATCAAGCGTATTTTGTATGGCAAACGATAACAGCCGCAAATTCAAACAGAATCAAATAATTTTTTACATACGTCCCTGAATTGTAGAGGTCTCAATGACTTTCGATTTTGGTGAATATCGGTTAAGGGGAAGGGGTAGTTTAAGTGCAACCTTTTACGTTTTAACAAGAGTAAAGTACTTGAAAATTTATTTAAACTTTTTGAAACAATGGTAATTGTTAAAAATAAAATAATTTTGTTGCCAGGCAATAAAATTATAATTTTTTCATTTTAATGTAATATAATATTTTTCATTTAATACAGCAATAAAAAGGCAGGTAAGACACAGCCTGGCTGTTCGGCTGAAAATGATTTTAAATATAAATCTTAGAATATGGAAGTCATGTATGGTTCTCCATACCGATATTTTCTATGGTAAACGATAATAGCCGTAAATTCAAACATAATCAAATAATGTTTTGCATACAGACCTGAACTGTAGAGTTCTCAAAACCTGTCGATTTTTGTGAAGATCGGTTAAGGGAAAGGGGTAGTTTACCTGCAACGTTTTATGTTTTAACAAGAGTATTTTATATGGCAAACGATAACAGCCGCAAATTCAAACAGAATCAAATAATTTTTTGTATACAGCCCTAATTAGTAGAGTTCTCAAGACATATTCTTTTTGTTGAAAATCGGTTAAGGGAAAAGGGTAGTTTACCAGTAATTTTTTTTTTAATCAAGTTTAATTTGTTTATATGGCAAACAATAACAGCCGCAAATTCAAACAAAATCAAATAATATTTTGCATACCGCCCTGAAGTATAGAGTTCTCAAGACCTGTTGATTTTGGTAAAGATAGGTTAAGGGAAAGGGGTAGTTTACCGGCAACATTTTATGTTTTAACAAGGGTATTTTTTATGGCAAACGATAACAGCCGCAAACTCAAACATAAACAAATAATTTTTTACATACTGCCCTGATTTGTAGAGTTCTCAAGACCTCTTTTTTGGTGAAGATCAGTTGATGGAAAGGGGTAGTTTACCGGCCACGTTTTTTGTTTTAACAAGGGTATTTTATATGGCAAACAATAAGAGCCGCAATTTCAAACAGAATCAAATACGTTTTTGCATACAGACCTGATTTGTAGAGTACTCAAGACCTATTGTTTTTGGTGAAGATCGGTTGAGGCAAAGGGGTAGTTTACCTGCCACGTTTTTTGTTTTAACAAGGGTATTTATTCTGGCAAACGATAACAGCCGCAAATTCAAACAACATCAAATAATTTTTTGCATACAGCCCTGATTTGTAGAGTACTCAAGACCTATTGTTTTTGGTGAAGATCGGTTAAGGGGAAAGGGTAGTTTACCGGCAACGTTTTATGTTTGAAAAGGGTATTTTATATGACAAACTATAAGAGCCGCTAATTCAAACAGAATCAAATAATTGTTTGCATACAGCCCTGATTTGTAGTGTTCTCAAGACCTCTTTTTTTTGGTGAAGATCGGTTGATGGGAAGGGGTAGTTTACCGGCCACGTTTTTTGTTTTAACAAGGGTATTTTCTATGGCAAACGATAAGAGCAGCAATTTCAAACTGAATCAAATAAGTTTTTGCATACAGCCCTGATTTGTAGAGTACTCAAGACCTATTGTTTTTGGTGAAGATCGGTTAAGGGAAAGGGATTGTTTACCTGCAACGGTTTTTTATCAAGGGTAATTTTTACTTCCATATTCCTTAAGGAATGGAAGTATGGTGATGTTTCTCTGGTAAACGATAATAGCCGTAAATTCAAACATAATCAAATAATGTTTTGCATACAGCCCTGAACAGTAGAGTTCTCAAAACCTGTTGGTTTTGGTGAAGATCGGTTAAGGGAAAGGGGTAGTTTACCAGCAACGTTTTATGTTTTAACAAGGGTATTTTATATGGCAAACGATAACAGCCGCAAATTTAAACATAATCAAATAACTTTTTGCATGCTGCCCTGAATTGTAGAGTTCTCAAGACCTATTGATTTTGGTATAGATCGGTTAAGGGAAAGGGGTAGTTTACCAACAACATTTTATGTTTTAACAAGGGTATTTCTTATGGCAAACGATAACAGCCGCAAATTCAAACATAATCAAATAATTTTTTGCGTACTGCCTGAATTATAGAGTTCTCAAGACCTATTGTTTTTGGTGAAGATCGGTTAAGGAGAAAGGGAAGTTTGCCGGCAACATTTTATGTTTTAACAAGGGTATTTTTTTAGGCAAATGATAACAGCCGCAAATTCAAACATAAACAAATAATTTTTTGTTTTGCATACTGCCCTGATTTGTAGAGTTCTCAAGACCTCTTTTTTGGTGAAGATCGGTTGATGGAAAGGGGTAGTTTACCGGCCACGTTTTTTGTTTTAACAAGGGTAATTTATATGGCAAACGATAACAGCCGCAAATTCAAACATAATCAAATAATGTTTTGCATACAGCCCTGAACTGTAGAGTTCTCAAAACCTTTTGGTTTTGGTGAAGATCAGTTAGGGGAAAGGGGTAGTTTACCAGCAACGTTTTATGTTTTAACAAGAGTATTTTATATGGCAAACGATAACAGCCGCAACTTCAAACAGAATCAAATAATTTTTTGCATACAGCCCTAATATGTAGATTACTCAAGACGTTTTATTTTTGGTGAAGATTGGTTACGGGAAAAGGGTAGTTTACCAACAACATTTTATGTTTTAACAAGGGTGTTTCTTATGGCAAACGATAACAGCCGCAAATTCAAACATAATCAAATAATTTTTTTCATACTGCCTGAATTATAGAGTTCTCAAGTCCTATTGTTTTTGGTGAAGATCGGTTAAGGGGAACGGGTAGTTTACCGACAACGTTTTATGTTTGAAAAGGTTATTTTCTATGGCAAACGATAAGAGCCGCAAATTCAAACATAATCAAATAATTTTTTGCATACAGCCCTGATTTCTAGAGTACTCAAGACCTCTTGTTTTTGGTGAAGATCGGTTGAGGGAAACGGGTAGTTTACCCGCCACGTTTTTTGTTTTAACAAGGGTATTTTCTGTGCCAACAATAAGAGCCGCAAATTCAAACAGAATCAAATAAGTTTTTGCACACAGCCCTGATTTGTAGAGTACCCAAGACCTATTGTTTTTGGTGAAGATCGGTTGAGGGAAAGGGGTAGTTTACCGGCCACGTTTATTGTTTTAACAAGAGTATTTTATATGGCAAACAATAACAGCCGCAACTTCAAACAGAATCAAATAATTTTTTGCATACAGTCCTGATTTGCAGAGTACTCAAGACCTTTTGTTTTTGGTGAAGATCGGTTGAGGGAAAGGGGTAGTTTACCGGTCACGTTTTTTGTTTTAACAAGGGTATTTATTATGGCAAACGATAACAGCCGCAAATTCAAACATAATCAAATAATTTTTTGCATACAGCCCTGATTTGTAGAGTACTCAAGACCTATTGTTTTTGGTGAAGATCGGTTAAGGGAAAGTGATTGTTTACATGCAACGGTTTTTTATCAAGGGTAATTTTTACTTCCATATTCCTTAAGGAATGGAAGTATGGTGATGGCAAAAAAAATCGTGTTCGAGATTATTGCAGATTCTGTTTCTACTACACTCAAAACATGAAAAAAAGTCGTTTTGCGAGAAGTGTCTGTGTGTGTGTCTGTCTGTCTATCTGTCTGTGTGTCTGTCTGTCTGTAGATTATTTTTTTTTGGCAAACGATAACTGCCGCAAATTCTAACAGAATCAAATAATTTTTTGCATGCAGCCCTGATGTGCAGAGTACTCGCTACCTTTTGTTTTTGGTGAAGATCGGTTGAGGGAAAGGGGTAGTTTACCTGCAACGGTTTTTTTTTAGCAAGGGTAATTTTGTTTGTTTGGCAAACGATAACAGCCGCAAATTCAAACAGAATCAAATAATGTTTCGCATGCAGCCCTGAATTGTAGAGTTCTCAAGATCTGTTGATTTTGGTGAAGATCGGTTAAGGGAAAGGGGTAGTTTACCTGTAACGTTTTATGTTTTAACAAGTGTATTTCCTATGGCAAACGATAACAGCCGCAAATTCAAACAGAATCAAAAGATTATTTGCATACAGCCCTAAATTGTAGAGTTCTCAAGACCTATTGTTTTTGGTGAAGTTCGGTTGAGGGAAAGGGGTAGTTTACCTGCAACGTTTTTTTAACAAGGGTATTTTCTATGGCAAACGATAACAGCCGCAAATTCAAACAGAATCAAATAATGTTTTGCATACTGCCTTGATTTTTAGAGTAATCAAGACCTGTTGTTTTTGGTGAAGATCGGTTAAGGGAAAGGGCTAGTTTACCTGTAACGTTTTTTTATGAAGCGTATTTTCTATGGCAAACGATAACAGCCGCAAATTCAAACAGAATTAAATATTTTTTTGCATACGTCCCTGAATTGTAGAGGTCTCAATGACTTTCGATTTTGGTGAAGATCGGTTAAGAGGAAGGGGTAGTTTACCTGCAACCTTTTAAGTTTTAACAAGAGTAAAGTACTTGAAAATTTATTTAAACTTTTTGAAACAATGGTAATTGTTAAAAATAAAATAATTTTGTTGCCAGGCAATAAAATTATAATTTTTTCATTTTAATGTAATATAATATTTTTCATTTAGTACAGCAATAAAAAGGCAGGTAAGACACAGCCTGGCTGTTTGGCTGAAAATGATTTTAAATATAAATCTTAGAATATGGAAGTCATGTATGGTTCTCCATACCGATATTTTCTATGGTAAACGATAATAGCCGTAAATTCAAACATAATCAAATAATTTTTTGCATACAGCCCTGATTTGTAGAGTACTCAAGATCTTTTGTTTTTGGTGAAGATCGGTTGAGGGAAAGGGGTAGTTTACCGGCCACGTTTTTTGTTTTAACAAGGGTATTTATTCTGGCAAACGATAACAGCCGCAAATTCAAACATAATCAAATAATTTTTTGCATACAGCCCTGATTTGTAGAGTACTCAAGACCTTTTGTTTTTGGTGAAGATCGGTTGAGGGAAAGGGGTAGTTTACCGGCCACGTTTTTTGTTTTAACAAGGGTATTTATTCTTGCAAACGATAACAGCCGCAAATTCAAACATAATCAAAGAATTTTTTGCATACAGCCCTGGTTTGTAGAGTACTCAAGACCTGTTGCTTTTGGTGAAGATCGGTTAAGGGAAAGGGGTAGTTTACCTGCAGCGTTTTATGTTTTAACAAGAGTATTTTATATGGCAAACGATAACAGCCGCAACATACATACATACATACATCCTCGGCGCTACAGCCCAGTCCGGGCCCTGGCCTCCAAAAGAAATCTTCCCCACTGGTCTCTACTCCCGGCCAATGTCCACCAGTTTGCTGCACCCAGCCTCACTGCCTCCTTACCAACCTGGTCCAGCCATCTTGTACGCGGTCTTCCCCTCCTTCTCCTTCCCATCGGCAAATAATTCATCACTCTTTTTGGGATTCTATCCTCTGCACATGACCAGCCCAACGCAATCTGTTAATTTGTATGAGTTGCACGATCGGAAGATCTTTAAACCTTTCGTACAACTCTCGATTATACAGTCGCCTCCAAATGTTGTTTTCCCTCACAGGGCCATAGATTCTCCTCAGTACCTTCCTCTCAAAAACGGATAGTCTCTGCTCATCTAGTTTTTTTAACACCCAGCATTCCGAGCCATACATCAGGACTGGTCTAATCAAGGTCTTGTATAGGGAGGCTTTTGTATCTTTTAACAGCCGCAACTTCAAACATAATCAAGTGATTATTTGCATACAGCCCTAAATTGTAGCGATCTCAAGACCTATTGTTTTTGGTGAAGATCGGTTTAGCGAAAGGGGTAGTTTACCAGCAACGTTTTATGTTTTAACAAGCGTATTTTCTATGGCAAAGGATAACAGCCGCAAATTCAAACAGAATCAAATAATTTTTTGTATACAGCCCTAATTAGTAGAGTTCTCAAGACATACTGTTTTTGTTGAAGATCGGTTCAGGGAAAAGGGTAGTTTACCTGTAACTTTTTTTTTTAATCAAGTTTAATTTGTTTCTATGGCAAACAATAACAGCCGCAAATTCAAACACAATCAAACAATATTTTGCATACCGCCCTGAAGTACAGAGTTCTCAAGACCTGTTGATTTTGGTAAAGATAGGTTAAGGGAAAGGGGTAGTTTACCGGCAACATTTTATGTTTTAACAAGGGTATTTTTTATGGCAAACGATAACAGCCGCAAACTCAAACATAATAATCAAATAATTTTTTACATACTGCCCTGAATTGTAGAGTTCTCAAGACCTATTGATTTTGGTAAAGATCGGTTAAGGGAAAGGGGTAGTTTACCGACAACATGTTATGTTTTAACAAGGGTATTTCTTATGGCAAACGATAACAGCCGCAAATTCAAACATAATCAAATAATTTTTTTCATACTGCCTGAATTATAGAGTTCTCAAGACCTATTGTTTTTGGTGAAGATCGGTTCAGGGGAACGGGTAGTTTACCGACAACATTTTATGTTTGAAAAGGGTATTTTCTATGGCAAACGATAAGAGCCGCAAATTCAAACAGAATCAAATAATTTTTTGCATACAGCCCTGATTTGTAGAGTACTCAAGACCTCTTGTTTTTGGTGAAGATCGGTTGAGGGAAACGGGTAGTTTACCGGCCACGTTTTTTGTTTTAACAAGGGTATTTTCTATGGCAAACGATAAGAGCTGCAAATTCAAACATAATCAAATAATGTTTTGCATACAGCCCTGAACTGTAGAGTTCTCAAAACCTCTTGTTCTTGGTGAAGATCGGTTGATGGAAAGGGGTAGTTTACCGGCCACGTTTTTTGTTTTAACAAGGGTATTTTCTGTGGCAAACAATAAGAGCCGCAAATTCAAACAGAATCAAATAAGTTTTTGCACACAGCCCTGATTTGTAGAGTACTCAAGACCTATTGTTTTTGGTGAAGATCGGTTGAGGGAAAGGGGTAGTTTACCGGCCACGTTTATTGTTTTAACAAGAGTATTTTATATGGCAAACAATAACAGCCGCAACTTCAAACAGAATCAAATAATTTTTTGCATACAGTCCTGATTTGCAGAGTACTCAAGACCTTTTGTTTTTGGTAAAGATCGGTTGAGGGAAAGGGGTAGTTTACCGGTCACGTTTTTTGTTTTAACAAGGGTATTTATTATGGCAAACGATAACAGCCGCAAATTCAAACATAATCAAATAATTTTTTGCATACAGCCCTGATTTGTAGAGTACTCATGACCTTTTGTTTTTGGTGAAGATCGGTTAAGGGAAAGGGAATGTTTACATGCAACGGTTTTTTATCAAGGGTAATTTTTACTTCCATATTCCTTAATGAATGGAAGTATGGTGATGGCAAAAAAAATCGTGTTCGAGATTATTGCAGATTCTGTTTCTACTACACTCAAAACATGAATAAAAGTCGTTTTCCGAAAAGTGTCTGTGTGTGTGTCTGTCTGTCTGTCTGTCTGTGTGTCTGTCTGTCTGTAGATTTTTTTTCTATGGCAAACGATAACTGCCGCAAATTCAAACAGAATCAAATAATTTTTTGCATGCAGTCCTGATTTGCAGAGTACTCGCGACCTTTTGTTTTTGGTGAAGATCGGTTGAGGGAAAGGGGTAGTTTACCTGCAATGGTTTTTTTTTTAGCAAAGGTAATTTTGTTTGTTTGGCAAACGATAACAGCCGCAAATTCAAACAGAATCAAATAATGTTTCGCATGCAGACCTGAATTGTAGAGTTCTCAAGATCTGTTGATTTTGGTGAAGATCGGTTAAGGGAAAGGGGTAGTTTACCTGTAACGTTTTATGTTTTAACAAGGGTATTTCCTATGGCAAACGATAACAGCCGCAAATTCAAACAGAATCAAAAGATTATTTGCATACAGCCCTAAATTGTAGATTTCTCAAGACCTATTGTTTTTGGTGAAGTTCGGTTGAGGGAAAGGGGTAGTGTACCTGCAACGTTTTTTTAACAAGGGTATTTTCTATGGCAAACGATAACAGCCGCAAATTCAAACAGAATCAAATAATGTTTTGCATACAGGCCTGATTTGTAGAGTACTCAAGACCTCTTGTTTTTGGTGAAGATCGGTTAAGGGAAAGGGGTAGTTTACCTGTAACGTTTTATGTTTTAACAAGGGTATTTCTTATGGCAAACGATAACAGCCGCAAATTCAAACAGAATCAAAAGATTATTTGCATACAGCCCTATGTTGTAGAGTTCTCAAGACCTGTTGTTTTTGGTGAAGATCGGTTGAGGGAAAGGGGTAGTTTACCTGCAACGTTTTTTTAACAAGAGTATTTTCTATGGCAAACGATAACAGCCGCAAATTCAAACAGAATCAAATAATGTTTTGCATACAGCGCTGATTTGTAGATTACTCAAGACCTATTGTTTTTGGTGAAGATCGGTTAAGGGGAAGGGGTAGTTTACCTGCAACCTTTTACGTTTTAACAAGAGTAAAGTACTTGAAAATTTATTTAAACTTTTTGAAACAATGGTAATTGTTAAAAATAAAATAATTTGTTGCCAGGCAATAAAATTATAATTTTTTCATTTTAATGTAATATAATATTTTTCATTTAATACAGCAATAAAAAGGCAGGTAAGACACAGCCTGGCTGTTTGGCTGAAAATGATTTTAAATATAAATCTTAGAATATGGAAGTCATGTATGGTTCTCCATACCGATATTTTCTATGGTAAACGATAATAGCCGTAAATTCAAACATAATCAAATAATTTTTTGCATACAGCCCTGATTTGTAGAGTACTCAAGATCTTTTGTTTTTGGTGAAGATCGGTTGAGAGAAAGGGGTAGTTTACCGGCCACGTTTTTTGTTTTAACAAGGGTATTTATTCTGGCAAACGATAACAGCCGCAAATTCAAACATAATCAAATAATTTTTTGCATACAGCCCTGATTTGTAGAGTACTCAAGACCTTTTGTTTTTGGTGAAGATCGGTTGAGGGAAAGGGGTAGTTTACCGGCCACGTTTTTTGTTTTAACAAGGGTATTTATTCTTGCAAACGATAACAGCCGCAAATTCAAACATAATCAAAGAATTTTTTGCATACAGCCCTGGCTTGTAGAGTACTCAAGACCTGTTGCTTTTGGTGAAGATCGGTTAAGGGAAAGGGGTAGTTTACCTGCAGCGTTTTATGTTTTAACAAGAGTATTTTATATGGCAAACGATAACAGCCGCAACATACATACATACATACATCCTCGGCGCTACAGCCCAGTCCGGGCCCTGGCCTCCAAAAGAAATCTTCCCCACTGGTCTCTACTCCCGGCCAATGTCCACCAGTTTGCTGCACCCAGCCTCACTGCCTCCTTACCAACCTGGTCCAGCCATCTTGTACGCGGTCTTCCCCTCCTTCTCCTTCCCATCGGCAAATAATTCATCACTCTTTTTGGGATTCTATCCTCTGCCATTCTCTGCACATGACCAGCCCAACGCAATCTGTTAATTTGTATGAGTTGCACGATCGGAAGATCTTTAAACCTTTCGTACAACTCTCGATTATACAGTCGCCTCCAAATGTTGTTTTCCCTCACAGGGCCATAGATTCTCCTCAGTACCTTCCTCTCAAAAACGGATAGTCTCTGCTCATCTAGTTTTTTTAACACCCAGCATTCCGAGCCATACATCAGGACTGGTCTAATCAAGGTCTTGTATAGGGAGGCTTTTGTATCTTTTAACAGCCGCAACTTCAAACATAATCAAGTGATTATTTGCATACAGCCCTAAATTGTAGCGATCTCAAGACCTATTGTTTTTGGTGAAGATCGGTTTAGCGAAAGGGGTAGTTTACCAGGAACGTTTTATGTTTTAACAAGGGTATTTTCTATGGCAAAGGATAACAGCCGCAAATTCAAACAGAATCAAATAATTTTTTGTATACAGCCCTAATTGGGAGAGTTCTCAAGACGTACTTTTTTTGTTGAAGATCGGTTAAGGGAAAAGGGTAGTTTACCAGCAACTTTTTTTTTTAATCAAGTTTAATTTGTTTCTATGGCAAACAATAACAGCCGCAAATTCAAACACAATCAAATAATATTTTGCATACCGCCCTGAAGTATAGAGTTCTCAAGACCTGTTGATTTTGGTAAAGATAGGTTAAGGGAAAGGGGTAGTTTACCGGCAACATTTTGTTTTAACAAGGGTATTTTTTATGGCAAACGATAATAGCCGCAAACTCAAACATAATAATCAAATAATTTTTTACATACTGCCCTGAATTGTAGAGTTCTCAAGACCTATTGATTTTGGTAAAGATCGGTTAAGGGAAAGGGGTAGTTTACCGACAACATTTTATGTTTGAAAAGGGTATTTTCTATGGCAAACGATAAGAGCCGCAAATTCAAACAGAATCAAATAATTTCTTGCATACAGCCCTGATTTGTAGAGTACTCAAGACCTATTGATTTTGGTAAAGATCGGTTATTGGAAAGGGGTAGTTTACCAACAACATGTTATGTTTTAACAAGGGTATTTCTTATGGCAAACGATAACAGCCGCAAATTCAAACATAATCAAATAATTTTTTTCATACTGCCTGAATTACAGAGTTCTCAAGACCTATTGTTTTTGGTGAAGATCGGTTCAGGGGAACGGGTAGTTTACCGACAACATTGTATGTTTGAAAAGGGTATTTTCTATGGCAAACGATAAGAGCCGCAAATTCAAACAGAATCAAATAATTTTTTGCATACAGCCCTGATTTGTAGAGTACTCAAGACCTCTTGTTTTTGGTGAAGATCGGTTGAGGGAAACGGGTAGTTTACCGGCCACGTTTTTTGTTTTAACAAGGGTATTTTCTATGGCAAACGATAAGAGCTGCAAATTCAAACATAATCAAATAATGTTTTGCATACAGCCCTGAACTGTAGAGTTCTCAAAACCTCTTGTTCTTGGTGAAGATCGGTTGATGGAAAGGGGTAGTTTACCGGCCACGTTTTTTGTTTTAACAAGGGTATTTTCTGTGGCAACAATAAGAGCCGCAAATTCAAACAGAATCAAATAAGTTTTTGCACACAGCCCTGATTTCTACAGTACTCAAGACCTATTGTTTTTGGTGAAGATCGGTTGAGGGAAACGGGTAGTTTACCGGCCACGTTTATTGTTTTAACAAGAGTATTTTATATGGCAAACAATAACAGCCGCAACTTCAAACAGAATAAAATAATTTTTTGCATACAGTCCTGATTTGACGAGTACTCAAGACCTTTTGTTTTTGGTGAAGATCGGTTGAGGGAAAGGGGTAGTTTACCTGTCACGTTTTTTGTTTTAACAAGGGTATTTATTATGGCAAACGATAACAGCCGCAAATTCAAACATAATCAAATAATTTTTTGCATACAGCCCTGATTTGTAGAGTACTCATGACCTTTTGTTTTTGGTGAAGATCGGTTAAGGGGAAGGGGTAGTTTACCGGCCACGTTTTTTGTTTTAACAAGGGTATTTATTCTGGCAAACGATAACAGCCGCAAATTCAAACATAATCAAATAATTTTTTGCATACAGCCCTGATTTGTAGAGTACTCAAGACCTATTGTTTATGGTGAAGATCGGTTAAGGGAAAGGGAATGTTTACATGCAACGATTTTTTTATCAAGGGTAATTTTTACTTCCATATTCCTTAATGAATGGAAGTATGGTGATGGCAAAAAAATTCGTGTTCGAGATTATTGCAGATTCTGTTTCTACTACACTCAAAACATGAATAAAAGTCGTTTTCCGAAAAGTGTCTGTGTGTGTGTCTGTCTGTCTGTCTGTCTGTCTGTGTGTCTGTCTGTCTGTAGATTTTTTTCTATGGCAAACGATAACTGCCGCAAATTCAAACAGAATCAAATAATTTTTTGCATGCTGTCCTGATTTGCAGAGTACTCGCGACCTTTTGTTTTTGGTGAAGATCGGTTGAGGGAAAGGGGTAGTTTACCTGCAACGGTTTTTTTTTTAGCAAAGGTAATTTTGTTTGTTTGGCAAACGATAACAGCCGCAAATTCAAACAGAATCAAATAATGTTTCGCATGCAGCCCTCAATTGCAGCGTTGTCAAGATCTGTTGATTTTGGTGAAGATCGGTTAAGGGAAAGGGGTAGTTTACCTGTAACGTTTTATGTTTTAACAAGGGTATTTCCTATGGCAAACGATAACAGCCGCAAATTCAAACAGAATCAAAAGATTATTTGCATACAGCCCTATATTGTAGAGTTCTCAAGACCTGTTGTTTTTGGTGAAGATCGGTTGAGGGAAAGGGGTAGTTTACCTGCAACGTTTTTTTAACAAGAGTATTTTATATGGCAAACGATAACAGCCGCAAATTCAAACAGAATCAAATAATGTTTTGCATACAGCGCTGATTTGTAGATTACTCAAGACCTATTGTTTTTGGTGAAGATCGGTTAAGGGGAAGGGGTAGTTTACCTGCAACGTTTTTTTATCAAGCGTATTTTCTATGGCAAACGATAACAGCCGCAAATTCAAACAGAATCAAATAATTTTTTGCATACGTCCCTGAATTGTAGAGGTCTCAATGACTTTCGATTTTGGTGAAGATCGGTTATGAGGAAGGGGTAGTTTACCTGCAACCTTTTACGTTTTAACAAGAGTAAAGTACTTGAAAATTTATTTAAACTTTTTGAAACAATGGTAATTGTTAAAAATAAAATAATTTTGTTGCCAGGCAATAAAATTATAATTTTTTCATTTTAATGTAATATAATATTTTTCATTTAATACAGCAATAAAAAGGCAGGTAAGACACAGCCTGGCTGTTTGGCTGAAAATGATTTTAAATATAAATCTTAGAATATGGAAGTCATGTATAGTTCTCCATACCGATATTTTCTATGGTAAACGATAATAGCCGTAAATTCAAACATAATCAAATAATTTTTTGCATACAGCCCTGATTTGTAGAGTACTCAAGATCTTTTGTTTTTGGTGAAGATCGGTTGAGGGAAAGGGGTAGTTTACCGGCCACGTTTTTTGTTTTAACAAGGGTATTTATTCTGGCAAACGATAACAGCCGCAAATTCAAACATAATCAAATAATTTTTTGCATACAGCCCTGATTTGTAGAGTACTCAAGACCTTTTGTTTTTGGTGAAGATCGGTTGAGGGAAAGGGGTAGTTTACCGGCCACGTTTTTTGTTTTAACAAGGGTATTTATTCTTGCAAACGATAACAGCCGCAAATTAAAACATAATCAAAGAATTTTTTGCATACAGCCCTGGTTTGTAGAGTACTCAAGACCTGTTGCTTTTGGTGAAGATCGGTTAAGGGAAAGGGGTAGTTTACCGGCAGCGTTTTATGTTTTAACAAGAGTATTTTATATGGCAAACGATAACAGCCGCAACTTCAAACATAATCAAGTGATTATTTGCATACAGCCCTAAATTGTAGCGATCTCAAGACCTATTGTTTTTGGTGAAGATCGGTTAAGCGAAAGGGGTAGTTTACCAGAAACGTTTTATGTTTTAACAAGGGTATTTTCTATGGCAAAGGATAACAGCCGCAAATTCAAACAGAATCAAATAATTTTTTGTATACAGCCCTAACTAGTAGAGTTCTCAAGACATACTGTTTTTGTAGAAGATCGGTTAAGGGAAAAGGGTAGTTTACCTGTAACTTTTTTTTTTAATCAAGCACAAACACAAACAAATAATATTTTGCATACCGCCCTGAAGTATAGAGTTCTCAAGACCTGTTGATTTTGGTAAAGATAGGTTAAGGGAAAGGGGTAGTTTACCGGCAACATTTTATGTTTTAACAAGGGTATTTTTTATGGCAAACGATAACAGCCGCAAACTCAAACATAATAATCAAATAATTTTTTACATACTGCCCTGAATTGTAGAGTTCTCAAGACCTATTGATTTTGGTAAAGATCGGTTAAGGGAAAGGGGTAGTTTACCGACAACATTTTATGTTTGAAAAGGGTATTTTCTATGGCAAACGATAAGAGCCGCAAATTCAAACAGAATCAAATAATTTTTTGCATACAGCCCTGATTTGTAGAGTACTCAAGACCTATTGATTTTGGTAAAGATCGGTTATGGGAAAGGGGTAGTTTACCAACAACATGTTATGTTTTAACAAGGGTATTTCTTATAGCAAACGATAACAGCCGCAAATTCAAACATAATCAAATAATTTTTTTCATACTGCCTGAATTATAGAGTTCTCAAGACCTATTGTTTTTGGTGAAGATCGGTTCAGGGGAACGGGTAGTTTACCGACAACATTTTATGTTTGAAAAGGGTATTTTTTATGGCAAACGATAAGAGCCGCAAATTCAAACAGAATCAAATAATTTTTTGCATACAGCCCTGATTTGTAGAGTACTCAAGACCTCTTGTTTTTGGTGAAGATCGGTTGAGGGAAAGGGGTAGTTTACCAGTAATTTTTTTTTAATCATAGGTAATTTGTTTTTATGGCAAACAATAACAGTCGCAAATTCAAACATAATCAAGTGATTATTTGCATACAGCCCTAAATTGTAGCGATCTCAAGACCTCTTGTTTTTGGTGAAGATCGGTTAAGGGAAAGGGGTAGTTTACCAGCAACGTTTTATGTTTTAACAAGGGTATTTTCTATGGCAAACGATAACAGCCGCAAATTCAAACAGAATCAAATAATTTTTTGCATACTGCCCTGATTTGTAGAGTTCTCAAGACCTATTTTTTGGTGAAGATCGGTTGATGGAAAGGGGTAGTTTACCGGCCACTTTTTTTGTTTTAACAAGGGTATTTATTCTGGCAAACGATAACAGCCGCAAATTCAAACATAATCAAATAATTTGTTGCATACAGCCCTGATTTGTAGAGTACTCAAGACCTATTGTTTTTGGTGAAGATCGGTTAAGGGAAAGGGATTGTTTACATGCAACGGTTTTTTATCAAGGGTAATTTTTACTTCCATATTTCCTTAAGGAATGGAAGTATGGTGATGGCAAAAAAAATCGTGTTCGAGATTATTGCAGATTCTGATTCTACTACACTCAAAACATGAAAAAAAGTCGTTTGCCGAAAAGTGTCTGTGTGTCTGTGTGTCTGTCTGTGTGTCTGTAGATTTTTTTTCTATGGCAAACGATAACTGCCGCAAATTGAAACTGAATGAAACAATTTTTTGCATACAGCCCTGATTTGTAGAGGACTCGCGGCCTATTGTTTTTGGTGAAGATCGGTTGATGGAAAGGGGTAGTTTACCTGCAACGGTTTTTTTTTATCAAGGGAAATTTTTTTTTTGGCAAACGATAACAGCCGCAAATTCAAACAGAATCAAGTATTGTTTCGTATACAGCCCTGAATAGTAGAGTTCTCAAGACCTTTTCTTTTTGGTGAAGATCGGTTAAGGGAAAGGGGTAGTTTACTTGTAACGTTTTATGTTTTAACAAGGGTATTTCTTATGGCAAACGATAACAGCCGCAAATTCAAACAGAATCAAAAGATTATTTGCATGCAGCCCTAAATTGTAGAGTTCTCAAGACCTATTGTTTTTGGTGAAGATCGGTTGAGGGAAAGGGGTAGTTTACCTACAACGTTTTTTTAACAAGGGTATTTTTATGGCAAACGATAACTGCCGCAAATTCAAACAGAATCAAATAATTTTTTGCATTCTGGCCTGATTTGTAGAGTACTCGCGACCTATTGTTTTTGGTGGAGATCGGTTGAGGGAAAGGGGTAGTTTACCTGCAACGGTTTTTTTTATCAAGGGAAATTTTTTTTTTGGCAAACGATAACAGCCGCAAATTCAAACAGACTTAAATAATGTTTCGTATACAGCCCTGAATTGTAGAGTTTTCACGACCTGTTGTTTTTGGTGAAGATCGGTTAAGGGAAAGGGGTAGTTTACCTGTAACGTTTTATGTTTTAACAAGGGTGTTTCCTATGGCAAACGATAACAGCCGCAAATTCAAACAGAATCAAACGATTATTTGCATACAGCCCTAAGATGTAGAGTTCTCAAGTCTTGTTGTTTTTGGTGAAGATCGGTTGAGGGAAAGGGGTAGTTTACTTGCAACATTTTTTTAACAAGGGTATTTTCTATGGCAAACGATAACAGCCGCAAATTCAAACAGAATCAAATAATGTTTTGCATACTGCCCTGATTTGTAGAGTACTCAAGACCTGTTGTTTTTGGTGAAGATCTGTTAAGGGGAAGGGGTAGTTTACCTGCACCGTTTTTTTATCAAGCGTATTTTCTATGGCAAACGATAACAGCCGCAAATTCAAACAGAATCAAATAATGTTTTGCATACATCCCTGAATTGTAGAGGTCTCAAGGACTTTCGATTTTGGTGAAGATCGGTTAAGGGAAAGGGGTAGTTTACCTGCAACCTTTTACGTTTTAACAAGAGTAAAGTACTTGCAAATTTATTTAAACTTTTTGAAACAATGGTAATTGTTAAAAATAAAATAATTTTGTTGCCAGGCAATAAAATTAAAATTTTTTAATTTTAATGTAATATAATATTTTTCATTTAATACGGCAATAAAAAGGCAGGTAAGACACAAACACACAATTCACGTTATTTCTGGCCTCACTCATGTTTATTTTCTTACGTTTGCACGCTTTTTAAATGGAAAGTGCCGAAACCCACACCAACATAACGCGTGCAAGCCGAAAAAATGGACATCAATTTGCTTACTGGCGAAGCTAGTTTACTTCCATATTCCTTAAGGAATGGAAGTATGGTGATGGCAAAAAAAAACGTGTTCGAGATTATTGCAGATTCTGATTCTACTACACTCAAAACATTAAAAAAAGTCGTTTTCCGAAAAGTGTCTGTGTGTCTATCTGTCTGTCTGTCTGTCTGTGTGTCTGTAGATTTTTTTTCTATGGCAAACGATAACTGCCGCAAATTCAAACAGAATCAAATAATTTTTTGCATACTGCCCTGATTTGCAGAGTACTCGCGACCTATTGTTTTTGGTGAAGATCGGTTGAGGGAAAGGGGTAGTTTACCTGCAACGGTTTTTTTTTAGCAAGGGTAATTTTGTTTGTTTGGCAAACGATAACCAAATGATTATTTGCATACAGCCCTAAATTGTAGCGATCTCAAGACCTCTTGTTTTTGGTGAAGATCGGTTAAGGGAAAGGCGCAGTTTACCAGCAACGTTTTATGTTTTAACAAGGGTATTTTCTATGGCAAACGATAACAGCCGCAAATTCAAACAGAATCAAATAATTTTTTGCATACTGCCCTGATTTGTAGAGTTCTCAAGACCTCTTTTTTGGTGAAGATCGGTTGATGGAAAGGGATAGTTTACCGGCCACTTTTTTTGTTTTAACAAGGGTATTTTATATGGCAAACGATAAGAGCCGCAATTTCAAACAGAATCAAATAAGTTTTTGCATACAGCCCTGATTTGTAGAGTACTCAAGACCTATTTTTTTTTGTGAAGATCGGTTAAGGGAAAGGGATCGTTTACATGCAATGGTTTTTTATCAAGGGTAATTTTTTCTATGGTAAACGATAATAGCGGTAAATTCAAACATAATCAAATAATGTTTTGCATACACCCTTGAACTGTAGAGTCCTCAAAACCTGTTGGTTTTGGTGAAGATCGGTTAGGGGAAAGGGGTAGTTTACCTGCAACGTTTTATGTTTTAACAAGAGTATTTTATATGGCAAACGATAACAGCCGCAACTTCAAACAGAATCAAATAATTTTTAGCATACAGTCCTGATTTGCAGAGTACTCAAGACCTTTTGTTTTTGGTGAAGATCGGTTAAGGGAAAAGGGTAGTTTACGTGTAACGTTTTTTTATAATCAAGGGTAATTTTTTTTCCTATGGTAAACAATAATAGCCGCAAATTCAAACAGAATCAAATAATGTTTTGCATACAGACCTGAATTGTAGAGTTCTCAGGAACTGTTGGTTTTGGTGAAGATCGGTTAAGGGAATAAGGTAGTTTACCAGCAAAGTTTTATGTTTTAACAAGGGTATTTTATATGGCAAACGATAACAGCCGCAAATTCAAACAGAATCAAATAATTTTTTGTATACAGCCCTAATATGTAGAGTACTCAAGACGTTTTATTGTTGGTGAATATCGGTTATGGGGAAAGGGTAATTTACATGTAACGTTTTTTTTTAATCATGGGTAATTTGTTTATATGGCAAACAATAACAGCCGCAAATTCAAACATAATCAAATAATTTTTTCATACTGCCTGAATTATAGAGTTCTCAAGACCTATTGTTTTTGGTGAAGATCGGTTCAGGGGAACGGGTAGTTTACCGACAACGTTTTATGTTTGAAAAGAGTATTTTCTATGGCAAACGATAAGAGCCGCAAATTCAAACAGAATCAAATAAGTTTTTGCATACAGACCTGATTTGTAGAGTACTCAAGACCTATTGTTTTTGGTGAAGATCGGTTGAGGGAAACGGGTAGTTTAACGGCCACGTTTTTTGTTTTAACAAGGGTATTTTCTATGGCAAACGATAAGAGCTGCAAATTCAAACATAATCAAATAATGTTTTGCATACAGCCCTGAACTGTAGAGTTCTCAAAACCTCTTGTTCTTGGTGAAGATCGGTTGATGGAAAGGGGTAGTTTACCGGCCACGTTTTGTGTTTTAACAAGGGTATTTTCTATGGCAAACAATAAGAGCCGCAAATTCAAACAGAATCAAATAAGTTTTTGCATACAGCCCTGATTTGCAGAGTACTCAAGACCTTTTGTTTTTGGTGAAGATCGGTTGAGGGAAAGGGGTAGTTTACCGGCCACGTTTATTGTTTTAACAAGAGTATTTTATATGGCAAACAATAACAGCCGCAACTTCAAACAGCATCAAATAATTTTTTGCATACAGTCCTGATTTGCAGAGTACTCAAGAACTTTTGTTTTTGGTGAAGATCGGTTGAGGGAAAGGGGTAGTTTACCAGTCACGTTTTTTGATTTAACAAGGGTATTTATTATGGCAAACGATAACAGCCGCAAATTCAAATATAATCAAATAATTTTTTGCATACAGCCCTGATTTGTAGAGTACTCAAGACCTTTTGTGTTTGGTGAAGATCGGTTGAGGGAAAGGGGTAGTTTACCGGCCACGTTTTTTGTTTTAACAAGGGTATTTATTCTGGCAAACGATAACAGCCGCAAATTCAAACATAATCAAATAATTTTTCGCATACAGCCCTGATTTGTGGAGTACTCAAGACCTATTGTTTTTGGTGAAGATCGGTTAAGGGAAAGGGATTGTTTACGTGCAACGGTTTTTTATCAAGTGTAATTTTTTCTATGGTAAACGATAATAGCCGTAAATTCTAACATAATCAAATAATGTTTTGCATACAGCCCTGAACTGTAGAGTTCTCAAAACCTGTTGGTTTTGGTGAAGATCGGTTCAGGGAAAGGGGTAGTTTACCTGCAACGTTTTATGTTTTAACAAGAGTATTTTATATGGCAAACGATAACAGCCGTAACTTCAAACATAATCAAGTGATTATTTGCATACAGCCCTAAATTGTAGCGATCTCAAGACCTATTGTTTTTGGTGAAGATCGGTTAAGCGAAAGGGGTAGTTTACCAGCAACGTTTTATGTTTTAACAAGGGTATTTTCTATGGCAAACGATAACAGCCGCAAATTCAAACAGAATCAAATAATTTTTTGTATACAGCCCTAATTAGTAGAGTTCTCAAGACATATTGTTTTTGTTGAAGTTCGGTTAAGGGAAAAGGGTAGTTTACCAGTAACTCTTTTTTTTAATCAAGATTAATTTGTTTATATGGCAAACAATAACAGCCGCAAATTCAAACACAATCAAATAATATTTTGCATACCGCCCTGAAGTATAGAGGTCTCAAGACCTGTTATCGTTTGCTATAAGAAATACCCTTGTTAAAACATAACATGTTGTTGGTAAACTACCCCTTTCCCATAACCGATCTTTACCAAAATCAATAGGTCTTGAGTACTCTACAAATCAGGGCTGTATGCAAAAAATTATTTGATTCTGTTTGAATTTGCGGCTCTTATCGTTTGCCATAGAAAATACCCTTTTCAAACATAAAATGTTGTTGGTAAACTACCCCTTTCCCTTAACCGATCTTTACCAAAATCAATAGGTCTTGAGAACTCTACAATTCAGGGCAGTATGTAAAAAATTATTTGATTATTATGTTTGAGTTTGCGGCTGTTATCGTTTGCCATAAAAAATACCCTTGTTAAAACATAAAATGTTGCCGGTAAACTACCCCTTTCCCTTAACCTATCTTTACCAAAATCAACAGGTCTTGAGAACTCTATACTTCAGGGCGGTATGCAAAATATTATTTGATTGTGTTTGAATTTGCGGCTGTTATTGTTTGCCATAGAAACAAATTAAACTTGATTAAAAAAAAAAGTTACAGGTAAACTACCCTTTTCCCTTAACCGATCTTCAACAAAAACAGTATGTCTTGAGAACTCTACTAATTAGGGCTGTATACAAAAAATTATTTGATTCTGTTTGAATTTGCGGCTGTTATCCTTTGCCATAGAAAATACCCTTGTTAAAACATAAAACGTTTCTGGTAAACTACCCCTTTCGCTTAACCGATCTTCACCAAAAACAATAGGTCTTGAGATCGCTACAATTTAGGGCTGTATGCAAATAATCACTTGATTATGTTTGAAGTTGCGGCTGTTATGGTTTGCCATATAAAATACTCTTGTTAAAACATAAAACGCTGCAGGTAAACTACCCCTTTCCCTTAACCGATCTTCACCAAAAGCAACAGGTCTTGAGTACTCTACAAACCAGGGCTGTATGCAAAAAATTCTTTGATTATGTTTGAATTTGCGGCTGTTATCGTTTGCAAGAATAAATACCCTTGTTAAAACAAAAAACGTGGCCGGTAAACTACCCTTTTCCATCAACCGATCTTCACCAAAAAGGAGGTCTTGAGAACTCTACAAATCAGGGCAGTATGCAAAAAATTATTTGTTTATGTTTCAATTTGCGGCTGTTATCGTTTGCCATAAAAAATACCCTTGTTAAAATATAAAATGTTGGCGGTAAACTACCCCTTTCCCTTAACCTATCTTTACCAAAATCAACAGGTCTTGAGACCTCTATACTTCAGGGCGGTATGCAAAATATTATTTGATTGTGTTTGAATTTGCGGCTGTTATTGTTTGCCATATAAACAAATTAATCTTGATTAAAAAAAAGAGTTACTGGTAAACTACCCTTTTCCCTTAACCGAACTTCAACAAAAACAATATGTCTTGAGAACTCTACTAATTAGGGCTGTATACAAAAAATTATTTGATTCTGTTTGAATTTGCGGCTGTTATCGTTTGCCATAGAAAATACCCTTGTTAAAACATAAAACGTTGCTGGTAAACTACCCCTTTCGCTTAACCGATCTTCACCAAAAACAATAGGTCTTGAGATCGCTACAATTTAGGGCTGTATGCAAATAATCACTTGATTATGTATGAAGTTACGGCTGTTATCGTTTGCCATATAAAATACTCTTGTTAAAACATAAAACGTTGCAGGTAAACTACCCCTTTCCCTGAACCGATCTTCACCAAAACCAACAGCTTTTGAGAACTCTACAGTTCAGGGCTGTATGCAAAACATTATTTGATTATGTTAGAATTTACGGCTATTATCGTTTACCATAGAAAAAATTACACTTGATAAAAAACCGTTGCACGTAAACAATCCCTTTCCCTTAACCGATCTTCACCAAAAACAATAGGTCTTGAGTACTCCACAAATCAGGGCTGTATGCGAAAAATTATTTGATTATGTTTGAATTTGCGGCTGTTATCGTTTGCCAGAATAAATACCCTTGTTAAAACAAAAAACGTGGCCGGTAAACTACCCCTTTCCCTCAACCGATCTTCACCAAACACAAAAGGTCTTGAGTACTCTACAAATCAGGGCTGTATGCAAAAAATTATTTGATTATATTTGAATTTGCGGCTGTTATCGTTTGCCATAATAAATACCCTTGTTAAATCAAAAAACGTGACTGGTAAACTACCCCTTTCCCTCAACCGATCTTCACCAAAAACAAAAGTTCTTGAGTACTCTGCAAATCAGGACTGTATGCAAAAAATTATTTGATGCTGTTTGAAGTTGCGGCTGTTATTGTTTGCCATATAAAATACTCTTGTTAAAACAATAAACGTGGCCGGTAAACTACCCCTTTCCCTCAACCGAACTTCAACAAAAACAATATGTCTTGAGAACTCTACTAATTAGGGCTGTATACAAAAAATTATTTGATTCTGTTTGAATTTGCGGCTGTTATCGTTTGCCATATAAAATACCCTTGTTAAAACATAAAACTTTGCTGGTAAACTACCTTATTCCCTTAACCGATCTTCACCAAAACCAACAGTTCCTGAGAACTCTACAATTCAGGTCTGTATGCAAAACATTATTTGATTCTGTTTGAATTTGCGGCTATTATTGTTTACCATAGGAAAAAAAATTACCCTTGATTATAAAAAAACGTTACACGTAAACTACCCTTTTCCCTTAACCGATCTTCACCAAAAACAAAAGGTCTTGAGTACTCTGCAAATCAGGACTGTATGCTAAAAATTATTTGATTCTGTTTGAAGTTGCGGCTGTTATCGTTTGCCATATAAAATACTCTTGTTAAAACATAAAACGTTGCAGGTAAACTACCCCTTTCCCCTAACCGATCTTCACCAAAACCAACAGGTTTTGAGGACTCTACAGTTCAAGGGTGTATGCAAAACATTATTTGATTATGTTTGAATTTACCGCTATTATCGTTTACCATAGAAAAAATTACCCTTGATAAAAAACCATTGCATGTAAACGATCCCTTTCCCTTAACCGATCTTCACAAAAAAAAATAGGTCTTGAGTACTCTACAAATCAGGGCTGTATGCAAAAACTTATTTGATTCTGTTTGAAATTGCGGCTCTTATCGTTTGCCATATAAAATACCCTTGTTAAAACAAAAAAAGTGGCCGGTAAACTATCCCTTTCCATCAACCGATCTTCACCAAAAAAGAGGTCTTGAGAACTCTACAAATCAGGGCAGTATGCAAAAAATTATTTGATTCTGTTTGAATTTGCGGCTGTTATCGTTTGCCATAGAAAATACCCTTGTTAAAACATAAAACGTTGCTGGTAAACTGCGCCTTTCCCTTAACCGATCTTCACCAAAAACAAGAGGTCTTGAGATCGCTACAATTTAGGGCTGTATGCAAATAATCATTTGGTTATCGTTTGCCAAACAAACAAAATTACCCTTGCTAAAAAAAAACCGTTGCAGGTAAACTACCCCTTTCCCTCAACCGATCTTCACCAAAAACAATAGGTCGCGAGTACTCTGCAAATCAGGGCAGTATGCAAAAAATTATTTGATTCTGTTTGAATTTGCGGCAGTTATCGTTTGCCATAGAAAAAAAATCTACAGACACACAGACAGACAGACAGACAGATAGACACACAGACACTTTTCGGAAAACGACTTTTTTTAATGTTTTGAGTGTAGTAGAATCAGAATCTGCAATAATCTCGAACACGTTTTTTTTTGCCATCACCATACTTCCATTCCTTAAGGAATATGGAAGTAAACTAGCTTCGCCAGTAAGCAAATTGATGTCCATTTTTTCGGCTTGCACGCGTTATGTTGGTGTGGGTTTCGGCACTTTCCATTTAAAAAGCGTGCAAACGTAAGAAAATAAACATGAGTGAGGCCAGAAATAACGTGAATTGTGTGTTTGTGTCTTACCTGCCTTTTTATTGCCGTATTAAATGAAAAATATTATATTACATTAAAATTAAAAAATTTTAATTTTATTGCCTGGCAACAAAATTATTTTATTTTTAACAATTACCATTGTTTCAAAAAGTTTAAATAAATTTGCAAGTACTTTACTCTTGTTAAAACGTAAAAGGTTGCAGGTAAACTACCCCTTTCCCTTAACCGATCTTCACCAAAATCGAAAGTCCTTGAGACCTCTACAATTCAGGGATGTATGCAAAACATTATTTGATTCTGTTTGAATTTGCGGCTGTTATCGTTTGCCATAGAAAATACGCTTGATAAAAAAACGGTGCAGGTAAACTACCCCTTCCCCTTAACAGATCTTCACCAAAAACAACAGGTCTTGAGTACTCTACAAATCAGGGCTGTATGCAAAACATTATTTGATTCTGTTTGAATTTGCGGCTGTTATCGTTTGCCATAGAAAATACCCTTGTTAAAAAAATGTTGCAAGTAAACTACCCCTTTCCCTCAACCGATCTTCACCAAAAACAATAAGACTTGAGAACTCTACATCTTAGGGCTGTATGCAAATAATCGTTTGATTCTGTTTGAATTTGCGGCTGTTATCGTTTGCCATAGGAAACACCCTTGTTAAAACATAAAACGTTACAGGTAAACTACCCCTTTCCCTTAACCGATCTTCACCAAAAACAACAGGTCGTGAAAACTCTACAATTCAGGGCTGTATACGAAACATTATTTAAGTCTGTTTGAATTTACGGCTGTTATCGTTTGCCAAAAAAAAAATTTCCCTTGATAAAAAAAACCGTTGCAGGTAAACTACCCCTTCCCCTCAACCGATCTCCACCAAAAACAATAGGTCGCGAGTACTCTACAAATCAGGCCAGAATGCAAAAAATTATTTGATTCTGTTTGAATTTGCGGCAGTTATCGTTTGCCATAAAAATACCCTTGTTATTTGGTAAAGATAGGTTAAGGGAAAGGGGTAGTTTACCGCCAACATTTTATATTTTAACAAGGGTATTTTTATGGCAAACGATAACGATACTGCCTGAATTATAGAGTTCTCAAGACCTCTTGTTCTTGGTGAAGATCGGTTGATGGAAATGGGTAGTTTACAGGCCACGTTTTTTGTTTTAACAAGGGTATTTTATATGGCAAACGATAAGAGCCCCAAATTCAAACAGAATCAAATAAGTTTTTGCAAACAGCCCTGATTTGCAGAGTACTCAAGACCTATTGTTTTTGGTGAAGATCGGTTGAGGGAAAGGGGTAGTTTACCGGCCACGTTTTTTGTTTTAACAAGAGTATTTTATATGGCAAACAATAACAGCCGCAACTTCAAACAGCATCAAATAATTTTTTGCATACAGTCCTGATTTGCAGAGTACTCAAGACCTTTTGTTTTTGGTGAAGATCGGTTGAGGGAAAGGGGTAGTTTACCTGTCACGTTTTTTGTTTTAACAAGGGTATTTATTATGGCAAACGATAACAGCCGCAAATTCAAATATAATCAAATAATTTTTTGCATACAGCCCTGATTTGTAGAGTACTCAAGACCTTTTGTGTTTGGTGTAGATCGGTTGAGGGAAAGGGGTAGTTTACCGGCCACTTTTATTGTTTTAACAAGGGTATTTATTCTGGCAAACGATAACAGCCGCAAATTCAAACATAATCAAATAATTTTTCGCATACAGCCCTGATTTGTGGACTACTCAAGACCTTTTGTTTTTGGTGAAGATCGGTTAAGGGAAAGGGATTGTTTACGTGCAACGGTTTTTTATCAAGTGTAATTTTTTCTATGGTAAACGATAATAGCCGTAAATTCAAACATAATCAAATAATGTTTTGCATACAGCCCTGAACTGTAGAGTTCTCAAAACCTGTTGGTTTTTGTGAAGATTGGTTAAGGGAAAGGGGTAGTTTACCAGCAACGTTTTATGTTTTAACAAGAGTATTTTATATGGCAAACGATAACAGCCGCAACTTCAAACAGAATCAAATATTTTTTTGCATACAGCCCTAATATGTAGATTACTCAAGACGTTTTATTTTTGGTGAAGATCGGTTAAGGGAAAAGGGTAGTTTACCAACAACATTTTATGTTTTAACAAGGGTGTTTCTTATGGCAAACGATAACAGCCACAAATTCAAACATAATCAAATAATTTTTTTCATATTGCCTGAATTATAGAGTTCTCAAGTCCTATTGTTTTTTGTGAAGATCGGTTAAGGGGAACGGGTAGTTTACCGACAACGTTTTATGTTTGAAAAGGTTATTTTCTATGGCAAACGATAAGAGCCGCAAATTCAAACAGAATCAAATAATTTTTTCCATACAGCCCTGATTTGTAGAGTACTCAAGACCTCTTGTTTTTGGTGAAGATCGGTTGAGGGAAAAGGGTAGTTTACCAGTAACTTTTTTTTTAATCAAGATTAGTTTGTTTATATGGCAAACAATAACAGCCGCAAATTCAAACAAAATCAAATAATATTTTGCATACCGCCCTGAAGTATAGAGGTCTCAAGACCTGTTGATTTTGGTAAACATAGGTTAAGGGAAAGGGGTAGTTTACCGGCAAAATTTTATGTTTTAACAAGGGTATTTTTTATGGCAAACGATAACAGCCGCAAATTCAAACATAAACAAATAATTTTTTGCATACTGCCCTGATTTGTAGAGTTCTCAAGACCTCCTTTTTGGTGAAGATCGGTTGATGGAAAGGGGTAGTTTACCGGCCACGTTTTTTGTTTTAACAAGGGTATTTTATATGGCAAACAATAAGAGCCGCAATTTCAAACAGAATCAAATAAGTTTTTGCATACAGCCCTGATTTGTAGAGTACTCAAGACCTATTGTTTTTGGTGAAGATCGGTTGAGGCAAAGGGGTAGTTAACCTGCCACATTTTTTGTTTTAACAAGGGTATTTATTATGGCAAAAGATAACAGCCGCAAATTCAAACATAATCAAATAATTTTTTGCATACAGCCCTGGTTTGTGGAGTACTCAAGACCTATTGTTTTTGGTGAAGATCGGTTAAGGGAAAGGGATTGTTTACATGCAACGGTTTTTTATCAAAGGTAATTTTTTCTATGGTAAACGATAATAGCCGTAAATTCAAACATAATCAAATAATGTTTTGCATACAGCCCTGAACTGTAGAGTTCTCAAAACCTATTGGTTTTGGTGAAGATCGGTTAAGGGAAAGGGGTAGTTTACCTGCAACGTTTTATGTTTTAACAAGAGTATTTTATATGGCAAACGATAACAGCCGCAACTTCAAACAGAATCAAATATTTGTTTGCATACAGTCCTGATTTGCAGAGTACTCAAGACCTTTTGTTTTTGGTGAAGATCGGTTAAGGGAAAAGGGTAGTTTACATGTAACGTTTTTTTATAATCAAGGGTAATTTTTTTTCCTGTGTTAAACAATAATAGCCGCAAATTCAAACAGAATCAAATAATGTTTTGCATACAGACCTGAATTGTAGAGTTCTCAGGACCTGTTGGTTTTGGTGAAGATCGGTTAAGGGAAAGGGGTAGTTTACCTGAAACGTTTTATTTTTTAACAAGGGTATTTTATATGGCAAACGAAAACAGCCGCAAATTCAAACAGAATCAAATAATTTTTTGCATACAGCCCTAATATGTAGAGTCCTCAAGACGAATAGTTTTTGGTGAAGATCGGTTAAGGGAGAAGGGTAGTTTACATATAACGTTTTTTTTTAATCAAGGGTAATTTGTTTCTATGGCAAACAATAACAGCCGCAAATTCAAACATAATCAAATAATTTTTTGCATACTGCCCTGAATTGTAGAGTTCTCAAGACCTATTGATTTTGGTAAAGCTCGGTTAAGGGAAAGGGGTGGTTTACCAACAACATTTTATGTTTTAACAAGGGTATTTCTTATGGCAAACGATAAAAGCCGCAAATTCAAACATAATCAAATAATTTTTTTCATACTGCCCTAAATTGTAGTGATCGGAAGACCTATTGTTTTTGGTGGAGATCGGGTACGGGAAAGGGGTAGTTTACCAGCAACGTTTTCTGTTTTAACAAGGGTATTTTATATGGCAAACGATAACAGCCGCAAATTCAAACATAATCAAATAACTTTTTGCATGCTGCACTGAATTGTAGAGTTGTCAAGACCTATTGATTTTGGTAAAGATCGGTTAAGGGAAAGGGGTAGTTTACCAACAACATTTTATGTCGTAACAAGGGTATTCCTTATGGCAAACGATAACAGCCGCAAATTCAAACATAATCAAATAATTTTTTGCGTACTGCCTGAATTATAGAGTTCTCAAGACCTATTGTTTTTGGTGAAGATCGGTTAAGGGGAAAGGGTAGTTTACCGGCAACGTTTTATGTTTGAAAAGGGTATTTTCTATGACAAACGATAAGAGCCGCTAATTCAAACAGAATCAAATAATTGTTTGCATACAGCCCAGATTTGTAGTATTCTCAAGACCTCTTGTTCTTGGTGAAGATCGGTTGATGGAAATGGGTAGTTTACAGGCCACGTTTTTTGTTTTAACAAGGGTATTTTATATGGCAAACGATAAGAGCCCCAAATTCAAACAGAATCGAATAAGTTTTTACAAACAGCCCTAATTTGCAGAGTACTCAAGACCTATTGTTTTTGGTGAAGATCGGTTGAGGGAAAGGGGTAGTTTACCGGCCACGTTTATTGTTTTAACAAGAGTATTTTATATGGCAAACAATAACAGCCGCAACTTCAAACAGCATCAAATAATTTTTTGCATACAGTCCTGATTTGCAGAGTACTCAAGACCTTTTGTTTTTGGTGAAGATCGGTTGAGGGAAAGGGGTAGTTTACCTGTCACGTTTTTTGTTTTAACAAGGGTATTTATTATGGCAAACGATAACAGCCGCAAATTCAAATATAATCAAATAATTTTTTGCATACAGCCCTGATTTGTAGAGTACTCAAGACCTTTTGTGTTTGGTGAAGATCGGTTGAGGGAAAGGGGTAGTTTACCGGCCACTTTTATTGTTTTAACAAGGGTATTTATTCTGGCAAACGATAACAGCCGCAAATTCAAACATAATCAAATAATTTTTCGCATACAGCCCTGATTTGTGGACTACTCAAGACCTTTTGTTTTTGGTGAAGATCAGTTAAGGGAAAGGGATTGTTTACGTGCAACGGTTTTTTATCAAGTGTAATTTTTTCTATGGTAAACGATAAAAGCCGTAAATTCAAACATAATCAAATAATGTTTTGCATACAGCCCTGAACTGTAGAGTTCTCAAAACCTGTTGGTTTTTGTGAAGATTGGTTAAGGGAAAGGGGTAGTTTACCAGCAACGTTTTATGTTTTAACAAGAGTATTTTATATGGCAAACGATAACAGCCGCAACTTCAAACAGAATCAAATAATTTTTTGCATACAGCCCTAATATGTAGATTACTCAAGACGTTTTATTTTTGGTGAAGATCGGTTAAGGGAAAAGGGTAGTTTACCAACAACATTTTATGTTTTAACAAGGGTGTTTCTTATGGCAAACGATAACAGCCGCAAATTCAAACATAATCAAATAATTTTTTTCATACTGCCTGAATTATAGAGTTCTCAAGTCCTATTGTTTTTGGTGAAGATCGGTTAAGGGGAACGGGTAGTTTACCGACAACGTTTTATGTTTGAAAAGGTTATTTTCTATGGCAAACGATAAGAGCCGCAAATTCAAACAGAATCAAATAATTTTTTGCATACAGTCCTGATTTGTAGAGTACTCAAGACCTCTTGTTTTTGGTGAAGATCGGTTGAGGGAAAAGGGTAGTTTACCAGTAACTTTTTTTTAAATCAAGATTAGTTTGTTTATATGGCAAACAATAACAGCCGCAAATTCAAACACAATCAAATAATTTTTTGCATACAGCCCTGATTTGTAGAGTACTCAAGACCTATTGTTTTTGGTGAAGATCGGTTGAGGCAAAGGGGTAGTTTACCTGCCACATTTTTTGTTTTAACAAGGGTATTTATTATGGCAAAAGATAACAGCCGCAAATTCAAACATAATCAAATAATTTTTTGCATACAGCCCTGTTTTGTAGAGTACTCAAGACCTATTGTTTTTGGTGAAGATCGGTTAAGGGAAAGGGATTGTAACATGCAACAGTTTTTTATCAAAGGTAATTTTTTCTATGGTAAACGATAATAGCCGTAAATTCAAACATAATCAAATAATGTTTTGCATACAGCCCTAAACTGTAGAGTTCTCAAAACCTATTGGTTTTGGTGAAGATCGGTTAAGGGAAAGGGGTAGTTTACCTGCAACGTTTTATGTTTTAACAAGAGTATTTTATATGGCAAACGATAACAGCCGCAACTTCAAACAGAATCAAATATTTGTTTGCATACAGTCCTGATTTGCAGAGTACTCAAGACCTTTTGTTTTTGGTGAAGATCGGTTAAGGGAAAAGGGTAGTTTACATGTAACGTTTTTTTATAATCAAGGGTAATTTTTTTTCCTGTGTTAAAGAATAATAGCCGCAAATTCAAACAGAATCAAATAATGTTTTGCATACAGACCTGAATTGTAGAGTTCTCAGGACCTGTTGGTTTTGGTGAAGATCGGTTAAGGGAAAGGGGTAGTTTACCTGCAACGTTTTATTTTTTAACAAGGGTATTTTATATGGCAAACGAAAACAGCCGCAAATTCAAACAGAATCAAATAATTTTTTGCATACAGCCCTAATATGTAGAGTCCTCAAGACGAATAGTTTTTGGTGAAGATCGGTTAAGGGAGAAGGGTAGTTTACACATAACGTTTTTTTTTAATCAAGGGTAATTTGTTTCTATGGCAAACAATAACAGCCGCAAATTCAAACATAATCAAATAATTTTTTGCATACTGCCCTGAATTGTAGAGTTCTCAAGACCTATTGATTTTGGTATAGATCGGTTAAGGGAAAGGGGTAGTTTACCAACAACATTTTATGTCGTAACAAGGGTATTCCTTATGGCAAACGATAACAGCCGCAAATTCAAACATAATCAAATAATTTTTTGCGTACTGCCTGAATTATAGAGTTCTCAAGACCTATTGTTTTTGGTGAAGATCGGTTAAGGGGAAAGGGTAGTTTACCGGCAACGTTTTATGTTAGAAAAGGGTATTTTCTATGACAAACGATAAGAGCCGCTAATTCAAACAGAATCAAATAATTGTTTGCATACAGCCCTGATGTGTAGTATTCTCAAGACCTCTTGTTTTTGGTGAAGATCGGTTGATGGAAAGGGGTAGTTTACCGGCAACGTTTTATGTTTGAAAAGGGTATTTTCTATGGCAAACGATAAGAGCCGCAAATTCAAACAGAATCAAATAAGTTTTTGCATACAGCCCTGATTTGTTGTATTCTCAAGACCTCTTGTTTTTGGTGAAGATCGGTTGATGGAAAGGGGTAGTTTACCGGCCACGTTTTTTGTTTTAACAAGGGTATTTTATATGGCAAACGATAAGAGCCGCAAATTCAAACAGAATCAAATAAGTTTATGCATACTGCCCTGATTTGTAGAGTACTCAAGACGTATTGTTTTTGGTGAAGATCGGTTAAGGGGAAAGGGGTGTTTACCGGCAACGTTTTATGTTTGAAAAGGGTATTTTCTATGACAAACGATAAGAGCCGCTAATTCAAACAGAATCAAATAATTGTTTGCATACAGCCCTGATTTGTAGTATTCTCAAGACCTCTTGTTTTTGGTGAAGATCGGTTGATGGAAAGGGGTAGTTTACCGGCAACGTTTTATGTTTGAAAAGGGTATTTTCTATGGCAAACGATAAGAGCCGCAAATTCAAACAGAATCAAATAAGTTTTTGCATACAGCTCTGATTTGTTGTATTCTCAAGACCTCTTGTTTTTGGTGAAGATCGGTTGATGGAAAGGGGTAGTTTACCGGCCACGTTTTTTGTTTTAACAAGGGTATTTTATATGGCAAACGATAAGAGCCGCAAATTCAAACAGAATCAAATAAGTTTATGCATACTGCCCTGATTTGTAGAGTACTCAAGACGTATTGTTTTTGGTGAAGATCGGTTAAGGGAAAGGGATTGTTTACCTGCAACGGTATTTTATCAAGGGTAATTTTTTCTCTGGTAAACGATAATAGCCGTAAATTCAAACATAATCAAATAATGTTTTGCATACAGCCCTGAACAGTAGAGTTCTCAAAACCTGTTGGTTTTGGTGAAGATCGGTTAAGGGAAAGGGGTAGTTTACCTGCAACATTTTATGATTTAACAAGAGTATTTTATATGGCAAAAGATAACAGCCGAAACTTCAAACAGAATCAAATAATTTTTTGCATACATTACTGATTTGCAGAGTACTCAAGACCTTTTGTTTTTGGTGAAGATCGGTTAAGGGAAAAGGGTAGTTTACATATAACGTTTTTTTATAATCAAGGGTAATTTTTTTTCCTATGGTAAACAATAATAGCCGCAAATTCAAACTGAAACAAATAATGTTTTGCATACAGAGCTGAATTGTAGAGTTCTCAAGACCTGTTGGTTTTGGTGAAGATCCGTTAAGGGAATAAGGTAGTTTACCAGCAACGTTTTATGTTTTAACAAGGGTATTTTATATGGCAAACGATAACAGCCGCAAATTCAAACATAATCAAATAATTTTTTGCGTACTGCCTGAATTATAGAGTTCTCAAGACCTATTGTTTTTGGTGAAGATCGGTTCAGGGGAACGGGTAGTTTACCGACAACGTTTTATGTTTGAAAAGGGTATTTTTTATGGCATACGATAAGAGCCGCAAATTCAAACAGAATCAAATAAGTTTTTGCATACAGACCTGATTTGTAGAGTACTCAAGACCTGTTGTTTTTGGTGAAGATCTGTTGAGGGAAAAGGGAAGTTTACCTGTTAAATTTTATGTTTTAACAAGGGTATTTTTTATGGCAAACGATAATAGCTGCAAATTCAAACATAATCAACTAATTTTTTGCATGCTGCCCTGAATTGTAGAGTTTGAAGACCTATTGATTTTGGTAAAGATAGGTTAAGGGAAAGGGGTAGTTTACCGGCAACATTTTATGTTTTAACAAGGGTATTTTTTATGGCAAACGATAACAGCCGCAAATTCAAACATAAACAAATAATTTTTTGCATACAGCCCTGATTTGTAGAGTTCTCAAGACCTCTTCTTTGGTGACGATCGGTTGATGGAAAGGGGTAGTTTACCGGCCACGTTTTTGTTTTAACAAAGGTATTTTTTATGGCAAACGATAACAGCCGCAATTTCAAACAGAATCAAATAAGTTTTTGCATACAGCCCTGATTTGTAGAGTACTCAAGACCTATTGTTTTTGGTGAAGATCGGTTGAGGGAAAGGGGTAGTTTACCGGCCACGTTTTTTGTTTTAACAAAGGTATTTTTTATGGCAAACGATAACTGCCGCAAATTCAAACATAATCAAATACTTTTTTGCATACAGCCCTGATTTGTAGAATACTCAAGACATATTGTTTTTGGTGAAGGTCGGTTAAGGGAAAGGGATTGTTTACATGCAACGGTTTTTTATCAAGGGTAATTTTTTCTATGGTAAACGATAATAGCCGTAAATACAAACATCATCAAATAATGTTTTGCATACAGCCCTGAACTGTAGAGTTCTCAAAACCTGTTGGTTTTGGTGAAGATCGGTTAAGGGAAAGGGGTAGTTTACCTGCAACGTTATATGTTTTAACAAGAGTATTTTATATGGCAAACGATAACAGCCGCAACTTCAAACAGAAACAAATAATTGTTTGCATACAGTCCTGATTTGCAGAGTACTCAAGACCTTTTGTTTTTGGTGAAGATCGGTCAAGGGAAAAGGGTAGTTTACATGTAACGTTTTTTTATAATCAAGGGTAATTTTTTTTCTTATGGTAAACAATAATAGCCGCAAATTCAAACAGAATCAAATAATGTTTTGCATACAGACCTGAATTGTAGAGTTCTCAGGACCTGTTGGTTTTGGTGAAGTTCGGTTAAGGGAATAAGGTAGTTTACCAGCAAAGTTTTATGTTTTAACAAGGGTATTTTCTATGGCAAACGATAACAGCCGCAAATTAAAACAGAATCAAATAATTTTTTGTATACAGCCCTAATTAGTAGAGTTCTCAAGACATATTGTTTTTGTTGAAGATCGGTTAAGGGAAAAGGGTAGTTTACCAGTAACTTTTTTTTTTAATCAAGATTAGTTTGTTTATATGGCAAACAATAACAGCCGCAAATTCAAACACAATCAAATAATATTTTGCATACCGCCCTGAAGTATAGAGGTCTCAAGACCTATTGATTTTGGTAAAGATAGGTTAAGGGAAAGGGGTAGTTTACCGGCAACATTTTATGTTTTAACAAGGGTATTTTTTATGGCAAACGATAACAGCCGCAAATTCAAACATAAACAAATAATTTTTTGCATACTGCCCTGATTTGTAGAGTTCTCAAGACCTCCTTTTTGGTGAAGATCGGTTGATGGAAAGGGGTAGTTTACCGGCCACGTTTTTTGTTTTAACAAGGGTATTTTATATGGCAAACAATAAGAGCCGCAATTTCAAACAGAATCAAATAAGTTTTTGCATACAGCCCTGATTTGTAGAGTACTCAAGACCTATTGTTTTTGGTGAAGATCGGTTGAGGCAAAGGGGTAGTTTACCTGTCACATTTTTTGTTTTAACAAGGGTATTTATTATGGCAAAAGATAACAGCCGCAAATTCAAACATAATCAAATAATTTTTTGCATACAGCCCTGTTTTGTAGAGTACTCAAGACCTATTGTTTTTGGTGAAGATCGGTTAAGGGAAAGGGATTGTTTACATGCAACGGTTTTTTATCAAAGGTAATTTTTTTTTGGTAAACGATAATAGCCGTAAATTCAAACAGAATCAAATAATGTTTTGCATACAGACCTGAATTGTAGAGTTCTCAGGACCTGTTGGTTTTGGTGAAGATCGGTTAAGGGAAAGGGGTAGTTTACCTGCAACGTTTTATTTTTTAACAAGGGTATTTTATATGGCAAACGAAAACAGCTGCAAATTCAAACAGAATCAAATAATTTTTTGCATACAGCCCTAATATGTAGAGTCCTCAAGACGAATAGTTTTTGGTGAAGATCGGTTAAGGGAGAAGGGTAGTTTACATATAACGTTTTTTTTTAATCAAGGGTAATTTGTTTCTATGGCAAACAATAACAGCCGCAAATTCAAACATAAACAAATAATTTTTTGCATACTGCCCTGAATTGTAGAGTTCTCAAGACCTATTGATTTTGGTAAAGCTCGGTTAAGGGAAAGGGGTGGTTTACCAACATTTTATGTTTTAACAAGGGTATTTCTTATGGCAAACGATAAAAGCCGCAAATTCAAACATAATCAAATAATTTTTTTCATACTGCCCTAAATTGTAGTGATCGGAAGACCTATTGTTTTTGGTGGAGATCGGGTACGGGAAAGGAGTAGTTTACCAGCAACGTTTTCTGTTTTAACCAGGGTATTTTATATGGCAAACGATAAGAGCCGCAAATTCAAACAGAATCAAATAAGTTTTTGCATACAACCCTGATTTGTTGTATTCTCAAGACCTCTTGTTTTTGGTGAAGATCGGTTGATGGAAAGGGGTAGTTTACCGGCCACGTTTTTTGTTTTAACAAGGGTATTTTATATGGCAAAAGATAAGAGCCGCAAATTCAAACAGAATCAAATAAGTTTATGCATACTGCCCTGATTTGTAGAGTACTCAAGACGTATTGTTTTTGGTGAAGATCGGTTAAGGGAAAGGGATTGTTTACCTGCAACGGTATTTTATCAAGGGTAATTTTTTCTCTGGTAAACGATAATAGCCGTAAATTCAAACATAATCAAATAATGTTTTGCATACAGCCCTGAACAGTAGAGTTCTCAAAACCTGTTGGTTTTGGTGAAGATCGGTTAAGGGAAAGGGGTAGTTTACCTGCAACATTTTATGATTTAACAAGAGTATTTTATATGGCAAAAGATAACAGCCGAAACTTCAAACAGAATCAAATAATTTTTTGCATACATTACTGATTTGCAGAGTACTCAAGACCTTTTGTTTTTGGTGAAGATCGGTTAAGGGAAAAGGGTAGTTTACATATAACGTTTTTTTATAATCAAGGGTAATTTTTTTTCTATGGTAAACAATAATAGCCGCAAATTCAAACTGAAACAAATAATGTTTTGCATACAGACCTGAATTGTAGAGTTCTCAAGACCTGTTGGTTTTGGTGAAGATCCGTTAAGGGAATAAGGTAGTTTACCAGCAACGTTTTATGTTTTAACAAGGGTATTTTATATGGCAAACGATAACAGCCGCAAATTCAAACATAATCAAATAATTTTTTGCGTACTGCCTGAATTATAGAGTTCTCAAGACCTATTGTTTTTGGTGAAGATCGGTTCAGGGGAACGGGTAGTTTACCGACAACGTTTTATGTTTGAAAAGGGTATTTTTTATGGCATACGATAAGAGCCGCAAATTCAAACAGAATCAAATAAGTTTTTGCATACGGACCTGATTTGTAGAGTACTCAAGACCTGTTGTTTTTGGTGAAGATCGGTTGAGGGAAAAGGGTAGTTTACCTGTTACATTTTATGTTTTAACAAGGGTATTTTTTATGGCAAACGATAATAGCTGCAAATTCAAACATAATCAACTAATTTTTCGCATGCTGCCCTGAATTGTAGAGTTTGAAGACCTATTGATTTTGGTAAAGATAGGTTAAGGGAAAGGGGTAGTTTACCGGCAACATTTTATGTTTTAACAAGGGTATTTTTTATGGCAAACGATAACAGCCGCAAATTCAAACATAAACAAATAATTTTTTGCATACAGCCCTGATTTGTAGAGTTCTCAAGACCTCTTTTTTGGTGAAGATCGGTTGATGGAAAGGGGTAGTTTACCGGCCACGTTTTTGTTTTAACAAAGGTATTTTTTATGGCAAACGATAACAGCCGCAATTTCAAACAGAATCAAATAAGTTTTTGCATACAGCCCTGATTTGTAGGGTACTCAAGACCTATTGTTTTTGGTGAAGATCGGTTGAGGGAAAGGGGTAGTTTACCGGCCACGTTTTTTGTTTTAACAAAGGTATTTTTTATGGCAAACGATAACTGCCGCAAATTCAAACATAATCAAATACTTTTTTGCATACAGCCCTGATTTGTAGAATACTCAAGACATATTGTTTTTGGTGAAGGTCGGTTAAGGGAAAGGGATTGTTTACATGCAACGGTTTTTTATCAAGGGTAATTTTTTCTATGGTAAACGATAATAGCCGTAAATTCAAACATCATCAAATAATGTTTTGCATACAGCCCTGAGCTGTAGAGTTCTCAAAACCTGTTGGTTTTGGTGAAGATCGGTTAAGGGAAAGGGGTAGTTTACCTGCAACGTTATATGTTTTAACAAGAGTATTTTATATGGCAAACGATAACAGCCGCAACTTCAAACAGAAACAAATAATTGTTTGCATACAGTCCTGATTTGCAGAGTACTCAAGACCTTTTGTTTTTGGTGAAGATCGGTCAAGGGAAAAGGGTAGTTTACATGTAACGTTTTTTTATAATCAAGGGTAATTTTTTTTCTTATGGTAAACAATAATAGCCGCAAATTCAAACAGAATCAAATAATGTTTTGCATACAGACCTGAATTGTAGAGTTCTCAGGACCTGTTGGTTTTGGTGAAGTTCGGTTAAGGGAATAAGGTAGTTTACCAGCAAAGTTTTATGTTTTAACAAGGGTATTTTCTATGGCAAACGATAACAGCCGCAAATTAAAACAGAATCAAATAATTTTTTGTATACAGCCCTAATTAGTAGAGTTCTCAAGACATATTGTTTTTGTTGAAGATCGGTTAAGGGAAAAGGGTAGTTTACCAGTAACTTTTTTTTTTAATCAAGATTAGTTTGTTTATATGGCAAACAATAACAGCCGCAAATTCAAACACAATCAAATAATATTTTGCATACCGCCCTGAAGTATAGAGGTCTCAAGACCTATTGATTTTGGTAAAGATAGGTTAAGGGAAAGGGGTAGTTTACCGGCAACATTTTATGTTTTAACAAGGGTATTTTTTATGGCAAACGATAACAGCCGCAAATTCAAACATGAACAAATAATTTTTTGCATACTGCCCTGATTTGTAGAGTTCTCAAGACCTCCTTTTTGGTGAAGATCGGTTGATGGAAAGGGGTAGTTTACCGGCCACGTTTTTTGTTTTAACAAGGGTATTTTATATGGCAAACAATAAGAGCCGCAATTTCAAACAGAATCAAATAAGTTTTTGCATACAGCCCTGATTTGTAGAGTACTCAAGACCTATTGTTTTTGGTGAAGATCGGTTGAGGCAAAGGGGTAGTTTACCTGCCACATTTTTTGTTTTAACAAGGGTATTTATTATGGCAAAAGATAACAGCCGCAAATTCAAACATAATCAAATAATTTTTTGCATACAGCCCTGTTTTGTAGAGTACTCAAGACCTATTGTTTTTGGTGAAGATCGGTTAAGGGAAAGGGATTGTTTACATGCAACGGTTTTTTATCAAAGGTAATTTTTTCTATGGTAAACGATAATAGCCGTAAATTCGAACAGAATCAAATAATGTTTTGCATACAGACCTGAATTGTAGAGTTCTCAGGACCTGTTGGTTTTGGTGAAGATCGGTTAAGGGAAAGGGGTAGTTTACCGGCAACGTTTTATTTTTTAACAAGGGTATTTTATATGGCAAACGAAAACAGCTGCAAATTCAAACAGAATCAAATAATTTTTTGCATACAGCCCTAATATGTAGAGTCCTCAAGACGAATAGTTTTTGGTGAAGATCGGTTAAGGGAGAAGGGTAGTTTACATATAACGTTTTTTTTTAATCAAGGGTAATTTGTTTCTATGGCAAACAATAACAGCCGCAAATTCAAACATAAACAAATAATTTTTTGCATACTGCCCTGAATTGTAGAGTTCTCAAGACCTATTGATTTTGGTAAAGCTCGGTTAAGGGAAAGGGGTGGTTTACCAACAACATTTTATGTTTTAACAAGGGTATTTCTTATGGCAAACGATAAAAGCCGCAAATTCAAACATAATCAAATAATTTTTTTCATACTGCCCTAAATTGTAGTGATCGGAAGACCTATTGTTTTTGGTGGAGATCGGGTACGGGAAAGGAGTAGTTTACCAGCAACGTTTTCTGTTTTAACAAGGGTATTTGTATAACAAGGGTATCGTTTATATGGCAAACGATAACAGCCGCAAATTCAAACATAATCAAATAACTTTTTGCATGCTGCACTGAATTGTAGAGTTGTCAAGACCTATTGATTTTGGTAAAGATCGGTTAAGGGAAAGGGGTAGTTTACCAACAACATTTTATGTCGTAACAAGGGTATTCCTTATGGCAAACGATAACAGCCGCAAATTCAAACATAATCAAATAATTTTTTGCGTACTGCCTGAATTATAGAGTTCTCAAGACCTATTGTTTTTGGTGAAGATCGGTTAAGGGGAAAGGGTAGTTTACCGGCAACGTTTTATGTTTGAAAAGGGTATTTTCTATGGCAAACGATAAGAGCCGCAAATTCAAACAGAATCAAATAAGTTTTTGCATACAACCCTGATTTGTTGTATTCTCAAGACCTCTTGTTTTTGGTGAAGATCGGTTGATGGAAAGGGGTAGTTTACCGGCCACGTTTTTTGTTTTAACAAGGGTATTTTATATGGCAAAAGATAAGAGCCGCAAATTCAAACAGAATCAAATAAGTTTATGCATACTGCCCTGATTTGTAGAGTACTCAAGACGTATTGTTTTTGGTGAAGATCGGTTAAGGGAAAGGGATTGTTTACCTGCAACGGTATTTTATCAAGGGTAATTTTTTCTCTGGTAAACGATAATAGCCGTAAATTCAAACATAATCAAATAATGTTTTGCATACAGCCCTGAACAGTAGAGTTCTCAAAACCTGTTGGTTTTGGTGAAGATCGGTTAAGGGAAAGGGGTAGTTTACCTGCAACATTTTATGATTTAACAAGAGTATTTTATATGGCAAAAGATAACAGCCGAAACTTCAAACAGAATCAAATAATTTTTTGCATACATTACTGATTTGCAGAGTACTCAAGACCTTTTGTTTTTGGTGAAGATCGGTTAAGGGAAAAGGGTAGTTTACATATAACGTTTTTTTATAATCAAGGGTAATTTTTTTCCTATGGTAAACAATAATAGCCGCAAATTCAAACTGAAACAAATAATGTTTTGCATACAGACCTGAATTGTAGAGTTCTCAAGACCTGTTGGTTTTGGTGAAGATCCGTTAAGGGAATAAGGTAGTTTACCAGCAACGTTTTATGTTTTAACAAGGGTATTTTATATGGCAAACGATAACAGCCGCAAATTCAAACATAATCAAATAATTTTTTGCGTACTGCCTGAATTATAGAGTTCTCAAGACCTATTGTTTTTGGTGAAGATCGGTTCAGGGGAACGGGTAGTTTACCGACAACGTTTTATGTTTGAAAAGGGTATTATTTATGGCATACGATAAGAGCCGCAAATTCAAACAGAATCAAATAAGTTTTTGCATACAGACCTGATTTGTAGAGTACTCAAGACCTGTTGTTTTTGGTGAAGATCGGTTGAGGGAAAAGGGTAGTTTACCTGTTACATTTTATGTTTTAACAAGGGTATTTTTTATGGCAAACGATAATAGCTGCAAATTCAAACATAATCAACTAATTTTTCGCATGCTGCCCTGAATTGTAGAGTTTGAAGACCTATTGATTTTGGTAAAGATAGGTTAAGGGAAAGGGGTAGTTTACCGGCAACATTTTATGTTTTAACAAGGGTATTTTTTATGGCAAACGATAACAGCCGCAAATTCAAACATAAACAAATAATTTTTTGCATACAGCCCTGATTTGTAGAGTTCTCAAGACCTCTTTTTTGGTGAAGATCGGTTGATGGAAAGGGGTAGTTTACCGGCCACGTTTTTGTTTTAACAAGGGTATTTTATATGGCAAAAGATAAGAGCCGCAAATTCAAACATAATCAAATACTTTTTTGCATACAGCCCTGATTTGTAGAATACTCAAGACATATTGTTTTTGGTGAAGGTCGGTTAAGGGAAAGGGATTGTTTACATGCAACGGTTTTTTATCAAGGGTAAATTTTTTCTATGGTAAACGATAATAGCCGTAAATTCAAACATCATCAAATAATGTTTTGCATACAGCCCTGAACTGTAGAGTTCTCAAAACCTGTTGGTTTTGGTGAAGATCGGTTAAGGGAAAGGGGTAGTTTACCTGCAACGTTATATGTTTTAACAAGAGTATTTTATATGGCAAACGATAACAGCCGCAACTTCAAACAGAAACAAATAATTGTTTGCATACAGTCCTGATTTGCAGAGTACTCAAGACCTTTTGTTTTTGGTGAAGATCGGTCAAGGGAAAAGGGTAGTTTACATGTAACGTTTTTTTATAATCAAGGGTAATTTTTTTTCTTATGGTAAACAATAATAGCCGCAAATTCAAACAGAATCAAATAATGTTTTGCGTACAGACCTGAATTGTAGAGTTCTCAGGACCTGTTGGTTTTGGTGAAGTTCGGTTAAGGGAATAAGGTAGTTTACCAGCAAAGTTTTATGTTTTAACAAGGGTATTTTATATGGCAAACGATAACAGCCGCAAATTCAAACATAATCAAATAATTTTTTGCGTACTGCCTGAATTATAGAGTTCTCAAGACCTATTGTTTTTGGTGAAGATCGGTTAAGGGGAAAGGGTAGTTTACCGGCAACGTTTTATGTTTGAAAAGGGTATTTTCTATGACAAACGATAAGAGCCGCTAATTCAAACAGAATCAAATAATTGTTTGCATACAGCCCTGATTTGTAGTATTCTCAAGACCTCTTGTTTTTGGTGAAGATCGGTTGATGGAAAGGGGTAGTTTACCGGCAACGTTTTATGTTTGAAAAGGGTATTTTCTATGGCAAACGATAAGAGCCGCAAATTCAAACAGAATCAAATAAGTTTTTGCATACAGCCCTGATTTGTTGTATTCTCAAGACCTCTTGTTTTTGGTGAAGATCGGTTGATGGAAAGGGGTAGTTTACCGGCCACGTTTTTTGTTTTAACAAGGGTATTTTATATGGCAAACGATAAGAGCCGCAAATTCAAACAGAATCAAATAAGTTTTTGCATACAGACCTGAATTGTAGAGTACTCAAGACCTGTTGTTTTTTGTGAAGATCGGTTGAGGGAAAAGGGTAGTTTACCTGTTACATTTTATGTTTTAACAAGGGTATTTTTTATGGCAAACGATAATAGCTGCAAATTCAAACATAATCAACTAATTTTTTGCATGCTGCCCTGAATTCTAGAGTTTGAAGACCTATTGATTTTGGTAAAGATAGGTTAAGGGAAAGGGGTAGTTTACCGGCAACATTTTATGTTTTAACAAGGGTATTTTTTATGGCAAACGATAACAGCCGCAAATTCAAACATAAACAAATAATTTTTTGCATACAGCCCTGATTTGTAGAGTTCTCAAGACCTCTTTTTTGGTGAAGATCGGTTGATGGAAAGGGGTAGTTTACCGTCCACGTTTTTGTTTTAACAAAGGTATTTTTTATGGCAAACGATAACAGCCGCAATTTCAAACAGAATCAAATAAGTTTTTGCATACAGCCCTGATTTGTAGAGTACTCAAGACCTGTTGTTTTTGGTGAAGATCGGTTGAGGGAAAGGGGTAGTTTACCGGCCACGTTTTTTGTTTTAACAAAGGTATTTTTTTTGGCAAAAGATAACTGCCGCAAATTCAAACATAATCAAATACTTTTTTGCATACAGCCCTGATTTGCAGAGTACTCAAGACCTTCTGTTTTTGGTGAAGATCGGTTAAGGGAAAAGGGTAGTTTACATGTAACGTTTTTTTATAATCAAGGGTAATTTTTTTTCCTGTGTTAAACAATAATAGCCGCAAATTCAAACAGAATCAAATAATGTTTTGCATACAGACCTGAATTGTAGAGTTCTCAGGACCTGTTGGTTTTGGTGAAGATCGGTTAAGGGAAAGGGGTAGTTTACCTGCAACGTTTTATTTTTTAACAAGGGTATTTTATATGGCAAACGATAACAGCCGCAAATTCAAACAGAATCAAATAATTTTTTGCATACAGCCCTAATATGTAGAGTCCTCAAGACGTGTAGTTTTTGGTGAAGATCGGTTAATGGAGAAGGGTAGTTTACATATAACGTTTTTTTTTAATCAAGGGTAATTTGTTTCTATGGCAAACAATAACAGCCGCAAATTCAAACATAATCAAATAATTTTTTGCATACTGCCCTGAATTGTAGAGTTCTCAAGACCTATTGATTTTGGTAAAGCTCGGTGAAGGGGAAAGGGGTAGTTTACCTGCAACGTTTTATGTTTAACAAGAGTATTTTATATGGCAAACGATAACAGCCGCAAATTCAAACATAATCAAATAATTTTTAGCGTACTGCCTGAATTATAGAGTTCTCAAGACCTATTGTTTTTGGTGAAGATCGGTTAAGGGGAAAGGGTTGTTTACCGGCAACGTTTTATGTTTGAAAAGGGTATTTTCTATGACAAACGATAAGAGCCGTTAATTCAAACAGAATCAAATAATTGTTTGCATACAGCCCTGATTTGTAGTATTCTCAAGACCTCTTGTTTTTGGTGAAGATCGGTTGATGGAAAGGGGTAGTTTACCGGCAACGTTTTATGTTTGAAAAGGGTATTTTCTATGGCAAACGATAAGAGCCGCAAATTCAAACAGAATCAAATAAGTTTTTGCATACAGCCCTGATTTGTTGTATTCTCAAGACCTCTTGTTTTTGGTGAAGATCGGTTGATGGAAAGGGGTAGTTTACCGGCCACGTTTTTTGTTTTAACAAGGGTATTTTATATGGCAAACGATAAGAGCCGCAAATTCAAACAGAATCAAATAAGTTTATGCATACTGCCCTGATTTGTAGAGTACTCAAGACGTATTGTTTTTGGTGAAGATCGGTTAAGGGAAAGGGATTGTTTACCTGCAACGGTATTTTATCAAGGGTAATTTTTTCTCTGGTAAACGATAATAGCCGTAAATTCAAACATCATCAAATAATGTTTTGCATACAGCCCTGAATTGTAGAGTTTGAAGACCTATTGATTTTGGTAAAGATAGGTTAAGGGAAAGGGGTAGTTTACCGGCAACATTTTATGTTTTAACAAGGGTATTTTTTATGGCAAACGATAACAGCCGCAAATTCAAACATAAACAAATAATTTTTTGCATACAGCCCTGATTTGTAGAGTTCTCAAGACCTCTTTTTTGGTGAAGATCGGTTGATGGAAAGGGGTAGTTTACCGGCCACGTTTTTGTTTTAACAAGGGTATTTTATATGGCAAAAGATAAGAGCCGCAAATTCAAACATAATCAAATACTTTTTTGCATACAGCCCTGATTTGTAGAATACTCAAGACATATTGTTTTTGGTGAAGGTCGGTTAAGGGAAAGGGATTGTTTACATGCAACGGTTTTTTATCAAGGGTAAATTTTTTCTATGGTAAACGATAATAGCCGTAAATTCAAACATCATCAAATAATGTTTTGCATACAGCCCTGAACTGTAGAGTTCTCAAAACCTGTTGGTTTTGGTGAAGATCGGTTAAGGGAAAGGGGTAGTTTACCTGCAACGTTATATGTTTTAACAAGAGTATTTTATATGGCAAACGATAACAGCCGCAACTTCAAACAGAAACAAATAATTGTTTGCATACAGTCCTGATTTGCAGAGTACTCAAGACCTTTTGTTTTTGGTGAAGATCGGTCAAGGGAAAAGGGTAGTTTACATGTAACGTTTTTTTATAATCAAGGGTAATTTTTTTTCTTATGGTAAACAATAATAGCCGCAAATTCAAACAGAATCAAATAATGTTTTGCGTACAGACCTGAATTGTAGAGTTCTCAGGACCTGTTGGTTTTGGTGAAGTTCGGTTAAGGGAATAAGGTAGTTTACCAGCAAAGTTTTATGTTTTAACAAGGGTATTTTATATGGCAAACGATAACAGCCGCAAATTCAAACATAATCAAATAATTTTTTGCGTACTGCCTGAATTATAGAGTTCTCAAGACCTATTGTTTTTGGTGAAGATCGGTTAAGGGGAAAGGGTAGTTTACCGGCAACGTTTTATGTTTGAAAAGGGTATTTTCTATGACAAACGATAAGAGCCGCTAATTCAAACAGAATCAAATAATTGTTTGCATACAGCCCTGATTTGTAGTATTCTCAAGACCTCTTGTTTTGGTGAAGATCGGTTGATGGAAAGGGGTAGTTTACCGGCAACGTTTTATGTTTGAAAAGGGTATTTTCTATGGCAAACGATAAGAGCCGCAAATTCAAACAGAATCAAATAAGTTTTTGCATACAGCCCTGATTTGTTGTATTCTCAAGACCTCTTGTTTTTGGTGAAGATCGGTTGATGGAAAGGGGTAGTTTACCGGCCACGTTTTTTGTTTTAACAAGGGTATTTTATATGGCAAACGATAAGAGCCGCAAATTCAAACAGAATCAAATAAGTTTTTGCATACAGACCTGAATTGTAGAGTACTCAAGACCTGTTGTTTTTTGTGAAGATCGGTGAGGGAAAAGGGTAGTTTACCTGTTACATTTTATGTTTTAACAAGGGTATTTTTTATGGCAAACGATAATAGCTGCAAATTCAAACATAATCAACTAATTTTTTGCATGCTGCCCTGAATTCTAGAGTTTGAAGACCTATTGATTTTGGTAAAGATAGGTTAAGGGAAAGGGGTAGTTTACCGGCAACATTTTATGTTTTAACAAGGGTATTTTTTATGGCAAACGATAACAGCCGCAAATTCAAACATAAACAAATAATTTTTTGCATACAGCCCTGATTTGTAGAGTTCTCAAGACCTCTTTTTTGGTGAAGATCGGTTGATGGAAAGGGGTAGTTTACCGTCCACGTTTTTGTTTTAACAAAGGTATTTTTTATGGCAAACGATAACAGCCGCAATTTCAAACAGAATCAAATAAGTTTTTGCATACAGCCCTGATTTGTAGAGTACTCAAGACCTGTTGTTTTTGGTGAAGATCGGTTGAGGGAAAGGGGTAGTTTACCGGCCACGTTTTTTGTTTTAACAAAGGTATTTTTTTTGGCAAAAGATAACTGCCGCAAATTCAAACATAATCAAATACTTTTTTGCATACAGCCCTGATTTGCAGAGTACTCAAGACCTTCTGTTTTTGGTGAAGATCGGTTAAGGGAAAAGGGTAGTTTACATGTAACGTTTTTTTATAATCAAGGGTAATTTTTTTTCCTGTGTTAAACAATAATAGCCGCAAATTCAAACAGAATCAAATAATGTTTTGCATACAGACCTGAATTGTAGAGTTCTCAGGACCTGTTGGTTTTGGTGAAGATCGGTTAAGGGAAAGGGGTAGTTTACCTGCAACGTTTTATTTTTTAACAAGGGTATTTTATATGGCAAACGATAACAGCCGCAAATTCAAACAGAATCAAATAATTTTTTGCATACAGCCCTAATATGTAGAGTCCTCAAGACGTGTAGTTTTTGGTGAAGATCGGTTAATGGAGAAGGGTAGTTTACATATAACGTTTTTTTTTAATCAAGGGTAATTTGTTTCTATGGCAAACAATAACAGCCGCAAATTCAAACATAATCAAATAATTTTTTGCATACTGCCCTGAATTGTAGAGTTCTCAAGACCTATTGATTTTGGTAAAGCTCGGTGAAGGGGAAAGGGGTAGTTTACCTGCAACGTTTTATGTTTAACAAGAGTATTTTATATGGCAAACGATAACAGCCGCAAATTCAAACATAATCAAATAATTTTTAGCGTACTGCTCTGAATTATAGAGTTCTCAAGACCTATTGTTTTTGGTGAAGATCGGTTAAGGGGAAAGGGTTGTTTACCGGCAACGTTTTATGTTTGAAAAGGGTATTTTCTATGACAAACGATAAGAGCCGTTAATTCAAACAGAATCAAATAATTGTTTGCATACAGCCCTGATTTGTAGTATTCTCAAGACCTCTTGTTTTTGGTGAAGATCGGTTGATGGAAAGGGGTAGTTTACCGGCAACGTTTTATGTTTGAAAAGGGTATTTTCTATGGCAAACGATAAGAGCCGCAAATTCAAACAGAATCAAATAAGTTTTTGCATACAGCCCTGATTTGTTGTATTCTCAAGACCTCTTGTTTTTGGTGAAGATCGGTTGATGGAAAGGGGTAGTTTACCGGCCACGTTTTTTGTTTTAACAAGGGTATTTTATATGGCAAACGATAAGAGCCGCAAATTCAAACAGAATCAAATAAGTTTATGCATACTGCCCTGATTTGTAGAGTACTCAAGACGTATTGTTTTTGGTGAAGATCGGTTAAGGGAAAGGGATTGTTTACCTGCAACGGTATTTTATCAAGGGTAATTTTTTCTCTGGTAAACGATAATAGCCGTAAATTCAAACATAATCAAATAATGTTTTGCATACAGCCCTGAACTGTAGAGTTCTCAAAACCTGTTGGTTTTGGTGAAGATCGGTTAAGGGAAAGGGGTAGTTTACCTGCAACATTTTATGATTTAACAAGAGTATTTTATATGGCAAAAGATAACAGCCGAAACTTCAAACAGAATCAAATAATTTTTTGCATACATTCCTGATTTGCAGAGTACTCAAGACCTTTTGTTTTTGGTGAAGATCGGTTAAGGGAAAAGGGTAGTTTACATATAACGTTTTTTTATAATCAAGGGTAATTTTTTTTCCTATGGTAAACAATAATAGCCGCAAATTCAAACTGAAACAAATAATGTTTTGCATACAGACCTGAATTGTAGAGTTCTCAAGACCTGTTGGTTTTGGTGAAGATCCGTTAAGGGAATAAGGTAGTTTACCAGCAACGTTTTATGTTTTAACAAGGGTATTTTATATGGCAAACGATAACAGCCGCAAATTCAAACATAATCAAATAATTTTTTGCGTACTGCCTGAATTATAGAGTTCTCAAGACCTATTGTTTTTGGTGAAGATCGGTTCAGGGGAACGGGTAGTTTACCGACAACGTTTTATGTTTGAAAAGGGTATTTTTTATGGCATACGATAAGAGCCGCAAATTCAAACAGAATCAAATAAGTTTTTGCATACAGACATGATTTGTAGAGTACTCAAGACCTGTTGTTTTTGGTGAAGATCGGTTGAGGGAAAAGGGTAGTTTACCTGTTACATTTTATGTTTTAACAAGGGTATTTTTTATGGCAAACGATAATAGCTGCAAATTCAAACATAATCAACTAATTTTTTGCATGCTGCCCTGAATTCTAGAGTTTGAAGACCTATTGATTTTGGTAAAGATAGGTTAAGGAAAGGGGTAGTTTACCGGCAACATTTTATGTTTTAACAAGGGTATTTTTTATGGCAAACGATAACAGCCGCAAATTCAAACATAAACAAATAATTTTTTGCATACAGCCCTGATTTGTAGAGTTCTCAAGACCTCTTTTTTGGTGACGATCGGTTGATGGAAAGGGGTAGTTTACCGGCCACGTTTTTGTTTTAACAAAGGTATTTTTTATGGCAAACGATAACAGCCGCAATTTCAAACAGAATCAAATAAGTTTTTGCATACAGCCCTGATTTGTAGAGTACTCAAGACCTATTGTTTTTGGTGAAGATCGGTTGAGGGAAAGGGGTAGTTTACCGGCCACGTTTTTTGTTTTAACAAAGGTATTTTTTATGGCAAACGATAACTGCCGCAAATTCAAACATAATCAAATACTTTTTTGCATACAGCCCTGATTTGTAGAATACTCAAGACATATTGTTTTTGGTGAAGGTCGGTTAAGGAAAGGGATTGTTTACATGCAACGGTTTTTTATCAAGGGTAATTTTTTCTATGGTAAACGATAATAGCCGTAAATTCAAACGTCATCAAATAATGTTTTGCATACAGCCCTGAACTGTAGAGTTCTCAAAACCTGTTGGTTTTGGTGAAGATCGGTTAAGGGAAAGGGGTAGTTTACCTGCAACGTTATATGTTTTAACAAGAGTATTTTATATGGCAAACGATAACAGCCGCAACTTCAAACAGAAACAAATGATTGTTTGCATACAGTCCTGATTTGCAGAGTACTCAAGACCTTTTGTTTTTGGTGAAGATCGGTCAAGGGAAAAGGGTAGTTTACATGTAACGTTTTTTTATAATCAAGGGTAATTTTTTTCTTATGGTAAACAATAAAAGCCGAAAATTCAAACAGAATCAAATAATGTTTTGCATACAGACCTGAATTGTAGAGTTCTCAAGACTTGTTGGTTTTGGTGAAGTTCGGTTAAGGGAATAAGGTAGTTTACCAGCAAAGTTTTATGTTTTAACAAGGGTATTTTCTATGGCAAACGATAACAGCCGCAAATTCAAACAGAATCAAATAATTTTTTGTATACAGCCCTAATTAGTAGAGTTCTCAAGACATATTGTTTTTGTTGAAGATCGGTTAAGGGAAAAGGGTAGTTTACCAGTAACTTTTTTTTTAAATCAAGATTAGTTTGTTTATATGGCAAACAATAACAGCCGCAAATTCAAACACAATCAAATAATATTTTGCATACCGCCCTGAAGTATAGAGGTCTCAAGACCTATTGATTTTGGTAAAGATAGGTTAAGGGAAAGGGGTAGTTTACCGGCAACATTTTATGTTTTAACAAGGGTATTTTTTATGGCAAACGATAACAGCCGCAAATTCAAACATAAACAAATAATTTTTTGCATACTGCCCTGATTTGTAGAGTTCTCAAGACCTCCTTTTTGGTGAAGATCGGTGATGGAAAGGGGTAGTTTACCGGCCACGTTTTTTGTTTTAACAAGGGTATTTTATATGGCAAACAATAAGAGCCGCAATTTCAAACAGAATCAAATAAGTTTTTGCATACAGCCCTGATTTGTAGAGTACTCAAGACCTATTGTTTTTGGTGAAGATCGGTTAAGGAAAGGGATTGTTTACATGCAACGGTTTTTTATCAAAGGTAATTTTTTCTTTGGTAAACGATAATAGCCGTAAATTCAAACATAATCAAATAATGTTTTGCATACAGCCCTGAACTGTAGAGTTCTCAAAACCTATTGGTTTTGGTGAAGATCGGTTAAGGGAAAGGGGTAGTTTACCTGCAACTTTTTATGTTTTAACAAGAGTATTTTATATGGCAAACGATAACAGCCGCAACTTCAAACAGAATCAAATATTTGTTTGCATACAGTCCTGATTTGCAGAGTACTCAAGACCTTTTGTTTTTGGTGAAGATCGGTTAAGGGAAAAGGGTAGTTTACATGTATCGTTTTTTTATAATCAAGGGTAATTTTTTTTCCTGTGTTAAACAATAATAGCCGCAAATTCAAACAGAATCAAATAATGTTTTGCATACAGACCTGAATTGTAGAGTTCTCAGGACCTGTTGGTTTTGGTGAAGATCGGTTAAGGGAAAGCGGTAGTTTACCTGCAACGTTTTATTTTTTAACAAGGGTATTTTATATGGCAAACGAAAACAGCCGCAAATTCAAACAGAATCAAATAATTTTTTGCATACAGCCCTAATATGTAGAGTCCTCAAGACGAATAGTTTTTGGTGAAGATCGGTTAATGGAGAAGGGTAGTTTACATATAACGTTTTTTTTTAATCAAGGGTAATTTGTTTCTATGGCAAACAATAACAGCCGCAAATTCAAACATAATCAAATAATTTTTTGCATACTGCCCTGAATTGTAGAGTTCTCAAGACCTATTGATTTTGGTAAAGCTCGGTTAAGGGAAAGGGGTGGTTTACCAACAACATTTTGTTTTAACAAGGGTATTTCTTATGGCAAACGATAAAAGCCGCAAATTCAAACATAATCAAATAATTTTTTTCATACTGCCCTAAATTGTAGTGATCGGAAGACCTATTGTTTTTGGTGGAGATCGGGTACGGGAAAGGGGTAGTTTACCAGCAACGTTTTCTGTTTTAACAAGGGTATTTTATATGGCAAACGATAACAGCCGCAAATTCAAACATAATCAAATAACTTTTTGCATGCTGCACTGAATTGTAGAGTTGTCAAGACCTATTGATTTTGGTAAAGATCGGTTAAGGGAAAGGGGTAGTTTACCAACAACATTTTATGTCGTAACAAGGGTATTCCTTATGGCAAACGATAACAGCCGCAAATTCAAACATAATCAAATAATTTTTTGCGTACTGCCTGAATTATAGAGTTCTCAAGACCTATTGTTTTTGGTGAAGATCGGTTAAGGGGAAAGGGTAGTTTACCGGCAACGTTTTATGTTTGAAAAGGGTATTTTCTATGGCAAACGATAAGAGCCGCAAATTCAAACAGAATCAAATAAGTTTTTGCATACAGCCCTGATTTGTTGTATTCTCAAGACCTCTTGTTTTTGGTGAAGATCGGTTGATGGAAAGGGGTAGTTTACCGGCCACGTTTTTTGTTTTAACAAGGGTATTTTATATGGCAAACGATAAGAGCCGCAAATTCAAACAGAATCAAATAAGTTTATGCATACTGCCCTGATTTGTAGAGTACTCAAGACGTATTGTTTTTGGTGAAGATCGGTTAAGGGAAAGGGATTGTTTACCTGCAACGGTATTTTATCAAGGGTAATTTTTTCTCTGGTAAACGATAATAGCCGTAAATTCAAACATAATCAAATAATGTTTTGCATACAGCCCTGAACAGTAGAGTTCTCAAAACCTGTTGGTTTTGGTGAAGATCGGTTAAGGGAAAGGGGTAGTTTACCTGCAACTTTTTATGTTTTAACAAGAGTATTTTATATGGCAAACGATAACAGCCGCAACTTCAAACAGAATCAAATATTTGTTTGCATACAGTCCTGATTTGCAGAGTACTCAAGACCTTTTGTTTTTGGTGAAGATCGGTTAAGGGAAAAGGGTAGTTTACATATAACGTTTTTTTATAATCAAGGGTAATTTTTTTCCTATGGTAAACAATAATAGCCGCAAATTCAAACTGAAACAAATAATGTTTTGCATACAGACCTGAATTGTAGAGTTCTCAAGACCTGTTGGTTTTGGTGAAGATCCGTTAAGGGAATAAGGTAGTTTACCAGCAACGTTTTATGTTTTAACAAGGGTATTTTATATGGCAAACGATAACAGCCGCAAATTCAAACATAATCAAATAATTTTTTGCGTACTGCCTGAATTATAGAGTTCTCAAGACCTATTGTTTTTGGTGAAGATCGGTTCAGGGGAACGGGTAGTTTACCGACAACGTTTTATGTTTGAAAAGGGTATTTTTTATGGCATACGATAAGAGCCGCAAATTCAAACAGAATCAAATAAGTTTTGCATACGGACCTGATTTGTAGAGTACTCAAGACCTGTTGTTTTTGGTGAAGATCGGTTGAGGGAAAAGGGTAGTTTACCTGTTACATTTTATGTTTTAACAAGGGTATTTTTTATGGCAAACGATAATAGCTGCAAATTCAAACATAATCAACTAATTTTTTGCATGCTGCCCTGAATTGTAGAGTTTGAAGACCTATTGATTTTGGTAAAGATAGGTTAAGGGAAAGGGGTAGTTTACCGGCAACATTTTATGTTTTAACAAGGGTATTTTTTATGGCAAACGATAACAGCCGCAAATTCAAACATAAACAAATAATTTTTTGCATACAGCCCTGATTTGTAGAGTTCTCAAGACCTCTTTTTTGGTGAAGATCGGTTGATGGAAAGGGGTAGTTTACCGGCCACGTTTTTGTTTTAACAAAGGTATTTTTTATGGCAAACGATAACAGCCGCAATTTCAAACAGAATCAAATAAGTTTTTGCATACCGCCCTGATTTGTAGAGTACTCAAGACCTGTTGTTTTTGGTGAAGATCGGTTGAGGGAAAGGGGTAGTTTACCGGCCACGTTTTTTGTTTTAACAAAGGTATTTTTATGGCAAACGATAACTGCCGCAAATTCAAACATAATCAAATACTTTTTTGCATACAGCCCTGATTTGTAGAATACTCAAGACATATTGTTTTTGGTGAAGGTCGGTTAAGGGAAAGGGATTGTTTACATGCAACGGTTTTTTATCAAGGGTAATTTTTTCTATGGTAAACGATAATTGCCGTAAATTCAAACATCATCAAATAATGTTTTGCATACAGCCCTGAACTGCAGAGTTCTCAAAACCTGCTGGTTTTGGTGAAGATCGGTTAAGGGAAAGGGGTAGTTTACCTGCAATGTTATATGTTTTTACAAGAGTATTTTATATGGCAAACGATAACAGCCGCAAATTCAAACAGAAACAAATAATTGTTTGCGTACTGCCTGAATTATAGAGTTCTCAAGACCTATTGTTTTTGGTGAAGATCGGTTCAGGGGAACGGGTAGTTTACCGACAACGTTTTATGTTTGAAAAGGGTATTTTTTATGGCATACGATAAGAGCCGCAAATTCAAACAGAATCAAATAAGTTTTGCATACAGACCTGATTTGTAGAGTACTCAAGACCTGTTGTTTTTGGTGAAGATCGGTTGAGGGAAAAGGGTAGTTTACCTGTTACATTTTATGTTTTAACAAGGGTATTTTTTATGGCAAGCGATAATAGCTGCAAATTCAAACATAATCAAATAATTTTTTGCGTACTGCCTGAATTATAGAGTTCTCAAGACCTATTGTTTTTGGTGAAGATCGGTTAAGGGGAAAGGGTTGTTTACCGGCAACGTTTTATGTTTTAACAAGGGTATTCCTTATGGCAAACGATAACAGCCACAATTTCAATCATAATCAAATAATTTTTTGCGTACTGCCTGAATTATAGAGTTCTCAAGACCTATTGTTTTTGGTGAAGATCGGTTAAGGGGAAAGGGTTGTTTACCGGCAACGTTTTATGTTTGAAAAGGGTATTTTCTATGACAAACGATAAGAGCCGCTAATTCAAACAGAATCAAATAATTGTTTGCATACAGCCCTGATTTGTAGTATTCTCAAGACCTCTTGTTTTTGGTGAAGATCGGTTGATGGAAAGGGGTAGTTTACCGGCAACGTTTTATGTTTGAAAAGGGTATTTTCTATGGCAAACGATAAGAGCCGCAAATTCAAACAGAATCAAATAAGTTTTTGCATACAGCCCTGATTTGTTGTATTCTCAAGACCTCTTGTTTTTGGTGAAGATCGGTTGATGGAAAGGGGTAGTTTACCGGCCACGTTTTTTGTTTTAACAAGGGTATTTTATATGGCAAACGATAAGAGCCGCAAATTCAAACAGAATCAAATAAGTTTATGCATACTGCCCTGATTTGTAGAGTACTCAAGACGTATTGTTTTTGGTGAAGATCGGTTAAGGGAAAGGGATTGTTTACCTGCAACGGTATTTTATCAAGGGTAATTTTTTCTCTGGTAAACGATAATAGCCGTAAATTCAAACATAATCAAATAATGTTTTGCATACAGCCCTGAACAGTAGAGTTCTCAAAACCTGTTGGTTTTGGTGAAGATCGGTTAAGGGAAAGGGGTAGTTTACCTGCAACATTTTATGATTTAACAAGAGTATTTTATATGGCAAAAGCTAACAGCCGAAACTTCAAACAGAATCAAATAATTTTTTGCATACATTCCTGATTTGCAGAGTACTCAAGACCTTTTGTTTTTGGTGAAGATCGGTTAAGGGAAAAGGGTAGTTTACATATAACGTTTTTTTATAATCAAGGGTAATTTTTTTTCCTATGGTAAACAATAATAGCCGCAAATTCAAACTGAAACAAATAATGTTTTGCATACAGACCTGAATTGTAGAGTTCTCAAGACCTGTTGGTTTTGGTGAAGATCCGTTAAGGGAATAAGGTAGTTTACCAGCAACGTTTTATGTTTTAACAAGGGTATTTTATATGGCAAACGATAACAGCCGCAAATTCAAACATAATCAAATAATGTTTTGCATACAGCCCTGAACTGCAGAGTTCTCAAAACCTGCTGGTTTTGGTGAAGATCGGTTAAGGGAAAGGGGTAGTTTACCTGCAACGTTATATGTTTTAACAAGAGTATTTTATATGGCAAACGATAACAGCCGCAAATTCAAACAGAAACAAATAATTGTTTGCGTACTGCCTGAATTATAGAGTTCTCAAGACCTATTGTTTTTGGTGAAGATCGGTTCAGGGGAACGGGTAGTTTACCGACAACGTTTTATGTTTGAAAAGGGTATTTTTTATGGCATACGATAAGAGCTGCAAATTCAAACAGAATCAAATAAGTTTTTGCATACAGACCTGATTTGTAGAGTACTCAAGACCTGTTGTTTTTGGTGAAGATCGGTTGAGGGAAAAGGGTAGTTTACCTGTTACATTTTATGTTTTAACATGGGTATTTTTTATGGCAAACGATAATAGCTGCAAATTCAAACATAATCAAATAATTTTTTGCGTACTGCCTGAATTATAGAGTTCTCAAGACCTATTGTTTTTGGTGAAGATCGGTTAAGGGGAAAGGGTTGTTTACCGGCAACGTTTTATGTTTGAAAAGGGTATTTTCTATGACAAACGATAAGAGCCGCTAATTCAAACAGAATCAAATAATTGTTTGCATACAGCCCTGATTTGTAGTATTCTCAAGACCTCTTGTTTTTGGTGAAGATCGGTTGATGGAAAGGGGTAGTTTACCGGCAACGTTTTATGTTTGAAAAGGGTATTTTCTATGGCAAACGATAAGAGCCGCAAATTCAAACAGAATCAAATAAGTTTTTGCATACAGCCCTGATTTGTTGTATTCTCAAGACCTCTTGTTTTTGGTGAAGATCGGTTGATGGAAAGGGGTAGTTTACCGGCCACGTTTTTTGTTTTAACAAGGGTATTTTATATGGCAAACGATAAGAGCCGCAAATTCAAACAGAATCAAATAAGTTTATGCATACTGCCCTGATTTGTAGAGTACTCAAGACGTATTGTTTTTGGTGAAGATCGGTTAAGGGAAAGGGATTGTTTACCTGCAACGGTATTTTATCAAGGGTAATTTTTTCTCTGGTAAACGATAATAGCCGTAAATTCAAACATAATCAAATAATGTTTTGCATACAGCCCTGAACAGTAGAGTTCTCAAAACCTGTTGGTTTTGGTGAAGATCGGTTAAGGGAAAGGGGTAGTTTACCTGCAACATTTTATGATTTAACAAGAGTATTTTATATGGCAAAAGCTAACAGCCGAAACTTCAAACAGAATCAAATAATTTTTTGCATACATTCCTGATTTGCAGAGTACTCAAGACCTTTTGTTTTTGGTGAAGATCGGTTAAGGGAAAAGGGTAGTTTACATATAACGTTTTTTTATAATCAAGGGTAATTTTTTTTCCTATGGTAAACAATAATAGCCGCAAATTCAAACTGAAACAAATAATGTTTTGCATACAGACCTGAATTGTAGAGTTCTCAAGACCTGTTGGTTTTGGTGAAGATCCGTTAAGGGAATAAGGTAGTTTACCAGCAACGTTTTATGTTTTAACAAGGGTATTTTATATGGCAAACGATAACAGCCGCAAATTCAAACATAATCAAATAATTGTTTGCGTACTGCCTGAATTATAGAGTTCTCAAGACCTATTGTTTTTGGTGAAGATCGGTTCAGGGGAACGGGTAGTTTACCGACACCGTTTTATGTTTGAAAAGGGTATTTTTTATGGCATACGATAAGAGCCGCAAATTCAAACAGAATCAAATAAGTTTTTGCATACAGACCTGATTTGTAGAGTACTCAAGACCTGTTGTTTTTGGTGAAGATCGGTTGAGGGAAAAGGGTAGTTTACCTGTTACATTTTATGTTTTAACAAGGGTATTTTTTATGGCAAACGATAATAGCTGCAAATTCAAACATAATCAACTAATTTTTTGCATGCTGCCCTGAATTGTAGAGTTTGAAGACCTATTGATTTTGGTAAAGATAGGTTAAGGGAAAGGGGTAGTTTACCGGCAACATTTTATGTTTTAACAAGGGTATTTTTTATGGCAAACGATAACAGCCGCAAATTCAAACATAAACAAATAATTTTTTGCATACAGCCCTGATTTGTAGAGTTCTCAAGACCTCTTTTTTGGTGAAGATCGGTTGATGGAAAGGGGTAGTTTACCGGCCACGTTTTTGTTTTAACAAAGGTATTTTTTATGGCAAACGATAACAGCCGCAATTTCAAACAGAATCAAATAAGTTTTTGCATACAGCCCTGATTTGTAGAGTACTCAAGACCTATTGTTTTTGGTGAAGATCGGTTGAGGGAAAGGGGTAGTTTACCGGCCACGTTTTTTGTTTTAACAAAGGTATTTTTTATGGCAAACGATAACTGCCGCAAATTCAAACATAATCAAATACTTTTTTGCATACAGCCCTGATTTGTAGAATACTCAAGACATATTGTTTTTGGTGAAGGTCGGTTAAGGGAAAGGGATTGTTTACATGCAACGGTTTTTTATCAAGGGTAATTTTTTCTATGGTAAACGATAATAGCCGTAAATTCAAACATCATCAAATAATGTTTTGCATACAGCCCTGAACTGTAGAGTTCTCAAAACCTGTTGGTTTTGGTGAAGATCGGTTAAGGGAAAGGGGTAGTTTACCTGCAACGTTATATGTTTTAACAAGAGTATTTTATATGGCAAACGATAACAGCCGCAACTTCAAACAGAAACAAATAATTGTTTGCATACAGTCCTGATTTGCAGAGTACTCAAGACCTTTTGTTTTTGGTGAAGATCGGTTAAGGGAAAAGGGTAGTTTACATATACCGTTTTTTTATAATCAAGGGTAATTTTTTTTCCTATGGTAAACAATAATAGCCGCAAATTCAAACTGAAACAAATAATGTTTTGCATACAGACCTGAATTGTAGAGTTCTCAAGACCTGTTGGTTTTGGTGAAGATCCGTTAAGGGAATAAGGTAGTTTACCAGCAACGTTTTATGTTTTAACAAGGGTATTTTATATGGCAAACGATAACAGCCGCAAATTCAAACATAATCAAATAATTGTTTGCGTACTGCCTGAATTATAGAGTTCTCAAGACCTATTGTTTTTGGTGAAGATCGGTTCAGGGGAACGGGTAGTTTACCGACAACGTTTTATGTTTGAAAAGGGTATTTTTTTGGCATACGATAAGAGCCGCAAATTCAAACAGAATCAAATAAGTTTTTGCATACAGACCTGATTTGTAGAGTACTCAAGACCTGTTGTTTTTGGTGAAGATCGGTTGAGGGAAAAGGGTAGTTTACCTGTTACATTTTATGTTTTAACAAGGGTATTTTTTATGGCAAACGATAATAGCTGCAAATTCAAACATAATCAAATAATTTTTTGCGTACTGCCTGAATTATAGAGTTCTCAAGACCTATTGTTTTTGGTGAAGATCGGTTAAGGGGAAAGGGTTGTTTAACGGCAACGTTTTATGTTTGAAAAGGGTATTTTCTATGACAAACGATAAGAGCCGCTAATTCAAACAGAATCAAATAATTGTTTGCATACAGCCCTGATTTGTAGTATTCTCAAGACCTCTTGTTTTTGGTGAAGATCGGTTGATGGAAAGGGGTAGTTTACCGGCAACGTTTTATGTTTGAAAAGGGTATTTTCTATGGCAAACGATAAGAGCCGCAAATTCAAACAGAATCAAATAAGTTTTTGCATACAGCCCTGATTTGTTGTATTCTCAAGACCTCTTGTTTTTGGTGAAGATCGGTTGATGGAAAGGGGTAGTTTACCGGCCACGTTTTTTGTTTTAACAAGGGTATTTTATATGGCAAACGATAAGAGCCGCAAATTCAAACAGAATCAAATAAGTTTATGCATACTGCCCTGATTTGTAGAGTACTCAAGACGTATTGTTTTTGGTGAAGATCGGTTAAGGGAAAGGGATTGTTTACCTGCAACGGTATTTTATCAAGGGTAATTTTTTCTCTGGTAAACGATAATAGCCGTAAATTCAAACATAATCAAATAATGTTTTGCATACAGCCCTGAACAGTAGAGTTCTCAAAACCTGTTGGTTTTGGTGAAGATCGGTTAAGGGAAAGGGGTAGTTTACCTGCAACATTTTATGATTTAACAAGAGTATTTTATATGGCAAAAGATAACAGCCGAAACTTCAAACAGAATCAAATAATTTTTTGCATACATTCCTGATTTGCAGAGTACTCAAGACCTTTTGTTTTTGGTGAAGATCGGTTAAGGGAAAAGGGTAGTTTACATATAACGTTTTTTTATAATCAAGGGTAATTTTTTTTCCTATGGTAAACAATAATAGCCGCAAATTCAAACTGAAACAAATAATGTTTTGCATACAGACCTGAATTGTAGAGTTCTCAAGACCTGTTGGTTTTGGTGAAGATCCGTTAAGGGAATAAGGTAGTTTACCAGCAACGTTTTATGTTTTAACAAGGGTATTTAATATTGCAAACGATAACAGCCGCAAATTCAAACATAATCAAATAATTTTTTGCGTACTGCCTGAATTATAGAGTTCTCAAGACCTATTGTTTTTGGTGAAGATCGGTTCAGGGGAACGGGTAGTTTACCGACAACGTTTTATGTTTGAAAAGGGTATTTTTTATGGCATACGATAAGAGCCGCAAATTCAAACAGAATCAAATAAGTTTTTGCATACAGAACTGATTTGTAGAGTACTCAAGACCTGTTGTTTTTGGTGAAGATCGGTAGAGGGAAAAGGGTAGTTTACCTGTTACATTTTATGTTTTAACAAGGGTATTTTTTATGGCAAACGATAATAGCTGCAAATTCAAACATAATCAACTAATTTTTTGCATGCTGCCCTGAATTGTAGAGTTTGAAGACCTATTGATTTTGGTAAAGATAGGTTAAGGGAAAGGGGTAGTTTACCGGCAACATTTTATGTTTTAACAAGGGTATTTTTTATGGCAAACGATAACAGCCGCAAATTCAAACATAAACAAATAATTTTTTGCATACAGCCCTGATTTGTAGAGTTCTCAAGACCTCTTTTTTGGTGAAGATCGGTTGATGGAAAGGGGTAGTTTACCGGCCACGTTTTTGTTTTAACAAAGGTATTTTTTATGGCAAACGATAACAGCCGCAATTTAAAACAGAATCAAATAAGTTTTTGCATACAGCCCTGATTTGTAGAGTACTCAAGACCTATTGTTTTTGGTGAAGATCGGTTGAGGGAAAGGGGTAGTTTACCGGCCACGTTTTTTGTTTTAACAAAGGTATTTTTATGGCAAACGATAACTGCCGCAAATTCAAACATAATCAAATACTTTTTTGCATACAGCCCTGATTTGTAGAATACTCAAGACATGTTGTTTTTGGTGAAGGTCGGTTAAGGGAAAGGGATTGTTTACATGCAACGGTTTTTTATCAAGGGTAATTTTTTCTATGGTAAACGATAATTGCCGTAAATTCAAACATCATCAAATAATGTTTTGCATACAGCCCTGAACTGCAGAGTTCTCAAAACCTGCTGGTTTTGGTGAAGATCGGTTAAGGGAAAGGGGTAGTTTACCTGCAACGTTATATGTTTTAACAAGAGTATTTTATATGGCAAACGATAACAGCCGCAACTTCAAACAGAAACAAATAATTGTTTGCGTACTGCCTGAATTATAGAGTTCTCAAGACCTATTGTTTTTGGTGAAGATCGGTTCAGGGGAACGGGTAGTTTACCGACAACGTTTTATGTTTGAAAAGGGTATTTTTTATGGCATACGATAAGAGCCGCAAATTCAAACAGAATCAAATAAGTTTTTGCATACAGACCTGATTTGTAGAGTACTCAAGACCTGTTGTTTTTGGTGAAGATCGGTTGAGGGAAAAGGGTAGTTTCCCTGTTACATTTTATGTTTTAACAAGGGTATTTTTTATGGCAAACGATAATAGCTGCAAATTCAAACATAATCAAATAATTTTTTGCGTACTGCCTGAATTATAGAGTTCTCAAGACCTATTGTTTTTGGTGAAGATCGGTTAAGGGGAAAGGGTTGTTTACCGGCAACGTTTTATGTTTGAAAAGGGTATTTTCTATGACAAACGATAAGAGCCGCTAATTCAAACAGAATCAAATAATTGTTTGCATACAGCCCTGATTTGTAGTATTCTCAAGACCTCTTGTTTTTGGTGAAGATCGGTTGATGGAAAGGGGTAGTTTACCGGCAACGTTTTATGTTTGAAAAGGGTATTTTCTATAGCCAACGATAAGAGCCGCAAATTCAAACAGAATCAAATAAGTTTTTGCATACAGCCCTGATTTGTTGTATTCTCAAGACCTCTTGTTTTTGGTGAAGATCGGTTGATGGAAAGGGGTAGTTTACCGGCCACGTTTTTTGTTAACAAGGGTATTTTATATGGCAAACGATAAGAGCCGCAAATTCAAACAGAATCAAATAAGTTTATGCATACTGCCCTGATTTGTAGAGTACTCAAGACGTATTGTTTTTGGTGAAGATCGGTTAAGGGAAAGGGATTGTTTACCTGCAACGGTATTTTATCAAGGGTAATTTTTTCTCTGGTAAACGATAATAGCCGTAAATTCAAACATAATCAAATAATGTTTTGCATACAGCCCTGAACAGTAGAGTTCTCAAAACCTGTTGGTTTTGGTGAAGATCGGTTAAGGGAAAGGGGTAGTGTTTACCTGCAACATTTTATGATTTAACAAGAGTATTTTATATGGCAAAAGATAACAGCCGAAACTTCAAACAGAATCAAATAATTTTTTGCATACATTCCTGATTTGCAGAGTACTCAAGACCTTTTGTTTTTGGTGAAGATCGGTTAAGGGAAAAGGGTAGTTTACATATAACGTTTTTTTATAATCAAGGGTAATTTTTTTTCCTATGGTAAACAATAATAGCCGCAAATTCAAACTGAAACAAATAATGTTTTGCATACAGACCTGAATTGTAGAGTTCTCAAGACCTGTTGGTTTTGGTGAAGATCCGTTAAGGGAATAAGGTAGTTTACCAGCAACGTTTTATGTTTTAACAAGGGTATTTTATATGGCAAACGATAACAGCCGCAAATTCAAACATAATCAAATAATTTTTTGCGTACTGCCTGAATTATAGAGTTCTCAAGACCTATTGTTTTTGGTGAAGATCGGTTCAGGGGAACGGGTAGTTTACCGACAACGTTTTATGTTTGAAAAGGGTATTTTTTATGGCATACGATAAGAGCCGCAAATTCAAACAGAATCAAATAAGTTTTTGCATACAGACCTGATTTGTAGAGTACTCAAGACCTGTTGTTTTTGGTGAAGATCGGTTGAGGGAAAAGGGTAGTTTACCTGTTACATTTTATGTTTTAACAAGGGTATTTTTTATGGCAAACGATAATAGCTGCAAATTCAAACATAATCAACTAATTTTTTGCATGCTGCCCTGAATTGTAGAGTTTGAAGACCTATTGATTTTGGTAAAGATAGGTTAAGGGAAAGGGGTAGTTTACCGGCAACATTTTATGTTTTAACAAGGGTATTTTTTATGGCAAACGATAACAGCCGCAAATTCAAACATAAACAAATAATTTTTTGCATACAGCCCTGATTTGTAGAGTTCTCAAGACCTCTTTTTTGGTGAAGATCGGTTGATGGAAAGGGGTAGTTTACCGGCCACGTTTTTGTTTTAACAAAGGTATTTTTTATGGCAAACGATAACAGCCGCAATTTCAAACAGAATCAAATAAGTTTTTGCATACAGCCCTGATTTGTAGAGTACTCAAGACCTATTGTTTTTGGTGAAGATCGGTTGAGGGAAAGGGGTAGTTTACCGGCCACGTTTTTTGTTTTAACAAAGGTATTTTTATGGCAAACGATAACTGCCGCAAATTCAAACATAATCAAATACTTTTTTGCATACAGCCCTGGTTTGTAGAATACTCAAGACATATTGTTTTTGGTGAAGGTCGGTTAAGGGAAAGGGATTGTTTACATGCAACGGTTTTTTTATCAAGGGTAATTTTTTCTATGGTAAACGATAATTGCCGTAAATTCAAACATCATCAAATAATGTTTTGCATACAGCCCTGAACTGCAGAGTTCTCAAAACCTGCTGGTTTTGGTGAAGATCGGTTAAGGGAAAGGGGTAGTTTACCTGCAACGTTATATGTTTTAACAAGAGTATTTTATATGGCAAACGATAACAGCCGCAACTTCAAACAGAAACAAATAATTGTTTGCGTACTGCCTGAATTATAGAGTTCTCAAGACCTATTGTTTTTGGTGAAGATCGGTTCAGGGGAACGGGTAGTTTACCGACAACGTTTTATGTTTGAAAAGGGTATTTTTTATGGCATACGATAAGAGCCGCAAATTCAAACAGAATCAAATAAGTTTTTGCATACAGACCTGATTTGTAGAGTACTCAAGACCTGTGGTTTTTGGTGAAGATCGGTTGAGGGAAAAGGGTAGTTTACCTGTTACATTTTATGTTTTAACAAGGGTATTTTTTATGGCAAACGATAATAGCTGCAAATTCAAACATAATCAAATAATTTTTTGCGTACTGCCTGAATTATAGAGTTCTCAAAACCTATTGTTTTTGGTGAAGATCGGTTAAGGGGAAAGGGTTGTTTACCGGCAACGTTTTATGTTTGAAAAGGGTATTTTCTATGACAAACGATAAGAGCCGCTAATTGAAACAGAATCAAATAATTGTTTGCATACAGCCCTGATTTGTAGTATTCTCAAGACCTCTTGTTTTTGGTGAAGATCGGTTGATGGAAAGGGGTAGTTTACCGGCCACGTTTTTTGTTTTAACAAGGGTATTTTATATGGCAAACGATAAGAGCCGCAAATTCAAACAGAATCAAATAAGTTTATGCATACTGCCCTGATTTGTAGAGTACTCAAGACGTATTGTTTTTGGTGAAGATCGGTTAAGGGAAAGGGATTGTTTACCTGCAACGGTATTTTATCAAGGGTAATTTTTTCTCTGGTAAACGATAATAGCCGTAAATTCAAACATAATCAAATAATGTTTTGCATACAGCCCAGAACAGTAGAGTTCTCAAAACCTGTTGGTTTTGGTGAAGATCGGTTAAGGGAAAGGGGTAGTTTACCTGCAACATTTTATGATTTAACAAGAGTATTTTATATGGCAAAAGATAACAGCCGAAACTTCAAACAGAATCAAATAATTTTTTGCATACATTCCTGATTTGCAGAGTACTCAAGACCTTTTGTTTTTGGTGAAGATCGGTTAAGGGAAAAGGGTAGTTTACATATAACGTTTTTTTATAATCAAGGGTAATTTTTTTTCCTATGGTAAACAATAATAGCCGCAAATTCAAACTGAAACAAATAATGTTTTGCATACAGACCTGAATTGTAGAGTTCTCAAGACCTGTTGGTTTTGGTGAAGATCCGTTAAGGGAATAAGGTAGTTTACCAGCAACGTTTTATGTTTTAACAAGGGTATTTTATATGGCAAACGATAACAGCCGCAAATTCAAACATAATCAAATAATTTTTTGCGTACTGCCTGAATTATAGAGTTCTCAAGACCTATTGTTTTTGGTGAAGATCGGTTCAGGGGAACGGGTAGTTTACCGACAACGTTTTATGTTTGAAAAGGGTATTTTTTATGGCATACGATAAGAGCCGCAAATTCAAACAGAATCAAATAAGTTTTTGCATACTGACCTGATTTGTAGAGTACTCAAGACCTGTTGTTTTTGGTGAAGATCGGTTGAGGGAAAAGGGTAGTTTACCTGTTACATTTTATGTTTTAACAAGGGTATTTTTTATGGCAAACGATAATAGCTGCAAATTCAAACATAATCAACTAATTTTTTGCATGCTGCCCTGAATTGTAGAGTTTGAAGACCTATTGATTTTGGTAAAGATAGGTTAAGGGAAAGGGGTAGTTTACCGGCAACATTTTATGTTTTAACAAGGGTATTTTTTATGGCAAACGATAACAGCCGCAAATTCAAACATAAACAAATAATTTTTTGCATACAGCCCTGATTTGTAGAGTTCTCAAGACCTCTTTTTTGGTGAAGATCGGTTGATGGAAAGGGGTAGTTTACCGGCCACGTTTTTGTTTTAACAAAGGTATTTTTTATGGCAAACGATAACAGCCGCAATTTCAAACAGAATCAAATAAGTTTTTGCATACAGCCCTGATTTGTAGAGTACTCAAGACCTATTGTTTTTGGTGAAGATCGGTTGAGGGAAAGGGGTAGTTTACCGGCCACGTTTTTTGTTTTAACAAAGGTATTTTTTATGGCAAACGATAACTGCCGCAAATTCAAACATAATCAAATACTTTTTTGCATACAGCCCTGATTTGTAGAATACTCAAGACATATTGTTTTTGGTGAAGGTCGGTTAAGGGAAAGGGATTGTTTACATGCAACGGTTTTTTATCAAGGGTAATTTTTTCTATGGTAAACGATAATAGCCGTAAATTCAAACATCATCAAATAATGTTTTGCATACAGCCCTGAACTGTAGAGTTCTCAAAACCTGTTGGTTTTGGTGAAGATCGGTTAAGGGAAAGGGGTAGTTTACCTGCAACGTTATATGTTTTAACAAGAGTATTTTATATGGCAAACGATAACAGCCGCAACTTCAAACAGAAACAAATAATTGTTTGCATACAGTCCTGATTTGCAGAGTACTCAAGACCTTTTGTTTTTGGTGAAGATCGGTCAAGGGAAAAGGGTAGTTTACATGTAACGTTTTTTTATAATCAAGGGTAATTTTTTTTCTTATGGTAAACAATAATAGCCGCAAATTCAAACAGAATCAAATAATGTTTTGCATACAGACCTGAATTGTAGAGTTCTCAAGACTTGTTGGTTTTGGTGAAGTTCGGTTAAGGGAATAAGGTAGTTTACCAGCAAAGTTTTATGTTTTAACAAGGGTATTTTATATGGCAAACGATAACAGCCGCAAATTCAAACATAATCAAACAATTTTTTGCGTACTGCCTGAATTATAGAGTTCTCAAGACCTATTGTTTTTGGTGAAGATCGGTTAAGGGGAAAGGGTAGTTTACCGGCAACGTTTTATGTTTGAAAAGGGTATTTTCTATGACAAACGATAAGAGCCGCTAATTCAAACAGAATCGAATAATTGTTTGCATACAGGCCTGATTTGTAGTATTCTCAAGACCTCTTGTTTTTGGTGAAGATCGGTTGATGGAAAGGGGTAGTTTACCGGCAACGTTTTATGTTTGAAAAGGGTATTTTCTATGGCAAACGATAAGAGCCGCGAATTCAAACAGAATCAAATAAGTTTTTGCATACAGCCCTGATTTGTTGTATTCTCAAGACCTCTTGTTTTTGGGGAAGATCGGTTGATGGAAAGAGGTAGTTTACCGGCCACGTTTTTTGTTTTAACAAGGGTATTTTATATGGCAAACGATAAGAGCCGCAAATTCAAACAGAATCAAATAAGTTTTTGCATACAGACCTGAATTGTAGAGTACTCAAGACCTGTTGTTTTTGGTGAAGATCGGTTGAGGGAAAAGGGTAGTTTACCTGTTACATTTTATGTTTTAACAAGGGTATTTTTTATGGCAAACGATAACAGCCGCAAATTCAAACATAAACAAATAATTTTTTGCATACAGCCCTGATTTGTAGAGTTCTCAAGACCTCTTTTTTGGTGAAGATCGGTTGATGGAAAGGGGTAGTTTACCGGCCACGTTTTTGTTTTAACAAAGGTATTTTTTATGGCAAACGATAACAGCCGCAATTTCAAACAGAATCAAATAAGTTTTTGCATACAGCCCTGATTTGTAGAGTACTCAAGACCTGTTGTTTTTGGTGAAGATCGGTTGAGGGAAAGGGGTAGTTTACCGGCCACGTTTTTTGTTTTAACAAAGGTATTTTTTTTGGCAAACGATAACTGCCGCAAATTCAAACATAATCAAATACTTTTTTGCATACAGCCCTGATTTGCAGAGTACTCAAGACCTTTGTTTTTGGTGAAGATCGGTTAAGGGAAAAGGGTAGTTTACATGTAACGTTTTTTTGTAATCAAGGGTAATTTTTTTTCTTGTGTTAAACAATAATAGCCGCAAATTCAAACAGAATCAAATAATGTTTTGCATACAGACCTGAATTGTAGAGTTCTCAGGACCTGTTGGTTTTGGTGAAGATCGGTTAAGGGAAAGGGGTAGTTTACCTGCAACGTTTTATTTTTTAACAAGGGTATTTTATATGGCAAACGATAACAGCCGCAAATTCAAACAGAATCAAATAATTTTTTGCATACAGCCCTAATATGTAGAGTCCTCAAGACGTTTAGTTTTTGGTGAAGATCGGTTAATGGAGAAGGATTGTTTACCGGCAACGTTTTATGTTCGAAAAGGGTATTTTCTATGACAAACGATAAGAGCCGCTAATTCAAACAGAATCAAATAATTGTTTGCATACAGCCCTGATTTGTAGTATTCTCAAGACCTCTTGTTTTTGGTGAAGATCGGTTGTTGGAAAGGGGTAGTTTACCGGCAACGTTTTATGTTTGAAAAGGGTATTTTCTATGGCAAACGATAAGAGCCGCAAATTCAAACAGAATCAAATAAGTTTTTGCATACAGCCCTGATTTGTTGTATTCTCATGACCTCTTGTTTTTGGTGAAGATCGGTTGATGGAAAGGGGTAGTTTACCGGCCACGTTTTTTGTTTTAACAAGGGTATTTTATATGGCAAACGATAAGAGCCGCAAATTCAAACAGAATCAAATAAGTTTATGCATACTGCCCTGATTTGTAGAGTACTCAAGACGTATTGTTTTTGGTGAAGATCGGTTAAGGGAAAGGGATTGTTTACCGGCAACGGTATTTTATCAAGGGTAATTTTTTCTCTGGTAAACGATAATAGCCGTAAATTCAAACATAATCAAATAATGTTTTGCATACAGCCCTGAACAGTAGAGTTCTCAAAACCTGTTGGTTTTGGTGAAGATCGGTTAAGGGAAAGGGGTAGTTTACCTGCAACATTTTATGATTTAACAAGAGTATTTTATATGGCAAAAGATAACAGCCGAAACTTCAAACAGAATCAAATAATTTTTTGCATACATTCCTGATTTGCAGAGTACTCAAGACCTTTTGTTTTTGGTGAAGATCGGTTAAGGGAAAAGGGTAGTTTACATATAACGTTTTTTTATAATCAAGGGTAATTTTTTTTCCTATGGTAAACAATAATAGCCGCAAATTCAAACTGAAACAAATAATGTTTTGCATACAGACCTGAATTGTAGAGTTCTCAAGACCTGTTGGTTTTGGTGAAGATCCGTTAAGGGAATAAGGTAGTTTACCAGCAACGTTTTATGTTTTAACAAGGGTATTTTATATGGCAAACGATAACAGCCGCAAATTCAAACATAATCAAATAATTTTTTGCGTACTGCCTGAATTATAGAGTTCTCAAGACCTATTGTTTTTGATGAAGATCGGTTCAGGGGAACGAGTAGTTTACCGACAACGTTTTATGTTTGAAAAGGGTATTTTTTATGGCATACGATAAGAGCCGCAAATTCAAACAGAATCAAATAAGTTTTTGCATACAGACCTGATTTGTGGAGTACTCAAGACCTGTTGTTTTTGGTGAAGATCGGTTGAGGGAAAAGGGTAGTTTACCTGTTACATTTTATGTTTTAACAAGGGTATTTTTTATGGCAAACGATAATAGCTGCAAATTCAAACATAATCAACTAATTTTTTGCATGCTGCCCTGAATTGTAGAGTTTGAAGACCTATTGATTTTGGTAAAGATAGGTTAAGGGAAAGGGGTAGTTTACCGGCAACATTTTATGTTTTAACAAGGGTATTTTTTATGGCAAACGATAACAGCCGCAAATTCAAACATACACAAATAATTTTTTGCATACAGCCCTGATTTGTAGAGTTCTCAAGACCTCTTTTTTGGTGAAGATCGGTTGATGGAAAGGGGTAGTTTACCGGCCACGTTTTTGTTTTAACAAAGGTATTTTTTATGGCAAACGATAACAGCCGCAATTTCAAACATAATCAAATAAGTTTTTGCATACAGCCCTGATTTGTAGAGTACTCAAGACCTATTGTTTTTGGTGAAGATCGGTTGAGGGAAAGGGGTAGTTTACCGGCCACGTTTTTTGTTTTAACAAAGGTATTTTTTATGGCAAACGATAACTGCCGCAAATTCAAACATAATCAAATACTTTTTTGCATACAGCCCTGATTTGTAGAATACTCAAGACATATTGTTTTTGGTGAAGGTCGGTTAAGGGAAAGGGATTGTTTACATGCAACGGTTTTTTATCAAGGGTAATTTTTTCTATGGTAAACGATAATTGCCGTAAATTCAAACATCATCAAATAATGTTTTGCATACAGCCCTGAACTGTAGAGTTCTCAAAACCTGCTGGTTTTGGTGAAGTTCGGTTAAGGGAATAAGGTAGTTTACCAGCAAAGTTTTATGTTCTAACAAGGGTATTTTATATGGCAAACGATAATAGCCGCAAATTCAAACAGAATCAAATAATTTTTTGCATACAGCCCTAATATGTAGAGTACTCAAGACGTGTTATTTTTGGTGAAGATCGGTTAAGGGAAAAGGGTAGTTTACCTGTAACGTTTTTTTTAATTAAGGGTAATTTGTTTATATGGCAAACAATAACAGCCGCAGATTCAAACATAATCAAATAATTTTTTGCATACTGCCCTGAATTGTAGAGTTCTCAAGACCTATTGATTTTGGTAAAGATCGATTAAGGGAAAGGGGTAGTTTACCAACAACATTTTATGTTTTAACAAGGGCATTTCTTATGGCAAACGATAACAGCCGCAAATTCAAACATAATCAAATAATTTTTTTCATACTTCCTGAATTATAGAGTTCTGAAGACCTATTGTTTTTGGTGAAGATCGGTTAAGGGGAACGGGTAGTTTACCGACAACATTTTATGTTTGAAAAGGGTATTTTATATGGCAAACAATAAGAGCCGCAAATTCAAACAGAATCAAATAATTTTTTGCATACAGCCCTGATTTGTAGAGTACTCAAGACCTCTTGTTTTTGGTGAAGATCGGTTGAGGGAAAGGGTTAGTTTACCAGTATTTTTTTTTTTAATCATAGGTAATTTGTTTTTATGGCAAACAATAACAGCCGCAAATTCAAACACAATCAAATAATATTTTGCATACAGCCCTGAATTGTAGAGTTCTCAAGACTTATTGATTTTGGTAAAGATCGGTCAAGGGAAAGGGGTAGTTTACAGGCAACATTTTATGTTTTAACAAGGGTATTTCATATAACTAACGATAACAGCCGCAATTTCAAACATAATTTAATAATTTTTTGCACACTGCCCTGAATTATAGAGTTCTCAAGCTCTTTTGTTTTTCGTGAAGATCGGTTAAGGGGAGGGGGTAGTTTACCTTCAACGGTTTTTTATCAATGGTAATTTTCTTTCTATGGTAGACAATAATAGCCGCAAATTCAAACAGAATCAAACAACGCTTTGCATACAGACGTAAATTGTATGTCTTGGCCGCAAATTCAAACATAATCAAATAATTTTTTGCATACAGCCCTGATTTGTAGAGTACTCAAGACCTATTGTTTTTGGTGAAGATCGGTTAAGGGAAAGGGATTGTTTACATGCAACGGTTTTTTATCAAGGGTAATTTTACTTCCATACTCCTTAAGGAATGGAAGTATGTTTTCTATGGTAAACGATAATAGCCGTAAATTCAAACATAATCAAATAATTTTTTTCATACTGCCTGAATTATAGTGTTCTCAAGACCTATTGTTTTTGGTGAAGATCGGTTAAGGGGAACGGGTAGTTTAGCGACAACGTTTTATGTTTGAAAAGGGTATTTTCTATGGCAAACGATAAGAGCCGCAAATTCAAACAGAATCAAGTGATTATTTGTATACAGCCCTAAATTGTAGTGATCGCAAGACCTATTGTTTTTGGTGGAGATCGGTTAAGGGAAAGGGGTAGTTTACCAGCAACGTTTTATGTTTTAACAAGGGTATTTTATATGGCAAACGATAACAGCCGCAAATTCAAACATAATCAAATAACTTTTTGCATGCTGCCCTGAATTGTATAGTTCTCAAGACATATTGATTTTGGTGAAGATCGGTTAAGGGGAAAGGGGTAGTTTACCTGCAACGTTTTATGTTTTAACAAGAGTATTTTATATGGCAAACGATAACAGCCGTAACTTCAAACATAATCAAGTGATTATTTGCATACAGCCCTAAATTGTACCGATCTCAAGACCTATTGTTTTTGGCGAAGATCGGTTGAGGTAAAGGGGTAGTTTACCTGCCACGTTTTTTGTTTTAACAAGGGTATTTATTATGGCAAAAGATAACAGCCGCAAATTCAAACATAATCAAATAATTTTTTGCATACAGCCCTGATTTGTAGAGTACTCAAGACCTATTGTTTTTCGTGAAGATCGGTTAAGGGAAAGGGATAGTTTATCTGCAACGGTTTTTTATCAAGGGTAATTTTTTCTATGGTAAACGATAATAGCCGTAAATTCAAACATAATCAAATAATGTTTTGCATACAGCCCTGAACTGTAGAGTTCTCAAAACCTGTTGGTTTTGGTGAAGATCGGTTAAGGGAAAGGGGTAGTTTACCTACAACGTTTTATGTTTTAACAAGAGTATTTTATATGGCAAACGATAACAGCCGCAACTTCAAACAGAATCAAATAATTGTTTGCATACAGTCCTGATTTGCACAGTACTCAAGACCTTTTGTTTTTGGTGAAGATCGGTTAAGGGAAAAGGGTAGTTTACATGTAACGTTTTTTTATAATCGAGGGTAATTTTTTTTCCTGTGTTAAACAATAATAGCCGCATATTCAAACAGTATCAAATAATGTTTTGCATACAGACCTGAATTGTAGAGTTCTCAGGACCTGTTGGTTTTGGTGAAGATCGGTTAAGGGAATAGGGTAGTTACCAGCAACGTTTTATGTTTTAACAAGTGTATTTTATATGGCAAACGATAACAGCCGCAAATTCAAACATAATCAAATAACTTTTTGCATGCTGCCCTGAATTGTAGAGTTCTCAAGACCTATTGATTTTGGTAAAGATCGGTTAAGGGAAAGGGGTGGTTTACCAACAAAATTTTATGTTTTAACAAGGGTATTCCTTATGGCAAACGATAAAAACCGCAAATTCAAACATAATCAAATAATTTTTTTCATACTGCCTGAATTATAGAGTTCTCAAGACCTATTGTTTTTGTTGAAGATCGGTTAAGGCGAACGGGTAGTTTAGCGACGAAGTTTTATGTTTGAAAAGGGTATATTCTATGGCAAACGATAAGAGCCGCAAATTCAAACAGAATCAAGTGATTATTTGCATACAGCCCTAAATTGTAGTGATCGCAAGACCTATTGTTTTTGGTGGAGATCGGTTAAGGGGAAGGGGTAGTTTACCAGCAACGTTTTATGTTTTAACAAGGGTATTTTATATGGCAAACGATAACAGCCGCAAATTCAAACATAATCAAATACCTTTTTGCATGCTGCCCTGAATTGTATAGTTCTCAAAACCTACTGATTTTGGTAAAGATCGGTTAAGGGAAAGGGGTAGTTTACCAACAACATGTTATGTTTTAACAAGGGTATTTCTTATGGCAAACGATAACAGCCACAAATTCAAACATAATCAAATAATTTTTTGCGTACTGCCTGAATTATAGAGTTTTCAAGACCTATTGTTTTTGGTGAAGATCGGTTAAGGGGAAAGGGTAGTTTACCGGCAACGTTTTATGTTTGAAAAGGGTATTTTCTATGACAAACCATAAGAGCCGCTAATTCAAAAAGAATCAAATAATTGTTTGCATACAGCCCTGATTTGTAGTGTTCTCAAGACCTCTTGTTTTTGGTGAAGATCGGTTGATGGAAAGGGTTGTTTACCGGCCACGTTTTTTGTTGTAACTAGGGTATTTTATATGGCAAACGATAAGAGCCGCAAATTCAAACAGAATCAACTAAGTTTTTGCATACAGCCCTGATTTGTAGTGTTCTCAAGACCTCTTGTTTTTGGTGAAGATCGGTTGATGGAAAGGGGTAGTTTACCGGCCACGTTTTTTGTTTTAACAACGGTATTTTCTATGGCAAACGATAAGAGCCGCAAATTCAAACAGAATCAAATAGGTTTTTGCAGACAGCCCTGATTTGTAGAGTACTCAAGACCTATTGTTTTTGGTGAAGATCGGTTAAGGGAAAGGGATTGTTTACGAGCAACTGTTTTTTATCAAGGATAATTTTTTTTCTGGTAAACGATAATAGCCGTAAATTCAAACATAATCAAATAATGTTTTGCATACAGCCCTGAACAATAGAGTTCTCAAAATCTGTTGGTTTTTGTGAAGATCGGTTAAGGGAAAGGGGTAGTTTACCTCCAACGTTTTATGTTTTAACAAGAGTATTTTATAAGGCAAACGATAACAGCCGCAACTTCAAACAGAATCAAATAATTTTTGCATACAGTCCTGATTTGCAGAGTACTCAAGACCTTTGGTTTTTGGTGAAGATCGGTTAAGGGAAAAGGGTAGATTACATGTAACCTTTTTTATAATCAAGGGTAATTTTTTTTCCTATGGTAAACAATAATAGCCGCAAATTCAAACAGAATCAAATAATATTTTGCATACAGACCTGATTTGTAGAGTACTCAAGACCTGTTGTTTTTGGTGAAGATCGGTTGAGGGAAACGGGTAGTTTACCGGCAACGTTTTTTGTTTTAACAAGGGTATTTTCTATGGCAAACGATAAGAGCCGCAAATTCAAACATAATCAAATAATTTTTTGTATACAGCCCTTATTTGTAGAGTACTCAAGACCTTTTGTTTTGGTGAAGATCGGTTAAGGGAAAGGGATAGTTTACCTGCAACGGTTTTTTATCAAGGGTAATTTTTTCTATGGTAAACGATAATAGCCGTAAATTCAAACAAAATCAAATAATGTTTTGCATACTGCCCTGAATTGTAGAGTTCTCAAGACTTATTGATTTTGGTAAAGATCGCTTAAGGGAAAGGGGTAGTTTACAGGCAACATTTTATGTTTTAACAAGGGTATTTCATATAACTAACGATAACAGCCGCAAATTCAAACATAATTTAATAATTTTTTGCACACTGCCCTGAATTATAGAGTTCTCAAGCCCTTTTGTTTTTCGTGATGATCGGTTAAGGGGAGGGGGTAGTTTACCATTAACGGTTTTTTATCAATCGTAATTTTTTTTTCTATGGTAGACAACAATAGCCGCAAATTCAAACAGAATCAAACAATGTTTTGCATACAGACCTGAATTGTATAGTTCTCAAGACCTGTTGTTTTTGGTGAAGATCGGTTGAGGGAAACGGGTAGTTTACCGGCAACGTTTTTTGTTTTAACAAGGGTATTTTCTATGGCAAACGATAAGAGCCGCAAATTCAAACATAATCAAATAATTTTTTGTATACAGCCCTTATTTGTAGAGTACTCAAGACCTTTTGTTTTTGGTGAAGATCGGTTAAGGGAAAGGGGTAGTTTACCAGCAACGTTTTATGTTTTAACAAGGGTATTTTCTATGGCAAACGGTAACAGCCGCAAATTCAAATACAATCAAATAATATTGTGCATACCGCCCTGAAGTATAGAGATCTCAAGACCTGTTGATTTTGGTAAAGGTCGATTAGGGGGAAGGGGTAGTTTACCCGCAAAATTTTATTTGTTAACAAGGGTATTTCTTATGGCAAACGATAACAGCCGCAAATTCAAGCATAAATAAATAATTTTTTGCATACTGCCCTGAATTATAGAGTTCTCAAGACCTATTGTTTTTGGTGAAGATCGGTTAAGGGGAAGGGGTAGTTTACCGGCAACGTTTTATGTTTGAAAAAGGTATTTTCTATGACAAACGATAAGAGCCGCAAATTCAAACAGAATCAAATAAGTCTTTGCATACAGCCCTGATTTGTAGAGTACTCAAGACCTATTGTTTTTGGTGAAGATCGGTTGAGGGAATGGGGTAGTTTACCGGCCACGTTTTTTGTTTTAACAAGGGTATTTAATATGGCAAACGATAACAGCCGCAAATTCAAACATAATCAAATAATTTATTGCATACAGTCCTGATTTGTAGAGTACTCAAGACCTATTGTTTTTGGTGAAGATCGGTTAAGGGAAAGGGATTGTTTACCAGCAAGGTTTTTTTATCAAGTGTAATTTTTTCTATGGTAAACGATAATAGCCGTAAATTCAAACATAATTAAATAATGTTTTGCATACAGCCCTAAACTGTAGAGTTCTCAAAACCTCTTGTTTTTGGTGAAGATCGGTTGATGGAAAGGGGTAGCTTACCGGCCACGTTTTTTGTTTTAACAAGGGTATTTTCTATGGCAAACAATAAGAGCCGGAAATTCAAAAAGAATCAAATAGGTTTTTGCATACAGCCCTAATATGTAGAGTCCTCAAGACGTATTGTTTTTGGTGAAGATCGGTTAAGGGAAAAGGGTAGTTTACATATAACGTTTTTTTTAAATCAAGGGTAATTTGTTTCTATGGCAAACAATAACAGCCGCAAATTCAAACATAATCAAATAATTTTTTGCATACTGCCTGAATTATAGAGTTCTCAAGACCTATTGTATTTGGTGAAGATCGGTTAAGGGAATAGGGTAGTTTACAAGCAACGTTTTATGTTTTAACAAGGGTAGTTTATATGGCAAACGATAACAGCCGCAAATTCAAACATAATCAAATAACTTTTTGCACGCTGCCCTGAATTGTAGAGTTCTCAAGACCTATTCATTTTGGTAAAGATCGGTTAAGGGAAAGGGGTAGTTTACCAACAACATTTTATGTTTTAACAAGGGTATTTCTTATGGCAAACGATAACAGCCGCAAATTCAAACATAATCAAATAATTTTTTTCATACTGCCTGAATTATAGAGTTCTCAAGACCTATTGTTTTTGGTGAAGATCGGTTAAGGGAATAGGGTAGTTTACAAGCAACGTTTTATGTTTTAACAAGGGTATTTTATATGGCAAACGATAACATCCGCAAATTGAAACAGAATCAAATAATTGTTTGCATACAGCCCTGATTTGTAGAGTTCTCAAGACCTCTTGTTTTTGGTGAAGATCGGTTGATGGAAAGGGGTAGTTTACCGGCCACGTTTTTTGTTGTAACAAGGGTATTTTATATGGCAAACGATAAGAGCCGTAAATTCAAACAGAATCAAATAAGTCTTTGCATACAGCCCTGATTTATAGAGTACTCAAGACCTATTGTTTTTGGTGAAGATCGGTTGAGGGAATGGGGTAGTTTACCGGCCACGTTTTTTGTTTTAACAAGGGTATTTAATATGGGAAACGATAACAGCCGCAAATTCAAACATAATCAAATAATTTTTTGCATACAGTCCTGATTTGTAGAGTACTCAAGACCTATTGTTTTTGGTGAAGATCGGTTAAGGGAAAGGGATTGTTTACCTGCAACGGTTTTTTATCAAGGGTAATTTTACTTCCATATTCCTTAAGGAATGGAAGTATGGTGATGGCAAAAAAAATCGTGTTCGAGATTATTGCAGATTCTGATTCTACTACACTCAAAACATGAAAAAACGTGGTTTTCCGAAAAGTGTCTGTGTGTGTCTCTGTCTGTCTGTCTGTGTGTCTGTCTGTCTGTGTGTGTGTCTGTAGATTTTTTTAGTATGGCAAACGCTAACTGCCGCAAATTCAAACAGAATCAAATAATGTTTTGCATACAGTCCTGATTTGCAGAGTACTCGCGACCTGTTGATTTTGGTGAAGATCGGTTAAGGGAAAGGGGTAGTTTACCTGTAACGTTTTATATTTTAACGAGGGTATTTCCTATGGCAAACGATAACAGCCGCAAATTCAAACAGAATCAAATAATGTTTTGCATACAGCCCTGATTGGTAGAGTACTCACGACCTGTTGTTTTTGGTGACGATCGGTTAAGGGGAAGGGGTAGTTTACCTGCAACGTTTTTTTATCAAGCGTATTTTCTATGGCAAACGATAACAGCCGCAAATTCAAACAGAATCAAATAATTTTTTGCATACGTCCCTGAATTGTAGAGGTCTCAATGACTTTCGATTTTGGTGAAGATCGGTTAAGGGGAAGGGGTAGTTTACCAGCAACCTTTTACGTTTTAACAAGAGTAAAGTACTTGGAAATTTATTTAAAATTTTTGAAACAATGGTAATTGTTAAAAATAAAATAATTTTGTTGCCAGGCAATAAAATTATAATTTTTTCATTTTAATTTAATATAATATTTTTCATTTAATACAGCAATAAAAAGGCAGGTAAGACACAGCCTGGCTGTTTGGCTGAAAATGATTTTAAATATAAATCTTAGAATATGGAAGTCATGTATGGTTCTCCATACCGATATTTTTCTATGGTAAACGATAATAGCCGTAAATTCAAACATAATCAAATAATGTTTTGCATACAGCCCTGAACTGTAGAGTTCTCAAATCCCCTTGTTTTTGGTGAAGATCGGTTAAGGGAAAGGGGTAGTTTACCTGCAACGTTTTATTTTTTAACAAGGGTATTTTATATGGCAAACGATAACAGCCGCAAATTCAAACAGAATCAAATAATTTTTTGCATACAGCCCTAATATGTAGAGTCCTCAAGACGTATAGTTTTTGGTGAAGATCGGTTAAGGGAGAAGGGTAGTTTACATATAACGTTTTTTTTTAATCAAGGGTAATTTGTTTCTATGGCAAACAATAACAGCCGCAAATTCAAACATAATCAAATAATTTTTTGCATACTGCCCTGAATTATAGAGTTCTCAAGACCTATTGATTTTGGTAAAGCTCGGTTAAGGGAAAGGGGTGGTTTACCAACAACATTTTATGTTTTAACAAGGGTATTTCTTATGGCAAACGATAAAAGCCGCAAATTCAAACATAATGAAATAATTTTTTTCATACTGCCTGAATTATAGAGTTCTCAAGACCTATTGTTTTTGGTGAAGATCGGTTAAGGGAATAGGGTAGTTTACCAGCAACGTTTTATGTTTTAACAACGGCATTTTCTATGGCAAACGATAACAGCCGCAATTTCAAACAGAATCAAGTGATTATTTGCATACAGCTCTAAATTGTAGTGACCGGAAGACGTATTGTTTTTGGTGGAGATCGGGTACGGGAAAGGGGTAGTTTACCAGCAACGTTTTCTGTTTTAACAAGGGTATTTTATATGGCAAACGATAACAGCCGCAAATTCAAACATAATCAAATAACTTTTTGCATGCTGCACTGAATTGTAGAGTTGTCAAGACCTATTGATTTTGGTAAAGATCGGTTAAGGGAAAGGGGTAGTTTACCAACAACATTTTATGTTTTAACAAGGGTATTCCTTATGGCAAACGATAACAGCCGCAATTTCAATCATAATCAAATAATTTTTTGCGTACTGCCTGAATTATAGAGTTCTCAAGACCTATTGTTTTTGGTGAAGATCGGTTAAGGGGAAAGGGTAGTTTACCGGCAACGTTTTATGTTTGAAAAGGGTATTTTCTATGACAAACGATAAGAGCCGCTAATTCAAACAGAATCAAATAATTGTTTGCATACAGCCCTGATTTGTAGTATTCTCAAGACCTCTTGTTTTTGGTGAAGATCGGTTGATGGAAGGGGTAGTTTACCGGCCACGTTTTTTGTTTTAACAAGGGTATTTTATATGGCAAACGATAAGAGCCGCAAATTCAAACAGAATCAAATAAGTTTATGCATACTGCCCTGATTTGTAGAGTACTCAAGACGTATTGTTTTTGGTGAAGATCGGTTAAGGGAAAGGGATTGTTTACCTGCAACGGTATTTTATCAAGGGTAATTTTTTCTCTGGTAAACGATAATAGCCGTAAATTCAAACATAATCAAATAATGTTTTGCATACAGCCCTGAACAGTAGAGTTCTCAAAACCTGTTGGTTTTGGTGAAGATCGGTTAAGGGAAAGGGGTAGTTTACCTGCAACATTTTATGATTTAACAAGAGTATTTTATATGGCAAAAGATAACAGCTGAAACTTCAAACAGAATCAAATAATTTTTTGCATACATTCCTGATTTGCAGAGTACTCAAGACCTTTTGTTTTTGGTGAAGATCGGTTAAGGGAAAAGGGTAGTTTACATATAACGTTTTTTTATAATCAAGGGTAATTATTTTCCTATGGTAAACAATAATAGCCGCAAATTCAAACTGAAACAAATAATGTTTTGCATACAGACCTGATTTGTAGAGTTCTCAAGACCTCTTTTTTGGTGAAGATCGGTTGATGGAAAGGGGTAGTTTACCGGCCACGTTTTTGTTTTAACAAAGGTATTTTTTATGGCAAACGATAACAGCCGCAATTTCAAACAGAATCAAATAAGTTTTTGCATACAGCCCTGCTATGTAGAGTACTCAAGACCTGTTGTTTTTGGTGAAGATCGGTTGAGGGAAAGGGGTAGTTTACCGGCCACTTTTTTTGTTTTAACAAAGGTATTTTTTTTGGCAAACGATAACTGCCGCAAATTCAAACATAATCAAATACTTTTTTGCATACAGCCCTGATTTGCAGAGTACTCAAGACCTTTTGTTTTTGGTGAAGATCGGTTAAGGGAAAAGGGTAGTTTACATGTAACGTTTTTTTATAATCAAGGGTAATTTTTTTCCTGTGTTAAACAATAATAGCCGCAAATTCAAACAGAATCAAATAATGTTTTGCATACAGACCTGAATTGTAGAGTTCTCAGGACCTGTTGGTTTTGGTGAAGATCGGTTAAGGGAAAGGGGTAGTTTACCTGCAACGTTTTATTTTTTAACAAGGGTATTTTATATGGCAAACGATAACAGCCGCAAATTCAAACAGAATCAAATAATTTTTTGCATACAGCCCTAATATGTAGAGTCCTCAAGACGTATAGTTTTTAGTGAAGATCGGTTAATGGAGAAGGGTAGTTTACATATAACGTTTTTTTTTAATCAAGGGTAATTTGTTTCTATGGCAAACAATAACAGCCGCAAATTCAAACATAATCAAATAATTTTTGCATACCGCCCTGACTTGTAGAGTTCTCAAGACCTATTGATTTTGGTAAAGCTCGGTTAAGGGAAAGGGGTGGTTTACCAACAACATTTTATGTTTTAACAAGGGTATTTCTTATGGCAAACGATAAAAGCCGCAAATTCAAACATAATTAAATAATTTTTTTCATACTGCCCTAAATTGTAGTGATCGGAAGACCTATTGTTTTTGGTGGAGATCGGGTACGGGAAAGGGGTAGTTTACCAGCAACGTTTTCTGTTTTAACAAGGGTATTTTATATGGCAAACGATAACAGCGGCAAATTCAAACATAATCAAATAACTTTTTGCATGCTGCACTGAATTATAGAGTTGTCAAGACCTATTGATTTTGGTAAAGATCGGTTAAGGGAAAGGGGTAGTTTACCAACAACATTTTATGTCGTAACAAGGGTATTCCTTATGGCAAACGATAACAGCCGCAAATTCAAACAGAATCAAATAAGTTTTTGCATACAGACCTGATTTGTAGAGTACTCAAGACCTGTTGTTTTTGGTGAAGATCGGTTGAGGGAAAAGGGTAGTTTACCTGTTACATTTTATGTTTTAACAAGGGTATTTTTTATGGCAAACGATAATAGCTGCAAATTCAAACATAATCAACTAATTTTTTGCATGCTGCCCTGAATTGTAGAGTTTGTAGACCTATTGATTTTGGTAAAGATAGGTTAAGGGAAAGGGGTAGTTTACCGGCAACGTTTTATGTTTGAAAAGGGTATTTTCTATGACAAACGATAAGAGCCGCTAATTCAAACAGAATCAAACAATTGTTTGCATACAGCCCTGATTTGTAGTATTCTCAAGACCTCTTGTTTTTGGTGAAGATCGGTTGATGGAAAGGGGTAGTTTACCGGCAACGTTTTATGTTTGAAAAGGGTATTTTCTATGGCAAACGATAAGAGCCGCAAATTCAAACAGAATCAAATAAGTTTTTGCATACAGCCCTGATTTGTTGTATTCTCAAGACCTCTTGTTTTTGGTGAAGATCGGTTGATGGAAAGGGGTAGTTTACCGGCCACGTTTTTTGTTTTAACAAGGGTATTTTATATGGCAAACGATAAGAGCCGCAAATTCAAACAGAATCAAATAAGTTTATGCATACTGCCCTGATTTGTAGAGTACTCAAGACGTATTGTTTTTGGTGAAGATCGGTTAAGGGAAAGGGATTGTTTACCTGCAACGGTATTTTATCAAGGGTAATTTTTTCTCTGGTAAACGATAATAGCCGTAAATTCAAACATAATCAAATAATGTTTTGCATACAGCCCTGAACAGTAGAGTTCTCAAAACCTGTTGGTTTTGGTGAAGATCGGTTAAGGGAAATGGGTAGTGTTTACCTGCAACATTTTATGATTTAACAAGAGTATTTTATATGGCAAAAGATAACAGCCGAAACTTCAAACAGAATCAAATAATTTTTTGCATACATTCCTGATTTGCAGAGTACTCAAGACCTTTTGTTTTTGGTGAAGATCGGTTAAGGGAAAAGGGTAGTTTACATATAACGTTTTTTTATAATCAAGGGTAATTTTTTTTCCTATGGTAAACAATAATAGCCGCAAATTCAAACTGAAACAAATAATGTTTTGCATACAGACCTGAATTGTAGAGTTCTCAAGACCTGTTGGTTTTGGTGAAGATCCGTTAAGGGAATAAGGTAGTTTACCAGCAACGTTTTATGTTTTAACAAGGGTATTTTATATGGCAAACGATAACAGCCGCAAATTCAAACATAATCAAATAATTGTTTGCGTACTGCCTGAATTATAGAGTTCTCAAGACCTATTGTTTTTGGTGAAGATCGGTTCAGGGGAACGGGTAGTTTACCGACAACGTTTTATGTTTGAAAAGGGTATTTTTTATGGCATACGATAAGAGCCGCAAATTCAAACAGAATCAAATAAGTTTTTGCATACAGACCTGATTTGTAGAGTACTCAAGACCTGTTGTTTTTGGTGAAGATCGGTTGAGGGAAAAGGGTAGTTTACCTGTAACATTTTATGTTTTAACAAGGGTATTTTTTATGGCAAACGATAATAGCTGCAAATTCAAACATAATCAACTAATTTTTTGCATGCTGCCCTGAATTGTAGAGTTTGAAGACCTATTGATTTTGGTAAAGATAGGTTAAGGGAAAGGGGTAGTTTACCGGCAACATTTTATGTTTTAACAAGGGTATTTTTTATGGCAAACGATAACAGCCGCAAATTCAAACATAAACAAATAATTTTTTGCATACAGCCCTGATTTGTAGAGTTCTCAAGACCTCTTTTTTGGTGAAGATCGGTTGATGGAAAGGGGTAGTTTACCGGCCACGTTTTTGTTTTAACAAAGGTATTTTTTATGGCAAACGATAACAGCCGCAATTTCAAACAGAATCAAATAAGTTTTTGCATACAGCCCTGATTTGTAGAGTACTCAAGACCTATTGTTTTTGGTGAAGATCGGTTGAGGGAAAGGGGTAGTTTACCGGCCACGTTTTTTGTTTTAACAAAGGTATTTTTTATGGCAAACGATAACTGCCGCAAATTCAAACATAATCAAATACTTTTTTGCATACAGCCCTGATTTGTAGAATACTCAAGACATATTGTTTTTGGTGAAGGTCGGTTAAGGGAAAGGGATTGTTTACATGCAACGGTTTTTTATCAAGGGTAATTTTTTCTATGGTAAACGATAATAGCCGTAAATTCTAACATCATCAAATAATGTTTTGCATACAGCCCTGAACTGTAGAGTTCTCAAAACCTGTTGGTTTTGGTGAAGATCGGTTAAGGGAAAGGGGTAGTTTACCTGCAACGTTATATGTTTTAACAAGAGTATTTTATATGGCAAACGATAACAGCCGCAACTTCAAACAGAAACAAATAATTGTTTGCATACAGTCCTGATTTGCAGAGTACTCAAGACCTTTTGTTTTTGGTGAAGATCGGTCAAGGGAAAAGGGTAGTTTACATGTAACGTTTTTTTATAATCAAGGGTAATTTTTTTTCTTATGGTAAACAATAATAGCCGCAAATTCAAACAGAATCAAATAATGTTTTGCATACAGACCTGAATTGTAGAGTTCTCAAGACTTGTTGGTTTTGGTGAAGTTCGGTTAAGGGAATAAGGTAGTTTACCAGCAAAGTTTTATGTTTTAACAAGGGTATTTTATATGGCAAACGATAACAGCCGCAAATTCAAACATAATCAAATAATTTTTTGCGTACTGCCTGAATTATAGAGTTCTCAAGACCTATTGTTTTTGGTGAAGATCGGTTAAGGGGAAAGGGTAGTTTACCGGCAACGTTTTATGTTTGAAAAGGGTATTTTCTATGACAAACGATAAGAGCCGCTAATTCAAACAGAATCAAATAATTGTTTGCATACAGGCCTGATTTGTAGTATTCTCAAGACCTCTTGTTTTTGGTGAAGATCGGTTGATGGAAAGGGGTAGTTTACCGGCAACGTTTTATGTTTGAAAAGGGTATTTTCTATGGCAAACGATAAGAGCCGCAAATTCAAACAGAATCAAATAAGTTTTTGCATACAGCCCTGATTTGTTGTATTCTCAAGACCTCTTGTTTTTGGTGAAGATCGGTTGATGGAAAGAGGTAGTTTACCGGCCACGTTTTTTGTTTTAACAAGGGTATTTTATATGGCAAACGATAAGAGCCGCAAATTCAAACAGAATCAAATAAGTTTTTGCATACAGACCTGAATTGTAGAGTACTCAAGACCTGTTGTTTTTGGTGAAGATCGGTTGAGGGAAAAGGGTAGTTTACCTGTTACATTTTATGTTTTAACAAGGGTATTTTTTATGGCAAACGATAACAGCCGCAAATTCAAACATAAACAAATAATTTTTTGCATACAGCCCTGATTTGTAGAGTTCTCAAGACCTCTTTTTTGGTGAAGATCGGTTGATGGAAAGGGGTAGTTTACCGGCCACGTTTTTGTTTTAACAAAGGTATTTTTTATGGCAAACGATAACAGCCGCAATTTCAAACAGAATCAAATAAGTTTTTGCATACAGCCCTGATTTGTAGAGTACTCAAGACCTGTTGTTTTTGGTGAAGATCGGTTGAGGGAAAGGGGTAGTTTACCGGCCACGTTTTTTGTTTTAACAAAGGTATTTTTTTTGGCAAACGATAACTGCCGCAAATTCAAACATAATCAAATACATTTTTGCATACAGCCCTGATTTGCAGAGTACTCAAGACCTTTGTTTTTGGTGAAGATCGGTTAAGGGAAAAGGGTAGTTTACATGTAACGTTTTTTTATAATCAAGGGTAATTTTTTTTTTTGTGTTAAACAATAATAGCCGCAAATTCAAACAGAATCAAATAATGTTTTGCATACAGACCTGAATTGTAGAGTTCTCAGGACCTGTTGGTTTTGGTGAAGATCGGTTAAGGGAAAGGGGTAGTTTACCTGCAACGTTTTATTTTTTAACAAGGGTATTTTATATGGCAAACGATAACAGCCGCAAATTCAAACAGAATCAAATAATTTTTTGCATACAGCCGTAATATGTAGAGTCCTCAAGACGTTTAGTTTTTGGTGAAGATCGGTTAATGGAGAAGGATTGTTTACCGGCAACGTTTTATGTTCGAAAAGGGTATTTTCTATGACAAACGATAAGAGCCGCTAATTCAAACAGAATCAAATAATTGTTTGCATACAGCCCTGATTTGTAGTATTCTCAAGACCTCTTGTTTTTGGTGAAGATCGGTTGATGGAAAGGGGTAGTTTACCGGCAACGTTTTATGTTTGAAAAGGGTATTTTCTATGGCAAACGATAAGAGCCGCAAATTCAAACAGAATCAAATAAGTTTTTGCATACAGCCCTGATTTGTTGTATTCTCATGACCTCTTGTTTTTGGTGAAGATCGGTTGATGGAAAGGGGTAGTTTACCGGCCACGTTTTTTGTTTTAACAAGGGTATTTTATATGGCAAACGATAAGAGCCGCAAATTCAAACAGAATCAAATAAGTTTATGCATACTGCCCTGATTTGTAGAGTACTCAAGACGTATTGTTTTTGGTGAAGATCGGTTAAGGGAAAGGGATTGTTTACCTGCAACGGTATTTTATCAAGGGTAATTTTTTCTCTGGTAAACGATAATAGCCGTAAATTCAAACATAATCAAATAATGTTTTGCATACAGCCCTGAACAGTAGAGTTCTCAAAACGTGTTGGTTTTGGTGAAGATCGGTTAAGGGAAAGGGGTAGTTTACCTGCAACATTTTATGATTTAACAAGAGTATTTTATATGGCAAAAGATAACAGCCGAAACTTCAAACAGAATCAAATAATTTTTTGCATACATTCCTGATTTGCAGAGTACTCAAGACCTTTTGTTTTTGGTGAAGATCGGTTAAGGGAAAAGGGTAGTTTACATATAACGTTTTTTTATAATCAAGGGTAATTTTTTTTCCTATGGTAAACAATAATAGCCGCAAATTCAAACTGAAACAAATAATGTTTTGCATACAGACCTGAATTGTAGAGTTCTCAAGACCTGTTGGTTTTGGTGAAGATCCGTTAAGGGAATAAGGTAGTTTACCAGCAACGTTTTATGTTTTAACAAGGGTATTTTATATGGCAAATGATAACAGCCGCAAATTCAAACATAATCAAATAATTTTTTGCGTACTGCCTGAATTATAGAGTTCTCAAGACCTATTGTTTTTGATGAAGATCGGTTCAGGGGAACGAGTAGTTTACCGACAACGTTTTATGTTTGAAAAGGGTATTTTTTATGGCATACGATAAGAGCCGCAAATTCAAACAGAATCAAATAAGTTTTTGCATACAGACCTGATTTGTGGAGTACTCAAGACCTGTTGTTGTTTACCTGTTACATTTTATGTTTTAACAAGGGTATTTTTTATGGCAAACGATAATAGCTGCAAATTCAAACATAATCAACTAATTTTTTGCATGCTGCCCTGAATTGTAGAGTTTGAAGACCTATTGATTTTGGTAAAGATAGGTTAAGGGAAAGGGGTAGTTTACCGGCAACATTTTATGTTTTAACAAGGGTATTTTTTATGGCAAACGATAACAGCCGCAAATTCAAACATAAACAAATAATTTTTTGCATACAGCCCTGATTTGTAGAGTTCTCAAGACCTCTTTTTTGGTGAAGATCGGTTGATGGAAAGGGGTAGTTTACCGGCCACGTTTTTGTTTTAACAAAGGTATTTTTTATGGCAAACGATAACAGCCGCAATTTCAAACAGAATCAAATAAGTTTTTGCATACAGCCCTGATTTGTAGAGTACTCAAGACCTATTGTTTTTGGTGAAGATCGGTTGAGGGAAAGGGGTAGTTTACCGGCCACGTTTTTTGTTTTAACAAAGGTATTTTTTATGGCAAACGATAACTGCCGCAAATTCAAACATAATCAAATACTTTTTTGCATACAGCCCTGATTTGTAGAATACTCAAGACATATTGTTTTTGGTGAAGGTCGGTTAAGGGAAAGGGATTGTTTACATGCAACGGTTTTTTATCAAGGGTAATTTTTTCTATGGTAAACGATAATTGCCGTAAATTCAAACATCATCAAATAATGTTTTGCATACAGCCCTGAACTGTAGAGTTCTCAAAACCTGCTGGTTTTGGTGAAGTTCGGTTAAGGGAATAAGGTAGTTTACCAGCAAAGTTTTATGTTCTAACAAGGGTATTTTATATGGCAAACGATAATAGCCGCAAATTCAAACAGAATCAAATAATTTTTTGCATACAGCCCTAATATGTAGAGTACTCAAGACGTGTTATTTTTGGTGAAGATCGGTTAAGGGAAAAGGGTAGTTTACCTGTAACGTTTTTTTTTAATTAAGGGTAATTTGTTTATATGGCAAACAATAACAGCCGCAGATTCAAACATAATCAAATAATTTTTTGCATACTGCCCTGAATTGTAGAGTTCTCAAGACCTATTGATTTTGGTAAAGATCGGTTAAGGGAAAGGGGTAGTTTACCAACAACATTTTATGTTTTAACAAGGGCATTTCTTATGGCAAACGATAACAGCCGCAAATTCAAACATAATCAAATAATTTTTTTCATACTTCCTGAATTATAGAGTTCTGAAGACCTATTGTTTTTGGTGAAGATCGGTTAAGGGGAACGGGTAGTTTACCGACAACATTTTATGTTTGAAAAGGGTATTTTATATGGCAAACAATAAGAGCCGCAAATTCAAACAGAATCAAATAGTTTTTTGCATACAGCCCTGATTTGTAGAGTACTCAAGACCTCTTGTTTTTGGTGAAGATCGGTTGAGGGAAAGGGTTAGTTTACCAGTATTTTTTTTTTTAATCATAGGTAATTTGTTTTTATGGCAAACAATAACAGCCGCAAATTCAAACACAATCAAATAATATTTTGCATACAGCCCTGAATTGTAGAGTTCTCAAGACTTATTGATTTTGGTAAAGATCGGTCAAGGGAAAGGGGTAGTTTACAGGCAACATTTTATGTTTTAACAAGGGTATTTCATATAACTAACGATAACAGCCGCAATTTCAAACATAATTTAATAATTTTTTGCACACTGCCCTGAATTATAGAGTTCTCAAGCTCTTTTGTTTTTCGTGAAGATCGGTTAAGGGGAGGGGGTAGTTTACCTTCAACGGTTTTTTATCAATGGTAATTTTCTTTCTATGGTAGACAATAATAGCCGCAAATTCAAACAGAATCAAACAACGCTTTGCATACAGACGTAAATTGTATATCTTGAGCCGCAAATTCAAACATAATCAAATAATTTTTTGCATACAGCCCTGATTTGTAGAGTACTCAAGACCTATTGTTTTTGGTGAAGATCGGTTAAGGGAAAGGGATTGTTTACATGCAACGGTTTTTTATCAAGGGTAATTTTACTTCCATACTCCTTAAGGAATGGAAGTATGTTTTCTATGGTAAACGATAATAGCCGTAAATTCAAACATAATCAAATAATTTTTTTCATACTGCCTGAATTATAGAGTTCTCAAGACCTATTGTTTTTGGTGAAGATCGGTTAAGGGGAACGGGTAGTTTAGCGACAACGTTTTATGTTTGAAAAGGGTATTTTCTATGGCAAACGATAAGAGCCGCAAATTCAAACAGAATCAAGTGATTATTTGTATACAGCCCTAAATTGTAGTGATCGCAAGACCTATTGTTTTTGGTGGAGATCGGTTAAGGGAAAGGGGTAGTTTACCAGCAACGTTTTATGTTTTAACAAGGGTATTTTATATGGCAAACGATAACAGCCGCAAATTCAAACATAATCAAATAACTTTTTGCATGCTGCCCTGAATTGTATAGTTCTCAAGACATATTGATTTTGGTGAAGATCGGTTAAGGTGAAAGGGGTAGTTTACCTGCAACGTTTTATGTTTTAACAAGAGTATTTTATATGGCAACGATAACAGCCGTAACTTCAAACATAATCAAGTGATTATTTGCATACAGCCCTAAATTGTACCGATCTCAAGACCTATTGTTTTTGGTGAAGATCGGTTGAGGTAAAGGGGTAGTTTACCTGCCACGTTTTTTGTTTTAACAAGGGTATTTATTATGGCAAAAGATAACAGCCGCAAATTCAAACATAATCAAATAATTTTTTGCATACAGCCCTGATTTGTAGAGTACTCAAGACCTATTGTTTTTCGTGAAGATCGGTTAAGGGAAAGGGATAGTTTATCTGCAACGGTTTTTTATCAAGGGTAATTTTTTCTATGGTAAACGATAATAGCCGTAAATTCAAACATAATCAAATAATGTTTTGCATACAGCCCTGAACTGTAGAGTTCCCAAAACCTGTTGGTTTTGGTGAAGATCGGTTAAGGGAAAGGGGTAGTTTACCTACAACGTTTTATGTTTTAACAAGAGTATTTTATATGGCAAACGATAACAGCCGCAACTTCAAACAGAATCAAATAATTGTTTGCATACAGTCCTGATTGGCACAGTACTCAAGACCTTTTGTTTTTGGTGAAGATCGGTTAAGGGAAAAGGGTAGTTTACATGTAACGTTTTTTTATAATCAAGGGTAATTTTTTTTCCTGTGTTAAACAATAATAGCCGCAAATTCAAACAGTATCAAATAATGTTTTGCATACCTACAGGTCCTGAATTGTAGAGTTCTCAGGACCTGTTGGTTTTGGTGAAGATCGGTTAAGGGAATAGGGTAGTTACCAGCAACGTTTTATGTTTTAACAAGTGTATTTTATATGGCAAACGATAACAGCCGCAAATTCAAACATAATCAAATAACTTTTTGCATGCTGCCCTGAATTGTAGAGTTCTCAAGACATATTGATTTTGGTAAAGATCGGTTAAGGGAAAGGGGTGGTTTACCAACAAAATTTTATGTTTTAACAAGGGTATTCCTTATGGCAAACGATAAAAACCGCAAATTCAAACATAATCAAATAATTTTTTTCATACTGCCTGAATTATAGAGTTCTCAAGACCTATTGTTTTTGTTGAAGATCGGTTAAGGGGAACGGGTAGTTTAGCGACGAAGTTTTATGTTTGAAAAGGGTATTTTCTATGGCAAACGATAAGAGCCGCAAATTCAAACAGAATCAAGTGATTATTTGCATACAGCCCTAAATTGTAGTGATCGCAAGACCTATTGTTTTTGGTGGAGATCGGTTAAGGGAAAGGGGTAGTTTACCAGCAACGTTTTATGTTTTAACAAGGGTATTTTATATGGCAAACGATAACAGCCGCAAATTCAAACATAATCAAATAACTTTTTGCATGCTGCCCTGAATTGTATAGTTCTCAAAACCTATTGATTTTGGTAAAGATCGGTTAAGGGAAAGGGGTAGTTTACCAACAACATGTTATGTTTTAACAAGGGTATTTCTTGTGGCAAACGATAACAGCCACAAATTCAAACATAATCAAATAATTTTTTGCGTACTGCGTGAATTATAGAGTTTTCAAGACCTATTGTTTTTGGTGAAGATCGGTTAAGGGGAAAGGGTAGTTTACCGGCAACGTTTTATGTTTGAAAAGGGTATTTTCTATGACAAACCATAAGAGCCGCTAATTCAAAAAGAATCAAATAATTGTTTGCATAAGGCCCTGATTTGTAGTGTTCTCAAGACCTCTTGTTTTTGGTGAATATCGGTTGATGGAAAGGGGTAGTTTACCGGCCACGTTTTTTGTTGTAACAAGGGTATTTTATATGGCAAACAATAAGAGCCGCAAATTCAAACAGAATCAAATAAGTTTTTGCATACAGACCTGATTTGTAGTGTTCTCAAGACCTATTGTTTTTGGTGAAGATCGGTTGATGGAAAGGGGTAGTTTACCGGCCACGTTTTTTGTTTTAACAACGGTATTTGCTATGGCAAACGATAAGAGCCGCAAATTCAAACAGAATCAAATAGGTTTTTGCAGACAGCCCTGATTTGTAGAGTACTCAAGACCTATTGTTTTTGGTGAAGATCGGTTAAGGGAAAGGGATAGTTTATCTTCAACGGTTTTTTATCAAGGGTAATTTTTTTTATGGTAAACGATAATAGCCGTAAATTCAAACATAATCAAATAATGTTTTGCATACAGCCCTGAACTGTAGAGTTCTCAAAACCTGTTGGTTTTGGAGAAGATCGGTTAAGGGAAAGGGGTAGTTTACCTACAACGTTTTATGTTTTAACAAGAGTATTTTATATGGCAAACGATAACAGCCGCAACTTCAAACAGAATCAAATAATTGTTTGCATACAGTCCTGATTTGCACAGTACTCAAGACCTTTTGTTTTTGGTGAAGATCGGTTAAGGGAAAAGGGTAGTTTACATGTAACGTTTTTTTATAATCGAGGGTATTTTTTTTTCCTGTGTTAAACAATAATATCCGCAAATTCAAACAGTATCAAATAATGTTTTGCATACAGACCTGAATTGTAGAGTTCTCAGGACCTGTTGGTTTTGGTGAAGATCGGTTAAGGGAATAGGGTAGTTACCAGCAACGTTTTATGTTTTAACAAGTGTATTTTATATGGCAAACGATAACAGCCGCAAATTCAAACATAATCAAATAACTTTTTGCATGCTGCCCTGAATTGTAGAGTTCTCAAGACCTATTGATTTTGGTAAAGATCGGTTAAGGGAAAGGGGTGGTTTACCAACAAAATTTTATGTTTTAACAAGGGTATTCCTTATGGCAAACGATAAAAACCGCAAATTCAAACATAATCAAATAATTTTTTTCATACTGCCTGAATTATAGAGTTCTCAAGACCTATTGTTTTTGTTGAAGATCGGTTAAGGGGAACGGGTAGTTTAGCGACGAAGTTTTATGTTTGAAAAGGGTATATTCTATGGCAAACGATAAGAGCCGCAAATTCAAACAGAATCAAGTGATTATTTGCATACATTCCTGATTTGCAGAGTACTCAAGTCCTTTTGTTTTTGGTGAAGATCGGTTAAGGGAAAAGGGTAGTTTACATATAACGTTTTTTTATAATCAAGGGTAATTATTTTCCTATGGTAAACAATAATAGCCGCAAATTCAAACTGAAACAAATAATGTTTTGCATACAGACCTGATTTGTAGAGTTCTCAAGACCTCTTTTTTGGTGAAGATCGGTTGATGGAAAGGGGTAGTTTACCGGCCACGTTTTTGTTTTAACAAAGGTATTTTTTATGGCAAACGATAACAGCCGCAATTTCAAACAGAATCAAATAAGTTTTTGCATACAGCCCTGCTATGTAGAGTACTCAAGACCTGTTGTTTTTGGTGAAGATCGGTTGAGGGAAAGGGGTAGTTTACCGGCCACGTTTTTTGTTTTAACAAAGGTATTTTTTTTGGCAAACGATAACTGCCGCAAATTCAAACATAATCAAATACTTTTTTGCATACAGCCCTGATTTGCAGAGTACTCAAGACCTTTTGTTTTTGGTGAAGATCGGTTAAGGGAAAAGGGTAGTTTACATGTAACGTTTTTTTATAATCAAGGGTAATTTTTTTCCTGTGTTAAACAATAATAGCCGCAAATTCAAACAGAATCAAATAATGTTTTGCATACAGACCTGAATTGTAGAGTTCTCAGGACCTGTTGGTTTTGGTGAAGATCGGTTAAGGGAAAGGGGTAGTTTACCTGCAACGTTTTATTTTTTAACAAGGGTATTTTATATGGCAAACGATAACAGCCGCAAATTCAAACAGAATCAAATAATTTTTTGCATACAGCCCTAATATGTAGAGTCCTCAAGACGTATAGTTTTTAGTGAAGATCGGTTAATGGAGAAGGGTAGTTTACATATAACGTTTTTTTTTAATCAAGGGTAATTTGTTTCTATGGCAAACAATAACAGCCGCAAATTCAAACATAATCAAATAATTTTTGCATACCGCCCTGACTTGTAGAGTTCTCAAGACCTATTGATTTTGGTAAAGCTCGGTTAAGGGAAAGGGGTGGTTTACCAACAACATTTTATGTTTTAACAAGGGTATTTCTTATGGCAAACGATAAAAGCCGCAAATTCAAACATAATCAAATAATTTTTTTCATACTGCCCTAAATTGTAGTGATCGGAAGACCTATTGTTTTTGGTGGAGATCGGGTACGGGAAAGGGGTAGTTTACCAGCAACGTTTTCTGTTTTAACAAGGGTATTTTATATGGCAAACGATAACAGCCGCAAATTCAAACATAATCAAATAACTTTTTGCATGCTGCACTGAATTATAGAGTTGTCAAGACCTATTGATTTTGGTAAAGATCGGTTAAGGGAAAGGGGTAGTTTACCAACAACATTTTATGTCGTAACAAGGGTATTCCTTATGGCAAACGATAACAGCCGCAAATTCAAACAGAATCAAATAAGTTTTTGCATACAGACCTGATTTGTAGAGTACTCAAGACCTGTTGTTTTTGGTGAAGATCGGTTGAGGGAAAAGGGTAGTTTACCTGTTACATTTTATGTTTTAACAAGGGTATTTTTTATGGCAAACGATAATAGCTGCAAATTCAAACATAATCAACTAATTTTTTGCATGCTGCCCTGAATTGTAGAGTTTGTAGACCTATTGATTTTGGTAAAGATAGGTTAAGGGAAAGGGGTAGTTTACCGGCAACGTTTTATGTTTGAAAAGGGTATTTTCTATGACAAACGATAAGAGCCGCTAATTCAAACAGAATCAAACAATTGTTTGCATACAGCCCTGATTTGTAGTATTCTCAAGACCTCTTGTTTTTGGTGAAGATCGGTTGATGGAAAGGGGTAGTTTACCGGCAACGTTTTATGTTTGAAAAGGGTATTTTCTATGGCAAACGATAAGAGCCGCAAATTCAAACAGAATCAAATAAGTTTTTGCATACAGCCCTGATTTGTTGTATTCTCAAGACCTCTTGTTTTTGGTGAAGATCGGTTGATGGAAAGGGGTAGTTTACCGGCCACGTTTTTTGTTTTAACAAGGGTATTTATTATGGCAAAAGATAACAGCCGCAAATTCAAACATAATCAAATAATTTTTTGCATACAGCCCTGATTTGTAGAGTACTCAAGACCTATTGTTTTTCGTGAAGATCGGTTAAGGGAAAGGGATAGTTTATCTGCAACGGTTTTTTATCAAGGGTAATTTTTTCTATGGTAAACGATAATAGCCGTAAATTCAAACATAATCAAATAATGTTTTGCATACAGCCCTGAACTGTAGAGTTCCCAAAACCTGTTGGTTTTGGTGAAGATCGGTTAAGGGAAAGGGGTAGTTTACCTACAACGTTTTATGTTTTAACAAGAGTATTTTATATGGCAAACGATAACAGCCGCAACTTCAAACAGAATCAAATAATTGTTTGCATACAGTCCTGATTGGCACAGTACTCAAGACCTTTTGTTTTTGGTGAAGATCGGTTAAGGGAAAAGGGTAGTTTACATGTAACGTTTTTTTATAATCAAGGGTAATTTTTTTTCCTGTGTTAAACAATAATAGCCGCAAATTCAAACAGTATCAAATAATGTTTTGCATACCTACAGGTCCTGAATTGTAGAGTTCTCAGGACCTGTTGGTTTTGGTGAAGATCGGTTAAGGGAATAGGGTAGTTACCAGCAACGTTTTATGTTTTAACAAGTGTATTTTATATGGCAAACGATAACAGCCGCAAATTCAAACATAATCAAATAACTTTTTGCATGCTGCCCTGAATTGTAGAGTTCTCAAGACATATTGATTTTGGTAAAGATCGGTTAAGGGAAAGGGGTGGTTTACCAACAAAATTTTATGTTTTAACAAGGGTATTCCTTATGGCAAACGATAAAAACCGCAAATTCAAACATAATCAAATAATTTTTTTCATACTGCCTGAATTATAGAGTTCTCAAGACCTATTGTTTTTGTTGAAGATCGGTTAAGGGGAACGGGTAGTTTAGCGACGAAGTTTTATGTTTGAAAAGGGTATTTTCTATGGCAAACGATAAGAGCCGCAAATTCAAACAGAATCAAGTGATTATTTGCATACAGCCCTAAATTGTAGTGATCGCAAGACCTATTGTTTTTGGTGGAGATCGGTTAAGGGAAAGGGGTAGTTTACCAGCAACGTTTTATGTTTTAACAAGGGTATTTTATATGGCAAACGATAACAGCCGCAAATTCAAACATAATCAAATAACTTTTTGCATGCTGCCCTGAATTGTATAGTTCTCAAAACCTATTGATTTTGGTAAAGATCGGTTAAGGGAAAGGGGTAGTTTACCAACAACATGTTATGTTTTAACAAGGGTATTTCTTGTGGCAAACGATAACAGCCACAAATTCAAACATAATCAAATAATTTTTTGCGTACTGCGTGAATTATAGAGTTTTCAAGACCTATTGTTTTTGGTGAAGATCGGTTAAGGGGAAAGGGTAGTTTACCGGCAACGTTTTATGTTTGAAAAGGGTATTTTCTATGACAAACCATAAGAGCCGCTAATTCAAAAAGAATCAAATAATTGTTTGCATAAGGCCCTGATTTGTAGTGTTCTCAAGACCTCTTGTTTTTGGTGAATATCGGTTGATGGAAAGGGGTAGTTTACCGGCCACGTTTTTTGTTGTAACAAGGGTATTTTATATGGCAAACAATAAGAGCCGCAAATTCAAACAGAATCAAATAAGTTTTTGCATACAGACCTGATTTGTAGTGTTCTCAAGACCTATTGTTTTTGGTGAAGATCGGTTGATGGAAAGGGGTAGTTTACCGGCCACGTTTTTTGTTTTAACAACGGTATTTGCTATGGCAAACGATAAGAGCCGCAAATTCAAACAGAATCAAATAGGTTTTTGCAGACAGCCCTGATTTGTAGAGTACTCAAGACCTATTGTTTTTGGTGAAGATCGGTTAAGGGAAAGGGATAGTTTATCTTCAACGGTTTTTTATCAAGGGTAATTTTTTTTATGGTAAACGATAATAGCCGTAAATTCAAACATAATCAAATAATGTTTTGCATACAGCCCTGAACTGTAGAGTTCTCAAAACCTGTTGGTTTTGGAGAAGATCGGTTAAGGGAAAGGGGTAGTTTACCTACAACGTTTTATGTTTTAACAAGAGTATTTTATATGGCAAACGATAACAGCCGCAACTTCAAACAGAATCAAATAATTGTTTGCATACAGTCCTGATTTGCACAGTACTCAAGACCTTTTGTTTTTGGTGAAGATCGGTTAAGGGAAAAGGGTAGTTTACATGTAACGTTTTTTTATAATCGAGGGTATTTTTTTTTCCTGTGTTAAACAATAATATCCGCAAATTCAAACAGTATCAAATAATGTTTTGCATACAGACCTGAATTGTAGAGTTCTCAGGACCTGTTGGTTTTGGTGAAGATCGGTTAAGGGAATAGGGTAGTTACCAGCAACGTTTTATGTTTTAACAAGTGTATTTTATATGGCAAACGATAACAGCCGCAAATTCAAACATAATCAAATAACTTTTTGCATGCTGCCCTGAATTGTAGAGTTCTCAAGACCTATTGATTTTGGTAAAGATCGGTTAAGGGAAAGGGGTGGTTTACCAACAAAATTTTATGTTTTAACAAGGGTATTCCTTATGGCAAACGATAAAAACCGCAAATTCAAACATAATCAAATAATTTTTTTCATACTGCCTGAATTATAGAGTTCTCAAGACCTATTGTTTTTGTTGAAGATCGGTTAAGGGGAACGGGTAGTTTAGCGACGAAGTTTTATGTTTGAAAAGGGTATATTCTATGGCAAACGATAAGAGCCGCAAATTCAAACAGAATCAAGTGATTATTTGCATACATTCCTGATTTGCAGAGTACTCAAGTCCTTTTGTTTTTGGTGAAGATCGGTTAAGGGAAAAGGGTAGTTTACATATAACGTTTTTTTATAATCAAGGGTAATTATTTTCCTATGGTAAACAATAATAGCCGCAAATTCAAACTGAAACAAATAATGTTTTGCATACAGACCTGATTTGTAGAGTTCTCAAGACCTCTTTTTTGGTGAAGATCGGTTGATGGAAAGGGGTAGTTTACCGGCCACGTTTTTGTTTTAACAAAGGTATTTTTTATGGCAAACGATAACAGCCGCAATTTCAAACAGAATCAAATAAGTTTTTGCATACAGCCCTGCTATGTAGAGTACTCAAGACCTGTTGTTTTTGGTGAAGATCGGTTGAGGGAAAGGGGTAGTTTACCGGCCACGTTTTTTGTTTTAACAAAGGTATTTTTTTTGGCAAACGATAACTGCCGCAAATTCAAACATAATCAAATACTTTTTTGCATACAGCCCTGATTTGCAGAGTACTCAAGACCTTTTGTTTTTGGTGAAGATCGGTTAAGGGAAAAGGGTAGTTTACATGTAACGTTTTTTTATAATCAAGGGTAATTTTTTTCCTGTGTTAAACAATAATAGCCGCAAATTCAAACAGAATCAAATAATGTTTTGCATACAGACCTGAATTGTAGAGTTCTCAGGACCTGTTGGTTTTGGTGAAGATCGGTTAAGGGAAAGGGGTAGTTTACCTGCAACGTTTTATTTTTTAACAAGGGTATTTTATATGGCAAACGATAACAGCCGCAAATTCAAACAGAATCAAATAATTTTTTGCATACAGCCCTAATATGTAGAGTCCTCAAGACGTATAGTTTTTAGTGAAGATCGGTTAATGGAGAAGGGTAGTTTACATATAACGTTTTTTTTTAATCAAGGGTAATTTGTTTCTATGGCAAACAATAACAGCCGCAAATTCAAACATAATCAAATAATTTTTGCATACCGCCCTGACTTGTAGAGTTCTCAAGACCTATTGATTTTGGTAAAGCTCGGTTAAGGGAAAGGGGTGGTTTACCAACAACATTTTATGTTTTAACAAGGGTATTTCTTATGGCAAACGATAAAAGCCGCAAATTCAAACATAATCAAATAATTTTTTTCATACTGCCCTAAATTGTAGTGATCGGAAGACCTATTGTTTTTGGTGGAGATCGGGTACGGGAAAGGGGTAGTTTACCAGCAACGTTTTCTGTTTTAACAAGGGTATTTTATATGGCAAACGATAACAGCCGCAAATTCAAACATAATCAAATAACTTTTTGCATGCTGCACTGAATTATAGAGTTGTCAAGACCTATTGATTTTGGTAAAGATCGGTTAAGGGAAAGGGGTAGTTTACCAACAACATTTTATGTCGTAACAAGGGTATTCCTTATGGCAAACGATAACAGCCGCAAATTCAAACAGAATCAAATAAGTTTTTGCATACAGACCTGATTTGTAGAGTACTCAAGACCTGTTGTTTTTGGTGAAGATCGGTTGAGGGAAAAGGGTAGTTTACCTGTTACATTTTATGTTTTAACAAGGGTATTTTTTATGGCAAACGATAATAGCTGCAAATTCAAACATAATCAACTAATTTTTTGCATGCTGCCCTGAATTGTAGAGTTTGTAGACCTATTGATTTTGGTAAAGATAGGTTAAGGGAAAGGGGTAGTTTACCGGCAACGTTTTATGTTTGAAAAGGGTATTTTCTATGACAAACGATAAGAGCCGCTAATTCAAACAGAATCAAACAATTGTTTGCATACAGCCCTGATTTGTAGTATTCTCAAGACCTCTTGTTTTTGGTGAAGATCGGTTGATGGAAAGGGGTAGTTTACCGGCAACGTTTTATGTTTGAAAAGGGTATTTTCTATGGCAAACGATAAGAGCCGCAAATTCAAACAGAATCAAATAAGTTTTTGCATACAGCCCTGATTTGTTGTATTCTCAAGACCTCTTGTTTTTGGTGAAGATCGGTTGATGGAAAGGGGTAGTTTACCGGCCACGTTTTTTGTTTTAACAAGGGTATTTTATATGGCAAACGATAAGAGCCGCAAATTCAAACAGAATCAAATAAGTTTATGCATACTGCCCTGATTTGTAGAGTACTCAAGACGTATTGTTTTTGGTGAAGATCGGTTAAGGGAAAGGGATTGTTTACCTGCAACGGTATTTTATCAAGGGTAATTTTTTCTCTGGTAAACGATAATAGCCGTAAATTCAAACATAATCAAATAATGTTTTGCATACAGCCCTGAACAGTAGAGTTCTCAAAACCTGTTGGTTTTGGTGAAGATCGGTTAAGGGAAATGGGTAGTGTTTACCTGCAACATTTTATGATTTAACAAGAGTATTTTATATGGCAAAAGATAACAGCCGAAACTTCAAACAGAATCAAATAATTTTTTGCATACATTCCTGATTTGCAGAGTACTCAAGACCTTTTGTTTTTGGTGAAGATCGGTTAAGGGAAAAGGGTAGTTTACATATAACGTTTTTTTATAATCAAGGGTAATTTTTTTTCCTATGGTAAACAATAATAGCCGCAAATTCAAACTGAAACAAATAATGTTTTGCATACAGACCTGAATTGTAGAGTTCTCAAGACCTGTTGGTTTTGGTGAAGATCCGTTAAGGGAATAAGGTAGTTTACCAGCAACGTTTTATGTTTTAACAAGGGTATTTTATATGGCAAACGATAACAGCCGCAAATTCAAACATAATCAAATAGTTGTTTGCGTACTGCCTGAATTATAGAGTTCTCAAGACCTATTGTTTTTGGTGAAGATCGGTTCAGGGGAACGGGTAGTTTACCGACAACGTTTTATGTTTGAAAAGGGTATTTTTTATGGCATACGATAAGAGCCACAAATTCAAACAGAATCAAATAAGTTTTTGCATACAGACCTGATTTGTAGAGTACTCAAGACCTGTTGTTTTTGGTGAAGATCGGTTGAGGGAAAAGGGTAGTTTACCTGTTACATTTTATGTTTTAACAAGGGTATTTTTTATGGCAAACGATAATAGCTGCAAATTCAAACATAATCAACTAATTTTTTGCATGCTGCCCTGAATTCTAGAGTTTGAAGACCTATTGATTTTGGTAAAGATAGGTTAAGGGAAAGGGGTAGTTTACCGGCAACGTTTTATGTTTGAAAAGGGTATTTTCTATGGCAAACGATAAGAGCCGCAAATTCAAACAGAATCAAATAAGTTTTTGCATACAGCCCTGATTTGTTGTATTCTCATGACCTCTTGTTTTTGGTGAAGATCGGTTGATGGAAAGGGGTAGTTTACCGGCCACGTTTTTTGTTTTAACAAGGGTATTTTATATGGCAAACGATAAGAGCCGCAAATTCAAACAGAATCAAATAAGTTTATGCATACTGCCCTGATTTGTAGAGTACTCAAGACGTATTGTTTTTGGTGAAGATCGGTTAAGGGAAAGGGATTGTTTACCTGCAACGGTATTTTATCAAGGGTAATTTTTTCTCTGGTAAACGATAATAGCCGTAAATTCAAACATAATCAAATAATGTTTTGCATACAGCCCTGAACAGTAGAGTTCTCAAAACCTGTTGGTTTTGGTGAAGATCGGTTAAGGGAAAGGGGTAGTTTACCTGCAACATTTTATGATTTAACAAGAGTATTTTATATGGCAAAAGATAACAGCCGAAACTTCAAACAGAATCAAATAATTTTTTGCATACATTCCTGATTTGCAGAGTACTCAAGACCTTTTGTTTTTGGTGAAGATCGGTTAAGGGAAAAGGGTAGTTTACATATAACGTTTTTTTATAATCAAGGGTAATTTTTTTTCCTATGGTAAACAATAATAGCCGCAAATTCAAACTGAAACAAATAATGTTTTGCATACAGACCTGAATTGTAGAGTTCTCAAGACCTGTTGGTTTTGGTGAAGATCCGTTAAGGGAATAAGGTAGTTTACCAGCAACGTTTTATGTTTTAACAAGGGTATTTTATATGGCAAATGATAACAGCCGCAAATTCAAACATAATCAAATAATTTTTTGCGTACTGCCTGAATTATAGAGTTCTCAAGACCTATTGTTTTTGATGAAGATCGGTTCAGGGGAACGAGTAGTTTACCGACAACGTTTTATGTTTGAAAAGGGTATTTTTTATGGCATACGATAAGAGCCGCAAATTCAAACAGAATCAAATAAGTTTTTGCATACAGACCTGATTTGTGGAGTACTCAAGACCTGTAGTTTTTGGTGAAGATCGGTTGAGGGAAAAGGGTAGTTTACCTGTTACATTTTATGTTTTAACAAGGGTATTTTTTATGGCAAACGATAATAGCTGCAAATTCAAACATAATCAACTAATTTTTTGCATGCTGCCCTGAATTGTAGAGTTTGAAGACCTATTGATTTTGGTAAAGATAGGTTAAGGGAAAGGGGTAGTTTACCGGCAACATTTTATGTTTTAACAAGGGTATTTTTTATGGCAAACGATAACAGCCGCAAATTCAAACATAAACAAATAATTTTTTGCATACAGCCCTGATTTGTAGAGTTCTCAAGACCTCTTTTTTGGTGAAGATCGGTTGATGGAAAGGGGTAGTTTACCGGCCACGTTTTTGTTTTAACAAAGGTATTTTTTATGGCAAACGATAACAGCCGCAATTTCAAACAGAATCAAATAAGTTTTTGCATACAGCCCTGATTTGTAGAGTACTCAAGACCTATTGTTTTTGGTGAAGATCGGTTGAGGGAAAGGGGTAGTTTACCGGCCACGTTTTTTGTTTTAACAAAGGTATTTTTTATGGCAAACGATAACTGCCGCAAATTCAAACATAATCAAATACTTTTTTGCATACAGCCCTGATTTGTAGAATACTCAAGACATATTGTTTTTGGTGAAGGTCGGTTAAGGGAAAGGGATTGTTTACATGCAACGGTTTTTTATCAAGGGTAATTTTTTCTATGGTAAACGATAATTGCCGTAAATTCAAACATCATCAAATAATGTTTTGCATACAGCCCTGAACTGTAGAGTTCTCAAAACCTGCTGGTTTTGGTGAAGTTCGGTTAAGGGAATAAGGTAGTTTACCAGCAAAGTTTTATGTTCTAACAAGGGTATTTTATATGGCAAACGATAATAGCCGCAAATTCAAACAGAATCAAATAATTTTTTGCATACAGCCCTAATATGTAGAGTACTCAAGACGTGTTATTTTTGGTGAAGATCGGTTAAGGGAAAAGGGTAGTTTACCTGTAACGTTTTTTTTTAATTAAGGGTAATTTGTTTATATGGCAAACAATAACAGCCGCAGATTCAAACATAATCAAATAATTTTTTGCATACTGCCCTGAATTGTAGAGTTCTCAAGACCTATTGATTTTGGTAAAGATCGGTTAAGGGAAAGGGGTAGTTTACCAACAACATTTTATGTTTTAACAAGGGCATTTCTTATGGCAAACGATAACAGCCGCAAATTCAAACATAATCAAATAATTTTTTTCATACTTCCTGAATTATAGAGTTCTGAAGACCTATTGTTTTTGGTGAAGATCGGTTAAGGGGAACGGGTAGTTTACCGACAACATTTTATGTTTGAAAAGGGTATTTTATATGGCAAACAATAAGAGCCGCAAATTCAAACAGAATCAAATAGTTTTTTGCATACAGCCCTGATTTGTAGAGAACTCAAGACCTCTTGTTTTTGGTGAAGATCGGTTGAGGGAAAGGGTTAGTTTACCAGTTTTTTTTTTTTTAATCATAGGTAATTTGTTTTTATGGCAAACAATAACAGCCGCAAATTCAAACACAATCAAATAATATTTTGCATACAGCCCTGAATTGTAGAGTTCTCAAGACTTATTGATTTTGGTAAAGATCGGTCAAGGGAAAGGGGTAGTTTACAGGCAACATTTTATGTTTTAACAAGGGTATTTCATATAACTAACGATAACAGCCGCAATTTCAAACATAATTTAATAATTTTTTGCACACTGCCCTGAATTATAGAGTTCTCAAGCTCTTTTGTTTTTCGTGAAGATCGGTTAAGGGGAGGGGGTAGTTTACCTTCAACGGTTTTTTATCAATGGTAATTTTCTTTCTATGGTAGACAATAATAGCCGCAAATTCAAACAGAATCAAACAACGCTTTGCATACAGACGTAAATTGTATGTCTTGAGCCGCAAATTCAAACATAATCAAATAATTTTTTGCATACAGCCCTGATTTGTAGAGTACTCAAGACCTATTGTTTTTGGTGAAGATCGGTTAAGGGAAAGGGATTGTTTACATGCAACGGTTTTTTATCAAGGGTAATTTTACTTCCATACTCCTTAAGGAATGGAAGTATGTTTTCTATGGTAAACGATAATAGCCGTAAATTCAAACATAATCAAATAATTTTTTTCATACTGCCTGAATTATAGAGTTCTCAAGACCTATTGTTTTTGGTGAAGATCGGTTAAGGGGAACGGGTAGTTTAGCGACAACGTTTTATGTTTGAAAAGGGTATTTTCTATGGCAAACGATAAGAGCCGCAAATTCAAACAGAATCAAGTGATTATTTGTATACAGCCCTAAATTGTAGTGATCGCAAGACCTATTGTTTTTGGTGGAGATCGGTTAAGGGAAAGGGGTAGTTTACCAGCAACGTTTTATGTTTTAACAAGGGTATTTTATATGGCAAACGATAACAGCCGCAAATTCAAACATAATCAAATAACTTTTTGCATGCTGCCCTGAATTGTATAGTTCTCAAGACATATTGATTTTGGTGAAGATCGGTTAAGGGGAAAGGGGTAGTTTACCTGCAACGTTTTATGTTTTAACAAGAGTATTTTATATGGCAAACGATAACAGCCGTAACTTCAAACATAATCAAGTGATTATTTGCATACAGCCCTAAATTGTACCGATCTCAAGACCTATTGTTTTTGGTGAAGATCGGTTGAGGTAAAGGGGTAGTTTACCGGCCACGTTTTTTGTTTTAACAAGGGTATTTTATATGGCAAACGATAAGAGCCGCAAATTCAAACAGAATCAAATAAGTTTATGCATACTGCCCTGATTTGTAGAGTACTCAAGACGTATTGTTTTTGGTGAAGATCGGTTAAGGGAAAGGGATTGTTTACCTGCAACGGTATTTTATCAAGGGTAATTTTTTCTCTGGTAAACGATAATAGCCGTAAATTCAAACATAATCAAATAATGTTTTGCATACAGCCCTGAACAGTAGAGTTCTCAAAACCTGTTGGTTTTGGTGAAGATCGGTTAAGGGAAATGGGTAGTTTACATATAACGTTTTTTTATAATCAAGGGTAATTTTTTTTCCTATGGTAAACAATAATAGCCGCAAATTCAAACTGAAACAAATAATGTTTTGCATACAGACCTGAATTGTAGAGTTCTCAAGACCTGTTGGTTTTGGTGAAGATCCGTTAAGGGAATAAGGTAGTTTACCAGCAACGTTTTATGTTTTAACAAGGGTATTTTATATGGCAAACGATAACAGCCGCAAATTCAAACATAATCAAATAATTGTTTGCGTACTGCCTGAATTATAGAGTTCTCAAGACCTATTGTTTTTGGTGAAGATCGGTTCAGGGGAACGGGTAGTTTACCGACAACGTTTTATGTTTGAAAAGGGTATTTTTTATGGCATACGATAAGAGCCACAAATTCAAACAGAATCAAATAAGTTTTTGCATACAGACCTGATTTGTAGAGTACTCAAGACCTGTTGTTTTTGGTGAAGATCGGTTGAGGGAAAAGGGTAGTTTACCAGTTACATTTTATGTTTTAACAAGGGTATTTTTTATGGCAAACGATAATAGCTGCAAATTCAAACATAATCAACTAATTTTTTGCATGCTGCCCTGAATTGTAGAGTTTGAAGACCTATTGATTTTGGTAAAGATAGGTTAAGGGAAAGGGGTAGTTTACCGGCAACGTTTTATGTTTGAAAAGGGTATTTTCTATGGCAAACGATAAGAGCCGCAAATTCAAACAGAATCAAATAAGTTTTTGCATACAGCCCTGATTTGTTGTATTCTCATGACCTCTTGTTTTTGGTGAAGATCGGTTGATGGAAAGGGGTAGTTTACCGGCCACGTTTTTTGTTTTAACAAGGGTATTTTATATGGCAAACGATAAGAGCCGCAAATTCAAACAGAATCAAATAAGTTTATGCATACTGCCCTGATTTGTAGAGTACTCAAGACGTATTGTTTTTGGTGAAGATCGGTTAAGGGAAAGGGATTGTTTACCAGCAACGGTATTTTATCAAGGGTAATTTTTTCTCTGGTAAACGATAATAGCCGTAAATTCAAACATAATCAAATAATGTTTTGCATACAGCCCTGAACAGTAGAGTTCTCAAAACCTGTTGGTTTTGGTGAAGATCGGTTAAGGGAAAGGGGTAGTTTACCTGCAACATTTTATGATTTAACAAGAGTATTTTATATGGCAAAAGATAACAGCCGAAACTTCAAACAGAATCAAATAATTTTTTGCATACATTCCTGATTTGCAGAGTACTCAAGACCTTTTGTTTTTGGTGAAGATCGGTTAAGGGAAAAGGGTAGTTTACATATAACGTTTTTTTATAATCAAGGGTAATTTTTTTTCCTATGGTAAACAATAATAGCCGCAAATTCAAACTGAAACAAATAATGTTTTGCATACAGACCTGAATTGTAGAGTTCTCAAGACCTGTTGGTTTTGGTGAAGATCCGTTAAGGGAATAAGGTAGTTTACCAGCAACGTTTTATGTTTTAACAAGGGTATTTTATATGGCAAATGATAACAGCCGCAAATTCAAACATAATCAAATAATTTTTTGCGTACTGCCTGAATTATAGAGTTCTCAAGACCTATTGTTTTTGATGAAGATCGGTTCAGGGGAACGAGTAGTTTACCGACAACGTTTTATGTTTGAAAAGGGTATTTTTTATGGCATACGATAAGAGCCGCAAATTCAAACAGAATCAAATAAGTTTTTGCATACAGACCTGATTTGTGGAGTACTCAAGACCTGTTGTTTTTGGTGAAGATCGGTTGAGGGAAAAGGGTAGTTTACCTGTTACATTTTATGTTTTAACAAGGGTATTTTTTATGGCAAACGATAATAGCTGCAAATTCAAACATAATCAACTAATTTTTTGCATGCTGCCCTGAATTGTAGAGTTTGAAGACCTATTGATTTTGGTAAAGATAGGTTAAGGGAAAGGGGTAGTTTACCGGCAACATTTTATGTTTTAACAAGGGTATTTTTTATGGCAAACGATAACAGCCGCAAATTCAAACATAAACAAATAATTTTTTGCATACAGCCCTGATTTGTAGAGTTCTCAAGACCTCTTTTTTGGTGAAGATCGGTTGATGGAAAGGGGTAGTTTACCGGCCACGTTTTTGTTTTAACAAAGGTATTTTTTATGGCAAACGATAACAGCCGCAATTTCAAACAGAATCAAATAAGTTTTTGCATACAGCCCTGATTTGTAGAGTACTCAAGACCTATTGTTTTTGGTGAAGATCGGTTGAGGGAAAGGGGTAGTTTACCGGCCACGTTTTTTGTTTTAACAAAGGTATTTTTTATGGCAAACGATAACTGCCGCAAATTCAAACATAATCAAATACTTTTTTGCATACAGCCCTGATTTGTAGAATACTCAAGACATATTGTTTTTGGTGAAGGTCGGTTAAGGGAAAGGGATTGTTTACATGCAACGGTTTTTTATCAAGGGTAATTTTTTCTATGGTAAACGATAATTGCCGTAAATTCAAACATCATCAAATAATGTTTTGCATACAGCCCTGAACTGTAGAGTTCTCAAAACCTGCTGGTTTTGGTGAAGTTCGGTTAAGGGAATAAGGTAGTTTACCAGCAAAGTTTTATGTTCTAACAAGGGTATTTTATATGGCAAACGATAATAGCCGCAAATTCAAACAGAATCAAATAATTTTTTGCATACAGCCCTAATATGTAGAGTACTCAAGACGTGTTATTTTTGGTGAAGATCGGTTAAGGGAAAAGGGTAGTTTACCTGTAACGTTTTTTTTTAATTAAGGGTAATTTGTTTATATGGCAAACAATAACAGCCGCAGATTCAAACATAATCAAATAATTTTTTGCATACTGCCCTGAATTGTAGAGTTCTCAAGACCTATTGATTTTGGTAAAGATCGGTTAAGGGAAAGGGGTAGTTTACCAACAACATTTTATGTTTTAACAAGGGCATTTCTTATGGCAAACGATAACAGCCGCAAATTCAAACATAATCAAATAATTTTTTTCATACTTCCTGAATTATAGAGTTCTGAAGACCTATTGTTTTTGGTGAAGATCGGTTAAGGGGAACGGGTAGTTTACCGACAACATTTTATGTTTGAAAAGGGTATTTTATATGGCAAACAATAAGAGCCGCAAATTCAAACAGAATCAAATAGTTTTTTGCATACAGCCCTGATTTGTAGAGTACTCAAGACCTCTTGTTTTTGGTGAAGATCGGTTGAGGGAAAGGGTTAGTTTACCAGTATTTTTTTTTTTAATCATAGGTAATTTGTTTTTATGGCAAACAATAACAGCCGCAAATTCAAACACAATGAAATAATATTTTGCATACAGCCCTGAATTGTAGAGTTCTCAAGACTTATTGATTTTGGTGAAGATCGGTTAAGGGAAAGGGGTAGTTTACAGGCAACATTTTATGTTTTAACAAGGGTATTTCATATAACTAACGATAACAGCCGCAATTTCAAACATAATTTAATAATTTTTTGCACACTGCCCTGAATTATAGAGTTCTCAAGCTCTTTTGTTTTTCGTGAAGATCGGTTAAGGGGAGGGGGTAGTTTACCTTCAACGGTTTTTTATCAATGGTAATTTTCTTTCTATGGTAGACAATAATAGCCGCAAATTCAAACAGAATCAAACAACGCTTTGCATACAGACGTAAATTGTATGTCTTGAGCCGCAAATTCAAACATAATCAAATAATTTTTTGCATACAGCCCTGATTTGTAGAGTACTCAAGACCTATTGTTTTTGGTGAAGATCGGTTAAGGGAAAGGGATTGTTTACATGCAACGGTTTTTTATCAAGGGTAATTTTACTTCCATACTCCTTAAGGAATGGAAGTATGTTTTCTATGGTAAACGATAATAGCCGTAAATTCAAACATAATCAAATAATTTTTTTCATACTGCCTGAATTATAGAGTTCTCAAGACCTATTGTTTTTGGTGAAGATCGGTTAAGGGGAACGGGTAGTTTAGCGACAACGTTTTATGTTTGAAAAGGGTATTTTCTATGGCAAACGATAAGAGCCGCAAATTCAAACAGAATCAAGTGATTATTTGTATACAGCCCTAAATTGTAGTGATCGCAAGACCTATTGTTTTTGGTGGAGATCGGTTAAGGGAAAGGGGTAGTTTACCAGCAACGTTTTATGTTTTAACAAGGGTATTTTATATGGCAAACGATAACAGCCGCAAATTCAAACATAATCAAATAACTTTTTGCATGCTGCCCTGAATTGTATAGTTCTCAAGACATATTGATTTTGGTGAAGATCGGTTAAGGGGAAAGGGGTAGTTTACCTGCAACGTTTTATGTTTTAACAAGAGTATTTTATATGGCAAACGATAACAGCCGTAACTTCAAACATAATCAAGTGATTATTTGCATACAGCCCTAAATTGTACCGATCTCAAGACCTATTGTTTTTGGTGAAGATCGGTTGAGGTAAAGGGGTAGTTTACCTGCCACGTTTTTTGTTTTAACAAGGGTATTTATTATGGCAAAAGATAACAGCCGCAAATTCAAACATAATCAAATAATTTTTTGCATACAGCCCTGATTTGTAGAGTACTCAAGACCTATTGTTTTTCGTGAAGATCGGTTAAGGGAAAGGGATAGTTTATCTGCAACGGTTTTTTATCAAGGGTAATTTTTTCTATGGTAAACGATAATAGCCGTAAATTCAAACATAATCAAATAATGTTTTGCATACAGCCCTGAACTGTAGAGTTCCCAAAACCTGTTGGTTTTGGTGAAGATCGGTTAAGGGAAAGGGGTAGTTTACCTACAACGTTTTATGTTTTAACAAGAGTATTTTATATGGAAAACGATAACAGCCGCAACTTCAAACAGAATCAAATAATTGTTTGCATACAGTCCTGATTGGCACAGTACTCAAGACCTTTTGTTTTTGGTGAAGATCGGTTAAGGGAAAAGGGTAGTTTACATGTAACGTTTTTTTATAATCAAGGGTAATTTTTTTTCCTGTGTTAAACAATAATAGCCGCAAATTCAAACAGTATCAAATAATGTTTTGCATACCTACAGGTCCTGAATTGTAGAGTTCTCAGGACCTGTTGGTTTTGGTGAAGATCGGTTAAGGGAATAGGGTAGTTACCAGCAACGTTTTATGTTTTAACAAGTGTATTTTATATGGCAAACGATAACAGCCGCAAATTCAAACATAATCAAATAACTTTTTGCATGCTGCCCTGAATTGTAGAGTTCTCAAGACCTATTGATTTTGGTAAAGATCGGTTAAGGGAAAGGGGTGGTTTACCAACAAAATTTTATGTTTTAACAAGGGTATTCCTTATGGCAAACGATAAAAACCGCAAATTCAAACATAATCAAATAATTTTTTTCATACTGCCTGAATTATAGAGTTCTCAAGACCTATTGTTTTTGTTGAAGATCGGTTAAGGGGAACGGGTAGTTTAGCGACGAAGTTTTATGTTTGAAAAGGGTATTTTCTATGGCAAACGATAAGAGCCGCAAATTCAAACAGAATCAAGTGATTATTTGCATACAGCCCTAAATTGTAGTGATCGCAAGACCTATTGTTTTTGGTGGAGATCGGTTAAGGGAAAGGGGTAGTTTACCAGCAACGTTTTATGTTTTAACAAGGGTATTTTATATGGCAAACGATAACAGCCGCAAATTCAAACATAATCAAATAACTTTTTGCATGCTGCCCTGAATTGTATAGTTCTCAAAACCTATTGATTTTGGTAAAGATCGGTTAAGGGAAAGGGGTAGTTTACCAACAACATGTTATGTTTTAACAAGGGTATTTCTTATGGCAAACGATAACAGCCACAAATTCAAACATAATCAAATAATTTTTTGCGTACTGCGTGAATTATAGAGTTTTCAAGACCTATTGTTTTTGGTGAAGATCGGTTAAGGGGAAAGGGTAGTTTACCGGCAACGTTTTATGTTTGAAAAGGGTATTTTCTATGACAAACCATAAGAGCCGCTAATTCAAAAAGAATCAAATAATTGTTTGCATACAGCCCTGATTTGTAGTGTTCTCAAGACCTCTTGTTTTTGGTGAATATCGGTTGATGGAAAGGGGTAGTTTACCGGCCACGTTTTTTGTTGTAACAAGGGTATTTTATATGGCAAACGATAAGAGCCGCACATTCAAACAGAATCAAATAAGTTTTTGCATACAGACCTGATTTGTAGTGTTCTCAAGACCTATTGTTTTTGGTGAAGATCGGTTGATGGAAAGGGGTAGTTTACCGGCCACGTTTTTGTTTTAACAACGGTATTTTCTATGGCAAACGATAAGAGCCGCAAATTCAAACAGAATCAAATAGGTTTTTGCAGACAGCCCTGATTTGTAGAGTACTCAAGACCTATTGTTTTTGGTGAAGATCGGTTAAGGGAAAGGGATAGTTTATCTTCAACGGTTTTTTATCAAGGGTAATTTTTTTTATGGTAAACGATAATAGCCGTAAATTCAAACATAATCAAATAATGTTTTGCATACAGCCCTGAACTGTAGAGTTCTCAAAACCTGTTGGTTTTGGTGAAGATCGGTTAAGGGAAAGGGGTAGTTTACCTACAACGTTTTATGTTTTAACAAGAGTATTTTATATGGCAAACGATAACAGCCGCAACTTCAAACAGAATCAAATAATTGTTTGCATACAGTCCTGATTTGCACAGTACTCAAGACCTTTTGTTTTTGGTGAAGATCGGTTAAGGGAAAAGGGTAGTTTACATGTAACGTTTTTTTATAATCGAGGGTATTTTTTTTTCCTGTGTTAAACAATAATAGCCGCAAATTCAAACAGTATCAAATAATGTTTTGCATACAGACCTGAATTGTAGAGTTCTCAGGACCTGTTGGTTTTGGTGAAGATCGGTTAAGGGAATAGGGTAGTTACCAGCAACGTTTTATGTTTTAACAAGTGTATTTTATATGGCAAACGATAACAGCCGCAAATTCAAACATAATCAAATAACTTTTTGCATGCTGCCCTGAATTGTAGAGTTCTCAAGACCTATTGATTTTGGTAAAGATCGGTTAAGGGAAAGGGGTGGTTTACCAACAAAATTTTATGTTTTAACAAGGGTATTCCTTATGGCAAACGATAAAAACCGCAAATTCAAACATAATCAAATAATTTTTTTCATACTGCCTGAATTATAGAGTTCTCAAGACCTATTGTTTTTGTTGAAGATCGGTTAAGGGGAACGGGTAGTTTAGCGACGAAGTTTTATGTTTGAAAAGGGTATATTCTATGGCAAACGATAAGAGCCGCAAATTCAAACAGAATCAAGTGATTATTTGCATACAGCCCTAAATTGTAGTGATCGCAAGACCTATTGTTTTTGGTGGAGATCGGTTAAGGGGAAGGGGTAGTTTACCAGCAACGTTTTATGTTTTAACAAGGGTATTTTATATGGCAAACGATAACAGCCGCAAATTCAAACATAATCAAATACCTTTTTGCATGCTGCCCTGAATTGTATAGTTCTCAAAACCTACTGATTTTGGTAAAGATCGGTTAAGGGAAAGGGGTAGTTTACCAACAACATGTTATGTTTTAACAAGGGTATTTCTTATGGCAAACGATAACAGCCACAAATTCAAACATAATCAAATAATTTTTTGCGTACTGCCTGAATTATAGAGTTTTCAAGACCTATTGTTTTTGGTGAAGATCGGTTAAGGGGAAAGGGTAGTTTACCGGCAACGTTTTATGTTTGAAAAGGGTATTTTCTATGACAAACCATAAGAGCCGCTAATTCAAAAAGAATCAAATAATTGTTTGCATACAGCCCTGATTTGTAGTGTTCTCAAGACCTCTTGTTTTTGGTGAAGATCGGTTGATGGAAAGGGTTGTTTACCGGCCACGTTTTTTGTTGTAACTAGGGTATTTTATATGGCAAACGATAAGAGCCGCAAATTCAAACAGAATCAAATAAGTTTTTGCATACAGCCCTGATTTGTAGTGTTCTCAAGACCTCTTGTTTTTGGTGAAGATCGGTTGATGGAAAGGGGTAGTTTACCGGCCACGTTTTTTGTTTTAACAACGGTATTTTCTATGGCAAACGATAAGAGCCGCAAATTCAAACAGAATCAAATAGGTTTTTGCAGACAGCCCTGATTTGTAGAGTACTCAAGACCTATTGTTTTTGGTGAAGATCGGTTAAGGGAAAGGGATTGTTTACGAGCAACTGTTTTTTATCAAGGATAATTTTTTTTCTGGTAAACGATAATAGCCGTAAATTCAAACATAATCAAATAATGTTTTGCATACAGCCCTGAACAATAGAGTTCTCAAAATCTGTTGGTTTTTGTGAAGATCGGTTAAGGGAAAGGGGTAGTTTACCTGCAACGTTTTATGTTTTAACAATAGTATTTTATAAGGCAAACGATAACAGCCGCAACTTCAAACAGAATCAAATAATTTTTGCATACAGTCCTGATTTGCAGAGTACTCAAGACCTTTGGTTTTTGGTGAAGATCGGTTAAGGGAAAAGGGTAGATTACATGTAACCTTTTTTATAATCAAGGGTAATTTTTTTTCCTATGGTAAACAATAATAGCCGCAAATTCAAACAGAATCAAATAATATTTTGCATACAGACCTGATTTGTAGAGTACTCAAGACCTGTAGTTTTTGGTGAAGATCGGTTGAGGGAAACGGGTAGTTTACCGGCAACGTTTTTTGTTTTAACAAGGGTATTTTCTATGGCAAACGATAAGAGCCGCAAATTCAAACATAATCAAATAATTTTTTGTATACAGCCCTTATTTGTAGAGTACTCAAGACCTTTTGTTTTGGTGAAGATCGGTTAAGGGAAAGGGATAGTTTACCTGCAACGGTTTTTTATCAAGGGTAATTTTTTCTATGGTAAACGATAATAGCCGTAAATTCAAACAAAATCAAATAATGTTTTGCATACTGCCATGAATTGTAGAGTTCTCAAGACTTATTGATTTTGGTAAAGATCGGTTAAGGGAAAGGGGTAGTTTACAGGCAACATTTTATGTTTTAACAAGGGTATTTCATATAACTAACGATAACAGCCGCAAATTCAAACATAATTTAATAATTTTTTGCACACTGCCCTGAATTATAGAGTTCTCAAGCCCTTTTGTTTTTCGTGATGATCGGTTAAGGGGAGGGGGTAGTTTACCATTAACGGTTTTTTATCAATCGTAATTTTTTTTTCTATGGTAGACAACAATAGCCGCAAATTCAAACAGAATCAAACAATGTTTCTCATACAGACCTGAATTGTATAGTTCTCAAGACCTGTTGGTTTTGGTGAAGATCGGTTAAGGGAATAGGGCAGTTTACCGGCAACGTTTTATGTTTTAACAAGGGCATTTTCTATGGCAAACGATAACAGCCGCAAATTAAAACAGAATCAAGTGATTATTTGTATATAGCCCTAAATTGTAGCGGTCTCAAGATCTATTGTTTTTGGTGAAGATCGGTTAAGGGAAAGGGGTAGTTTACCAGCAACGTTTTATGTTTTAACAAGGGTATTTTCTATGGCAAACGATAACAGCCGCAAATTCAAATACAATCAAATAATATTGTGCATACCGCCCTGAAGTATAGAGATCTCAAGACCTGTTGATTTTGGTAAAGGTCGATTAAGGGGAAGGGGTAGTTTACCCGCAAAATTTTATTTGTTAACAAGGGTATTTCTTATGGCAAACGATAACAGCCGCAAATTCAAACATAATCAAATAATTTATTGCATACAGTCCTGATTTGTAGAGTACTCAAGACCTATTGTTTTTGGTGAAGATCGGTTAAGGGAAAGGGATTGTTTACCAGCAAGGTTTTTTTATCAAGTGTAATTTTTTCTATGGTAAACGATAATAGCCGTAAATTCAAACATAATCAAATAATGTTTTGCATACAGCCCTAAACTGTAGAGTTCTCAAAACCTCTTGTTTTTGGTGAAGATCGGTTGATGGAAAGGGGTAGCTTACCGGCCACGTTTTTTGTTTTAACAAGGGTATTTTCTATGGCAAACAATAAGAGCCGGAAATTCAAAAAGAATCAAATAGGTTTTTGCATACAGCCCTAATATGTAGAGTCCTCAAGACGTATTGTTTTTGGTGAAGATCGGTTAAGGGAAAAGGGTAGTTTACATATAACGTTTTTTTTAAATCAAGGGTAATTTGTTTCTATGGCAAACAATAACAGCCGCAAATTCAAACATAATCAAATAATTTTTTGCATACTGCCTGAATTATAGAGTTCTCAAGACCTATTGTATTTGGTGAAGATCGGTTAAGGGAATAGGGTAGTTTACAAGCAACGTTTTATGTTTTAACAAGGGTAGTTTATATGGCAAACGATAACAGCCGCAAATTCAAACATAATCAAATAACTTTTTGCACGCTGCCCTGAATTGTAGAGTTCTCAAGACCTATTCATTTTGGTAAAGATCGGTTAAGGGAAAGGGGTAGTTTACCAACAACATTTTATGTTTTAACAAGGGTATTTCTTATGGCAAACGATAACAGCCGCAAATTCAAACATAATCAAATAATTTTTTTCATACTGCCTGAATTATAGAGTTCTCAAGACCTATTGTTTTTGGTGAAGATCGGTTAAGGGAATAGGGTAGTTTACAAGCAACGTTTTATGTTTTAACAAGGGTATTTTATATGGCAAACGATAACATCCGCAAATTGAAACAGAATCAAATAATTGTTTGCATACAGCCCTGATTTGTAGAGTTCTCAAGACCTCTTGTTTTTGGTGAAGATCGGTTGATGGAAAGGGGTAGTTTACCGGCCACGTTTTTTGTTGTAACAAGGGTATTTTATATGGCAAACGATAAGAGCCGTAAATTCAAACAGAATCAAATAATGTTTTGCATACAGCCCTGATTGGTAGAGTACTCACGACCTGTTGTTTTTGGTGACGATCGGTTAAGGGGAAGGGGTAGTTTACCTGCAACGTTTTTTTATCAAGCGTATTTTCTATGGCAAACGATAACAGCCGCAAATTCAAACAGAATCAAATAATTTTTTGCATACGTCCCTGAATTGTAGAGGTCTCAATGACTTTCGATTTTGGTGAAGATCGGTTAAGGGGAAGGGGTAGTTTACCAGCAACCTTTTACGTTTTAACAAGAGTAAAGTACTTGGAAATTTATTTAAAATTTTTGAAACAATGGTAATTGTTAAAAATAAAATAATTTTGTTGCCAGGCAATAAAATTATAATTTTTTCATTTTAATTTAATATAATATTTTTCATTTAATACAGCAATAAAAAGGCAGGTAAGACACAGCCTGGCTGTTTGGCTGAAAATGATTTTAAATATAAGTCTTAGAATATGGAAGTCATGTATGGTTCTCCATACCGATATTTTTCTATGGTAAACGATAATAGCCGTAAATTCAAACATAATCAAATAATGTTTTGCATACAGCCCTGAACTGTAGAGTTCTCAAATCCCCTTGTTTTTGGTGAAGATCGGTTAAGGGAAAGGGGTAGTTTACCTGCAACGTTTTATTTTTTAACAAGGGTATTTTATATGGCAAACGATAACAGCCGCAAATTCAAACAGAATCAAATAATTTTTTGCATACAGCCCTAATATGTAGAGTCCTCAAGACGTATAGTTTTTGGTGAAGATCGGTTAAGGGAGAAGGGTAGTTTACGTATAACGTTTTTTTTTAATCAAGGGTAATTTGTTTCTATGGCAAACAATAACAGCCGCAAATTCAAACATAATCAAATAATTTTTTGCATACTGCCCTGAATTATAGAGTTCTCAAGACCTATTGATTTTGGTAAAGCTCGGTTAAGGGAAAGGGGTGGTTTACCAACAACATTTTATGTTTTAACAAGGGTATTTCTTATGGCAAACGATAAAAGCCGCAAATTCAAACATAATGAAATAATTTTTTTCATACTGCCTGAATTATAGAGTTCTCAAGACCTATTGTTTTTGGTGAAGATCGGTTAAGGGAATAGGGTAGTTTACCAGCAACGTTTTATGTTTTAACAACGGCATTTTCTATGGCAAACGATAACAGCCGCAATTTCAAACAGAATCAAGTGATTATTTGCATACAGCCCTAAATTGTAGTGACCGGAAGACGTATTGTTTTTGGTGGAGATCGGGTACGGGAAAGGGGTAGTTTACCAGCAACGTTTTCTGTTTTAACAAGGGTATTTTATATGGCAAACGATAACAGCCGCAAATTCAAACATAATCAAATAACTTTTTGCATGCTGCACTGAATTGTAGAGTTGTCAAGACCTATTGATTTTGGTAAAGATCGGTTAAGGGAAAGGGGTAGTTTACCAACAACATTTTATGTTTTAACAAGGGTATTTCTTATGGCAAACGATAACAGCCGCAATTTCAATCATAATCAAATAATTTTTTGCGTACTGCCTGAATTATAGAGTTCTCAAGACCTATTGTTTTTGGTGAAGATCGGTTAAGGGGAAAGGGTAGTTTACCGGCAACGTTTTATGTTTGAAAAGGGTATTTTCTATGACAAACGATAAGAGCCGCTAATTCAAACAGAATCAAATAATTGTTTGCATACAGCCCTGATTTGTAGTATTCTCAAGACCTCTTGTTTTTGGTGAAGATCGGTTGATGGAAGGGGTAGTTTACCGGCCACGTTTTTTGTTTTAACAAGGGTATTTTATATGGCAAACGATAAGAGCCGCAAATTCAAACAGAATCAAATAAGTTTTTGCATACAGCCCTGATTTGTAGTGTTGTCAAGACCTCTTGTTTTTGGTGAAGATCGGTTGATGGAAAGGGGTAGTTTACCGGCCACGTTTTTTGTTTTAACAAGGGTATTTTCTATGGCAAACGATAAGAGCCGCAAATTCAAACAGAATCAAATAAGTTTATGCATACTGCCCTGATTTGTAGAGTACTCAAGACGTATTGTTTTTGGTGAAGATCGGTTAAGGGAAAGGGATTGTTTACCTGCAACGGTATTTTATCAAGGGTAATTTTTTCTCTGGTAAACGATAATAGCCGTAAATTCAAACATAATCAAATAATGTTTTGCATACAGCCCTGAACAGTAGAGTTCTCAAAACCTGTTGGTTTTGGTGAAGATCGGTTAAGGGAAAGGGGTAATTTACCTGCAACATTTTATGATTTAACAAGAGTATTTTATATGGCAAAAGATAACAGCCGAAACTTCAAACAGAATCAAATAATTTTTTGCATACATTCCTGATTTGCAGAGTACTCAAGACCTTTTGTTTTTGGTGAAGATCGGTTAAGGGAAAAGGGTAGTTTACATATAACGTTTTTTTATAATCAAGGGTAATTATTTTCCTATGGTAAACAATAATAGCCGCAAATTCAAACTGAAACAAATAATGTTTTGCATACAGACCTGAATTGTAGAGTTCTCAAGACCTGTTGGTTTTGGTGAAGATCCGTTAAGGGAATAAGGTAGTTTACCAGCAACGTTTTATGTTTTAACAAGGGTATTTTATATGGCAAACGATAACAGCCGCAAATTCAAACATAATCAAATAATTTTTTGCGTACTGCCTGAATTATAGAGTTCTCAAGACCTATTGTTTTTGGTGAAGATCGGTTCAGGGGAACGGGTAGTTTACCGACAACGTTTTATGTTTGAAAAGGGTATTTTTTATGGCATACGATAAGAGCCGCAAATTCAAACAGAATCAAATAAATTTTTGCATACAGACCTGATTTGTTTAGTACTCAAGACCTGTTGTTTTTGGTGAAGATCGGTTGAGGGAAAAGGGTAGTTTACCTGTTACATTTTATGTTTTAACAAGGGAATTTTTTATGGCAAACGATAATAGCTGCAAATTCAAACATAATCAACTAATTTTTTGCATGCTGCCCTGAATTGTAGAGTTTGAAGACCTATTGTTTTTGGTAAAGATAGGTTAAGGGAAAGGGGTAGTTTACTGGCAACATTTTATGTTTTAACAAGGGTATTTTTTATGGCAAACGATAACAGCCGCAAATTCAAACAGAATCAAATAAGTTTTTGCATACAGCCCTGCTATGTAGAGTACTCAAGACCTGTTGTTTTTGGTGAAGATCGGTTGAGGGAAAGGGGTAGTTTACCGGCCACGTTTTTTGTTTTAACAAAGGTATTTTTTTTGGCAAACGATAACTGCCGCAAATTCAAACATAATCAAATACTTTTTTGCATACAGCCCTGATTTGCAGAGTACTCAAGACCTTTTGTTTTTGGTGAAGATCGGTTAAGGGAAAAGGGTTGTTTACATGTAACGTTTTTTTATAATCAAGGGTAATTTTTTTCCTGTGTTAAACAATAATAGCCGCAAATTCAAACAGAATCAAATAATGTTTTGCATACAGCCCTGAATTGCAGAGTTCTCAGGACCTGTTGGTTTTGGTGAAGATCGGTTAAGGGAAAGGGGTAGTTTACCTGCAACGTTTTATTTTTTAACAAGGGTATTTTATATGGCAAACGATAACAGCCGCAAATTCAAACAGAATCAAATAATTTTTTGCATACAGCCCTAATATGTAGAGTCCTCAAGACGTATAGTTTTTAGTGAAGATCGGTTAATGGAGAAGGGTAGTTTACATATAACGTTTTTTTTTAATCAAGGGTAATTTGTTTCTATGGCAAACAATAACAGCCGCAAATTCAAACATAATCAAATAATTTTTGCATACCGCCCTGACTTGTAGAGTTCTCAAGACCTATTGATTTTGGTAAAGCTCGGTTAAGGGAAAGGGGTGGTTTACCAACAACATTTTATGTTTTAACAAGGGTATTTCTTATGGCAAACGATAAAAGCCGCAAATTCAAACATAATCAAATAATTTTTTTCATACTGCCCTAAATTGTAGTGATCGGAAGACCTATTGTTTTTGGTGGAGATCGGGTACGGGAAAGGGGTAGTTTACCAGCAACGTTTTCTGTTTTAACAAGGGTATTTTATATGGCAAACGATAACAGCCGCAAATTCAAACATAATCAAATAACTTTTTGCATGCTGCACTGAATTATAGAGTTGTCAAGACCTATTGATTTTGGTAAAGATCGGTTAAGGGAAAGGGGTAGTTTACCAACAACATTTTATGTCGTAACAACGGTATTCCTTATGGCAAACGATAACAGCCGCAAATTCAAACAGAATCAAATAAGTTTTTGCATACAGACCTGATTTGTAGAGTACTCAAGACCTGTTGTTTTTGGTGAAGATCGGTTGAGGGAAAAGGGTAGTTTACCTGTTACATTTTATGTTTTAACAAGGGTATTTTTTATGGCAAACGATAATAGCTGCAAATTCAAACATAATCAACTAATTTTTTGCATGCTGCCCTGAATTGTAGAGTTTGAAGACCTATTGATTTTGGTAAAGATAGGTTAAGGGAAAGGGGTAGTTTACCGGCAACGTTTTATGTTTGAAAAGGGTATTTTCTATGACAAACGATAAGAGCCGCTAATTCAAACAGAATCAAACAATTGTTTGCATACAGCCCTGATTTGTAGTATTCTCAAGACCTCTTGTTTTTGGTGAAGATCGGTTGATGGAAAGGGGTAGTTTACCGGCAACGTTTTATGTTTGAAAAGGGTATTTTCTATGGCAAACGATAAGAGCCGCAAATTCAAACAGAATCAAATAAGTTTTTTCATACAGCCCTGATTTGTTGTATTCTCAAGACCTCTTGTTTTTGGTGAAGATCGGTTGATGGAAAGGGGTAGTTTACCGGCCACGTTTTTTGTTTTAACAAGGGTATTTTATATGGCAAACGATAAGAGCCGCAAATTCAAACAGAATCAAATAAGTTTATGCATACTGCCCTGATTTGTAGAGTACTCAAGACGTATTGTTTTTGGTGAAGATCGGTTAAGGGAAAGGGATTGTTTACCTGCAACGGTATTTTATCAAGGGTAATTTATTCTCTGGTAAACGATAATAGCCGTAAATTCAAACATAATCAAATAATGTTTTGCATACAGCCCTGAACAGTAGAGTTCTCAAAACCTGTTGGTTTTGGTGAAGATCGGTTAAGGGAAAGGGGTAGTTTACCTGCAACATTTTATGATTTAACAAGAGTATTTTATATGGCAAAAGATAACAGCCGAAACTTCAAACAGAATCAAATAATTTTTTGCATACATTCCTGATTTGCAGAGTACTCAAGACCTTTTGTTTTTGGTGAAGATCGGTTAAGGGAAAAGGGTAGTTTACATATAACGTTTTTTTATAATCAACGGTAATTTTTTTTCCTATGGTAAACAATAATAGCCGCAAATTCAAACTGAAACAAATAATGTTTTGCATACAGACCTGAATTGTAGAGTTCTCAAGACCTGTTGGTTTTGGTGAAGATCCGTTAAGGGAATAAGGTAGTTTACCAGCAACGTTTTATGTTTTAACAAGGGTATTTTATATGGCAAACGATAAGAGCCGCAAATTCAAACAGAATCAAATAAGTTTTTGCATACAGACCTGATTTGTAGAGTACTCAAGACCTGTTGTTTTTGGTGAAGATCGGTTGAGGGAAAAGGGTAGTTTACCTGTTACATTTTATGTTTTAACAAGGGTATTTTTTATGGCAAACGATAATAGCTGCAAATTCAAACATAATCAACTAATTTTTTGCATGCTGCCCTGAATTGTAGAGTTTGAAGACCTATTGATTTTGGTAAAGATAGGTTAAGGGAAAGGGGTAGTTTACCGGCAACATTTTATGTTTTAACAAGGGTATTTTTTATGGCAAACGATAACAGCCGCAAATTCAAACATAAACAAATAATTTTTTGCATACAGCCTTGATTTGTAGAGTTCTCAAGACCTTTTTTTTGCTGAAGATCGGTTGATGGAAAGGGGTAGTTTACCGGCCACGTTTTTGTTTTAACAAAGGTATTTTTTATGGCAAACGATAACAGCCGCAATTTAAAACAGAATCAAATAAGTTTTTGCATACAGCCCTGATTTGTAGAGTACTCAAGACCTGTTGTTTTTGGTGAAGATCGGTTGAGGGAAAGGGGTAGTTTACCGGCCACGTTTTTTGTTTTAACAAAGGTATTTTTTATGGCAAACGATAACTGCCGCAAATTCAAACATAATTAAACACTTTTTTGCATACAGCCCTGATTTGTAGAGTACTCAAGACATATTGTTTTTGGTGAAGGTCGGTTAAGGGAAAGGGATTGTTTACATGCAACGGTTTTTTATCAAGGGTAATTTTTTCTATGGTAAACGATAATAGCCGTAAATTCAAACATCATCAAATAATGTTTTGCATACAGTCCTGATTTGCAGAGTACTCAAGACCTTTTGTTTTTGGTGAAGATCGGTCAAGGGAAAAGGGTAGTTTACATGTAACGTTTTTTTATAATCAAGGGTAATTTTTTTTCTTATGGTAAACAATAATAGCCGCAAATTCAGACAGAATCAAATAATGTTTTGCATACAGACCTGAATTGTAGAGTTCTCAAGACTTGTTGGTTTTGGTGAAGTTCGGTTAAGGGAATAAGGTAGTTTACCAGCAAAGTTTTATGTTTTAACAAGGGTATTTTATATGGCAAACGATAATAGCCGCAAATTCAAACAGAATCAAATAATTTTTCGCATACAGCCCTAATATGTAGAGTACTCAAGACGTGTTATTTTTGGTGAAGATCGGTTAAGGGAAAAGGGTAGTTTACATGTAACGTTTTTTTTTAATTAAGGGTAATTTGTTTATATGGCAAACAATAACAGCCGCAGATTCAAACATAATCAAATAATTTTTTGCATACTGCCGTGAATTGTAGAGTTCTCAAGACCTATTGATTTTGGTAAAGATCGGTTAAGGGAAAGGGGTAGTTTACCAACAACATTTTATGTTTTAACAAGGGTATTTCTTATGGCAAACGATAACAGCCGCAAATTCAAACATAAACAAATAATTTTTTGCATACAGCCTTGATTTGTAGAGTTCTCAAGACCTCTTTTTTGCTGAAGATCGGTTGATGGAAAGGGGTAGTTTACCGGCCACGTTTTTGTTTTAACAAAGGTATTTTTTTATGGCAAACGATAACAGCCGCAATTTAAAACAGAATCAAATAAGTTTTTGCATACAGCCCTGATTTGTAGAGTACTCAAGACCTGTTGTTTTTGGTGAAGATCGGTTGAGGGAAAGGGGTAGTTTACCGGCCACGTTTTTTGTTTTAACAAAGGTATTTTTTATGGCAAACGATAACTGCCGCAAATTCAAACATAATTAAACACTTTTTTGCATACAGCCCTGATTTGTAGAGTACTCAAGACATATTGTTTTTGGTGAAGGTCGGTTAAGGGAAAGGGATTGTTTACATGCAACGGTTTTTTATCAAGGGTAATTTTTTCTATGGTAAACGATAATAGCCGTAAATTCAAACATCATCAAATAATGTTTTGCATACAGTCCTGATTTGCAGAGTACTCAAGACCTTTTGTTTTTCTTGAAGATCGGTCAAGGGAAAAGGGTAGTTTACATGTAACGTTTTTTTATAATCAAGGGTAATTTTTTTTCTTATGGTAAACAATAATAGCCGCAAATTCAAACAGAATCAAATAATGTTTTGCATACAGACCTGAATTGTAGAGTTCTCAAGACTTGTTGGTTTTGGTGAAGTTCGGTTAAGGGAATAAGGTAGTTTACCAGCAAAGTTTTATGTTTTAACAAGGGTATTTTATATGGCAAACGATAATAGCCGCAAATTCAAACAGAATCAAATAATTTTTTGCATACAGCCCTAATATGTAGAGTACTCAAGACGTGTTATTTTTGGTGAAGATCGGTTAAGGGAAAAGGGTAGTTTACATGTAACGTTTTTTTTTAATTAAGGGTAATTTGTTTATATGGCAAACAATAACAGCCGCAGATTCAAACATAATCAAATAATTTTTTGCATACTGCCGTGAATTGTAGAGTTCTCAAGACCTATTGATTTTGGTAAAGATCGGTTAAGGGAAAGGGGTAGTTTACCAACAACATTTTATGTTTTAACAAGGGTATTTCTTATGGCAAACGATAACAGCCGCAAATTCAAACATAATCAAATAATTTTTTTCATACTTCCTGAATTATAGAGTTCTCAAGACCTATTGTTTTTGGTGAAGATCGGTTAAGGGGAACGAGTAGTTTACCGACAACATTTTATGTTTGAAAAGGGTATTTTATATGGGAAACAATAAGAGCCGCAAATTCAAACAGAATCAAATAATTTTTTGCATACAGCCCTGATTTGTAGAGTACTCAAGACCTCTTGTTTTTGGTGAAGATCGGTTAAGGGAATAGGGCAGTTTACCAGCAACGTTTTATGTTTTACCTAGGGCATTTTCTATGGCAAACGATAACAGTCTCAAATTCAAACATAATCAAGTGATTATTTGCATACAGCCCTAAATTGTAGCGATCTCAAGACGTATTGTTTTTGGTGAAGATCGGTTAAGGGAAAGGGGTAGTTTACCACCAACGTTTTATGTTTTAACAAGGGTATTTTATATGGCAAACGATAACAGCCGCAAATTCAAACAGAATCAAATAATTTTTTGCATACAGCCCTAATTAGTAGAGTTCTCAAGACATATTTTTTTTGTTGAAGATCGGTTAAGGGAAAAGGGTAGTTTACCTGTAACTTTTTTTTTTAATCAAGTTTAATTTGTTTCTATGGCAAACAATAACAGCCGCAAATTCAAACACAATCAAATAATATTTTACATACCGCCCTGAAGTATAGAGGTCTCAAAACCTGTTGATTTTGGTAAAGATAGGTTGATGGAAAGGGGTAGTTTACCAACAACATTTTATGTTTTAACAAGGGTTTTTCTTATGGCAAAAGATAACAGCCGCAAATTCAAACATAATCAAATAATTTTTTGCGTACTGCCTGAATTATAGAGTTCTCAAGACCTATTGTTTTTGGTGAAGATCGGTTAAGGGGAAAGGGTAGTTTACCGGCAACGTTTTATGTTTGAAAAGGGTATTTTATATGACAAACGATAAGAGCCGGTAATTCAAACAGAATCAAATAATTGTTTGCATACAGCCCTGATTTGTAGAGTACTCAAGACCTGTTGTTTTTGGTGAAGATCGGTTGAGGGAAAGGGGTAGTTTACCGGCCACGTTTTTTGTTTTAACAAAGGTATTTTTTATGGCAAACGATAACTGCCGCAAATTCAAACATAATTAAACACTTTTTTGCATACAGCCCTGATTTGTAGAGTACTCAAGACATATTGTTTTTGGTGAAGGTCGGTTAAGGGAAAGGGATTGTTTACATGCAACGGTTTTTTATCAAGGGTAATTTTTTCTATGGTAAACGATAATAGCCGTAAATTCAAACATAATCAAATAATGTTTTGCATACAGCCCTGAACAGTAGCGTTCTCAAAACCTGTTGGTTTTGGTGAAGATCGGTTAAGGGAAAGGGGTAGTTTACCAGCAACGTTTTATGTTTTAACAAGGGTATTTTATATGGCAAACGATAACAGCAGCAAATTCAAACATAATCAAATAACTTTTTGCATGCTGCCCTGAATTGTAGAGTTCTCAAGACCTATTGATTTTGGTAAAGATCGGTTAAGGGAAAGGGGTAGTTTACCAACAACATTTTATGTTTTAACAAGGGTATTTCTTATGGCCAACGATAACAGCCGCAAATTCAAACATAATCAAATAATTTTTTGCGTACTGCCTGAATTATAGAGTTCTCAAGACCTATTGTTTTTGGTGAAGATCGGTTCAGGGGAACGGGTAGTTTACCGACAACGTTTTATGTTTGAAAAGGGTATTTTTTATGGCATACGATAAGAGCCGCAAATTCAAACAGAATCAAATAAGTTTTTGCATACAGACCTGATTTGTAGAGTACTCAAGACCTGTTGTTTTTGGTGAAGATCGGTTGAGGGAAAAGGGTAGTTTACCTGTTACATTTTATGTTTTAACAAGGGTATTTTTTATGGCAAACGATAATAGCTGCAAATTCAAACATAATCTACTAATTTTTTGCATGCTGCCCTGAATTGTAGAGTTTGAAGACCTATTGATTTTGGTAAAGATAGGTTAAGGGAAAGGGGTAGTTTACCGGCAACATTTTATGTTTTAACAAGGGTATTTTTTATGGCAAACGATAACAGCCGCAAATTCAAACATAAACAAATAATTTTTTGCATACAGCCCTGATTTGTAGAGTTCTCAAGATCTCTTTTTTGGTGAAGATCGGTTGATGGAAAGGGGTAGTTTACCGGCCACGTTTTTGTTTTAACAAAGGTATTTTTTATGGCAAACGATAACAGCCGCAATTTCAAACAGAATCAAATAAGTTTTTGCATACAGCCCTGATTTGTAGAGTACTCAAGACCTATTGTTTTTGGTGAAGATCGGTTGAGGGAAAGGGGTAGTTTACCGGCCACGTTTTTTGTTTTAACAAAGGTATTTTTTATGGCAAACGATAACTGCCGCAAATTCAAACATAATGAAATACTTTTTAGCATACAGCCCTGATTTTTAGAATACTCAAGACATATTGTTTTTGGTGAAGGTCGGTTAAGGGAAACGGATTGTTTACATGCAACGGTTTTTTATCAAGGGTAATTTTTTCTATGGTAAACGATAATAGCCGTAAATTCAAACATCATCAAATAATGTTTTGCATACAGCCCTGAACTGTAGAGTTCTCAAAACCTGTTGGTTTTGGTGAAGATCGGTTAAGGGAAAGGGGTAGTTTACCTGCAACGTTATATGTTTTAACAAGAGTATTTTATATGGCAAACGATAACAGCCGCAACTTCAAACAGAAACAAATAATTGTTTACATACAGTCCTGATTTGCAGAGTACTCAAGACCTTTTGTTTTTGGTGAAGATCGGTCAAGGGAAAAGGGTAGTTTACATGTAACGTTTTTTTATAATCAAGGGTAATTTTTTTTCTTATGGTAAACAATAATAGCCGCAAATTCAAACAGAATCAAATAATGTTTTGCATACAGCCCTGAATTGTAGAGTTCTCAAGACTTGTTGGTTTTGGTGAAGTTCGGTTAAGGGAATAAGGTAGTTTACCAGCAAAGTTTTATGTTTTAACAAGGGTATTTTATATGGCAAACGATAATAGCCGCAAATTCAAACAGAATCAAATAATTTTTTGCATACAGCCCTAATATGGAGAGTACTCAAGACGTGTTATTTTTGGTGAAGATCGGTCAAGGGAAAAGGGTAGTTTACATGTAACGTTTTTTTATAATCAAGGGTAATTTTTTTTCTTATGGTAAACAATAATAGCCGCAAATTCAAACAGAATCAAATAATGTTTTGCATACAGACCTGAATTGTAGAGTTCTCAAGACTTGTTGGTTTTGGTGAAGTTCGGTTAAGGGAATAAGGTAATTTACCTGCAACATTTTATGATTTAACAAGAGTATTTTATATGGCAAAAGATAACAGCCGAAACTTCAAACAGAATCAAATAATTTTTTGCATACATTCCTGATTTGCAGAGTACTCAAGACCTTTTGTTTTTGGTGAAGATCGGTTAAGGGAAAAGGGTAGTTTACATATAACGTTTTTTTATAATCAAGGGTAATTATTTTCCTATGGTAAACAATAATAGCCGCAAATTCAAACTGAAACAAATAATGTTTTGCATACAGACCTGAATTGTAGAGTTCTCAAGACCTGTTGGTTTTGGTGAAGATCCGTTAAGGGAATAAGGTAGTTTACCAGCAACGTTTTATGTTTTAACAAGGGTATTTTATATGGCAAACGATAACAGCCGCAAATTCAAACATAATCAAATAATTTTTTGCGTACTGCCTGAATTATAGAGTTCTCAAGACCTATTGTTTTTGGTGAAGATCGGTTCAGGGGAACGGGTAGTTTACCGACAACGTTTTATGTTTGAAAAGGGTATTTTTTATGGCATACGATAAGAGCCGCAAATTCAAACAGAATCAAATAAATTTTTGCATACAGACCTGATTTGTACAGTACTCAAGACCTGTTGTTTTTGGTGAAGATCGGTTGAGGGAAAAGGGTAGTTTACCTGTTACATTTTATGTTTTAACAAGGGAATTTTTTATGGCAAACGATAATAGCTGCAAATTCAAACATAATCAACTAATTTTTTGCATGCTGCCCTGAATTGTAGAGTTTGAAGACCTATTGTTTTTGGTAAAGATAGGTTAAGGGAAAGGGGTAGTTTACTGGCAACATTTTATGTTTTAACAAGGGTATTTTTTATGGCAAACGATAACAGCCGCAAATTCAAACAGAATCAAATAAGTTTTTGCATACAGCCCTGCTATGTAGAGTACTCAAGACCTGTTGTTTTTGGTGAAGATCGGTTGAGGGAAAGGGGTAGTTTACCGGCCACGTTTTTTGTTTTAACAAAGGTATTTTTTTTGGCAAACGATAACTGCCGCAAATTCAAACATAATCAAATACTTTTTTGCATACAGCCCTGATTTGCAGAGTACTCAAGACCTTTTGTTTTTGGTGAAGATCGGTTAAGGGAAAAGGGTAGTTTACATGTAACGTTTTTTTATAATCAAGGGTAATTTTTTTCCTGTGTTAAACAATAATAGCCGCAAATTCAAACAGAATCAAATAATGTTTGCATACAGACCTGAATTGCAGAGTTCTCAGGACCTGTTGGTTTTGGTGAAGATCGGTTAAGGGAAAGGGGTAGTTTACCTGCAACGTTTTATTTTTTAACAAGGGTATTTTATATGGCAAACGATAACAGCCGCAAATTCAAACAGAATCAAATAATTTTTTGCATACAGCCCTAATATGTAGAGTCCTCAAGACGTATAGTTTTTAGTGAAGATCGGTTAATGGAGAAGGGTAGTTTACATATAACGTTTTTTTTTAATCAAGGGTAATTTGTTTCTATGGCAAACAATAACAGCCGCAAATTCAAACATAATCAAATAATTTTTGCATACCGCCCTGACTTGTAGAGTTCTCAAGACCTATTGATTTTGGTAAAGCTCGGTTAAGGGAAAGGGGTGGTTTACCAACAACATTTTATGTTTTAACAAGGGTATTTCTTATGGCAAACGATAAAAGCCGCAAATTCAAACATAATCAAATAATTTTTTTCATACTGCCCTAAATTGTAGTGATCGGAAGACCTATTGTTTTTGGTGGAGATCGGGTACGGGAAAGGGGTAGTTTACCAGCAACGTTTTCTGTTTTAACAAGGGTATTTTATATGGCAAACGATAACAGCCGCAAATTCAAACATAATCAAATAACTTTTTGCATGCTGCACTGAATTATAGAGTTGTCAAGACCTATTGATTTTGGTAAAGATCGGTTAAGGGAAAGGGGTAGTTTACCAACAACATTTTATGTCGTAACAACGGTATTCCTTATGGCAAACGATAACAGCCGCAAATTCAAACAGAATCAAATAAGTTTTTGCATACAGACCTGATTTGTAGAGTACTCAAGACCTGTTGTTTTTGGTGAAGATCGGTTGAGGGAAAAGGGTAGTTTACCTGTTACATTTTATGTTTTAACAAGGGTATTTTTTATGGCAAACGATAATAGCTGCAAATTCAAACATAATCAACTAATTTTTTGCATGCTGCCCTGAATTGTAGAGTTTGAAGACCTATTGATTTTGGTAAAGATAGGTTAAGGGAAAGGGGTAGTTTACCGGCAACGTTTTATGTTTGAAAAGGGTATTTTCTATGACAAACGATAAGAGCCGCTAATTCAAACAGAATCAAACAATTGTTTGCATACAGCCCTGATTTGTAGTATTCTCAAGACCTCTTGTTTTTGGTGAAGATCGGTTGATGGAAAGGGGTAGTTTACCGGCAACGTTTTATGTTTGAAAAGGGTATTTTCTATGGCAAACGATAAGAGCCGCAAATTCAAACAGAATCAAATAAGTTTTTTCATACAGCCCTGATTTGTTGTATTCTCAAGACCTCTTGTTTTTGGTGAAGATCGGTTGATGGAAAGGGGTAGTTTACCGGCCACGTTTTTTGTTTTAACAAGGGTATTTTATATGGCAAACGATAAGAGCCGCAAATTCAAACAGAATCAAATAAGTTTATGCATACTGCCCTGATTTGTAGAGTACTCAAGACCTATTGTTTTTGGTGAAGATCGGTTAAGGGAAAGGTATTGTTTACCTGCAACGGTATTTTATCAAGGGTAATTTTTTCTCTGGTAAACGATAATAGCCGTAAATTCAAACATAATCAAATAATGTTTTGCATACAGCCCTGAACAGTAGAGTTCTCAAAACCTGTTGGTTTTGGTGAAGATCGGTTAAGGGAAAGGGGTAGTTTACCTGCAACATTTTATGATTTAACAAGAGTATTTTATATGGCAAAAGATAACAGCCGAAACTTCAAACAGAATCAAATAATTTTTTGCATACATTCCTGATTTGCAGAGTACTCAAGACCTTTTGTTTTTGGTGAAGATCGGTTAAGGGAAAAGGGTAGTTTACATATAACGTTTTTTTATAATCAACGGTAATTTTTTTTCCTATGGTAAACAATAATAGCCGCAAATTCAAACTGAAACAAATAATGTTTTGCATACAGACCTGAATTGTAGAGTTCTCAAGACCTGTTGGTTTTGGTGAAGATCCGTTAAGGGAATAAGGTAGTTTACCAGCAACGTTTTATGTTTTAACAAGGGTATTTTATATGGCAAACGATAAGAGCCGCAAATTCAAACAGAATCAAATAAGTTTTTGCATACAGACCTGATTTGTAGAGTACTCAAGACCTGTTGTTTTTGGTGAAGATCGGTTGAGGGAAAAGGGTAGTTTACCTGTTACATTTTATGTTTTAACAAGGGTATTTTTTATGGCAAACGATAATAGCTGCAAATTCAAACATAATCAACTAATTTTTTGCATGCTGCCCTGAATTGTAGAGTTTGAAGACCTATTGATTTTGGTAAAGATAGGTTAAGGGAAAGGGGTAGTTTACCGGCAACATTTTATGTTTTAACAAGGGTATTTTTTATGGCAAACGATAACAGCCGCAAATTCAAACATAAACAAATAATTTTTTGCATACAGCCTTGATTTGTAGAGTTCTCAAGACCTCTTTTTTGCTGAAGATCGGTTGATGGAAAGGGGTAGTTTACCGGCCACGTTTTTGTTTTAACAAAGGTATTTTTTATGGCAAACGATAACAGCCGCAATTTAAAACAGAATCAAATAAGTTTTTGCATACAGCCCTGATTTGTAGAGTACTCAAGACCTGTTGTTTTTGGTGAAGATCGGTTGAGGGAAAGGGGTAGTTTACCGGCCACGTTTTTTGTTTTAACAAAGGTATTTTTTATGGCAAACGATAACTGCCGCAAATTCAAACATAATTAAACACTTTTTTGCATACAGCCCTGATTTGTAGAGTACTCAAGACATATTGTTTTTGGTGAAGGTCGGTTAAGGGAAAGGGATTGTTTACATGCAACGGTTTTTTATCAAGGGTAATTTTTTCTATGGTAAACGATAATAGCCGTAAATTCAAACATCATCAAATAATGTTTTGCATACAGTCCTGATTTGCAGAGTACTCAAGACCTTTTGTTTTTGGTGAAGATCGGTCAAGGGAAAAGGGTAGTTTACATGTAACGTTTTTTTATAATCAAGGGTAATTTTTTTTCTTATGGTAAACAATAATAGCCGCAAATTCAAACAGAATCAAATAATGTTTTGCATACAGACCTGAATTGTAGAGTTCTCAAGACTTGTTGGTTTTGGTGAAGTTCGGTTAAGGGAATAAGGTAGTTTACCAGCAAAGTTTTATGTTTTAACAAGGGTATTTTATATGGCAAACGATAATAGCCGCAAATTCAAACAGAATCAAATAATTTTTCGCATACAGCCCTAATATGTAGAGTACTCAAGACGTGTTATTTTTGGTGAAGATCGGTTAAGGGAAAAGGGTAGTTTACATGTAACGTTTTTTTTAATTAAGGGTAATTTGTTTATATGGCAAACAATAACAGCCGCAGATTCAAACATAATCAAATAATTTTTTGCATTCTGCCGTGAATTGTAGAGTTCTCAAGACCTATTGATTTTGGTAAAGATCGGTTAAGGGAAAGGGGTAGTTTACCAACAACATTTTATGTTTTAACAAGGGTATTTCTTATGGCAAACGATAACAGCCGCAAATTCAAACATAAACAAATAATTTTTTGCATACAGCCTTGATTTGTAGAGTTCTCAAGACCTCTTTTTTGCTGAAGATCGGTTGATGGAAAGGGGTAGTTTACCGGCCACGTTTTTTGTTTTAACAAAGGTATTTTTTATGGCAAACGATAACTGCCGCAAATTCAAACATAATTAAACACTTTTTTGCATACAGCCCTGATTTGTAGAGTACTCAAGACATATTGTTTTTGGTGAAGGTCGGTTAAGGGAAAGGGATTGTTTACATGCAACGGTTTTTTATCAAGGGTAATTTTTTCTATGGTAAACGATAATAGCCGTAAATTCAAACATCATCAAATAATGTTTTGCATACAGTCCTGATTTGCAGAGTACTCAAGACCTTTTGTTTTTGGTGAAGATCGGTCAAGGGAAAAGGGTAGTTTACATGTAACGTTTTTTTATAATCAAGGGTAATTTTTTTTCTTATGGTAAACAATAATAGCCGCAAATTCAAACAGAATCAAATAATGTTTTGCATACAGACCTGAATTGTAGAGTTCTCAAGACTTGTTGGTTTTGGTGAAGTTCGGTTAAGGGAATAAGGTAGATTACCAGCAAAGTTTTATGCTTTAACAAGGGTATTTTATATGGCAAACGATAATAGCCGCAAATTCAAACAGAATCAAATAATTTTTTGCATACAGCCCTAATATGTAGAGTACTCAAGACGTGTTATTTTTGGTGAAGATCGGTTAAGGGAAAAGGGTAGTTTACATGTAACGTTTTTTTTTAATTAAGGGTAATTTGTTTATATGGCAAACAATAACAGCCGCAGATTCAAACATAATCAAATAATTTTTTGCATACTGCCGTGAATTGTAGAGTTCTCAAGACCTATTGATTTTGGTAAAGATCGGTTAAGGGAAAGGGGTAGTTTACCAACAACATTTTATGTTTTAACAAGGGTATTTCTTATGGCAAACGATAACAGCCGCAAATTCAAACATAATCAAATAATTTTTTTCATACTTCCTGAATTATAGAGTTCTCAAGACCTATTGTTTTTGGTGAAGATCGGTTAAGGGGAACGAGTAGTTTACCGACAACATTTTATGTTTGAAAAGGGTATTTTATATGGGAAACAATAAGAGCCGCAAATTCAAACAGAATCAAATAATTTTTTGCATACAGCCCTGATTTGTAGAGTACTCAAGACCTCTTGTTTTTGGTGAAGATCGGTTAAGGGAATAGGGCAGTTTACCGGCAACGTTTTATGTTTTACCTAGGGCATTTTCTATGGCAAACGATAACAGTCTCAAATTCAAACATAATCAAGTGATTATTTGCATACAGCCCTAAATTGTAGCGATCTCAAGACGTATTGTTTTTGGTGAAGATCGGTTAAGGGAAAGGGGTAGTTTACCACCAACGTTTTATGTTTTAACAAGGGTATTTTATATGGCAAACTATAACAGCCGCAAATTCAAACAGAATCAAATAATTTTTTGCATACAGCCCTAATTAGTAGAGTTCTCAAGACATATTTTTTTTGTTGAAGATCGGTTAAGGGAAAAGGGTAGTTTACCTGTAACTTTTTTTTTTAATCAAGTTTAATTTGTTTCTATGGCAAACAATAACAGCCGCAAATTCAAACACAATCAAATAATATTTTACATACCGCCCTGAAGTATAGAGGTCTCAAAACCTGTTGATTTTGGTAAAGATAGGTTGATGGAAAGGGGTAGTTTACCAACAACATTTTATGTTTTAACAAGGGTTTTTCTTATGGCAAAAGATAACAGCCGCAAATTCAAACATAATCAAATAATTTTTTGCGTACTGCCTGAATTATAGAGTTCTCAAGACCTATTGTTTTTGGTGAAGATCGGTTAAGGGGAAAGGGTAGTTTACCGGCAACGTTTTATGTTTGAAAAGGGTATTTTATATGACAAACGATAAGAGCCGGTAATTCAAACAGAATCAAATAATTGTTTGCATACAGCCCTGATTTGTAGAGTACTCAAGACCTGTTGTTTTTGGTGAAGATCGGTTGAGGGAAAGGGGTAGTTTACCGGCCACGTTTTTTGTTTTAACAAAGGTATTTTTTATGGCAAACGATAACTGCCGCAAATTCAAACATAATTAAACACTTTTTTGCATACAGCCCTGATTTGTAGAGTACTCAAGACATATTGTTTTTGGTGAAGGTCGGTTAAGGGAAAGGGATTGTTTACATGCAACGGTTTTTTATCAAGGGTAATTTTTTCTATGGTAAACGATAATAGCCGTAAATTCAAACATAATCAAATAATGTTTTGCATACAGCCCTGAACAGTAGCGTTCTCAAAACCTGTTGGTTTTGGTGAAGATCGGTTAAGGGAAAGGGGTAGTTTACCAGCAACGTTTTATGTTTTAACAAGGGTATTTTATATGGCAAACGATAACAGCAGCAAATTCAAACATAATCAAATAACTTTTTGCATGCTGCCCTGAATTGTAGAGTTCTCAAGACCTATTGATTTTGGTAAAGATCGGTTAAGGGAAAGGGGTAGTTTACCAACAACATTTTATGTTTTAACAAGGGTATTTCTTATGGCCAACGATAACAGCCGCAAATTCAAACATAATCAAATAATTTTTTGCGTACTGCCTGAATTATAGAGTTCTCAAGACCTATTGTTTTTGGTGAAGATCGGTTCAGGGGAACGGGTAGTTTACCGACAACGTTTTATGTTTGAAAAGGGTATTTTTTATGGCATACGATAAGAGCCGCAAATTCAAACAGAATCAAATAAGTTTTTGCATACAGACCTGATTTGTAGAGTACTCAAGACCTGTTGTTTTTGGTGAAGATCGGTTGAGGGAAAAGGGTAGTTTACCTGTTACATTTTATGTTTTAACAAGGGTATTTTTTATGGCAAACGATAATAGCTGCAAATTCAAACATAATCTACTAATTTTTTGCATGCTGCCCTGAATTGTAGAGTTTGAAGACCTATTGATTTTGGTAAAGATAGGTTAAGGGAAAGGGGTAGTTTACCGGCAACATTTTATGTTTTAACAAGGGTATTTTTTATGGCAAACGATAACAGCCGCAAATTCAAACATAAACAAATAATTTTTTGCATACAGCCCTGATTTGTAGAGTTCTCAAGATCTCTTTTTTGGTGAAGATCGGTTGATGGAAAGGGGTAGTTTACCGGCCACGTTTTTGTTTTAACAAAGGTATTTTTTATGGCAAACGATAACAGCCGCAATTTCAAACAGAATCAAATAAGTTTTTGCATACAGCCCTGATTTGTAGAGTACTCAAGACCTATTGTTTTTGGTGAAGATCGGTTGAGGGAAAGGGGTAGTTTACCGGCCACGTTTTTTGTTTTAACAAAGGTATTTTTTATGGCAAACGATAACTGCCGCAAATTCAAACATAATGAAATACTTTTTAGCATACAGCCCTGATTTTTAGAATACTCAAGACATATTGTTTTTGGTGAAGGTCGGTTAAGGGAAACGGATTGTTTACATGCAACGGTTTTTTATCAAGGGTAATTTTTTCTATGGTAAACGATAATAGCCGTAAATTCAAACATCATCAAATAATGTTTTGCATACAGCCCTGAACTGTAGAGTTCTCAAAACCTGTTGGTTTTGGTGAAGATCGGTTAAGGGAAAGGGGTAGTTTACCTGCAACGTTATATGTTTTAACAAGAGTATTTTATATGGCAAACGATAACAGCCGCAACTTCAAACAGAAACAAATAATTGTTTACATACAGTCCTGATTTGCAGAGTACTCAAGACCTTTTGTTTTTGGTGAAGATCGGTCAAGGGAAAAGGGTAGTTTACATGTAACGTTTTTTTATAATCAAGGGTAATTTTTTTTCTTATGGTAAACAATAATAGCCGCAAATTCAAACAGAATCAAATAATGTTTTGCATACAGCCCTGAATTGTAGAGTTCTCAAGACTTGTTGGTTTTGGTGAAGTTCGGTTAAGGGAATAAGGTAGTTTACCAGCAAAGTTTTATGTTTTAACAAGGGTATTTTATATGGCAAACGATAATAGCCGCAAATTCAAACAGAATCAAATAATTTTTTGCATACAGCCCTAATATGGAGAGTACTCAAGACGTGTTATTTTTGGTGAAGATCGGTCAAGGGAAAAGGGTAGTTTACATGTAACGTTTTTTTATAATCAAGGGTAATTTTTTTTCTTATGGTAAACAATAATAGCCGCAAATTCAAACAGAATCAAATAATGTTTTGCATACAGACCTGAATTGTAGAGTTCTCAAGACTTGTTGGTTTTGGTGAAGTTCGGTTAAGGGAATAAGGTAATTTACCTGCAACATTTTATGATTTAACAAGAGTATTTTATATGGCAAAAGATAACAGCCGAAACTTCAAACAGAATCAAATAATTTTTTGCATACATTCCTGATTTGCAGAGTACTCAAGACCTTTTGTTTTTGGTGAAGATCGGTTAAGGGAAAAGGGTAGTTTACATATAACGTTTTTTTATAATCAAGGGTAATTATTTTCCTATGGTAAACAATAATAGCCGCAAATTCAAACTGAAACAAATAATGTTTTGCATACAGACCTGAATTGTAGAGTTCTCAAGACCTGTTGGTTTTGGTGAAGATCCGTTAAGGGAATAAGGTAGTTTACCAGCAACGTTTTATGTTTTAACAAGGGTATTTTATATGGCAAACGATAACAGCCGCAAATTCAAACATAATCAAATAATTTTTTGCGTACTGCCTGAATTATAGAGTTCTCAAGACCTATTGTTTTTGGTGAAGATCGGTTCAGGGGAACGGGTAGTTTACCGACAACGTTTTATGTTTGAAAAGGGTATTTTTTATGGCATACGATAAGAGCCGCAAATTCAAACAGAATCAAATAAATTTTTGCATACAGACCTGATTTGTACAGTACTCAAGACCTGTTGTTTTTGGTGAAGATCGGTTGAGGGAAAAGGGTAGTTTACCTGTTACATTTTATGTTTTAACAAGGGAATTTTTTATGGCAAACGATAATAGCTGCAAATTCAAACATAATCAACTAATTTTTTGCATGCTGCCCTGAATTGTAGAGTTTGAAGACCTATTGTTTTTGGTAAAGATAGGTTAAGGGAAAGGGGTAGTTTACTGGCAACATTTTATGTTTTAACAAGGGTATTTTTTATGGCAAACGATAACAGCCGCAAATTCAAACAGAATCAAATAAGTTTTTGCATACAGCCCTGCTATGTAGAGTACTCAAGACCTGTTGTTTTTGGTGAAGATCGGTTGAGGGAAAGGGGTAGTTTACCGGCCACGTTTTTTGTTTTAACAAAGGTATTTTTTTTGGCAAACGATAACTGCCGCAAATTCAAACATAATCAAATACTTTTTTGCATACAGCCCTGATTTGCAGAGTACTCAAGACCTTTTGTTTTTGGTGAAGATCGGTTAAGGGAAAAGGGTAGTTTACATGTAACGTTTTTTTATAATCAAGGGTAATTTTTTTCCTGTGTTAAACAATAATAGCCGCAAATTCAAACAGAATCAAATAATGTTTGCATACAGACCTGAATTGCAGAGTTCTCAGGACCTGTTGGTTTTGGTGAAGATCGGTTAAGGGAAAGGGGTAGTTTACCTGCAACGTTTTATTTTTTAACAAGGGTATTTTATATGGCAAACGATAACAGCCGCAAATTCAAACAGAATCAAATAATTTTTTGCATACAGCCCTAATATGTAGAGTCCTCAAGACGTATAGTTTTTAGTGAAGATCGGTTAATGGAGAAGGGTAGTTTACATATAACGTTTTTTTTTAATCAAGGGTAATTTGTTTCTATGGCAAACAATAACAGCCGCAAATTCAAACATAATCAAATAATTTTTGCATACCGCCCTGACTTGTAGAGTTCTCAAGACCTATTGATTTTGGTAAAGCTCGGTTAAGGGAAAGGGGTGGTTTACCAACAACATTTTATGTTTTAACAAGGGTATTTCTTATGGCAAACGATAAAAGCCGCAAATTCAAACATAATCAAATAATTTTTTTCATACTGCCCTAAATTGTAGTGATCGGAAGACCTATTGTTTTTGGTGGAGATCGGGTACGGGAAAGGGGTAGTTTACCAGCAACGTTTTCTGTTTTAACAAGGGTATTTTATATGGCAAACGATAACAGCCGCAAATTCAAACATAATCAAATAACTTTTTGCATGCTGCACTGAATTATAGAGTTGTCAAGACCTATTGATTTTGGTAAAGATCGGTTAAGGGAAAGGGGTAGTTTACCAACAACATTTTATGTCGTAACAACGGTATTCCTTATGGCAAACGATAACAGCCGCAAATTCAAACAGAATCAAATAAGTTTTTGCATACAGACCTGATTTGTAGAGTACTCAAGACCTGTTGTTTTTGGTGAAGATCGGTTGAGGGAAAAGGGTAGTTTACCTGTTACATTTTATGTTTTAACAAGGGTATTTTTTATGGCAAACGATAATAGCTGCAAATTCAAACATAATCAACTAATTTTTTGCATGCTGCCCTGAATTGTAGAGTTTGAAGACCTATTGATTTTGGTAAAGATAGGTTAAGGGAAAGGGGTAGTTTACCGGCAACGTTTTATGTTTGAAAAGGGTATTTTCTATGACAAACGATAAGAGCCGCTAATTCAAACAGAATCAAACAATTGTTTGCATACAGCCCTGATTTGTAGTATTCTCAAGACCTCTTGTTTTTGGTGAAGATCGGTTGATGGAAAGGGGTAGTTTACCGGCAACGTTTTATGTTTGAAAAGGGTATTTTCTATGGCAAACGATAAGAGCCGCAAATTCAAACAGAATCAAATAAGTTTTTTCATACAGCCCTGATTTGTTGTATTCTCAAGACCTCTTGTTTTTGGTGAAGATCGGTTGATGGAAAGGGGTAGTTTACCGGCCACGTTTTTTGTTTTAACAAGGGTATTTTATATGGCAAACGATAAGAGCCGCAAATTCAAACAGAATCAAATAAGTTTATGCATACTGCCCTGATTTGTAGAGTACTCAAGACCTATTGTTTTTGGTGAAGATCGGTTAAGGGAAAGGTATTGTTTACCTGCAACGGTATTTTATCAAGGGTAATTTTTTCTCTGGTAAACGATAATAGCCGTAAATTCAAACATAATCAAATAATGTTTTGCATACAGCCCTGAACAGTAGAGTTCTCAAAACCTGTTGGTTTTGGTGAAGATCGGTTAAGGGAAAGGGGTAGTTTACCTGCAACATTTTATGATTTAACAAGAGTATTTTATATGGCAAAAGATAACAGCCGAAACTTCAAACAGAATCAAATAATTTTTTGCATACATTCCTGATTTGCAGAGTACTCAAGACCTTTTGTTTTTGGTGAAGATCGGTTAAGGGAAAAGGGTAGTTTACATATAACGTTTTTTTATAATCAACGGTAATTTTTTTTCCTATGGTAAACAATAATAGCCGCAAATTCAAACTGAAACAAATAATGTTTTGCATACAGACCTGAATTGTAGAGTTCTCAAGACCTGTTGGTTTTGGTGAAGATCCGTTAAGGGAATAAGGTAGTTTACCAGCAACGTTTTATGTTTTAACAAGGGTATTTTATATGGCAAACGATAAGAGCCGCAAATTCAAACAGAATCAAATAAGTTTTTGCATACAGACCTGATTTGTAGAGTACTCAAGACCTGTTGTTTTTGGTGAAGATCGGTTGAGGGAAAAGGGTAGTTTACCTGTTACATTTTATGTTTTAACAAGGGTATTTTTTATGGCAAACGATAATAGCTGCAAATTCAAACATAATCAACTAATTTTTTGCATGCTGCCCTGAATTGTAGAGTTTGAAGACCTATTGATTTTGGTAAAGATAGGTTAAGGGAAAGGGGTAGTTTACCGGCAACATTTTATGTTTTAACAAGGGTATTTTTTATGGCAAACGATAACAGCCGCAAATTCAAACATAAACAAATAATTTTTTGCATACAGCCTTGATTTGTAGAGTTCTCAAGACCTCTTTTTTGCTGAAGATCGGTTGATGGAAAGGGGTAGTTTACCGGCCACGTTTTTGTTTTAACAAAGGTATTTTTTATGGCAAACGATAACAGCCGCAATTTAAAACAGAATCAAATAAGTTTTTGCATACAGCCCTGATTTGTAGAGTACTCAAGACCTGTTGTTTTTGGTGAAGATCGGTTGAGGGAAAGGGGTAGTTTACCGGCCACGTTTTTTGTTTTAACAAAGGTATTTTTTATGGCAAACGATAACTGCCGCAAATTCAAACATAATTAAACACTTTTTTGCATACAGCCCTGATTTGTAGAGTACTCAAGACATATTGTTTTTGGTGAAGGTCGGTTAAGGGAAAGGGATTGTTTACATGCAACGGTTTTTTATCAAGGGTAATTTTTTCTATGGTAAACGATAATAGCCGTAAATTCAAACATCATCAAATAATGTTTTGCATACAGTCCTGATTTGCAGAGTACTCAAGACCTTTTGTTTTTGGTGAAGATCGGTCAAGGGAAAAGGGTAGTTTACATGTAACGTTTTTTTATAATCAAGGGTAATTTTTTTTCTTATGGTAAACAATAATAGCCGCAAATTCAAACAGAATCAAATAATGTTTTGCATACAGACCTGAATTGTAGAGTTCTCAAGACTTGTTGGTTTTGGTGAAGTTCGGTTAAGGGAATAAGGTAGTTTACCAGCAAAGTTTTATGTTTTAACAAGGGTATTTTATATGGCAAACGATAATAGCCGCAAATTCAAACAGAATCAAATAATTTTTCGCATACAGCCCTAATATGTAGAGTACTCAAGACGTGTTATTTTTGGTGAAGATCGGTTAAGGGAAAAGGGTAGTTTACATGTAACGTTTTTTTTAATTAAGGGTAATTTGTTTATATGGCAAACAATAACAGCCGCAGATTCAAACATAATCAAATAATTTTTTGCATTCTGCCGTGAATTGTAGAGTTCTCAAGACCTATTGATTTTGGTAAAGATCGGTTAAGGGAAAGGGGTAGTTTACCAACAACATTTTATGTTTTAACAAGGGTATTTCTTATGGCAAACGATAACAGCCGCAAATTCAAACATAAACAAATAATTTTTTGCATACAGCCTTGATTTGTAGAGTTCTCAAGACCTCTTTTTTGCTGAAGATCGGTTGATGGAAAGGGGTAGTTTACCGGCCACGTTTTTTGTTTTAACAAAGGTATTTTTTATGGCAAACGATAACTGCCGCAAATTCAAACATAATTAAACACTTTTTTGCATACAGCCCTGATTTGTAGAGTACTCAAGACATATTGTTTTTGGTGAAGGTCGGTTAAGGGAAAGGGATTGTTTACATGCAACGGTTTTTTATCAAGGGTAATTTTTTCTATGGTAAACGATAATAGCCGTAAATTCAAACATCATCAAATAATGTTTTGCATACAGTCCTGATTTGCAGAGTACTCAAGACCTTTTGTTTTTGGTGAAGATCGGTCAAGGGAAAAGGGTAGTTTACATGTAACGTTTTTTTATAATCAAGGGTAATTTTTTTTCTTATGGTAAACAATAATAGCCGCAAATTCAAACAGAATCAAATAATGTTTTGCATACAGACCTGAATTGTAGAGTTCTCAAGACTTGTTGGTTTTGGTGAAGTTCGGTTAAGGGAATAAGGTAGATTACCAGCAAAGTTTTATGCTTTAACAAGGGTATTTTATATGGCAAACGATAATAGCCGCAAATTCAAACAGAATCAAATAATTTTTTGCATACAGCCCTAATATGTAGAGTACTCAAGACGTGTTATTTTTGGTGAAGATCGGTTAAGGGAAAAGGGTAGTTTACATGTAACGTTTTTTTTTAATTAAGGGTAATTTGTTTATATGGCAAACAATAACAGCCGCAGATTCAAACATAATCAAATAATTTTTTGCATACTGCCGTGAATTGTAGAGTTCTCAAGACCTATTGATTTTGGTAAAGATCGGTTAAGGGAAAAGGGTAGTTTACCAACAACATTTTATGTTTTAACAAGGGTATTTCTTATGGCAAACGATAACAGCCGCAAATTCAAACATAATCAAATAATTTTTTTCATACTTCCTGAATTATAGAGTTCTCAAGACCTATTGTTTTTGGTGAAGATCGGTTAAGGGGAACGAGTAGTTTACCGACAACATTTTATGTTTGAAAAGGGTATTTTATATGGGAAACAATAAGAGCCGCAAATTCAAACAGAATCAAATAATTTTTTGCATACAGCCCTGATTTGTAGAGTACTCAAGACCTCTTGTTTTTGGTGAAGATCGGTTAAGGGAATAGGGCAGTTTACCGGCAACGTTTTATGTTTTACCTAGGGCATTTTCTATGGCAAACGATAACAGTCTCAAATTCAAACATAATCAAGTGATTATTTGCATACAGCCCTAAATTGTAGCGATCTCAAGACGTATTGTTTTTGGTGAAGATCGGTTAAGGGAAAGGGGTAGTTTACCACCAACGTTTTATGTTTTAACAAGGGTATTTTATATGGCAAACTATAACAGCCGCAAATTCAAACAGAATCAAATAATTTTTTGCATACAGCCCTAATTAGTAGAGTTCTCAAGACATATTTTTTTTGTTGAAGATCGGTTAAGGGAAAAGGGTAGTTTACCTGTAACTTTTTTTTTTAATCAAGTTTAATTTGTTTCTATGGCAAACAATAACAGCCGCAAATTCAAACACAATCAAATAATATTTTACATACCGCCCTGAAGTATAGAGGTCTCAAAACCTGTTGATTTTGGTAAAGATAGGTTGATGGAAAGGGGTAGTTTACCAACAACATTTTATGTTTTAACAAGGGTTTTTCTTATGGCAAAAGATAACAGCCGCAAATTCAAACATAATCAAATAATTTTTTGCGTACTGCCTGAATTATAGAGTTCTCAAGACCTATTGTTTTTGGTGAAGATCGGTTAAGGGGAAAGGGTAGTTTACCGGCAACGTTTTATGTTTGAAAAGGGTATTTTATATGACAAACGATAAGAGCCGGTAATTCAAACAGAATCAAATAATTGTTTGCATACAGCCCTGATTTGTAGTATTCTCAAGACCTCTTGTTTTTGGTGAAGATCGGTTGATGGAAAGGGGTAGTTTACCGGCCAAGTTTTTTGTTTTAACAAGGGTATTTTATATGGCAAACGATAAGAGCCGCAAATTCAAACAGAATCAAATAAGTTTAGGCATACAGCCCTGATTTGTAGAGTACTCAAGACCTATTGTTTTTGGTGAAGGTCGGTTAAGAGAAAGGGATTGTTTACCTGCAACGGTTTTTTATCAAGGGTAATTTTTTCTCTGGTAAACGATAATAGCCGTAAATTCAAACATAATCAAATAATGTTTTGCATACAGCCCTGAACAGTAGCGTTCTCAAAACCTGTTGGTTTTGGTGAAGATCGGTTAAGGGAAAGGGGTAGTTTACCAGCAACGTTTTATGTTTTAACAAGGGTATTTTATATGGCAAACGATAACAGCAGCAAATTCAAACATAATCAAATAAATTTTTGCATGCTGCCCTGAATTGTAGAGTTCTCAAGACCTATTGATTTTGGTAAAGATCGGTTAAGGGAAAGGGGTAGTTTACCAACAACATTTTATGTTTTAACAAGGGTATTTCTTATGGCCAACGATAACAGCCGCAAATTCAAACATAATCAAATAATTTTTTGCGTACTGCCTGAATTATAGAGTTCTCAAGACCTATTGTTTTTGGTGAAGATCGGTTCAGGGGAACGGGTAGTTTACCGACAACGTTTTATGTTTGAAAAGGGTATTTTTTATGGCATACGATAAGAGCCGCAAATTCAAACAGAATCAAATAAGTTTTTGCATACAGACCTGATTTGTAGAGTACTCAAGACCTGTTGTTTTTGGTAAAGATAGGTTAAGGGAAAGGGGTAGTTTACCGGCAACATTTTATGTTTTAACAAGGGTATTTTTTATGGCAAACGATAACAGCCGCAAATTCAAACATAAACAAATAATTTTTTGCATACAGCCCTGATTTGTAGAGTTCTCAAGATCTCTTTTTTGGTGAAGATCGGTTGATGGAAAGGGGTAGTTTACCGGCCACGTTTTTGTTTTAACAAAGGTATTTTTTATGGCAAACGATAACAGCCGCAATTTCAAACAGAATCAAATAAGTTTTTGCATACAGCCCTGATTTGTAGAGTACTCAAGACCTATTGTTTTTGGTGAAGATCGGTTGAGGGAAAGGGGTAGTTTACCGGCCACGTTTTTTGTTTTAACAAAGGTATTTTTTATGGCAAACGATAACTGCCGCAAATTCAAACATAATGAAATACTTTTTAGCATACAGCCCTGATTTTTAGAATACTCAAGACATATTGTTTTTGGTGAAGGTCGGTTAAGGGAAACGGATTGTTTACATGCAACGGTTTTTTATCAAGGGTAATTTTTTCTATGGTAAACGATAATAGCCGTAAATTCAAACATCATCAAATAATGTTTTGCATACAGCCCTGAACTGTAGAGTTCTCAAAACCTGTTGGTTTTGGTGAAGATCGGTTAAGGGAAAGGGGTAGTTTACCTGCAACGTTATATGTTTTAACAAGAGTATTTTATATGGCAAACGATAACAGCCGCAACTTCAAACAGAAACAAATAATTGTTTGCATACAGTCCTGATTTGCAGAGTACTCAAGACCTTTTGTTTTTGGTGAAGATCGGTCAAGGGAAAAGGGTAGTTTACATGTAACGTTTTTTTATAATCAAGGGTAATTTTTTTTCTTATGGTAAACAATAATAGCCGCAAATTCAAACAGAATCAAATAATGTTTTGCATACAGACCTGAATTGTAGAGTTCTCAAGACTTGTTGGTTTTGGTGAAGTTCGGTTAAGGGAATAAGGTAGTTTACCAGCAAAGTTTTATGTTTTAACAAGGGTATTTTATATGGCAAACGATAATAGCCGCAAATTCAAACAGAATCAAATAATTTTTTGCATACAGCCCTAATATGGAGAGTACTCAAGACGTGTTATTTTTGGTGAAGATCGGTTAAGGGAAAAGGGTAGTTTACCTGTAACGTTTTTTTTAATTAAGGGTAATTTGTTTATATGGCAAACAATAACAGCCGCAGATTCAAACATAATCAAATAATTTTTTGCATACTGCCCTGAATTGTAGAGTTCTCAAGACCTATTGATTTTGGTAAAGATCGGTTAAGGGAAAGGGGTAGTTTACCAACAACATTTTATGTTTTAACAAGGGTATTTCTTATGGCAAACGATAACAGCCGCAAATTCAAACATAATCAACTAATTTTTTTCATACTTCCTGAATTATAGAGTTCTCAAGACCTATTGTTTTTGGTGAAGATCGGTTAAGGGGAACGGGTAGTTTACCGACAACATTTTATGTTTGAAAAGGGTATTTTATATGGCAAACAATAAGAGCCGCAAATTCAAACAGAGTCAAATAATTTTTTGCATACAGCCCTGATTTGTAGAGTACTCAAGACCTCTTGTTTTTGGTGAAGATCGGTTGAGGGAAAGGGGTAGTTTACCAGTATTTTTTTTTTTAATCATAGGTAATTTGTTTTTATGGCAAACAATAACAGCCGCAAATTCAAACACAATCAAATAATATTTTGCATACAGCCCTGAATTGTAGAGTTCTCAAGACTTATTGACTTTGGTAAAGATCGGTCAAGGGAAAGGGGTAGTTTACAGGCAACATTTTATGTTTTAACAAGGGTATTTCATATAACTAACGATAACAGCCGCAATTTCAAACATAATTTAATAATTTTTTGCACACTGCCCTGAATTATAGAGTTCTCAAGCTCTTTTGTTTTTCGTGAAGATCGGTTAAGGGGAGGGGGTAGTTTACCTTCAACGGTTTTTATCAATGGTAATTTTCTTTCTATGGTAGACAATAATAGCCGCAAATTCAAACAGAATCAAACAACGTTTTGCATACAGACGTAAATTGTAGAGTTCTCAAGACCTGTTGGTTTTGGTGAAGATCGGTTAAGGGAATAGGGCAGTTTACCGGCAACGTTTTATGTTTTACCTAGGGCATTTTCTATGGCAAACGATAACAGTCTCAAATTCAAACATAATCAAGTGATTATTTGCATACAGCCCTAAATTGTAGCGATCTCAAGACGTGTTGTTTTTGGTGAAGATCGGTTAAGGGAAATGGGTAGTTTACCACCAACGTTTTATGTTTTAACAAGGGTATTTTATATGGCAAACGATAACAGCCGCAAATTCAAACAGAATCAAATAATTTTTTGCATACAGCCCTAATTAGTAGAGTTCTCAAGACATATTTTTTTTGTTGAAGATCGGTTAAGGGAAAAGGGTAGTTTACCTGTAACTTTTTTTTTGAATCAAGTTTAATTTGTTTCTATGGCAAACAATAACAGCCGCAAATTCAAACACAATCAAATAATATTTTGCATACCGCCCTGAAGTATAGAGGTCTCAAGACCTGTTGATTTTGGTAAAGATCGGTTAAGGGAAAGGGGTAGTTTACCAACAACATTTTATGTTTTAACAAGGGTATTTCTTATGGCAAACGATAACAGCCGCAAATTCAAACATAATCAAATAATTTTTTGCGTACTGCCTGAATTATAGAGTTCTCAAGACCTATTGTTTTTGGTGAAGATCGGTTAAGGGGAAAGGGTAGTTTACCGGTAACATTTTATGTTTTAACAAGGGTATTTTTTATGGCAAACAGTAACAGCCGCAAATTCAAACATAAACAAATAATTTTTTGCATACTGCCCTGATTTGTAGAGTTCTCAAGACCTCTTTTTTGGTGAAGATCGGTTGATGGAAAGGGGTAGTTTACCGGCCACGTTTTTTGTTTTAACAAGGGTATTTTATATGTCAAACGATAAGAGCCGCAATTTCAAACAGAATCAAATAAGTGTTTGCATACAGCCCTGATTTGTAGAGTACTCAAGACCTATTGTTTTTGGTGAAGATCGGTTAAGGGAAAGGGATTGTTTACATGCAACGGTTTTTTTATCAAGGGTAATTTTTCCTATGGTAAACGATAATAGCCGTAAATTCAGTCATAATCAAATTATGTTTTGCATACAGCCCTGAACTGTAGAGTTCCCAAAACCTGTTGGTTTTGGTGAAGATCGGTTAGGGGAAAGGGGTAGTTTACCTGCAACGTTTTATGTTTTAACAAGAGTATTTTATATGGCAAACGATAACAGCCGCAACTTCAAACAGAATCAAATAATTGTTTGCATACAGTCCTGATTTGCAGAGTACTCAAGACCTTTTGTTTTTGGTGAAGATCGGTTAAGGGATAAGGGTAGTTTACATGTAACGTTTTTTTATAATCAAGGGTAATTTTTTTTCCTATGGTAAACAATAATTTACTATAAGAGCTGCAATATTCACCACAATAATCTTACGATAAGAGCCGCAAATTCAAACAGCATCAAATAATTTTTTGCATACAGTCCTGATTTGCAGAGTACTCAAGACCTTTTGTTTTTGGTGAAGATCGGTTGAGGGAAAGGGGTAGTTTACCGGTCACGTTTTTTGTTTTAACAAGGGTATTTATTATGGCAAACGATAACAGCCGCAAATTCAAACATAATCAAATAATTTTTTGCATACAGCCCTGATTTGTAGAGTACTCAAGACCTTTTGTTTTTGGTGAAGATCGGTTGAGGGAAAGGGGTAGTTTACCGGCCACGTTTTTTGTTTTAACAAGGGTATTTATTCTGGCAAACGATAACAGCCGCAAATTCAAACATAATCAAATAATTTTTTGCATACAGCCCTGATTTGTAGAGTACTCAAGACCTATTGTTTTTGGTGAAGATCGGTTAAGGGAAAGGGATTGTTTACATGCAACGGTTTTTTATCAAGGGTAATTTTACTTCCATATTCCTTAAGGAATGGAAGTATGTTTTCTATGGTAAACGATAATAGCCGTAAATTCAAACATAATCAAATAATTTTTTTCATACTGCCTGAATTATAGAGTTCTCAAGACCTATTGTTTTTGGTGAAGATCGGTTAAGGGGAACGGGTAGTTTCGCGACAACGTTTTATGTTTGAAAAGAGTATTTTCTATGGCAAACGATAAGAGCCGCAAATTCAAACAGAATCAAGTGATTATTTGTATACAGCCCTAAATTGTAGTGATCGCAAGACCTATTGTTTTTGGTGGAGATCGGTTAAGGGAAAGGGGTAGTTTACCAGCAACGTTTTATGATTTAACAAGGGTATTTTATATGGCAAACGATAACAGCCGCAAATTCAAACATAATCAAATAACTTTTTGCATGCTGCCCTGAATTGTATAGTTCTCAAGACATGTTGATTTTGGTGAAGATCGGTTAAGGGGAAAGGGGAAGTTTACCTGCAACGTTTTATGTTTTAACAAGAGTATTTTATATGGCAAACGATAACAGCCGTAACTTCAAACATAATCAAGTGATTATTTGCATACAGCCCTAAATTGTACCGATCTCAAGACCTATTGTTTTTGGTGAAGATCGGTTGAGGGAAAGGGGTAGTTTACCTGCCACGTTTTTTGTTTTAACAAGGGTATTTATTATGGCAAAAGATAACAGCCGCAAATTCAAACATAATCAAATAATTTTTTGCATACAGCCCTGATTTGTAGAGTACTCAAGACCTATTGTTTTTGGTGAAGATTGGTTAAGGGAAAGGGATTGTTTACATGCAACGGTTTTTTATCAAGTGTAATTTTTTCTATGGTAAACGATAATAGCCGTAAGTTCAAACATAATCAAATAATGTTTTGCATACAGCCCTGAACTGTAGAGTTCTCAAAACCTGTTGGTTTTGGTGAAGATCGGTTAAGGGAAAGGGGTAGTTTACCTACAACGTTTTATGTTTTAACAAGAGTATTTTATATGGCAAACGATAACAGCCGCAACTTCAAACAGAATCAAATAATTGTTTGCATACAGTCCTGATTTGCACAGTACTCAAGACCTTTTGTTTTTGGTGAAGATCGGTTAAGGGAAAAGGGTAGTTTACATGTAACGTTTTTTTATAATCAAGGGTAATTTTTTTTCCTGTGTTAAACAATAATAGCCGCAAATTCAAACAGTATCAAATAATGTTTTGCATACAGACCTGAATTGTAGAGTTCTCAGGACCTGTTGGTTTTGGTGAAGATCGGTTAAGGGAATAGGGTAGTTTACCAGCAACGTTTTATGTTTTAACAAGTGTATTTTATATGGCAAACGATAACAGCCGCAAATTCAAACATAATCTAATAACTTTTTGGATGCTGCCCTGAATTGTAGAGTTCTCAAGACCTATTGATTTTGGTAAAGATCGGTTAAGGGAAAGGGGTGGTTTACCAACAAAATTTTATGTTTTAACAAGGGTATTCCTTATGGCAAACGATAAAAACCGCAAATTCAAACATAATCAAATAATTTTTTTCATACTGCCTGAATTATAGAGTTCTCAAGACCTATTGTTTTTGTTGAAGATCGGTTAAGGGGAACGGGTAGTTTAGCGACGAAGTTTTATGTTTGAAAAGGGTATTTTCTATGGCAAACGATAAGAGCCGCAAATTCAAACAGAATCAAGTGATTATTTGCATACAGCCCTAAATTGTAGTGATCGCAAGACCTATTGTTTTTGGTGGAGATCGGTTAAGGGAAAGGGGTAGTTTACCAGCAACGTTTTATGTTTTAACAAGGGTATTTTATATGGCAAACGATAACAGCCGCATATTCAAACATAATCAAATAACTTTTTGCATGCTGCGCTGAATTGTATAGTTCTCAAAACCTATTGATTTTGGTAAAGATCGGTTAAGGGAAAGGGGTAGTTTACCAACAACATGTTATGTTTTAAATAAGTTTTTGCATACAGCCCTGATTTGTAGTGTTCTCAAGACCTCTTGTTTTTGGTGAAGATCGGTTGATGGAAAGGGGTAGTTTACCGGCCACGTTTTTTGTTTTAAGAACGGTATTTTCTATGGCAAACGATAAGAGCCGTAAATTCAAACAGAATCAAATAGGTTTTTGCAGACAGCCCTGATTTGTAGAGTACTCAAGACCTATTGTTTTTGGTGAAGATCGGTTAAGGGAAAGGGATAGTTTATCTGCAACGGTTTTTTATCAAAGGTAATTTTTTCTATGGTAAACGATAGTAGCCGTAAATTCAAACATAATCAAATAATGTTTTGCATACAGCCCTGAACTGTAGAGTTCTCAAAACCTGTTGGTTTTGGTGAAGATCGGTTAAGGGAAAGGGGTAGTTTACCTACAACGTTTTATGTTTTAACAAGAGTATTTTATATGGCAAACGATAACAGCCGCAACTTCAAACAGAATCAAATAATTGTTTGCATACAGTCCTGATTTGTAGTATTCTCAAGACCTCTTGTTTTTGGTGAAGATCGGTTGATGGAAAGGGGTAGTTTACCGGCAACGTTTTATGTTTGAAAAGGGTATTTTCTATGGCAAACGATAAGAGCCGCAAATTCAAACAGAATCAAATAAGTTTTTGCATACAGCCCTGATTTGTTGTATTCTCAAGACCTCTTGTTTTTGGTGAAGATCGGTTGATGGAAAGGGGTAGTTTACCGGCCACGTTTTTTGTTTTAACAAGGGTATTTTATATGGCAAACGATAAGAGCCGCAAATTCAAACAGAATCAAATAAGTTTATGCATACTGCCCTGATTTGTAGAGTACTCAAGACGTATTGTTTTTGGTGAAGATCGGTTAAGGGAAAGGGATTGTTTACCTGCAACGGTATTTTATCAAGGGTAATTTTTTCTCTGGTAAACGATAATAGCCGTAAATTCAAACATAATCAAATAATGTTTTGCATACAGCCCTGAACAGTAGAGTTCTCAAAACCTGTTGGTTTTGGTGAAGATCGGTTAAGGGAAAGGGGTAGTTTACCTGCAACATTTTATGATTTAACAAGAGTATTTTATATGGCAAAAGATAACAGCCGAAACTTCAAACAGAATCAAATAATTTTTTGCATACATTCCTGATTTGCAGAGTACTCAAGACCTTTTGTTTTTGGTGAAGATCGGTTAAGGGAAAAGGGTAGTTTACATATAACGTTTTTTTATAATCAAGGGTAATTTTTTTTCCTATGGTAAACAATAACAGCCGAAACTTCAAACAGAATCAAATAATTTTTTGCATACATTCCTGATTTGCAGAGTTCTCAAGACCTGTTGTTTTTGGTGAAGATCGGTTGAGGGAAAAGGGTAGTTTACCTGTTACATTTTATGTTTTAAAAAGGGTATTTTTTATGGCAAACGATAATAGCTGCAAATTCAAACATAATCAACTAATTTTTTGCATGCTGCCCTGAATTGTAGAGTTTGAAGACCTATTGATTTTGGTAAAGATAGGTTAAGGGAAAGGGGTAGTTTACCGGCAACATTTTATGTTTTAACAAGGGTATTTTTTATGGCAAACGATAACAGCCGCAAATTCAAACATAAACAAATAATTTTTTGCATACAGCCCTGATTTGTAGAGTTCTCAAGACCTCTTTTTTGGTGAAGATCGGTTGATGGAAAGGGGTAGTTTACCGGCCACGTTTTTGTTTTAACAAAGGTATTTTTTATGGCAAACGATAACAGCCGCAATTTCAAACAGAATCAAATAAGTTTTTGCATACAGCCCTGATTTGTAGAGTACTCAAGACCTATTGTTTTTGGTGAAGATCGGTTGAGGGAAAGGGGTAGTTTACCGGCCACGTTTTTTGTTTTAACAAAGGTATTTTTTATGGCAAACGATAACTGCCGCAAATTCAAACATAATCAAATACTTTTTTGCATACAGCCCTGATTTGTAGAATACTCAAGACATATTGTTTTTGGTGAAGGTCGGTTAAGGGAAAGGGATTGTTTACATGCAACGGTTTTTTATCAAGGGTAATTTTTTCTATGGTAAACAATAATTGCCGTAAATTCAAACATCATCAAATAATGTTTTGCATACAGCCCTGAACTGTAGAGTTCTCAAAACCTGCTGGTTTTGGTGAAGTTCGGTTAAGGGAATAAGGTAGTTTACCAGCAAAGTTTTATGTTCTAACAAGGGTATTTTATATGGCAAACGATAATAGCCGCAAATTCAAACAGAATCAAATAATTTTTTGCATACAGCCCTAATATGTAGAGTACTCAAGACGTGTTATTTTTGGTGAAGATCGGTTAAGGGAAAAGGGTAGTTTACCTGTAACGTTTTTTTTAATTAAGGGTAATTTGTTTATATGGCAAACAATAACAGCCGCAGATTCAAACATAATCAAATAATTTTTTGCATACTGCCCTGAATTGTAGAGTTCTCAAGACCTATTGATTTTGGTAAAGATCGGTTAAGGGAAAGGGGTAGTTTACCAACAACATTTTATGTTTTAACAAGGGCATTTCTTATGGCTAACGATAACAGCCGCAAATTCAAACATAATCAAATAATTTTTTTCATACTTCCTGAATTATAGAGTTCTGAAGACCTATTGTTTTTGGTGAAGATCGGTTAAGGGGAACGGGTAGTCTACCGACAACATTTTATGTTTGAAAAGGGTATTTTATATGGCAAACAATAAGAGCCGCAAATTCAAACAGAATCAAATAATTTTTTGCATACAGCCCTGATTTGTAGAGTACTCAAGACCTCTTGTTTTTGGTGAAGATCGGTTGAGGGAAAGGGTTAGTTTACCAGTATTTTTTTTTTTTAATCATAGGTAATTTGTTTTTATGGCAAACAATAACAGCCGCAAATTAAAACACAATCAAATAATATTTTGCATACAGCCCTGAATTGTAGAGTTCTCAAGACTTATTGATTTTGGTAAAGATCGGTCAAGGGAAAGGGATAGTTTACAGGCAACATTTTATGTTTTAACAATGGTATTTCATATAACTAACGATAACAGCCGCAATTTCAAACATAATTTAATAATTTTTTGCACACTGCCCTGAATTATAGAGTTCTCAAGCTCTTTTGTTTTTCGTGAAGATCGGTTAAGGGGAGGGGGTAGTTTACCTTCAACGGTTTTTTATCAATGGTAATTTTCTTTCTATGGTAGACAATAATAGCCGCAAATTCAAACAGAATCAAACAACGCTTTGCATACAGACGTAAATTGTATGTCTTGAGCCGCAAATTCAAACATAATCAAATAATTTTTTGCATACAGCCCTGATTTGTAGAGTACTCAAGACCTATTGTTTTTGGTGAAGATCGGTTAAGGGAAAGGGATTGTTTACATGCAACGGTTTTTTATCAAGGGTAATTTTACTTCCATACTCCTTAAGGAATGGAAGTATGTTTTCTATGGTAAACGATAATAGCCGTAAATTCAAACATAATCAAATAATTTTTTTCATACTGCCTGAATTATAGAGTTCTCAAGACCTATTGTTTTTGGTGAAGATCGGTTAAGGGGAACGGGTAGTTTAGCGACAACGATTTATGTTTGAAAAGGGTATTTTCTATGGCAAACGATAAGAGCCGCAAATTCAAACAGAATCAAGTGATTATTTGTATACAGCCCTAAATTGTAGTGATCGCAAGACCTATTGTTTTTGGTGGAGATCGGTTAATGGAAAGGGGTAGTTTACCAGCAACGTTTTATGTTTTAACAAGGGTATTTTATATGGCAAACGATAACAGCCGCAAATTCAAACATAATCAAATAACTTTTTGCATGCTGCCCTGAATTGTATAGTTCTCAAGACATATTGATTTTGGTGAAGATCGGTTAAGGGGAAAGGGGTAGTTTACCTGCAACGTTTTATGTTTTAACAAGAGTATTTTATATGGCAAACGATAACAGCCGTAACTTCAAACATAATCAAGTGATTATTTGCATACAGCCCTAAATTGTACCGATCTCAAGACCTATTGTTTTTGGTGAAGATCGGTTGAGGGAAAGGGGTAGTTTACCTGCCACGTTTTTTGTTTTAACAAGGGTATTTATTATGGCAAAAGATAACAGCCGCAAATTCAAACATAATCAAATAATTTTTTGCATACAGCCCTGATTTGTAGAGTACTCAAGACCTATTGTTTTTGGTGAAGATCGGTTAAGGGAAAGGGATAGTTTATCTTCAACGGTTTTTTATCAAGGGTAATTTTTTCTATGGTAAACGATAATAGCCGTAAATTCAAACATAATCAAATAATGTTTTGCATACAGCCTTAACTGTAGAGTTCTCAAAACCTGTTGGTTTTGGTGAAGATCGGTTAAGGGAAAGGGGTAGTTTACCTACAACATGTTATGTTTTAACAAGGGTATTTCTTATGGCAAACGATAACAGCCACAAATTCAAACATAATCAAATAATTTTTTGCGTACTGCGTGAATTATAGAGTTTTCAAGACCTATTGTTTTTGGTGAAGATCGGTTAAGGGGAAAGGGTAGTTTACCGGCAACGTTTTATGTTTGAAAAGGGTATTTTCTATGACAAACCATAAGAGCCGCTAATTCAAAAAGAATCAAATAATTGTTTGCATACAGCCCTGATTTGTAGTGTTCTCAAGACCTCTTGTTTTTGGTGAATATCGGTTGATGGAAAGGGGTAGTTTACCGGCCACGTTTTTTGTTGTAACAAGGGTATTTTATATGGCAAACGATAAGAGCCGCAAATTCAAACAGAATCAAATAAGTTTTTGCATACAGACCTGATTTGTAGTGTTCTCAAGACCTATTGTTTTTGGTGAAGATCGGTTGATGGAAAGGGGTAGTTTACCGGCCACGTTATTTGTTTTAACAACGGTATTTTCTATGGCAAACGATAAGAGCCGCAAATTCAAACAGAATCAAATAGGTTTTTGCAGACAGCCCTGATTTGTAGAGTACTCAAGACCTATTGTTTTTGGTGAAGATCGGTTAAGGGAAAGGGATAGTTTATCTTCAACGGTTTTTTATCAAGGGTAATTTTTTCTATGGTAAACGATAATAGCCGTAAATTCAAACATAATCAAATAATGTTTTGCATACAGCCTTAACTGTAGAGTTCTCAAAACCTGTTGGTTTTGGTGAAGATCGGTTAAGGGAAAGGGGTAGTTTACCTACAACGTTTTATGTTTTAACAAGAGTATTTTATATGGCAAACGATAACAGCCGCAACTTCAAACAGAATCAAATAATTGTTTGCATACAGTTCTGATTTGCACAGTACTCAAGACCTTTTGTTTTTGGTGAAGATCGGTTAAGGGAAAAGGGTAGTTTACATGTAACGTTTTTTTATAATCGAGGGTAATTTTTTTTCCTGTGTTAAACAATAATAGCCGCAAATTCAAACAGTATCAAATAATGTTTTGCATACAGACCTGAATTGTAGAGTTCTCAGGACCTGTTGGTTTTGGTGAAGATCGGTTAAGGGAATAGGGTAGTTACCAGCAACGTTTTATGTTTTAACAAGTGTATTTTATATGGCAAACGATAACAGCCGCAAATTCAAACATAATCAAATAACTTTTTGCATGCTGCCCTGAATTGTAGAGTTCTCAAGACCTATTGATTTTGGTAAAGATCGGTTAAGGGAAAGGGGTGGTTTACCAACAAAATTTTATGTTTTAACAAGGGTATTCCTTATGGCAAACGATAAAAACCGCAAATTCAAACATAATCAAATAATTTTTTTCATACTGCCTGAATTATAGAGTTCTCAAGACCTATTGTTTTTGTTGAAGATCGGTTAAGGGGAACGGGTAGTTTAGCGACGAAGTTTTATGTTTGAAAAGGGTATATTCTATGGCAAACGATAAGAGCCGCAAATTCAAACAGAATCAAGTGATTATTTGCATACAGCCCTAAATTGTAGTGATCGCAAGACCTATTGTTTTTGGTGGAGATCGGTTAAGGGGAAGGGGTAGTTTACCAGCAACGTTTTATGTTTTAACAAGGGTATTTTATATGGCAAACGATAACAGCCGCAAATTCAAACATAATCAAATACCTTTTTGCATGCTGCCCTGAATTGTATAGTTCTCAAAACCTACTGATTTTGGTAAAGATCGGTTAAGGGAAAGGGGTAGTTTACCAACAACATGTTATGTTTTAACAAGGGTATTTCTTATGGCAAACGATAACAGCCACAAATTCAAACATAATCAAATAATTTTTTGCGTACTGCCTGAATTATAGAGTTTTCAAGACCTATTGTTTTTGGTGAAGATCGGTTAAGGGGAAAGGGTAGTTTACCGGCAACGTTTTATGTTTGAAAAGGGTATTTTCTATGACAAACCATAAGAGCCGCTAATTCAAAAAGAATCAAATAATTGTTTGCATACAGCCCTGATTTGTAGTGTTCTCAAGACCTCTTGTTTTTGGTGAAGATCGGTTGATGGAAAGGGTTGTTTACCGGCCACGTTTTCTGTTGTAACTAGGGTATTTTATATGGCAAACGATAAGAGCCGCAAATTCAAACAGAATCAAATAAGTTTTTGCATACAGCCCTGATTTGTAGTGTTCTCAAGACCTTTTGTTTTTGGTGAAGATCGGTTGATGGAAAGGGGTAGTTTACCGGCCACGTTTTTTGTTTTAACAACGGTATTTTCTATGGCAAACGATAAGAGCCGCAAATTCAAACAGAATCAAATAGGTTTTTGCAGACAGCCCTGATTTGTAGAGTACTCAAGACCTATTGTTTTTGGTGAAGATCGGTTAAGGGAAAGGGATTGTTTACGAGCAACTGTTTTTTATCAAGGATAATTTTTTTTCTGGTAAACGATAATAGCCGTAAATTCAAACATAATCAAATAATGTTTTGCATACAGCCCTGAACAATAGAGTTCTCAAAATCTGTTGGTTTTTGTGAAGATCGGTTAAGGGAAAGGGGTAGTTTACCTGCAACGTTTTATGTTTTAACAAGAGTATTTTATAAGGCAAACGATAACAGCCGCAACTTCAAACAGAATCAAATAATTTTTGCATACAGTCCTGATTTGCAGAGTACTCAAGACCTTTGGTTTTTGGTGAAGATCGGTTAAGGGAAAAGGGTAGATTACATGTAACCTTTTTTATAATCAAGGGTAATTTTTTTTCCTATGGTAAACAATAATAGCCGCAAATTCAAACAGAATCAAATAATATTTTGCATACAGACCTGATTTGTAGAGTACTCAAGACCTGTAGATTTTGGTGAAGATCGGTTGAGGGAAACGGGTAGTTTACCGGCAACGTTTTTTGTTTTAACAAGGGTATTTTCTATGGCAAACGATAAGAGCCGCAAATTCAAACATAATCAAATAATTTTTTGTATACAGCCCTTATTTGTAGAGTACTCAAGACCTTTTGTTTTGGTGAAGATCGGTTAAGGGAAAGGGATAGTTTACCTGCAACGGTTTTTTATCAAGGGTAATTTTTTCTATGGTAAACGATAATAGCCGTAAATTCAAACAAAATCAAATAATGTTTTGCATACTGCCCTGAATTGTAGAGTTCTCAAGACTTATTGATTTTGGTAAAGATCGGTTAAGGGAAAGGGGTAGTTTACAGGCAACATTTTATGTTTTAACAAGGGTATTTCATATAACTAACGATAACAGCCGCAAATTCAAACATAATTTAATAATTTTTTGCACACTGCCCTGAATTATAGAGTTCTCAAGCCCTTTTGTTTTTCGTGATGATCGGTTAAGGGGAGGGGGTAGTTTACCATTAACGGTTTTTTATCAATCGTAATTTTTTTCTATGGTAGACAACAATAGCCGCAAATTCAAACAGAATCAAACAATGTTTTGCATACAGACCTGAATTGTATAGTTCTCAAGACCTGTTGGTTTTGGTGAAGATCGGTTAAGGGAATAGGGCAGTTTACCGGCAACGTTTTATGTTTTAACAAGGGCATTTTCTATGGCAAACGATAACAGCCGCAAATTAAAACAGAATCAAGTGATTATTTGCATATAGCCCTAAATTGTAGCGGTCTCAAGATCTATTGTTTTTGGTGAAGATCGGTTAAGGGAAAGGGGTAGTTTACCAGCAACGTTTTATGTTTTAACAAGGGTATTTTCTATGGCAAACGATAACAGCCGCAAATTCAAATACAATCAAATAATATTGTGCATACCGCCCTGAAGTATAGAGATCTCAAGACCTGTTGATTTTGGTAAAGGTCGATTAAGGGGAAGGGGTAGTTTACCCGCAAAATTTTATTTGTTAACAAGGGTATTTCTTATGGCAAACGATAACAGCCGCAAATTCAAACATAAATAAATAATTTTTTGCATACTGCCCTGAATTATAGAGTTCTCAAGATCTATTGTTTTTGGTGAAGTTCGATTAAGGGGAAGGGGTAGTTTACCGGCAACGTTTTATGTTTGAAAAAGGTATTTTCTATGACAAACGATAAGAGCCGCAAATTCAAACAGAATCAAATAAGTCTTTGCATACAGCCCTGATTTGTAGAGTACTCAAGACCTATTGTTTTTGGTGAAGATCGGTTGAGGGAATGGGGTAGTTTACCGGCCACGTTTTTTGTTTTAACAAGGGTATTTAATATGGCAAACGATAACAGCCGCAAATTCAAACATAATCAAATAATTTATTGCATACAGTCCTGATTTGTAGAGTACTCAAGACCTATTGTTTTTGGTGAAGATCGGTTAAGGGAAAGGGATTGTTTACCAGCAAGGTTTTTTTATCAAGTGTAATTTTTTCTATGGTAAACGATAATAGCCGTAAATTCAAACATAATCAAATAATGTTTTGCATACAGCCCTAAACTGTAGAGTTCTCAAAACCTCTTGTTTTTGGTGAAGATCGGTTGATGGAAAGGGGTAGCTTACCGGACACGTTTTTTGTTTTAACAAGGGTATTTTCTATGGCAAACAATAAGAGCTGGAAATTCAAAAAGAATCAAATAGGTTTTGCATACAGCCCTAATATGTAGAGTCCTCAAGACGTATTGTTTTTGGTGAAGATCGGTTAAGGGAAAAGGGTAGTTTACATATAACGTTTTTTTTAAATCAAGGGTAATTTGTTTCTATGGCAAACAATAACAGCCGCAAATTCAAACATAATCAAATAATTTTTTGCATACTGCCTGAATTATAGAGTTCTCAAGACCTATTGTATTTGGTGAAGATCGGTTAAGGGAATAGGGTAGTTTACAAGCAACGTTTTATGTTTTAACAAGGGTAGTTTATATGGCAAACGATAACAGCCGCAAATTCAAACGTAATCAAATAACTTTTTGCACGCTGCCCTGAATTGTAGAGTTCTCAAGACCTATTCATTTTGGTAAAGATCGGTTAAGGGAAAGGGGTAGTTTACCAACAACATTTTATGTTTTAACAAGGGTATTTCTTATGGCAAACGATAACAGCCGCAAATTCAAACATAATCAAATAATTTTTTTCATACTGCCTGAATTATAGAGTTCTCAAGATCTATTGTTTTTGGTGAAGATCGGTTAAGGGAATAGGGTAGTTTACAAGCAACGTTTTATGTTTTAACAAGGGTATTTTATATGGCAAACGATAACATCCGCAAATTGAAACAGAATCAAATAATTGTTTGCATACAGCCCTGATTTGTAGAGTTCTCAAGACCTCTTGTTTTTGGTGAAGATCGGTTGATGGAAAGGGGTAGTTTACCGGCCACGTTTTTTGTTGTAACAAGGGTATTTTATATGGCAAACGATAAGAGCCGCAAATTCAAACAGAATCAAATAAGTCTTTGCATACAGCCCTGATTTGTAGAGTACTCAAGACCTATTGTTTTTGGTGAAGATCGGTTGAGGGAATGGGGTAGTTTACCGGCCACGTTTTTTGTTTTAACAAGGGTATTTAATATGGCAAACGATAACAGCCGCAAATTCAAACATAATCAAATAATTTTTTGCATACAGTCCTGATTTGTAGAGTACTCAAGACCTATTGTTTTTGGTGAAGATCGGTTAAGGGAAAGGGATTGTTTACCTGCAACGGTTTTTTATCAAGGGTAATTTTACTTCCATATTCCTTAAGGAATGGAAGTATGGTGATGGCAAAAAAATCGTGTTCGAGATTATTGCAGATTCTGATTCTACTACACTCAAAACATGAAAAAAAGTCGTTTTCCGAAAAGTGTCTGTGTGTGTGTCTGTCTGTCTGTCTGTGTGTCTGTCTGTCTGTGTGTGTGTCTGTAGATTTTTTTAGTATGGCAAACGCTAACTGCCGCAAATTCAAACAGAATCAAATAATGTTTTGCATACAGTCCTGATTTGCAGAGTACTTGCGACCTGTTGATTTTGGTGAAGATCGGTTAAGGGAAAGGGGTAGTTTACCTGTAACGTTTTATATTTTAACGAGGGTATTTCCTATGGCAAACGATAACAGCCGCAAATTCAAACAGAATCAAATAATGTTTTGCATACAGCCCTGATTGGTAGAGTACTCACGACCTGTTGTTTTTGGTGACGATCGGTTAAGGGGAAGGGGTAGTTTACCAGCAACGTTTTTTTATCAAGCGTATTTTCTATGGCAAACGATAACAGCCGCAAATTCAAACAGAATCAAATAATTTTTTGCATACGTCCCTGAAATGTAGAGGTCTCAATGACTTTCGATTTTGGTGAAGATCGGTTAAGGGGAAGGGGTAGTTTACCAGCAACCTTTTACGTTTTAACAAGAGTAAAGTACTTGGAAATTTATTTAAAATTTTTGAAACAATGGTAATTGTTAAAAATAAAATAATTTTGTTGCCAGGCAATAAAATTATAATTTTTTCATTTTAATTTAATATAATATTTTTCATTTAATACAGCAATAAAAAGGCAGGTAAGACACAGCCTGGCTGTTTGGCTGAAAATGATTTTAAATATAAATCTTAGAATATGGAAGTCATGTATGGTTCTCCATACCGATATTTTTCTATGGTAAACGATAATAGCCGTAAATTCAAACATAATCAAATAATGTTTTGCATACAGCCCTGAACTGTAGAGTTCTCAAATCCCCTTGTTTTTGGTGAAGATCGGTTAAGGGAAAGGGGTAGTTTACCTGCAACGTTTTATTTTTTAACAAGGGTATTTTATATGGCAAACGATAACAGCCGCAAATTCAAACAGAATCAAATAATTTTTTGCATACAGCCCTAATATGTAGAGTCCTCAAGACGTATAGTTTTTGGTGAAGATCGGTTAAGGGAGAAGGGTAGTTTACATATAACGTTTTTTTTTAATCAAGGGTAATTTGTTTCTATGGCAAACAATAACAGCCGCAAATTCAAGCATAATCAAATAATTTTTTGCATACTGCCCTGAATTATAGAGTTCTCAAGACCTATTGATTTTGGTAAAGCTCGGTTAAGGGAAAGGGGTGGTTTACCAACAACATTTTATGTTTTAACAAGGGTATTTCTTATGGCAAACGATAAAAGCCGCAAATTCAAACATAATCAAATAATTTTTTTCATACTGCCTGAATTATAGAGTTCTCAAGACCTATTGTTTTTGGTGAAGATCGGTTAAGGGAATAGGGTAGTTTACCAGCAACGTTTTATGTTTTAACAACGGCATTTTCTATGGCAAACGATAACAGCCGCAATTTCAAACAGAATCAAGTGATTATTTGCATACAGCCCTAAATTGTAGTGACCGGAAGACGTATTGTTTTTGGTGGAGATCGGGTACGGGAAAGGGGTAGTTTACCAGCAACGTTTTATGTTTTAACAAGGGTATTTTATATGGCAAACGATAACAGCCGCAAATTCAAACATAATCAAATAACTTTTTGCATGCTGCACTGAATTGTAGAGTTGTCAAGACCTATTGATTTTGGTAAAGATCGGTTAAAGGAAAGGGGTAGTTTACCAACAACATTTTATGTTTTAACAAGGGTATTCCTTATGGCAAACGATAACAGCCGCAATTTCAATCATAATCAAATAATTTTTTGCGTACTGCCAGAATTATAGAGTTCTCAAGACCTATTGTTTTTGGTGAAGATCGGTTAAGGGGAAAGGGTAGTTTACCGGCAACGTTTTATGTTTGAAAAGGGTATTTTCTATGACAAACGATAAGAGCCGCTAATTCAAACAGAATCAAATAATTGTTTGCATACAGCCCTGATTTGTAGTATTCTCAAGACCTCTTGTTTTTGGTGAAGATCGGTTGATGGAAGGGGTAGTTTACCGGCCACGTTTTTTGTTTTAACAAGGGTATTTTATATGGCAAACGATAAGAGCCGCAAATTCAAACAGAATCAAATAAGTTTTTGCATACAGCCCTGATTTGTAGTGTTGTCAAGACCTCTTGTTTTTGGTGAAGATCGGTTGATGGAAAGGGGTAGTTTACCGGCCACGTTTTTTGTTTTAACAAGGGTATTTTCTATGGCAAACGATAAGAGCCGCAAATTCAAACAGAATCAAATAAGTTTATGCATACTGCCCTGATTTGTAGAGTACTCAAGACGTATTGTTTTTGGTGAAGATCGGTTAAGGGAAAGGGATTGTTTACCTGCAACGGTATTTTATCAAGGGTAATTTTTTCTCTGGTAAACGATAATAGCCGTAAATTCAAACATAATCAAATAATGTTTTGCATACAGCCCTGAACAGTAGAGTTCTCAAAACCTGTTGGTTTTGGTGAAGATCGGTTAAGGGAAAGGGGTAGTTTACCTGCAACATTTTATGATTTAACAAGAGTATTTTATATGGCAAAAGATAACAGCCGAAACTTCAAACAGAATCAAATAATTTTTTGCATACATTCCTGATTTGCAGAGTACTCAAGACCTTTTGTTTTTGGTGAAGATCGGTTAAGGGAAAAGGGTAGTTTACATATAACGTTTTTTTATAATCAAGGGTAATTATTTTCCTATGGTAAACAATAATAGCCGCAAATTCAAACTGAAACAAATAATGTTTTGCATACAGACCTGAATTGTAGAGTTCTCAAGACCTGTTGGTTTTGGTGAAGATCCGTTAAGGGAATAAGGTAGTTTACCAGCAACGTTTTATGTTTTAACAAGGGTATTTTATATGGCAAACGATAACAGCCGCAAATTCAAACATAATCAAATAATTTTTTGCGTACTGCCTGAATTATAGAGTTCTCAAGACCTATTGTTTTTGGTGAAGATCGGTTCAGGGGAACGGGTAGTTTACCGACAACGTTTTATGTTTGAAAAGGGTATTTTTTATGGCATACGATAAGAGCCGCAAATTCAAACAGAATCAAATAAATTTTTGCATACAGACCTGATTTGTATAGTACTCAAGACCTGTTGTTTTTGGTGAAGATCGGTTGAGGGAAAAGGTTAGTTTACCTGTTACATTTTATGTTTTAACAAGGGAATTTTTTATGGCAAACGATAATAGCTGCAAATTCAAACATAATCAACTAATTTTTTGCATGCTGCCCTGAATTGTAGAGTTTGAAGACCTATTGTTTTTGGTAAAGATAGGTTAAGGGAAAGGGGTAGTTTACCGGCAACATTTTATGTTTTAACAAGGGTATTTTTTATGGCAAACGATAACAGCCGCAAATTCAAACAGAATCAAATAAGTTTTTGCATACAGCCCTGATTTGTAGAGTTCTCAAGACCTCTTTTTTGGTGAAGATCGGTTGATGGAAAGGGGTAGTTTACTGGCCACGTTTTTTGTTTTAACAAAGGTATTTTTTTTGGCAAACGATAACTGCCGCAAATTCAAACATAATCAAATACTTTTTTGCATACAGCCCTGATTTGCAGAGTACTCAAGACCTTTTGTTTTTGGTGAAGATCGGTTAAGGGAAAAGGGTAGTTTACATGTAACGTTTTTTTATAATCAAGGGTAATTTTTTTTCCTATGTTAAACAATAATAGCCGCAAATTCAAACAGAATCAAATAATGTTTTGCATACAGACCTGAATTGTAGAGTTCTCATGACCTGTTGGTTTTGGTGAAGATCGGTTAAGGGAAAGGGGTAGTTTACCTGCAACGTTTTATTTTTTAACAAGGGTATTTTATATGGCAAACGATAACAGCCGCAAATTCAAACAGAATCAAATAATTTTTTGCATACAGCCCTAATATGTAGAGTCCTCAAGACGTTTAGTTTTTAGTGAAGATCGGTTAATGGAGAAGGGTAGTTTACATATAACGTTTTTTTTTAATCAAGGGTAATTTGTTTCTATGGCAAACAATAACAGCCGCAAATTCAAACATAATCAAATAATTTTTGCATACCGCCCTGACCTGTAGAGTTCTCAAGACCTATTGATTTTGGTAAAGCTCGGTTAAGGGAAAGGGGTGGTTTACCAACAATATTTATGTTTTAACAAGGGTATTTCTTATGGCAAACGATAAAAGCCGCAAATTCAAACATAATCAAATAATTTTTTTCATACTGCCCTAAATTGTAGTGATCGGAAGACCTATTGTTTTTGGTGGAGATCGGGTACGGGAAAGGGGTAGTTTACCAGCAACGTTTTCTGTTTTAACAAGGGTATTTTATATGGCAAACGATAACAGCCGCAAATTCAAACATAATCAAATAACTTTTTGCATGCTGCACTGAATTATAGAGTTGTCAAGACCTATTGATTTTGGTAAAGATCGGTTAAGGGAAAGGGGTAGTTTACCAACAACATTTTATGTCGTAACAAGGGTATTCCTTATGGCAAACGATAACAGCCGCAAATTCAAACAGAATCAAATAAGTTTTTGCATACAGACCTGATTTGTAGAGTACTCAAGACCTGTTGTTTTTGGTGAAGATCGGTTGAGGGAAAAGGGTAGTTTACCTGTTACATTTTATGTTTTAACAAGGGTATTTTTTATGGCAAACGATAATAGCTGCAAATTCAAACATAATCATCAATTTTTTGCATGCTGCCCTGAATTGTAGAGTTTGAAGACCTATTGATTTTGGTAAAGATAGGTTAAGGGAAAGGGGTAGTTTACCGGCAACGTTTTATGTTTGAAAAGGGTATTTTCTATGACAAACGATAAGAGCCGCTAATTCAAACAGAATCAAACAATTGTTTGCATACAGCCCTGATTTGTAGTATTCTCAAGACCTCTTGTTTTTGGTGAAGATCGGTTGATGGAAAGGGGTAGTTTACCGGCAACGTTTTATGTTTGAAAAGGGTATTTTCTATGGCAAACGATAAGAGCCGCAAATTCAAACAGAATCAAATAAGTTTTTTCATACAGCCCTGATTTGTTGTATTCTCAAGACCTCTTGTTTTTGGTGAAGATCGGTTGATGGAAAGGGGTAGTTTACCGGCCACGTTTTTTGTTTTAACAAGGGTATTTTATATGGCAAACGATAAGAGCCGCAAATTCAAACAGAATCAAATAAGTTTATGCATACTGCCCTGATTTGTAGAGTACTCAAGACGTATTGTTTTTGGTGAAGATCGGTTAAGGGAAAGGGATTGTTTACCTGCAACGGTATTTTATCAAGGGTAATTTTTTCTCTGGTAAACGATAATAGCCGTAAATTCAAACATAATCAAATAATGTTTTGCATACAGCCCTGAACAGTAGAGTTCTCAAAACCTGTTGGTTTTGGTGAAGATCGGTTAAGGGAAAGGGGTAGTTTACCTGCAACATTTTATGATTTAACAAGAGTATTTTATATGGCAAAAGATAACAGCCGAAACTTCAAACAGAATCAAATAATTTTTTGCATACAGACCTGATTTGTAGAGTACTCAAGACCTGTTGTTTTTGGTGAAGATCGGTTGAGGGAAAAGGGTAGTTTACATATAACGTTTTTTTATAATCAAGGGTAATTTTTTTTCCTATGGTAAACAATAATAGCCGCAAATTCAAACTGAAACAAATAATGTTTTGCATACAGACCTGAATTGTAGAGTTCTCAAGACCTGTTGGTTTTGGTGAAGATCCGTTAAGGGAATAAGGTAGTTTACCAGCAACGTTTTATGTTTTAACAAGGGTATTTTATATGGCAAACGATAAGAGCCGCAAATTCAAACAGAATCAAATAAGTTTTTGCATACAGACCTGATTTGTAGAGTACTCAAGACCTGTTGTTTTTGGTGAAGATCGGTTGAGGGAAAAGGGTAGTTTACCTGTTACATTTTATGTTTTAACAAGGGTATTTTTTATGGCAAACGATAATAGCTGCAAATTCAAACATAATCAACTAATTTTTTGCATGCTGCCCTGAATTGTAGAGTTTGAAGACCTATTGATTTTGGTAAAGATAGGTTAAGGGAAAGGGGTAGTTTACCGGCAACATTTTATGTTTTAACAAGGGTATTTTTTATGGCAAACGATAACAGCCGCAAATTCAAACATAAACAAATAATTTTTTGCATACAGCCTTGATTTGTAGAGTTCTCAAGACCTCTTTTTTGCTGAAGATCGGTTGATGGAAAGGGGTAGTTTACCGGCCACGTTTTTGTTTTAACAAAGGTATTTTTTATGGCAAACGATAACAGCCGCAATTTAAAACAGAATCAAATAAGTTTTTGCATACAGCCCTGATTTGTAGAGTACTCAAGACCTGTTGTTTTTGGTGAAGATCGGTTGAGGGAAAGGGGTAGTTTACCGGCCACGTTTTTTGTTTTAACAAAGGTATTTTTTATGGCAAACGATAACTGCCGCAAATTCAAACATAATTAAACACTTTTTTGCATACAGCCCTGATTTGTAGAGTACTCAAGACATATTGTTTTTGGTGAAGGTCGGTTAAGGGAAAGGGATTGTTTACATGCAACGGTTTTTTATCAAGGGTAATTTTTTCTATGGTAAACGATAATAGCCGTAAATTCAAACATCATCAAATAATGTTTTGCATACAGTCCTGATTTGCAGAGTACTCAAGACCTTTTGTTTTTGGTGAAGATCGGTCAAGGGAAAAGGGTAGTTTACATGTAACGTTTTTTTATAATCAAGGGTAATTTTTTTTCTTATGGTAAACAATAATAGCCGCAAATTCAAACAGAATCAAATAATGTTTTGCATACAGACCTGAATTGTAGAGTTCTCAAGACTTGTTGGTTTTGGTGAAGTTCGGTTAAGGGAATAAGGTAGTTTACCAGCAAAGTTTTATGTTTTAACAAGGGTATTTTATATGGCAAACGATAATAGCCGCAAATTCAAACAGAATCAAATAATTTTTTGCATACAGCCCTAATATGTAGAGTACTCAAGACGTGTTATTTTTGGTGAAGATCGGTTAAGGGAAAAGAGTAGTTTACATGTAACGTTTTTTTTTAATTAAGGGTAATTTGTTTATATGGCAAACAATAACAGCCGCAGATTCAAACATAATCAAATAATTTTTTGCATACTGCCGTGAATTGTAGAGTTCTCAAGACCTATTGATTTTGGTAAAGATCGGTTAAGGGAAAGGGGTAGTTTACCAACAACATTTTATGTTTTAACAAGGGTATTTCTTATGGCAAACGATAACAGCCGCAAATTCAAACATAATCAAATAATTTTTTTCATACTTCCTGAATTATAGAGTTCTCAAGACCTATTGTTTTTGGTGAAGATCGGTTAAGGGGAACGAGTAGTTTACCGACAACATTTTATGTTTGAAAAGGGTATTTTATATGGCAAACAATAAGAGCCGCAAATTCAAACAGAATCAAATAATTTTTTGCATACAGCCCTGATTTGTAGAGTACTCAAGACCTCTTGTTTTTGGTGAAGATCGGTTAAGGGAATAGGGCAGTTTACCGGCAACGTTTTATGTTTTTCCTAGGGCATTTTCTATATCAAACGATAACAGTCTCAAATTCAAACATAATCAAGTGATTATTTGCATACAGCCCTAAATTGTAGCGATCTCAAGACCTATTGTTTTTGTTGAAGATCGGTTAAGGGAAAAGGGTAGTTTACCTGTAACTTTTTTTTTTAATCAAGTTTAATTTGTTTCTATGGCAAACAATAACAGCCGCAAATTCAAACACAATCAAATAATATTTTACATACCGCCCTGAAGTATAGAGGTCTCAAGACCTGTTGATTTTGGTAAAGATAGGTTGATGGAAAGGGGTAGTTTACCAACAACATTTTATGTTTTAACAAGGGTTTTTCTTATGGCAAAAGATAACAGCCGCAAATTCAAACATAATCAAATAATTTTTTGCGTACTGCCTGAATTATAGAGTTCTCAAGACCTATTGTTTTTGGTGAAGATCGGTTAAGGGGAAAGGGTAGTTTACCGGCAACGTTTTATGTTTGAAAAGGGTATTTTATATGACAAACGATAAGAGCCGGTAATTCAAACAGAATCAAATAATTGTTTGCATACAGCCCTGATTTGTAGTATTCTCAAGACCTCTTGTTTTTGGTGAAGATCGGTTGATGGAAAGGGGTAGTTTACCGGCCAAGTTTTTTGTTTTAACAAGGGTATTTTATATGGCAAACGATAAGAGCCGCAAATTCAAACAGAATCAAATAAGTTTAGGCATACAGCCCTGATTTGTAGAGTACTCAAGACCTATTGTTTTTGGTGAAGGTCGGTTAAGAGAAAGGGATTGTTTACCTGCAACGGTTTTTTATCAAGGGTAATTTTTTCTCTGGTAAACGATAATAGCCGTAAATTCAAACATAATCAAATAATGTTTTGCATACAGCCCTGAACAGTAGCGTTCTCAAAACCTGTTGGTTTTGGTGAAGATCGGTTAAGGGAAAGGGGTAGTTTACCAGCAACGTTTTATGTTTTAACAAGGGTATTTTATATGGCAAACGATAACAGCCGCAAATTCAAACATAATCAAATAACTTTTTGCATGCTGCCCTGAATTGTAGAGTTCTCAAGACCTATTGATTTTGGTAAAGTTCGGTTAAGGGAAAGGGGTAGTTTACCAACAACATTTTATGTTTTAACAAGGGTATTTCTTATGGCCAACGATAACAGCCGCAAATTCAAACATAATCAAATAATTTTTTGCGTACTGCCTGAATTATAGAGTTCTCAAGACCTATTGTTTTTGGTGAAGATCGGTTCAGGGGAACGGGTAGTTTACCGACAACGTTTTATGTTTGAAAAGGGTATTTTTTATGGCATACGATAAGAGCCGCAAATTCAAACAGAATCAAATAAGTTTTTGCATACAGACCTGATTTGTAGAGTACTCAAGACCTGTTGTTTTTGGTGAAGATCGGTTGAGGGAAAAGGGTAGTTTACCGGTTACATTTTATGTTTTAACAAGGGTATTTTTTATGGCAAACGATAATAGCTGCAAATTCAAACATAATCAACTAATTTTTTGCATGCTGCCCTGAATTGTAGAGTTTGAAGACCTATTGATTTTGGTAAAGATAGGTTAAGGGAAAGGGGTAGTTTACCGGCAACATTTTATGTTTTAACAAGGGTATTTTTTATGGCAAACGATAACAGCCGCAAATTCAAACATAAACAAATAATTTTTTGCATACAGCCCTGATTTGTAGAGTTCTCAAGATCCCTTTTTTGGTGAAGATCGGTTGATGGAAAGGGGTAGTTTACCGGCCACGTTTTTGTTTTAACAAAGGTATTTTTTATGGCAAACGATAACAGCCGCAATTTCAAACAGAATCAAATAAGTTTTTGCATACAGCCCTGATTTGTAGAGTACTCAAGACCTATTGTTTTTGGTGAAGATCGGTTGAGGGAAAGGGGTAGTTTACCGGCCACGTTTTTTGTTTTAACAAAGGTATTTTTTATGGCAAACGATAACTGCCGCAAATTCAAACATAATGAAATACTTTTTAGCATACAGCCCTGATTTGTAGAATACTCAAGACATATTGTTTTTGGTGAAGGTCGGTTAAGGGAAACGGATTGTTTACATGCAACGGTTTTTTATCAAGGGTAATTTTTTCTATGGTAAACGATAATAGCCGTAAATTCAAACATCATCAAATAATGTTTTGCATACAGCCCTGAACTGTAGAGTTCTCAAAACCTGTTGGTTTTGGTGAAGATCGGTTAAGGGAAAGGGGTAGTTTACCTGCAACGTTATATGTTTTAACAAGAGTATTTTATATGGCAAACGATAACAGCCGCAACTTCAAACAGAAACAAATAATTGTTTGCATACAGTCCTGATTTGCAGAGTACTCAAGACCTTTTGTTTTTGGTGAAGATCGGTCAAGGGAAAAGGGTAGTTTACATGTAACGTTTTTTTATAATCAAGGGTAATTTTTTTTCTTATGGTAAACAATAATAGCCGCAAATTCAAACAGAATCAAATAATGTTTTGCATACAGACCTGAATTGTAGAGTTCTCAAGACTTGTTGGTTTTGGTGAAGTTCGGTTAAGGGAATAAGGTAGATTACCAGCAAAGTTTTATGTTTTAACAAGGGTATTTTATATGGCAAACGATAATAGCCGCAAATTCAAACAGAATCAAATAATTTTTTGCATACAGCCCTAATATGGAGAGTACTCAAGACGTGTTATTTTTGGTGAAGATCGGTTAAGGGAAAAGGGTAGTTTACCTGTATCGTTTTTTTTAATTAAGGGTAATTTGTTTATATGGCAAACAATAACAGCCGCAGATTCAAACATAATCAAATAATTTTTTGCATACTGCCCTGAATTGTAGAGTTCTCAAGACCTATTGATTTTGGTAAAGATCGGTTAAGGGAAAGGGGTAGTTTACCAACAACATTTTATGTTTTAACAAGGGTATTTCTTATGGCAAACGATAACAGCCGCAAATTCAAACATAATCAAATAATTTTTTTCATACTTCCTGAATTATAGAGTTCTCAAGACCTATTGTTTTTGGTGAAGATCGGTTAAGGGGAACGGGTAGTTTACCGACAACATTTTATGTTTGAAAAGGGTATTTTATATGGCAAAAAATAAGAGCCGCAAATTCAAACAGAGTCAAATAATTTTTTGCATACAGCCCTGATTTGTAGAGTACTCAAGACCTCTTGTTTTTGGTGAAGATCGGTTGAGGGAAAGGGGTAGTTTACCAGTATTTTTTTTTTAATCATAGGTAATTTGTTTTTATGGCAAACAATAACAGCCGCAAATTCAAACACAATCAAATAATATTTTGCATACAGCACTGAATTGTAGAGTTCTCAAGACTTATTGATTTTGGTAAAGATCGGTCAAGGGAAAGGGGTAGTTTACAGGCAACATTTTATGTTTTAACAAGGGTATTTCATATAACTAACGATAACAGCCGCAATTTCAAACATAATTTAATAATTTTTTGCACACTGCCCTGAATTATAGAGTTCTCAAGCTCTTTTGTTTTTCGTGAAGATCGGTTAATGGGAGGGGGTAGTTTACCTTCAACGGTTTTTTATCAATGGTAATTTTCTTTCTATGGTAGACAATAATAGCCGCAAATTCAAACAGAATCAAACAACGTTTTGCATACAGACGTAAATTGTAGAGTTCTCAAGACCTGTTGGTTTTGGTGAAGATCGGTTAAGGGAATAGGGCAGTTTACCGGCAACGTTTTATGTTTTACCTAGGGCATTTTCTATGGCAAACGATAACAGTCTCAAATTCAAACATAATCAAGTGATTATTTGCATACAGCCCTAAATTGTAGCGATCTCAAGACGTGTTGTTTTTGGTGAAGATCGGTTAAGGGAAAGGGGTAGTTTACCAGCAACGTTTTATGTTTTAACAAGGGTATTTTATATGGCAAACGATAACAGCCGCAACTTCAAACAGAATCAAATAATTGTTTGCATACAGTCCTGATTGGCACAGTACTCAAGACCTTTTGTTTTTGGTGAAGATCGGTTAAGGGAAAAGGGTAGTTTACATGTAACGTTTTTTTATAATCAAGGGTAATTTTTTTTCCTGTGTTAAACAATAATAGCCGCAAATTCAAACAGTATCAAATAATGTTTTGCATACCGACAGGTCCTGAATTGTAGAGTTCTCAGGACCTGTTGGTTTTGGTGAAGATCGGTTAAGGGAATAGGGTAGTTACCAGCAACGTTTTATGTTTTAACAAGTGTATTTTATATGGCAAACGATAACAGCCGCAAATTCAAACATAATCAAATAACTTTTTGCATGCTGCCCTGAATTGTAGAGTTCTCAAGACCTATTGATTTTGGTAAAGATCGGTTAAGGGAAAGGGGTGGTTTACCAACAAAATTTTATGTTTTAACAAGGGTATTCCTTATGGCAAACGATAAAAACCGCAAATTCAAACATAATCAAATAATTTTTTTCATACTGCCTGAATTATAGAGTTCTCAAGACCTATTGTTTTTGTTGAAGATCGGTTAAGCGGAACGGGTAGTTTAGCGACGAAGTTTTATGTTTGAAAAGGGTATTTTCTATGGCAAACGATAAGAGCCGCAAATTCAAACAGAATCAAGTGATTATTTGCATACAGCCCTAAATTGTAGTGATCGCAAGACCTATTGTTTTTGGTGGAGATCGGTTAAGGGAAAGGGGTAGTTTACCAGCAACGTTTTATGTTTTAAAAAGGGTATTTTATATGGCAAACGATAACAGCCGCAAATTCAAACATAATCAAATAACTTTTTGCATGCTGCCCTGAATTGTATAGTTCTCAAAACCTATTGATTTTGGTAAAGATCGGTTAAGGGAAAGGGGTAGTTTACCAACAACATGTTATGTTTTAACAAGGGTATTTCTTATGGCAAACGATAACAGCCACAAATTCAAACATAATCAAATAATTTTTTGCGTACTGCGTGAATTATAGAGTTTTCAAGACCTATTGTTTTTGGTGAAGATCGGTTAAGGGGAAAGGGTAGTTTACCGGCAACGTTTTATGTTTGAAAAGGGTATTTCCTATGACAAACCATAAGAGCCGCTAATTCAAAAAGAATCAAATAATTGTTTGCATACAGCCCTGATTTGTAGTGTTCTCAAGACCTCTTGTTTTTGGTGAATATCGGTTGATGGAAAGGGGTAGTTTACCGGCCACGTTTTTTGTTGTAACAAGGGTATTTTATATGGCAAACGATAAGAGCCGCAAATTCAAACAGAATCAAATAAGTTTTTGCATACAGACCTGATTTGTAGTGTTCTCAAGACCTATTGTTTTTGGTGAAGATCGGTTGATGGAAAGGGGTAGTTTACCGGCCACGTTTTTTGTTTTAACAACGGTATTTTCTATGGCAAACGATAAGAGCCGCAAATTCAAACAGAATCAAATAGGTTTTTGCAGACAGCCCTGATTTGTAGAGTACTCAAGACCTATTGTTTTTGGTGAAGATCGGTTAAGGGAAAGGGATAGTTTATCTTCAACGGTTTTTTATCAAGGGTAATTTTTTCTATGGTAAACGATAATAGCCGTAAATTCAAACATAATCAAATAATGTTTTGCATACAGCCCTGAACTGTAGAGTTCTCAAAACCTGTTGGTTTTGGTGAAGATCGGTTAAGGGAAAGGGGTAGTTTACCTACAACGTTTTATGTTTTAACAAGAGTATTTTATATGGCAAACGATAACAGCCGCAACTTCAAACAGAATCAAATAATTGTTTGCATACAGTCCTGATTTGCACAGTACTCAAGACCTTTTGTTTTTGGTGAAGATCGGTTAAGGGAAAAGGGTAGTTTACATGTAACGTTTTTTTATAATCGAGGGTATTTTTTTTTCCTGTGTTAAACAATAATAGCCGCAAATTCAAACAGTATCAAATAATGTTTTGCATACAGACCTGAATTGTAGAGTTCTCAGGACCTGTTGGTTTTGGTGAAGATCGGTTAAGGGAATAGGGTAGTTACCAGCAACGTTTTATGTTTTAACAAGTGTATTTTATATGGCAAACGATAACAGCCGCAAATTCAAACATAATCAAATAACTTTTTGCATGCTGCCCTGAATTGTAGAGTTCTCAAGACCTATTGATTTTGGTAAAGATCGGTTAAGGGAAAGGGGTGGTTTACCAACAAAATTTTATGTTTTAACAAGGGTATTCCTTATGGCAAACGATAAAAACCGCAAATTCAAACATAATCAAATAATTTTTTTCATACTGCCTGAATTATAGAGTTCTCAAGACCTATTGTTTTTGTTGAAGATCGGTTAAGGGGAACGGGTAGTTTAGCGACGAAGTTTTATGTTTGAAAAGGGTATATTCTATGGCAAACGATAAGAGCCGCAAATTCAAACAGAATCAAGTGATTATTTGCATACAGCCCTAAATTGTAGTGATCGCAAGACCTATTGTTTTTGGTGGAGATCGGTTAAGGGGAAGGGGTAGTTTACCAGCAACGTTTTATGTTTTAACAAGGGTATTTTATATGGCAAACGATAACAGCCGCAAATTCAAACATAATCAAATACCTTTTTGCATGCTGCCCTGAATTGTATAGTTCTCAAAACCTACTGATTTTGGTAAAGATCGGTTAAGGGAAAGGGGTAGTTTACCAACAACATGTTATGTTTTAACAAGGGTATTTCTTATGGCAAACGATAACAGCCACAAATTCAAACATAATCAAATAATTTTTTGCGTACTGCCTGAATTATAGAGTTTTCAAGACCTATTGTTTTTGGTGAAGATCGGTTAAGGGGAAAGGGTAGTTTACCGGCAACGTTTTATGTTTGAAAAGGGTATTTTCTATGACAAACCATAAGAGCCGCTAATTCAAAAAGAATCAAATAATTGTTTGCATACAGCCCTGATTTGTAGTGTTCTCAAGACCTCTTGTTTTTGGTGAAGATCGGTTGATGGAAAGGGTTGTTTACCGGCCACGTTTTTTGTTGTAACTAGGGTATTTTATATGGCAAACGATAAGAGCCGCAAATTCAAACAGAATCAAATAAGTTTTTGCATACAGCCCTGATTTGTAGTGTTCTCAAGACCTCTTGTTTTTGGTGAAGATCGGTTGATGGAAAGGGGTAGTTTACCGGCCACGTTTTTTGTTTTAACAACGGTATTTTCTATGGCAAACGATAAGAGCCGCAAATTCAAACAGAATCAAATAGGTTTTTGCAGACAGCCCTGATTTGTAGAGTACTCAAGACCTATTGTTTTTGGTGAAGATCGGTTAAGGGAAAGGGATTGTTTACGAGCAACTGTTTTTTATCAAGGATAATTTTTTTTCTGGTAAACGGTAATAGCCGTAAATTCAAACATAATCAAATAATGTTTTGCATACAGCCCTGAACAATAGAGTTCTCAAAATCTGTTGGTTTTTGTGAAGATCGGTTAAGGGAAAGGGGTAGTTTACCTGCAACGTTTTATGTTTTAACAAGAGTATTTTATAAGGCAAACGATAACAGCCGCAACTTCAAACAGAATCAAATAATTTTTGCATACAGTCCTGATTTGCAGAGTACTCAAGACCTTTGGTTTTTGGTGAAGATCGGTTAAGGGAAAAGGGTAGATTACATGTAACCTTTTTTATAATCAAGGGTAATTTTTTTTCCTATGGTAAACAATAATAGCCGCAAATTCAAACAGAATCAAATAATATTTTGCATACAGACCTGATTTGTAGAGTACTCAAGACCTGTAGTTTTTGGTGAAGATCGGTTGAGGGAAACGGGTAGTTTACCGGCAACGTTTTTTGTTTTAACAAGGGTATTTTCTATGGCAAACGATAAGAGCCGCAAATTCAAACATAATCAAATAATTTTTTGTATACAGCCCTTATTTGTAGAGTACTCAAGACCTTTTGTTTTGGTGAAGATCGGTTAAGGGAAAGGGATAGTTTACCTGCAACGGTTTTTTATCAAGGGTAATTTTTTCTATGGTAAACGATAATAGCCGTAAATTCAAACAAAATCAAATAATGTTTTGCATACTGCCCTGAATTGTAGAGTTCTCAAGACTTATTGATTTTGGTAAAGATCGGTTAAGGGAAAGGGGTAGTTTACAGGCAACATTTTATGTTTTAACAAGGGTATTTCATATAACTAACGATAACAGCCGCAAATTCAAACATAATTTAATAATTTTTTGCACACTGCCCTGAATTATAGAGTTCTCAAGCCCTTTTGTTTTTCGTGATGATCGGTTAAGGGGAGGGGGTAGTTTACCATTAACGGTTTTTTATCAATCGTAATTTTTTTTCTATGGTAGACAACAATAGCCGCAAATTCAAACAGAATCAAACAATGTTTTGCATACAGACCTGAATTGTATAGTTCTCAAGACCTGTTGGTTTTGGTGAAGATCGGTTAAGGGAATAGGGCAGTTTACCGGCAACGTTTTATGTTTTAACAAGGGCATTTTCTATGGCAAACGATAACAGCCGCAAATTAAAACAGAATCAAGTGATTATTTGCATATAGCCCTAAATTGTAGCGGTCTCAAGATCTGTTGTTTTTGGTGAAGATCGGTTAAGGGAAAGGGGTAGTTTACCAGCAACGTTTTATGTTTTAACAAGGGTATTTTCTATGGCAAACGATAACAGCCGCAAATTCAAATACAATCAAATAATATTGTGCATACCGCCCTGAAGTATAGAGATCTCAAGACCTGTTGATTTTGGTAAAGGTCGATTAAGGGGAAGGGGTAGTTTACCCGCAAAATTTTATTTGTTAACAAGGGTATTTCTTATGGCAAACGATAACAGCCGCAAATTCAAGCATAAATAAATAATTTTTTGCATACTGCCCTGAATTATAGAGTTCTCAAGACCTATTGTTTTTGGTGAAGATCGGTTAAGGGGAAGGGGTAGTTTACCGGCAACGTTTTATGTTTGAAAAAGGTATTTTCTATGACAAACGATAAGAGCCGCAAATTCAAACAGAATCAAATAAGTCTTTGCATACCGCCCTGATTTGTAGAGTACTCAAGACCTATTGTTTTTGGTGAAGATCGGTTGAGGGAATGGGGTAGTTTACCGGCCACGTTTTTTGTTTTAACAAGGGTATTTAATATGGCAAACGATAACAGCCGCAAATTCAAACATAATCAAATAATTTATTGCATACAGTCCTGATTTGTAGAGTACTCAAGACCTATTGTTTTTGGTGAAGATCGGTTAAGGGAAAGGGATTGTTTACCAGCAAGGTTTTTTTATCAAGTGTAATTTTTTCTATGGTAAACGATAATAGCCGTAAATTCAAACATAATCAAATAATGTTTTGCATACAGCCCTAAACTGTAGAGTTCTCAAAACCTCTTGTTTTTGGTGAAGATCGGTTGATGGAAAGGGGTAGCTTACCGGCCACGTTTTTTGTTTTAACAAGGGTATTTTCTATGGCAAACAATAAGAGCCGGAAATTCAAAAAGAATCAAATACGTTTTTGCATACAGCCCTAATATGTAGAGTCCTCAAGACGTATTGTTTTTGGTGAAGATCGGTTAAGGGAAAAGGGTAGTTTACATATAACGTTTTTTTTAAATCAAGGGTAATTTGTTTCTATGGCAAACAATAACAGCCGCAAATTCAAACATAATCAAATAATTTTTTGCATACTGCCTGAATTATAGAGTTCTCAAGACCTATTGTATTTGGTGAAGATCGGTTAAGGGAATAGGGTAGTTTACAAGCAACGTTTTATGTTTTAACAAGGGTAGTTTATATGGCAAACGATAACAGCCGCAAATTCAAACATAATCAAATAACTTTTTGCACGCTGCCCTGAATTGTAGAGTTCTCAAGACCTATTCATTTTGGTAAAGATCGGTTAAGGGAAAGGGGTAGTTTACCAACAACATTTTATGTTTTAACAAGGGTATTTCTTATGGCAAACGATAACAGCCGCAAATTCAAACATAATCAAATAATTTTTTTCATACTGCCTGAATTATAGAGTTCTCAAGACCTATTGTTTTTGGTGAAGATCGGTTAAGGGAATAGGGTAGTTTACAAGCAACGTTTTATGTTTTAACAAGGGTATTTTATATGGCAAACGATAACATCCGCAAATTGAAACAGAATCAAATAATTGTTTGCATACAGCCCTGATTTGTAGAGTTCTCAAGACCTCTTGTTTTTGGTGAAGATCGGTTGATGGAAAGGGGTAGTTTACCGGCCACGTTTTTTGTTGTAACAAGGGTATTTTATATGGCAAACGATAAGAGCCGTAAATTCAAACAGAATCAAACAATGTTTTGCATACAGCCCTGATTGGTAGAGTACTCACGACCTGTTGTTTTTGGTGAAGATCGGTTAAGGGAAAGGGGTAGTTTACCTGCAACGTTTTTTTATCAAGCGTATTTTCTATGGCAAACGATAACTGCCGCAAATTCAAACAGAATCAAATAATGTTTTGCATACAGCCCTGATTTGCAGAGTACTCGCGACCTGTTGATTTTGGTGAAGATCGGTTAAGGGAAAGGGGTAGTTTACCTGTAACGTTTTATATTTTAACGAGGGTATTTCCTATGGCAAACGATAACAGCCGCAAATTCAAACAGAATCAAATAATGTTTTGCATACAGCCCTGATTGGTAGAGTACTCACGACCTGTTGTTTTTGGTGACGATCGGTTAAGGGGAAGGGGTAGTTTACCTGCAACGTTTTTTTATCAAGCGTATTTTCTATGGCAAACGATAACAGCCGCAAATTCAAACAGAATCAAATAATTTTTTGCATACGTCCTTGAATTGTAGAGGTCTCAATGACTTTCGATTTTGGTGAAGATCGGTTAAGGGGAAGGGGTAGTTTACCAGCAACCTTTTACGTTTTAACAAGAGTAAAGTACTTGGAAATTTATTTAAAATTTTTGAAACAATGGTAATTGTTAAAAATAAAATAATTTTGTTGCCAGGCAATAAAATTATAATTTTTTCATTTTAATTTAATATAATATTTTTCATTTAATACAGCAATAAAAAGGCAGGTAAGACACAGCCTGGCTGTTTGGCTGAAAATGATTTTAAATATAAATCTTAGAATATGGAAGTCATGTATGGTTCTCCATACCGATATTTTTCTATGGTAAACGATAATAGCCGTAAATTCAAACATAATCAAATAATGTTTTGCATACAGCCCTGAACTGTAGAGTTCTCAAATCCCCTTGTTTTTGGTGAAGATCGGTTAAGGGAAAGGGGTAGTTTACCTGCAACGTTTTATTTTTTAACAAGGGTATTTTATATGGCAAACGATAACAGCCGCAAATTCAAACAGAATCAAATAATTTTTTGCATACAGCCCTAATATGTAGAGTCCTCAAGACGTATAGTTTTTGGTGAAGATCGGTTAAGGGAGAAGGGTAGTTTACATATAACGTTTTTTTTTAATCAAGGGTAATTTGTTTCTATGGCAAACAATAACAGCCGCAAATTCAAACATAATCAAATAATTTTTTGCATACTGCCCTGAATTATAGAGTTCTCAAGACCTATTGATTTTGGTAAAGCTCGGTTAAGGGAAAGGGGTAGTTTACCAACAACATTTTATGTTTTAACAAGGGTATTTCTTATGGCAAACGATAAAAGCCGCAAATTCAAACATAATGAAATAATTTTTTTCATACTGCCTGAATTATAGAGTTCTCAAGACCTATTGTTTTTGGTGAAGATCGGTTAAGGGAATAGGGTAGTTTACCAGCAACGTTTTATGTTTTAACAACGGCATTTTCTATGGCAAACGATAACAGCCGCAATTTCAAACAGAATCAAGTGATTATTTGCATACAGCCCTAAATTGTAGTGACCGGAAGACGTATTGTTTTTGGTGGAGATCGGGTACGGGAAAGGGGTAGTTTACCAGCAACGTTTTCTGTTTTAACAAGGGTATTTTATATGGCAAACGATAACAGCCGCAAATTCAAACATAATCAAATAACTTTTTGCATGCTGCACTGAATTGTAGAGTTGTCAAGACCTATTGATTTTGGTAAAGATCGGTTAAGGGAAAGGGGTAGTTTACCAACAACATTTTATGTTTTAACAAGGGTATTCCTTATGGCAAACGATAACAGCCGCAATTTCAATCATAATCAAATAATTTTTTGCGTACTGCCTGAATTATAGAGTTCTCAAGACCTATTGTTTTTGGTGAAGATCGGTTAAGGGGAAAGGGTAGTTTACCGGCAACGTTTTATGTTTGAAAAGGGTATTTTCTATGACAAACGATAAGAGCCGCTAATTCAAACAGAATCAAATAATTGTTTGCATACAGCCCTGATTTGTAGTATTCTCAAGACCTCTTGTTTTTGGTGAAGATCGGTTGATGGAAGGGGTAGTTTACCGGCCACGTTTTTTGTTTTAACAAGGGTATTTTATATGGCAAACGATAAGAGCCGCAAATTCAAACAGAATCAAATAAGTTTTTGCATACAGCCCTGATTTGTAGTGTTGTCAAGACCTCTTGTTTTTGGTGAAGATCGGTTGATGGAAAGGGGTAGTTTACCGGCCACGTTTTTTGTTTTAACAAGGGTATTTTATATGGCAAACGATAAGAGCCGCAAATTCAAACAGAATCAAATAAGTTTATGCATACTGCCCTGATTTGTAGAGTACTCAAGACGTATTGTTTTTGGTGAAGATCGGTTAAGGGAAAGGGATTGTTTACCTGCAACGGTATTTTATCAAGGGTAATTTTTTCTCTGGTAAACGATAATAGCCGTAAATTCAAACATAATCAAATAATGTTTTGCATACAGCCCTGAACAGTAGAGTTCTCAAAACCTGTTGGTTTTGGTGAAGATCGGTTAAGGGAAAGGGGTAGTTTACCTGCAACATTTTATGATTTAACAAGAGTATTTTATATGGCAAAAGATAACAGCCGAAACTTCAAACAGAATCAAATAATTTTTTGCATACATTCCTGATTTGCAGAGTACTCAAGACCTTTTGTTTTTGGTGAAGATCGGTTAAGGGAAAAGGGTAGTTTACATATAACGTTTTTTTATAATCAAGGGTAATTATTTTCCTATGGTAAACAATAATAGCCGCAAATTCAAACTGAAACAAATAATGTTTTGCATACAGACCTGAATTGTAGAGTTCTCAAGACCTGTTGGTTTTGGTGAAGATCCGTTAAGGGAATAAGGTAGTTTACCAGCAACGTTTTATGTTTTAACAAGGGTATTTTATATGGCAAACGATAACAGCCGCAAATTCAAACATAATCAAATAATTTTTTGCGTACTGCCTGAATTATAGAGTTCTCAAGACCTATTGTTTTTGGTGAAGATCGGTTCAGGGGAACGGGTAGTTTACCGACAACGTTTTATGTTTGAAAAGGGTATTTTTTATGGCATACGATAAGAGCCGCAAATTCAAACAGAATCAAATAAATTTTTGCATACAGACCTGATTTGTATAGTACTCAAGACCTGTTGTTTTTGGTGAAGATCGGTTGAGGGAAAAGGGTAGTTTACCTGTTACATTTTATGTTTTAACAAGGGAATTTTTTATGGCAAACGATAATAGCTGCAAATTCAAACATAATCAACTAATTTTCTGCATGCTGCCCTGAATTGTACAGTTTGAAGACCTATTGTTTTGGTAAAGATAGGTTAAGGGAAAGGGGTAGTTTACCGGCAACATTTTATGTTTTAACAAGGGTATTTTTTATGGCAAACGATAACAGCCGCAAATTCAAACAGAATCAAATAAGTTTTTGCATACAGCCCTGCTAAGTAGAGTACTCAAGACCTGTTGTTTTTGGTGAAGATCGGTTGAGGGAAAGGGGTAGTTTACCGGCCACGTTTTTTGTTTTAACAAAGGTATTTTATTTGGCAAACGATAACTGCCGCAAATTCAAACATAATCAAATACTTTTTTGCATACAGCCCTGATTTGCAGAGTACTCAAAACCTTTTGTTTTTGGTGAAGATCGGTTAAGGGAAAAGGGTAGTTTACATGTAACGTTTTTTTATAATCAAGGGTAATTTTTTTCCTGTGTTAAACAATAATAGCCGCAAATTCAAACAGAATCAAATAATGTTTTGCATACAGACCTGAATTGCAGAGTTCTCAGGACCTGTTGGTTTTGGTGAAGATCGGTTAAGGGGAAGGGGTAGTTTACCTGCAACGTTTTATTTTTTAACAAGGGTATTTTATATGGCAAACGATAACAGCCGCAAATTCAAACAGAATCAAATAATTTTTTGCATACAGCCCTAATATGTAGAGTCCTCAAGACGTATAGTTTTTAGTGAAGATCGGTTAATGGAGAAGGGTAGTTTACCTATAACGTTTTTTTTTAATCAAGGGTAATTTGTTTCTATGGCAAACAATAACAGCCGCAAATTCAAACATAATCAAATAATTTTTGCATACCGCCCTGACTTGTAGAGTTCTCAAGACCTATTGATTTTGGTAAAGCTCGGTTAAGGGAAAGGGGTGGTTTACCAACAACATTTTATGTTTTAACAAGGGTATTTCTTATGGCAAACGATAAAAGCCGCAAATTCAAACATAATCAAATAATTTTTTTCATACTGCCCTAAATTGTAGTGATCGGAAGACCTATTGTTTTTGGTGGAGATCGGGTACGGGAAAGGGGTAGTTTACCAGCAACGTTTTCTGTTTTAACAAGGGTATTTTATATGGCAAACGATAACAGCCGCAAATTCAAACATAATCAAATAACTTTTTGCATGCTGCACTGAATTATAGAGTTGTCAAGACCTATTGATTTTGGTAAAGATCGGTTAAGGGAAAGGGGTAGTTTACCAACAACATTTTATGTCGTAACAACGGTATTCCTTATGGCAAACGATAACAGCCGCAAATTCAAACAGAATCAAATAAGTTTTTGCATACAGACCTGATTTGTAGAGTACTCAAGACCTGTTGTTTTTGGTGAAGATCGGTTGAGGGAAAAGGGTAGTTTACCTGTTACATTTTATGTTTTAACAAGGGTATTTTTTATGGCAAAAGATAATAGCTGCAAATTCAAACATAATCAACTAATTTTTTGCATGCTGCCCTGAATTGTAGAGTTTGAAGACCTATTGATTTTGGTAAAGATAGGTTAAGGGAAAGGGGTAGTTTACCGGCAACGTTTTATGTTTGAAAAGGGTATTTTCTATGACAAACGATAAGAGCCGCTAATTCAAACAGAATCAAACAATTGTTTGCATACAGCCCTGATTTGTAGTATTCTCAAGACCTCTTGTTTTTGGTGAAGATCGGTTGATGGAAAGGGGTAGTTTACCGGCAACGTTTTATGTTTGAAAAGGGTATTTTCTATGGCAAACGATAAGAGCCGCAAATTCAAACAGAATCAAATAAGTTTTTTCATACAGCCCTGATTTGTTGTATTCTCAAGACCTCTTGTTTTTGGTGAAGATCGGTTGATGGAAAGGGGTAGTTTACCGGCCACGTTTTTTGTTTTAACAAGGGTATTTTATATGGCAAACGATAAGAGCCGCAAATTCAAACAGAATCAAATAAGTTTATGCATACTGCCCTGATTTGTAGAGTACTCAAGACGTATTGTTTTTGGTGAAGATCGGTTAAGGGAAAGGGATTGTTTACCTGCAACGGTATTTTATCAAGGGTAATTTTTTCTCTGGTAAACGATAATAGCCGTAAATTCAAACATAATCAAATAATGTTTTGCATACAGCCCTGAACAGTAGAGTTCTCAAAACCTGTTGGTTTTGGTGAAGATCGGTTAAGGGAAAGGGGTAGTTTACCTGCAACATTTTATGATTTAACAAGAGTATTTTATATGGCAAAAGATAACAGCCGAAACTTCAAACAGAATCAAATAATTTTTTGCATACATTCCTGATTTGCAGAGTACTCAAGACCTTTTGTTTTTGGTGAAGATCGGTTAAGGGAAAAGGGTAGTTTACATATAACGTTTTTTTATAATCAAGGGTAATTTTTTTTCCTATGGTAAACAATAATAGCCGCAAATTCAAACTGAAACAAATAATGTTTTGCATACAGACCTGAATTGTAGAGTTCTCAAGACCTGTTGGTTTTGGTGAAGATCCGTTAAGGGAATAAGGTAGTTTACCAGCAACGTTTTATGTTTTAACAAGGGTATTTTATATGGCAAACGATAAGAGCCGCAAATTCAAACAGAATCAAATAAGTTTTTGCATACAGACCTGATTTGTAGAGTACTCAAGACCTGTTGTTTTTGGTGAAGATCGGTTGAGGGAAAAGGGTAGTTTACCTGTTACATTTTATGTTTTAACAAGGGTATTTTTTATGGCAAACGATAATAGCTGCAAATTCAAACATAATCAACTAATTTTTTGCATGCTGCCCTGAATTGTAGAGTTTGAAGACCTATTGATTTTGGTAAAGATAGGTTAAGGGAAAGGGGTAGTTTACCGGCAACATTTTATGTTTTAACAAGGGTATTTTTTATGGCAAACGATAACAGCCGCAAATTCAAACATAAACAAATAATTTTTTGCATACAGCCTTGATTTGTAGAGTTCTCAAGACCTCTTTTTTGCTGAAGATCGGTTGATGGAAAGGGGTAATTTACCGGCCACGTTTTTGTTTTAACAAAGGTATTTTTTATGGCAAACGATAACAGCCGCAATTTAAAACAGAATCAAATAAGTTTTTGCATACAGCCCTGATTTGTAGAGTACTCAAGACCTGTTGTTTTTGGTGAAGATCGGTTGAGGGAAAGGGGTAGTTTACCGGCCACGTTTTTTGTTTTAACAAAGGTATTTTTTATGGCAAACGATAACTGCCGCAAATTCAAACATAATTAAACACTTTTTTGCATACAGCCCTGATTTGTAGAGTACTCAAGACATATTGTTTTTGGTGAAGGTCGGTTAAGGGAAAGGGATTGTTTACATGCAACGGTTTTTTATCAAGGGTAATTTTTTCTATGGTAAACGATAATAGCCGTAAATTCAAACATCATCAAATAATGTTTTGCATACAGTCCTGATTTGCAGAGTACTCAAGACCTTTTGTTTTTGGTGAAGATCGGTCAAGGGAAAAGGGTAGTTTACATGTAACGTTTTTTTATAATCAAGGGTAATTTTTTTTCTTATGGTAAACAATGATAGCCGCAAATTCAAACAGAATCAAATAATGTTTTCCATACAGACCTGAATTGTAGAGTTCTCAAGACTTGTTGGTTTTGGTGAAGTTCGGTTAAGGGAATAAGGTAGTTTACCAGCAAAGTTTTATGTTTTAACAAGGGTATTTTATATGGCAAACGATAATAGCCGCAAATTCAAACAGAATCAAATAATTTTTTGCATACAGCCCTAATATGTAGAGTACTCAAGACGTGTTATTTTTGGTGAAGATCGGTTAAGGGAAAAGGGTAGTTTACATGTAACGTTTTTTTTTAATTAAGGGTAATTTGTTTATATGGCAAACAATAACAGCCGCAGATTCAAACATAATCAAATAATTTTTTGCATACTGCCGTGAATTGTAGAGTTCTCAAGACCTATTGATTTTGGTAAAGATCGGTTAAGGGAAAGGGGTAGTTTACCAACAACATTTTATGTTTTAACAAGGGTATTTCTTATGGCAAACGATAACAGCCGCAAATTCAAACATAAACAAATAATTTTTTGCATACAGCCTTGATTTGTAGAGTTCTCAAGACCTCTTTTTTGCTGAAGATCGGTTGATGGAAAGGGGTAGTTTACCGGCCACGTTTTTGTTTTAACAAAGGTATTTTTTATGGCAAACGATAACAGCCGCAATTTAAAACAGAATCAAATAAGTTTTTGCATACAGCCCTGATTTGTAGAGTACTCAAGACCTGTTGTTTTTGGTGATGATCGGTTGAGGGAAAGGGGTAGTTTACCGGCCACGTTTTTTGTTTTAACAAAGGTATTTTTTATGGCAAACGATAACTGCCGCAAATTCAAACATAATTAAACACTTTTTTGCATACAGCCCTGATTTGTAGAGTACTCAAGACATATTGTTTTTGGTGAAGGTCGGTTAAGGGAAAGGGATTGTTTACATGCAACGGTTTTTTATCAAGGGTAATTTTTTCTATGGTAAACGATAATAGCCGTAAATTCAAACATCATCAAATAATGTTTTGCATACAGTCCTGATTTGCAGAGTTCTCAAGACCTTTTGTTTTTGGTGAAGATCGGTCAAGGGAAAAGGGTAGTTTACATGTAACGTTTTTTTATAATCAAGGGTAATTTTTTTTCTTATGGTAAACAATAATAGCCGCAAATTCAAACAGAATCAAATAATGTTTTCCATACAGACCTGAATTGTAGAGTTCTCAAGACTTGTTGGTTTTGGTGAAGTTCGGTTAAGGGAATAAGGTAGTTTACCAGCAAAGTTTTATGTTTTAACAAGGGTATTTTATATGGCAAACGATAATAGCCGCAAATTCAAACAGAATCAAATAATTTTTTGCATACAGCCCTAATATGTAGAGTACTCAAGACGTGTTATTTTTGGTGAAGATCGGTTAAGGGAAAAGGGTAGTTTACATGTAACGTTTTTTTTTAATTAAGGGTAATTTGTTTATATGGCAAACAATAACAGCCGCAGATTCAAACATAATCAAATAATTTTTTGCATACTGCCGTGAATTGTAGAGTTCTCAAGACCTATTGATTTTGGTAAAGATCGGTTAAGGGAAAGGGGTAGTTTACCAACAACATTTTATGTTTTAACAAGGGTATTTCTTATGGCAAACGATAACAGCCGCAAATTCAAACATAATCAAATAATTTTTTTCATACTTCCTGAATTATAGAGTTCTCAAGACCTATTGTTTTTGGTGAAGATCGGTTAAGGGGAACGAGTAGTTTACCGACAACATTTTATGTTTGAAAAGGGTATTTTATATGGGAAACAATAAGAGCCGCAAATTCAAACAGAATCAAATAATTTTTTGCATACAGCCCTGATTTGTAGAGTACTCAAGACCTCTTGTTTTTGGTGAAGATCGGTTAAGGGAATAGGGCAGTTTACCGGCAACGTTTTATGTTTTACCTAGGGCATTTTCTATGGCAAACGATAACAGTCTCAAATTCAAACATAATCAAGTGATTATTTGCATACAGCCCTAAATTGTAGCGATCTCAAGACGTATTGTTTTTGGTGAAGATCGGTTAAGGGAAAGGGGTAGTTTACCACCAACGTTTTATGTTTTAACAAGGGTATTTTATATGGCAAACGATAACAGCCGCAAATTCAAACAGAATCAAATAATTTTTTGCATACAGCCCTAATTAGTAGAGTTCTCAAGACATATTTTTTTTGTTGAAGATCGGTTAAGGGAAAAGGGTAGTTTACCTGTAACTTTTTTTTTTAATCAAGTTTAATTTGTTTCTATGGCAAACAATAACAGCCGCAAATTCAAACACAATCAAATAATATTTTACATACCGCCCTGAAGTATAGAGGTCTCAAAACCTGTTGATTTTGGTAAAGATAGGTTGATGGAAAGGGGTAGTTTACCAACAACATTTTATGTTTTAACAAGGGTTTTTCTTATGGCAAAAGATAACAGCCGCAAATTCAAACATAATCAAATAATTTTTTGCGTACTGCCTGAATTATAGAGTTCTCAAGACCTATTGTTTTTGGTGAAGATCGGTTAAGGGGAAAGGGTAGTTTACCGGCAACGTTTTATGTTTGAAAAGGGTATTTTATATGGCAAACAATAAGAGCCGCAAATTCAAACAGAATCAAATAATTTTTTGCATACAGCCCTGATTTGTAGAGTACTCAAGACCTCTTGTTTTTGGTGAAGATCGGTTAAGGGAATAGGGCAGTTTACCGGCAACGTTTTATGTTTTTCCTAGGGCATTTTCTATATCAAACGATAACAGTCTCAAATTCAAACATAATCAAGTGATTATTTGCATACAGCCCTAAATTGTAGCGATCTCAAGACGTATTGTTTTTGTTGAAGATCGGTTAAGGGAAAAGGGTAGTTTACCTGTAACTTTTTTTTTTAATCAAGTTTAATTTGTTTCTATGGCAAACAATAACAGCCGCAAATTCAAACACAATCAAATAATATTTTACATACCGCCCTGAAGTATAGAGGTCTCAAGACCTGTTGATTTTGGTAAAGATAGGTTGATGGAAAGGGGTAGTTTACCAACAACATTTTATGTTTTAACAAGGGTTTTTCTTATGGCAAAAGATAACAGCCGCAAATTCAAACATAATCAAATAATTTTTTGCGTACTGCCTGAATTATAGAGTTCTCAAGACCTATTGTTTTTGGTGAAGATCGGTTAAGGGGAAAGGGTAGTTTACCGGCAACGTTTTATGTTTGAAAAGGGTATTTTATATGACAAACGATAAGAGCCGGTAATTCAAACAGAATCAAATAATTGTTTGCATACAGCCCTGATTTGTAGTATTCTCAAGACCTCTTGTTTTTGGTGAAGATCGGTTGATGGAAAGGGGTAGTTTACCGGCCAAGTTTTTTGTTTTAACAAGGGTATTTTATATGGCAAACGATAAGAGCCGCAAATTCAAACAGAATCAAATAAGTTTAGGCATACAGCCCTGATTTGTAGAGTACTCAAGACCTATTGTTTTTGGTGAAGGTCGGTTAAGAGAAAGGGATTGTTTACCTGCAACGGTTTTTTATCAAGGGTAATTTTTTCTCTGGTAAACGATAATAGCCGTAAATTCAAACATAATCAAATAATGTTTTGCATACAGCCCTGAACAGTAGCGTTCTCAAAACCTGTTGGTTTTGGTGAAGATCGGTTAAGGGAAAGGGGTAGTTTACCAGCAACGTTTTATGTTTTAACAAGGGTATTTTATATGGCAAACGATAACAGCAGCAAATTCAAACATAATCAAATAACTTTTTGCATGCTGCCCTGAATTGTAGAGTTCTCAAGACCTATTGATTTTGGTAAAGATCGGTTAAGGGAAAGGGGTAGTTTACCAACAACATTTTATGTTTTAACAAGGGTATTTCTTATGGCCAACGATAACAGCCGCAAATTCAAACATAATCAAATAATTTTTTGCGTACTGCCTGAATTATAGAGTTCTCAAGACCTATTGTTTTTGGTGAAGATCGGTTCAGGGGAACGGGTAGTTTACCGACAACGTTTTATGTTTGAAAAGGGTATTTTTTATGGCATACGATAAGAGCCGCAAATTCAAACAGAATCAAATAAGTTTTTGCATACAGACCTGATTTGTAGAGTACTCAAGACCTGTTGTTTTTGGTGAAGATCGGTTGAGGGAAAAGGGTAGTTTACCTGTTACATTTTATGTATTAACAAGGGTATTTTTTATGGCAAACGATAATAGCTGCAAATTCAAACATAATCTACTAATTTTTTGCATGCTGCCCTGAATTGTAGAGTTTGAAGACCTATTGATTTTGGTAAAGATAGGTTAAGGGAAAGGGGTAGTTTACCGGCAACATTTTATGTTTTAACAAGGGTATTTTTTATGGCAAACGATAACAGCCGCAAATTCAAACATAAACAAATAATTTTTTGCATACAGCCCTGATTTGTAGAGTTCTCAAGATCTCTTTTTTGGTGAAGATCGGTTGATGGAAAGGGGTAGTTTACCGGCCACGTTTTTGTTTTAACAAAGGTATTTTTTATGGCAAACGATAACAGCCGCAATTTCAAACAGAATCAAATAAGTTTTTGCATACAGCCCTGATTTGTAGAGTACTCAAGACCTATTGTTTTTGGTGAAGATCGGTTGAGGGAAAGGGGTAGTTTACCGGCCACGTTTTTTGTTTTAACAAAGGTATTTTTTATGGCAAACGATAACTGCCGCAAATTCAAACATAATGAAATACTTTTTAGCATACAGCCCTGATTTTTAGAATACTCAAGACATATTGTTTTTGGTGAAGGTCGGTTAAGGGAAACGGATTGTTTACATGCAACGGTTTTTTATCAAGGGTAATTTTTTCTATGGTAAACGATAATAGCCGTAAATTCAAACATCATCAAATAATGTTTTGCATACAGCCCTGAACTGTAGAGTTCTCAAAACCTGTTGGTTTTGGTGAAGATCGGTTAAGGGAAAGGGGTAGTTTACCTGCAACGTTATATGTTTTAACAAGAGTATTTTATATGGCAAACGATAACAGCCGCAACTTCAAACAGAAACAAATAATTGTTTGCATACAGTCCTGATTTGCAGAGTACTCAAGACCTTTTGTTTTTGGTGAAGATCGGTCAAGGGAAAAGGGTAGTTTACATGTAACGTTTTTTTATAATCAAGGGTAATTTTTTTTCTTATGGTAAACAATAATAGCCGCAAATTCAAACAGAATCAAATAATGTTTTGCATACAGACCTGAATTGTAGAGTTCTCAAGACTTGTTGGTTTTGGTGAAGTTCGGTTAAGGGAATAAGGTAGATTACCAGCAAAGTTTTATGTTTTAACAAGGGTATTTTATATGGCAAACGATAATAGCCGCAAATTCAAACAGAATCAAATAATTTTTTGCATACAGCCCTAATATGGAGAGTACTCAAGACGTGTTATTTTTTGTGAAGATCGGTTAAGGGAAAAGGGTACTTTACCTGTAACGTTTTTTTTAATTAAGGGTAATTTGTTTATATGGCAAACAATAACAGCCGCAGATTCAAACATAATCAAATAATTTTTTGCATACTGCCCTGAAATTGTAGAGTTTGAAGACCTATTGATTTTGGTAAAGATAGGTTAAGGGAAAGGGGTAGTTTACCGGCAACATTTTATGTTTTAACAAGGGTATTTTTTATGGCAAACGATAACAGCCGCAAATTCAAACATAATCCAATAATTTTTTTCATACTGCCTGAATTATAGAGTTCTCAAGACCTATTGTTTTTGGTGAAGATCGGTTCAGGGGAACGGGTAGTTTACCGACAACATTTTATGTTTGAAAAGGGTATTTTATATGGCAAACAATAAGAGCCGCAAATTCAAACAGAGTCAAATAATTTTTTGCATACAGCCCTGATTTGTAGAGTACTCAAGACCTCTTGTTTTTGGTGAAGATCGGTTGAGGGAAAGGGGTAGTTTACCAGTATTTTTTTTTTAATCATAGGTAATTTGTTTTTATGGCAAACAATAACAGCCGCAAATTCAAACACAATCAAATAATATTTTGCATACAGCACTGAATTGTAGAGTTCTCAAGACTTATTGATTTTGGTAAAGATCGGTCAAGGGAAAGGGGTAGTTTACAGGCAACATTTTATGTTTTAACAAGGGTATTTCATATAACTAACGATAACAGCCGCAATTTCAAACATAATTTAATAATTTTTTTTACACTGCCCTGAATTATAGAGTTCTCAAGCTCTTTTGTTTTTCGTGAAGATCGGTTAAGGGGAGGGGGTAGTTTACCTTCAACGGTTTTTTATCAATGGTAATTTTCTTTCTATGGTAGACAATAATAGCCGCAAATTCAAACAGAATCAAACAACGTTTTGCATACAGACGTAAATTGTAGAGTTCTCAAGACCTGTTGGTTTTGGTGAAGATCGGTTAAGGGAATAGGGCAGTTTACCGGCAACGTTTTATGTTTTACCTAGGGCATTTTCTATGGCAAACGATAACAGTCTCAAATTCAAACATAATCAAGTGATTATTTGCATACAGCCCTAAATTGTAGCGATCTCAAGACGTGTTGTTTTTGGTGAAGATCGGTTAAGGGAAAGGGGTAGTTTACCAGCAACGTTTTATGTTTTAACAAGGGTATTTTATATGGCAAACGATAACAGCCGCAAATTCAAACAGAATCAAATAATTTTTTGCATACAGCCCTAATTAGTAGAGTTCTCAAGACATATTTTTTTTGTTGAAGATCGGTTAAGGGAAAAGGGTAGTTTACCTGTAACTTTTTTTTTTAATCAAGTTTAATTTGTTTCTATGGCAAACAATAACAGCCGCAAATTCAAACACAATCAAATAATATTTTGCATACCGCCCTGAAGTATAGAGGTCTCAAGACCTGTAGATTTTGGTAAAGATCGGTTAAGGGAAAGGGGTAGTTTACCAACAACATTTTATGTTTTAACAAGGGTATTTCTTATGGCAAACGATAACAGCCGCAAATTCAAACATAATCAAATAATTTTTTGCGTACTGCCTGAATTATAGAGTTCTCAAGACCTATTGTTTTTGGTGAAGATCGGTTAAGGGGAAAGGGTAGTTTACCGGCAACATTTTATGTTTTAACAAGGGTATTTTTTATGGCAAACAATAACAGCCGCAAATTCAAACATAAACAAATAATTTTTTGCATACTGCCCTGATTTGTAGAGTTCTCAAGACCTCTTTTTTGGTGAAGATCGGTTGATGGAAAGGGGTAGTTTACCTGCCACGTTTTTTGTTTTAACAAGGGTATTTTATATGGCAAACGATAAGAGCCGCAATTTCAAACAGAATCAAATAAGTGTTTGCATACAGCCCTGATTTGTAGAGTACTCAAGACCTATTGTTTTTGGTGAAGATCGGTTAAGGGAAAGGGATTGTTTACATGCAACGGTTTTTTTATCAAGGGTAATTTTTCCTATGGTAAACGATAATAGCCGTAAATTCAGTCATAATCAAATAATGTTTTGCATACAGCCCTGAACTGTAGAGTTCCCAAAACCTGTTGGTTTTGGTGAAGATCGGTTAGGGGAAAGGGGTAGTTTCCTGCAACGTTTTATGTTTTAACAAGAGTATTTTATATGGCAAACGATAACAGCCGCAACTTCAAACAGAATCAAATAATTGTTTGCATACAGTCCTGATTTGCAGAGTACTCAAGACCTTTTGTTTTTGGTGAAGATCGGTTAAGGGATAAGGGTAGTTTACATGTAACGTTTTTTTATAATCAAGGGTAATTTTTTTTCCTATGGTAAACAATAATTTACTATAAGAGCTGCAATATTCACCACAATAATCTTACGATAAGAGCCGCAAATTCAAACAGCATCAAATAATTTTTTGCATACAGTCCTGATTTGCAGAGTACTATAGACCTTTTGTTTTTGGTGAAGATCGGTTGAGGGAAAGGGGTAGTTTACCGGTCACGTTTTTTGTTTTAACAAGGGTATTTATTATGGCTAACGATAACAGCCGCAAATTCAAACATAATCAAATAATTTTTTGCATACAGCCCTGATTTGTAGAGTACTCAAGACCTTTTGTTTTTGGTGAAGATCGGTTGAGGGAAAGGGGTAGTTTACCGGCCACGTTTTTTGTTTTAACAAGGGTATTTATTCTGGCAAACGATAACAGCCGCAAATTCAAACATAATCAAATAATTTTTTGCATACAGCCCTGATTTGTAGAGTACTCAAGACCTATTGTTTTTGGTGAAGATCGGTTAAGGGAAAGGGATTGTTTACATGCAACGGTTTTTTATCAAGGGTAATTTTACTTCCATATTCCTTAAGGAATGGAAGTATGTTTTCTATGGTAAACGATAATAGCCGTAAATTCAAACATAATCAAATAATTTTTTTCATACTGCCTGAATTATAGAGTTCTCAAGACCTATTGTTTTTGGTGAAGATCGGTTAAGGGGAACGGGTAGTTTAGCGACAACGTTTTATGTTTGAAAAGGGTATTTTCTATGGCAAACGATAAGAGCCGCAAATTCAAACAGAATCAAGTGATTATTTGTATACAGCCCTAAATTGTAGTGATCGCAAGACCTATTGTTTTTGGTGGAGATCGGTTAAGGGAAAGGGGTAGTTTACCAGCAACGTTTTATGATTTAACAAGGGTATTTTATATGGCAAACGATAACAGCCGCAAATTCAAACATAATCAAATAACTTTTTGCATGCTGCCCTGAATTGTACAGTTCTCAAGACATATTGATTTTGGTGAAGATCGGTTAAGGGGAAAGGGGTAGTTTACCTGCAACGTTTTATGTTTTAACAAGAGTATTTTATATGGCAAACGATAACAGCCGTAACTTCAAACATAATCAAGTGATTATTTGCATACAGCCCTAAATTGTACCGATCTCAAGACCTATTGTTTTTGGTGAAGATCGGTTGAGGGAAAGGGGTAGTTTACCTGCCACGTTTTTTGTTTTAACAAGGGTATTTATTATGGCAAAAGATAACAGCCGCAAATTCAAACATAATCAAATAATTTTTTGCATACAGCCCTGATTTGTAGAGTACTCAAGACCTATTGTTTTTGGTGAAGATCGGTTAAGGGAAAGGGATTGTTTACATGCAACGGTTTTTTATCAAGTGTAATTTTTTCTATGGTAAACGATAATAGCCGTAAGTTCAAACATAATCAAATAATGTTTTGCATACAGCCCTGAAATGTAGAGTTCTCAAAACCTGTTGGTTTTGGTGAAGATCGGTTAAGGGAAAGGGGTAGTTTACCTACAACGTTTTATGTTTTAACAAGAGTATTTTATATGGCAAACGATAACAGCCGCAACTTCAAACAGAATCAAATAACTGTTTGCATACAGTCCTGATTTGCACAGTACTCAAGACCTTTTGTTTTTGGTGAAGATCGGTTAAGGGAAAAGGGTAGTTTACATGTAACGTTTTTTTATAATCAAGGGTAATTTTTTTTCCTGTGTTAAACAATAATAGCCGCAAATTCAAACAGTATCAAATAATGTTTTGCATACAGACCTGAATTGTAGAGTTCTCAGGACCTGTTGGTTTTGGTGAAGATCGGTTAAGGGAATAGGGTAGTTTACCAGCAACGTTTTATGTTTTAACAAGTGTATTTTATATGGCAAACGATAACAGCCGCAAATTCAAACATAATCAAATAACTTTTTGGATGCTGCCCTGAATTGTAGAGTTCTCAAGACCTATTGATTTTGGTAAAGATCGGTTAAGGGAAAGGGGTGGTTTACCAACAAAATTTTATGTTTTAACAAGGGTATTCCTTATGGCAAACGATAAAAACCGCAAATTCAAACATAATCAAATAATTTTTTTCATACTGCCTGAATTATAGAGTTCTCAAGACCTATTGTTTTTGTTGAAGATCGGTTAAGGGGAACGGGTAGTTTAGCGACGAAGTTTTATGTTTGAAAAGGGTATTTTCTATGGCAAACGATAAGAGCCGCAAATTCAAACAGAATCAAGTGATTATTTGCATACAGCCCTAAATTGTAGTGATCGCAAGACCTATTGTTTTTGGTGGAGATCGGTTAAGGGAAAGGGGTAGTTTACCAGCAACGTTTTATGTTTTAACAAGGGTATTTTATATGGCAAACGATAACAGCCGCAAATTCAAACATAATCAAATAACTTTTTGCATGCTGCGCTGAATTGTATAGTTCTCAAAACCTATTGATTTTGGTAAAGATCGGTTAAGGGAAAGGGGTAGTTTACCAACAACATGTTATGTTTTAAATAAGTTTTTGCATACAGCCCTGATTTGTAGTGTTCTCAAGACCTCTTGTTTTTTGTGAAGATCGGTTGATGGAAAGGGGTAGTTTACCGGCCACGTATTTTGTTTTAAGAACGGTATTTTCTATGGCAAACGATAAGAGCCGCAAATTCAAACAGAATCAAATAGGTTTTTGCAGACAGCCCTGATTTGTAGAGTACTCAAGACCTATTGTTTTTGGTGAAGATCGGTTAAGGGAAAGGGATAGTTTATCTGCAACGGTTTTTTATCAAGGGTAATTTTTTCTATGGTAAACGATAGTAGCCGTAAATTCAAACATAATCAAATAATGTTTTGCATACAGCCCTGAACTGTAGAGTTCTCAAAACCTGTTGGTTTTGGTGAAGATCGGTTAAGGGAAAGGGGTAGTTTACCTACAACGTTTTATGTTTTAACAAGAGTATTTTATATGGCAAACGATAACAGCCGCAACTTCAAACAGAATCAAATAATTGTTTGCATACAGTCCTGATTTGCACAGTACTCAAGACCTTTTGTTTTTGGTGAAGATCGGTTAAGGGAAAAGTGTAGTTTACATGTAACGTTTTTTTATAATCGATGGTAATTTTTTTTCCTGTGTTAAACAATAATAGCCGCAAATTCAAACAGTATCAAATAATGTTTTGCATACAGACCTGAATTGTAGAGTTCTCAGGACCTGTTGGTTTTGGTGAAGATCGGTTAAAGGAATAGGGTAGTTTACCAGCAACGTTTTATGTTTTAACAAGTGTATTTTATATGGCAAACGATAACAGCCGCAAATTCAAACATAATCAAATAACTTTTTGCATGCTGCCCTGAATTGTAGAGTTCTCAAGACCTATTGATTTTGGTAAAGATCGGTTAAGGGAAAGGGGTGGTTTACCAACAAAATTTTATGTTTTAACAAGGGTATTCCTTATGGCAAACGATAAAAACCGCAAATTCAAACATAATCAAATAATTTTTTTCATACTGCCTGAATCATAGAGTTCTCAAGACCTATTGTTTTTGTTGAAGATCGGTTAAGGGGAACGGGTAGTTTAGCGACGAAGTTTTAAGTTTGAAAAGGGTATATTCTATGGCAAACGATAAGAGCCGCAAATTCAAACAGAATCAAGTGATTATTTGCATACAGCCCTAAATTGTAGTGATCGCAAGACCTATTGTTTTTGGTGGAGATCGGTTAAGGGAAAGGGGTAGTTTACCAGCAACGTTTTATGTTTTAACAAGGGTATTTTATATGGCAAACGATAACAGCCGCAAATTCAAACATAATCAAATAACTTTTTGCATGCTGCCCTGAATTGTATAGTTCTCAAAACCTGTTGATTTTGGTAAAGATCGGTTAAGGGAAAGGGGTAGTTTACCAACAACATGTTATATTTTAACAAGGGTATTTCTTATGGCAAACGATAACAGCCACAAATTCAAACATAATCAAATAATTTTTTGCGTACTGCCTGAATTATAGAGTTTTCAAGACCTATTGTTTTTGGTGAAGATCGGTTAAGGGGAAAGGGTAGTTTACCGGCAACGTTTTATGATTGAAAAGGGTATTTTCTATGACAAACCATAAGAGCCGCTAATTCAAAAAGAATCAAATAAATGTTTGCGTACAGCCCTGATTTGTAGTGTTCTCAAGACCTCTTGTTTTTGGTGAAGATCGGTTGATGGAAAGGGTTAGTTTACCGGCCACGTTTTTTGTTTTCACAACGGTATTTTCTATGGCAAACGATAAGAGCCGCAAATTCAAACAGAATCAAATAGGTTTTTGCAGACAGCCCTGATTTGTAGAGTACTCAAGACCTATTGTTTTTGGTGAAGATCGGTTAAGGGAAAGGGATTGTTTACGAGCAACTGTTTTTTATCAAGGATAATTTTTTTTCTGGTAAACGATAATAGCCGTAAATTCAAACATAATCAAATAATGTTTTGCATACAGCCCTGAACAATAGAGTTCTCAAAATCTGTTGGTTTTTGTGAAGATCGGTTAAGGGAAAGGGGTAGTTTACCTGCAACGTTTTATGTTTTAACAAGAGTATTTTATAAGGCAAACGATAACAGCCGCAACTTCAAACAGAATCAAATAATTTTTGCATACAGTCCTGATTTGCAGAGTACTCAAGACCTTTGGTTTTTGGTGAAGATCGGTTAAGGGAAAATGGTAGATTACATGTAACCTTTTTTATAATCAAGGGTAATTTTTTTTCCTATGGTAAACAATAATAGCCGCAAATTCAAACAGAATCAAATAATATTTTGCATACAGACCTGAATTGTAGAATTCTCAAGACCTGTTGGTTTTGGTGAAGATCGGTTAAGGGAATAAGGTAGTTTACCAGCAACGTTTTATGTTTTAACAAGGGTATTTTATATGGCAAATGATAACAGCCGCAAATTCAAACATAATCAAATAATGTTTTGCATACAGCCCTAATATGTAGAGTTCTCAAGACCTATTGATTTTGGTAAAGATCGGTTAAGGGAAAGGGGCAGTTTACCTGCTACATTTTATGTTTTAACAAGGGTATTTTTTATGGCAAACGATAACAGCCGCAAATTCAAACATAATCAACTAATTTTTTGCGTACTGTCTGAATTATAGAGTTCTCAAGACCTATTGTTTTTGGTGAAGATCGGTTCAGGGGAACGGGTAGTTTACCGACAACGTTTTATGTTTGAAAAGGGTATTTTTTATGGCAAACGATAAGAGCCGCAAATTCAAACATAATCAAATAATTTTTTGCGTACTGCCTGAATTATAGAGTTCTCAAGACCTATTGTTTTTGGTGAAGATCGGTTCAGGGGAACGGGTAGTTTACCGACAACGTTTTATGTTTGAAAAGGGTATTTTTTATGGCAAACGATAAGAGCCGCAAATTCAAACAGGATCAAATAATTTTTTGTATACAGCCCTTATTTGTAGAGTACTCAAGACCTTTTGTTTTGGTGAAGATCGGTTAAGGGAAAGGGATAGTTTACCTGCAACGGTTTTTTATCAAGGGTAATTTTTTCTATGGTAAACGATAATAGCCGTAAATTCAAACAAAATCAAATAATGTTTTGCATACTGCCCTGAATTGTAGAGTTCTCAAGACTTATTGATTTTGGTAAAGATCGGTTAAGGGAAAGGGGTAGTTTACAGGCAACATTTTATGTTTTAACAAGGGTATTTCATATAACTAACGATAACAGCCGCAAATTCAAACATAATTTAATAATTTTTTGCACACTGCCCTGAATTATAGAGTTCTCAAGCCCTTTTGTTTTTCGTGATGATCGGTTAAGGGGAGGGGGTAGTTTACCATTAACGGTTTTTTATCAATTGTAATTTTTTTTCCTATGGTAGACAACAATAGCCGGAAATTCAAACAGAATCAAACAATGTTTTGCATACAGACCTGAATTGTATAGTTCTCAAGACCTGTTGGTTTTGGTGAAGATCGGTTAAGGGAATAGGGCAGTTTACCGGCAACGTTTTATGTTTTAACAAGGGCATTTTCTATGGCAAACGATAACAGCCGCAAATTAAAACAGAATCAAGTGATTATTTGCATATAGCCCTAAATTGTAGCGGTCTCAAGATCTATTGTTTTTGGTGAAGATCGGTTAAGGGAAAGGGGTAGTTTACCAGCAACGTTTTATGTTTTAACAAGGGTATTTTCTATGGCAAACGATAACAGCCGCAAATTCAAATACAATCAAATAATATTGTGCATACCGCCCTGAAGTATAGAGATCTCAAGACCTGTTGATTTTGGTAAAGATCGATTAAGGGGAAGGGGTAGTTTACCCGCAAAATTTTATTTGTTAACAAGGGTATTTCTTATGGCAAACGATAACAGCCGCAAATTCAAACATAAATAAATAATTTTTTGCATACTGCCCTGAATTATAGAGTTCTAAAGACCTATTGTTTTTGGTGAAGATCGGTTAAGGGGAAGGGGTAGTTTACCGGCAACGTTTTATGTTTGAAAAAGGTATTTTCTATGACAAACGATAAGAGCCGCAAATTCAAACAGAATCAAATAAGTCTTTGCATACAGCCCTGATTTGTAGAGTACTCAAGACCTATTGTTTTTGGTGAAGATCGGTTGAGGGAATGGGGTAGTTTACCGGCCACGTTTTTTGTTTTAACAAGGGTATTTAATATGGCAAACGATAACAGCCGCAAATTCAAACAAAATCAAATAATTTTTTGCATACAGTCCTGATTTGTAGAGTACTCAAGACCTATGGTTTTTGGTGAAGATCGGTTGAGGGAAAGGGATTGTTTACCAGCAAGGTTTTTTTATCAAGTGTAATTTTTTCTATGGTAAACGATAATAGCCGTAAATTCAAACATAATCAAATAATGTTTTGCATACAGCCCTGAACTGTAGAGTTCTCAAAACCTCTTGTTTTTGGTGAAGATCGGTTGATGGAAAGGGGTAGCTTACCGGCCACGTTTTTTGTTTTAACAAGGGTATTTTCTATGGCAAACAATAAGAGCCGGAAATTCAAAAAGAATCAAATAGGTTTTTGCATACAGCCCTAATATGTAGAGTCCTCAAGACGTATTGTTTTTGGTGAAGATCGGTTAAGGGGAAAGGGTAGTTTACATGTAACGTTTTTTTTAAATCAAGGGTAATTTGTTTCTATGGCAAACAATAACAGCCGCAAATTCAAACATAATCAAATAATTTTTTGCATACTGCCCTGAATTGTAGTGTTCTCAAGACCTGTTGATTTTGGTAAAGATCGGTTAAGGGAAAGGGGTAGTTTACCAACAACATTTTATGTTTTAACAAGGGTATTTCTTATGGCAAACGATAACATCCACAAATTCAAACATAATCAAATAATTTTTCCATACTGCCTGAATTAAAGAGTTCTCAAGACCTATTGTTTTTGGTGAAGATCGGTTAAGGGGAACGGGTAGTTTTGCGACAACGTTTAATGTTTGAAAAGGGTATTTTCTATGGCAAACGATAAGAGCCGCAATTTCAAACAGAATCAAATAATTTTTTGCATACTGCCCTGAATTGTAGAGTTCTCAAGACCTCTTGTTTTTGGTGAAGATCGGTTCAGGGAAAGGGGTAGTTTACCGGCCACGTTTTATGTTTTAACAAGGGTATTTTCTATGGCAAACGATAAGAGCCGCAAATTCAAACATAATAAAATAATTTCTTGTATACAGCCCTTATTTGTAGAGTACTCAAGACCTTTTGTTTTGGTGAAGATGGGTTAAGGGAAAGGGATAGTTTTCCTGCAACGGTTTTTTATCAAGGGTAATTTTTTTTCCTATGGTAAACGATAATAGCCGTAAATTCAAACATAATCAAGTAATGTTTCGCATACAGCCCAGAATTGTAGAGTTCTCAAAACCTATTGGTTTTGGTGAAGATTGGTTATGGGAAAGGGGTAGTTTACCGGCCACGATTTTTGTTTTAACAAGAGTATTTTATATGGCAAACGATAACAGCCGCAACTTCAAACAAATCAAATAATTTTTTGCATACAGTCCTGATTTGCAGAGTATTCAAGACCTTTTGTTTTTGGTGAAGATCGGTTAAGGGAAAAGGGTAGTTTACGTGTAACGTTTTTTTGTAATCAAGGGTAATTTGTTTCTATGGCAAACAATAACAGCCGCAAATTCAAACATAATCAAATAATTTTTTGCATACTGCCTGAATTGTAGAGTTGTCAAGACCTATTGATTTTGGTAAAGATCGGTTAAGGGAGAGGGGTAGTTTACCAACAACATTTTATGTTTTAACAAGGGTATTTCTTATGGCAAACGATAACATCCACAAATTCAAACATAATCAAATAATTTTTCCATACTGCCTGAATTAAAGAGTTCTCAAGACCTATTGTTTTTGGTGAAGATCGGTTAAGGGGAAGGGGTAGTTTACCGGCAACGTTTTATGTTTGAAAAAGGTATTTTCTATGACAAACGATAAGAGCCGCAAATTCAAACAGAATCAAATAAGTCTTTGCATACAGCCCTGATTTGTAGAGTACTCAAGACCTATTGTTTTTGGTGAAGATCGGTTGAGGGAATGGGGTAGTTTACCGGCCACGTTTTTTGTTTTAACAAGGGTATTTAATATGGCAAACGATAACAGCCGCAAATTCAAACAAAATCAAATAATTTTTTGCATACAGTCCTGATTTGTAGAGTACTCAAGACCTATGGTTTTTGGTGAAGATCGGTTGAGGGAAAGGGATTGTTTACCAGCAAGGTTTTTTTATCAAGTGTAATTTTTTCTATGGTAAACGATAATAGCCGTAAATTCAAACATAATCAAATAATGTTTTGCATACAGCCCTGAACTGTAGAGTTCTCAAAACCTCTTGTTTTTGGTGAAGATCTGTTGATGGAAAGGGGTAGCTTACCGGCCACGTTTTTTGTTTTAACAAGGGTATTTTCTATGGCAAACAATAAGAGCCGGAAATTCAAAAAGAATCAAATAGGTTTTTGCATACAGCCCTAATATGTAGAGTCCTCAAGACGTATTGTTTTTGGTGAAGATCGGTTAAGGGGAAAGGGTAGTTTACATGTAACGTTTTTTTTAAATCAAGGGTAATTTGTTTCTATGGCAAACAATAACAGCCGCAAATTCAAACATAATCAAATAATTTTTTGCATACTGCCCTGAATTGTAGTGTTCTCAAGACCTGTTGATTTTGGTAAAGATCGGTTAAGGGAAAGGGGTAGTTTACCAACAACATTTTATGTTTTAACAAGGGTATTTCTTATGGCAAACGATAACATCCACAAATTCAAACATAATCAAATAATTTTTCCATACTGCCTGAATTAAAGAGTTCTCAAGACCTATTGTTTTTGGTGAAGATCGGTTAAGGGGAACGGGTAGTTTTGCGACAACGTTTTATGTTTGAAAAGGGTATTTTCTATGGCAAACGATAAGAGCCGCAATTTCAAACAGAATCAAATAATTTTTTGCATACTGCCCTGAATTGTAGAGTTCTCAAGACCTCTTGTTTTTGGTGAAGATCGGTTCAGGGAAAGGGGTAGTTTACCGGCCACGTTTTATGTTTTAACAAGGGTATTTTCTATGGCAAACGATAAGAGCCGCAAATTCAAACATAATAAAATAATTTCTTGTATACAGCCCTTATTTGTAGAGTACCTTTTGTTTTGGTGAAGATCGGTTAAGGGAAAGGGATAGTTTACCTGCAACGGTTTTTTATCAAGGGTAATTTTTTTTCCTATGGTAAACGATAATAGCCGTAAATTCAAACATAATCAAGTAATGTTTCGCATACAGCCCAGAATTGTAGAGTTCTCAAAACCTATTGGTTTTGGTGAAGATTGGTTATGGGAAAGGGGTAGTTTACCGGCCACGATTTTTGTTTTAACAAGAGTATTTTATATGGCAAACGATAACAGCCGCAACTTCAAACAAATCAAATAATTTTTTGCATACAGTCCTGATTTGCAGAGTATTCAAGACCTTTTGTTTTTGGTGAAGATCGGTTAAGGGAAAAGGGTAGTTTACGTGTAACGTTTTTTTGTAATCAAGGGTAATTTGTTTCTATGGCAAACAATAACAGCCGCAAATTCAAACATAATCAAATAATTTTTTGCATACTGCCTGAATTGTAGAGTTGTCAAGACCTATTGATTTTGGTAAAGATCGGTTAAGGGAAAGGGGTAGTTTACCAACAACATTTTATGTTTTAACAAGGGTATTTCTTATGGCAAACGATAACAGCCGCAAATTCAAACAAAATCAAATAATTTTTTGCATACAGTCCTGATTTGTAGAGTACTCAAGACCTATGGTTTTTGGTGAAGATCGGTTGAGGGAAAGGGATTGTTTACCAGCAAGGTTTTTTTATCAAGTGTAATTTTTTCTATGGTAAACGATAATAGCCGTAAATTCAAACATAATCAAATAATGTTTTGCATACAGCCCTGAACTGTAGAGTTCTCAAAACCTCTTGTTTTTGGTGAAGATCGGTTGATGGAAAGGGGTAGCTTACTGGCCACGTTTTTTGTTTTAACAAGGGTATTTTCTATGGCAAACAATAAGAGCCGGAAATTCAAAAAGAATCAAATAGGTTTTTGCATACAGCCCTAATATGTAGAGTCCTCAAGACGTATTGTTTTTGGTGAAGATCGGTTAAGGGGAAAGGGTAGTTTACATGTAACGTTTTTTTTTAAATCAAGGGTAATTTGTTTCTATGGCAAACAATAACAGCCGCAAATTCAAACATAATCAAATAATTTTTTGCATACTGCCCTGAATTGTAGTGTTCTCAAGACCTGTTGATTTTGGTAAAGATCGGTTAAGGGAAAGGGGTAGTTTACCAACAACATTTTATGTTTTAACAAGGGTATTTCTAATGGCAAACGATAACATCCACAAATTCAAACATAATCAAATAATTTTTCCATACTGCCTGAATTAAAGAGTTCTCAAGACCTATTGTTTTTGGTGAAGATCGGTTAAGGGGAACGGGTAGTTTTGCGACAACGTTTTATGTTTGAAAAGGGTATTTTCTATGGCAAACGATAAGAGCCGCAATTTCAAACAGAATCAAATAATTTTTTGCATACTGCCCTGAATTGTAGAGTTCTCAAGACCTCTTGTTTTTGGTGAAGATCGGTTCAGGGAAAGGTGTAGTTTACCGGCCACGTTTTATGTTTTAACAAGGGTATTTTCTATGGCAAACGATAAGAGCCGCAAATTCAAACATAATAAAATAATTTCTTGTATACAGCCCTTATTTGTAGAGTACTCAAGACCTTTTGTTTTGGTGAAGATCGGTTAAGGGAAAGGGATAGTTTACCTGCAACGGTTTTTTATCAAGGGTAATTTTTTTTCCTATGGTAAACGATAATAGCCGTAAATTCAAACATAATCAAGTAATCTTTCGCATACAGCCCAGAATTGAAGAGTTCTCAAAACCTATTGGTTTTGGTGAAGATTGGTTATGGGAAAGGGGTAGTTTACCGGCCACGATTTTTGTTTTAACAAGAGTATTTTATATGGCAAACGATAACAGCCGCAACTTCAAACAAATCAAATAATTTTTTGCATACAGTCCTGATTTGCAGAGTATTCAAGACCTTTTGTTTTTGGTGAAGATCGGTTAAGGGAAAAGGGTAGTTTACATGTAACTTTTTTTTTAATCAAGGGTAATTTGTTTCTATGGCAAACAATAACAGCCGCAAATTCAAACATAATCAAATAATTTTTTGCATACTGCCTGAATTGTAGAGTTGTCAAGACCTATTGATTTTGGTAAAGATCGGTTAAGGGAAAGGGGTAGTTTACCAACAACATTTTATGTTTTAACAAGGGTATTTCTTATGTCAAACGATAACAGCCGCAAATTCAAACATAATTAAATAATTTTTTTCATACTGCCTGAATTATAGAGTTCCCAAGACCTATTGTATTTGGTGAAGATCGGTTAAGGGAATAGGGTAGTTTACAAGCAACGTTTTATGTTTTAACAAGGGTATTTTATATGGCAAACGATAACAGCCGCAAATTCAAACATAATCAAATAACTTTTTGCATGCTGCCCTGAATTGTAGAGTTCTCAAGACCTATTGATTTTGGTAAAGATCGGTTAAGGGAAAGGGGTAGTTTACCAACAACATTTTATGTTTTAACAAGGGTATTTCTTATGGCAAACGATAACAGCCACAAATTCAAACATAATCAAATAATTTTTTTCATACTGCCTGAATTATAGAGTTCTCAAGACCTATTGTTTTTGGTGAAGATCGGTTAAGGGAATAGGGTAGTTTACAAGCAACGTTTTATGTTTTAACAAGGGTATTTTATATGGGAAACGATAACATCCGCAAATTGAAACAGAATCAAATAATTGTTTGCATACAGCCCTGATTTGTAGAGTTCTCAAGACCTCTTGTTTTTGGTGAAGATCGGTTGATGGAAAGGGGTAGTTTACCGGCCACGTTTTTTGTTGTAACAAGGGTATTTTATATGGCAAACGATAAGAGCCGCAAATTCAAACAGAATCAAATAAGTCTTTGCATACAGCCCTGATTTGTAGAGTACTCAAGACCTATTGTTTTTGGTGAAGATCGGTTGAGGGAATGGGGTAGTTTACCGGCCACGTTTTTTGTTTTAACAAGGGTATTTAATATGGCAAACGATAACAGCCGCAAATTCAAACATAATCAAATAATTTTTTGCGTACAGTCCTGATTTGTAGAGTACTCAAGACCTATTGTTTTTGGTGAAGATCGGTTAAGGGAAAGGGATTGTTTACCTGCAACGGTTTTTTATCAAGGGTAATTTTACTTCCATATTCCTTAAGGAATGGAAGTATGGTGATGGCAAAAAAAATCGTGTTCGAGATTATTGCAGATTCTGATTCTACTACACTCAAAACATGAAAAAAAGTCGTTTTCCGAAAAGTTTCTGTGTGTGTGTCTGTCTGTATGTCTGTGTGTCTGTCTGTCTGTGTGTGTGTCTGTAGATTTTTTTAGTATGGCAAACGCTAACTGCCGCAAATTCAAACAGAATCAAATAATGTTTTGCATACAGCCCTGATTTGCAGAGTACTCGCGACCTGTTGATTTTGGTGAACATCGGTTAAGGGAAAGGGGTAGTTTACCTGTAACGTTTTATATTTTAAGGAGGGTATTTCCTATGGCAAACGATAACAGCCGCAAATTCAAACAGAATCAAATAATGTTTTGCATACAGCCCTGATTCGTAGAGTACTCACGACCTGTTGTTTTTGGTGACGATCGGTTAAGGGGAAGGGGTAGTTTACCTGCAACGTTTTTTTATCAAGCGTATTTTCTATGGCAAACGATAACAGCCGCAAATTCAAACAGAATCAAATAATTTTTTGCATACGTCCCTGAATTGTAGAGGTCTCAATGACTTTCGATTTTGGTGAAGATCGGTTAAGGGGAAGGGGTAGTTTACCAGCAACATTTTACGTTTTAACAAGAGTAAAGTACTTGAAAATTTATTTAAAATTTTTGAAACAATGGTAATTGTTAAAAATAAAATAATTTTGTTGCCAGGCAATAAAATTATAATTTTTTCATTTTAATTTAATATAATATTTTTCATTTAATACAGCAATAAAAAGGCAGGTAAGACACAGCCTGGCTGTTTGGCTGAAAATGATTTTAAATATAAATCTTAGAATATGGAAGTCATGTATGGTTCTCCATACCGATATTTTTCTATGGTAAACGATAATAGCCGTAAATTCAAACATAATCAAATAATGTTTTGCATACAGCCCTGAACTGTAGAGTTCTCAAATCCTCTTGTTTTTGGTGAAGATCGGTTAAGGGAAAGGGGTAGTTTACCTGCAACGTTTTATTTTTTAACAAGGGTATTTTATATGTCAAACGATAACAGCCGCAAATTCAAACAGAATCAAATAATTTTTTGCATACAGCCCTAATATGTAGAGTCCTCAAGACGTGTAGTTTTTGGTGACGATCGGTTAAGGGAGAAGGGTAGTTTACCTATAACGTTTTTTTTTAATCAAGGGTAATTTGTTTCTATGGCAAACAATAACAGCCGCAAATTCAAACATAATCAAATAATTTTTTGCATACTGCCCTGAATTGTAGAGTTCTCAAGACCTATTGATTTTGGTAAAGCTCGGTTAAGGGAAAGGGGTGGTTTACCAACAACATTTTATGTTTTAACAAGGGTATTTCTTATGGCAAACGATAAAAGCCGCAAATTCAAACATAATCAAATAATTTTTTTCATACTGCCTGAATTATAGAGTTCTCAAGACCTATTGTTTTTGATAAAAATCGGTTAAGGGAAAGGGGTGGTTTACCAACAACATTTTATGTTTTAACAAGGGTATTTCTTATGGCAAACGATAAAAGCCGCAAATTCAAACATAATCAAATAATTTTTTTCATACTGCCTGAATTATAGAGTTCTCAAGACCTATTGTTTTTGGTGAAGATCGGTTAAGGGAATAGGGTAGTTTACCAGCAACGTTTTATGTTTTAACAACGGCATTTTCTATGGCAAACGATAACAGCCGCAATTTCAAACAGAATCAAGTGATTATTTGCATACAGCCCTAAATTGTAGTGACCGGAAGACGTATTGTTTTTGGTGGAGATCGGGTACGGGAAAGGGGTAGTTTACCAGCAACGTTTTCTGTTTTAACAAGGGTATTTTATATGGCAAACGATAACAGCCGCAAATTCAAACATAATCAAATAGCTTTTTGCATGCTGCACTGAATTGTAGAGTTGTCAAGACCTATTGATTTTGGTAAAGATCGGTTAAGGTAAAGGGGTAGTTTACCAACAACATTTTATGTTTTAACAAGGGTATTCCTTATGGCAAACGATAACAGCCGCAAATTCAAACATAATCAAATAATTTTTTGCGTACTGCCTGAATTATAGAGTTCTCAAGACCTATTGTTTTTGGTGAAGATCGGTTAAGGGGAAAGGGTAGTTTACCGGCAACGTTTATGTTTGAAAAGGGTATTTTCTATGACAAACGATAAGAGCCGCTAATTCAAACAGAATCAAATAATTGTTTGCATACAGCCCTGATTTGTAGTATTCTCAAGACCTCTTGTTTTTGGTGAATATCGGTTGATGGAAGGGGTAGTTTACCGGCCACGTTTTTTGTTTTAACAAGGGTATTTTATATGGCAAACGATAAGAGCCGCAAATTCAAACAGAATCAAATAATTTTTTGCGTACTGCCTGAATTATAGAGTTCTCAAGACCTATTGATTTTGGTGAAGATCGGTTCAGGGGAACGGGTAGTTTACCGACAACGTTTTATGTTTGAAAAGGGTATTTTTTATGGCATACGATAAGAGCCGCAAATTCAAACAGAATCAAATAAGTTTTTGCATACAGACCTGATTTGTATAGTACTCAAGACCTGTTGTTTTCGGTGAAGATCGGTTGAGGGAAAAGGGTAGTTTACCTGTTACATTTTATGTTTTAACAAGGGTATTTTTTATGGCAAACGATAATAGCTGCAAATTCAAACATAATCAACTAATTTTTTGCATGCTGCCCTGAATTGTAGAGTTTGAAGACCTATCGATTTTGGTAAAGATAGGTTAAGGGAAAGGGGTAGTTTACCGGCAACATTTTATGTTTTAACAAGGGTATTTTTTATGGCAAACGATAACAGCCGCAAATTCAAACATAAACAAATAATTTTTTGCATACAGCCCTGATTTGTAGAGTTCTCAAGACCTCTTTTTTGATGAAGATCGGTTGATGGAAAGGGGTAGTTTTCCGGCCACGTTTTTGTTTTAACAAAGGTATTTTTTATGGCAAACGATAACAGCCGCAATTTCAAACAGAATCAAATAAGTTTTTGCATACAGCCCTGATATGTAGAGTACTCAAGACCTGTTGTTTTTGGTGAAGATCGGTTGAGGGAAAGGGGTAGTTTACCGGCCACGTTTTTTGTTTTAACAAAGGTATTTTTTTTGGCAAACGATAACTGCCGCAAATTCAAACATAATCAAATACTTTTTTGCATACAGCCCTGATTTGCAGAGTACTCAAGACCTTTTGTTTTTGGTGAAGATCGGTTAAGGGAAAAGGGTAGTTTACATGTAACGTTTTTTTATAATCAAGGGTAATTTTTTTTCCTGTGTTAAACAATAATAGCCGCAAATTCAAACAGAATCAAATAATGTTTTGCATACAGACCTGAATTGTCGAGTTCTCAGGACCTGTTGGTTTTGGTGAAGATCGGTTAAGGGAAAGGGGTAGTTTACCTGCAACGTTTTATTTTTTAACAAGGGTATTTTATATGGCAAACGATAACAGCCGCAAATTCAAACAGAATCAAATAATGTTTTGCATACAGCCCTGATTTGCAGAGTACTCAAGACCTTTTGTTTTTGGTGAAGATCGGTTAAGGGAAAAGGGTAGTTTACATATAACGTTTTTTTTTAATCAACGGTAATTTGTTTCTATGGCAAACAATAACAGCCGCAAATTCAAACATATTCAAATAATTTTTTGCATACCGCCCTGACTTGTAGAGTTCTCAAGACCTATTGATTTTGGTAAAGCTCGGTTAAGGGAAAGGGGTGGTTTACCAACAACATTTTATGTTTTAACAAGGGTATTTCTTATGGCAAACGATAAAAGCCGCAAATTAAAACATAATCAAATAATTTTTTTCATACTGCCCTAAATTGTAGTGATCGGAAGACCTATTGTTTTTGGTGGAGATCGGGTACGGGAAAGGGGTAGTTTACCTGCAACGTTTTCTGTTTTAACAAGGGTATTTTATATGGCAAACGATAACAGCCGCAAATTCAAACATAATCAAATAACTTTTTGCATGCTGCACTGAATTATAGAGTTGTCAATACCTATTGATTTTGGTAAAGATCGGTTAAGGGAAAGGGGTAGTTTACCAACAACATTTTATGTCGTAACAAGGGTATTCCTTATGGCGAACGATAATAGCCGCAAATTCAAACATAATCAAATAATTTTTTGCGTACTGCCTGAATTATAGAGTTCTCAAGACCTATTGTTTTTGGTGAAGATCGGTTAAGGGGAAAGGGTAGTTTACCGGCAACGTTTTATGTTTGAAAAGGGTATTTTCTATGACAAGCGATAAGAGCCGCTAATTCAAACAGAATCAAATAATTGTTTGCATACAGCCCTGATTTGTAGTATTCTCAAGACCTCTTGTTTTTGGTGAAGATCGGTTGATGGAAAGGGGTAGTTTACCGGCAACGTTTTATGTTTGAAAAGGGTATTTTCTATGGCAAACGATAAGAGCCGCAAATTCAAACAGAATCAAATAAGTTTTTGCATACAGCCCTGATTTGTAGTATTCTCAAGACCTCTTGTTTTTGGTGAAGATCGGTTGATGGAAAGGGGTAGTTTACCGGCCACGTTTTTTGTTTTAACAAGGGTATTTTATATGGCAAACGATAAGAGCCGCAAATTCAAACAGAATCAAATAAGTTTATGCATACTGCCCTGATTTGTAGAGTACTCAAGACGTATTGTTTTTGGTGAAGATCGGTTAAGGGAAAGGGATTGTTTACCTGCAACGGTATTTTATCAAGGGTAATTTTTTCTCTGGTAAACGATAATAGCCGTAAATTCAAACATAATCAAATAATGTTTTGCATACAGCCCTGAACAGTAGAGTTCTCAAAACCTGTTGGTTTTGGTGAAGATCGGTTAAGGGAAAGGGGTAGTTTACCTGCAACATTTTATGATTTAACAAGAGTATTTTATATGGCAAAAGATAACAGCCGAAACTTCAAACAGAATCAAATAATTTTTTGCATACATTCCTGATTTGCAGAGTACTCAAGACCTTTTGTTTTTGGTGAAGATCGGTTAAGGGAAAAGGGTAGTTTACATATAACGTTTTTTTATAATCAAGGGTAATTTTTTTTCCTATGGTAAACAATAATAGCCGCAAATTCAAACTGAAACAAATAATGTTTTGCATGCAGACCTGAATTGTAGAGTTCTCAAGACCTGTTGGTTTTGGTGAAGATCCGTTAAGGGAATAAGGTAGTTTACCAGCAACGTTTTATTTTTTAACAAGGGTATTTTATATGGCAAACGATAACAGCCGCAAATTCAAACATAATCAAATAATTTTTTGCGTACTGCCTGAATTATAGAGTTCTCAAGACCTATTGTTTTTGGTGAAGATCGGTTCAGGGGAACGGGTAGTTTACCGACAACGTTTTATGTTTGAAAAGGGTATTTTTTATGGCATACGATAAGAGCCGCAAATTCAAACAGAATCAAATAAGTTTTTGCATACAGACCTGATTTGTAGAGTACTCAAGACCTGTTGTTTTTGGTGAAGATCGGTTGACGGAAAAGGGTAGTTTACCTGTTACATTTTATGTTTTAACAAGGGTATTTTTTATGGCAAACGATAAGAGCCGCAAATTCAAACAGAATCAAATAAGTTTTTGCATACAGCCCTGATTTGTAGAGTACTCAAGACATATTGTTTTTGGTGAAGGTCGGTTAAGGGAAAGGGATTGTTTACATGCAACGGTTTTTTATCAAGGGTAATTTTTTCTATGGTAAACGATAATAGCCGTAAATTCAAACATCATCAAATAATGTTTTGCATACAGCCCTGAACTGTAGAGTTCTCAAAACCTGTTGGTTTTGGTGAAGATCGGTTAAGGGAAAGGGGTAGTTTACCTGCAACGTTATATGTTTTAACAAGAGTATTTTATATGGCAAACGATAACAGCCGCAACTTCAAACAGAAACAAATAATTGTTTGCATACAGTCCTGATTTGCAGAGTACTCAAGACCTTTTGTTTTTGGTGAAGATCGGTCAAGGGAAAAGGGTAGTTTACATGTAACGTTTTTTTATAATCAAGGGTAATTTTTTTTCTTATGGTAAACAATAATAGCCGCAAATTCAAACAGAATCAAATAATGTTTTGCATACAGACCTTAATTGTAGAGTTCTCAAGACTTGTTGGTTTTGGTGAAGTTCGGTTAAGGGAATGAGGTAGTTTACCAGCAAAGTTTTATGTTGTAACAAGGGTATTTTATATGGCAAACGATAATAGCCGCAAATTCAAACAGAATCAAATAATTTTTTGCATACAGCCCTAATATGTAGAGTACTCAAGACGTATTATTTTTGGTGAAGATCGGTTAAGGGAAAAGGGTAGTTTACATGTAACGTTTTTTTTTAATTAAGGGTAATTTGTTTATATGGCAAACAATAACAGCCGCAGATTCAAACATAATCAAATAATTTTTTGCATACTGCCCTGAATTGTAGAGTTCTCAAGACCTATTGATTTTGGTAAAGATCGGTTAAGGGAAAGCGGTAGTTTACCAACAACATTTTATGTTTTAACAAGGGTATTTCTTATGGCAAACGATAACAGCCCCATAATCAAATAATTTTTTTCATACTTCCTGAATTATAGAGTTCTCAAGACCTCTTGTTTTTGGTGAAGATCGGTTGAGGGAAAGGGGTAGTTTACCAGTATTTTTTTTTTTAATTATAGGTAACTTGTTTTTATGGCAAACAATAACAGCCGCAAATTCAAACACAATCAAATAATATTTTGCATACAGCCCTGAATTGTAGAGTTCTCAAGACTTATTGATTTTGGTAAAGATCGGTCAAGGGAAAGGGGTAGTTTACAGGCAAAATTTTATGTTTTAACAAGGGTATTTCATATAACTAACGATAACAGCCGCAATTTCAAACATAATTTAATAATTTTTTGCACACTGCCCTGAATTATAGAGTTCTCAAGCTCTTTTGTTTTTCGTGAAGATCGGTTAAGGGGAGGGGGTAGTTTACCTTCAACGGTTTTTTATCAATTGGTAATTTTCTTTCTATGGTAGACAATAATAGCCGCAAATTCAAACAGAATCAAACAACGTTTTGCATACAGACGTAAATTGTAGAGTTCTCAAGACCTGTTGGTTTTGGTGAAGATCGGTTAAGGGAATAGGGCAGTTTACCGGCAACGTTTTATGTTTTACCTAGGGCATTTTCTATGGCAAACGATAACAGTCTCAAATTCAAACATAATCAAGTGATTATTTGCATACAGCCCTAAATTGTAGCGATCTCAAGACGTATTGTTTTTGGTGAAGATCGGTTAAGGGAAAGGGGTAGTTTACCAGCAACGTTTTATGTTTTAACAAGGGTATTTTATATGGCAAACGATAACAGCCGCAAATTCAAACAGAATCAAATAATTTTTTGCATGCAGCCCTAATTAGTAGAGTTCTCAAGACATATTGTTTTTGTTGAAGATCGGTTAAGGGAAAAGGGTAGTTTACCTGTAACTTTTTTTTTTAATCAAGTTTAATTTGTTTCTATGGCAAACAATAACAGCCGCAAATTCAAACACAATCAAATAATATTTTGCATACCGCCCTGAAGTATAGAGGTCTCAAGACCTGTTGATTTTGGTAAAGATAGGTTGATGGAAAGGGGTAGTTTACCAACAACATTTTATGTTTTAACAAGGGTTTTTCTTATGGCAAAAGATAACAGCCGCAAATTCAAACATAATCAAATAATTTTTTGCGTACTGCCTGAATTATAGAGTTCTTAAGACCTATTGTTTTTGGTGAAGATCGGTTAAGGGGAAAGGGTAGTTTACCGGCAACGTTTTATGTTTGAAAAGGGTATTTTATATGACAAACGATAAGAGCCGGTAATTCAAACAGAATCAAATAATTGTTTGCATACAGCCCTGATTTGTAGTATTCTCAAGACCTCTTGTTTTTGGTGAAGATCGGTTGATGGAAAGGGGTAGTTTACCGGCCAAGTTTTTTGTTTTAACAAGGGTATTTTATATGGCAAACGATAAGAGCCGCAAATTCAAACAGAATCAAATAAGTTTTTGCATACAGCCCTGATTTGTAGAGTACTCAAGACCTATTGTTTTTGGTGAAGGTCGGTTAAGAGAAAGGGATTGTTTACCTGCAACGGTTTTTTATCAAGGGTAATTTTTTCTCTGGTAAACGATAATAGCCGTAAATTCAAACATAATCAAATAATGTTTTGCATACAGCCCTGAACAGTAGCGTTCTCAAAACCTGTTGGTTTTGGTGAAGATCGGTTAAGGGAAAGGGGTAGTTTACCAGCAACGTTTTATGTTTTAACAAGGGTATTTTATATGGCAAACGATAACAGCCGCAAATTCAAACATAATCAAATAACTTTTTGCATGCTGCCCTGAATTGTAGAGTTCTCAAGACCTATTGATTTTGGTCAAGATCGGTTAAGGGAAAGGGGTAGTTTACCAACAACATTTTATGTTTTAACAAGGGTATTTCTTATGGCCAACGATAACAGCCGCAAATTCAAACATAATCAAATAATTTTTTGCGTACTGCCTGAATTATAGAGTTCTCAAGACCTATTGTTTTTGGTGAAGATCGGTTAAGGGGAAAGGGTAGTTTACCGGCAACATTTTATGTTTTAACAAGGGTATTTTTTATGGCAAACAATAAAAGCCGCAAATTCAAACATAAACAAATAATTTTTTGCATACTGCCCTGATTTGTAGAGTTCTCAAGACCTCTTTTTTGGTGAAGATCGGTTGATGGAAAGGGGTAGTTTACCGGCCACGTTTTTTGTTTTAACAAGGGTATTTTATATGGCAAACGATAAGAGCCGCAATTTCAAACAGAATCAAATAAGTGTTTGCATACAGCCCTGATTTGTAGAGTACTCAAGTCCTATTGTTTTTGGTGAAGATCGGTTGAGGGAAAGGGGTAGTTTACCGGCCACGTTTTTTGTTTTACCAAGGGTATTTATTATGGCAAACGATAACAGCCGCAAATTCAAACATAATCAAATAATTTTTTGCATACAGCCCTGATTTGTAGAGTACTCAAGACCTATTGTTTTTGGTGAAGATCGGTTAAGGGAAAGGGATTGTTTACAAGCAACGGTTTTTTTATCAACGGTAATTTTTCCTATGGTAAACGATAATAGCCGTAAATTCAGTCATAATCAAATAATGTTTTGCATACAGCCCTGAACTGTAGAGTTCCCAAAACCTGTTGGTTTTGGTGAAGATCGGTTAGGGGAAAGGGGTAGTTTACCTGCAACGTTTTATGTTTTAACAAGAGTATTTTATATGGCAAACGATAACAGCCGCAACTTCAAACAGAATCAAATAATTGTTTGCATACAGTCCTGATTTGCAGAGTACTCAAGACCTTTTGTTTTTGGTGAAGATCGGTTAAGGGATAAGGGTAGTTTACATGTAACGTTTTTTTATAATCAAGGGTAATTTTTTTCCTATGGTAAACAATAATTTACTATAAGAGCTGCAATATTCACCACAATAATCTTACGATAAGAGCCGCAAATTCAAACAGCATCAAATAATTTTTTGCATACAGTCCTGATTTGCAGAGTACTCAAGACCTTTTGTTTTTGGTGAAGATCGGTTGAGGGAAAGGGGTAGTTTACCGGTCACGTTTTTTGTTTTAACAAGGGTATTTATTATGGCAAACGATAACAGCCGCAAATTCAAACATAATCAAATAATTTTTTGCATACAGCCCTGATTTGTAGAGTACTCAAGACCTTTTGTTTTTGGTGAAGATCGGTTGAGGGAAAGGGGTAGTTTACCGGCCACGTTTTTTGTTTTAACAAGGGTATTTATTCTGGCAAACGATAACAGCCGCAAATTCAAACATAATCAAATAATTTTTTGCATACAGCCCTGATTTGTAGAGTACTCAAGACCTATTGTTTTTGGTGAAGATCGGTTAAGGGAAAGGGATTGTTTACATGCAACGGTTTTTTATCAAGTGTAATTTTTTTTTTGGTAAACGATAATAGCCGTAAATTCAAACATAATCAAATAATGTTTTGCATACAGCCCTGAACTGTAGAGTTCTCAAACCTGTTGGTTTTGGTGAAGATCGGTTAAGGGAAAGGGGTAGTTTACCTACAACGTTTTATGTTTTAACAAGAGTATTTTATATGGCAAACGATAACAGCCGCAACTTCAAACAGAATCAAATAATTGTTTCCATACAGTCCTGATTTGCACAGTACTCAAGACCTTTTGTGTTTGGTGAAGATCGGTTAAGGGAAAAGGGTAGTTTACATGTAACGTTTTTTTATAATCAAGGGTAAATTTTTTTCCTGTGTTAAACAATAATAGCCGCAAATTCAAACAGTATCAAATAATGTTTTGCATACAGACCTGAATTGTAGAGTTCTCAGGACCTGTTGGTTTTGGTGAAGATCGGTTAAGGGAATAGGGTAGTTTACCAGCAACGTTTTATGTTTTAACAAGTGTATTTTATATGGCAAACGATAACAGCCGCAAATTCAAACATAATCAAATAACTTTTTGCATGCTGCCCTGAATTGTAGAGTTCTATTCCCTAGTTCTATCAAGACCTATTGATTTTGGTAAAGATCGGTTAAGGGAAAGGGGTGTTTTACCAACAAAATTTTATGTTTTAACAAGGGTATTCCTTATGGCAAACGATAAAAACCGCAAATTCAAACATAATCAAATAATTTTTTTCATACTGCCTGAATTATAGAGTTCTCAAGACCTATTGTTTTTGTTGAAGATCGGTTAAGGGGAACGGGTAGTTTAGCGACGAAGTTTTATGTTTGAAAAGGGTATTTTCTATGGCAAACGATAAGAGCCGCAAATTCAAACAGAATCAAGTGATTATTTGCATACAGCCCTAAATTGTAGTGATCGCAAGACCTATTGTTTTTGGTGGAGATCGGTTAAGGGAAAGGGGTAGTTTACCAGCTACGTTTTATGTTTTAACAAGGGTATTTTATATGGCAAACGATAACAGCCACAAATTCAAACATAATCAAATAACTTTTTGCATGCTGCCCTGAATTGTATAGTTCTCAAAACCTATTGATTTTGGTAAAGATCGGTTAAGGGAAAGGGGTAGTTTACCAACAACATGTTATGTTTTAACAAGGGTATTTCTTATGGCAAACGATAACAGCCACAAATTCAAACATAATCAAATAATTTTTTGCGTACTGCCTGAATTATAGAGTTTTTAAGACCTATTGTTTTTGGTGAAGATCGGTTAAGGGGAAAGGGTAGTTTACCGGCAACCTTTTAAGTTTGAAAAGGGTATTTTCTATGACAAACCATAAGAGCCGCTAATTCAAACAGAATCAAATAAGTTTTTGCATACAGCCCTGATTTGTAGTGTTCTCAAGACCTCTTGTTTTTGGTGAAGATCGGTTGATGGAAAGGGGTAGTTTACCGGCCACGTTTTTTGTTTTAACAACGGTATTTTCTATGGCAAACGATAAGAGCCGCAAATTCAAACAGAATCAAATAGGTTTTTGCAGACAGCCCTGATTTGTAGGGTACTCAAGACCTATTGTTTTTGGTGAAGATCGGTTAAGGGAAAGGGATAGTTTATCTGCAACGGTTTTTTATCAAGGGTAATTTTTTCTATGGTAAACGATAATAGCCGTAAATTCAAACATAATCAAATAATGTTTTGCATACAGCCCTGAACTCTAGAGTTCTCAAAACCTGTTGGTTTTGGTGAAGATCGGTTAAGGGAAAGGGGTAGTTTACCTACAACGTTTTATGTTTTAACAAGAGTATTTTATATGGCAAACGATAACAGCCGCAACTTCAAACAGAATCAAATAATTGTTTGCATACAGTCCTGATTTGCACAGTACTCAAGACCTTTTGTTTTTGGTGAAGATCGGTTAAGGGAAAAGGGTAGTTTACATGTAACGTTTTTTTATAATCGAGGGTATTTTTTTTTTCCTGTGTTAAACAATAATAGCCGCAAATTCAAACAGTATCAAATAAGTGTTTGCATACAGCCCTGATTTGTAGAGTACTCAAGTCCTATTGTTTTTGGTGAAGATCGGATGAGGGAAAGGGGTAGTTTACCGGCCACTTTTTTTGTTTTACCAAGGGTATTTGTTATGGCAAACGATAACAGCCGCAAATTCAAACATAATCAAATAATTTTTTGCATACAGCCCTGATTTGTAGAGTACTCAAGACCTATTGTTTTTGGTGAAGATCGGTTAAGGGAAAGGGATTGTTTACATGCAACGGTTTTTTATCAAGGGTAATTTTACTTCCATATTCCTTAAGGAATGGAAGTATGTTTTCTATGGTAAACGATAATAGCCGTAAATTCAAACAGAATCAAATAATTTTTTTCATACTGCCTGAATTATAGAGTTCTCAAGACCTATTGTTTTTGGTGAAGATCGGTTAAGGGGAACGGGTAGTTTAGCGACAACGTTTTATGTTTGAAAAGGGTATTTTCTATGGCAAACGATAAGAGCCGCAAATTCAAACAGAATCAAGTGATTATTTGTATACACCCCTAAATTGTAGTGATCGCAAGACCTATTGTTTTTGGTGGAGATCGGTTAAGGGAAAGGGGTAGTTTACCAGCAAAGTTTTATGTTTTAACAAGGGTATTTTATATGGCAAACGATAACAGCCGCAAATTCAAACATAATCAAATAACTTTTTGCATGCTGCCCTGAATTGTATAGTTCTCAAGACATATTGATTTTGGTGAAGATCGGATAAGGGGAAAGGGGTAGTTTACCTGCAACGTTTTATGTTTTAACAAGAGTATTTTATATGGCAAACGATAACAGCCACAAATTCAAACATAATCAAATAACTTTTTGCATGCTGCCCTGAATTGTATAGTTCTCAAAACCTATTGATTTTGGTAAAGATCGGTTAAGGGAAAGGGGTAGTTTACCAACAACATGTTATGTTTTAACAAGGGTATTTCTTATGGCAAACGATAACAGCCACAAATTCAAACATAATCAAATAATTTTTTGCGTACTGCCTGAATTATAGAGTTTTTAAGACCTATTGTTTTTGGTGAAGATCGGTTAAGGGGAAAGGGTAGTTTACCGGCAACCTTTTAAGTTTGAAAAGGGTATTTTCTATGACAAACCATAAGAGCCGCTAATTCAAACAGAATCAAATAAGTTTTTGCATACAGCCCTGATTTGTAGTGTTCTCAAGACCTCTTGTTTTTGGTGAAGATCGGTTGATGGAAAGGGGTAGTTTACCGGCCACGTTTTTTGTTTTAACAACGGTATTTTCTATGGCAAACGATAAGAGCCGCAAATTCAAACAGAATCAAATAGGTTTTTGCAGACAGCCCTGATTTGTAGAGTACTCAAGACCTATTGTTTTTGGTGAAGATCGGTTAAGGGAAAGGGATAGTTTATCTGCAACGGTTTTTTATCAAGGGTAATTTTTTCTATGGTAAACGATAATAGCCGTAAATTCAAACATAATCAAATAATGTTTTGCATACAGCCCTGAACTGTAGAGTTCTCAAAACCTGTTGGTTTTGGTGAAGATCGGTTAAGGGAAAGGGGTAGTTTACCTACAACGTTTTATGTTTTAACAAGAGTATTTTATATGGCAAACGATAACAGCCGCAACTTCAAACAGAATCAAATAATTGTTTGCATACAGTCCTGATTTGCACAGTACTCAAGACCTTTTGTTTTTGGTGAAGATCGGTTAAGGGAAAAGGGTAGTTTACATGTAACGTTTTTTTATAATCGAGGGTAATTTTTTTTTCCTGTGTTAAACAATAATAGCCGCAAATTCAAACAGTATCAAATAAGTGTTTGCATACAGCCCTGATTTGTAGAGTACTCAAGTCCTATTGTTTTTGGTGAAGATCGGATGAGGGAAAGGGGTAGTTTACCGGCCACTTTTTTTGTTTTACCAAGGGTATTTGTTATGGCAAACGATAACAGCCGCAAATTCAAACATAATCAAATACTTTTTGCATACAGCCCTGATTTGTAGAGTACTCAAGACCTATTGTTTTTGGTGAAGATCGGTTAAGGGAAAGGGATTGTTTACATGCAACGGTTTTTTTATCAAGGGTAATTTTTCCTATGGTAAACGATAATAGCCGTAAATTCAGTCATAATCAAATAATGTTTTGCATACAGCCCTGAACTGTAGAGTTCCCAAAACCTGTTGGTTTTGGTGAAGATCGGTTAGGGGAAAGGGGTAGTTTACCTGCAACGTTTTATGTTTTAACAAGAGTATTTTATATGGCAAACGATAACAGCCGCAACTTCAAACAGAATCAAATAATTGTTTGCATACAGTCCTGATTTGCAGAGTACTCAAGACCTTTTGTTTTTTGTGAAGATCGGTTAAGGGATAAGGGTAGTTTACATGTAACGTTTTTTTATAATCAAGGGTAATTTTTTTTCCTATGGTAAACAACAATTTACTATAAGAGCTGCAATATTCACCACAATAATCTTACGATAAGAGCCGCAAATTCAAACAGCATCAAATAATTTTTTGCATACAGTCCTGATTTGCAGAGTACTCAAGACCTTTTGTTTTTGGTGAAGATCGGTTGAGGGAAAGGGGTAGTTTACCGGTCACGTTTTTTGTTTTAACAAGGGTATTTATTATGGCAAACGATAACAGCCGCTAATTCAAACATAATCAAATAATTTTTTGCATACAGCCCTGATTTGTAGAGTACTCAAGACCTTTTGTTTTTTGTGAAGATCGGTTGAGGGAAAGGGGTAGTTTACCGGCCACGTTTTTTGTTTTAACAAGGGTATTTATTCTGGCAAACGATAACAGCCGCAAATTCAAACATAATCAAATAACTTTTTGCATGCTGCCCTGAATTGTATAGTTCTCAAAACCCTATTGATTTTGGTAAAGATCGGTTAAGGGAAAGGGGTAGTTTACCTGCAACGTTTTATGTTTTAACAAGAGTATTTTATATGGCAAACGATAACAGCCGCAACTTCAAACATAATCAAGTGATTATTTGCATACAGCCCTAAGTTGTACCGATCTCAAGACCTATTGTTTTTGGTGAAGGTCGGTTAAGGGAAAGGGATTGTTTACATGCAACGGTTTTTTATCAAGTGTAATTTTTTCTATGGTAAACGATAATAGCCGCAAAATTCAAACATAATCAAATAATGTTTTGCATACAGCCCTGAACTGTAGAGTTCTCAAAACCTGTTGGTTTTGGTGAAGATCGGTTAAGGGAAAGGGGTAGTTTACCTACAACGTTTTATGTTTTAACAAGAGTATTTTATATGGCAAACGATAACAGCCGCAACTTCAAACAGAATCAAATAATTGTTTGCATACAGTCCTGATTTGCACAGTACTCAAGACCTTTTGTTTTTGGTGAAGATCGGTTAAGGGAAAAGGGTAGTTTACATGTAACGTTTTTTTATAATCAAGGGTAATTTTTTTTCCTGTGTTAAACAATAATATCCGCAAATTCAAACAGTATCAAATAATGTTTTGCATACAGACCTGAATTGTAGAGTTCTCAGGACCTGTTGGTTTTGGTGAAGATCGGTTAAGGGAATAGGGTAGTTTACCAGCAACGTTTTATGTTTTAACAAGTGTATTTTATATGGCAAACGATAACAGCCGCAAATTCAAACATAATCAAATAACTTTTTGCATGCTGCCCTGAATTGTAGAGTTCTCAAGACCTATTGATTTTGGTAAAGATCGGTTAAGGGTAAGGGGTGGTTTACCAACAAAATTTTATGTTTTAACAAGGGTATTCCTTATGGCAAACGATAGAAACCGCAAATTCAAACATAATCAAATAATTTTTTTCATACTGCCTGAATTATAGAGTTCTCAAGACCTATTGTTTTTGTTGAAGATCGGTTAAGGGGAACGGGTAGTTTAGCGACGAAGTTTTATGTTTGAAAAGGGTATTTTCTATGGCAAACGATAAGAGCCGCAAATTCAAACAGAATCAAGTGATTATTTGCATACAGCCCTAAATTGTAGTGATCGCAAGACCTATTGTTTTTGGTGGAGATCGGTTAAGGGAAAGGGGTAGTTTACCAGCTACGTTTTATGTTTTAACAAGGGTATTTTATATGGCAAACGATAACAGCCACAAATTCAAACATAATCAAATAACTTTTTGCATGCTGCCCTGAATTGTATAGTTCTCAAAACCTATTGATTTTGGTAAAGATCGGTTAAGGGAAAGGGGTAGTTTACCAACAACATGTTATGTTTTAACAAGGGTATTTCTTATGGCAAACGATAACAGCCACAAATTCAAACATAATCAAATAATTTTTTGCGTACTGCCTGAATTATAGAGTTTTCAAGACCTATTGTTTTTGGTGAAGATCGGTTAAGGGGAAAGGGTAGTTTACCGGCAACCTTTTAAGTTTGAAAAGGGTATTTTCTATGACAAACCATAAGAGCCGCTAATTCAAACAGAATCAAATAAGTTTTTGCATACAGCCCTGATTTGTAGTGTTCTCAAGACCTCTTGTTTTTGGTGAAGATCGGTTGATGGAAAGGGGTAGTTTACCGGCCACGTTTTTTGTTTTAACAACGGTATTTTCTATGGCAAACGATAAGAGCCGCAAATTCAAACAGAATCAAATAGGTTTTTGCAGACAGCCCTGATTTGTAGAGTACTCAAGACCTATTGTTTTTGGTGAAGATCGGTTAAGGGAAAGGGATAGTTTATCTGCAACGGTTTTTTATCAAGGGTAATTTTTTCTATGGTAAACGATAATAGCCGTAAATTCAAACATAATCAAATAATGTTTTGCATACAGCCCTGAACTGTAGAGTTCTCAAAACCTGTTGGTTTTGGTGAAGATCGGTTAAGGGAAAGGGGTAGTTTACCTACAACGTTTTATGTTTTAACAAGAGTATTTTATATGGCAAACGATAACAGCCGCAACTTCAAACAGAATCAAATAATTGTTTGCATACAGTCCTGATTTGCACAGTACTCAAGACCTTTTGTTTTTGGTGAAGATCGGTTAAGGGAAAAGGGTAGTTTACATGTAACGTTTTTTTATAATCGAGGGTAATTTTTTTTTCCTGTGTTAAACAATAATAGCCGCAAATTCAAACAGTATCAAATAAGTGTTTGCATACAGCCCTGATTTGTAGAGTACTCAAGTCCTATTGTTTTTGGTGAAGATCGGATGAGGGAAAGGGGTAGTTTACCGGCCACGTTTTTTGTTTTACCAAGGGTATTTGTTATGGCAAACGATAACAGCCGCAAATTCAAACATAATCAAATAATTTTTTGCATACAGCCCTGATTTGTAGAGTACTCAAGACCTATTGTTTTTGGTGAAGATCGGTTAAGGGAAAGGGATTGTTTACATGCAACGGTTTTTTTATCAAGGGTAATTTTTCCTATGGTAAACGATAATAGCCGTAAATTCAGTCATAATCAAATAATGTTTTGCATACAGCCCTGAACTGTAGAGTTCCCAAAACCTGTTGGTTTTGGTGAAGATCGGTTAAGGGAAAGGGGTAGTTTACATACAACGTTTTATGTTTTAACAAGAGTATTTTATATGGCAAACGATAACAGCCGCAACTTCAAACAGAATCAAATAATTGTTTGCATACAGTCCTGATTTGCACAGTACTCAAGACCTTTTGTTTTTGGTGAAGATCGGTTGAGGGAAAGGGGTAGTTTACCGGCCACGTTTTTTGTTTTAACAAGGGTATTTATTCAGGCAAACGATAACAGCCGCAAATTCAAACATAATCAAATAATTTTTTGCATACAGCCCTGATTTGTAGAGTACTCAAGACCTATTGTTTTTGGTGAAGATCGGTTAAGGGAAAGGGATTGTTTACATGCAACGGTTTTTTATCAAGGGTAATTTTACTTCCATATTCCTTAAGGAATGGAAGTATGTTTTCTATGGTAAACGATAATAGCCGTAAATTCAAACATAATCAAATAATTTTTTTCATACTGCCTGAATTATAGAGTTCTCAAGACCTATTGTTTTTGGTGAAGATCGGTTAAGGGGAACGGGTAGTTTAGCGACAACGTTTTATGTTTGAAAAGGGTATTTTCTATGGCAAACGATAAGAGCCGCAAATTCAAACAGAATCAAGTGATTATTTGTATACACCCCTAAATTGTAGTGATCGCAAGACCTATTGTTTTTGGTGGAGATCGGTTAAGGGAAAGGGGTAGTTTACCAGCAAAGTTTTATGTTTTAACAAGGGTATTTTATATGGCAAACGATAACAGCCGCAAATTCAAACATAATCAAATAACTTTTTGCATGCTGCCCTGAATTGTATAGTTCTCAAGACATATTGATTTTGGTGAAGATCGGTTAAGGGGAAAGGGGTAGTTTACCTGCAACGTTTTATGTTTTAACAAGAGTATTTTATATGGCAAACGATAACAGCCGCAACTTCAAACATAATCAAGTGATTATTTGCATACAGCCCTAAGTTGTACCGATCTCAAGACCTATTGTTTTTGGTGAAGATCGGTTGAGGGAAAGGGGTAGTTTACCTGCCACGTTTTTTGTTTTAACAAGGGTATTTATTATGGCAAAAGATAACAGCCGCAAATTCAAACATAATCAAATAATTTTTTGCATACAGCCCTGATTTGTAGAGTACTCAAGACCTATTGTTTTTGGTGAAGGTCGGTTAAGGGAAAGGGATTGTTTACATGCAACGGTTTTTTATCAAGTGTAATTTTTTCTATGGTAAACGATAATAGCCGCAAAATTCAAACATAATCAAATAATGTTTTGCATACAGCCCTGAACTGTAGAGTTCTCAAAACCTGTTGGTTTTGGTGAAGATCGGTTAAGGGAAAGGGGTAGTTTACCTACAACGTTTTATGTTTTAACAAGAGTATTTTATATGGCAAACGATAACAGCCGCAACTTCAAACAGAATCAAATAATTGTTTGCATACAGTCCTGATTTGCACAGTACTCAAGACCTTTTGTTTTTGGTGAAGATCGGTTAAGGGAAAAGGGTAGTTTACATGTAACGTTTTTTTATAATCAAGGGTAATTTTTTTTCCTGTGTTAAACAATAATATCCGCAAATTCAAACAGTATCAAATAATGTTTTGCATACAGACCTGAATTGTAGAGTTCTCAGGACCTGTTGGTTTTGGTGAAGATCGGTTAAGGGAATAGGGTAGTTTACCAGCAACGTTTTATGTTTTAACAAGTGTATTTTATATGGCAAACGATAACAGCCGCAAATTCAAACATAATCAAATAACTTTTTGCATGCTGCCCTGAATTGTAGAGTTCTCAAGACCTATTGATTTTGGTAAAGATCGGTTAAGGGAAAGGGGTGGTTTACCAACAAAATTTTATGTTTTAACAAGGGTATTCCTTATGGCAAACGATAAAAACCGCAAATTCAAACATAATCAAATAATTTTTTTCATACTGCCTGAATTATAGAGTTCTCAAGACCTATTGTTTTTGTTGAAGATCGGTTAAGGGGAACGGGTAGTTTAGCGACGAAGTTTTATGTTTGAAAAGGGTATTTTCTATGGCAAACGATAAGAGCCGCAAATTCAAACAGAATCAAGTGATTATTTGCATACAGCCATAAATTGTAGTGATCGCAAGACCTATTGTTTTTGGTGGAGATCGGTTAAGGGAAAGGGGTAGTTTACCAGCTACGTTTTATGTTTTAACAAGGGTATTTTATATGGCAAACGATAACAGCCACAAATTCAAACATAATCAAATAACTTTTTGCATGCTGCCCTGAATTGTATAGTTCTCAAAACCTATTGATTTTGGTAAAGATCGGTTAAGGGAAAGGGGTAGTTTACCAACAACATGTTATGTTTTAACAAGGGTATTTCTTATGGCAAACGATAACAGCCACAAATTCAAACATAATCAAATAATTTTTTGCGTACTGCCTGAATTATAGAGTTTTCAAGACCTATTGTTTTTGGTGAAGATCGGTTAAGGGGAAAGGGTAGTTTACCGGCAACCTTTTAAGTTTGAAAAGGGTATTTTCTATGACAAACCATAAGAGCCGCTAATTCAAACAGAATCAAATAAGTTTTTGCATACAGCCCTGATTTGTAGTGTTCTCAAGACCTCTTGTTTTTGGTGAAGATCGGTTGATGGAAAGGGGTAGTTTACCGGCCACGTTTTTTGTTTTAACAACGGTATTTTCTATGGCAAACGATAAGAGCCGCAAATTCAAACAGAATCAAATAGGTTTTTGCAGACAGCCCTGATTTGTAGAGTACTCAAGACCTATTGTTTTTGGTGAAGATCGGTTAAGGGAAAGGGATAGTTTATCTGCAACGGTTTTTTATCAAGGGTAATTTTTTCTATGGTAAACGATAATAGCCGTAAATTCAAACATAATCAAATAATGTTTTGCATACAGCCCTGAACTGTAGAGTTCTCAAAACCTGTTGGTTTTGGTGAAGATCGGTTAAGGGAAAGGGGTAGTTTACCTACAACGTTTTATGTTTTAACAAGAGTATTTTATATGGCAAACGATAACAGCCGCAACTTCAAACAGAATCAAATAATTGTTTGCATACAGTCCTGATTTGCACAGTACTCAAGACCTTTTGTTTTTGGTGAAGATCGGTTAAGGGAAAAGGGTAGTTTACATGTAACGTTTTTTTATAATCGAGGGTAATTTTTTTTTCCTGTGTTAAACAATAATAGCCGCAAATTCAAACAGTATCAAATAAGTGTTTGCATACAGCCCTGATTTGTAGAGTACTCAAGTCCTATTGTTTTTGGTGAAGATCGGATGAGGGAAAGGGGTAGTTTACCGGCCACGTTTTTTGTTTTACCAAGGGTATTTGTTATGGCAAACGATAACAGCCGCAAATTCAAACATAATCAAATAATTTTTTGCATACAGCCCTGATTTGTAGAGTACTCAAGACCTATTGTTTTTGGTGAAGATCGGTTAAGGGAAAGGGATTGTTTACATGCAACGGTTTTTTTATCAAGGGTAATTTTTCCTATGGTAAACGATAATAGCCGTAAATTCAGTCATAATCAAATAATGTTTTGCATACAGCCCTGAACTGTAGAGTTCCCAAAACCTGTTGGTTTTGGTGAAGATCGGTTAAGGGAAAGGGGTAGTTTACATACAACGTTTTATGTTTTAACAAGAGTATTTTATATGGCAAACGATAACAGCCGCAACTTCAAACAGAATCAAATAATTGTTTGCATACAGTCCTGATTTGCACAGTACTCAAGACCTTTTGTTTTTGGTGAAGATCGGTTGAGGGAAAGGGGTAGTTTACCGGCCACGTTTTTTGTTTTAACAAGGGTATTTATTCAGGCAAACGATAACAGCCGCAAATTCAAACATAATCAAATAATTTTTTGCATACAGCCCTGATTTGTAGAGTACTCAAGACCTATTGTTTTTGGTGAAGATCGGTTAAGGGAAAGGGATTGTTTACATGCAACGGTTTTTTATCAAGGGTAATTTTACTTCCATATTCCTTAAGGAATGGAAGTATGTTTTCTATGGTAAACGATAATAGCCGTAAATTCAAACATAATCAAATAATTTTTTTCATACTGCCTGAATTATAGAGTTCTCAAGACCTATTGTTTTTGGTGAAGATCGGTTAAGGGGAACGGGTAGTTTAGCGACAACGTTTTATGTTTGAAAAGGGTATTTTCTATGGCAAACGATAAGAGCCGCAAATTCAAACAGAATCAAGTGATTATTTGTATACACCCCTAAATTGTAGTGATCGCAAGACCTATTGTTTTTGGTGGAGATCGGTTAAGGGAAAGGGGTAGTTTACCAGCAAAGTTTTATGTTTTAACAAGGGTATTTTATATGGCAAACGATAACAGCCGCAAATTCAAACATAATCAAATAACTTTTTGCATGCTGCCCTGAATTGTATAGTTCTCAAGACATATTGATTTTGGTGAAGATCGGTTAAGGGGAAAGGGGTAGTTTACCTGCAACGTTTTATGTTTTAACAAGAGTATTTTATATGGCAAACGATAACAGCCGCAACTTCAAACATAATCAAGTGATTATTTGCATACAGCCCTAAGTTGTACCGATCTCAAGACCTATTGTTTTTGGTGAAGATCGGTTGAGGGAAAGGGGTAGTTTACCTGCCACGTTTTTTGTTTTAACAAGGGTATTTATTATGGCAAAAGATAACAGCCGCAAATTCAAACATAATCAAATAATTTTTTGCATACAGCCCTGATTTGTAGAGTACTCAAGACCTATTGTTTTTGGTGAAGGTCGGTTAAGGGAAAGGGATTGTTTACATGCAACGGTTTTTTATCAAGTGTAATTTTTTCTATGGTAAACGATAATAGCCGCAAAATTCAAACATAATCAAATAATGTTTTGCATACAGCCCTGAACTGTAGAGTTCTCAAAACCTGTTGGTTTTGGTGAAGATCGGTTAAGGGAAAGGGGTAGTTTACCTACAACGTTTTATGTTTTAACAAGAGTATTTTATATGGCAAACGATAACAGCCGCAACTTCAAACAGAATCAAATAATTGTTTGCATACAGTCCTGATTTGCACAGTACTCAAGACCTTTTGTTTTTGGTGAAGATCGGTTAAGGGAAAAGGGTAGTTTACATGTAACGTTTTTTTATAATCAAGGGTAATTTTTTTTCCTGTGTTAAACAATAATATCCGCAAATTCAAACAGTATCAAATAATGTTTTGCATACAGACCTGAATTGTAGAGTTCTCAGGACCTGTTGGTTTTGGTGAAGATCGGTTAAGGGAATAGGGTAGTTTACCAGCAACGTTTTATGTTTTAACAAGTGTATTTTATATGGCAAACGATAACAGCCGCAAATTCAAACATAATCAAATAACTTTTTGCATGCTGCCCTGAATTGTAGAGTTCTCAAGACCTATTGATTTTGGTAAAGATCGGTTAAGGGAAAGGGGTGGTTTACCAACAAAATTTTATGTTTTAACAAGGGTATTCCTTATGGCAAACGATAAAAACCGCAAATTCAAACATAATCAAATAATTTTTTTCATACTGCCTGAATTATAGAGTTCTCAAGACCTATTGTTTTTGTTGAAGATCGGTTAAGGGGAACGGGTAGTTTAGCGACGAAGTTTTATGTTTGAAAAGGGTATTTTCTATGGCAAACGATAAGAGCCGCAAATTCAAACAGAATCAAGTGATTATTTGCATACAGCCATAAATTGTAGTGATCGCAAGACCTATTGTTTTTGGTGGAGATCGGTTAAGGGAAAGGGGTAGTTTACCAGCTACGTTTTATGTTTTAACAAGGGTATTTTATATGGCAAACGATAACAGCCACAAATTCAAACATAATCAAATAACTTTTTGCATGCTGCCCTGAATTGTATAGTTCTCAAAACCTATTGATTTTGGTAAAGATCGGTTAAGGGAAAGGGGTAGTTTACCAACAACATGTTATGTTTTAACAAGGGTATTTCTTATGGCAAACGATAACAGCCACAAATTCAAACATAATCAAATAATTTTTTGCGTACTGCCTGAATTATAGAGTTTTCAAGACCTATTGTTTTTGGTGAAGATCGGTTAAGGGGAAAGGGTAGTTTACCGGCAACCTTTTAAGTTTGAAAAGGGTATTTTCTATGACAAACCATAAGAGCCGCTAATTCAAACAGAATCAAATAAGTTTTTGCATACAGCCCTGATTTGTAGTGTTCTCAAGACCTCTTGTTTTTGGTGAAGATCGGTTGATGGAAAGGGGTAGTTTACCGGCCACGTTTTTTGTTTTAACAACGGTATTTTCTATGGCAAACGATAAGAGCCGCAAATTCAAACAGAATCAAATAGGTTTTTGCAGACAGCCCTGATTTGTAGAGTACTCAAGACCTATTGTTTTTGGTGAAGATCGGTTAAGGGAAAGGGATAGTTTATCTGCAACGGTTTTTTATCAAGGGTAATTTTTTCTATGGTAAACGATAATAGCCGTAAATTCAAACATAATCAAATAATGTTTTGCATACAGCCCTGAACTGTAGAGTTCTCAAAACCTGTTGGTTTTGGTGAAGATCGGTTAAGGGAAAGGGGTAGTTTACCTACAACGTTTTATGTTTTAACAAGAGTATTTTATATGGCAAACGATAACAGCCGCAACTTCAAACAGAATCAAATAATTGTTTGCATACAGTCCTGATTTGCACAGTACTCAAGACCTTTTGTTTTTGGTGAAGATCGGTTAAGGGAAAAGGGTAGTTTACATGTAACGTTTTTTTATAATCGAGGGTAATTTTTTTTTCCTGTGTTAAACAATAATAGCCGCAAATTCAAACAGTATCAAATAAGTGTTTGCATACAGCCCTGATTTGTAGAGTACTCAAGTCCTATTGTTTTTGGTGAAGATCGGATGAGGGAAAGGGGTAGTTTACCGGCCACGTTTTTTGTTTTACCAAGGGTATTTGTTATGGCAAACGATAACAGCCGCAAATTCAAACATAATCAAATAATTTTTTGCATACAGCCCTGATTTGTAGAGTACTCAAGACCTATTGTTTTTGGTGAAGATCGGTTAAGGGAAAGGGATTGTTTACATGCAACGGTTTTTTTATCAAGGGTAATTTTTCCTATGGTAAACGATAATAGCCGTAAATTCAGTCATAATCAAATAATGTTTTGCATACAGCCCTGAACTGTAGAGTTCCCAAAACCTGTTGGTTTTGGTGAAGATCGGTTAGGGGAAAGGGGTAGTTTACCTGCAACGTTTTATGTTTTAACAAGAGTATTTTATATGGCAAACGATAACAGCCGCAACTTCAAACAGAATCAAATAATTGTTTGCATACAGTCCTGATTTGCAGAGTACTCAAGACCTTTTGTTTTTGGTGAAGATCGGTTAAGGGATAAGGGTAGTTTACATGTAACGTTTTTTTATAATCAAGGGTAATTTTTTTTCCTATGGTAAACAACAATTTACTATAAGAGCTGCAATATTCACCACAATAATCTTACGATAAGAGCCGCAAATTCAAACAGCATCAAATAATTTTTTGCATACAGTCCTGATTTGCAGAGTACTCAAGACCTTTTGTTTTTGGTGAAGATCGGTTGAGGGAAAGGGGTAGTTTACCGGTCACGTTTTTTGTTTTAACAAGGGTATTTATTATGGCAAACGATAACAGCCGCAAATTCAAACATAATCAAATAATTTTTTGCATACAGCCCTGATTTGTAGAGTACTCAAGACCTTTTGTTTTTGGTGAAGATCGGTTGAGGGAAAGGGGTAGTTTACCGGCCACGTTTTTTGTTTTAACAAGGGTATTTATTCTGGCAAACGATAACAGCCGCAAATTCAAACATAATCAAATAACTTTTTGCATGCTGCCCTGAATTGTATAGTTCTCAAAACCTATTGATTTTGGTAAAGATCGGTTAAGGGAAAGGGGTAGTTTACCAACAACATGTTATGTTTTAACAAGGGTATTTCTTATGGCAAACGATAACAGCCACAAATTCAAACATAATCAAATAATTTTTTGCGTACTGCCTGAATTATAGAGTTTTCAAGACCTATTGTTTTTGGTGAAGATCGGTTAAGGGGAAAGGGTAGTTTACCGGCAACGTTTTATGTTTGAAAAGGGTATTTTCTATGACAAACCATAAGAGCCGCTAATTCAAAAAGAATCAAATAATTGTCTGCATACAGCCCTGATTTGTAGTGTTCTCAAGACCTCTTGTTTTTGGTGAAGATCGGTTGATGGAAAGGGGTAGTTTACCGGCCACGTTTTTTGTTGTAACAAGGGTATTTTATATGGCAAACGATAAGAGCCGCAAATTCAAACAGAATCAAATAAGTTTTTGCATACAGCCCTGATTTGTAGTGTTCTCAAGACCTCTTGTTTTTGGTGAAGATCGGTTGATGGAAAGGGGTAGTTTACCGGCCACGTTTTTTGTTTTAACAACGGTATTTTCTATGGCAAACGATAAGAGCCGCAAATTCAAACAGAATCAAATAGGTTTTTGCAGACAGCCCTGATTTGTAGAGTACTCAAGACCTATTGTTTTTGGTGAAGATCGGTTAAGGGAAAGGGATAGTTTATCTGCAACGGTTTTTTATCAAGGGTAATTTTTACTTCCATATTCCTTAAGGAATGGAAGTATGGTGATGGCAAAAAATATCGTGTTCGAGATTATTGCAGATTCTGATTCTACTACACTCAAAACATGAAAAAAAGTCGTTTTCCGAAAAGTGTCTGTGTGTCTGTCTGTGTGTCTGTCTGTCTGTCTGTCTGTCTGTCTGTCTGTCTGTCTGTCTGTAGATTTTTTTTCTATGGCAAACGATAACTGCCGCAAATTCAAACAGAATCAAATAATTTTTTGCATACAGCCCGGTTTTGCAGAGTTCTCGCGACCTATTGTTTTTGGTGAAGATCGGTTGAGGGAAAGGGGTAGTTTACCTGCAACGGTTTTTTTTTAGCAAGGGTAATTTTGTTTGTTTGGCAAACGATAACAGCCGCAAATTCAAACAGAATCAAATAATGTTTCGCATACAGCCCTGAATTGTAGAGTTCTCAAGACCTATTGTTTTTGGTGAAGATCGGTTAAGGGAAAGGGGTAGTTTACCTGTAACGTTTTATGTTTTAACAAGGGTATTTCCTATGGCAAACGATAACAGCCGCAAATTCAAACAGAATGAAAAGATTATTTGCATACAGCCCTAAATTGTAGAGTTCTCAATACCTTTTGTTTTTGGTGAAGATCGGTTAAGGGAAAGGGGTAGTTTACCTACAACGTTTTTTTAACAAGGGTATTTTCTATGGCAAACGATAACAGCCGCAAATTCAAACAGAATCAAATAATGTTTTGCATACAGCCCTGATTTGTAGAGTACTCAAGACCTATTGTTTTTGGTGAAGATCGGTTAAGGGAAAGGGGTAGTTTACCTGTAACGTTTTATGTTTTAACAAGGGTATTTCTTATGGCAAACGATAACAGCCGCAAATTCAAACAGAATCTAAAGATTATTTGCATACAGCCCTAAATTGTAGAGTTCTCAAGACCTATTGTTTTTGGTGAAGATCGGTTGAGGGAAAGGGGTAGTTTACCTGCAACGTTTTTTTAACAAGGGTATTTTTTTTTACTTCCATATTCCTTAAGGAATGGAAGTATGGTGATGGCAAAAAAAAATCGTGTTCGAGATTATTGCAGATTCTGATTCTACTACACTCAAAACATGAAAAAAAGTCGTTTTCCGAAAAGTGTCTGTGTGTCTGTCTGTCTGTCTGTCTGTAGATTTTTTTTCTATGGCAAACGATAACTGCCGCAAATTCAAACAGAATCAAATAATTTTTTGCATACAGCCCGGTTTTGCAGAGTTCTCGCGACCTATTGTTTTTGGTGAAGATCGGTTAAGGGGAAGGGGTAGTTTACCTGCAACGTTTTTTTATCAAGCGTATTTTCTATGGCAAACGATAACAGCCGCACATTCAAACAGAATCAAATAATTTTTTGCATACGTCCCTGAATTGTAGTGGTCTCAATGACTTTCGATTTTGGTGAAGATCGGTTAAGGGGAAGGGGTAGTTTACCTGGAACCTTATACGTTTTAACAAGAGTAAAGTACTTGAAAATTTATTTAAACTTTTTGAAACAATGGTAATTGTTAATAATAAAATAATTTTGTTGCCAGGCAATAAAATTATAATTTTTTCATTTTAATGTAATATAATATTTTTCATTTAATACAGCAATAAAAAGGCAGGTAAGACACAGCCTGGCTGTTTGGCTGAAAATGATTTTAAATATAAATCTTAGAATATGGAAGTCATGTATGGTTCTCCATACTGATATTTTTCTATGGTAAACGATAATAGCCGTAAATTCAAACATAATCAAATAATGTTTTGCATACAGCCCTGAACTGTAGAGTTCTCAAAACCTGTTGGTTTTGGTGAAGATCGGTTAAGGGAAAGGGGTAGTTTACATACAACGTTTTATGTTTTAACAAGAGTATTTTATATGGCAAACGATAACAGCCGCAACTTCAAACAGAATCAAATAATTGTTTCATACAGTCCTGATTTGCACAGTACTCAAGACCTTTTGTTTTTGGTGAAGATCGGTTGAGGGAAAGGGGTAGTTTACAGGCCACGTTTTTTGTTTTAACAAGGGTATTTATTCAGGCAAACGATAACAGCCGCAAATTCAAACATAATCAAATAATTTTTTGCATACAGCCCTGATTTGTAGAGTACTCAAGACCTATTGTTTTTGGTGAAGATCGGTTAAGGGAAAGGGATTGTTTACATGCAACGGTTTTTTATCAAGGGTAATTTTACTTCCATATTCCTTAAGGAATGGAAGTATGTTTTCTATGGTAAACGATAATAGCCGTAAATTCAAACATAATCAAATAATTTTTTTCATACTGCCTGAATTATAGAGTTCTCAAGACCTATTGTTTTTGGTGAAGATCGGTTAAGGGGAACGGGTAGTTTAGCGACAACGTTTTATGTTTGAAAAGGGTATTTTCTATGGCAAACGATAAGAGCCGCAAATTCAAACAGAATCAAGTGATTATTTGTATACACCCCTAAATTGTAGTGATCGCAAGACCTATTGTTTTTGGTGGAGATCGGTTAAGGGAAAGGGGTAGTTTACCAGCAAAGTTTTATGTTTTAACAAGGGTATTTTATATGGCAAACGATAACAGCCGCAAATTCAAACATAATCAAATAACTTTTTGCATGCTGCCCTGAATTGTATAGTTCTCAAGACATATTGATTTTGGTGAAGATCGGTTAAGGGGAAAGGGGTAGTTTACCTGCAACGTTTTATGTTTTAACAAGAGTATTTTATATGGCAAACGATAACAGCCGCAACTTCAAACATAATCAAGTGATTATTTGCATACAGCCCTAAGTTGTACCGATCTCAAGACCTATTGTTTTTGGTGAAGGTCGGTTAAGGGAAAGGGATTGTTTACATGCAACGGTTTTTTATCAAGTGTAATTTTTTCTATGGTAAACGATAATAGCCGCAAAATTCAAACATAATCAAATAATGTTTTGCATACAGCCCTGAACTGTAGAGTTCTCAAAACCTGTTGGTTTTGGTGAAGATCGGTTAAGGGAAAGGGGTAGTTTACCTACAACGTTTTATGTTTTAACAAGAGTATTTTATATGGCAAACGATAACAGCCGCAACTTCAAACAGAATCAAATAATTGTTTGCATACAGTCCTGATTTGCACAGTACTCAAGACCTTTTGTTTTTGGTGAAGATCGGTTAAGGGAAAAGGGTAGTTTACATGTAACGTTTTTTTATAATCAAGGGTAATTTTTTTTCCTGTGTTAAACAATAATATCCGCAAATTCAAACAGTATCAAATAATGTTTTGCATACAGACCTGAATTGTAGAGTTCTCAGGACCTGTTGGTTTTGGTGAAGATCGGTTAAGGGAATAGGGTAGTTTACCAGCAACGTTTTATGTTTTAACAAGTGTATTTTATATGGCAAACGATAACAGCCGCAAATTCAAACATAATCAAATAACTTTTTGCATGCTGCCCTGAATTGTAGAGTTCTCAAGACCTATTGATTTTGGTAAAGATCGGTTAAGGGAAAGGGGTGGTTTACCAACAAAATTTTATGTTTTAACAAGGGTATTCCTTATGGCAAACGATAAAAACCGCAAATTCAAACATAATCAAATAATTTTTTTCATACTGCCTGAATTATAGAGTTCTCAAGACCTATTGTTTTTGTTGAAGATCGGTTAAGGGGAACGGGTAGTTTAGCGACGAAGTTTTATGTTTGAAAAGGGTATTTTCTATGGCAAACGATAAGAGCCGCAAATTCAAACAGAATCAAGTGATTATTTGCATACAGCCCTAAATTGTAGTGATCGCAAGACCTATTGTTTTTGGTGGAGATCGGTTAAGGGAAAGGGATAGTTTACCAGCAACGTTTTATGTTTTAACAAGGGTATTTTATATGGCAAACGATAACAGCCGCAGATTCAAACATAATCAAATAACTTTTTGCATGCTGCCCTGAATTGTATAGTTCTCAAAACCTATTGATTTTGGTAAAGATCGGTTAAGGGAAAGGGGTAGTTTACCAACAACATGTTATGTTTTAACAAGGGTATTTCTTATGGCAAACGATAACAGCCACAAATTCAAACATAATCAAATAATTTTTTGCGTACTGCGTGAATTATAGAGTTTTCAAGACCTATTGTTTTTGGTGAAGATCGGTTAAGGGGAAAGGGTAGTTTACCGGCAACGTTTTATGTTTGAAAAGGGTATTTTCTATGACAAACCATAAGAGCCGCTAATTCAAAAAGAATCAAATAATTGTTTGCATACAGCCCTGATTTGTAGTGTTCTCAAGACCTCTTGTTTTTGGTGAAGATCGGTTGATGGAAAGGGGTAGTTTACCGGCTACGTTTTTTGTTGTAACAAGGGTATTTTATATGGCAAACGATAAGAGCCGCAAATTCAAACAGAAACAAATAAGTTTTTGCATACAGCCCTGACTTGTAGCGTTCTCAAGACCTCTTGTTTTTGGTGAAGATCGGTTGATGGAAAGGGGTAGTTTACCGGCCACGTTTTTTGTTTTAACAACGGTATTTTCTATGGCAAACGATAAGAGCCGCAAATTCAAACAGAATCAAATAGGTTTTTGCAGACAGCCCTGATTTGTAGAGTACTCAAGACCTATTGTTTTTGGTGAAGATCGGTTAAGGGAAAGGGATAGTTTATCTGCAACGGTTTTTTATCAAGGGTAATTTTTTCTATGGTAAACGATAATAGCCGTAAATTCAAACATAATCAAATAATGTTTTGCATACAGCCCTGAACTGTAGAGTTCTCAAAACCTGTTGGTTTTGGTGAAGATCGGTTAAGGGAAAGGGGTAGTTTACCTACAACGTTTTATGTTTTAACAAGAGTATTTTATATGGCAAACGATAAGAGCCGCAACTTCAAACAGAATCAAATAATTGTTTGCATACAGTCCTGATTTGCACAGTACTCAAGACCTTTTGTTTTTGGTGAAGATCGGTTAAGGGAAAAGGGTAGTTTACCTGTAACTTTTTTTTATAATCGAGGGTAATTTTTTTTCCTGTGTTAAACAATAATAGCCGCAAATTCAAACAGTATCAAATAATGTTTTGCATACAGACCTGAATTGTAGAGTTCTCAGGACCTGTTTGTTTTGGTGAAGATCGGTTAAGGGAATAGGGTAGTTTACCAGCAACGTTTTATGTTTTAACAAGTGTATTTTATATGGCAAACGATAACAGCCGCAAATTCAAACATAATCAAATAACTTTTTGCATGCTGCCCTGAATTGTAGAGTTCTCAAGACCTATTGATTTTGGTAAAGATCGGTTAAGGGAAAGGGGTGGTTTACCGACAAAATTTTATGTTTTAACAAGGGTATTCCTTATGGCAAACGATAAAAACCGCAAATTCAAACATAATCAAATAATTTTTTTCATACTGCCTGAATTATAGAGTTCTCAAGACCTATTGTTTTTGTTGAAGATCGGTTAAGGGGAACGGGTAGTTTAGCGATGAATTTTTATGTTTGAAAAGGGTATTTTCTATGGCAAACGATAAGAGCCGCAAATTCAAACAGAATCAAGTGATTATTTGCATACAGCCCTAAATTGTAGTGATCGCAAGACCTATTGTTTTTGGTGGAGATCGGTTAAGGGAAAGGGGTAGTTTACCAGCAACGTTTTATGTTTTAACAAGGGTATTTTATATGGCAAACGATAACAGCCGCAAATTCAAACATAATCAACTAATTTTTTGCATGCTGCCCTGAATTGTAGAGTTCTCAAGAACTGTTGATTTTGGTAAAGATCGGTTAAGGGAAAGGGGCAGTTTACCTGCTACATTTTATGTTTTAACAAGCGTATTTTTTATGGCAAACGATAACAGCCGCAAATTCAAACATAATCAACTAATTTTTTGCATGCTGCCCTGAATTGTAGAGTTCTCAAGACCTGTTGATTTTGGTAAAGATCGGTTAAGGGAAAGGGGTAGTTTACCAACAACCTTTTATGTTTTAACAAGGGTATTTCTTATGGCAAACGATAACAGCCGCAAATTCAAACATAATCAAATAATTTTTTGCGTACTGCCTGAATTATAGAGTTCTCAAGACCTATTGTTTTTGGTGAAGATCGGTTCAGGGGAACGGGTAGTTTACCGACAACGTTTTATGTTTGAAAAGGGTATTTTTTATGGCAAACGATAAGAGCCGCAAATTCAAACAGGATCAAATAAGTTTTTGCATACAGACCTGATTTGTAGAGTACTCAAGACCTGTAGTTTTTGGTGAAGATCGATTGAGGGAAACGGGTAGTTTACCGGCAACGTTTTTTGTTTTAACAAGGGTATTTTCTATGGCAAACGATAAGAGCCGCAAATTCAAACATAATCAAATAATTTTTTGTATACAGCCCTTATTTGTAGAGTACTCAAGACCTTTTGTTTTGGTGAAGATCGGTTAAGGGAAAGGGATAGTTTACCTGCAACGGTTTTTTATCAAGGGTAATTTTTTCTATGGTAAACGATAATAGCCGTAAATTCAAACAAAATCAAATAATGTTCTGCATACTGCCCTGAATTGTAGAGTTCTCAAGACTTATTGATTTTGGTAAAGATCGGTTAAGGGAAAGGGGTAGTTTACAGGCAACATTTTATGTTTTAACAAGGGTATTTCATATAACTAACGATAACAGCCGCAAATTCAAACATAATTTAATAATTTTTTGCACACTGCCCTGAATTATAGAGTTCTCAAGCCCTTTTGTTTTTCGTGAAGATCGGTTGAGGGGAGGGGGTAGTTTACCTTTAACGGTTTTTTATCAATGGTAATTTTTTTTTCTATGGTAGACAACAATAGCCGCAAATTCAAACAGAATCAAACAATGTTTTGCATACAGACCTGAATTGTATAGTTCTCAAGACCTGTTGGTTTTGGTGAAGATCGGTTAAGGGAATAGGGCAGTTTACCGGCAACGTTTTATGTTTTAACAAGGGCATTTTCTATGGCAAACGATAACAGCCGCAAATTAAAACAGAATCAAGTGATTATTTGCATATAGCCCTAAATTGTAGCGGTCTCAAGATCTATTGTTTTTGGTGAAGATCGGTTAAGGGAAAGGGGTAGTTTACCAGCAACGTTTTATGTTTTAACAAGGGTATTTTCTATGGCAAACGATAACAGCCGCAAATTCAAATACAATCAAATAATATTGTGCATACCGCCCTGAAGTATAGAGATCTCAAGACCTGTTGATTTTGGTAAAGATCGATTAAGGGGAAGGGGTAGTTTACCCGCAAAATTTTATTTGTTAACAAGGGTATTTCTTATGGCAAACGATAACAGCCGCAAATTCAAACATAAATAAATAATTTTTTGCATACTGCCCTGAATTATAGAGTTCTCAAGACCTATTGTTTTTGGTGAACATCGGTTAAGGGGAAGGGGTAGTTTACCGGCAACGTTTTATGTTTGAAAAAGGTATTTTCTATGACAAACGATAAGAGCCGCAAATTCAAACAGAATCAAATAAGTCTTTGCATACAGCCCTGATTTGTAGAGTACGCAAGACCTATTGTTTTTGGTGAAGATCGGTTGAGGGAATGGGGTAGTTTACCGGCCACGTTTTTTGTTTTAACAAGGGTATTTAATATGGCAAACGATAACAGCCGCAAATTCAAACATAAGCAAATAATTTTTTGCATACAGTCCTGATTTGTAGAGTACTCAAGACCTTTTGTTTTTGGTGAAGATCGGTTAAGGGAAAGGCATTGTTTACCAGCAAGGTTTTTTTATCAAGTGTAATTTTTTCTATGGTAAACGATAATAGCCGTAAATTCAAACATAATCAAATAATGTTTTGCATACAGCCCTGAACTGTAGAGTTCTCAAAACCTCTTGTTTTTGGTGAAGATCGGTTGATGGAAAGGGGTAGCTTACCGGCCACGTTTTTTGTTTTAACAAGGGTATTTTCTATGGCAAACAATAAGTGCCGGAAATTCAAAAAGAATCAAATAGGTTTTTGCATACAGCCCTAATATGTAGAGTCCTCAAGACGTATTGTTTTTGGTGAAGATCGGTTAAGGGGAAGGGGTAGTTTACCGGCAACGTTTTATGTTTGAAAAAGGTATTTTCTATGACAAACGATAAGAGCCGCAAATTCAAACAGAATCAAATAAGTCTTTGCATACAGCCCTGATTTGTAGAGTACTCAAGATTGTTTTGGTGAAGATCGGTTAAGGGAAAGGGATAGTTTACCTGCAACGGTTTTTTATCAAGGGTAATTTTTTTTCCTATGGTAAACGATAATAGCCGTAAATTCAAACATAATCAAGTAATGTTTCGCATACAGCCCAGAATTGTAGAGTTCTCAAAACCTATTGGTTTTGGTGAAGATTGGTTATGGGAAAGGGGTAGTTTACCGGCCACGTTTTTTTTTTTAACAAGAGTATTTTATATGGCAAACGATAACAGCCGCAACTTCAAACAGATCAAATAATTTTTTGCATACAGTCCTGATTTGCAGAGTATTCAAGACCTTTTGTTTTTGGTGAAGATCGGTTAAGGGAAAAGGGTAGTTTACATGTAACGTTTTTTTTTAATCAAGGGTAATTTGTTTCTATGGCAAACAATAACAGCCGCAAATTCAAACATAATCAAATAATTTTTTGCATGCTGCCCTGAATTGTAGAGTTCTCAAGACCTGTTGATTTTGGTAAAGATCGGTTAAGGGAAAGGGGTAGTTTACCAACAACCTTTTATGTTTTAACAAGGGTATTTCTTATGGCAAACGATAACAGCCGCAAATTCAAACATAATCAAATAATTTTTTGCGTACTGCCTGAATTATAGAGTTCTCAAGACCTATTGTTTTTGGTGAAGATCGGTTCAGGGGAACGGGTAGTTTACCGACAACGTTTTATGTTTGAAAAGGGTATTTTTTATGGCAAACGATAAGAGCCGCAAATTCAAACAGGATCAAATAAGTTTTTGCATACAGACCTGATTTGTAGAGTACTCAAGACCTGTAGTTTTTGGTGAAGATCGGTTGAGGGAAACGGGTAGTTTACCGGCAACGTTTTTTGTTTTAACAAGGGTATTTTCTATGGCAAACGATAAGAGCCGCAAATTCAAACATAATCAAATAATTTTTTGTATACAGCCCTTATTTGTAGAGTACTCAAGACCTTTTGTTTTGGTGAAGATCGGTTAAGGGAAAGGGATAGTTTACCTGCAACGGTTTTTTATCAAGGGTAATTTTTTCTATGGTAAACGATAATGGCCGTAAATTCAAACAAAATCAAATAATGTTCTGCATACTGCCCTGAATTGTAGAGTTCTCAAGACTTATTGATTTTGGTAAAGATCGGTTAAGGGAAAGGGGTAGTTTACAGGCAACATTTTATGTTTTAACAAGGGTATTTCATATAACTAACGATAACAGCCGCAAATTCAAACATAATTTAATAATTTTTTGCACACTGCCCTGAATTATAGAGTTCTCAAGCCCTTTTGTTTTTCGTGAAGATCGGTTAAGGGGAGGGGGTAGTTTACCTTTAACGGTTTTTTATCAATGGTAATTTTTTTTTCTATGGTAGACAACAATAGCCGCAAATTCAAACAGAATCAAACAATGTTTTGCATACAGACCTGAATTGTATAGTTCTCAAGACCTGTTGGTTTTGGTGAAGATCGGTTAAGGGAATAGGGCAGTTTACCGGCAACGTTTTATGTTTTAACAAGGGCATTTTCTATGGCAAACGATAACAGCCGCAAATTAAAACAGAATCAAGTGATTATTTGCATATAGCCCTAAATTGTAGCGGTCTCAAGATCTATTGTTTTTGGTGAAGATCGGTTAAGGGAAAGGGGTAGTTTACCAGCAACGTTTTATGTTTTAACAAGGGTATTTTCTATGGCAAACGATAACAGCCGCAAATTCAAATAGAATCAAATAATATTGTGCATACCGCCCTGAAGTATAGAGATGTCAAGACCTGTTGATTTTGGTAAAGATCGATTAAGGGGAAGGGGTAGTTTACCCGCAAAATTTTATTTGTTAACAAGGGTATTTCTTATGGCAAACGATAACAGCCGCAAATTCAAACATAAATAAATAATTTTTTGCATACTGCCCTGAATTATAGAGTTCTCAAGACCTATTGTTTTTGGTGAAGATCGGTTAAGGGGAAGGGGTAGTTTACCGGCAACGTTTTATGTTTGAAAAAGGTATTTTCTATGACAAACGATAAGAGCCGCAAATTCAAACATAACATAACATAAATAACAGCAAGGTTTTTTTATCAAGTGTAATTTTTACTTCCATATTCCTTAAGGAATGGAAGTATGGTGATGGCAAAAAAAATCGTGTTCGAGATTATTGCAGATTCTCATTCTACTACACTCAAAACATGAAAAAAACTCGTTTTCCGAAAAGTGTCTGTGTGTCTGTCTGTCTGTCTGTCTGTCTGTCTTCTGTAGATTTTTTTTCTATGGCAAACGATAACTGCCGCAAATTCAAACAGAATCAAATAATTTTTTGCATACAGTCCTGATTTGCAGAGTACTCGCGACCTATTGTTTTTGGTGAAGATCGGTTGAGGGAAAGGGGTAGTTTACCTGCAACGGTTTTTTTTTAGCAAGGGTAATTTTGTTTGTTTGGCAAACGATAACAGCCGCAAATTCAAACAGAATCAAATAATGTTTCGCATACAGCCCTGAATTGTAGAGTTCTCAAGATCTTTTGATTTTGGTGAAGATCGGTTAAGGGAAAGGGGTAGTTTACCTGTAACGTTTTATGTTTTAACAAGGGTATTTCCTATGGCAAACGATAACAGCCGCAAATTCAAACAGACTCAAAAGATTATTTGCATACAGCCCTAAATTGTAGAGTTCTCAAGACCTATTGTTTTTGGTGAAGTTCGGTTGAGGGAAAGGGGTAGTTTACCTGCAACGTTTTTTTAACAAGGGTATTTTCTATGGCAAACGATAACAGCCGCAAATTCAAACAGACTCAAAAGATTATTTGCATACAGCCCTAAATTGTAGAGTTCTCAAGACCTATTGTTTTTGGTGAAGTTCGGTTGAGGGAAAGGGGTAGTTTACCTGCAACGTTTTTTTAACAAGGGTATTTTCTATGGAAAACGATAACAGCCGCAAATTCAAACAGAATCAAATAATGTTTTGCATACAGCCCTGATTTGTAGCGTACTCAAGACCTTTTGTTTTTGGTGAAGATCGGTTAAGGGAAAGGGGTAGTTTACCTGTAACGTTTTATGTTTTAACAAGGGTATTTCCTATGGCAAACGATAACAGCCGCAAATTCAAACAGAATCAAAAGATTATTTGCATACAGCCCTAAATTGTAGAGTTGTCAAGACGTATTGTTTTTGGTGAAGATCGGTTGAGGGAAAGGGGTAGTTTACCTACAACGTTTTTTTAACAAGGGTATTTTCTATGGCAAACGATAACAGCCGCAAATTCAAACAGAATCAAATAATGTTTTGCATACAGCCCTGATTTGTAGAGTACTCAAGACCTATTGTTTTTGGTGAAGATCGGTTAAGGGGAAGGGGTAGTTTACCAGCAACGTTTTTTTATCAAGCGTATTTTCTATGGCAAACGATAACAGCCGCAAATTCAAACAGAATCAAATAATTTTTTGCATACATCCCTGAATTGTAGAAGTCTCAATGACTTTCGATTTTGGTGAAGATCGGTTAAGGGGAAGGGGTAGTTTACCAGCAACTTTTTACGTTTTAACAAGAGTAAAGTACTTGAAAATTTATTTAAACTTTTTGAAACAATGGTAATTGTTAAAAATAAAATAATTTTGTTGCCAGGTAATAAAATTATAATTTTTTCATTTTAATGTAAATCATGTATAAAAGAAAATATATCGCGCTTGGCAGGCGATATTAAGATTTAAATATAAATCTTAGAATATGGAAGTCATGTATGGTTCTCCATACCGATATTTTCTATGGTAAACGATAATAGCCGTAAATTCAAACATAATCAAATAATGTTTTGCATACAGCCCTGAACTGTAGAGTTCTCAAAACCTCTTGTTTTTGGTGAAGATCGGTTGATGGAAAGGGGTAGCTTACCGGCCACGTTTTTTGTTTTAACGAGGGTATTTTCTATGGCAAACAATAAGTGCCGGAAATTCTAAAAGAATCAAATAGGTTTTTGCATACAGCCCTGATTTGCAGAGTACTCAAGACCTTTTGTTTTTGGTGAAGATCGGTTAAGGGAAAAGGGTAGTTTACTTGTAACGTTTTTTTATAATCAAGGGTAATTTGTTTCTATGGCAAACAATAACAGCCGCAAATTCAAACATAATCAAATAATTTTTTGCATACTGCTCTGAATTGTAGAGTTCTCAAGACCTATTGATTTTGGTAAAGATCGGTTAAGGGAAAGGGGTAGTTTACCAACAACATTTTATGTTTTAACAAGGGTATTTCTTATGGCAAACGATAACAGCCGCAAATTCAAACATAATCAAATAATTTTTTTCATACTGCCTGAATTGTAGAGTTCTCAAGACCTATTGTTTTTGGTGAAGATCGGTTAAGGGGAACGGGTAGTTTAGCGAAAACGTTTTATGTTTGAAAAGGGTATTTTCTATGGCAAACGATAAGAGCCGCAAATTCAAACAGAATCAAATAATTTTTTGCATACAGCCCTGATTTGTAGAGTATTCAAAACCTCTTATTTTTGGTGAAGATCGGTTGAGGGAAAGGGGTAGTTTACCGGCCACGTTTTATGTTTTAACAAGGGTATTTTCTAATGCAAACGATAAGAGCCGCAAATTCAAACATAATCAAATAATTTCTTGTATACAGCCCTTATTTGTAGAGTACTCAAGACCTTTTGTTTTGGTGAAGATCGGTTAAGGGAAAGGGATAGTTTACCTGCAACGGTTTTTTATCAAGCGTAATTTTTTTCCTATGGTCAACGATAATAGCCGTAAATTCAAACATAATCAAGTAATGTTTCGCATACAGCCCAGAATTGTAGAGTTCTCAAAACCTATTGGTTTTGGTGAAGATCGGTTAAGGGAAAGGGGTAGTTTACCAGCAACGTTTTATGTTTTAACAAGAGTATTTTATATGGCAAACCATAACAGCCTCAAATTCAAACAGAATGAAAATAATTTTTTGCATACAGTCCTGATTTGCAGAGTACTCAAGACCTTTTGTTTTTGGTGAAGATCGGTTAAGGGAAAAAGATAGTTTACATGTAACGTTTTTTTATAATCAAGGGTAATTTTTTTCCTATGGTAAACAATAATAGCCGCAAATTCAAACAGAATCAAATAATGTTTTGCATACAGACCTGAATTGTAGAGTTCTCAAGACCTGTTGGTTTTGGTGAAGATCGGTTAAGGGAATAGGGTAGTTTACCAGCAACGTTTTATGTTTTAACAAGGGTATTTTCTATGTCAAACGATAACAGCCGCAAATTCAAACAGAATCAAGTGATTATTTGCATACAGCCCTAAATTATAGCGATCGCAAGACCTATTGTTTTTGGAGTAGATCGGTTAAGGGAAAGGGGTAGTTTACCAGCAACGTTTTATGTTTTAACAAGGGTATTTTATATGGCAAACGATAACAGCCGCAAATTCAAACATAATCAAATAACTTTTTGCATGCTGCCCTGAATTTTAGAGTTCTCAAGACCTATTGATTTTGGTAAAGATCGGTTAAGGGAAAGGGGTAGTTTACCAACAACATTTTATGTTTTAACAAGGGTATATTTTATGGCAAACGATAACAGCTGCAAATTCAAACATAATCAAATAATTTTTTGCGTACTGCCTGAATTATAGAGTTCTCAAGACCTATTGTTTTTGGTGAAGATCGGTTAATGGGAAGGGGTAGTTTACCGGCAACGTTTTATGTTTGAAAAGGGTATTTTCTATGACAAACGATAAGAGCCGCTAATTCAAACAGAATCAAATAATTGTTTGCATACAGCCCTGATTTGTAGTGTTCTCAAGACCTCTTGTTTTTGGTGAAGATCGGTTGATGGAAAGGGGTAGTTTACCGGCCACGTTTTTTGTTTTAACAAGGGTATTTTCTATGGCAAACGATAAGAGCCGCAAATGCAAACAGAATCAAATACGTTTTTGCATACAGCCCTGATTTGTAGTGTTCTCAAGACCTCTTGTTTTTGGTGAAGATCGGTTGATGGGAAGGGGTAGTTTACCGGCCACGTTTTTTGTTTTAACAAGGGTATTTTCTATGGGAAACGATAAGAGCCGCAAATTCAAACATAATCAAATAATTTTTTGTATACAGCCCTTATTTGTAGAGTACTCAAGACCTTTTGTATTGGTGAAGATCGGTTAAGGGAAAGGGATAGTTTACCTGCAACGGTTTTTTATCAAGGGTAATTTTTTCTATGGTAAACGATAATAGCCGTAAATTCAAACATAATCAAATAATGTTTTGCATACTGCCCTGAATTGTAGAGTGCTCAAAACCTATTCGTTTTGGTGAAGATCGGTTAAGGAAAAAGGGTAGTTTACCGGCAACGTTTTATGTTTGAACAAGAGTATTTTATATGGCAAACGATAACAGCCGCAAATTCAAACAGAATCAAATAATTTTTTGCACACAACCCTGATTTGCAGACTACTAAAGACCTTTGGTTTTTGGTGAAGATCGGTTAAGGGAAAAGGGTAGTTTACCAGTAATTTTTTTTTTAATCAATGTTAAGTTATTTTTATGGCAAACAATAACAGCCGCAAATTCAAACACAATCAAATAATATTTTGCATACAGCCCTGAATTGTAGAGTTCTCAAGGCTTATTGATTTTGGTAAAGATCGGTTAACGGAAAGGGGTAGTTTACAGGCAACATTTTATGTTTTAACAAGGGTATTTCATATACCTAACGATAACAGCCGCAAATTCAAACATAATTTAATAATTTTCTGCACACTGCCCTGAATTACAGAGTTCTCAAGGCATTTTGGTTTTTCGTGAAGATCGGTTAAGGGGAGGGGGTTGTTCACCTTCAACGGTTTTTTATCAATGGTAATTTTTTTTTCTATGGTAGACAATAATAGCCGCAAATTCAAACAGAATCAAACAATGTTTTGCATACAGACCTGAATTGCAGTGTTCTCAAGACCTGTTGGTTTTGGTGAAGATCGGTTAAGGGAATAGGGCAGTTTACCGGCAACGTTTTATGTTTTAACAAGGGTATTTTATATGGCAAACGATAACAGCCGCAAATTCAAACATAATCAAATAACTTTTTGCATGCTGCCCTGAATTGTAGAGTTCTCAAGACCTATTGATTTTGGTAAAGATCGGTTAAGGGAAAGGGGTAGTTTACCAACAACATTTTATGTTTTAACAAGGGTATATCTTATGGCAAACGATAACAGCCGCAAATTCAAACATAATCAAATAATTTTTTTCATACTGCCTGAATTATAGAGTTCTCAAGACCTATTGTTTTTGGTGAAGATCGGTTAAGGGGAACGGGTAGTGTAGCGACAACGTTTTATGTTTGAAAAGGGTATTTTCTATGACAAACGATAAGAGCCGCAAATTCAAACAGAATCAAATAATTTCTTGTATACAGCCCTTATTTGTAGTGTACTCAAGACCTTTTGTTTTCGTGAAGATCGGTTAAGGGAAAGGGATAGTTTACCTGCAACGGTTTTTTATCAAGGGTAATTTTTTTTCCTATGGTAAACGATAATAGCCGTAAATTCAAACATAATCAAGTAATGTTTCGCATACAGCCCAGAATTGTAGAGTTCTCAAAACCGGTTGGTTTTGGTGAAGATCGGTTAAGGGAAAGGGGTAGTTTACCAGCAACGTTTTATGTTTTAACAAGAGTATTTTCTATGGCAAACCATAACAGCCGCAACTTCAAACAGAATCAAATAATTTTTTGCATACAGTCCTGATTTGCATAGTACTCAAGACCTTTTGTTTTTGGTGAAGATCGGTTAAGGGAAAAGGGTAGTTTACATGTAACGTTTTTTTATAATCAAGGGTAATTTTTTTTCCTATGGTAAACAATAATAGCCGCAAATTCAAACAGAATCAAATAATGTTTTGCATACAGACCTGAATTGTAGAGTTATCAAGACCTGTTGGTTTTGGTGAAGATCGGTTAAGGGAATAGGGTAGTTTACCAGCAACGTTTTACGTTTTAACAAGGGCATTTTCTATGGCAAACGATAACAGCCGTAAATTCAAAAAGAATCAAGTGATTATTTGCAAACAGCCTTAAATTATAGAGATCGCAAGACCTATTGTTTTTGGTGCAGTCCTGATTTGCATAGTACTCAAGACCTTTGGTTTTTGGTGAAGATCGGTTAAGGGAAAGGGGTAGTTTACCAGCAACGTTTTATGTTTTAACAAGGGTATTTTATATGGCAAACGATAACAGCCGCAAATTCAAACATAATCAAATAACTTTTTGCATGCTGCCCTGTATTGTAGAGTTCTCAAGACCTATTGATTTTGGTAAAGATCGGTTAAGGGAAAGGGGTAGTTTACCAACAACATTTTATGTTTTAACAAGGGTATATTTTATGGCAAACGATAACAGCTGCAAATTCAAACATAATCAAATAATTTTTTGCGTACTGCCTGAATTATAGAGTTCTCAAGACCTATTGTTTTTGGAGAAGATCGGGTAATGGGAAGGGGTAGTTTACCGGCAACGTTTTATGTTTGAAAAGGGTATTTTCTATGACAAACGATAAGAGCCGCTAATTCAAACAGAATCAAATAATTGTTTGCATACAGGCCTGATTTGTAGTGTTGTCAAGACGTCTTGTTTTTGGTGAAGATCGGTTGATGGAAAGGGGTAGTTTACCGGCCACGTTTTTTGTTTTAACAAGGGTATTTTCTATGGCAAACGATAAGAGCCGCAAATTCAAACAGAATCAAATAATTTTTTGCATACGTCCCTGAATTGTAGATGTCTCAATGACTTTCGATTTTGGTGAAGATCGGTTAAGGGGAAGGGGTAGTTTACCTGCAACCTTTTACGTTTTAACAAGAGTAAAGTACTTGAAAATTTATTTAAACTTTTTGAAACTATGGTAATTATTAAAAATAAAATAATTTTGTTGCCAGGCAATAAAATTATAATTTTTTCATTTTAATGTAATATAATATTTATCATTTAATACAGCAATAAAAAGGAAGGTAAGACACAGCCTGGCTGTTTGGCTGAAAATGATTTTAAATATAAATCTTAGAATATGGAAGTCATGTATGGTTCTCCATACCGATATTTTACTTCCATATTCCTTAAGGAATGGAAGTATGGTGATGGCAAAAAAAATCGTGTTCGAGATTATTGCAGATTCTGATTCTACTACACTCAAAACATGAAAAAAAGTCGTTTTCCGAAAAGTGTCTGTGTGTGTGTCTGTCTGTCTGTGTGCCTGTCTGTCTGTGTGTCTGTGTGTCTGTAGATTTTTTTTCTATGGCAAACGATAACAGCCGCAAATTCAAACAGAATCAAAAGATTATTTGCATACAGCCCTAAATTGTAGAGTTCTCAAGACATGTTGTTTTTGGTGAAGATCGGTTGAGGGAAAGGGGTAGTTTACCTGCAACGTTTTTTTAACAAGGGTATTTTATATGGCAAACGATAACAGCTGCAAATTCAAACAGAATCAAATAATGTTTTGCATACAGCCCTGATTTGTAGAGAACTCAAGACCTATTGTTTTTGGTGAAGATCGGTTAAGGGGAAGGGGTAGTTTACCTGCAACGTTTTTTTATCAAGCGTATTTTCTATGGCAAACGATAACAGCCGCAAATTCAAACAGAATCAAATAATTTTCTGCATACAGCCCTGATTTGTAGAGTACTCAAGACGTATTGTTTTTGGTGAAGATCGGTTAAGGGGAAGGGGTAGTTTACCAGCAACGTTTTTTATCAAGCGTATTTTCTATGGCAAACGATAACTGCCGCAAATTCAAACAGAATCAAATAATTTTTTGTATACTTCAGTGAATTGTAGAGGACTCAAGGCCATTAGATTTTGGTGGAGATCGGTTAAGGGGAAGGGGTAGTTTACCTGCAACCTTTTACGTTTTAACAAGAGTAAAGTACTTGAAAATTCATTTAAACTTTTTCAAACAATGGTAATTGTTGAAAATAAAATAATTTTCTTGCCAGGCAATAAAATTATAATTTTTTCATTTTAATGTAAATTATGTATATATTAGAAAATATATCGTGCTTGGCAGGCAAGCATATTTCAGATTATAAATCTTAGAATATGGAAGTCATGTATGGTTCTCCATACCGATATTTTTGTATGGCAAACGATAACAGCCGAAAATTCAAACAGAATCAAATAACTTTTTGCATACAGCCCTAATTAGTAGAGATCTCAAGACATATTGTTTTTGTTGAAGATCGGTTAAGGGAAAAGGGTAGTTTACCGGTAACGTTTTTTTTTAATCAAGTTTAATTTGTTTCTATGGCAAACAATAACAGCCGCAAATTCAATCACAATCAAATAATATTTTGCATGCTGCCCTGAATTGTATAGTTCTCAAAACCTATTGATTTTGGTAAATATCGGTTAAGGGAAAGGGGTAGTTTACCAACAACATGTTATGTTTTAACAAGGGTATTTCTTATGGCAAATGATAACAGCCACAAATTCAAACATAATCAAATAATTTTTTGCGTACTGCCTGAATTATAGAGTTTTCAAGACCTATTGTTTTTGGTGAAGATCGGTTAAGGGGAAATGGTAGTTTACCGGCAACGTTTTATGTTTGAAAAGGGTATTTTCTATGGCAAACGATAAGAGCCGCAAATTCAAACAGATTCAAATAATTTTTTGCATACAGCCCTGATTTGTAGAGTACTCAAGACATCTTGTTTTTGGTGAAGTTCGGTTGAGGGAAAGGGGTAGTTTACCGGCCACGTTGTTTGTTTTAACAAGGGTATTTTTTATGGCAAACGATAAGAGCCGCAAATTCAAACAGAATCAAATAAATTTTTGCATACAGCCCTCATTTGTAGAGTACTCAAGACCTATTGTTTTTCGTGGAGATCGGTTGAGGGGAAGGGGTAGTTTACCGGCCACGTTTTTTGTTTCAACAAGGGTATTTATTATGGCAAACGATAACAGCCGCAAATTCAAACATAATCAAATAATTTTTCCATACAGTCATGATTTGTAGAGTACTCAAGACCTATTGTTTTTGTTGAAGATCGGTTAAGGGAAAGGGATAGTTTACCTGCAACGGTTTTTTATCAAGGGTAATTTTTTTTCCTATGGTAAACGATAACAGCCGCAAATTCAAACAGAATCATGTGATTATTTGTATACAGCCCTAAATTGTAGCGATCGCAAGACCTATTGTTTTTGGTGAAGATCGGTTAAGGGAAAGGGGTAGTTTACCAGCAACCTTTTATGTTTTAATAAGGGTATTTTATATGGCAAACGATAACAGCCGCAAATTCAAACAGAATCAAATAATTTTTTGCATGCTGCCCTGAATTGTAGAGTTCTCAAGACCTATTGATTTTGGTAAAGGTCGGTTAAGGGAAAGGGGTAGTTTACCAACAACATTTTATGTTTTAACAAGGGTATTTCTTATGGCAAACGATAACAGCCGCAAATTCAAACATAATTAAATAATTTTTTGCGTACTGCCTGAATTATAGAGTTCTCAAGACCTATTGTTTTTGGTGATGATCGGTTCAGGGGAACGGGTAGTTTACCGACAACGTTTTATGTTTGAAAAGGGTATTTTTTTGTGGCAAACGATAAGAGCCGCAAATTCAAACAGAATCAAATAAGTTTTTGCATACAGCCCTGATTTGTAGAGTACTCAAGACCTATTGTTTTTGGTGAAGATCGGTTGAGGGAAACGGGTAGTTTACCGGCAACGTTTTTTGTTTTAACAAGGGTATTTATTAAGGCAAACGATAACAGCCGCAAATTCAAACATAATCAAATTATTTTTTGTATACAGCCCTTATTTGTAGAGTACTCAAGACCTTTTGTTTTGGTGAAGATCGGTTAAGGGAAAGGGATAATTTATCTGCAACGGCTTTTTATCAAGGGTAATTTTTTCTATGGTAAACGATAATAGCCGTAAATTCAAACATAATCAAATAATGTTTTGCATACTGCCCTGAATTGTGGAGATCTAAAAAACTATTCGTTTTGGTGAAGATCGGTTAAGGGAAAGGGGTAGTTTACCGGCAACGTTTTATGTTTTAACAAGAGTATTTTATATGGCAAACGATAACAGCCGCAAATTCAAACAGAATCAAATAATTTTTTGCATACAAGCCTGATTTGCAGAGTACTCAAGACCTGTGGTTTTTGGTGAAGATCGGTTATGGGAAAAGGGTAGGTTACCAGTAATTTTTTTTTTAATCTGGTTTTGCAGAAAACATTGGACTACGGCTAAACAGCCCGGGAAGGAATTTTAACAAAAACTACATCTTTGTTGCCGATAACGTAGTACACATATAAAATTTTCTCCCCTCCCTCTTCAACTATAATTTTCATTAATTGAAAATTACCACCACCCCGTTCAACTAGCCTCTTCATTTATAGATATTTCATCTACGTTTCTGCAGTGGATTATTATGAGCTTCTTATCAGGATACTTTGTTTATCAAAATTATGTATTTTACTCTTGTTAAAACATAAAACGTTGCCGGTAAAATACCCCTTTATCTTCACCGATCTTCACAAAAATCAACAGGCCTTCAGTCCTCTACAATTCAGGGATGCATGCAAAAATATTTGATTCTGTTTGAATGTGCGGCAGTTATCGTTCGTCATGTAAATATTTCAATTGGTTCAACATAAAATGTTGCCGGTAAACTACCCCTTTCCCTTAACCGACCTTCACTAAAATCAACAGTCCTTGAGCACTCAACAACTCAGCAAAGTGTGCAACAAATTATTAGATTCTCTTTGAATTTTCGGCAGTTATCGTTCGTCATAAAAAAATTACCTTTTTTAAAACATAAAACGTTGCTGATAATCTACCCCTTTCCCTTAACCGACCTTCAACAAAATCAACAAAACTTGAGCTCACTTTAGTTCAAAAAGGTATGCAAAAACGTAGTTGATACTGTTTGAATTTACGGCAGTTATCGTTTGCCATAGAAAAAAATTACACTTGATAAAAAACCGTTGCAGGTAAACTACCCCTTTCCCTTAACCGATCTTCACCAAAACAATAGGTCTTGAGTACTCTACAAATCAGGGCTGTATGCAAAGCATTAATTGATTCTGCTTGAATTTGCGGCTGTTATCGTTTGCCATAGAAAATACCCTTGTTAACACATAAAATGTTGCTGGTAAACTACCCCTTTCTCTTAACCGATATAGTTAATGACCAAAGTACTGTGGTTAAGGCTGAAGCAATAGAAAGAAGTAGTTTCTATGGAAATATTTCATTTCTAATATGCTTTTAAATATAAATCTTAGAACATGGAAGTCATGTATAGTTCTCCATACAGATATTTTTATGATGAACGATAACTGCCGTACATTAAAACAGAATCAACTACTCTTCTGCATTACTTTTTGAATTATACAGAACTCAAGGTGTCTTGATTTTGTTCAAGATCGGTTAAGGGAAAGGGGTAGTTTACCAGCAACATTTTATGTTTTAACAAGGGTATTTTCTATGGCAAACGATAACAGCAGCAAATTCAAACAGAATCAAATAATTTTTTGCATACAGCTCTGATTTGTAGAGTACTCACGACCTATTGATTTTGGTGAAGATCGGTTGAGGGAAAGGGGTAGTTTACCAGCAACGGTTTTTTTTATTAAGGGAAATTTTTTTTTTTGGCAAACGATAACAGCCGCAAATTCAAACAGAATCAAATAATGTTTCGCATACAGCCCTGAATTGTAGAGTTCTCAAGACCTATTGTTTTTGGTGAAGATCGGTTAAGGGAAAGGGGTAGTTTACCTGTAACGTTTTATGTTTTAACAAGAGTATTTCCTATGGCAAACGATAACAGCCGCAAATTCAAACAGAATCAAAAGATTATTTGCATACAGCCCTAAGTTGTAGAGTTCTCAAGACCTATTGTTTTTGGTGAAGATCGGTTGAGGGGAAGGGGTAGTTTACCTGCAACGTTTTTTATCAAGCGTATTTTCTATGGCAAACGATAACTGCCGCAAATTCAAACAGAATCAAATAATTTTTTGCATACGTCAGTGAATTGTAGAGGACTCAGGGCCTTTAGATTTGGTGAAGATCGGTTAAGGGGAAGGGGTAGTTTACCTGCAACCTTTTACGTTTTAACAAGAGTAAAGTACTTGAAAATTCATTTAAACTTTTTCAAACAATGGTAATTGTTGAAAATAAAATAATTTTGTTGCCAGGCAATAAAATTATAATTTTTTCATTTTAATGTAAATCATGTAGAAGAGAAAATATATCGCGCTTGGCAGGCGATATTAAGATTTAAATATAAATCTTAGAATATGGAAGTCATGTATGATTCTTCATACCGATATTTTCCTATGGTAAACGATAATAGCCGCAAATTCAAACAGAATCAAATAATGTTTTGCATACAGCCCTGAATTGTAGAGTTCTCAAAACCTGTTGGTTTTGGTGAAAATCGGTTAAGGGAATAGGGTAGTTACCTGCAACATTTTATGTTTTAACAAGGGTAATTTTTTTATGACGAACGATAATTGCCGTACATTAAAACAGAATCAACTACTCTTCTGCATACCTTTTGGATTATACAGAAGTCAAGGTCTCTTGATTTTGTTGAAGATCGGTTAAGGGAAAGGGGTAGTTTACCAGCAACGTTTTATGTTTTAACAAGGGTATTTTCTATGGCAAACGATAACAGCCGCAAATTCAAACAGAATCAAGTGATTATTTGCATACCGCCCTATGTTGTAGAGACCTCAAGACCTATTGTTTTTGGTGAAGATCGGTTAAGGGAAAGGGGTAGTTTACCTGCAAAGTTTTATGTTTTAACAAGGGTATTTTCTATGGCAAACGATAACAGCAGCAAATTCAAACAGAATCAAATAATTTTTTGCATACAGCCCTGATTTGTAGGGTACTCATGACCTATTGTTTTTGGTGAAGATCGGTTAATGGAAAGGGGTAGTTTACCGGCAACGGTTTTTTATCAAGGGTAATTTTACTTCGATATTCCTTAAGGAAATGGAAGTAAGGTGATGGCAAAAAAAAATCGTGTTCGAGATTATTGCAGATTCTGATTGTACTACACTCAAAACATGAAAAAAATCGTTTTTCGAAAAGTGTCTGTGTGTTTGTCCGTCTGTAGATTTTTTTCTATGGCAAACGATAACAGCCGCAAATTCAAACAGAATCAAATAATTTTTTGCATACAGTCCTGGTTTGTAGAGTACTCACTAGCTCTTGTTTTTGGTGAAGATCGGTTGAGGGAAAGGGGTAGTTTACCTGCAACGGTTTTTTTTTATCAAGGGAAATTTATTTTTTTTGGCAAACGATAACATCCGCAAATTCAAACAGAATCAAATAATGTTTCGTGTACAGCCCTGAATTGTAGAGTTCTCAAGACCTATTGTTTTTGGTGAAGATCGGTTATGGGAAGGGGGTAGTTTACCTGTAACGTTTTATGTTTTAACAAGGGTACTTCCTATGGCAAACGATAACAGCCGCAAATTCAAACAGAATCAAAAGATTATTTGCATACAGCCCTGAATTGTAGAGATCTCAAGGACTTTCGATTTTGGTGAAGATCGGTTAAGGGGAAGGGGTAGTTTACCAGCAACCTTTTACGTTTTAACTACAGAAAAGTACTTGAAAATTCATTTAAACGTTTTCAAACAATGGTAATTGTTAAAAATAAAATAATTTTGTTGCCAGGGAATAAAATTATAATTTTTTCATTTTAATGTAAATTATGTATGAGTTAATATCTTTATATATATAATTCTTCTGTACGTGTGTATGTCACTGAACTCCTCCATGTATAAAATAATATATCGTTCGTGGCAGGTAAGCATATCTCAGTTATGTAATGTTTACGTTTCCATTTTATTATTATGCCTACAGCAATAAAAAGGCAGGTAAGACACACACACACACACACACACACAATTCACGTTATTTCTGGCCTCAATCATGTTTATTTTCTTACATTTGCACGCTTTTTAAATGGAAAGTGCCGAAACCCACACCAACATAACGCGTGCAAGCCGAAAAAATGGACATCAATTTGCTTCCTGTGGATCGCTGGGCAGTGTAACTGCACGTGTTTACAGAGGAACGATTCATAGACAGACTTTTCGTCTTTAGGGAATGAACCCTCTGCAAGATGCTGAGGGTCCATGAGTGACTTCGGAGCGCTCCTTCTTTTTCGCGTGTTTGTTCTGTGAAACATACACTGTAGATTCGCAGCTTTACTATAAGCAACGCTAAATAGGAAATGTTGACAATTTTTGTCCACAGTGTACCCTCATTCACACTAAACCTGCTCTGATGTTTTAATTACGGACATCATAATATTAAAACTTTGGAAACTTGAGCACTACTTAATGGAGATCAATCATTAACTTATACAAGCCATTGATTTTATGCATATTTTTTATATATATGTGTACAACGTTATCGGCAACAAAGAAGTAGTTTTTGTTAAAATTCCTTCCCGGGATATTTGGACGTAGTCCAATGTTTTCTACAAAACCAGACGTTTCGGCAATGCCATCGACTTCCATCATCAGTGAAAATCGTGTGCGATAACGTGAGGTGGTATACGTTAGTGACCACAGTACTGTGGTTAAGGCTGAAGCAGTAAGTAGAAAGAAGTAGTTTCTATGGTAATATTTAATTTCGAAAATGATTTTAAATATAAATCTTAGAATATGGAAGTCATGTATGGTTTTCCATACCGACATTTTATTTCCATGTTCCTTAAGGAAATGAAAGTATGGTGATGGCAAAAAAAATCGTGTTCGATATTATTGCAGATTCTGATTGTACTACACTCAAAACATGAAAAAAATTCGTTTTTCGAAAAGTGTCTGTGTGTGTGTCTGTCTGTCTGTGTGTCTGTCTGTAGATTTTTTTTCTATGGCAAACGATAACAGCCGCAAATTCAAAAAGAATCAAATAATTTTTTGCATACAGCCCTGATTTGTAGAGTACTCAAGACCTATTGATTTGGTAAAGATCGGTTAAGGGAAAGGGGTGGTTTACCTGTAACATATTATGTTTTAACAAGGGTATTTTTTATGGCAAACGATAACAGCCGCAAATTCAAATATAATCAACTAATTTTTTGCATACTGCCCTGAATTATAGAGTTCTCAAGACCTATTGTTTTTGGTGAAGATCGGTTAAGGGGAAGGGGTAGTTTACCGGCAACGTTTTATGTTTGAAAAGGGTATTTCCTATGGCAAACGATAAGAGCCGCAAATTCAAACAGAATCAAATAAGTTTTTGCATACAGCCGTGATTTTTATAGTACTCAAGACCTTTTCTTTTTGGTGAAGATCGGTTGAGGGAAAGGGGTAGTTTACCTGCCACGTTTTTTGTTTTAACAAGGGTATTTTTTTTATGACGAATGATAACTGCCGTACACTAAAACAGAATCAACTACTCTTCTGCATACCTTTTTGAATTATAAAGAACTCAAGGTCTGTTGATTTTGTTGAAGATCGGTTAAGGGAAAGGGGTAGTTTACCAGCAACGTTTTATGTTCTAACACGGGTATTTCTTATGGCAAACTATAACAGCCGCAAATTCAAATATAATCAAATAATTTTTTGCATACTGCCCTGAATTAAAGAGTTCTCAAGACCTATTGTTTTTGGTGAAGATCGGTTAAGGGGAAGGGGTAGTTTACCGGCAACGTTTTATGTTTGAAAAGGGTATTTTCTATGGCAAACGATAAGAGCCGCAAATTCAAACAGAATCATATACGTTTTTGCATACAGGCCTGATTTGTATAGTACTCAAGACCTATTGTTTTTGGTGAAGATCGGTTAAGGGAAAGAGGTAGTTTACCAGCAACGGTTTTTTTTAAACAAGTGTAATTTTTTTCTATGGCAAACAATAACAGCCGCAAATTCAAACAGAATCAACTACTCTTTTGCATACAGCCCTGAATTATAGAGTTCTCAGGACCTATTGGTTTTGGTGAAGATCGGTTAAGGGGAAGGGGTAGTTTACCGGCAACGTTTTTTTTTTATCGGGGGTATTTTTTTCTATGGCAAACGATAACAGCCGCAAATTCAAACAGAATCAACTACCCTTTTGCATACAGCCCTGAGTTGTAGAGTTCTCAAGTCCTGTTGGTGTTGGTGAAGATCGGTTAAGGGAAAGGGGTAGTTTACCTGCAACATTTTATGTTTTAACAAGGGTAATTTTTTATATGACGAACGATAACTGCCGCAAATTCAAACAGAAAAAAATTATTATTTGCACAAAGCCCTGATTTGTAGAGTACTAAAGACCCATTCTTTTTTGGTGAATATCGGTTAAGAGAAAAGGGTAGTATACCTGCAACGGTTTTTTATCAAGGGTAATTTTTTATATGGAAAACGATAATAGCCGCAAATTCAAAGAGAATCAAATAATGTTTTGCATAGAGCCCTGAATTGTAGAGTTCTCAAGACATGTTGGTTTTGGTGAAGATCGGTTAAGGGAATAGGGTAGTTTACCAGGAACATTTTATGTTTTAACAAGGCTAATTTTTTTATGACGAACGATAACTGCTGTACATTAAAACATATTCAACTACTCTTCTGCATACCTTTTTGAATTATACAGAACTCAAAGTCTGTTGATTTTGTTGAAAATCGGTTAAGGGAAAAGGGTAGATAACCTTCAACGTTTTATGTTTTAACAAGGGTATTTTCTATGGCAAACGATATCAGCCGCAAACTCTAACATAATCAAATAAATTTTTGCATTCAGCTTCGATTTGTAGAGTACTCAAGACTTATTGTTTTGGTGAAGATCGGTTAAGGGAAAGTGGTAGTTTACCGGCATCAGTTTTTTATCAATGGTAATTTTTTTCTATGGCAAACGATAACAGCCGCAAATTCAAACAGATTCAAATGATGTTTTGCATACAGGCCTGTATTGTAGAGTTCTCAATACTTATTGGTGTTGGCGAAAATCGGTTAAGGGAAAGGGGTATTTTACCAACAAAATTTTATGTTTTAACAAGGGTAAATTTTTATATGACGAACGATAACTGCCGTAAATTCGAACAGAATCAACTACATTTTTGCATACCTTTTTGAATTAAAGAGAACTCAATGTCTGTTGATTTTGTTGAAGAGCGGTTAAGGGAAAGGGGTAGTTAATCAGCAAAGTTTTATGTTTTAAAAGGGTTAATTTTTTATGACGAATGATAACTGCCGAAAATTCAAAGAGAATCAAATAATTTTTTGCACACTTTCCTGAGTTTTAGAGAACTCAAGGTCTGTTGATTTTGGTGAAGATCGGTTAAGGGAAAGGGGTAGTTTACCAGCAACATTTAAGTTGTAACAAGAGAAATTTTTCCATGACGAACGATAACTGCCGCACATTCAAACAGAATCAAATTTTTTTTTGCATGCATCCCTGAATTGTAGAGGACTGAAGGTCTATTGATTTTGGAGAAGATCGGTTACGAGAAAGTGGTAGTTTACCATAAACATTTTATGATTTAACGAGAGTGAATTACTTAATTTTTATAAATAATGTATCCTGATAAGAAGTTCATAATAATCCACTGTAGAAACGTAGATGAAATATCTATAAATGAAGAGGTTAGGTGAACGGGGTGGGGGTAATTTTCTATTATTAAAAATTATAGTTGAAGGTGGAGGCGAGAATTTCTTATGTGTACTACGTTATCGGCAGCAAAGAAGTAGTTTATTGTTAAAATTGCTTCCCGGGCTGTTTAGCCGTAGTCCAATGTTTTCTGTAAAAGCAGACTTTTCTGCAGTGCCATCGACTGCCATCATCAGTGAAAATCGAGTGCGAAAACGTGAGGTGGTATACGTTAGTGACCACAGTACTGTGGTTAATGCTGAAGCAATAAGTAGAAAGACGTAGTTTCTATGGAAATATTTCATTTCGAATATGATTTTAAATATAAATCTTATAACATGGAAGTCATGTATGGTTCTCCATACCGATATTTTTCTATGGCAAACGATAACAGCCGCAAATTCAAACAGAATCAACTACTCTTTTGCATACAGCCTGAATTATAGAGTTCTCAAGACCTATTGGTTTTGGCGAAGATCGGTTAAGGGAAAGGAGTAGTTTACCAGAAACATTTTATGTTTTAAGAAGGGTAATTTTTTTTGCGAAAGATAACTGCCGCAAATTCAAACAGAATCAAATAATGTTCTGCATACACCCCTGAATTGTAGAGTTCTCAAGTCCTATTGGTGTTGGTGAAGATCGGTTAAGGGAAAGGGGTAGTTTACCTGCAACATTTTATGTTTTAACAAGGGTAATTTTTTATATGACGAACGATAACTGCCGCAAATTCAAAAAGAATCGACTACGTTTTTGCATACCTTTTTGAATTAAAGAGAACTGAAGGTCTGTTGATTTGGTTGAAGATCGGTTAAGGAAAATGGGTAGTTTACCAGAAAAATTTAATGTTTTAAGAAGGGTAATTTTTTTGCGAAAGATAACTGCCGCAAATTCAAACAGAATCAAATAATGTTCTGCATACACCCCTGAATTGTATAGTTCTCAAATCCTTTTGGTGTTGGTGAAGATCGGTTAAAGGAAAGGGGTAGTTTACCTGCAACATTTTATGTTTTAACAAGGGTAATTTTTTATATGACGAACGATAACTGCCGCAAATTCAAAAAGAATCGACTACGTTTTTGCATACCTTTTTGAATTAAAGAGAACTCAAGGTCTGTTGATTTTGTTGAAAATCGGTTAAGGGAAAGGGGTTAGCTTACCAGCAACATTTTATGTTTTAAGAAGGGTAATTGTTTATATGACGAACGATAACTGTCGCACATTCTACAGAATCAAATATTTTTTTGCATGCATCCCCGAAATGTAGAGGACTGAAGGTTTTATGATATTGGTGAAGATCGGTTAAGAGAAAGGGGTAGTTTACCTGCAACGTTTTATGTTTTAACAAGGGTATTTTCTATGGCAAACGATATCAGCCGCAAACTCAAACATAATCAAATAAATTTTTCCATTCAGCTCTGATTTGTAGAGTACTCAAGACTTATTGTTTTCGTGAAGATCGGTTAAGGGAAATGGGTAGTTTACCGGCAACGGTTTTTTATCAAGGGTAATTTTTTTCTATGGCAAACGATAACAGCCGCAAATTCAAACAGATTCAAATGATGTTTTGCATACAGGCCTGTATTGTAGAGTTCTCAAAAATTTGTTGGTGTTGGTGAAAATCGGTTAAGGGAAAGGGGTATTTTACCTGCAACATTTTATGTTTTAAGAAGGGTAATTTTTTATATGACGAACGATAACTGCCGTAAATTCGAACAGAATCAACTACATTTTTGCATACCTTTTTGAATTCAAGAGAACTCAATGTCTGTTGATTTTGTTGAAGATCGGTTGAGGGAAAGGGGTAGTTTATCAGCAACGTTTTATGTTGTAACAAGAGAAATTTTTCCATGACGAACGATAACTGCCGCACATTCAAACAGAATCAAATATTTTTTTGCATGCATCCCTGAATTGTAGAGGACTGAAGGTCTATTGATTTTGGAGAAGATCGGTTAAGAGAAAGTGGTAGTTTACCATAAACATTTTATGATTTAACGAGAGTAAATTACTTAATTTTTATAAATAATGTATCCTGATAAGAAGTTCATAATAATCCACTGTAGAAACGTAGATGAAATATCTATAAATGAAGAGGTTAGGTGAACGGGGTGGGGGTAATTTTCTATTATTAAAAATTATAGTTGAAGGTGGAGGGGAAATTTTTTAAGTGTACTACGTTATCGGCAGCAAAGAAGTAGTTTATTGTTAAAATTGCTTCCCGGGCTGTTTAGCCGTAGTCCAATGCTTTCTGTAAAAGCAGACTTTTCTGCAGTGCCATCGACTGCCATCATCAGTGAAAATCGAGTGCGAAAACGTGAGGTGATATACGTTAGTGACCACAGTACTGTGGTTAATGCTGAAGCAATAAGTAGAAAGACGTAGTTTCTATGGAAATATTTCATTTCGAATATGATTTTAAATATAAATCTTAGAACATGGAAGTCATGTATGGTTCTCCATACCGATATTTTTCTATGGCAAACGATAACAGCCGCAAATTCAAACAGAATCAACTACTCTTTTGCATACAGCCCTGAATTATAGAGTTCTCAAGACCTATTGGTTTTGGTGAAGATCGGTTAAGGGAAAGGGGTAGTTTACCAGAAACATTTTATGTTTTAAGAAGGGTAATTTTTTTTGCGAAAGATAACTGCCGCAAATTCAAACAGAATCAAATAATGTTATGCATACGCCCCTGAATTGTAGAGTTCTCAAGTCCTATTGGTGTTGGTGAAGATCGGTTAAGGGAAAGGGGTAGTTTACCGGCAACATTTTATATTTTAACAAGGATAATTTTTTATATGTTGAACGATAACTGCCGCAAATTCAAAAAGAATCGACTACGTTTTTGCATACCTTTTTGAATTAAAGAGAGCTCAAGGTCTGTTGATTTGGTTGAAGATCGGTTAAGGGATAGGGGTAGTTTACCAGAAACATTTTATGTTTTAAGAAGGGTAATTTTTTTTTGCGAAAGATAACTGCCGCAAATTCAAATTGAATCAAATAATGTTCTGCATACACCCCTGAATTGTATAGTTCTCAAATCCTATTGGTGTTGGTGAAGATCGGTTAAGGGTAAGGGGTAGTTTACCTGCAACATTTTATGCTTTAACAAGGGCAATTTTTTATATGACGAACGATAACTGCCGCAAATTCAAAAAGAATCGACTACGTTTTTGCATACCTTTTTGAATTAAAGAGAGCTCAAGGTCTGTTGATTTTGTTGAAGATCGGTTAAGGGATAGGGGTAGTTTACCAGCAACATTTTATGTTTTAAGAAGGGTAATTGTTTATATGACGAACGATAACTGTCGCACATTCTACAGAATCAAATATTTTTTTGCATGCATCCCCGAAATGTAGAGGACTGAAGGTTTTATGATATTGGTGAAGATCGGTTAAGAGAAAGGGGTAGTTTACCTGCAGCGTTTTATGTTTTAACAAGAGTATAGTACTTAATTTTGATAAATAATGTATCCTAATAAGAAGTTCATAATAATCCACTGTAGAAACGTAGATGAAATATCTATAAATGAAGAGGTTAGGTGAACGGGGTGGGGGTAATTTTCTATTAATGGAAATTATAGTTGATTGTGGAGGGGAGAATTTTTTATATGTGTACTACGTTATCGGCACCAAAGAAGTAGTTCTTTGTTAAAATTCCTTCCCGGGCTGTTTAGCCGTAGTCCAATGTTTTCTGCAAAACCAGACTTTTCGGCAGTCCATCGACTGCCATCATCAGTGAATTCGAGTGCGAAAACGTCAGGTGGTATACGTTAGTGACCACAGTACCGTGGTTAAGGCTGAAGCAATAAGTAGAAAGAAGTAGTTTCTATGGTAATATTTCATTTCGAATATGATTTTAAATATAAATCTTAGAACATGGAAGTCATGTATGGTTCTCCATACCGATATTTTTCTATGGCAAACTATAACAGCCGCAAATTCAAACAGAATCAAATGATGTTTTGCATACAGCCCTGTATTGTAGAGTTCTCAATACTTATTTGTGTTGGTGAAAATCGGTTAAGAGAAAGGGGTAGTTTACCAGCAACATTTTATGTTTTAACAAGAGTAATTTTTTATATGACGAACGATAACTGCCGTAAATTCAAACAGAATCAACTACGTTTTTGCATACCTTTTTGAACTAAAGAGAACTCAAGGTCTGTTGATTTTGTTGAAGATCGGTTAAGGGAAAGGGGTTGTTTATCAGCAACGTTTTATGTTTTTAAAAGGGTAATTTGTTTTATGACGAACGATAACTGCCGAAAATTCAAAGAGAATCAAATAATTTTTTGCACGCTTTCCTGAGTTGTAGAACACTCAAGGTCTGTTGATTTTGGTGAAGATCGGTTAGGGGTAAGGGGTAGTTTACCTGCAACATTTTATGTTGTAACAAGAGAAATGTTTCCATGACGAACGATAACTACCGCACATTCAAACAGAATCAAATATTTTTTTGCATGCTTCCCTGAATTGTAGAGGACTGAAGGTCTATTGATTTTGGAGAAGATCGGTTAAGAGAAAGGGGTAGTTTACCTGAAACATTTTATGACTTAACAAGAGTAAAGTACTTAATTTTATAAATAAAGTATCCTGGTAAGAAGCTCATAATAATCCACTGTAGAAACGTAGATGAAATATCTATAAATGAAGAGGTTAGGTGAACGGGGTGGGGGTAATTTTCTATTATTAAAAATGATAGTTGAAGGTGGAGGGGAGAATTTTTTATACGTGTACTACGTTATCGGCAACAAAGAAGTAGTTTTTTGTTAAAATTGCTTCCCGGGCTGTTTAGCCGTAGTCCAATGTTTTCTGCAAAACCAGACTTTTCAGCAGTGCCATCGACTGCCATCATCAGTGAAAATCGAATGCGGAAACGTCAGGTGGTATACGTTAGTGACCTCAGTACTGTGGTTAATGCTGAAGCAATAAGTAGAAAGGCGTAGTTTCTATGGAAATATTTCATTTCAAATATGATTTTAAATATAAATCTTAGAACATGGAAGTCATGTATGGTTCTCCATACCGATATTTTTCTATGGCAAACGATAACAGCCGCAAATTCAAACAGAATCAACTACTCTTTTGCATACAGCCCTGAATTATAGAGTTCTCAAGACCTATTGGTTTTGGTGAAGATCGGTTAAGGGAAAGGGGTAGTTTACCAGAAACATTTTATGTTTTAAGAAGGGTAATTTTTTTTGCGAAAGATAACTGCCGCAAATTCAAACAAAATCAAATAATGTTTGCATACACATGCATACACATACACATGCATACCCCTGAATTGTAGAGTTCTCAAGTCCTATTGGTGTTGGTGAAGATCGGTTAAGGGAAAGGGGTAGTTTACCGGCAACATTTTATGTTTTAACAAGGATAATTTTTTATATGACGAACGATAACTGCCGTAAATTCAAACAGAATCAACTACGTTTTTGCATACCTTTTTGAACTAAAGAGAACTGAAGGTCTGTTGATTTTGTTGAAGATCGGTTAAGGGAAAGGGGTTGTTTATCAGCAACGTTTTATGTTTTTAAAAGGGTAATTTGTTTTATGACGAACGATAACTGCCGAAAATTCAAAGAGAATCAAATAATTTTTTGCACGCTTTCCTGAGTTGTAGAACACTCAAGGTCTGTTGATTTTGGTGAAGATCGGTTAAGGGAAAGGGGTAGTTTACCTGCAACATTTTATGTTGTAACAAGAGAAATGTTTCCATGACGAACGATAACTGCCGCACATTCAAACAGAATCAAATATTTTTTTGCATGCATCCCTGAATTGTAGAGGACTGAAGTCTATTGATTTTGGAGAAGGTCGGTTAAGAGAAAGGGGTAGATTACCAGAAACATTTTATGACTTAACAAGAGTAAAGTACTTAATTTTATAAATAAAGTATCCTGGTAAGAAGTTCATAATAATCCACTGTAGAAACGTAGATGAAATATCTATAAATGAAGAGGTTAGGTGAACGAGGTGGGGGTAATTTTCTATTATTAAAAATTATAGTTGCGGGTGGAGGGGAGAATTTTTTATACGTGTACTACGTTATCGGCAACAAAGAAGTAGTTTTTTGTTAAAATTGCTTCCCGGGCTGTTTAGCCGTAGTCCAATGTTTTCTGCAAAACCAGACTTTTCGGCAGTGCCATCGACTGCCATCATCAGTGAAAATCGAATGCGGAAACGTCAGGTGGTATACGTTAGTGACCTCAGTACTGTGGTTAATGCTGAAGCAATAAGTAGAAAGACGTAGTTTCTATGGAAATATTTCATTTCAAATATGATTTTAAATATAAATCTTAGAACATGGAAGTCATGTAGGGTTCTCCATACCGATATTTTTATACTGGACTTCAGTTCCTCCAGTATTAAAATTAACTTATTGAAATTTATTGTAATTTTTTTTTCATATTAACTCAGTAACAATAATTTACAACAAAGTAAAGTGTTGATTTTCAATTAAATTATGTCTTAACAAATTTAACTGCAATTAGTTACACATCATAAATTGAATGACAACAATTAAAATTATTTTGAATCGATAGAAAAAGTTAATGACATATTTTGATTTATTCTTCGTATTATTTGAATTAGCAGCCATCCTTACTATTTCTTTTATGAAGTTGCTTAACTGCTACAATTTTTTGTTCAGACAAAGCTTTTCGTCATCTCTGACATCATCAGGTCTTGAACAACGTCTGTCTCACACAACTGGGGGTTGCGCGGGTCGCGAGTGGTGCAGTGTCCCGAGTCTCAGGAAGGACTCCTGCCACTGGGTCGGTTTGAGTTCCTTTTATATTATTTTATCTATTTAGGGGGGTCTGAAGCGACCTGCGATTGGTGGGTTATACCACCGGGACTAATAGACGAGGTCGCTTCCAGGACTCACCTGGTCGCGGGGTGTATTTAACAAGTCCGGCAATGAGGGAATTGTGGGTCACTCTGTCGGAACGAACATAGAATCTACGCGCCAGGCATCTCACGGTGTCATCAAGAGAGCGGACACCCGAGTCCTCTCCTCAAAAGACGAGAAGAGTACCTCCGGGGGACTTTACACGCGAGCTTCAGTCCCCGGTCGAGTACGCGCTGGAGCGTTGTTCTATGACCACGAGCCAGGTATCCCCAAACAGGACAGGCGTAGGTAATCACGGGCAACACGTACGTGTTGACTATGAGCTTACCTAGCCGGGGGGTCATTGCCGGATTAGATAGCACGGGCCAGAGTCTACTGAGTTGCGCCGAAGCGCGATGTCGGATGTAATTTGTGTGGGTTCGCCAGGTGAGTCGGGAATCCACGTGGAGCCCGAGGTACTTGACGCTATTGGTCCAGGGCACCTCGACGGGGCCTACTTTAAGCGGCCAAGGCCGCTTGCGTTTGCGCGAGAATATTACCGCGGCGCTCTTGGAAGCGTTAACGGCAACTCTCCAGTCATCGGTCCACCCGACATACGCGTCGAGTTGGCGCTGGAGCTTAACTGCCGCATAACTCGCGTTCGGCTCTGAGGCAAAAGCCGCAGTGTCGTCCGCGAACAGCGACAATTTTACTCCAGGAACTCGGGGCGTGTCGTTGACAAACAACGAGAACAGGAGAGGCCCAAGGACACTTCCCTGAGGGACGCCAGCGGTAATACGTCTCTCCGAAGAGAGAGCGTGGTCTACTCTCACTCGGAAGCTACGGTCTCTCAGAAAGCTGCCGATCAAATGAACGTAGCAATCTGGAAGAAGAACCTCCGTGAGCTTGTAAAGGACACCCTCGTGCCACACGCGGTCGAAGGCTTTCTCTACGTCTAGGAAGATCGCAGTCGTCTGTTTGCCCTGGCAGCCAGCCTCGGTAATGCATTCCACGAGTCTCATCAGCTGATGAGTCGAGGAGTGCAGCTCACGAAAGCCGAACTGTTCGGGGATCAGCACGTCTAGTCTTTCTAGATGGTCGCGGATCCTTCGCTGGATCAGACGCTCGAAAACCTTGGACGTCGCGGACAAGAGGCTGATGGGCCTGAGGTTTTCCACACGAGAATAATTCTTTCCCGGCTTGGGTATCACTATGACGGTAGCCGTTTTCCATTTCACCGGAAAATAGGCCAGTCTGAGGCATGAATTGAACAGGTCAGAGAGGAATTGGGTTCCTCGCTCCGGAAGGCGATGGAGGGCGGAATTCATGACTCCGTCCGGGCCAGGCGCCTTCCGGGGCTTGAGCTGAACAATCCTCTCAGAGACCTCCTCCGGGGAGATGGGCTCCGGTTGGACTGTGATACCGGCCGATAGAAAGCGCTCTACCTCGCGGCAGATGTGCTCAGTGAAGGCCGGGTTCTTGGATGGGTTGGGAGCGAACTGTCGCTCTAAACTGTCAGCCAAGAACTCTGCCTTTTCGAGGGGGCGGCCAAGGGGTTGACCGCCTGTTCCGGCCAGTGCGGGGAGAGGCGCGCGTTTAAGCTTTCCCGTTAGGGCACTGGGAATCCGCCAGACATTACGGTCCTCGGCAGGGCCGTCCATCTGTGTAACAGCTAGCTTCCAGTTGCGTCTACGGAACGCCAGCATGTCGCGACGCAACTTGCCGGACGCTCTGTTGAACGCAGCCTTGTCAGCCGGGTCACGAGTCCTCTGCCAGCGTCTCCGGAGGCGATTCCTCTCGCAAGCGAGCTGAGACACCTCTTCGGGGATACGCTGATAGTCGGGCGTGAGCCCCGGCTTCATCCGGGAGGACACGTCTACCGCCGAGACTACGGCTGTGTCGAATAAGGCAACTGCCTCGTCGACATGCTGGGTAGTGTCGAGCGGGATATGCTCAGGTAGGCGGCGACTGAACGCCGGCCAAAGCGGTCCCACTCGATTACCCGCCGCTCGTCGCGGACGGTGGCGTGCTGGGTAGCTATATGCACATTGATAGGGCAATGGTCCGAGGACAGTTCCGAAATGACGGAGACGTGGACCGGGCAATAAACGCCCCTGACCGCGGCAATGTCCAGTACGTCAGGGCGGGAGTTAGCCCTCGAGGGATAGTACGTAGGCCCGGTAGGACCCATGACTGTGACCCGAGCCGCATCAGCATAAGCGGGCCCCGTTTGGGTTCACCAAGCGGCTCCCCCAATCAGGGTGCTTACAGTTCAGGTCGCCCGCCAGGACTACCCTCCTGTGTGCGCCAAAGACGGCCTCCAGATCGTTCGACAGGAGCTCCGTTTGTGGAGGCTTGTAAGCGGAAACCACGAGTAGACCGCCGAGAGCACCATGGAGCTCAACCGCGGTGCACTCGAGGTTCCGCCGCTGAGGCAGGACAATGCGGTGATGGCGAAGACTCGCCTTCACCGCGATGGCTGTGCTCCCTCCTGCGCGACCCGACCGGTCATCCCGGTGGCACACGTAGTTATGGCAGTCGGAAACGACGATGCGGGGTCAGGTGCGTCTCACCAAGAAGAAGCACGTCGGGCTTGTGTCGGGCAACGAACTCTAAGAGCTCAGAATGCCGGGAAGCGAGGCCGTTGGCGTTCCACGCCACGAGCTCGAGGTCTCGCTTGAGGGATTGCCGTGGTTGTCCGTTCATAACAGACCTATAATTCGGCAGGCTTCCACCAAGAGGAGGAACTTGTCTTGGAGCGAGGCTGTTGCCAAGCGTTCCTTGATTTTAAGGAAAGTTTGGGCTACTTTCTGCAAGTCGTAGCTTGCCAGAAAGTCGGAGACAACGGCGAGATCATCGGAAGATGAGGCCTGGGGGGAACGCTTGGCGGCAGCTGCATAGCTGCGGCGGGGCGAGGCGGTGGAAGCCTTGGGGGCAGGTTCTGGAGCGGGTGGTCGCTCTGGCTTTTGGTGGACGGGCTTGGGTCCAGTGGCAGGTAACTTTGGCTGGCCCGTATTCTTGGCCTGGGTTTTACCTTTCTTGCCCGATCTGGGGTATCGAGGCTTGGGTGGCGGCGGCCGTGGAGGATCGATTTCCTCGTTATCGTCCGGCAGCGGGACTAGAGCATAGTGGGGAACTTCGCGTTCCGGTTACGGGGGCGCGGTAGGTGGTTTGGCCTGTTGAGCTATGCTCGGGCTCACTGCACTAGGTTTCGGAACCGGAGCAGACCTAGGGGCTGGTTTCCGGACCACAGGTTCAGCGGCTTTGGCCGACTTTGCGGGTTGGTTAACAACTTGTCGAGGCTTAGGCTGGACAGGTTTAGCAAGTTTGTCCAGCTGCTCTTTGTAGACTGGGCAGCGCCTGTTGTTAGCAGCATGGGCGCCGCCACAGTTGATGCAATACCTGTGGTTGTCAGGAACTGCGCAGGCCTGCGTAAGGTGGTCGTTTCCACAGCGGACGCAGGTCGGCGCGTTCCGACATCCGAAGCTGCTATGGCCGAACCGCTGACACCTGTGGCACTGGGAAAGTCGCCCGGTCTGACGGCAGGGCTCTACGCTCACGCAGAGCCCGAAAAGCCTTTTCAAGTCTAAAAGGGCCTGGGAAGAATCGCCCTTCTTTACCAGGAGTCTGATGAGGGGGAGGGGACGATGCGAGCCATAAGTGGTGTACAGCCGAGAGGCTCCCACAACCTTATAACCCGCGTCGCGCAGTTCGTCGAGAACGACCTGCGGATCCGCCTGTATGTCCAGGCCCCGACGGACGAGGGCTACAGGCTTGACTCTGTTAAGGGAATATGTGTGGAACTGGAACGACGAGGGCTACAGGCTTGACTCTGTTAAGGGAATATGTGTGGAACTGGAACGATTCACGTTCCAGTCACTGGATCACTCCCAAGTGTTCGGAAGCGCTGCGGCAGGTAACGCGCACAGTCTCACTCGCTAGGAGCTTGACCGAAGCGTTATCTGCCAGCGCAACGACCTTGCGGAGTCGGCGACTGAAGCCGATAATATCCCGGATGTTCGTGACGAACACCGGCGGGATCCTTCCTTCGGAGGTGCGACTGGGCGCAACCTCAGCGGAGGTTTTGAATGCCGCCGAGTCCGTAACCGAACTCAGAGATAATGAGATACAATAATAATAGTATGTTTTTCTTTTTTTTATAACTATAAAAAAAAGAAAAACATACTATTATATATATATATATATATATATATATATTATACATGAATATAATAATATAATAATATTAGCATTAATATTTTTAATTTAACTATAATCGTACTGTAATTACATATTTTATGTCTAGATTTGCGGAAAAATGGCTGTACAATAATTGATGTAATTATTGTAAATAAGCTGAATATTAGATTGTTGCCTATTATTCAATTCCGTAAATTTATTTTAATCAATAAATAGATGTGTAAAAGATGGTAGAAAGAGTTTGTAAAGTTGCGAATTTAAGTATTAGCTGAAAGATTATTGATATAGCTAAAAGCATTCCAGATATTATAAGTTTTTCATAAAATGTAAATGTAAAAATAAATCGGGAAATAAAAAATAAGGTGCCTGAACAAAAAGGATTATTTTGATAGAATAAATTATGTAATATTATACTCTTATATAAATAATATATTAATATATATTTATTTATAAATATTTATAATAACAATAGTATGTTTTTCTTTTTTTATAACTATAAAAAAAAAGAAAAACATACTATTATATATATATATATATATATATTATACATGAATATAATAATATAATAATATTAGCATTAATATTTTTAATTTAACTATAAATATACTATACGGTATAATAAATATTTAAGGCCAGGATTACTCAAATGAGTGAATATTGTCGTAAAAGCTCTGATTACAAAGGTTTAATACCATAATTTATAAATTGATATAAAAAATTAAAAAAAACCATATCCCAAAAATTCACCAGCCATGAATTCTATTTTTATTGTGAGGAAACATCGATTAAAAATAATACATTTATGAGTGAATATTACCTTAAAGGGATTGTTTGGCATCTTGGAAAACAATGTTATTAGTAAATAGGTAAGAGTAAAGTTTTATTCTAGCTTACAAATTAAATATTTAATTATATTACATGCATAACTTTAAATTGACTGAAAATTATCTGAATGATAATTATCCAGAGCGCAGTATTAAGTATTATTAATTATTAATTTTAGAGGTAATAAATTTATTTATAGAGGACAAAATTCGTGCCAGCAGTTGCGGTTACACGATTTTCTAAATTTAATTATGTTAGTTTCAGTTAAAAAATGTGTTAATATTAAGTTTTTTAAATTTTGGTGGAATAATGTATAAATATATGTTTAATTTTATGTCTGAGAAACTTTTATATAAAACTAGGATTAGATATCCTATTATTGAAAGTGTAAATAAAATGGCTAGATTATTAATAGTTATGATCTCTAAATTCAAAGAATTTGGCGGTAATTTATCTAATCAGAGGAATCTGTTTTGTAATCGATAATCCACGATAGGTCTTACTTTAAATAAATTTGTATACCTCTGTCAAGAATGTTTTATCAGAATAATTTTCATTTATTTTATTAATAAAATGTCAGGTCAAGGTGCAGTTAATTTTAAAGAAAAAATGGATTACATTATTATAAAAATGAATTGTTTTCTATAATGAAAATCATGAAATTGGATTTGAAAGTAAATTTTACTAAATATAGTTTTTTGAATTTAGGTTCTAAATTATGTACATATCTATTCCTTTTATAAATTTGCTAACTGCTATAATTTTTTTTATTGTTCGACTAAGCTTTTCGTCATTACTGACATCTTCAGGTCTTAAAACAACGTCTATTAACTGTACGCTGTAGGCTTTTATACTTTAGGCCCCTCCCCTTATGTCATCGTCCCTCCTATTGGTTCTAGCTGCTACCGCTCTTCACGGGAACTTTGTCTACCGTTTTCCGTTAGGCATTTTTCTAACGTCCGTCAAATTGTTTTAAGAATCTCCCATTAATTTCTTCATTCTTGACTTATAATTCTTTGTAACCTTTTACATTTCGTCATTTTTTAGTGTGTTATTCTTATTATTTTAATTTATTTTTGTTTATTGTTTAATATATAATAAAATATTTCTTCATTTGTAAAATCCACTTTTATATTCATTAATTTATTTTTATCTTCTTTTTTAACTTTAAGTATTTCTAGTTCTTCTATTAATTTTCTTTTTTGCGGATTGTTTTCTATTTTGATTATTTCCATATTTTCATTGGGATTTATGAATTTATGGCCTGATTCGTTGAAATGTCTTGCATATAGTGAGTTCGTTACTCTAACCCCTTCTCCTTTTGCGTGTTCATTCATTCTAATTTTAAATTTTCTTCCAGTTTCGCCCAGATATATCTTACTACATTCCCCACATTTTAATTTGTATACGCCGCTTTTTTCTGTTAATGGAATTTCTTCTGTTTTATCATTTTTTATATATTCGAATACATTTTTCGTTTTCTTTATTCCTATCTGTATTTCATATTTTTCGAAACATTTTTGTAACATTTTTGTTTGATATCCTATGTATGTTATTGCTCCTTTATATTTCTTTTCTTCATTTGTTTTTTCTTTTTTGTTATTTTCTATTTCTTTATTTTCCTCTATTTTCTTAACTATTCTATTAATTATTTTAGGGTTGTAATTATTATTTTTTGCTATTTGTTGTATTTTCTTTAATTCTTTTTGTTTGAGTTCTTCATTTTCTAGATAATTTATAGCTCTATAGCAAAATGAATTTAATGCTGCCATTTTATAATTGACTGGATGATATGATTCTTGTGGAATTATTAAATCTGAGTATGTTTCTTTCCTATATATATCGAATTTGAGTTTGTTATCTTCAATTTTTATATTGATATCCAGGAAATTAATTTCTAATCCTCCAATTTCTTCTTGAAATTTTATTGTTTTTTCTATGTTATTTAGTTGTTCCGTAAATTTTTTAAATTCATTTACTTCACCTTCCCAAACTATTAGTATGTCATCTACATACCTGATCCATTTTTTAATTCTTCTTTCTTTATCTATATCTTTTAAAATTTTGATTTCAAAGCTATTCATGAATATCTCTGCCATTAATGGTGAAAGCGGTGATCCCATTGGTAACATTTTCTTGTATGTAAAATTTGTTATTAAATCTGAAGTAGTTCTGGCTTAGGCATAATTCTAATCCTTCTATTATTTCGTTTTTCCATTCTACATTACTTAATTTGTATTACTTTAAAATGGCAGCATTAAATTCATTTTGCTATAGAGCTATAAATTATCTAGAAAATGAAGAACTCAAACAAAAAGAATTAAAGAAAATACAACAAATAGCAAAAAATAATAATTACAACCCTAAAATAATTAATAGAATAGTTAAGAAAATAGAGGAAAATAAAGAAATAGAAAATAACAAAAAAGAAAAAACAAATGAAGAAAAGAAATATAAAGGAGCAATAACATACATAGGATATCAAACAAAAATGTTACAAAAATGTTTCGAAAAATATGAAATACAGATAGGAATAAAGAAAACGAAAAATGTATTCGAATATATAAAAAATGATAAAACAGAAGAAATTCCATTAACAGAAAAAAGCGGCGTATACAAATTAAAATGTGGGGAATGTAATAAGATATATCTGGGCGAAACTGGAAGAAAATTTAAAATTAGAATGAATGAACACGCAAAAGGAGAAGGGGTTAGAGTAAAGAACTCACTATATGCAAGACATTTCAACGAATCAGGCCATAAATTCATAAATCCCAATGAAAATATGGAAATAATCAAAATAGAAAACAATCCGCAAAAAAGAAAATTAATAGAAGAACTAGAAATACTTAAAGTTAAAAAAGAAGATAAAAATAAATTAATGAATATAAAAGTGGATTTTACAAATGAAGAAATATTTTATTATATATTAAACAATAAACAAAAATAAATTAAAATAATAAGAATAACACACTAAAAAATGACGAAATGTAAAAGGTTACAAAGAATTATAAGTCAAGAATGAAGAAATTAACGGATTCTTAAAACAATTTGACGGACGTTAGAAAAATGCCTAACGGAAAAAGGTAGACAAAGTTCCCGTGAAGAGCGGTAGCAGCTAGAACCAATAGGAGGGGCGATGACATAAGGGGAGGGGCCTAAAGTATAAAAGCCTACAGCGTACAGTTAATAGACGTTGTTTAAGACCTGAAGATGTCAGTAATGACGAAAAGCTTAGTCGAACAATAAAAAAAAATTATAGCAGTTAGCAAATTTATAAAAGGAATAGTAAAGATGGCTGCTAATTTAAACAATATGTACATATCGCCCGTCACTCCCACTATAAAGTGGGATAAGTCGTAACAAAGTAGCTGTACTGGAAAGTGTGGCTAGAATGCAAATTAAAGCTTAGAGCATATTATTTACACTAATAAAAATTATTGATTTATCAATATAATTTGAATAATAATTTAAATTTATAATGAATTTGTTAAAATTATTTTAAATAAAAATAATTATTTAGTTTTAGTACTATTTATGGGAAAAATATTTTTAATTTAACTGTAAGGATAAATAATAAATATAAAAAAGTAAAATTATAATTTGTACCAGGGTTAATTAATTATATATAAAAATTTATTTTTCCCCAATTATGGTGACTTAGGGTTATTTGTTAATTATTGTAATATAAATATTAATAAAATAATTTATAGTGATGAAACTTTTTTCGAACTATAATATTTCTGGTTTCTTAAGAATTAAATTTAATTAAAATAAATATTATAATTTATATTTTAATATAAAATTTTATATTTATTTAATTATATTAAGGACAAGCTAAATATAATTTCTATAATATTTTAAGTTTCAGTTAATTAAATAGGCTTGCAATTAGCCTTTTTATATGAGTAAGTTAAATTTTATTTTTTATTTAAATACAGTACATTTAATATATTTTAGGTATATATTAAAAAAATTAAATTAATAAAAATGTTTTTATTAAAATGATTAAATTAGTAAATCACAATAAATTGTGTTTAAGAATTAGGCAAATATAATTTTCACCTGTTTACCAAAAACATGTCCTTTAGAAAAATATTAAAGGTCTATTCTGCCCAATGATATTTTAATGGCCGCAGTAAATTGACCGTGCAAAGGTAGCATAATAATTAGTCTTTTAATTGAAGGTTTGAATGAATGAATGGATGAAAATTTTTCTTTTTTAATTAAAATAGATTGAATTTAGAGTTTAAGTAAAAAATCTTAAATAAATAAGTGGGACGAGAAGACCCTATAGAATTTTAAATAAATTTATTTTACTAGAGATTAGAATTAACAACTGGAAAAATTATTTTATTTTTTGTTGGGGTGACATTATAAGAAATAAAACTTTAAATGAATTTTTCATAAATTAATGTTTAATTGATCCAATTTTTTGATTATAAGATTAAATTACCTTAGGGATAACAGCGTTATTAATTTGGAGAGTTCATATCGATAAATTAGATTGCGACCTCGATGTTGGATTAAGAAAAGAGTTTAGAGCAAAATTTAAATATTCTAGGTCTGTTCGACCTTTAATTTCTTACATGATCTGAGTTCAAATCGGCGTGAGCCAGGTTGGTTTCTATCTACTAATATATTTTTGATATTAGTACGAAAGGACCATATCAAATAATTTAATTTATTCTATTTTAGCAAAGAGTGCATTAAATTTAGAATTTAATTATGTAATAATATTACATGTAGAAAATGTTTATAATTACCATTTTAATTACTGTCCTGTTTATTTTAGTTGGTGTTGCACTTTTAACCTTAATGGAGCGAAAGATTTTAAGATATATTCAGATTCGTAAAGGTCCAAATAAAGTAGGATTTATTGGTATTTTACAGCCATTTTCGGATGCTATTAAATTGTTCTTGAGGGAAAGAAATATGCCAATGCTATCTAATTATTTAATTTACATAATTAGACCGGTGTTGGGTTTATTCAATTCTTTACTATTATGAGCTATTTACCCATATTTAATCAACTGTGTTTCATTCAATATGGGTATAATATTTTGTTGTTGTTGTACAAGAATAGGAGTTTATAGTTTAATAATTACAGGCTGGTCATCAAATTCTAATTACGCCATATTGGGTTGTATTCGATCAATTGCTCAGACTATTTCGTATGAGGTCAGACTTGTTGTAATAATCGAAAGCTTTAATTTAATTTAATTTTATTTTTTTCAACAATTTATATGATTAACATTTTTATTTTTTCCCTTGAGAATTTGTTGAATTTCATCAGCAATAGCTGAAACTAACCGATCACCGTTTGATTTTTCCGAAGGAGAATCAGAGTTAGTTTCCGGGTTTAATGTTGAATATAGAGGGGCAGGATTTGCATTTATTTTTTTAGCTGAGTATGCCAGAATTATCTTTATGAGCATAATATTTTGTTTAATATTTTTAGGTAGAAAAATTGATTCCTTAATTTTTCCTATTCAATTAACACTAATTTCATTTTTATTTATTTGGGTCCGAGGTACATTACCTCGTTATCGTTATGACAGGTTAATATATTTATCATGAAAATCATATTTACCAGTAAGTTTAAATCTATTGATTTTTTTTCATGATTAAATCTATTATTTAATTCATTAAAAATTGCCTTAATATTAAGTTAATAGAATAAATTTCTTTTCTTTACTTTCAAAATAAATGCTTTATTTATAAGCTAATTAACTAGTTAATTAACTTATCTCAAAAAGATTTAATTACTGGGTCTAAAACAAAATATATAAAATAAATTATTGTTAAAATTATTCCGATCTTAATATATGGATATTCAACAGGACAAGCTCCAATCCAAGTTAATAAAATTAGAATAATGAATAAGTACCAAAATAAAATTTGATTAATGGGATAATTCAATAGTCCTATAAATTTAGAATTGTTTATGAAGGGAACAAAAATTAAAATAAAGATTGATATAAATAATGCAATTACTCCCCCTAATTTATTAGGAATAGATCGTAGAATTGCATATGCAAATAAAAAATATCATTCTGGTTGAATATGTTTTGGAGTAACTAATGGATTTGCCGGAGTAAAATTATCAGGATCACTTAATTTATACGGTTCAAGTATGATGTAACAGAAAAAAATAACTAAAATTAATAAAAATCCTAGCATATCTTTAATGGAAAAATAAGGATGGAATGGAATTTTATCATTATTTGAATTAATCCCTAATGGATTATTCGATCCTATGACATGTAAGAAAATAAGGTGCACAATTGTTAATGCTAAAACAACAAATGGTATGATAAAATGAAAAGAATAAAATCGAGTTAATGTTGCATTATCAACAGCAAATCCTCCCCAAATTTAATTCACCAAGACCATTCCAAGATATGGAATTGCTGACAATAAATTTGTAATAACTGTTGCTCCTCAAAATGATATTTGCCCCCATAGAAGAACATAACCCAGGAAAGCAGTAGCCATTAAAATTAATAAAATGATTACTCCTACAGCTCAAGTTTCAAAATTTTTATATGAACCATAATATAATCCTCGTCCAACATGTAAATAGACACAAATAAAAAATAATGAAGCCCCATTTGCGTGTGAAATTCGTAACATTCATCCATAATTAATATCACGACAAATATGTCTTAATCTATTAAATGCACTTGTTACATCTGCATTATAATGCATTGATAAAAATAATCCAGTTAAAATTTGAATAACTAAACATATTCCCAATAACGATCCATAATTTCATCAATATGATAAATTCGTAGCTGCTGGTAAATCAATTAGTGAATTATTTATTATTTTAATTAATGGGTGTGTGCGTCGAATGATATTTAGCATTTGTTAAAATTTTCTTCGTAAGGGAGACAATTTAATTCTGACAATATTCACAACAACAATCAATGTGAATAAAAGATAAATAACTATCATGATAGTTATTATTCCTGATGGAAATATATATAATTTTTAATTATAAATCCATCTAATAAATTACTTATCTCTAATAATTTATTTACATTATCCATTTTAAATCTAATAATGTTTATAGTTATAATTAAAATTCAAATAATCATGTTTAATATTAATAATTTTATTGAAAAATAAAATTTTTCATTTGAGGCAATTCTTGATATATATATAAATAAAATTAGTATTCCTCCAATAAAAGTAAGAAATAAGATATAAGAAAAAAAATAAGAATTTATGTAAAATATACAAATAATTCTAGCAAGCATTGTTCGTATTAACAAAATAGATCCCATTGATAATGGATGCTTCATAAAAATAAAATTTATTGATAATAGAATTGTAATTGATATTATAATTTTCATACAGAAGATAATTTAATGAAAATGTAAGCTTTGGGTGCTTGAAATGATTTTTTACTCTCTTCTGAAGTTTTAAAATTATTAATTTATCTTAGATTTACAAGATCTAAATTTTTTTTAAACTATTAAAACAAATGAATCTATCAATACCTTTATTATATTTAATTATATTTATATCGGGTATTACCTCCTTATGCTTAAATCGAAAACATATTATAATGAGTTTATTAAGATTAGAATTAATAATTTTAAGATTATTTTGTATATTTCTGCATTTTTATCAATTGAATTAAATGATATATACATATTAATAGTTTTACTAACATTTAGTGTTTGTGAAGGAGTTGTGGGATTGTCAAGATTAATCAATTTGATTCGATCACATGGTAATGACCAATTATTATCAATATCTTTAAAGACATGTTAAAATTAATTTTATTTTCATTATTTGTAACCCCTTTATTATTTAACATATGATTATTAAGAAATATATTAATTCTTTTAATATTATTTATCATTTTATTCTTCAGAAAAGATTTAGTTATATTAAGATATAACATATATATAGATAATATTTCATATGGGTTAATTATTCTTACAGTTTGAATTACTTTCTTAATAATTAATTCTAGTCCTTTATATAAATATAATAATATAAATTTATTTTTATTTATAGTGTTATTATTAATAACATTATTAATTTTATCATTTTGTTCATACAATATTATAATATTTTATATCTTTTTTGAAACTAGTTTAATTCCTACCATAATTATTATTATAGGATGGGGGTATCAACCTGAACGAGTAAATGCTAGATATTACTTGTTGTTCTGTACTTTATTTGCTTCTCTTCCCATATTCGTTTCAATCATATATATATATATATATATAAATAATATAACTAACATTATAATGTTAATGAGATCAAATAATAAGTTTATTTATTTAGGGATAACATTAGCATTTATAATTAAAGTTCCATTATTTATATTTCATTTTTGATTACCAAAAGCTCATGTTGAAGCACCTGTTTCTGATTCTATAATTTGGCTGGAATTCTTTTAAAATTAGGAACTTATGGTCTAATTCGTGTTATATATATTATACCAATAATGTTTGCTAATTATAGATTTATTTGAATTTCTATTTCATTAATAGGAGGAATTATAATTAGATTATCTTGTATGATGCAAATTGACATAAAATCTATAATTGCATATTCTTCTGTAGCTCACATAAGATTAGTTATTGGAGGGATTATGACAATAAATATATGAGGCATAGTCGGAGCATATTTTATAATAATTGGGCACGGTTTGTGCTCATCTGCTTTATTTTGCTTGGCAAATATTTCTTATGAACGTTCGGGGAGACGTAGAATCTTAACAATAAAGGAATATTAAGATTTATGCCTTCAATAACTCTCATATGATTTTTAATATCTTCTAGAAATATTTCATGTCCTCCAACAATTAGTCTAGCAGGAGAAATTATAATTTTAAACAGATTAATGTCTTGAAATTCATTATGTATAATTTTCTTGTCTTTTTCTTCATTTTTATCAGCCTGTTATAGTTTATATTTATATTCCCATACTCAGCATGGAATAATTTTCTCGGGCTGTTATTCCTTCAATTCTGGAAACGTGCGTGAATTTTTCTTAATTATAATACATTGAATTCCCTTAAATTTAATTATCTTGAAATTAACATTGTTAATATAATTCAATTAGTTTAAAATAAAACATTAAATTGTGGATTTAAAAATATAAATTTATATTGGATCATTACTAAAAATAAACTTAATATATATATATTTTTAATTTTATTAATTATAAGATTAATAATACTAATTTTATCAATAAATATAATTATTTTTGATTACGCAATTATAATAGAATGAATAATTCTTACAATCAATTCATGTAATATTTATATAACATTAATTTTTGATTTTATATCAACTTTATTCCTTTCAACCGTTATATTTATTTCGTCAATAGTTATATTATATAGAGGTGTATATATAATAAGTGATAAAAATATTAATCGATTTATTTATATTATTATAATATTTGTGATGTCAATAATATTATTAATTATTAGACCTAATATAGTAAGTATTCTCATTGGATGAGATGGACTGGGTTTAGTGTCATATTGCTTAGTTATTTATTATCAGAATTTAAATTCTAGAAATGCTGGAATATTAACGGCATTAATAAATCGAATTGGGGATGTTATAATCCTCTTATTAATCACGTGAATAATAAATTTTGGGTCTTGAAATTTTATATCTTTTATTAATAAAATAATGACGAGTCCAATAATTACATTAATTATTATTGCAGGATTTACAAAAAGAGCTCAAATTCCATTTTCCTCATGACTTCCAGCAGCTATAGCTGCTCCAACCCCAGTATCGGCCCTTGTCCACTCATCAACGTTAGGTACTGCAGGGGTATATTTAATTATTCGATTCAGAAATTTAATTATATCATTTAATTTAATTCAGATATTTTTAATGTTATCAGTATTAACAATAATTATATCAGGACTACCTGCAAATTTTGAATTTGACTTAAAAAAAATTATTGCATTATCAACTTTAAGACAATTAGGAATTATAATATCAATTTTAATATTTGGCTATCCAATATTATCTTTTTTTCATCTTATTATTCATGCTTTATTTAGGGCATCGCTTTTTTTATGTGCTGGGGTATTGATTCATAGATTAATAAGTAATCAAGATATTCGTATAATGGGCTGTATGAGTTATAACATACCAATAACTAGAATGTTTATAAATATTGCTAACTTATCATTATGTGGAATACCCTTTATGAGAGGGTTTTATTCAAAAGACTTGATTATAGAAATAATATGTTCCAGAAATATTAACTCATTAATTTTATTATTAATGTATATTGGAATTGGGCTAACATCTTTTTATTCTGCCCGACTAACATATTTTTCAATAAATATAAATTTCAGTTACTATAATTTTAGCTCACAAAACGAATTATTAATAATATATTAAAAAGAATTATGATTTTATCTATTTATTCAATTTTGTCAGGGTCCATATTTAGATGAATCATGTTTAACAATCCCACAAGAATTATTCTTCCCATTGAAGGAAGGATAATAGCAATAGTTTTATCTTTCTTAGGATTGTTAATTGGATATGAAATATCTATGTTTTCATCTACAGTAAAGAAATTTACAAGAGAATTTTTAAGTTCCATATGATTTTTAAAACAATTATCAACCTTTCATACTCAATTTTTTATTTTAAAAAATTCATTTATATTTCAAAAATCAATTGATTTAGGATGAGGAGAAAAAATCGGACCTCAAGGTACGATTGAATTAATAAAATTAATCATAATATTTAATATTAGCATGAGAAAAAATAATTTCAAAATTCAGATAATAACATTTATTGCTTGATTTTTAATTATTCCATATTTAAATAGCTTAAGTATTAGAGCATAATATTGAAGATATTAAGGTAATAAATATTTTTAAATATTTATAAGGCTTTTCCTCTCTTTTCAATGAAAATGAAATGTTTTATAAACTTTAAAAATAAGGAAAAAACGGAGTTTAACCGCTTTAAAAGCTAGTTAGCAGCTGCTTTTATTCCTATTTCCTTTTAATTGGAAATAGTATATTCAATAACTTTATTAACAATAAAGTGCCTTATTTTTGGCTTCAGTTAATAAACAAAGGAATCGAAGATTCTTTTTTTAGGTTGAAACTAAATTTATTTATTACTTCATTGCTTTCAAGAATGGCTAATATGAGCACCTATTGATTGCAATTCAATAATTATATTTAAATACATCCCTATTAAATTCAATTTAATATATTATTTTTTCATTCATGATATAAGCCTAATATTAAAAATAATAAAAATAACAATATCACTAAATAAATTTCAATAATATTAATAGTTGTTATTACAATAACTATAGGCATAATAATTACTAACTCAACATCAAAAATAAGAAAAATAACTGCAATTATAAAAAAATGTCTTGAAAAAGGAATTCGAGATGACTCGAAAGGATCAAATCCACACTCAAATGGAGATGATTTTTCACGATCAATAATTGATTTAGTTGATACGAAATATAAAAAAGTTATTAAAGTAAACAAAATTAATAATATCATAATACAGTAAACTACAACATTAAAAATTATTCTATTTAAAAATTAATCCTTTTAATTGGAAGTTAAATATACTTATATACTAACAGAATATTTATCTACCTCATCAGTAAATTGATACATATAAAAATAATCAAACAATATCGACAAAATGTCAATATCAAGCTGCTGCTTCAAAACCAAAATGATGGATTCTAGAAAAATGAAATTTTAATTGTCGCAATAAACAGATTATAATGAACGTTCTTCCAATAATAACATGGATTCCATGAAATCCTGTTGTTACAAAAAATGTCGATCCATACACAGAATCTGAAATACAAAATGATGATTCAAAATATTCGTATACTTGAAGAATAGTAAAATATACCCCCAATATTAGAGTTAATATAATACCATAAACAGATTCATCATGTTTACTTTCTATTATAGAATGGTGAGCTCATGTAATTGTTACCCCAGAACACAATAAAATTATGGTATTTAATAAAGGAATTTGTATTGGATTAAAGGGCGTAACTCCAGTAGGAGGTCAATTTATTCCAATTTCTATAACAGGTCTTAATCTTCTGTGAAAAAATCCCCAAAAGAAAGAAATAAAAAAGAAAATCTCTGATACAATAAATAAAATTATTCCTAATTTTAAACCTCTCACTACAATTATTGTGTGAAGTCCTATAAACGTTCCCTCACGCGAAATATCACATCATCATTGAATTATAGTTAAAATCAAAATCAAAAATCCAAAAAATAATAAAATAAAATTTTGTATATGAAATATTATTACTATACCAGAAACAAAAGTTAAAGCTCCAATTGAACCCTTTAAAGGTCATGGTCTACAATCAACTAAATGATATGGATGATTATTCATTAAGATACTTCTCTATAATACAGAGTTCTTAGAACTGTAAAAACATAAGATTGAATTACACAAACTGCTGATTCGAATAATATTAATAATATTTGAATTAAAATAATTATATTCATATAAATTTCTAAATTAGTTGATCTATTCCCTAGTAATGTTATTAATAAATAACCAGCAATTATATTTGCTGTTAAACGGACAGCCAAAGATCCCGGTCGAATTAAATTTCTAACAGTTTCAATACATACTATAAAAGGTATTAAAATTGTTGGAGTTCCTATTGGAACTAAATGACAAAATATATGATTTGTATTATTTAAAAATCCAAATAAAATAAAAGTCAACCAGAGAGGAAAAGCTAAACTGAGGGAAAATACTAAATGTCTTGATCTAGTGAAAATATATGGGAACAATCCAAGAAAATTATTGAATAAAATGAAAATAAATAAAGAACAAAATAATAATGATCTACCAAGAGATCCTAAACTTATTAATAAATTTAATTCAAAACTTATTGTATTTAAAACTTTGTTAACAAAAATTATATAACGACTAGGAATATATCAAAACCCTATAGGTATAAATAATAATAAAATTAATGAACTTAATCAATTTAATGAAAATAATCCTGTTGATGGATCAAAAGTTGAAAATAAATTTGTTATCATGATCAGCTATATGAGTTATTAAAATTGTCAGTTAAATCTATTCTTGGAATTTTTATAAAAGAAAAATAAATAAAAGTTATAATTAAAATAACAATTAATAAAAAAAAGAAAAACAAAAAACATCAATGTATTGGAGATATTTGTGGAATAGAAAAATACTATTCTTAGTTTTTTGAATCTGACAGATTGATGTTTTATAATAAACTAACTTTTCGTCATTAAAAGTAATCGTTAGTTACTATAAATTGGTTTAAGAGACCATTACTTACTTTCAGTCACTTAATGAATAATTCATTAGCCAATTAATAAAGCAGTTTGCACCAACTCTTTCAATAACAAAAGGCATAAATCTATGATTTGCTCCACAAATTTCAGAACATTGACCAAATGACATCCCAGGTCGATTAATAAATATTCTTCCTTGATTTAATCGACCAGGCACAGCATCTACTTTAATTCTCATGGATGGTATAGCTCATGAATGAATAACATCAAATGATGAAACTAATAATCGAATTTGAGTACTAAAAGGTAAGATCGTTCGATTATCCACTTCTAGTAAACGAAACTCTCTAGTTAATATTTCATTCTGAGATTTCATATAAGAATCAAATTCAATATATAAAAAATCTGAATATTCATATGATCAATATCATTGATGACCAATAATTTTTAAAGTTAGTAAAGGTTTGTTAATTTCATCCAATAAGTATAATAATCGTAAGGATGGAAATGCAATAAAAATCAAAGTTAAAGCTGGAAGAAGTGTTCACAAAAATTCAATTAATTGTCCTTCCAATAAAAGTCGATTAACAATATTATTAAATATAATAACTGTTATTATATAAGTAACAATTGAAGTAATAATAATTAAAATAATTAAAGTATGATCATGAAAAAATATTAATTGTTCTATTAATGGTGATGTAGCATCTTGCATATTAATATAAGATCAATTAGAAATTTCTAACAAAAATTATTTTATACATGAATCTTAAATTCATTGCACTTCATCTGCCATATTAGAGTTGAACTAATAATGGAATCTCACTATACGAGTGCTCAGACGGAGGAAGTTTCTGTAACCATTCAATGGAGGAATTTATATTAACTGAATATAAAATCAATCGATGTGAAATAAATCTTTCCCAAATAATAAACAATAAAAATAAAATCCCAATAAATGAAATTCTTCTTCCAATAGAAGATATAATATTTCATGATATAAATGCATCAGGATAATCTGAATACCGACGTGGTATGCCTCTCAGTCCTAAAAAATGTTGAGGAAAGAAAGTTAAATTTACCCCAATAAATATAATCAAAAAATGAATTTTTAATCAATTAGAATTCAGAGATAGCCCAGTAAATAAAGGGTATCAATGAATAAATCTTCCCAAAATTGCAAACACTGCACCTATTGATAGCACGTAATGAAAATGAGCCACAATATAATATGTATCATGCAATACAATCTCAATTGATGAATTAGCCAAAATCACCCCAGTCAACCCACCAATAGTAAAAAGAAAAACAAATCCTACTGCTCATAAAATCGAGGGTCTCATCTTGATTTTGACTCCTCTCAAAGTTGCTAATCATCTAGAAACTTTAATTCCAGTCGGAACGGCAATAATTATTGTAGCAGAAGTAAAATAAGCTCGTATATCAACGTCCATGCCAACTGTAAATATATGATGTGCTCAAACAACAAATCCTAAAATACCAATTGATATTATAGCATAAATTATTCCTTATGATCCAAAAGATTCAATTTTTCCTCTCTCTTGAGTAATAATGTGAGAGATTAACCCAAACCCAGGCAAAATTAAAATATACACTTCAGGGTGCCCAAAAAATCAAAATAAATGCTGATATAAAATTGGATCTCCCCCACCTGAAGGATCAAAAAAGGAAGTATTTAAATTTCGGTCAGTTAATAATATTGTAATTGCACCAGCGAAAACTGGTAATGAAAGCAATAATAAAAAGGCAGTAATTAAAACCGCCCATACAAATAAAGGTAACCGATCCATATATATTCCCGCTGAACATATATTAAAAATTGTTCTAATAAAATTAACCGCACCCAAAATTGAACTAGCCCCGGCTAAATGCAAAGAAAAAATAGTTAAATCAACACAAGACCCTGAATGCGCGATACCTCTTGACAATGGAGGATAAACTGTCCAACCAGTACCTGCCCCTCTATCAACTATTCTACCAATCAACAATAATGTTAATGAAGGCGGTAATAATCAAAAACTTATATTGTTTATTCGAGGAAAAGCTATATCAGGAGCACCAATTATTAGAGGAACCAATCAATTCCCAAATCCCCCAATCATAACCGGTATTACTATAAAAAAAATTATAACGAAAGCATGAGCAGTAACAATCACATTATAAATTTGATCATCTCCAATAAAAGATCCAGGAATGCCTAATTCAACATGAATAAGAACTCTTAAAGTTGTACCCACTATCCCTGATCAAATCCCAAAAATGAAATATAATGTTCCAATGTCTTTATGATTAGTTGAGAAAAATCACTTATTCATAACTAAACATTGATTTATTCCCAATTGAGATGACTGAATTAGGTAATAAACTGTAAATTTATTTATGGATATTTTTCCTCTCAATAATCTTTTTCCTTATTGTTCTATTTCTTATTCTTCAGTCTTATATTTAATAATAATATTAAATTGCAAATTTAAAGGTGATAAAAATAAATCTAAGGCTTACAAAAAATTATATTTTTAACTTGAAGGATAATAGTTTTAATTAACTTAAAACCTTATTAATTCATAATATTAAATAAGGTTACAGCTATAAATCCGATCAATAAAGAATTCGTTATAAAAAATGTATTATTTAACCTAAAAATTGACAATTTTAAAGATACATTGTTTATCATCAACCCTGTTATTACAACTCGTAAATAATAAAATAACACTAATAAAGCAGTTATTACTAAATTAAACATAAAAAATATATTTTATTAACTAAAAGACAATAAATCATCATAAATTTTGGGAAAAATCCCAAAAATGGTGGCAATCCACCTATTGACATAAAAATAATCATTAACATTAACAATGTAACCTTACTGTTAAATAAAATAAAAATTTGATTTAAATAATTCATATTATTTACTCAAAACAAATAGCAAGTCAAAAATAAAGACAGGGAATAAATTAAAAAGTATACCAGCCATATATAATTTATTAATATAACCCCTCTAAAAATTCAACTTAAATTGTAAATTGATGAATATGCTAAAATTTTTCGAATTGTTGAATAACATAGCCCCCCCAATGAGCCCCAAAAACATGATAAAACAATAAATAAAATAAATCTTATATCTAAATAACTCAATAGAATAATGGGAATAATCCTCTGAACGGTTATAATTAAAAAAGATACTAATCAAGATAGTCCATCAATTACTGAAACATACCAATAATGGAATGGAGGAGATCCAATTTTAATTATTAAACTAACTATAATAAAATATTTTACTTGAAACAATATTCCTAAAATAACAACAAATAGGAATAATAATCTTGAACCCATTCTTTGAATAATAAAATATTTAATTATTGATTCAGATGAGTAAACTCTCATTTTATTCATTATAAAAGGCAAAAATGATACCATATTCATTTCGATTCCCATTCAACAACCCAGCCAATTGTTTGAGCAAATCGACAACATAATACCAAAAAACAAGAATGCCACAAATACTATATAAGAGGAATTTTTTTTAATTAAAAACAGGATAATTTTCCATAAATGAGGTATGAACCCATTAGCTTAATTTTAGCTTATCTTTTATATGTTGTAGTTCATGAAGAACATTAATTTTTGATATTAAAAGACAGTTTAATTCTGCCAACATAATAAGAGTATAATATTACATAATTTATTCTATCAAAATAATCCTTTTTGTTCAGGCACCTTATTTTTTATTTCCCGATTTATTTTTACATTTACATTTTATGAAAAACTTATAATATCTGGAATGCTTTTAGCTATATCAATAATCTTTCAGCTAATACTTAAATTCGCAACTTTACAAACTCTTTCTACCATCTTTTACACATCTATTTATTGACTAAAATAAATTTACGGAATTGAATAATAGGCAACAATCTAATATTCAGCTTATTTACAATAATTACATCAATTATTGTACAACCATTTTTCCGCAAATCTAGACATAAAATATGTAATTACAGTATGATTATAGTTAAATTAAAAATATTAATGCTAATATTATTATATTATTATATTCATGTATAATATATATATATATATGTATATATATATATATAATAGTATGTTTTTCTTTTTTTTTATAGTTATAAAAAAAAGAAAAACATACTATTATTATTATAAATATTTATATATAAATATATATTAATATATTATTTATATATATATGTAAATATATATATATTAATATAATACTATATATATTGTATTATATTAATATATATATATATATATATATATATATATATATATATATATATATATAGGAAAGAAACATACTCAGATTTAATAATTCCACAAGAATCATATCATCCAGTCAATTATAAAATGGCAGCATTAAATTCATTTTGCTATAGAGCTATAAATTATCTAGAAAATGAAGAACTCAAACAAAAAGAATTAAAGAAAATACAACAAATAGCAAAAAATAATAATTACAACCCTAAAATAATTAATAGAATAGTTATGAAAATAGAAGAAAATAAAGAAATAGAAAAGAACAAAGAAAAACAAATGAAGAAAAGAAATATAAAGGAGCAATAACATACATAGGATATCAAACAAAAATGTTACAAAAACGCTTCGAAAAATACGAAATACAGATAGGAATAAAGAAAACAAAAAATGTATTAGAATATATAAAAAATGATAAAACAGAAGAAATTCCAATAACAGAAAAAAACGGCGTATACAAATTAAAATGTGGGGAATGTAATAAGATATATCTGGGCAAAACCGGAAGAAAATTTAAAATTCGAATGAATGAACATGCAAAAGGAGAAGGGGTTAAAACAACGAACTCACTATACGCAAGACATTTCAATAAATCAGGCCATAAATTCATAAATCCAAATGAAAATATGGAAATAATCAAAATAGAAAACAATCCGCAAAAAAGAAAACTGATAGAAGAACTAGAAATACTTAAAGTTAAAAAAGAAGATAAGAATAAATTAATGAATATAAAAGTGGATTTTACAAATGAAGAAATATTTTATTATATATTAAACAATAAACAAAAAATAAATTAAAATAATAAGAATAACACACTAAAATTGACGAAATGTAATAAAAGGTTACAAAAAAGTTATAAGTCAAAAAAATAAAATAATAACATGAAGAAAATAACGGGAGATTCATAAAATAAGTGACGGACGTTGGTAAAATGCCTAACAGAAAATATAGACGAAGTTCCCGTGAAGAGCGGTAGCCGGTAAAACAATGAACTCACTATATGCAAGACTTAATAAACTCATAAAAGTGAATTTACAAATGAAGAAATATTTTAAATATAGTAAACAATAAATAAAATTAAAATAATAAGAGGAATACACTAAAATTGACGAAGTGTAATAAAAGATTACGAAACAGTTATAAGTCAGAAAGTAAAATAATAACATAAAGAAATTAACGGGAGATTCTTAAAACAATTGACGGACGTTGGTAAAATGCCTAACGGAAAAATGTGGACAAAGTTCCCGTGAAGAGCGGCAGCGGCAAGAACCATTAGGAGGGGTGATGACAAAAGGGGAGGGCCTAAAGTATGAAAGCCTACAACGCACAGGAGACAGACGTTGTTCAAGACCTGATGATGTCAGAGATGATGAAAAGCTTTGTCTGAACAAAAAATTGTAGCAGTTTAGCAACTTCATAAAAGAAATAGTTTTGATTTATTGTTTTAACGTTCATACAGGAGACACATATAAGAAAATTCAGCAAAACTGGAGTTAGCCATTCTCGACAGTTACTTGATAAACAATGGGTAAAAAGAAACACAAGCAAATTAATTTAAGAACTCACTTTGAGGAAAGTAATTGTCAATATTATTTAGTTAATCTAATGTGTTATAACTGAACTTACTAAAGCAGTGAGATTATTTACAAATCGAAACATGCCATTATCATTTTCTGTTAATTCAAAATAATTTTAATTCTTGTGATTCAAATTATGATGTGAAAACAGTTATGGTTAACTTTGCTAAAAGTTATTGATCAAATTGACAATTGACCAATCAATTCACTTCACTTTGTTATAAATTGCTGTTATTGAGTTAATTTGAAAAAAATGTAATAACTTCAAATGAATTTTTCCTATTCTGGAGGATCTGAAGTTAGGTACAAAAAGCATCAAGTACTGTAGTCAGAATTTATGAATAGGCTATTTTTTGCTAGAGCTTGGTTAATTTTTTACAGATTCAAACAAACACATTGTGTCATGTTCACAATAAAAGGTTTGATATTTTATATAATAAACTATAATTTAATAAAATTAAAATTAGAGTGCTAATAGCGATCTAAATTAAAGTGACCACCATTTTGAAATTTAAGATTTCAAAATGACCATAATTTTTTTTATTTATTAAAGAGTATTAATGAAAAATGTGTACCAAATTTCATTAAAACATCTCAATACCTTGTTGAAATATAAAGTTTTCCTAGACGGAAAATGAGCTGTTTCTGTACTGATGCACAGAATCCAATTATGTATAGTGAGGACACCTTTTATGGTACACCTGTATATGATATATTACATACTTGGAAAGGTATTGATGGACAGTTTTATTAACTCATTTATCCTGAAAAAATTTACTTTGAAAATTAAATTTTAGTCTAAAAGTTTTATGTTTAATTGTCACACAAAAAGTATAAACACTAAAATTTGAAACTTATTGGACACTGACTTTTACTGGTGCAGTCAATTTTGCTCATTCCAGACAGTACAGATTCTAACATCATTTGTATGTATAAATAACTGTGATAAATAATTTGAATATTGATTATTCTCATAGCCTGATTGATCATATGATTTACAATAATAAAGATAAATTTTTACTTAACATGCATTTACTCTTCTCTGGCAAATGTAATACTATCATGTTTTCTGTATGGGAAGTGGTTTGTCCTTGACACATGTGCACAGCACTAATTGTTTATATCGTTGCCTATTCATACAGTGTCAATAACAGTACAATGTTCTGCAGATGATCACTAATATATGATTAACAATTGTACTATGCCTAAATATTCTCACTTCGCATTATCTATCCTACTAAGCTGCAGTTCCCACACATGCACATCTAACAGCATATTTTTAGCACTAACAGTTTTCAAGTTATGGCCTTTTAAATACTTTTTTATGTGCATCTTTGTTTGCACATATATTATTTGCTGTGCATAACTATACTTTATAGGCTTATGATTCTATTTTTATACAACTCAGATTTGAAGCCTATTGAAAACAAATTTATAACACAGGAATGCGCTTATTTAATTGAATTCCATACTTCCACACAAACAAAGCAACAAAGGAACTCCCAAGTCATCTAAATTTTTTTTAGGACAAGTTCAAGTCTCAGAACAAGCAATAGCAGTGACTCATACAAACTAAACTGATTATTTCCATTCATAGGCATTATCACTGTTCAACTTCATATGGTGGTCAACAGACTATTGATGTAGAATATTTGTGTGCATGTGATAGTGATTTTACAAGATAGCATTAAGTAAATAAAGAACAAGTAAGGACAATGATAATAATGCTTATAAGGAAGGATGATGATACAGTAATAAGTATTTGTATAGTCAGGCTCAGACTATTATTTTCAGAAGTCCACTGTGCCACATATATGTATTGATTGAGGTAATAAAGTCAGGTTCCAGCAGCGTATAGGTATTTCTTTCCTCTAGAAGCACACTAGGCCTCTGAAGATAATTTAAACTTCAACAACTGTGTCAATGATATTCTAGGAAGGAATGCTGCTGAGTGTCACAATAAATGTGAATGCCTAATCTTAGTTTTTTTTTCAAATTTAATGTGAATTCAAAAATTAGCCTTGCTTTAAAATCCAAATTTATTGTTTGTCATGTAGGTTTCCTGACAGCAGGATTCATATCTGAGAGCAAGTAGATATTTCAGTCTTTAAGAAAAAGAACTTCTGATTAATTATCATGACGAAATTAGAGCTGCTAAGTTTAATAAAGGACTGGCTTTTGAACAGATTTCTAAATTATTTAAAAGAGGGAATCATAACATAGTAATGGATAATGCTCCTTATCATTTGATCACTTTAGAAAAATTTCAAACACATCTACTAGAATGTCATTACTGATGACTGCAACAAAAGGCTAACCCGCAAAGAAAACCCAAAGTATAGGAACTCAATCAGTTCACAAATTAAATGGGGCATAAGTAGTACAACCGAGGCATTACCATGCTATGGCTGCAGGTCCACCAACAGTGTGCACAATTGAAGCACATGAATTCCGCTATAGCATGAGCTACTAAATGTGCAAATTCAAATTGTTCATATGAACAAATGGACGTATTGCTTAATATTGTGGCATATACAGTATATTTTATTGTATGAGTAATTAAGAACACAGCCTACATCAAAGTGACATCGAACAAAATTTTAAGTTTATCTATCACTGTTACTTAATGGGGCTTCATGAAACAGGCTACACAGTAGAACCTCATTATAACGGACTAATTGGGGCTAAAGGTTGTCTGTTGTAATGAAAGTCCGTTATATAACAAATAAGTCTTGTTAGGTCGTATTTACATCAATAAAACTTGGTAAGTTAGTATAAAACATGTTTATTTTTACTTGACATCATTTTACATAGCATACATGACAAATGAGATCATACTGTTCATATTTACATTATAGACCAGAATTGAAACTTTATATACATTCTATTGTTTTATTCTCTTGAACAAGAAGGGCCTGGTTCATTATTATTCATTAGGTTATTACTACTAACATTAACTGGTTTGAAAAAAGTATTGATTTTTTGTTGTGTTTGTTTGTTATTTATTTCGTTGGTCAGTAACTGATGAAGATGCCGCAAGTGTTCATAGTAAGCAAACACATTTTCATTTTTTGGTTGTTCAACATACTCGGTGACAAAATTTAAATGATCTTTCACTTCACTCGCTTTTATTGTTGCCTGAGTATTGTCTTCCTCTTGTAAGTCTTCCTCCTCGTCCTCCGAAGAGTCTTCTTTCTCAGTGACACTGCCAACAAATGTATTATTAACTATTGGGAGTGAAAATATACCTGGCTAAGGCATTAACCTTTCTTTGTTTTCAACTCCCTTTCCCTTACCATTCAAACAAACAGTTTCCTGTATTTGTTGTTATTATGTCAACAGTTAATTCTCAAACCAGTTAATTCAATGGTGGATTAGGGTTGGGTTTTAACTTTCAACGATTTATACCTGACAAGGGTGTTTGTCTCTGAAAACTGTCATTCGGCATTGGCGGGCGGACGTGAGTCATTCCGGTGCATTGACTTAGTTACTGGGGGTTATGTTAGTGGGGGTATGATGTAAAAGACGTGTCCGTTGTAACAGGGTCCGTTATAACGAGGTTCTACTGTATCTTGTTAAACTGTTAATGAATGATTTATCAGCTATTCGCTTGTTAATATTTTGTGTGTGTGTGTGTGTGTGTGTGTGTGTGTGTGTGTGTGTGTGTGTGTGTGTGTGCGCGCGCACGTGCATGCACGCAATGTGGGACTATACGGGCTACAATCTGATGCCTGGTAACTCTTAAAGTGCATAAGCTTTTGGCTACAAATGCATTTGTTCATATGAACAATTTTTGAATTCATGCATTTACTTGCCCCACAATTGGTGCAATTTTCCAGTTTCAATTCTGCAGTATTCAACTGCAATCGCTGCCACGGTGTGCTAGGTGGCTTGGTCACAACCCAAAATGCAAGTTAAGAAAGAAGCGTTGTCTACTTGTCTGGGGGAGTCACAGGCATAATTAAACAATAGACGGAAAACCACATCTGCTATGGTATGTATTCAAGGAGACCTAACCCGTCCATTGTCTGTCGATGGATTAGGATTACTTGGAACTATCTTTCTCCAACATCGGCTTCAAATCATTAATCCCAACGTCTCTTCATTAAGTTGTGCAGTTTTTAGTCTACACAAAAATGTAATTATCCTTCCTTGCTACTAGCACAACTAGAAAAGACCAAGCACTTGATAAAAGTTTGATTACTCTGTCAACATAGCCTACCCGTATACCAAATGACACATTTATACATCTTCAATCTCAACTGTCAAAACATAAGGCTTTTTAATTACTCCTATAGTTTATTTGGTAATGTCAAAGTATTTGAAGACATAGATATATAATGTATCATTCCAGGTACCCAAGTCACAGGAGAATATTTTTACCCAGTAAATATTGTTGATTGGAACATAATGCTTGTTTGAAAATGGAATGCTTTCTGCCCCTAGTATCTAATCTACTTCAAGTGTGGTTGAGTTTGGTGGTACTGTTATAGCACTTAGTTTTACAGCTGTTGATGTATCTGAAGTATTTCCTCAACTTCTTATCTGATCCTTAAGACATTTGAAGTCAACTTCTAGCCCTTGCGCATTCATAAGTTTAAACAAAAAATGATTCATACACAATGTCTGTAGTGAGCATTAGGTGGTCAAAAGCAAGTGTATCTCAACTTTTCCAAATACTTTCTCAGGTGTTCCATCAGCATCTCACAAGGTACAAGAACCACCAATTAGGTTTGACAAAGGAATTGTGATACCCATGTCAACTGTGATTGACCTGGTCCTTGGATAAATTTGTTTACCAACATATTGCTGCTGTTTTTCTGAAGCGTAAAAATTACCTGTTGCCTAGGGACATGATTTATCCAGTAAATCAACACACTCCATGCTGTACTAGCAATTTGTTTGTGGATGATACCGTGCCCTACATTTATAACACTATAGTTTTCTGTCCTTTTTTCCTTTGTACTGTGTTACTAGGCATTATAGTAACCTCTCATTTCCATTTATTTTTTCTTCACTATCCGTGGAGTTGCAATCTTTTATTGAAAGTTCTTGTGGTTGCTTCAGCTGGACACATTTGGTGGTCTCAAACTGAAGTGTGTGTAGAAGAGTATCCATACTACTTGGGTGCAAAGCATTTTTTACATATATTGTAGTTCACTATCTCTGATCTCATGCCAGTCCAATCAGTAAATCTATGCAACTTCCATTCCACTGCCTAGAGACCCCCCCCCCCAGAACCCTGTCTTCTTGCTTTCAGTTCTGCAAGGTACATATTGTGCATATGCTGGTCCCTAAACTACAGTTCCAGAGTTATTAATTCACCACAAGCATTCTGGCTATCAGTTTTTTTTGTAATAGTTCTGTTTTTTAAGGTTGTTTAAAAGGGAGAATGAATTAATGGACTTTCACTTCCTCAGCTCATTAGTTTGTATAGGCACAAAGACATAAATACCTTTGTATTGTTGAAGGTAAGTCAGCCGTTATGGTCTATCACCAAATCCTGTGGCCTTGTCATCAGCTTTCTTATTACAGGTAATACCGGTTCTGTGTGTGTGTGTGTGTGTGTGTGTGTGTGTGTGTGTGTGTGTGTGTGTGTGTGTGTGTGTGTGTGTGTGTGTGTGTGTGTGTGTGTGTGTGTGTGCACGCGCACTACTTATTATTTTCTTTCAGAAATAACAACAAAATATGCTCAGTGCAAATAGGTATTATTTTTTATAGAATGAACATAACATACTCTTAATCTCAGGACCAGCACATACAGCAATATGAAAAATAATTGTATTAATACAAAATAATGTAACAAACATTTTTCTGGTGTTTGAAACAAAAGGTTATAACAGTTTTTTGAAAATATAAATAATTATTTAATATAGTTCACAATTCTAATCCAGCCACCATACTTCCCGTTTACTGTTCTCCTTACTGAGCTCAATCCCCGCTTTGGTCTGATGCACTGTTTTGTCTCATTAGTGTAAACATTTTAAATGTTACAATTTCTTTACACTAAACAGTTTAATTGTATACTATTTTTATATAACACAACAGTAAATTATAACTGAATAGGTTGTTTCACTTAAGTTCTTGTCCAAAATGTGTAAAGTGCAGTTTTGAGGTTATTAATTTTGTAGTTAAAGAATAACCCAGTGTGTGTGGTGTTTTAATATGTTTTTGTTACCTGATGTTTATTATAAATGCTGTAATTGGATTATTCTGGCTTACTACACTCTTCTTCAATTACTTGGTTAGTTTTTTACTAATAATTCATTTACTTTGGTATACTGAGTTATTCTTGCTATAAACTTCATTCACTAATTTTTCTTAATATTTGTACTATTATACTGATATTTAGTTGTAAATTTTTTATTACTCTATGACGCTTTCTGTTTGATTGTTCAGGAAGGAATCAAAAATTAATTGTTGCATTGTTGAAACCGGACTTTCTTCTTCTTCTCCTTGGTTTGGTTTTCCATTATAATGTTTTTATAATTTTTTAATTTCCTATATTATACAGTAATTTTACATTGACAAAGAGTTTAAATACACTTCTTTCTCAGTAATTTGCAATATTTTGTGGTTTTACAGGTAATGGCATATACATTTTTGGTATTATAAAATACGATGCCTATTTTTACATAAAGCCTGTGACAACTTGATTATTCTGTGTTGTTTTCAATTCTATATTTTATCAATTACTTTCACATTTAATAAATCATAATTTACAGAATTTTGAATTTTACAATTTGTACGTATAGTTTAAAAGCATTAATCTACAGTTTAAAATACAGTAGTTACTATTAAACATTACCAATACTTGGATTTCGTTGTCCATGACGTGTCTGTTAGTTAACTAAATATAATTATTTCACTACCAACTCAGAACACAAAGTTTTTATGGGTAAAAACGTAAAAGTTTTAACTTATGACCTGAACCGGTTTTCGCTTTTAAAAAGCTTCTTCAGAGGCTGCCGCTGGGAGCACTGTCCATCTTGTTGTTGGCGATGGTATCGATTTTCAAAAGATCGATGTGGTGTGTGTGGGGTGTGATATGTTCGAATAATGCGTGTGATTTGAATTGTGTCTGTTTGTTTAGGATGTCGTAATTCATATTCAAAACAAATTCATAACACTAACATTCATCAACAAACAAACTGAAAAAATAGCCCACAAATTCAAAAAAGCAGGATACAGAATCGCTTACAAAACTACTAACAAAACAGAACACACAATATCAAAACACACACAAAGCACAAAACAAATTTGATCTGCATGGTGTTTACAAAGTAAATTGCTCAGATTGTAACAAATTCTACATAGGCCAAACAGGACGTAGCTTCAAACAAAGATACATTGAACACACAAAGGCACTCCACTCCACTACAGAATCCACCTTCGCAAACCACCTCATTGAAGCAAACCACACATACAAAAACATCGACAATAACATGGACATTCTACACGTACACACAAAAGGCCGAAAACTAGACACTCTAGAACAACTGGAAATATACAAACACACGAAAACAAATAAAAACGACATCCTAAACGAACAGACACAATTCAAATCACACGCATTATTCGAACATATCACACCCCATACGCACAACATCGATCTTTCGAAAATTGATACCGTCGCCAACAATAGACGGACAGTGCTCCCAGCGGCAGCCTCTGAAGAAGCTTTTTAAAAGCGAAAACCGGTTCAGGTTATAAAATAAAACTTTTACGTTTTTACCCATAAAAAACTTTGTGTTCCGAGTCGGTAGTGAAATAATTATATTTAATTACCAATACTATTACTTTAAATAATTTTACAAATTTCTAATCACATTTCAATTTGACACCTTTCAAAATTCAATATGGTTACCACTCTTGTTACTTTTCTAAAATTAAACATTCATAATTTCTACAAACTACCTTATTTTGGCAGGGTCTATGTACTGTTGAATTTACAGCAGTACATTCTGTGTGTGTGTGTGTGTGTGTGTGTGTGTGTGTGTGTGTGTGTGTGTGTGTGTGTGTGTGTGTGTGTGTGTGTGTGTGTGTGTGTGTGTGTGTGTGTGTGTGTGTGTGTGTGTGTGTGTGTGTGTGTGTGTGTGTGTGTGTGTGTGTGTGTGTGTGTGTGTGTGTGTGTGTGTGTGTGTGTGTGTGTGTGTGTGTGTGTGTGTGTGTGTGTGTGTGTGTGTAGTCTTGTTTTGTTTTTATTACTGGTGCCTATTGGCTGCTCAGCCATTTGTTTCCAAAAACATGGCTGATGGCTGTAGCCTACTTTCATTAATTGTTTTATTTCAGATTTGTTCTTTTATGTCGGCAATTATTTCTTTCATATTTGGCAGGTAACTTTACCTCTTGTCCACTCAAATCACCACAATATTCACCCAGATCTCCAGAAGACCCACTTCTTGAGCTCTTTGTTCCTGTTCCTATTGTTGGACCAGTGCTTAAATTTCTTCTGATTCATGTTGGTTGATCTTCTGCTTCCAAGAAAAGCACTTTCTGCCTTTCCTCCAGTTCTCAGTTTTCATGCACACATTTCTTGTCCAGTTGTTTTTCTTGATTCCGCACCATACCTCAGAGTTTCTAGTGTGGAGATCGACTGGCATCCATTTTCCCAAAATGTATCACACTCAGTGCACATAATGTGTTTTACAGTTTGTGATTTCTCTGATTTCAACTGTTAAAATTATCCTTGTTCCATTTCTAATACCTTTTATGAATACATGAAAACATAAAATAAGTTTTAAAATAACAGACAAATCTCTCTACACACACACACACACACACACACACACATTTCTGAACATTAAAATTTTCCAATAAAGAAGTGTTTTTATGTGAACTTTGTTGTAGTACATATTCGTTTGCAATAAATTTTGTCCCTACCGAAATATGTCACGACATATACCATTGAAATATGCCACAACCGTTGAAAATATGTACTACATATTGTAGAAATTTTATATTTTCTCAGTATTGATTCATTTTGTGTGTGTGTGTGTGTGTGTGTGTGTGTGTGTGTGTGTGTGTGTGCGTGTGTGTGTGTGTGTGTGTGTGTGTGTGTGTGTGTGTGTGTGTGTGTGTGTGTGTGTGTGTGTGTGTGTGTGTGTGTGTGTGTGTGTGTGTGTGTGTGTGTGTGTGTGTGTGTGTGTGTGTGTGTGTGTGTATTCATTACTGCAGAACAGTTATAAAATAATTGCAGTTTTATCTAAATGTAAAGATACACTAAATATAAAAACTTGAGATTTCCCTGATTATTCTACTTTGTTGAAAATTCTTAATTTTTCTGGTGCATTTGTGCCTTGCTATTATATAGTATATAGCAATCTTGTAGTAATATTATGAGAATTTTGTGAGTTTCCATTCATTTCATCCCCTACATAATGCTCTGCCTAGTTGTTATCCTAAGCTATAGAGGCTTAGATTTGATTGTCAGTTTCAAAAGAAAGTGAGTATAGAATTGAGGCATATAAATAAGGTCTTTCATTAGATATTTGTTTAGAATAGATCGATCTAGAAAATCATTATCCTTAGTTACTCTTACAAAAATAGATAGTTTGGTGAAAACTTATCTGTGAATACAAATTAAGCCACAGGAGACATGTGAAGTGCATGTCTAGTGGCCAAGTACTATAAGTAGCCAGTCATGTACTAATGGAAAACAGTGCTGGGTGGCCTGCTAATCATGTACATTCATTGAATCATAGAAGAAGCCCTGGCCTGAAAGTGTAACCTGTTATATTGAAGAACATTATTATGTACTTTTAAAATGTTATGTCTTGCAGGAAAAAAATTCTGTTAGTTCAGTATTACTGATTGAGAATTGATACAGTTATTACACAAAGTGTGTGTTTCTTTTATCTGCAATACATTACTTTGAAATAGAGAAAACATTGGCAACAGAAAATGTACTTTTCAAATTATTTAACCTGAATCTCAGCCAATTAAGTTAGTCATCTAATGGTTAATGATTAGTTTCATATAATGTAATAATTTTTTTTGTCATTAATAATAAGGAAAATTATTTTGTTTTTTAATAAATTTTGTCCATTATGCATTAACTATACTGATGTTCACTGGAAGGTTACAAATAGTTTCTGTGTACAGGAAGTGTGTTCAGGAAGTGAAGATGCAGAAGAATTAAATCCATTTTATGCACCACTGACGTGTGATTTATGTCATGAAACGTTTACAACACCAGCTTTATGGGTTCGTCATGTAGAAAGACATCCAACATCAGACCTGCGTACTGGATGGAAAAAGAATTCTGTAAGGTTTTCATCATCACTGGCACAACATGTGCATTAAATGTTTGCCCTTGCCCTGCTCCACCATTATTGTCCGTTTACCCTGATCTCCTGAGCATAGGTGATATCTGAGATCGCCCAACACACTATCCTTCCACCAACCCTTAGATCTTCCTCTCAGGCACAACTCACCTGGTATCCGCTTGTAGTTTATATCTGTAAGGTTTTAGTAATTTGAAAATCATCAAACTCATGAAGAGATTTTGTATTAAATATAACTCAACAATTTTTTTGATGGTATCTCCTGTTAGAATATGGATGTTGTGGTATTTCTCCAACTGGGAATAAATGACACAAGTTGTTGTTATACCATTAATTTACTTGTATAACACTACAATTATTTGGTGAAGCTGTATGTATGAAATAACTACACTATAAACAACCTCAAATAGTACCATGCACAATCGCAGCACAGTGCGTTGGCATCACAAAGACAAGCAGATGGGGTCAAATATAAAATTGCGTTAATTTAAGCTATAAAATTTTCTCACTTTAAAACCATTTTGCATGGATTTATGGATGTCAAGTTATGAAGTTGTACCAAAAAGAGCAATAGCAATACTGTCATTATAGTTCTTTGTGTTAAGATATTCTTTCATTTCATTGTTCTTTCACTGTAATTGTTTCTGTTAATATTAATATCCTGATGCATTATAGTTTATTTTATTTTTACATTATAGTTGTCAGAAATAAACTGTTAAAAACATTGTAAACATACTTTGGCTCATTAACAAACTTGTGGAGTTCCTCCTTTTACAAGTAAAGAGATGTTTCAGATAATATAGTACAAATCCACCTTCTGTTGCACTCGCTGTCTGATAAAAGTATTTCTGCATGGTGAGGAATCTACTGATAGTAACAACAGAGGGATGAATACTACAGTGTACAGTGTTTCAATATTTTGAATATGTTCATTTAGTAAATGAATTTGGTCAGGATTTCTGTATGCTTTAAAATGTTCAAAGTGTTGTTTTGCAATATGTGCATTCAATTTACTGTTGTTTAGAGATGTGTTTATTTCCACAGATTATAATTGTTTGTTTTTAGGGTAATTCCTATAAAGTGCTATTTTATTTTTATTGTATTTTGTTTTGTTTATTGGGTTTTACAATAGCTGTTATGTCACATGTTTTTCTCTTCGTATTTTTTGTTATATTCAGTAGTATGATGTTCATTCCATTGAAAGATGAAAGAGAAGATATTTTTTTATTGCAACAGATTTCACTAGATCATTTTAATTACAATAATTATATTAATACAGCTTTGAAACAGCACACAAATTTTACTCCATTTAAAGAGTGTTTAAGATTAACAAAGAATAAATCTGTCTTTTTATTCTGTTCCATTATCTATTAGTGTAAAAATATTTTATAAAACAACTGTATTGTTGTTTTTTTAAATAACGTTACAGTATTTATATTAGGGAAACAAAAATTTAAAAAATACTGTTTTACAGACTGAATTACCACATATGTTAAAAATAATTATAAAATAATTAATTACATTTTAGTTTTATTTTACTTCCGAATAAATAAGTTATAGTTATATTGGTATTGACTTGGAACAGGTTTTAGTACTAGTTCAGGCTACAAGGTAAAAGTTTTACATTTTTAACAATAAAAATTAGTGTTCAAGTCAGTAGTGATATAACTATAATTAGTTAATCAATGGACATGTCATGGACAACAAAATCCAGAATTTTAACTGTTAGGAAAAAATATAAACAAATTATCTAAAATACGTACTATTATATTACATCTGAAGAAATTAATACTCTATTTTGTACTCTTTATACGGCATAAACTATTAGAACTATAATAGGAGTCAATGGAAACTAAAAACCATTAACTGAATAATATGTTACACACACACACACACACACACACACAAGAGTCTACTATAAGTCCCCGGAAACTACTATAAGTCTAATTCAGTGACTTCTCTGAATTTGAGATTAGTCACTGAAACTAATGAAAGTTACTTCAAAGCTGAGTAATTACAATTTGCAATTGAAGATTTATCATAGAGACCGCTTGAGTTCTGTCTGAAGTAATCTGTATTGGATAATACATAGTATTAATGGTAATGTTATCCACTGGTCGAGAATTCACCAACAAATTCTGATCATTTTGTTGGTGAACTTGACATTTTCTTAGCAGTCTATATAACATTTTACTGAATATCCTCCATATGGTTCAACAAGGAAATGAGTATCCCCAGCTTTTCAACAACTGTTCTGTTAAGCCAAAGGCTGAGACAAAATAGTTTCTTAGTTGGACGCTTACCTCGTGTTTTATTATGTGATTCATTTTGCCTGTTAAGTCCTGTTCATGATTGTAGTAGCTTGAGATTGTAGTAGTTCAAGTTTAGTTCAATTGTTGTGTCCAAGAATGTTATTCTATGAGAGTCATCTCACAAGCGAACAGAGTTGTAGAATATTTAAAGAAAACTGAATTCAGTTTCTTATCGTCTTATCGAGTAGATCATTTAAAGTTTCTAGCTTATGCTTCAATATTTGGATGAAGGACTTAGCCTTAGTGACTGGACAACCAGTTGCAACAGACAGCTTTGTTACCATGTCATGCACAGAACTCAACGAATTCAGTTAAAGAGAAAATAGTTGCTTTTTTGCTCAATAAACTTTATTAGAGACCATTATAATATTTCAGAGAATATTATAATATGCTCTGAGAATATTTCAGAGTATTCTAATGGTTTAACTTTTTAGTGCTGGTTACAGGAGAAGAGCGTCATTTTAATATCTGGCAATTTTGATTTAGAATCTACAAATATTATGAATTGAGTGTCTCTTAAATGGGCCTGCATAGTCACTGAAATGACATGATAGACTCATTGAACAGTTCTCATCAGGCTGATCCCACATATGTAAAATTGCTTTAATTCTTGACACAGTATCTGCAGCTTTTTACTGTGTACTCAGTGTCTTTGTCTACGTTTTTCAAGTAACAATCACATCCAACAAGGCCTATCATTTTTACAATTTGAGGAACAATATTTTAAGTTCAGACAGTATTTGTTATTATAAATGCTTTTTAACAGTTCTTTAGGAACATCAATTCTTCGGCTCAAAAATTGTCCCTTTATGGACTAAACTTAGTGTTTCATTCTTTTCCTAATAGAAGTTTCTTTTTAAAATGGCCAGTTATAAATCCAAATCTGTCTCTGTTCTATAATAATTTCTGATGTGAGTCTCATACTCTTATAAGACCTTGAAGGATAATCTGCACTGCCATAGTTTAGCTTTCTGATCTACAGCACCCTACTACCTATTCAAACCCACTCAAGAATGTAGCATACATAGTTAAGTAGATGAGGTGCTGTTGCTGCAAGAAGAGATTTGTTAGAATGGAAATTAGTTTTCAGAGGCTTATAATCACATAGCAAAGTAAATTTTTTGCAAGTAAATAGTAGTAAACTTTTTAAATGATCAAAACACAACTATGCTACTTTATGTAATTATAACATTTTTCATCAGATATTAATGTTCTTGAAAGAAATGGGATGGAGTGCAATTCAGTACCAGAAAGACCTTCAGGGCTTGGATAGGTAGGAAAGTGAAAGAGTTAATTTTTTGAGTCAGAAAGAACTAAAAACTTGGTCACTAGCTACTTCCTGTTTCATTTTTCTGATGCCTGTTTGCACTGGCATGGCCACTGAAAATCAACATTTTTCTGTAATCACGATATTAATTGATGACTCGTTGGGCACTTGGTGAAACATATTAATACAAAGGTTTTGTAAAATATATAAAAACACTTGGTAAGTTTCACAAATTTTTTTTTAATTAACTCTGACAGCTGTTTCGACTAACTTAAGCCATTGTCAAAGAGCGAGTGAATGAAATTACTGAACACAGGATGTTAGTGGAGTGTAGGTGGTGAACATATGTTTAGGGCGTATCTGGAACATCTGTGTTGTAATGGCGAGGGGGGAGAGTGTGTGCATGAGACAAGGGAAGGTCAGGTGTCTTTAAAAACTAAATACAATCATGAATGCAAAATATAAAATTAACTGAACTAAATATAAACTGAATGCAAAATTTAAAATAATGATGAACATTCAAAATAATATAAAATAAACTAAATAGACTGAAATTTATGTATCCCCTTTATGAAAATCTGTTATTTAGTTTAGTTTATTTTATATTATTTTGAATGTTCATCATTATTTTAAATTTTGCATTCAGTTTATATTTAGTTCAGTTAATTTTATATTTTGCATTCATGATTGTATTTAGTTTTTAAAGACACCTGACCTTCCCTTGTCTCATGCACACACTCTCCCCCCCTCGCCATCACAACACAGATGTTCCAGATACGCCCTAAACATATGTTCACCACCTACACTCCACTAACATCCTGTGTTCAGTAATTTCATTCACTCGCTCTTTGACAATGGCTTAAGTTAGTTGAAACAGCTGTCAGAGTTAATTAAAAAAAATTTCTGAAACTTACCAAGTGTTTTTATATATTTTTCTGTAATAATTAGTTTAGTGGTTGTAGTATGGTAGATACACTTGGTAGAAACCTTGTTTAGTAAGTAGTAAGTCCAAAAAACTCTGCAATCCATCAATATTGGTTGGTTGCTTCTGATGCGTCAGAAGGCTTTTATTTTGTTAATGATTTCTTCGAACCATTGGCACTAATCATGCTTCCTAGGTAATTGATTTTATGCTTAAAGAACTAGCTTTTATCAGGGTTGATTTGGAAATTAAGTTTTCTCATTCTTTGTAGACACTTGATGAGTTTCTTTTTACACTCTTCAATGAGTGTATCTAGAATGCCAATGCCATAAACATACACCCCCGTATTGTGTAGTTCTTTGATTATCCTTAATTCATTAAAATTCATTTGGTACAGTTTTTAAGTCAAATACTAGCCAAATAATTAAGTAAGTCCTGTTGTAAGTCGATATGTTTGAAGTACTTTGTTGTTATAATCAGTTTCCAAATGATGGTAGCTTTATGCACATATAGTGTGCAAAAAAATAGTTATCAAATTGGAGTTTTACTGAAAATATCATCAACTTGTAAGATAGTGAATCATCTATTACCCGAAAGCTGACTCTCAGCCAGTAGTCAGTACAGAGCTGGACGTCTTGGCTAGGTTTTCTGGATCACAACTAGGGTGAAAGTTCTTTCTGTACTTTTTCTCAAAGTACATATAGCACTTGCCTTGACTTACTTGCACTTCCCTAGAAATACAGTAAGGCCTTGATAATCCGGAACTTGATAGTCCGGCACTTTTTATCAACAGCAACTGATTTGAAAATATTGCAATGTTTGACTAAATTGCTGACGCTATTTCAGGAGGCGTTTGTGGTCTTTCAGATGTTTCAGTAGAATGACATAATTTGGCTTATTCGGCCACACTGGAATGCATTTTTAACGTCTCTGCTGCAATTGGCACGATCATGTTTCTTCGAAATTGTTCAGGCGCGAAAATGCTCAGTTGTCCTTGGCACAATCGGGAACTCTCGGCAGACTTTGTGACCTGACTACTGTATGGGTCATTGGCACCATTTCGTATTGGTTAGCCATGAGTGTCTGCTTCTTGTGTTTACACAGTGCGTGTGCCACACCGTATTTGAGTTACAGTATTAGTGAACTTCGCTACAGTTACGTTGTTCTGTTTTTGTTCAGTGGAGTTCAGTTTTAAGTTGTTGCTTCACAGTTTTGATCACAATGTTTTCTAAACACAAAAAACCAGAATCCAGTGCTTCTAATAAAAGAAAACATGTGACTTTGACAATCCAACAAAAACTTGACATTATAAATAGGTTAGAAAAGGGAGAAAACAGGAATGTAATTATGGAAGAATTTAATATTGGATCCTCAGCCTTATATGATATAAAAAACAAAAAGAAAAACTTCAAAAATTGTTGGCTCAAGCAGCAGATACAAAAAAAAAACTATTGACAATCGCCAAACATTAAAAAAGCCTAAGCTTGACCAGTTGGATAATGCATTGTACACCTGGTTCTCAGCAAAACGTTCTGAAGGAAAACCTATAACAGGTCCAATGGTAATTGAAAAAGCCAAACAGTTTAGCAGTGATTTGAATGTAAAAGAAGGAGACTGTAAATTTTCATGAGGTTGGTTGCACAACTTTAAAACTCGTCATGGGATACGCAAATTAGATTTTTCAGGGGAGTCTAAATCTGCTGATGAGCTGCAGCAAATGAATTTAAAGTTACTTTTGGTAATTTTGTATCACAAAATAACCTAAGTCCTTACCAAGTGTACAACGTGGACGAAACAGGGTTGTTATGGCGTTGCTTGGCTAATTCAACCTTAGCGGGACATGATGAAAAATGTGCGAAAGGTTTTAAAATTAATAAAGATAGATGAACTGTTTTGTGTTGTGCAAATGCATCAGGAGACCATAAATTTAAACTTTTTGTCATAGGCAAGTATAAAAAGCCTAGAGCTTTTAAGAATCTCACGGACTTGCCAGTACATTATGGTGCTCAAAGTAATGCCTGGATGGATCCTCAGCTCTTTAAAAATTGGTTTGCCTGAAAACACACAGGCTGTTCTGTTAGTAGATAATTGTAGAGCCCATCCTCCTGCTAGTGAGTTAAAGTCAGCAAATATAACAGTGAAATACCTCCCTCCAAACGTAACCCCTTTGATTCAGCGTATGGATCAAGGAGTAATTCAGAACTTTAAGTGCAAGGACTCGTAAACTCAGACTGTAGTGTAAAAGACTTTCAATCAACTTTTCACGTGAAAGATGCTATTTTTGCAGCTGCTGTTGCTTGGCAAGAAGTTAAAAATGATACATTAATAAAAGCATGGAAAAAGATATGGCCAGCTGTGATGGACAATCCCCTTAGTGAACATAATGAACTAGATGACCCGGATGATCCTGAAAGTCAGTTACTGGAGACTGTTAAAATGCTGCAGAAGGCTGTTTATCATTGTCAAAAATGTCTGATGATGAAGTGCTTGACTGGCTAGATGTTGACAAGGACAAACCTACTGTGCAGGAGATAAATGATGAAACGATCATTCAAAGTGTGTTAAATCCTCAAACAGTTCAAGAAGTGGAAAATGATGAGGAAGAAGAGGGTAGTGCGTCAAATAACGTTACTTGGTGCGAGGCAACCTACACGATAAACACTTTTGTAAAATTTGTGGAGATAAATAAACATTACAACATGGCTGAAGTTATGAATCTTCATATAATTCACAATGACTTTTTAAACAAAAGATCTAACAGCAAAAGACAAGTTGATATAAGATCATTTTTTAAACAAACCTCAAGTACGACAACCAATGTGGCATCGACCTCCATGGACAATCACTAATAATCACCCTAACATGGACGAATTATTGATTTTGTTTTAAATGTTTAAGTTTTAAGAAAATGTTTACTGTTGTAATTGAACATGGTCCTATGTAATTTAAATAATAAATTTACCTATGTAACTGCACAGTAACAGGTGTACTGTACCGTTATCCCTTGTTTTATCATATTTAATGTAAACGCCTTGGTAGTCCGGAAAATTTGATAATCCGGCATGCTCTCGGTCCCGATCGTGCCGGATTATCAAGGTCCTACTGTATACTGGTTTAATTCTTGGATTTTGGTTGCCCATGATGTGTCCGTTGATTAACTAATTATAAGTATAATATTACTGACTCAGAACACTAATTATACTTATAATACTGGTTTAATTATAGATTTAGTTTTCAGAAAACATTTGTAATTGGAAATAATTTTTACTTTAGGTTCAAAACTATTCCTTTCAGTTTGTAATAGGGTCATTCCAAGTCAAATCAACCAGTAGTGTGAAACTTCACATTCCAGAAATTCAAAATGTTTGGTTTATTAGTTATACTCAATGAGTAGACAGAAACACTAAAATTTCATAATTTTTGGACAATTAATTTTTGAGTTATTGAACTAAAAAATTCCAAAAATGATCAGATTTTTAGCACAAATTTTAAACAGCTGTAAACACAAAACTGCATGTCATAGAGAGCTAAAAATTATATCATACAGTAAAGTTGTAATTAGTCTTTATACAACATGGCTGTAGTAGTTTACTTGTAATTTTTGAAAAACATGAAAAAATTCAGTTTTCAAAAACTCAAAATCACCAGTTTTTCTGAAATATATGTATGTTTTTTTGACATGTATTTGACATGATTGTATAAAAATATAATTTTGAACTTGTAATGAACGTGAAGTGTGGTTTAATTTAGAGTAAATGGTTAAGAATGCATACACAATTGATCATGTCTAAAGGCTATTATTTATTAATTTAAATGTTTTAACTTCTTACTCACTGTTGTAACGTGACCTACGATAGCACCAAGTTTACAAGTATAATTAATGGAAGGAAAGCTGTATACTAAAAGAAAATAAAAAATTGCCAACAACGACAACTACTATCAATGACCAAGTAATCCAAATTACAATAATAACAATAATAACCAAGGAAATAATAATAATAATAACAATGGTAATTACTATAGACCGAATAACCAATATAATAATAACGGCCAAAATCAAACATACAGGCAACGAGTAAATTATGTGAGTACGGAGAATAGAAATGATGGAAGGCGGTATTATCGAGGACAAAGGAGTAGGAGCGTCTAGAATGATAGAAGAACCAGGGATCGCTTGACTTTTAATAACGACCCGGTCGAAATACTGGACGCAATGGACAGTAACCAATCTAACAGACCAGATAACCGTACGGAAGGAACCAGCCAGCATTTAAACGAACAGCGGCAGTGAGAATCCACCTGGACCCATCACTGAACCTATCTATTGGGTACTTAACAAAACTAACAGACCAGACAAATGAGCAGACCATAACAATTATCCAAAATCACTACTTGAAAAATATTAGAGAAGAACTACTCGAGGAAAAATCAACTAAAATTAACCATTCCAATAATGAGATTGCTTATATAATAGCCAAAATAAATGGAATACCAACCAAATTTATGATAGAGACAGGCACTAATGTGTCTTTAATTGACAGTATAAGCTACCACAAAATTCAAAAAGAGAGTAAGACCATCTTACCAACATTACCTGTTAGCACTATAATTTTAATTGGAGCCACTGGGAGACAAAACAAAACTATAAAGAGACAAGTATCATTGGAGGTAACGAGTAACAATGAAACCCTTCCCATGATCTTTTTAATAGCACATGGTTTACCTTTTGATATATTAATTGGTTGTGACATTTTAAGGAAATATTCCGCAATCATTGACATGAGACTAGCAAGAGTATCAATGAAATCAGAAAATGTAGAATGGATAGCTGAACTAACTGGAAGCAAGGGTGTAGTTCCAGGTAATAACATTTATAACATACGAACAGTTAGTAGTTCCCAAAACAATATATTTGAAGAAAGAACCGAAGACCAAAGCAGTAATGACTGTTTATGGAACCAAAAATTAGAAGAAATCAGACAATTTCGGGGTGCTCAAAACGGAAATAGTTTAACCACTCAGGAGGTGGAAAATTTAATATCAATTTACAATAAATATCGGCATGTGTTCTCAGACCAACCAGGAAAAGTAAGGGGTTATCATTGCGAATTGAGGTTCAAAGAATCAGCAAATTTTAATAAAAAGTCATATCCGATAGCATACGCAGCGAAGAAAGCAGTAAGGATTGAAATCAACAGGATGCTAGAAGAAGATATCATTGAGTACAGTTGTTCACAGTACACCAGTCCCATCGTAGCCATTGCAAAAAAGGACGGAAAGGTACGGCTGTTTCTCGGCGCAAGAGAAATAAATAAAATCTTGATAAACGATAGGACATCTCCTGGGGAAATTGAGGAGATACTCAAAAAATGACATAGTACAAGTTTATCAGTACCTGGGATACAGTTTGTGGGTACTGGCAGGTGGAGTTGCACCCAGCTAGTCGAAAATATGTTGCTTTTATATTCGAAGGTCGGAACTACCAGTTCAAGCGACTACCATTTGGGCTGGTAAATTCCATGGCGATATTCGTCCGATGTATGGACCAAATATTGGGTCCAGAAACCATGCATTATACCACTGTTTATGTTGATGATTTGTTAGTCACTTCATCCAGCTGGGAAGAGCATTGTGTCAGAGTAGAACGTACGAGGGGGTACCCAAAAATAACCGGAATAGCGCTGCGACTGGCGGAGCTTACGTAGTACGCATTTCTCCCGCTAGGCGAGTGTAGCGCAACTCGTTCCGAGTTCAGTGCCGTCATTGTTGTCGCCTGAGAAGGTTATGTCCGGTCACAGTAATTTGTTTTGTAAAAGCAGTTTCGCTTGCTCCTCGTTTTTTGTCATGGCGGATTTAAGTGAACAGCGCGCTGCTGTGAAATTTTGTTTCTTGCTTGGGAAAAACGCCGCAGAAACTGTTGTGATGTTGAAAACAGCTTCCAAGGATAGTGCTATGGGAAAAACTCAAGTGTACCAATGGTTTTCTCGTTTCAAAGAAGGTGAAATGTCAATTGATGACAAACCTCGTTCTGGACGTCCGTCAACTTCCAGAATTGACGAAAATGTTAAAAAAGTTCATGCAATCGTGCTTGAAGACCGACGACGGACCATTGAAGATATTAGTAAGTTATCTGGAATAACTTGGAGCTCGGTTCAGCGAATTTTGTCAGAAGATTTGGGGATGAGAAGGGTCACTGCAAAATTTGTGCCTCGGGTCCTGACTGAACAGCAAAAAGAGAATCGAGTTGAAACATGCCGTGCATTGAAAGACCAGCTCCAAACGGACCCAGATTTTTTCTCCAAGGTCATTATTGGTGACGAGTCATGGTGCTATGGTTATGACCCCGAAACTAAACAACAGTCAAGCCTGTGGAAAACTTCATTGTTGCCTCGCCCAAAAAAAGCTCGTCACGTGAAATCAAACATCAAGACGATGCTCATTTGTTTTTTCGATGTGAGAGGGGTAGTGCATTCTGAATTCGTCCCACCAGGTCAGACTGTTAATCAGGCTTTCTATTTGGAAGTTTTAAAAAGATTGCGTAACAATGTGCGACAAAAAAGGCCCGATTTTTGGCAGACGAGGGACTGGTTTTTCCACCATGACAATGCACCTACTCACGCAGCCATTTCAGTGCGCCAGTTTTTAGGAAAAAACAACATGACTCCCTTGCCCCACACCCCTTACTCACCTGACCTCGCTCCGTGCGATTTCTTCTTGTTTCCGCGAATGAAGAGGGACATGAAAGGACAACGTTTTGACGACGTGGAAGTGGTAAAGAAAAAAACGAGGCAAGAGCTGTCGGCCATCACAACAGACGAGTCTGAAAAATGCTTCCAGGAATGGGATCGCAGATTGGACAAATGTATTATGTGTAATGGAGAGTACTTTGAAGGTGATAAGGTTGTTTTGTAAAAAAAATTAAATACGTAGCTTTAAAAAAAAATTCCGGTTATTTTTGGGTACCCCCTCGTATTGTGTGTTGGAGAAATTATCTGAAAAGAACGTGACATTAAAACTGAAAAATCTAAATTAATAGCTGATGAAGTTCAATTCCTTGGTTTCAATTTATCTAGACAAGGCATAACGCCATCGAATGACAAAATAGATACGATTCAAACCTTCCCAACCCCTAAGAATAAAAAACAATTACAGTCGTTCCTGGGCATCTGTACTTATTATAGAAAATTCCAGAAGAACTATTCCGAATTAACAGCCAAGTTATCACCACAATTATCGTCCAAAAATAAGTGGATGTTGTGAATTTATATCTATTAATACAAATATAAATACATAAAATTACTTATTTTTACCTACCGCATAATCTGTTTTCTCGGGCCAGGATCTCGTCACACGAACGTAGAAGCAAGCATGGTTTACAGGTTATGTAAATAACTTACGCAACTCATTTTTTGGTGAAGAGAAATTAATTAAATTTTATTTTTTAACTTTTAAAACTTCATGTCAGGCTATTTCTCCAAAATTAGAAAATGAAATAAAAGCATAATATTTTTTCTATGATTCACTCCATGACTACGACAATTACTATTTTAATCTTACTCTAACATCTTACCTTATTATATATATATATATATATCAGACAGCCCAGTCTGCTTTTTCACACACACAAACACACACACACACACACAATTTTAATACCCCTTTATTTTTTAAAACCCCATTTCTTCAAAATTATTAATCAAATACCCCTTGCCGGCCGCGTGGCGTCCCCTCGACCTCGTGTTACCATTACTGCCAAATTTAGTTGCTTTGATCGAAAGTACACTTTAGTATTTCATTTTGACGTCACTGTTCTCGTTGTCGATTTTGCCGAACTACACGCACTGTTTTCCTGGTGTTAGAATGTTATTTTTGAAAACCCGTGTTGTCGGGCAACCTGCGCAGGTTGTAGTCAGTGAGCGACTGCGAGCGTCTATAAGTTCCCTCTCTACTCGATATGTTTTTTGAAGACGACGGAAAGCAATGACTTCTATTTGATCGTCACTGCTGTGGCACATTCAACACATGTGTTTTTTGTGTTGTAGACGTGGATGACATTTGGTGAGCACTGGTTGACGTCACAAAAGAGGCTGGGCTTAAACTTTATTTCCTCCAGCTCCGACCACGAGGCGAACAGAAATATTGTCTTCAAGCCATGTTGCTTTACTACCGTGGCGTCGTTTGTGCACATGCTGGTGTAGTGCGTTTGGGCGTAGATGCCACACAGCCGCAAAGTTCTTAGAATTGACGTCTGGCACATTCTTTTGCAAATGTTTCACAACAGCTATTGCGTACTGTTTCTTTGTTCGCACAATGCTTTTATTCAAACACGTGGCCGTATACACAGATGGAAAATGAATTTAGAATTTAATAAAATGAAACCCCGAAAATTAATAAAAATAATATTGCTTAGGTAACTCCGGCAAATTCAGGCCGTGCTGTTGTCTGTATGTCCACATCAACTTTTTGGCACATGGCCCTACTTAAACTATCAGCATTTTTGTGATATTTCCCGGCCTTATGAGTAATGACAAAATCAAATGGTTGTAAGGCAAGTGCCCATCTCATTAATCGGGCATTTGCAGATCCCATAGTTTTTAAATAAATCAGAGGATTGTGGTCTGTTACAATAGTAAAAGTCAGTCCCCCATCTAAATATTGACGGAGTTTAAGAACGGCCCAGACAATGCCAGCGCATTCCTTTTCAGTCGTCGCATAATTTATTTCTGGCCCTTTCAGTTTTCTACTTAAAAAAATAACTGGATGTTCATATCTGTCTTTATCGGTCTGACTCAATACTATGCCAATTCCGACGTCGGATGCATCAACTTGAAGCATAAATGGTTTTTCGTACTCAGGCGCTTTTAATACTGGTTCAGAAGCGATCATTTTCTTTAAGATTTTAAACGCCGTCTCACATTTCTCATTCCATTGAATTGGTGATTTTTTTTTTCTTTTCCTTTCGTCAGATCACTCAGATGAACAGCAATAGTAGAAAAATCTTTGAGATATTTTTGATAGTATCCAATTAGGCCCAGGAATGATCGAACTTCAGTTTTTGTTTTTGGTATTGGATAGTCTATAATATAGCCTTTATTTTTGCTTCGGCTGGTGTCCGATAACCCTGTCCAACTAAATGTCCCAAATATTTAACGGTGGCTTTTGCAAACTGACATTTAGTGGGTTTGACTGTTAGTCCGGCTTTTTTTAAAGTCTCAAATATTTTTTTTAAATGTATCAGGTGATCTTCCCAAAAAGATGAAAACACTGCTATATCGTCAAAATATGTTTCCACAAATTTGTGTATTCCTGATGTTAGTTATCTAATTAGTTTGCAAAATGTGAAAGGCGCATTTTTAAGCCCAAAAGGCATACGTTTCGGATGATATGTACCAAATGGAGTAACAAATGCAGCATATCGTTGGGCTTGTTTTGTCATGGAAATTTGCCAGTATCCCTTTGAAAGGTCAAGTACAGTTATAAAATTTGCTTTCGCCACAGTTTCAACATTTGAATCAATATTCGGGAGTGGATAATAAGTTGTTTTAGTGATCAGGTTCAATTTCCGATAATCTATACATGGCCGTGGATATATATTAGTATCATACGTGATGTGTAATCAGAAGTACATTCTTCCACTATTCCGCGCTCTAGCATATCTTTAACCGCATCTTCTAAGATCAGTTTATATATATATATATATATATATATATATAATATATTAATATATATAATTTGTGATGTTTTCAATTTGTTTCTTCTGCAAGTAGATAATATTGTATATTCTTTTTAACACCTGACGCACGTTTCACTGAATAATATCAGTATCATCAGAGGTTTCTAAGTGAATTAATAACCAATTAATATATATTTATATATAAATATTTATTATAATAATAGTATGTTTTTCTTTTTTTTATAACTATAAAAAAAAAGAAAAACATACTATTATATATATATATATATATATATATATATATATATTGTTAACAAACTTAAATAGTCACTGTTCCGGGCGCAATTTGTTAACAAACTTACATATTTATTTTGGTGTTGTGATTGTATGTTTTGGTGTTTACCTTTCACTACCATAATTATTGTGTATTTCATACTGGTTCGGCGGCCATCTTGTAGTGCCAACTTCGTGATGCAAAATTTTTGTGTTCGGGTCCCAGGATTCGATTAAGCGATTGTCAGAGACAGGACAATTGTGCGGAATAGTTAAATCAGACAGCGTAATACATATATAGTTGCCGTTTAATAACATAGAAAATTAATATCAATCAACATTAATAAAAAACAAAAATGGAATCCTTACACTAAATTGACAAAATGGCGGATACATATTCCGCTGTATTACAGTTCTGTTATATTCTATTATTCAGGCATTAATCTTGTTATGGAAATTTTAATGAATTTATATTTGACTGCAACTGCCCATGTTACTTAGTAATTGATCAATTCTTATAGTTTAAGAGAACACAAACCAACGTCTCATAAGAAGAACATTATTTATAAGTACCGTACGGCCTATACACACTCACACTCACTCATTTCGCCAAAATTGAATTTACACATACATTGAATTTTTGTAATTTTGAGCTCAACGTTAATAATAATAAAGAATGGAATAGAGAAATAGTTGGACTTTCCTGTATCTGCGTATAAAGTCTCCGTTGTCCTTATATTGCAGTCATGGTCAAGCAGGTGTTCGGCCGATCGTCCCAAAGGTCTTTTTGTCTGCACTGATTCTAATTTACATTGTTACTAGTTACTTGATACTTCTGATAAAGAGTTATTACTGTATGTTACCACATTGTTAGTGTGATTAAGACACTTTCGCTGGCACAAACTGCCGGCGATTTTCACAGCGTGTTGACGCCTTGATGGTCTGATGCTGACTGGGGGGATCCAAAGCACATATTTTGTGTATGTGTTAGCGCATCCACGTCATTGTCTTTTGTTCAAAATTGGCTCACGCCCTGTTGTCATGTCATTGTTTGTTAGGTCATCACTGATTTTAATGACGTCCCATCTTCTGGACCAATGAGAGTGGCTATTTACAATCTGTTTCCACTTGGATGGCCATTTTGTATGCTCGTCTCCGCACGTCTGCTCCTGACCTTGGAATCATTTTGATCTATTAGAATCTGCGTCGTTGTCTCTTCACAAAGGGAAATTGTTCTCTCCATGTATGTGTGTGTGGGTGATACAATAAAATACGATAATTTGTCACCACTCATACCATAATTCTGACATCGAGATTTTCGTACTGTCACAATATATATATACATATGTGTGTGTGTGTGTGTATATATATATATATATATATGAATATAATAAAATTAATATTAATATTTGTAATTTTAACTAAAATTATACTATGTAGAATAATAAATATTTTAAGATCGAAAATACTCAAATAAATGAATATTACTTTAAAGACTCGGATTACAAGGTTTTAATACCATAATTTATAAATTGATATAAAAATAAAATATTTATTTCCAGGAAGAAAATTTACCAGCCATGAATTCTTTTTTTATTGTGAGGAAACGTCGAAAAAAATAAATACATTTATGTGTGAATGTTACTTTAAAGGGATTGTTTGGGGTGTTGTAAATCAATGTTATTAGTAAATAGGTAAAAGCAAAGTTTTATTCTAGCTTATAAGTTAAATATTTAATTATATTACATGTAGAATTTTAAATTGATTGTTAATTATCTGAATGATAAATATTCGGGGCGCAGTATTTAATATTATTAATTATTAATTTTAGAAGTAATAAATTTATTTATAGAGGACAAAATTCGTGCCAGCAGTTGCGGTCATACGATTCTCTAAATTTAATTGTGTTACTTTCAGTTAAAAATGTGTTAATAGTAAGTTTTGTAAATTTTGGTAAAATAATATTTAAATATGTATTTACTTCTATGTCTGAGAAACTTTTATGTAAAAATAGGATTAGATACCCTATTATTGAAAGTGTGAATTAAATGGCTAGATTATTAATAGTTATGATCTCTAAATTCAAAGAATTTGGCGGTAATTTATCTAATCAGAGGAATCTGTTTTATAATCGATAATCCACGATAGATTTCACTTTATATATACTTGTATACCTCTATCAAGAATGTTTTATCAGAATAATTTTCATGCATTTTATTAATAAAATGTCAGGTCAAGGTGCAGTTAATTTTAAAGAAAAAATGGATTACATTGTTATAAAAATGAATTGTTTTCTATAATGAAAATCATGAAATTGGATTTGAAAGTAAAATTTATTAAATATAGTTGTTTGAATTTAGGTTCTAAATTATGTACATATCGCCCGTCACTCCCACTATAAAGTGGGATAAGTCGTAACAAAGTAGCTGTACTGGAAAGTGTAGCTAGAATGCAAATTAAAGCTTAAAGCATGTTATTTACACTAATAAAAATTATTGATTTATCAATATAATTTGAATAATAATCTAAATCTATGATGAATTTATTAAAATTATTTTAAATAAAAATAATTATTTAGTTTTAGTACTATTTATGGAATAAATATTTTTAATTTAACTGTGAACATAAGCAATAAATATAAAAAAGTAAAATTATAATTTGTACCTTTTGTATCAGGGTTAATTAATTATATGTAAAAATTTATTTCTCCCGAATTATGGTGATTTAAAATTGTTTGTTAATTATTGTAATATAAATATTAATAAAATAATTTTAGTAATGAAATTTTTTTGAACTATAATATTTCTGGTTTCTTAAGAATTAAATTTAATTTAAAATAAATATTATGATTTATATTTTAATATAAAATTTTATATTTATTTAATTATATTAAGGATAAGCTAAATATAATTTCTATTATATTTTAAGTTTCAGTTAATTAAATAGGCTTGCAATCAGCCTCTTTATATGAGTAAGTTAAATTTTATTTTCTATTTAAATACATTTAATATATTTTAGGTATATATTAAGAAAATTAAATTAATAAAAATGTTTTTATTAAAATGATTAAATTAGTAAATTACAATAAATTGTATTTAAGAATTAGGCAAATATAATTTTCACCTGTTTACCAAAAACATGTCCTTTAGTAAAATATTAAAGGTCTATTCTGCCCAATGATATTTTAATGGCAGCGGTAAATTGACCGTGCAAAGGTAGCATAATAATTAGTCTTTTAATTGAAGGCTTGTATGAATGAATGGATGAAAAATTTTCTTTTTTAATTAAAATAGATTGAATTTAGAGTTTAATTAAAAAATCTTAAATAAGTGAGTGGGACGAGAAGACCCTATAGAATTTTAAATAAAAATTTATTTTACTAGAGCTTAGAACTAACAACTAGAAAAATTATTTTATTTTTTGTTGGGGTGACATTATAATAAATAAAACTTTAAATGAATTTTTCATAAATTAATGTTTAATTGATTCAATTTTTTGATTATAAGATTAAATTACCTTAGGGATAACAGCGTAATTAATTTGGAGAGTTCATATCGATAAATTAGATTGCGACCTCGATGTTGGATTAAGAAAAGAGTTTAAAGCAAAATTTAAATATTCTAGGTCTGTTCGACCTTTAATTTCTTACATGATCTGAGTTCAAATCGACGTGAGCCAGGTTGGTTTCTATCTACTAATATATTTTTGATATTAGTACGAAAGGACCATATCAAATAATTTAATTTATTCTATTTTAGCACAAAGTGCATTAAATTTAGAATTTAATTATGTAAAATATTACATGTAGAAAATGTTTATAATTACTATTTTAATTACTGTTTTGTTTATTCTAATTGGTGTTGCATTTTTAACCTTAATGGAGCGAAAGATTTTAAGATATATTCAAATTCGTAAGGGTCCAAATAAAGTAGGATTTATTGGTATTTTACAGCCATTTTCAGATGCTATTAAACTATTTTTGAAAGAAAGAAACATACCAATGCTATCTAACTATTTAATTTATATAATTAGACCAGTGTTAGGTTTATTCAATTCTTTATTATTATGGGTTATTTATCCATATTTGATTAATTGTGTTTCATTTAATATAGGTATATTTTTTTTTGTACAAGAATGGGAGTTTATAGTTTGATAATTACAGGCTGATCATCAAATTCTAATTACGCTATATTGGGTTGTATTCGATCAATTGCCCAGACTATTTCATATGAGGTTAGACTTGTATTAATTATTTTGTGTCCTGTTGTAATAATCGAAAGCTTTAACTTAATTGAATTTTATTTTTTTCAACAATTAATATGGTCAACATTTTAATTTTTTCCTTTAAGAATTTGTTGAATTTCATCAGCGATAGCTGAAACTAATCGGTCACCATTTGATTTTTCTGAAGGGGAGTCAGAATTAGTGTCTGGATTTAATGTTGAATATAGAGGGGCGGGGTTTGCATTTATTTTTGTAGCTGAATATGCTAGAATTATCTTTATGAGTATAATATTTTGTTTAATATTTTTAGGGAGAAATATTGATTCCTTAATTTTTCCTATTCAATTAACATTAATTTCATTTTTATTTATTTGAGTTCGAGGTACATTACCTCGTTATCGTTATGACAAATTAATATATTAGCATGAAAATCATATTTACCAGTAAGTCTAAATCTATTAATTTTTTTTCTTATGATTAAGTCTATTATTTAATTCATTAAAAATTGCCCTAATTATAAGTTAATAGAATTAATTTTCTTTTCTCTATTTTCAAAATAAATGCTTTATCTATAAGCTAATTAACTAGTTAATTAATTTATCCCAAAAAGATTTAATTACTGGATCTAAAACAAAATATATAAAGTAAATTACTGTTAAAATTATTCCAATCTTAATATATGGATATTCAACAGGACAAGCTCCAATTCAAGTTAATAAAATTAGAATAATGAATAAATATCAGAATAAGATTTGATTAATGGGATAATTTAATAGTCCTATAAATTTTGAATTACTTATGAAGGGGACAAAAATTAAAATAAAAATTGATATAAATAATGCAATTACTCCTCCCAATTTATTAGGAATAGACCGAAGAATTGCATAAAAAATGCAAATAAAAAATATCATTCTGGTTGAATATGCTTTGGAGTAACTAATGGATTTGCTGGAGTGAAATTATCAGGATCACTTAATTTATAACAAAATCACGTATAATATAACAACAACAAAATAACTAAAATTAATAAAAATCCTAATATATCTTTAATGGAAAAATAAGGATGGAATGGAATTTTATCATTATTTGAATTAATTCCTAATGGATTATTTGATCCTGTAATATGCAAGAAAATAAGATGTACAATTGCTAAAACAACAAATGGTATGATAAAATGAAAAGAATAAAATCGAGTTAATGTTGCATTATCAACAGCAAATCCTCCCCAAATTCAATTTACTAAGACTGTCCCAAGATATGGAATTGCTGACAATAAATTTGTGACGACTGTTGCCCCCCAAAATGATATCTGGCCCCATGGAAGAACGTACCCTAAAAAAGCAGTAGCTATCAAAATTAATAAAATGATTACTCCTACAACTCAAGTCTCAAAATTCTTGTATGAGCCATAATATAATCCTCGTCCAACATGTAAATATACACAAATAAAAAATAATGAAGCTCCATTTGCGTGTGAAATTCGTAATATTCACCCATAATTAATATCACGACAAATGTGTCTTAATCTGTTAAATGCACTTGTCACATCTGCATTATAATGTATCGACAAAAATAATCCAGTTGAGATTTGAATAATTAAACATATTCCCAATAGCGATCCGTAATTTCATTAATATGATAAATTCGTGGCTGCTGGTAGATCAATTAATGAATTATTTATTATTTTAATTAATGGATGTGTACGCCGAGTGATATTTAGCATTTGTTAAAATTTTCTTCGTAAAGGGGACAATTTGATTCTGACAATATTCACAACGACAATCAATGTGAATAAAAGATAAATAACCATCATGATAGTTATTATTCCTGATGGGAATATATATAATTTCTTAATTATGAATCCATCATATAAATTATTCATCTCTAATAACTTATTGATACTATCTATCTTGAATCTAATAATATTTGTAGTTATAATTAAAGTTCAAATAATCATGTTTGATATTAATACTTTTATTGAAAAGTAAAATTTCTCATTTGAGGCAATTCTCTCTCTCTCTCTCTCTCTCTCTCTCTCTCTCTATATATATATATATATATATATATATATAACTAATATTCCTCCAATAAAAATAAGAAATAAAATATAAGAAAAAATATGAATTTATATAAAATATGCAAATAATTCTGGCAAGCATAGTTTGTATCAATAGGATAGATCCCATTGATAATGGATTGTAGTATAACTTTTATTGATACTTTACACTTAATTAATTTTGTCTAAATTTCTTCGGGCGCCATCTTGCCTTAGTATCAATTGCAAGAAAAATTCATATGTACTTACCAATTTCGGGCCAGATCCTTTTCGGCGAACTCAGGAGAACAGAATTATGGCTGTTTGAAATAAAGAGAGTTTTACTTATTTCCCATAATTAAGTTTTATTAACATTTAATTATATTCTTTCATCATTATTACTTTTTTTTTATATCATTGACAAACTACCTCTTCAACTCCCTCATCTGTTATAAATTCCCATTCTAAAACTCACATAAATCAAATTGAAACATGGTACCAAATTTTCAAACAATAAGAAAATCAAGATATTAATTATAACTAATTTTTTAAGAAACACAAACCAGCCTTCTACATACTTTCGCTCACGCACACACACACTCAGTTACTTTATGCCCTTAGAGATCTCATTTTGTTTTTGTTTAAAAGTTTATTTCATCGTATTCAAAGTAATTTTGAATAGCCCTTGTTAAAATTTATGTACACATTCGCTACTTAGTTGTTCAACTGAGTCTTGAAGGCGTCACACTTTTACGCGCACATTGTTAAGTTTTCAACTGGTAATTTCCGAAAAACTGCTCTTGTAATGAAAAAACTGTTAGTTATGTATAAAGTTCTATTTTACGTCATCTTTAAAACCTGTTATTTACATTTTCTGTTGTTTTGCATCACATTTTATTGTACTGCGGGCGACGAAAACTTCGCCTAGCCGGCGAATGCAACAATTACATGCGTCCGTAGTTGTTAATGGTTTCTTGCCGACTGCTTATACGAACGGCACTATTTTGTGTAGCCGCTGCTGCTGTTTTACAAATTTCCATTGTCTTATGTTTGCCGTATTACTACGCCAGTAGTAGTTCGGCTAACATTCCTACATTCCAGCTTTGGGATCGTCTCTGACGTAATATGTTATATAATCTGTTACACAAGTAGTTAGTCACTGGTGCTCAAAAAAAGTGCTTTACTTGCATCTGGAGCTGACCTTGACACATTTCTCGTGTTGTTTACTACGTCTTTATAATATTCCCAATCACTCCTGCCAACTTCACTACCAACAAAATTTACCTTTATTGTGACTTTATGTTTACGTTCCCCAAATTATTATTATTACATCGCAAAAAATGCAGTTTACTTTTATTAAAATACAATGATTTTTTATTTCCCCAAAAATAGGCCAAAATGTCCCGTTACAATACCCCCTCGATGAGAGGTTTTATGCCGAAGCATAAAAACTCTCATTGACACACTTATACTTGCTAAAGGGATCAGCCAGGATATGTCGCCACAACCCCCTTTGCGGTTTACAAAAAAAAAAATATAATTAACTCAACCTTGGTCCAGTGACTGTGACTGCACCTGAATGACATTACTGGACTTCTCTCTCGAGATCCCAACACCATAAAGTCAGACAGATACTTAACGCCCCTGCTCTGACGCGCTGGCCAGCTCAGGACTGCTGCCACAGCATCACCAAACACTGAAACAACAAATCAAATATCAACTATTGGCCTTATACGATACCATATCCCCAACTGATCTGTTTCCCCCTAGCGGTGCTGGTTTGCGTTAAGAAGCACTGGTTTTTTTCTCTTAACCTCTAACATATATATGAACACATAACCATTTTAAAATTCCATAATCTCATTCTATCTACTTTTCTTGTTAACTTTGATTCCAAAATACAAATTACATTCCTCTGATTCTATCAGAATTTAAATAAACATTTCCCATTACCATATTACAAATCTCTCCCATCCCCAATTTGCATCTAAAATATTTAAATTCATAAAATTCTCTTAAATACTAACAAACACAATACAACATAATAAAACATAGTACATTCATAATTCACATTGTTATCATTACCCAAAAATAAACAATTCGCATTTAAGTTTGACCAAAAATTACACACTTTACATCTTTAAATTTGCATATAAAATTATAAAAATTACATTTTAATCCCAATTTAACTTTTATTAATTCATTTCCCAAGAAAAATTAAATTTTTTTGTTTTGTTTTAACCTTTATTTACCATAACATTTCATTTATTATGCAATTTTATTAATTTGGGTGATTCTCAGTTATGCATAACAATTCACTTTATCAACTTGGCATTTACCTATAATCTTACCCCTTTTATGACTCTAATACTCCCTAACAAATTCTTTATCTAGTATGACACCTATCTCTCAAAACATCTACCAACCCTTTTATCAAAATATCTACCAATAATTTTCTAACTCCATTCCCATTATTCTACCCTTATATAAAAAAAAATACTCTCTACCCCTTTGTACTCAGGATGTGTGTTCCCTTCCCACTGCTCATTCCCTTATCTGGTTCCTGAACTCCCCCTAGGTAACCCTTTCCGGCGCTAATCAGTTCCCTTCCCGCCACAACGCTTTTCGTTGAGGACTCCTTATCACACCACCCCCTTACAAAATTCCACTATCAACTAATTACTCTCCCCTTACATCACTCTCATTTACAAAATATCTCCATTTATTTATTACCTCAATATAACAATCATTACTCTACATATTTTCCCCATATCTACTGTGTCACTATCAATATTCAAATTCTACATTACTTTTATTTCACCTCTTATTCTCTCTAACACCCATCTATACTCAACTTGGACTGACTCAAATGTCTTACTTAAACAATTACTAGCACCCAACTTCTATCTTTTACAAGCCATTGAAAATTTTAACTATCTCAAATTTATCTCATTATTTATTTAAAATCTTTAAACACATTGAAAACTTATTCTATAAAATATTATTACATTTTTATAATCCTTATCCCTAACATACTACATGCAATTAATACAATAAGACATAATAAACACAATATAAGAAATATCTAGTGCACCCATTTCTCAAATCAAAACAAAATTATTTAGTCAGCTCAGTAGCGAGTCATCATTATTAAATTACAACAAATTTTTAATTCGTTACTCCCCCGAGTAACCTCCCTTACCACACACACTATGACCCCCCTGGACTGTGGCGTCCAGTTGCGTCCACAAGGACTGAAGTTTTGGAGGAATTTTGTCATCTCCTTGTCCTTGCTTCTGCGTTACATTTTTAAAAACTAGATACCATCATATCTAAAGGTTACAAATTTACATGCCCTTAATGCAGGTTTACTGGTTTACTGTTCCCACGCGAACAGAGTGATAGCCGCTGTTCCATAGTTCCGGGAATTTCCCCTAAGTCACCCCCCAATAATTTCAAATCTATACCAATTTCAAGCCAACTATGGTCAGGTTTACAATTGCTGCCCATAGCTGACCGCCGTCCAAAACCACGATTAGTGCTGGTAAGGCAGTAATCGCCCGAAAAGGCGGGGAAATCATCTTTATTTCAGGCATGTTCTCTTCATCATTATGATACACTGCATGGCAATAAATCAACATATAATATAAAATTATATAATAAGTTGTGCAGTATATTTTACGCCAGTTTGGCCTCCGATGATGGTAACATACTTTGATGTTACCATCAACACTCATCGCTATCTGCAGTGGCACATGCCACCACTGCAATAGCATACTAAGAGCTAAACTTAAATCCTTCTACTGATGCAGTCTCTACTCTCCATAATTATTTCACTTCGATTAACACCAAACAACCCCCCAAAATTACAAAATTACCCACACATCTTGTATGACAAAAAGTTTTTTTTTTCAGACACTTTTGCTAGTTCCACTTTTCACTGGTACTACAAACTTTACAATTATTTTCGGTCACTTATTTACTAAAATAAAATTTAAAATTATAAACATTCCAAATTATATAGATTAATAAGTATTTACATTGGAGGCTAATTCTCATCCTTAATCAAGAGTGGTAAGTTCATAGCTGCCCGAAAAGACAGGGTTTTGCCGCAAAAAGAATCGGAACTAGGTAGACATACAACGTGAATCCACGTCCCCCTTTTATTACTGCCTTTAACATCATATTTATTCCTTTTATTCTCCCATTTATTCTAACCCACCGTCTACCTCACTCCCTTCCCCCTTGCAACAAAATTCGTCTTTTCCAGACTATACTGTAACTACAGCCATTGGTTAAATTTATTTTTTACCAATAACACTAGAAAATTTATGTGAATGTACTGCCTTGTAAAATATAGCCTCCTTAAACTATTTACATTCACTCCAAGCAGTGGCGGTTTCTTAATTGGTGCACATGAGCACGTGAACCCCCTACATAAATAAATATAAATTAATTAATTTTAACAAACACTAAATAAACGGGAAATAATTTGGTTTAGTTTTATGATGCAATAACAAAATGCTCGTTCTGGTAAAACAGTCGTGCAGTCGACGCAGTGTAAGGTGTGCGCACAGCTCTGTACGTGCGCTGCTGGATCAAATGAGAGCGGTGACGTGATGTGGCATTGGCGCGGTGGTGGGGGCAAACCTCTCCCATGTAAAGAATGTGCGCACATTCGGTTTGTGAACCAGTGCTGTTGTAGCCATTGTAGGCGTCACATTACTCGCTCTCCCAGTGTCGCTCGCGCCCAATGCAGTTGTGTTTGTGTTGTGTTAATGTTGGTGATCGATTAGCAATGGCTGCTACCCCTGTGTCTGTGTTAAAAGAAACAATTTTTCCAAGTATTTCATTAGAAAAGAAACTCGAAATAAAACAACGTGGTCGTCCGACCCCAAAGCTTAATATCGTACAAGTGACCAAAGGTAAAGATAGAGATTTCAAAAGGGAATTTAAAGAAACTTTATATGAAAAGACTTCTTGGCTCTGCGGTTGTGAAGCTACAAATAAACTATATTGTTTCCCTTGTCTGCCATTTGCAAAACAAAGCTCTGAAAACTTAAACTGGATTAAGTATGGTGTGAATGATTTAGGTCATTTACTCTCGAAAATTAAAAAACATGAATGTTCTCAAACTCATTTGAACTCTTTGCTAGAGTTTAACTTGCTTGGTAAAGTCGACATACGTCAGCAGTTGAACAGCGCTTATCGGAGGAATGTAAAAGAACATAATGAAAAAGTAGAGAAAAATCGTTATGCATTATCAAAAATAATTGACTGCATTAAATTTTGCGGCGCTTTTGAACTGGCACTTCGGGGACACAGGGAAGGAGATGATTCTTCAAATCCTGGGATTTTTCGAGGCTTAGTGGATTTTGCTGCTCAGATTGATGCCTCACTAAGAGAACACTTACGTGATGCAACCGTTTTTAAAGGAACATCAAAAGAAATTCAAAACAACCTGCTCGATTTTATGCTTCTTGTTTGCCAGGAAAAGATTAAGGATGAAATAAAATTTGCAGATTTCTTCTCTGTAATCGCTGATGAGACCACAGATGTTAGTTTGACATTTCAATTAGCTATTGTTTTTCGCTACGTATTACCTAATGGAGAACCAGTAGAAAGATTTTGGGGGTTTATACATCCCCCCGGACACGACTCAGACTCGATCGCTGGATGCATTCTTGGCGCCCTAAAAAATGTTGTTGATAAGCCGGAAAAGTTAATCTCTCAGAGTTATGATGGAGCAAACGTGATGAGCGGACACCTAACCGGTGTACAAACAATTATTCAACGACATTACGAGTATGCTTTTTATATCCATTGCTATGCTCATCAATTAAATCTAGTGATTACTCGAGCTGCTAGCCAAAATCAGCAAGTGCGGATATTTTTCGCGAATTTGAGTGATGTAACAAACTTTTTCAGCAATTCACCTCAAAGAGCAGAAATTTTGGATAATATTGTCGGGAAAAGAATCCCTCGAGCTTCAAGCACTAGATGGAATTTTAAAAGCAGAACTGTAAGTACAGTATTCGAACATTGGGAAGACCTTATTACCTGTATGGAGGAAATAGAATCAACCTCTAAACAAGAATCTTCTATTACCAAAGCTGGAGCAATCCGGCGAATGCTGGAAGACCCAACTTTTGTGTTTTGGCTTACAGTTTTCCATAATATAATGCCACACGTCGACATTTTATACAGACAAATTCAGCTTACCTATACAGATCCTGTGCGAACAAAAAAGGATGTGGAAACCTTTCTGAGGGAAATAAATAAAGAAATAGAAAAAATGAACTCCGTGAAAAGTGCTGTAGACCAGATGCCTCTACAACGCAAAAGAGCAAGACATGAAGAAGGCGGTCATGCTAATAGGACGATCGCGGCTAAAGAAGTATGTGATGTAATTTTGACGCAAATAAAAGAGCGGTTTTCATTTACATCGCACCATTCAGCCGTATCCCTTATTGTTCCTCAAAAATTTAGTGAGTACAGTAAATCATTTCCTCAATCTGCATTAGATGAAACAATAGAAAAATACCCCTTTTTGGACAAAGCAAAGCTAAAAAGCGAACTTGGAGTGTTTTACCAACAGTGAAGACATAAGATGTGTGAATGGTGCTGTGAGCTTACTGCAATTTCTTATACAAAATGATCTGAAAGATTCGTTTTCAGAGTCATATAAGCTTTTAAGGATGATATCGACAATCCCAATGACTTCAGCTGAAGCCGAACGATGCTTCTCGACTCTGAAGAGGATAAAAACCTTTTTGAGAAGTACGATGTCTCAAGAAAGACTTAATGCCTTAGCCATGTTATCAATAGAGAAAGAACTGGTGAAGACCCTCCCTAAGTTTAATGAAATAGTGATTGATAGATTTGTTTCCAAGAAAGACCGAAGGATGGACTTTGTTTACAAGAAGTTCACTTAGTTTTTGTTAAAGATCCGATTAAGCTACTGATACTTGTAAGTAGTATGTATATAATTTTACTATTGTTTCAGAACGTGATTGCTATCATTATTACTAAATTTAATTTTTCTAAGATTAATTAAATAAATAATCCAGTTGAAGCTTAGTAAACTACAGTGTTAGATTCATTTTGTTAATATTACTTACTAAAATTATTTAAAATTTCTTAGTAACGTCATTTACTTTAATGTTGAAAAATTATTGGAAATGCTACTGTCAGTGCAAATATTAGCAGGCACATGGATTAATAACGTACAATATTATCTGTGTGAACCCCTGGTGAGTTTACTCACGAGCCGCCACTAACTCCAAGACAGTACTGGTACGTGATATGGTACACCTAGCCGCTGCACCTTGAGTGTAAAAAATTGTATACCACGTACCTTTAGGGGTCCCCCTCCCCGTTCAATGAGATGCTGAAATTTCTATTTTATACCAATTTTGGTAGAGCCGGACCATCATCGTGTCCCTGCCCAAAAGCAGTTCTGCCAACCATGGCCCGCCTCCCAGTGCCGAAACCCATGGTCAGGACTGGTAAGATCGTGACCGCCCGAAAATGGGGGAGTGTCCCTTCTGAAAAATAAAACAATAATGTTATTCCACAGACCAAATACAATTTAACGTTTATTTATTTATTAATTATTATCAAATGTAAATCTCATAAAATAATTTAAATTCATCATCACAACTCACTGATAACATTTTCAATCCAACAAAAAATATTTAATCATCTCAAATTATTTACTTCAATCAATTATTAAAAACACAACATATTTTAATTACCTGACTTCCACAATTACAATTCATTAATTACCAACTCATTATTTATCTTGTCTGATAAAATATTATTATTATTAAAATCAATTTCTATTACCCACATATTGTTTACATTACATAATTGTTACAATACAAATACAGTTAATTTTACTAAAATAATTTACAAATCTTCATCATTTATTTTTCAATTTTACCACACTTCATTTCCAAATTCACCAAGGTCATAACCATACATTAAAATATTTAATGTATTGTCCATTCACTCATTTTAATTTCAACCTCCATCATCATATATATATATATATATATATCGAATATATTTATAGCATACATCATTGTTATCCACATACAATTTGTTATTATTATTATGACCATTATCGACATAATATTTGACATCATTCTTATCTATCAATTTATGAGACCCATCTACATTTGTGATTTTAGTTTGGTCTCCATCAGTAGTTTTATTCAATATAAAATCAGTTATTTTCTCATCATATTCTTCTACTACCCTCATTACAACATAAGGTAAGTTTAATAATATATATAATACTTTCACTATGAACTTACTGTTGTCACTTCCCATATATATATATATTATTAATGGGAAGTGACAACAGTAAGTTCATAGTGAAAGTATTATATATATTATTAATGGGAAGTGACAACAGTAAGTTCATAGTGAAAGTATTATATATATTATTAAGTGGGAAGTGACAACAGTAAGTTCATAGTGAAAGTATTATATATATTATTTTGGGAAGTGACAACAGTAAGTTCATAGTGAAAGTATTATATATATTATTGGGAAGTGACAACAGTAAGTTCATAGTGAAAGTATTATATATATTATTAAATTAATAAAGTGAACGAAGAGGATGCAACAACAAGATAAGGTAAGTGTTTATCATTTACAATGGTATTATCAAAGTATTCACTTATCTCTCTTTCAACAGGTAAGTATTTTATATCATCTATTTCCTTCAATTCTAATCTCTCTTTCAACTCTTTATAATTTCTCTTTAACTTATATAATTCTATCTCTCTATCAATACACAACTCTCTATCAATACACAACTCTCTATCTAAATCTCTCTCACCATAACACCATATCACACTTTCGACACCATCCCACACAGAGGGTACTAACTTATAAAAACTTGGGGAACAACTCAAAGACCTCATGTCTTTCAATAATAAGGGACTCTTACCCTTGAACAACAACATTTGCAAACACCTTGGTTTACAATGAACCTGGGGAAAATTTACCCTCTGCCACCCTTCTACCACTATACTATCTTTCCACTTTCTCTCTGACTCATAAACACACATTAACATTCCATTATTACATTCTAAAACTTCATCAGTACTATTTTTGATTATATTCTCATAATTCTCACCCCCTACTCACCTCATTATATGTTTCTCCACTATTCTTTACCCCCACTATACTCTCAGAATTGTAATTAACATCATTATCATCACTAGTCAATACTTTATTATCTAACACTACCTCTTCCACTATTTTGTCATTATTAATATTTGTCATAACCATCACATTGTCATCTAATTTCTTATGTAGTATCTGATTGAATTTACGTTCTAAATTCTTATTCATTTCATCAATCTTTTTCTCGCAGCTGCTACTTATTGATTCTAAGACTTGTTCTGCAAATGTATCAAGCCGTGTATTAATTTCCTTAATGTGCTTATTAAAATCTGAATTCTGCTGTTTAATTTCATCTCTAATTTCGTCAAATTTACTATTTTGTATGTCAAATTTAATATTTTGTTCATTGAATCGACTATTCTGTTCATCTAATTTCTCATTGACACTACTTTTAATTTCTTGGATTTCGTTTTTCTGTTCATCGAATTTGCTGTTCTGAACATCAAATTTTACATTAATACTACTATTCATTTTATTGATATCACTACTCAAATTCTCAGACATTGTTTTCATTAAATTAAATATATCGTCCATCGACAACTCTTTGGCTCTTGTTGTCGTTGGAGTAGATTGTGCTGCTACATTATCGGTCATCATTGACTCTGTAAGAGTGTTTTCTAAACTTAATTCTTGATTCTCCATTTTGTAATTAATTACTTTTAAATCAAAATACTAACATATATAACATCTACTTTTCACACAACAATGTATTCTACTTACATAACACTTTACGTTACTTCTCGTAACCTCCTACGTACCTTATTTATACTTCATTCATTTCCAAAATTATTAATGTAATACCCTTTTTATTCTACTTAAATACAACCATCTTATCCGCTACAAAACATCAACATCAATATTTTACCTTTATCAAAACATAACCCATATCTACGTCTATTTTACGTATACAACAAAATTTATTTTTACCTCAAACAACCATTCTGCTCTCCAAGTGGTCTATATTTATATAAATTTATTTATATAAATTGTCCCTACGTTCGGAAGCCAGTTGTAGTATAACTTTTATTGATACTTTACACTTAATTAATTTTGTCTAAATTTCTTCGGGCGCCATCTTGCCTTAGTATCAATTGCAAGAAAAATTCATATGTACTTACCAATTTCGGGCCAGATTCTTTTCGGTGAACTCAGGAGAACAGAATTATGGCTGTTTGAAATAAAGAGAGTTTTACTTATTTCCCATAATTAAGTTTTATTAACATTTAATTATTTTCTTTCATCATTATTTTTTTATTTATATCATTGACAAAACAACCTCTTCAACTCCCTCATCTGTTATAAATTCCCATTCTAAAACTCACATAAATCAAATTGAAACATGGTACCAAATTTTCAAACAATAAGAAAATCAAGATATTAATTATAACTAATTTTTTAAGAAACACAAACCAGCCTTCTACATACTTTCGCTCATGCACACACACACACTCAGTTACTTTATGCCCTTAGAGATCTCATTTTGTTTTTGTTTAAAAGTTTATTTCATCGTATTCAAAGTAATTTTGAATAGCCCTTGTTAAAATTTATGTACACATTCGCTACTTAGCTGTTCAACTGAGTCTTGAAGGTGTCACACTTTTACGCGCACATTGTTAAGTTTTCAACTGGTAATTTCCAAAAAACTGCTCTTGTAATGAAAAAACTGTTAGTTATGTACAAAGTTCTATTTTACGTCATCTTTAAAAACTGTTATTTACATTTTCTGTTGTTTTGCGTCACATTTTATTGTACTGCGGGCGACGAAAACTTCGCCTAGCCGGCGGACGCGAGGATTACATGCGTCCGTAGTTGTTAATGGTTTCTTGCCAACTGCTTATACGAACGGCGCTATTTTGTGTAGCCGCTGCTGCTGTTTTACAAATTTCCATTGTCTTATGTTTGTCATATTACTACGCCAGTAATAGTTCGGCTAACATTCCTACATTCCAGCTTTGGGATCGTCTCTGACGTAATATGTTATATAATCTGTTACACAAGCAGTTAGTCACTGGTGCTCAAAAAAAGTGCTTTACTTGCATCTGGAGCTGACTTTGACACATTTCTCGTGTTGTTTACTGCGTCTTTATAATATTCCCAATCACTCCTGTCAACTTCACTACCAACAAAATTTACCTTTATTGTGACTTTATGTTTACGTTTCCCAAATTATTATTATTACATCGCAAAAAATGCAGTTATTTTTATTAAAATACAATGATTTTTTATTTCCCCAAAAATAGGCCAAAATGTCCCGTTACAGGATGTTTTATAAAAATAAAATTTATTGATAATAGAATTGTAATTGACATTATAATCTTCATACAGAAGATAATTTAATAAAAATGTAAGCTTTGGGTGCTTGAAATGACTTTTTACTCTCTTCTGAAGTTTTAAAATTATTAATTTATCTTAGATTTACAAGATCTAAATTTTTTTTTAACTATTAAAACAAATGAATCTATCATTACCTTTATTATATTTAATTATATTTATATCAGGCATTATCTCCTTGTGCTTAAATCGAAAGCATATCATAATGAGTTTATTAAGATATTAATAAGAATTAATAATTTTGAGATTATTCTGAATATTCTCTGTATTTTTATCAAGTGAACTAAATGACATATATATATATATTAATAGTTTTATTAACATTTAGTGTTTGTGAAGGAGTTGTGGGGTTGTCAAGATTAATCAATTTGATTCGATCACATGATAATGATCAGTTATTGTCAATATCTTTAAAACATGGTAAAATTAATTTTATTTTCATTATTTTTAACCCCTTTATTATTTAATATATGATTATTAAGAAATATAATAATTCTTTTAATATTAATTATCATTTTGTTCTTCAGAAAAGATTTAGTTATATTAAGATATAACATAATATAGATAATATTTCGTATGGATTAATTATTCTTACAATTTGAATTACGTTCTGAATAATTAATTCTAGTCCTTTATATAAATATAATAATATAAATTTATTTTTATTTATAGTATTATTATTAATAACACTATTAATCTTGTCATTTTGTTCATACAACATTATAATATTCTATATTTTTTTTGAAACTAGTTTAATCCCTTCTATGATTATTATTATGGGATGGGCATATCAACCCGAGCGGGTAAATGCCAGATATTATTTATTGTTTTACACTTTATTCGCATCTCTTCCTATATTAATTTCAATTATATATATATATATATTGCAACTCTACTTATATGCGTTGTTGTTGTGTTGTGTTGTGTATGAGTACCTACCTGCTGTCCGATCTTGCGGTTTCTCCCGACTAGGGCATGTGGATTTTGGATTTGAATTTCGCAAGTTAGTAATCTCAAATTTATGGCAACAACACACAAAATAAGTTACTTTAAAGGGGAAGAGTTTTGTGGGACTGGTAGGCTTTGTAGTACAACAATAAAACAATGCAATATGGGGTAATAAAACGTTGTTTATTACTCCAATAACACACAAGAATAAAAGGGTTATATTATCAATTATCCTTACAGTCTAAACAATGAATCGATCTTGACTAATGTTTTTCAATTGGTTGATAATTGAAAAGAAGTTAAACTTGTTATTTGACAAGTTAATTGCAAGTAAAAATTTAATTAATTAATTTATTTAATTTAATTTAATTGCTTTAAATAAATTTGATTCGAATGTTAATAAAAACAAAATATAAAAACTCTGAAGTTAATTGAATATTTTCCAAAAATAAATTAGGCGTGACAGTCTAGTTCACGTCATTTCATTTTCTAGTGATTTGACTCTGTTATACTGCAGTATGAGCTAATAATTAATTTGTTTGTTAAGATTTGTATAGCGCTTTCGTATTAATTCTATTGATTCTTAACTACAGCTTACTAATGACTTAGACTGCTATACAGATTATCACAATGAATGTATTCTTATTTACTAGAGACTTTGATTTTTGTGACACCTGAATTGTTTAAATTACAATGCTTTTAATTGAAAAATCAAGAAAATTTGATGTTGAAAAATAAATAAGTTGATTTTGCTTTTCTGTTATTGAAGTGGATGGTAGAGTTGCTCCAAATATCCCTCGTAGTCCTGGTCTGATCTGCTAGAGATATTAATCTGCTTAGAGCGTCCTGGATTCGGTCGTTGAGTTCAGAATTCAGCACACTCTCCTCTCCTGCTGTTTGTTGAAGATTTTAACGTCTGCGGCTTTCTGCTGGAACTGGTTTATCTCCCTCGTCGATTCGCACGTCGCACGTCAGCGTGTGTGTGTGTGTTTCGTTCGAGTGGTAGCTCTGCTCGTCAGCTTGTTCACCAATGATTTAGACGGCCTCTCTGTCGTATTATTGAAGTCTGGTCTTGTAGTCTGGTGGATCTCTTGCGTGCTTATGACCACAGCTTGTAGTACACAATACGCTTGTTTGTTGTAATGAAGAGTATCTCGCCTTGACGCAATAATTACGAGTTGTACAGTTGATCTGTATTTACTATGTTCGTAATTATGTGTGTTGACCACGTAGAGTCTTCTGATGAATCTTCACAACTATGGTTACGAGACGATCGAAGAATTACGTCTTTACTTCGCAAGTACTTGCAGAAGAGTGATGGTTCAGCCCCAAAACACCGCGCTGGTCAGGATTTCATCAAATGATTTGATTGGCTGACACACCCTCCCTACTACACCAAATTTGAATTCCCTTGGTCCGTGAGAATGAAGTTAGTTTCCCACAGACGGAGAATTAATATTATTACTAATATTATTAATCCGGCGGAACTAAATTGTCGGTCCGGATTTCCTGTGATAGTTTTATTTTGCAATATCTGGGTTGCAAACCAAGTTGTGCTAAATCTAAAATATACAATCTGTTGGAAATTATTATCTTTATAACATATTAAAAGCTCATTAATGTAGCTCTATTTTTACAGAAGTTATTCACATTAATTAATTAACTCTTTTATTTGTTAATTATATTGCGTAAAATTTGCACACGTTATTATTAATATTTCGGCAAACATTTTGGCTAGCTTGGATTTCGCCTTAATTTATTAGTTTCCGAGATATTAATAATTAACAGTTGGGGTGTGGCTATTCATTCTACAGCGAGCTGATTACGTAACGGCCACGTGTGCGTCGTTTTACAAAGCATTATTTTCATCGCTACTACATACAAATGGAGTTTTAACGATTACAATTTATTTAAACATGATTCTAGTATACAGTTGACATATAACTCCAAATAATTGATATTTGGTGCTGTTATATACTCCCCTGCTCATTTAAAAAAAAAAATGAGTGTAATAATTACAGTTTTTTTTTTTTATTATTATAAACGTACTTTGTAATCATTATACTTGCTACTTATACATGTTGTATTACTTATTTACAAACACATACACAGGTGTTAATGTTTTTCCATTATATACAATTTAACTCTAAATACACTCTATTAATAATGTTATAAATGAAATTATTGTGCAGTCAAATGTTTTCAGAACGGGTAGTATCTAATCGCAGCGTTTAAGAGGGTTTGTTTGTCAACAGCTGGCACGCGCGCGAAGGAATGTGCTGACATTTGTTTACAGTCGTTATCGCACCGCGTGGCGCTAATTGCTTGACCTACATTCAAACCGTCGGCCGGTAGTTATCGTGACGTAACTATTTCCTGCCCATGTGTTCGCTTCGCCCTATACGCTTGTTAGTTACCGCGTTAGAAATGCATTATTCTTTATACACAATATATCTACAATTATTATTAATAATATAAAACACAGTTAATTTATTTTAATTCTAATTATTATTTAATTAAATTATTATTTTTAAAGTGCGTCCAGTATATCGTAGCCATTTTTATGGGTGGCTCTACAATATTCCGCTATGTACTCGTCAAATTCGTATGCGTCCCCGGATATGACTTCCACGTTTTCCCAGGCTGATTGTGTGGGAACGTCGTCGTCAAGTTCCTGTTCCACCGGACATACAATTGTCGGAGTCCATTGTTGTATTGTATTAACTGCAACCCATGGTTCCGTACCTTCCGGTTGGAATACTTTATTAACTGGCGTACAAATTTCTGTAGAAAAATCACTTTTCTTAAATCTAGCATTTTTCTTATTTTTACCCATTCTATTTTTATACATTTTGGCATGATTTATGGCGCTTCCTCCCTGGAGGCGCCCGTTTCCAAGTTTTTTGGAAACTTACGATTTTTTTTCTTCTCACTAGGGTCCTTATTGCTTGGAGTATCGCTGTCTTGCTCTACTGTATCACTTCTCGCTATTTCGACCGTTTGAATTGCTCTAATCGGGGCCCCATCGTTACCCTTATATTGCCCTTTCGGTCTACCGATATTTTGTTTACCCTTGTACTCAAAGGTTTTATTTGGCGGTTTTGACGGTGTCTGGGGTGGAGTAGAACTTGTACTGGGTCTTTGATCAGGTTGCTGATGATATTGTACCCGCGTATTCTGCCCTTCGTTATTTCGGCGAAAATCAGGGTTATAACGCCACCCACCAAAATCAAAAACTGTCTCGCTTTGGGATACTAGAATGAGCAGTTCATCGACCGTGCGTATACCTTGAGTAAACACAGCTACTCTTATATTGTGATTAAAATGATAAGCTAGTTTCGTGACTATATCGATCTCTGAAAATGCTGGGGTTAAATGCTTTGCGCGCTCGACCTGCTGGATGATATAATTTTCTGCGGTAATACCCATTTTCCTTTCAAAACGCCCATACTCTAATTCACTGCGTAAAAGTCTTTGAGTATGCGAATTCCAATACCGGCTTTCAAATTTTTGTTTGAACTCCGCGTATGTGGACACTCTATCGCGTACAATGTTATACCATTTACGCGCCGAATCACGCATCGCGTTTACTACCCACTGTATTTTATCTTGATCTTCGAGTCTCGACCCTACCCTCGCCATTTTACTTTCACAGGCTAACAAAAATTCAATAGGGTTTTCGTTATTTTCCCCTGTAAAATACACACGATTTTTCTCATCGACAGGACCTTGTACTAAAATATTAGGAGCGGATCTCCTGCGTACCTCCTGTCGTACTTTCAAAATCTCGTCGCTAAGTGTTTGTAATACACTCTCTTTATTAGAGTCTATGTTAGATCGCGTCTCTACAATGGAAGCGTCTAGTCTATTTACTTGACGTTGAGTTTCTGTCGCGTCAGCTTGAATCTTTATCTCGAGCGAGTCGACTTTTTTCGCGACGTCTGCTGTTTGTTTCTCGCACCTGCTAATGTGCTCTTTGAATCGGCCCTCCATACGCGTGACTTGTTCGAAAAACGATTTTTGCATTGTGGTCTCAAAAACCTTAAACCGTTCATTTATTTTCGTATCAACCGTATGTACTTTTTCACCGATTTCAGCGACTTTAGCGGTTAACTCTTTATTACTCTCTTTAATTTCTTTATTGCTTTCCGCGATTTCAGTGACTCTAGCGTTTAAATTTTTCGCGCTTTCCTCGATTTTCGCGGTCGTTTGTTTATTACATTGTTTAATTTCCGTATTTATGTCGGCGTTGCTATTTTCTAATGCCTCGGTTAGGCTGACTTTTTGCGCCTCGATTTTGGACGTTAACTCTGCGATATTTAGCTTAGCTTTGGCTGCACTCTGTTCAAATTTCGCGTCTATTTTCTCAAATCTCGAGTTCATGTTAGCGGTCAAATCCGCGCTCATTTGCTGCATTTGTTTAAGTATTTTATCCATATCCATTTTAAATACACATCAATTTCAAATATAGAATTTCAAATACACAATAATTTCCTGCTGTACCACCACCAATCACAAAACTCTTTGTAGGGGATTGTTCAGTTGGACGCCAGCTGTTTTAAGAGTTCAAACAGCAAAGTTCGTTTTAACCTAAAATTAAGATTAAATTGAATTTAATTAATTAATTTAATTTAATCGCGCCCCACGTTCCGGGCAAGCCATATGCAACTCTACTTATATGCGTTGTTGTTGTGTTGTGTTGTGTATGAGTACCTACCTGTTGTCCGATCTTGCGGTTTCTCCCGACTAGGGCGTGTGGATTTTGGATTTGAATTTCGCAAGTTAGTAATCTCAAATTTATGGCAACAACACACAAAATAAGTTACTTTAAAGGGGAAGAGTTTTGTGAGACTGGTAGGCTTTGTAGTACAACAATAAAACAATGCAATATGGGGTAATAAAACGTTGTTTATTACTCCAATAACACACAAGAATAAAAGGGTTATATTATCAATTATCCTTAGTCTAAACAATGAATCGATCTTGACTAATGTTTTTCAATTGGTTGATAATTGAAAAGAAGTTAAAATTATTATTTGACAAGTTAATTGCAAGTAAAAATTTAATTAATTAATTTATTTAATTTAATTAAATTGCTTTAAATAAATTGGATTCGAATGTTAATAAAAATAAAATATAAAAACTCTGAAGTTAATTGAATATTTTCCAAAAATAAATTAGGCGTGACAGTCTAGTTCACGTCATTTCATTTTCTAGTGATTTGACTCTGTTATACTGCAGTATGAGCTAATAATTAATTTGTTTGTTAAGATTTGTATAGCGCTTTCGTATTATTTCTATTGATTCTTAACTACAGCTTACTAATGACTTAGACTGCTATACATATTATCACAATGAATTTATTCTTATTTACTAGAGTCTTTGATTTTTGTGACACCTGAATTGTTTAAATTACAATGCTTTTAATTGAAAAATCAAGAAAATTTGATGTTGAAAAATAAATAAGTTGATTTTGCTTTCCTGTTATTGAAGTGGATGGTAGAGTTGCTCCAAATATCCCTCGTAGTCCTGGTCCGATCTGCTAGAGATAGTAATCTGCTTACAGCGTCCTGGATTTGGTCGTTGAGTTCAGAATTCAGCACACTCTCCTCTCCTGCTGTTTGTTGAAGATTTTAACGTCTGCGGCTTTCTGCTGGAACTGGTTTATCTCCCTCGTCGATTCGCACGTCGCACGTCAGCGTGTGTGTGTGTGTGTGTTTCGTTCGAGTGGTAGCTCTGCTCGTCAGCTTGTTCACCAATGATTTAGACGGCCTCTGTATCGTATTCTTGAAGTCTGGTCTTGTAGTCTGGTGGATCTCTTGCGTGCTTATGACCACAGCTTGTAGTACACAATAAGCTTGTTTGTTGTAATGAAGAGTATCTCGCCTTGACGCAATAATTACGAGTTGTACAGTTGATCTGTATTTACTATGTTCGTAATTATGTGTGTTGACCATGTAGAGTCTTCTGATGAATCTTCACAACTATGGTTACGAGACGATCGAAGAATTACGTCTTTACTTCGCAAGTACTGGCAGAAGAGTGATGGTTCAGCCCCAAAACACCGCGCTGGTCGGGATTTCGTCAAATGATTTGATTGGCTGACACACCCTCCCTACTACACCAAATTTGAATTCCCTTGGTCCGTGAGAATGAAGTTAGTTTCCCACAGACGGAGAATTAATATTATTACTAATATTATTAATCCGGCGGAACTAAATTGTCGGTCCGGATTTCCTGTGATAGTTTTATTTTGCAATATCTGGGTTGCAAACCAAGTTGTGCTAAATCTAAAATATACAATCTGTTGGAAATTATTATCTTTATAACATATTAAAAGCTCATTAATGTAGCTCTATTTTTACAGAAGTTATTCACATTAATTAATTAACTCTTTTATTTGTTAATTATATTGCGTAAAATTTGCACACGTTATTATTAATATTTCGGCAAACATTTTGGCTAGCTTGGATTTCGCCTTAATTTATTAGTTTCCGAGATATTAATAATTAACAGTTGGGGTGTGGCTATTCATTCTACAGCGAGCTGATTACGTAACGGCCACGTGTGCGTCGTTTTACAAAGCATTATTTTCATCGCTACTACATACAAATGGAGTTTTAACGATTACAATTTATTTAAACATGATTCTAGTATACAGTTGACATATAACTCCAAATAATTGATATTTGGTGCTGTTATATACTCCCCTGCTCATTTAAAAAAAAAAATGAGTGTAATAATTACAGTTTTTTTTTTTTATTATTATAAACGTACTTTGTAATCATTATACTTGCTACTTATACATGTTGTATTACTTATTTACAAACACATACACAGGTGTTAATGTTTTTCCATTATATACAATTTAACTCTAAATACACTCTATTAATAATGTTATAAATGAAATTATTGTGCAGTCAAATGTTTTCAGAACGGGTAGTATCTAATCGCAGCGTTTAAGAGGGTTTGTTTGTCAACAGCTGGCACGCGCGCGAAGGAATGTGCTGACATTTGTTTACAGTCGTTATCGCACCGCGTGGCGCTAATTGCTTGACCTACATTCAAACCGTCGGCCGGTAGTTATCGTGACGTAACTATTTCCTGCCCATGTGTTCGCTTCGCCCTATACGCTTGTTAGTTACCGCGTTAGAAATGCATTATTCTTTATACACAATATATCTACAATTATTATTAATAATATAAAACACAGTTAATTTATTTTAATTCTAATTATTATTTAATTAAATTATTATTTTTAAAGTGCGTCCAGTATATCGTAGCCATTTTTATGGGTGGCTCTACAATATTCCGCTATGTACTCGTCAAATTCGTATGCGTCCCCGGATATGACTTCCACGTTTTCCCAGGCTGATTGTGTGGGAACGTCGTCGTCAAGTTCCTGTTCCACCGGACATACAATTGTCGGAGTCCATTGTTGTATTGTATTAACTGCAACCCATGGTTCCGTACCTTCCGGTTGGAATACTTTATTAACTGGCGTACAAATTTCTGTAGAAAAATCACTTTTCTTAAATCTAGCATTTTTCTTATTTTTACCCATTCTATTTTTATACATTTTGGCATGATTTATGGCGCTTCCTCCCTGGAGGCGCCCGTTTCCAAGTTTTTTGGAAACTTACGATTTTTTTTCTTCTCACTAGGGTCCTTATTGCTTGGAGTATCGCTGTCTTGCTCTACTGTATCACTTCTCGCTATTTCGACCGTTTGAATTGCTCTAATCGGGGCCCCATCGTTACCCTTATATTGCCCTTTCGGTCTACCGATATTTTGTTTACCCTTGTACTCAAAGGTTTTATTTGGCGGTTTTGACGGTGTCTGGGGTGGAGTAGAACTTGTACTGGGTCTTTGATCAGGTTGCTGATGATATTGTACCCGCGTATTCTGCCCTTCGTTATTTCGGCGAAAATCAGGGTTATAACGCCACCCACCAAAATCAAAAACTGTCTCGCTTTGGGATACTAGAATGAGCAGTTCATCGACCGTGCGTATACCTTGAGTAAACACAGCTACTCTTATATTGTGATTAAAATGATAAGCTAGTTTCGTGACTATATCGATCTCTGAAAATGCTGGGGTTAAATGCTTTGCGCGCTCGACCTGCTGGATGATATAATTTTCTGCGGTAATACCCATTTTCCTTTCAAAACGCCCATACTCTAATTCACTGCGTAAAAGTCTTTGAGTATGCGAATTCCAATACCGGCTTTCAAATTTTTGTTTGAACTCCGCGTATGTGGACACTCTATCGCGTACAATGTTATACCATTTACGCGCCGAATCACGCATCGCGTTTACTACCCACTGTATTTTATCTTGATCTTCGAGTCTCGACCCTACCCTCGCCATTTTACTTTCACAGGCTAACAAAAATTCAATAGGGTTTTCGTTATTTTCCCCTGTAAAATACACACGATTTTTCTCATCGACAGGACCTTGTACTAAAATATTAGGAGCGGATCTCCTGCGTACCTCCTGTCGTACTTTCAAAATCTCGTCGCTAAGTGTTTGTAATACACTCTCTTTATTAGAGTCTATGTTAGATCGCGTCTCTACAATGGAAGCGTCTAGTCTATTTACTTGACGTTGAGTTTCTGTCGCGTCAGCTTGAATCTTTATCTCGAGCGAGTCGACTTTTTTCGCGACGTCTGCTGTTTGTTTCTCGCACCTGCTAATGTGCTCTTTGAATCGGCCCTCCATACGCGTGACTTGTTCGAAAAACGATTTTTGCATTGTGGTCTCAAAAACCTTAAACCGTTCATTTATTTTCGTATCAACCGTATGTACTTTTTCACCGATTTCAGCGACTTTAGCGGTTAACTCTTTATTACTCTCTTTAATTTCTTTATTGCTTTCCGCGATTTCAGTGACTCTAGCGTTTAAATTTTTCGCGCTTTCCTCGATTTTCGCGGTCGTTTGTTTATTACATTGTTTAATTTCCGTATTTATGTCGGCGTTGCTATTTTCTAATGCCTCGGTTAGGCTGACTTTTTGCGCCTCGATTTTGGACGTTAACTCTGCGATATTTAGCTTAGCTTTGGCTGCACTCTGTTCAAATTTCGCGTCTATTTTCTCAAATCTCGAGTTCATGTTAGCGGTCAAATCCGCGCTCATTTGCTGCATTTGTTTAAGTATTTTATCCATATCCATTTTAAATACACATCAATTTCAAATATAGAATTTCAAATACACAATAATTTCCTGCTGTACCACCACCAATCACAAAACTCTTTGTAGGGGATTGTTCAGTTGGACGCCAGCTGTTTTAAGAGTTCAAACAGCAAAGTTCGTTTTAACCTAAAATTAAGATTAAATTGAATTTAATTAATTAATTTAATTTAATCGCGCCCCACGTTCCGGGCAAGCCATATGCAACTCTACTTATATGCGTTGTTGTTGTGTTGTGTTGTGTATGAGTACCTACCTGTTGTCCGATCTTGCGGTTTCTCCCGACTAGGGCGTGTGGATTTTGGATTTGAATTTCGCAAGTTAGTAATCTCAAATTTATGGCAACAACACACAAAATAAGTTACTTTAAAGGGGAAGAGTTTTGTGAGACTGGTAGGCTTTGTAGTACAACAATAAAACAATGCAATATGGGGTAATAAAACGTTGTTTATTACTCCAATAACACACAAGAATAAAAGGGTTATATTATCAATTATCCTTAGTCTAAACAATGAATCGATCTTGACTAATGTTTTTCAATTGGTTGATAATTGAAAAGAAGTTAAAATTATTATTTGACAAGTTAATTGCAAGTAAAAATTTAATTAATTAATTTATTTAATTTAATTAAATTGCTTTAAATAAATTGGATTCGAATGTTAATAAAAATAAAATATAAAAACTCTGAAGTTAATTGAATATTTTCCAAAAATAAATTAGGCGTGACAGTCTAGTTCACGTCATTTCATTTTCTAGTGATTTGACTCTGTTATACTGCAGTATGAGCTAATAATTAATTTGTTTGTTAAGATTTGTATAGCGCTTTCGTATTATTTCTATTGATTCTTAACTACAGCTTACTAATGACTTAGACTGCTATACATATTATCACAATGAATTTATTCTTATTTACTAGAGTCTTTGATTTTTGTGACACCTGAATTGTTTAAATTACAATGCTTTTAATTGAAAAATCAAGAAAATTTGATGTTGAAAAATAAATAAGTTGATTTTGCTTTCCTGTTATTGAAGTGGATGGTAGAGTTGCTCCAAATATCCCTCGTAGTCCTGGTCCGATCTGCTAGAGATAGTAATCTGCTTACAGCGTCCTGGATTTGGTCGTTGAGTTCAGAATTCAGCACACTCTCCTCTCCTGCTGTTTGTTGAAGATTTTAACGTCTGCGGCTTTCTGCTGGAACTGGTTTATCTCCCTCGTCGATTCGCACGTCGCACGTCAGCGTGTGTGTGTGTGTGTGTGTGTTTCGTTCGAGTGGTAGCTCTGCTCGTCAGCTTGTTCACCAATGATTTAGACGGCCTCTGTATCGTATTCTTGAAGTCTGATCTTGTAGTCTGGTGGATCTCTTGCGTGCTTATGACCACAGCTTGTAGTACACAATAAGCTTGTTTGTTGTAATGAAGAGTATCTCGCCTTGACGCAATAATTACGAGTTGTACAGTTGATCTGTATTTACTATGTTCGTAATTATGTGTGTTGACCATGTAGAGTCTTCTGATGAATCTTCACAACTATGGTTACGAGACGATCGAAGAATTACGTCTTTACTTCGCAAGTACTGGCAGAAGAGTGATGGTTCAGCCCCAAAACACCGCGCTGGTCGGGATTTCGTCAAATGATTTGATTGGCTGACACACCCTCCCTACTACACCAAATTTGAATTCCCTTGGTCCGTGAGAATGAAGTTAGTTTCCCACAGACGGAGAATTAATATTATTACTAATATTATTAATCCGGCGGAACTAAATTGTCGGTCCGGATTTCCTGTGATAGTTTTATTTTGCAATATCTGGGTTGCAAACCAAGTTGTGCTAAATCTAAAATATACAATCTGTTGGAAATTATTATCTTTATAACATATTAAAAGCTCATTAATGTAGCTCTATTTTTACAGAAGTTATTCACATTAATTAATTAACTCTTTTATTTGTTAATTATATTGCGTAAAATTTGCACACGTTATTATTAATATTTCGGCAAACATTTTGGCTAGCTTGGATTTCGCCTTAATTTATTAGTTTCCGAGATATTAATAATTAACAGTTGGGGTGTGGCTATTCATTCTACAGCGAGCTGATTACGTAACGGCCACGTGTGCGTCGTTTTACAAAGCATTATTTTCATCGCTACTACATACAAATGGAGTTTTAACGATTACAATTTATTTAAACATGATTCTAGTATACAGTTGACATATAACTCCAAATAATTGATATTTGGTGCTGTTATATACTCCCCTGCTCATTTAAAAAAAAAAATGAGTGTAATAATTACAGTTTTTTTTTTTTATTATTATAAACGTACTTTGTAATCATTATACTTGCTACTTATACATGTTGTTTTACTTATTTACAAACACATACACAGGTGTTAATGTTTTTCCATTATATACAATTTAACTCTAAATACACTCTATTAATAATGTTATAAATGAAATTATTGTGCAGTCAAATGTTTTCAGAACGGGTAGTATCTAATCGCAGCGTTTAAGAGGGTTTGTTTGTCAACAGCTGGCACGCGCGCGAAGGAATGTGCTGACATTTGTTTACAGTCGTTATCGCACCGCGTGGCGCTAATTGCTTGACCTACATTCAAACCGTCGGCCGGTAGTTATCGTGACGTAACTATTTCCTGCCCATGTGTTCGCTTCGCCCTATACGCTTGTTAGTTACCGCGTTAGAAATGCATTATTCTTTATACACAATATATCTACAATTATTATTAATAATATAAAACACAGTTAATTTATTTTAATTCTAATTATTATTTAATTAAATTATTATTTTTAAAGTGCGTCCAGTATATCGTAGCCATTTTTATGGGTGGCTCTACAATATTCCGCTATGTACTCGTCAAATTCGTATGCGTCCCCGGATATGACTTCCACGTTTTCCCAGGCTGATTGTGTGGGAACGTCGTCGTCAAGTTCCTGTTCCACCGGACATACAATTGTCGGAGTCCATTGTTGTATTGTATTAACTGCAACCCATGGTTCCGTACCTTCCGGTTGGAATACTTTATTAACTGGCGTACAAATTTCTGTAGAAAAATCACTTTTCTTAAATCTAGCATTTTTCTTATTTTTACCCATTCTATTTTTATACATTTTGGCATGATTTATGGCGCTTCCTCCCTGGAGGCGCCCGTTTCCAAGTTTTTTGGAAACTTACGATTTTTTTTCTTCTCACTAGGGTCCTTATTGCTTGGAGTATCGCTGTCTTGCTCTACTGTATCACTTCTCGCTATTTCGACCGTTTGAATTGCTCTAATCGGGGCCCCATCGTTACCCTTATATTGCCCTTTCGGTCTACCGATATTTTGTTTACCCTTGTACTCAAAGGTTTTATTTGGCGGTTTTGACGGTGTCTGGGGTGGAGTAGAACTTGTACTGGGTCTTTGATCAGGTTGCTGATGATATTGTACCCGCGTATTCTGCCCTTCGTTATTTCGGCGAAAATCAGGGTTATAACGCCACCCACCAAAATCAAAAACTGTCTCGCTTTGGGATACTAGAATGAGCAGTTCATCGACCGTGCGTATACCTTGAGTAAACACAGCTACTCTTATATTGTGATTAAAATGATAAGCTAGTTTCGTGACTATATCGATCTCTGAAAATGCTGGGGTTAAATGCTTTGCGCGCTCGACCTGCTGGATGATATAATTTTCTGCGGTAATACCCATTTTCCTTTCAAAACGCCCATACTCTAATTCACTGCGTAAAAGTCTTTGAGTATGCGAATTCCAATACCGGCTTTCAAATTTTTGTTTGAACTCCGCGTATGTGGACACTCTATCGCGTACAATGTTATACCATTTACGCGCCGAATCACGCATCGCGTTTACTACCCACTGTATTTTATCTTGATCTTCGAGTCTCGACCCTACCCTCGCCATTTTACTTTCACAGGCTAACAAAAATTCAATAGGGTTTTCGTTATTTTCCCCTGTAAAATTCACACGATTTTTCTCATCGACAGGACCTTGTACTAAAATATTAGGAGCGGATCTCCTGCGTACCTCCTGTCGTACTTTCAAAATCTCGTCGCTAAGTGTTTGTAATACACTCTCTTTATTAGAGTCTATGTTAGATCGCGTCTCTACAATGGAAGCGTCTAGTCTATTTACTTGACGTTGAGTTTCTGTCGCGTCAGCTTGAATCTTTATCTCGAGCGAGTCGACTTTTTTCGCGACGTCTGCTGTTTGTTTCTCGCACCTGCTAATGTGCTCTTTGAATCGGCCCTCCATACGCGTGACTTGTTCGAAAAACGATTTTTGCATTGTGGTCTCAAAAACCTTAAACCGTTCATTTATTTTCGTATCAACCGTATGTACTTTTTCACCGATTTCAGCGACTTTAGCGGTTAACTCTTTATTACTCTCTTTAATTTCTTTATTGCTTTCCGCGATTTCAGTGACTCTAGCGTTTAAATTTTTCGCGCTTTCCTCGATTTTCGCGGTCGTTTGTTTATTACATTGTTTAATTTCCGTATTTATGTCGGCGTTGCTATTTTCTAATGCCTCGGTTAGGCTGACTTTTTGCGCCTCGATTTTGGACGTTAACTCTGCGATATTTAGCTTAGCTTTGGCTGCACTCTGTTCAAATTTCGCGTCTATTTTCTCAAATCTCGAGTTCATGTTAGCGGTCAAATCCGCGCTCATTTGCTGCATTTGTTTAAGTATTTTATCCATATCCATTTTAAATACACATCAATTTCAAATATAGAATTTCAAATACACAATAATTTCCTGCTGTACCACCACCAATCACAAAACTCTTTGTAGGGGATTGTTCAGTTGGACGCCAGCTGTTTTAAGAGTTCAAACAGCAAAGTTCGTTTTAACCTAAAATTAAGATTAAATTGAATTTAATTAATTAATTTAATTTAATCGCGCCCCACGTTCCGGGCAAGCCATATGCAACTCTACTTATATGCGTTGTTGTTGTGTTGTGTTGTGTATGAGTACCTACCTGTTGTCCGATCTTGCGGTTTCTCCCGACTAGGGCGTGTGGATTTTGGATTTGAATTTCGCAAGTTAGTAATCTCAAATTTATGGCAACAACACACAAAATAAGTTACTTTAAAGGGGAAGAGTTTTGTGAGACTGGTAGGCTTTGTAGTACAACAATAAAACAATGCAATATGGGGTAATAAAACGTTGTTTATTACTCCAATAACACACAAGAATAAAAGGGTTATATTATCAATTATCCTTAGTCTAAACAATGAATCGATCTTGACTAATGTTTTTCAATTGGTTGATAATTGAAAAGAAGTTAAAATTATTATTTGACAAGTTAATTGCAAGTAAAAATTTAATTAATTAATTTATTTAATTTAATTAAATTGCTTTAAATAAATTGGATTCGAATGTTAATAAAAATAAAATATAAAAACTCTGAAGTTAATTGAATATTTTCCAAAAATAAATTAGGCGTGACAGTCTAGTTCACGTCATTTCATTTTCTAGTGATTTGACTCTGTTATACTGCAGTATGAGCTAATAATTAATTTGTTTAAGATTTGTATAGCGCTTTCGTATTATTTCTATTGATTCTTAACTACAGCTTACTAATGACTTAGACTGCTATACATATTATCACAATGAATTTATTCTTATTTACTAGAGTCTTTGATTTTTGTGACACCTGAATTGTTTAAATTACAATGCTTTTAATTGAAAAATCAAGAAAATTTGATGTTGAAAAATAAATAAGTTGATTTTGCTTTCCTGTTATTGAAGTGGATGGTAGAGTTGCTCCAAATATCCCTCGTAGTCCTGGTCCGATCTGCTAGAGATAGTAATCTGCTTACAGCGTCCTGGATTTGGTCGTTGAGTTCAGAATTCAGCACACTCTCCTCTCCTGCTGTTTGTTGAAGATTTTAACGTCTGCGGCTTTCTGCTGGAACTGGTTTATCTCCCTCGTCGATTCGCACGTCGCACGTCAGCGTGTGTGTGTGTGTGTGTGTTTCGTTCGAGTGGTAGCTCTGCTCGTCAGCTTGTTCACCAATGATTTAGACGGCCTCTGTATCGTATTCTTGAAGTCTGGTCTTGTAGTCTGGTGGATCTCTTGCGTGCTTATGACCACAGCTTGTAGTACACAATAAGCTTGTTTGTTGTAATGAAGAGTATCTCGCCTTGACGCAATAATTACGAGTTGTACAGTTGATCTGTATTTACTATGTTCGTAATTATGTGTGTTGACCATGTAGAGTCTTCTGATGAATCTTCACAACTATGGTTACGAGACGATCGAAGAATTACGTCTTTACTTCGCAAGTACTGGCAGAAGAGTGATGGTTCAGCCCCAAAACACCGCGCTGGTCGGGATTTCGTCAAATGATTTGATTGGCTGACACACCCTCCCTACTACACCAAATTTGAATTCCCTTGGTCCGTGAGAATGAAGTTAGTTTCCCACAGACGGAGAATTAATATTATTACTAATATTATTAATCCGGCGGAACTAAATTGTCGGTCCGGATTTCCTGTGATAGTTTTATTTTGCAATATCTGGGTTGCAAACCAAGTTGTGCTAAATCTAAAATATACAATCTGTTGGAAATTATTATCTTTATAACATATTAAAAGCTCATTAATGTAGCTCTATTTTTACAGAAGTTATTCACATTAATTAATTAACTCTTTTATTTGTTAATTATATTGCGTAAAATTTGCACACGTTATTATTAATATTTCGGCAAACATTTTGGCTAGCTTGGATTTCGCCTTAATTTATTAGTTTCCGAGATATTAATAATTAACAGTTGGGGTGTGGCTATTCATTCTACAGCGAGCTGATTACGTAACGGCCACGTGTGCGTCGTTTTACAAAGCATTATTTTCATCGCTACTACATACAAATGGAGTTTTAACGATTACAATTTATTTAAACATGATTCTAGTATACAGTTGACATATAACTCCAAATAATTGATATTTGGTGCTGTTATATACTCCCCTGCTCATTTAAAAAAAAAAATGAGTGTAATAATTACAGTTTTTTTTTTTTATTATTATAAACGTACTTTGTAATCATTATACTTGCTACTTATACATGTTGTATTACTTATTTACAAACACATACACAGGTGTTAATGTTTTTCCATTATATACAATTTAACTCTAAATACACTCTATTAATAATGTTATAAATGAAATTATTGTGCAGTCAAATGTTTTCAGAACGGGTAGTATCTAATCGCAGCGTTTAAGAGGGTTTGTTTGTCAACAGCTGGCACGCGCGCGAAGGAATGTGCTGACATTTGTTTACAGTCGTTATCGCACCGCGTGGCGCTAATTGCTTGACCTACATTCAAACCGTCGGCCGGTAGTTATCGTGACGTAACTATTTCCTGCCCATGTGTTCGCTTCGCCCTATACGCTTGTTAGTTACCGCGTTAGAAATGCATTATTCTTTATACACAATATATCTACAATTATTATTAATAATATAAAACACAGTTAATTTATTTTAATTCTAATTATTATTTAATTAAATTATTATTTTTAAAGTGCGTCCAGTATATCGTAGCCATTTTTATGGGTGGCTCTACAATATTCCGCTATGTACTCGTCAAATTCGTATGCGTCCCCGGATATGACTTCCACGTTTTCCCAGGCTGATTGTGTGGGAACGTCGTCGTCAAGTTCCTGTTCCACCGGACATACAATTGTCGGAGTCCATTGTTGTATTGTATTAACTGCAACCCATGGTTCCGTACCTTCCGGTTGGAATACTTTATTAACTGGCGTACAAATTTCTGTAGAAAAATCACTTTTCTTAAATCTAGCATTTTTCTTATTTTTACCCATTCTATTTTTATACATTTTGGCATGATTTATGGCGCTTCCTCCCTGGAGGCGCCCGTTTCCAAGTTTTTTGGAAACTTACGATTTTTTTTCTTCTCACTAGGGTCCTTATTGCTTGGAGTATCGCTGTCTTGCTCTACTGTATCACTTCTCGCTATTTCGACCGTTTGAATTGCTCTAATCGGGGCCCCATCGTTACCCTTATATTGCCCTTTCGGTCTACCGATATTTTGTTTACCCTTGTACTCAAAGGTTTTATTTGGCGGTTTTGACGGTGTCTGGGGTGGAGTAGAACTTGTACTGGGTCTTTGATCAGGTTGCTGATGATATTGTACCCGCGTATTCTGCCCTTCGTTATTTCGGCGAAAATCAGGGTTATAACGCCACCCACCAAAATCAAAAACTGTCTCGCTTTGGGATACTAGAATGAGCAGTTCATCGACCGTGCGTATACCTTGAGTAAACACAGCTACTCTTATATTGTGATTAAAATGATAAGCTAGTTTCGTGACTATATCGATCTCTGAAAATGCTGGGGTTAAATGCTTTGCGCGCTCGACCTGCTGGATGATATAATTTTCTGCGGTAATACCCATTTTCCTTTCAAAACGCCCATACTCTAATTCACTGCGTAAAAGTCTTTGAGTATGCGAATTCCAATACCGGCTTTCAAATTTTTGTTTGAACTCCGCGTATGTGGACACTCTATCGCGTACAATGTTATACCATTTACGCGCCGAATCACGCATCGCGTTTACTACCCACTGTATTTTATCTTGATCTTCGAGTCTCGACCCTACCCTCGCCATTTTACTTTCACAGGCTAACAAAAATTCAATAGGGTTTTCGTTATTTTCCCCTGTAAAATACACACGATTTTTCTCATCGACAGGACCTTGTACTAAAATATTAGGAGCGGATCTCCTGCGTACCTCCTGTCGTACTTTCAAAATCTCGTCGCTAAGTGTTTGTAATACACTCTCTTTATTAGAGTCTATGTTAGATCGCGTCTCTACAATGGAAGCGTCTAGTCTATTTACTTGACGTTGAGTTTCTGTCGCGTCAGCTTGAATCTTTATCTCGAGCGAGTCGACTTTTTTCGCGACGTCTGCTGTTTGTTTCTCGCACCTGCTAATGTGCTCTTTGAATCGGCCCTCCATACGCGTGACTTGTTCGAAAAACGATTTTTGCATTGTGGTCTCAAAAACCTTAAACCGTTCATTTATTTTCGTATCAACCGTATGTACTTTTTCACCGATTTCAGCGACTTTAGCGGTTAACTCTTTATTACTCTCTTTAATTTCTTTATTGCTTTCCGCGATTTCAGTGACTCTAGCGTTTAAATTTTTCGCGCTTTCCTCGATTTTCGCGGTCGTTTGTTTATTACATTGTTTAATTTCCGTATTTATGTCGGCGTTGCTATTTTCTAATGCCTCGGTTAGGCTGACTTTTTGCGCCTCGATTTTGGACGTTAACTCTGCGATATTTAGCTTAGCTTTGGCTGCACTCTGTTCAAATTTCGCGTCTATTTTCTCAAATCTCGAGTTCATGTTAGCGGTCAAATCCGCGCTCATTTGCTGCATTTGTTTAAGTATTTTATCCATATCCATTTTAAATACACATCAATTTCAAATATAGAATTTCAAATACACAATAATTTCCTGCTGTACCACCACCAATCACAAAACTCTTTGTAGGGGATTGTTCAGTTGGACGCCAGCTGTTTTAAGAGTTCAAACAGCAAAGTTCGTTTTAACCTAAAATTAAGATTAAATTGAATTTAATTAATTAATTTAATTTAATCGCGCCCCACGTTCCGGGCAAGCCATATGCAACTCTACTTATATGCGTTGTTGTTGTGTTGTGTTGTGTATGAGTACCTACCTGTTGTCCGATCTTGCGGTTTCTCCCGACTAGGGCGTGTGGATTTTGGATTTGAATTTCGCAAGTTAGTAATCTCAAATTTATGGCAACAACACACAAAATAAGTTACTTTAAAGGGGAAGAGTTTTGTGAGACTGGTAGGCTTTGTAGTACAACAATAAAACAATGCAATATGGGGTAATAAAACGTTGTTTATTACTCCAATAACACACAAGAATAAAAGGGTTATATTATCAATTATCCTTAGTCTAAACAATGAATCGATCTTGACTAATGTTTTTCAATTGGTTGATAATTGAAAAGAAGTTAAAATTATTATTTGACAAGTTAATTGCAAGTAAAAATTTAATTAATTAATTTATTTAATTTAATTAAATTGCTTTAAATAAATTGGATTCGAATGTTAATAAAAATAAAATATAAAAACTCTGAAGTTAATTGAATATTTTCCAAAAATAAATTAGGCGTGACAGTCTAGTTCACGTCATTTCATTTTCTAGTGATTTGACTCTGTTATACTGCAGTATGAGCTAATAATTAATTTGTTTGTTAAGATTTGTATAGCGCTTTCGTATTATTTCTATTGATTCTTAACTACAGCTTACTAATGACTTAGACTGCTATACATATTATCACAATGAATGTATTCTTATTTACTAGAGTCTTTGATTTTTGTGACACCTGAATTGTTTAAATTACAATGCTTTTAATTGAAAAATCAAGAAAATTTGATGTTGAAAAATAAATAAGTTGATTTTGCTTTCCTGTTATTGAAGTGGATGGTAGAGTTGCTCCAAATATCCCTCGTAGTCCTGGTCCGATCTGCTAGAGATAGTAATCTGCTTACAGCGTCCTGGATTTGGTCGTTGAGTTCAGAATTCAGCACACTCTCCTCTCCTGCTGTTTGTTGAAGATTTTAACGTCTGCGGCTTTCTGCTGGAACTGGTTTATCTCCCTCGTCGATTCGCACGTCGCACGTCAGCGTGTGTGTGTGTGTGTGTTTCGTTCGAGTGGTAGCTCTGCTCGTCAGCTTGTTCACCAATGATTTAGACGGCCTCTGTATCGTATTCTTGAAGTCTGGTCTTGTAGTCTGGTGGATCTCTTGCGTGCTTATGACCACAGCTTGTAGTACACAATAAGCTTGTTTGTTGTAATGAAGAGTATCTCGCCTTGACGCAATAATTACGAGTTGTACAGTTGATCTGTATTTACTATGTTCGTAATTATGTGTGTTGACCATGTAGAGTCTTCTGATGAATCTTCACAACTATGGTTACGAGACGATCGAAGAATTACGTCTTTACTTCGCAAGTACTGGCAGAAGAGTGATGGTTCAGCCCCAAAACACCGCGCTGGTCGGGATTTCGTCAAATGATTTGATTGGCTGACACACCCTCCCTACTACACCAAATTTGAATTCCCTTGGTCCGTGAGAATGAAGTTAGTTTCCCACAGACGGAGAATTAATATTATTACTAATATTATTAATCCGGCGGAACTAAATTGTCGGTCCGGATTTCCTGTGATAGTTTTATTTTGCAATATCTGGGTTGCAAACCAAGTTGTGCTAAATCTAAAATATACAATCTGTTGGAAATTATTATCTTTATAACATATTAAAAGCTCATTAATGTAGCTCTATTTTTACAGAAGTTATTCACATTAATTAATTAACTCTTTTATTTGTTAATTATATTGCGTAAAATTTGCACACGTTATTATTAATATTTCGGCAAACATTTTGGCTATCTTGGATTTCGCCTTAATTTATTAGTTTCCGAGATATTAATAATTAACAGTTGGGGTGTGGCTATTCATTCTACAGCTAGCTGATTACGTAACGGCCACGTGTGCGTCGTTTTACAAAGCATTATTTTCATCGCTACTACATACAAATGGAGTTTTAACTATTACAATTTATTTAAACATGATTCTAGTATACAGTTGACATATAACTCCAAATAATTGATATTTGGTGCTGTTATAATATATATAAATAACTAACATTATGATTTTAATGAGATCAAATAGTAAGTTAATTTATTTAGGAATAACATTAGCATTTATAATTAAAGTTCCATTATATTTCATTTTTGATTACCAAAAGCTCATGTTGAAGCACCTGTTTCTGGTTCTATGATTTTGGCTGGAATTCTTTTAAAATTAGGAACTTATGGCCTAATTCGTGTAATATATATTATACCAATAATGTTTACTAATTATGGATTTATTTGAATTTCTATTTCATTAATAGGAGGAATTATAATTAGATTATCTTGTATTATGCAAATTGATATAAAATCTGTAATTGCATAGTCTTCTGTAGCTCATATAAGTTTAGTTATTGGGGGAATTATGACAATAAATATGAGGTTTTTTTTTTTTTTTTGCGGGGGAGGAAAAATGCATTATGCACCATCAGGAGACACCCGACTGGTCTCCCGGTGTATGGGACTCGCACCCACTAAAAAACCTCCACTTTACAGGCAGGGAACCCCCTCTGGAACAACTATTCGTATGGCTTCAGGATGGCACCTCGTATTCCGCCTACTAGGCTTCTACAGCTTTAACTATATGATCGACCTGTGAGACGGTCCAGTTCAGGCTTCTTTTGCCGCAGGACCATCCTCACGAAGGTCACAACCATGTCCCAATTCTCTTTGCTGTTGAGCATGACGCCTATGATGTTATCAGGCGTCATGGGGCCAATCTCTGATTCGAGTCCTCGCCTCTCCAGCACCCACTGTTGACACTCAAAAAAAGTATGATGAGCATCATCAGAGTCTGAGTCGCCATACACGCACGATGGATCCTCCAACTTACACATCCTTCGCAGGTATGCACAGAAATAACCATGCCCTGTCAGGAATTGAGTAAGGTAATAATCTACCTCGCCGTGCGTTCTGTCCACCCATTCAGGGAGGTTCCCAATCAGCCTCGCCGTCCACCTAGCTCGACTCTCCTGCTCCCATCATAGTTGCCAGCTCCGCATGGAGTGTGCCCTGGCCACTGCTCTTGCTTCTACAAACCCCAAGTCTTCCTTGGTTGTGTAGACCCTCCTTCTCTCCTCAGCCATCAGATCTATTGGCATTACTCCAGCGACAACCAACACTGCTGGTTCCGACACCATTCTGTAGGAGCTTGCAATCCGAAGTGCTCCTCTTCGTTGTACCGCGGCCATCTGCTTGCGGTATTTTTCTTGCTTCAGTGCGTCGGCCCAGACCTCGCATCCATAGAGGAGAATCGAGTTGGTCACCGACATCAGCATTCGCCGTCTTCCTGCAGCTGGGCCTCCGACATTTGCCATTAGTCTGCTTAGCACAGCAACGACCTTAGCGACTTTTTCCGAGGAACATCGAATTTGCTCCCAGTAGGAAAGCTTAGTATCCAGGTGCACCCCTAGATACTTCACCGCTGGCTTTGATATTATCGCCTTTTCCCCCACCATGAACTGTATAATATATGAGGTATAGTGGGGTCATATTTTATAATAATTGGGCATGGTTTATGTTCTTCTGCTTTGTTTTGCTTGGCAAATATTTCCTATGAACGTTCAGGAAGACGCAGAATCTTAATCAATAAGGGAATATTGAGATTTATGCCTTCAATAACTCTTATATGATTTTTAATATCTGCTAGAAACATTTCAGGCCCCCACAACAATTAGTCTAGCAGGAGAGATTATAATTTTAAATAGATTAATGTCTTGAAATTCATCATGTATAATTTTCTTATCTTTTCTTCATTTTTATCAGCTTTACTCCCACACTCAACATGGAATGATTTTCTCAGGCTGTTTTCCTTTAATTCTGGGAACGTGCGTGAATTTTTCTTAATTATAATACATTGAATTCCTTTAAATTTAATTATTTTAAAAGTAACATTATTAATTTAAATTCAATTAGTTTAAAATAAAACATTAAATTGTGGATTTAAAAATATAAATCTATATTGGATCATTACTAAAAATAAACTTAACATATATATTTTCTTAATTTTACTAATTATAGGATTAATAATATTAATTTTATCAATAAATATAATTATTTTTGACTACACAATTATGATAGAATGAATAATTATTACAGTTAATTCATGTAATATTTATATAACATTAATTTTTGATTTTATATCAACTTTATTTCTTTCAACAGTTATGCTTATTTCAACAATAGTTATATTAAACAGAGGTGTATATATGATAAGTAATAAAAATATTAATCGATTTATTTATATTATTATAATATTTGTAATATCAATAATATTATTAATTATTAGACCTAATATGGTAAGAATTCTCATTGGATGAGATGGGCTAGGGTTAGTACCATATTGCTTAGTTATTTATTATCAAAATTTAAATTCTAGAAATGCTGGAATATTGACAGCACTGATGAATCGAATTGGAGATGTTATAATTCTTTTATTAATTGCATGAATAATAAATTTTGGGTCTTGAAACTTTATATCTTTTATTGATAAAATAATAACAAGTCCAATAATTACATTAATTATTATTGCAGGATTCACAAAAAGAGCTCAAATTCCATTTTCTTCATGACTTCCAGCAGCTATGGCTGCTCCAACTCCAGTATCGGCTCTTGTTCATTCATCGACATTAGTTACTGCGGGAGTATATTTAATCATTCGATTTAGAAAATTAGTTATATCATTTAATTTAGTTCAAACATTTTTAATGTTATCAGTATTAACAATAATTATATCAGGACTGGCCGCAAATTTTGAATTTGACTTAAAAAAAATTCACAATCAGAATGATCAATATTGCACACCACTATATAAAAATTATTCCGATTAGCGCTTTCAAGCTTCACAGCTCATCGTCAGATCAGGAATAGACAGAAAATATGTAATACCCAACCCTTCACCCCTCTGCCCCACCCTGCTCACCCACAACAAACTAAAAATTAATGACCCTTCCCCACCCCCTAAACTCTGTCTCACCATCTGTACAGTTACATATTTTTCTAGTAAATTCCTTGTGTGTGTGTGTGTGTGTGTGTGTGTGTGTGTGTGTGTGTGCGCGCGCGCGCGCGCGCGCATCCTTTTAAACTACCCTCTTCCTCTCCACACACATGGGTCAGTCACACACCCTTATTTTAAAACAACCAATTAGTACTATGAAATATAATTGGTCATTGATATACATAGGTTCACATACTAGAAAAATTATAAAATGTTTTAATAAATATGGAGTAGATATAGCTATTAAAAAATGTGAAACGGTATTTGATAAGATAAGGAATAAGAATATAGAAAAAATTCCAGTATTACAGAAAAGCGGAATTTATAAATTAAAATGTAAAGACTGCAACAAAGTGTACCTAGGGGAGACAGGACGAAAATTCACATGCAGGTTGTCTGACCACAAACGTGGAGAAGGTAACAGAACAACCAATTCGTTATATGCAAGACATTTCATAGAAGACAACCACAAGTTTGTTAATCCTTTGGAAGAATACGAAATTGTAAAAGTAGTAAATAACACAGTTGAAAGGAAGCTTAGAGAGGAGTTAGAAATATTGAAAGAAAGAGAAAAAGGGTTAGACAATTTAATTAATATTAAAATTAAATTTGATAATGAAGAAATATTTTATAACATGATTAAGAAGTAAATGAGAGAGGGCAGATAGATAAGATTAAGAATTATATTTCATAGTACTAATTGGTTGTTTTAAAATAAGGGTGTGTGACTGACCCACGTGTGTGGAGAGGAAGAGGGTAGTTTAAAAGGATGCACACACACACACACACACACACACATACACTGAAACACAAGGAATTTACTAGAAAAATATGTAACTGTACAGATGGTGAGACAGAGTTTAGGGGGTGGGGAAGGGTCATTAATTTTTAGTTTGTTGTGGGTGAGCAGGGTGGGGCAGAGGGGTGAAGGGTTGGGTATTACATATTTTCTGTCTATTCCTGATCTGTCGATGAGCTGTGAAGCTTGAAAGCGCTAATCGGAATAATTTTTATATAGTGGTGTGCAATATTGATCATTCTGATTGTGATTTCAACCACTAACACAAATTTCTTCATTAAAAAAAATTATTGCTTTATCAACTTTGAGACAATTAGGAATTATAATATCAATTTTAATATTTGGTTATCCAATATTATCTTTTTTTCATCTTATCATTCATGCTTTATTTAGGGCATTACTTTTCTTATGTGCTGGGGTACTAATTCATAGATTAAGAAATAATCAGGATATTCGTATAATGGGTTGTATAAGTTATAGCATACCAATAACTAGAACATTCATAAATATTGCTAATTTGTCATTATGTGGAGTACCTTTTATGAGAGGCTTCTATTCAAAAGATTTAATTATAGAAATAATATGTTCCAGAAACATTAACTCATTAATTTTATTACTAATATATATAGGAATTGGGCTAACATCTTTTTATTCTGCCCGACTAACATATTTTTCAATAAATATAAACTTCAGTTACTATAATTTCAGCTCATAAAATGAATCATTTAATAATATATTAAAAAGAATTATGGTTTAATCTATTTATTCAATTTTGTCAGGATCCATATTTAGATGAATTATGTATAACAATCCCACAAGAATCATCCTTCCCGCTGAAGGAAAGATAATAGCAATGGCCTTATCTTTCTTAGGATTATTAATTGGATATGAAATATCTACATTTTCATCTACAATAAAGAAATTTACAGGAGAGTTCTTAAGTTCCATATGATTTTTAAAACAACTATCAACCTTTCATACTCAATTTTTTATTTTAAGAATTCATTTATATTTCAAAAATCAATTGATTTAGGATGAGGAGAAAAAATTGGCCCCCAGGGTATGATTGAATTAATAAAATTAATTATAATATTTAATATTAGTATAAGAAAAAATAATTTCAAAATTCAGATGATAACATTTATTGCTTGATTTTTAATTATTTTATATTTAAATAGCTTAAACATTAGAGCATAATATTGAAGATATTAAGGTAATAATTTTTTTTAAATATTTATAAGACTCTGTCTCTCTTTTCAATGAAAATGAAATGTTTTATAAACTTTATAAATAAGGAAAAAATGGAGTTTAACCGCTTTAAAAGCTAGTTAGCAGCTGCTTTTATTCCTATTTCCTTTTAATTGGAAATATGATATTCAATATCTTTATTAACAATAAAGTGCCTCATTTTTGGCTTCAATTAATAAACAAAGGAATAAAAATTCTTTTTTTAGGTCGAAACTAAATGTATTTATTACTTCATTGCTTTTAAGAATGGTTGATATCAACACCTATTGATTGCAATTCAATAATTATAATTAAATACATCCCTATTAAATTCAATTTAACATATTATTTTTTCATTCATGATACAGACCCAATATTAAAAATAATAAAAATAACAATATCACTAAATAAATTTCAATTATATTAATAGTTGCTATTACAATAATTATAGGCATAATAATTACTAATTCAACATCAAAAATAAGAAAATAACTGCAATTATGAAAAAATGTCTTGAAAAAGGAATTCAAGATGATTCAAAAGGATCAAATCCACACTCAAATGGGGATGATTTTTCACGATCAATAATTGACTTAGTTGATACAAAATATAAAAAAGTTGTTAAAATAATCAAAATTAATAATATGATAATACAATAAACTATAACATTAAAAATTATTCTATTTAAAAATTAATCCTTTCAATTGGAAGTTAAATATACTTATATACTAATAGAATATTTATCTACCTCATCAGTAAATTGATACATATAGAAATAATCAGACAATATCAACAAAATGTCAATATCAGGCAGCTGCCTCAAAACCAAAATGACAAGTTCTAGAAAAATTCAATTTTAATTGCCGCAATAAACATTATAATGAACGTTCTTCCAATAATAACATGGATTCCATGGAATCCTGTTGATACAAAAAATGTCGATCCATACACTGAATCTGAAATACAAAATGGTGATTCAAAATATTCATATACTTGAAGAATAGTAAAATATACCCCTAATATTAAAGTCAATACAATACCATAAATAGATTCATTATGCTTACTCTCTATTATGGAATGATGTGCTCATGTGATTGTTACTCCAGAACACAATAAAATTATGGTATTTAACAAAGGAATTTGTATTGGATTAAAAGGTATAATTCCAGTGGGGGGTCAAATTATTCCGATTTCTATGACAGGTCTTAACCTTCTATGAAAAAATCCCCAAAAGAAAGAAATAAAAAAGAAAACCTCTGACAAAATAAATAAAATTATTCCTAATTTTAAACCTTTCACCACAATTATTGTGTGAAGCCCCATAAACATTCCCTCGCGGGGAATATCACGTCATCATTGAATTATAGTTAAAATCAAAATTAACAATCCAAAAAATAGTAAAATAAAATTTTGTATATGAAATATTATTATACTTTAATATTTATACTAAATTTACCTCAAGATGTTTTTTCTATTTGGAACATGTTTCGAGAGTTCCTGTTCTCTCATCTTCAGCCTTCGCCATCTTGTTTCTGGTGAAGTATTTGTGTGTTGGCTGCTGGATGTTATTAAGGTTGTTTGTTGGTCTTTGGTCTTTTAAAGTTGTATAATTGTGTGTGGTTGTGGTATATGTTTTTGTATTTTGTGTATTTTCGATGTTGAGTGCTTTGAATATTGTGTCATGTTTTGTATTGATTTGTATTTGTTCTGGTATTAGTTTGTTTTGTGTTTTATGTTTGTATATTTGTAAATTTTCCCAAATGTTCATTATGGTGCCTTTGTGTGGTATATGTTTTATTAGTGATACATTGGTTATGTTTGGGAATTCGTGTCCTGTGTTTATTGCATGTGTGGCTAAATTGGATTTATATATTTCTGGTTTTTTGTATGTGTTTAGGTGTTCAAAATAACGTTTTTTCAGCTGTTTTTTTGTTTGTCCTATGTAACATTTATTGCAATCTTGGCATTCAATTTTGTATATACCATTAGTTGTTGTATTATCTTTGTTGTGTGAGCTATTTTAGAATTTGTAATTTATTTTTATTAGTTTTGTATGCTATTTTTATATCTGTGTTTTTAAATAGTTTTGTCATTTTATTATTTATGTATGTGAATGTGGCCCATTTGTTGTTGTTGTTATTATTTATGTGTTGTTCATTTTGATTAATTCTTAATTGTTCAGTTTTTATTTTGTATTTGATTTTATTTTCTATTTTGATCATAGTATTTTTATTGTATCCATTTTCATAACCAATTTGGTATATTATATTTCTTTCTTTGTCAGTTTCTTGTTTGTTTAGGGGTATTTTGTACATTCTGTTAAATAACGAATAAAACGCTGCCATTTTATGTTGTGGTGGGTGGTCAGAATGGTTAGGTATAATGATGTTAGTGGAAGTTGGTTTTCTATATATTGCATATTGTATGTGTTTGTTGTATCTTGTGATGGTTATGTCTAAATAGTTGATTTTGTTATGTTTTTCTTTTTCTTCTGTGAATTGTATTTTGGGAAGTATGTTATTGATTTGTTTCAATATGTTCTCTGCATTTGTGTTTTTGTTATTTGATACATATAGTCCATCATCTACATATCTTATCCATATGCCATTTGGGTCATGTGTTTTTATGATATTTTGTATTTTGGTGTCTATGTGTTGTAGGAATATTTCTGCTATTATGCTTGATAATGGTGATCCCATTGCTAAACCTTCTTTCTGTTGATAAATTTTGCTATTAAATTCAAAGTAATTTTGTTTTAGTATTAGTTGGAGACTATTTTTTATTTCGGTTATATATTGTTTGTTTTCATTTTGTTCTTTAAGTTTGTTTATTATTATGTCAATTGTTTTTTCTACTGGGATATTGGTGTACATGTTTGTTATGTCATATGATGTGAAAAATGTATTTTCATTTATATTTATTATTTTTAGTTTGTCTATTAATTCGTATGTATTTTTTATGTTATGATGGTTTTTTGTTAGATGGTTACTTTTTAGTTTTTGTGCTATTATTTTTGCTATTTTGTATGTAGGAGCTTTTTTGAAATTGATTAATGGACGTATTGGGTTGTTTAATTTGTGTATTTTTATTAGGCTATTCATTTTAGGTGGTTCTGGATTATTGTTTATATATATGTCTATGTTTTTATTGTTGAAAATGTTTTTAGTTGTTTTTATTAGTTTTATTGTTTGTTTATGATATTTTTCTGTTGGGTTTTTATCTAGTTGTACGCATTTATTATTGTTGATGAAGTCTTCGGTTTTTTTGATGTAGTCTGCTTTATCAATGATTACTGTTGTTTACTTTATTTTTAATTTCTTTTAATAAATAGTCTCCAACTAATACTAAAACAAAATTACTTTGAATTTAATAGCAAAATTTATCAACAGAAAGAAGGTTTAGCAATGGGATCACCATTATCAAGCATAATAGCAGAAATATTCCTACAACACATAAACACCAAAATACAAAATATCATAAAAACACATGACCCAAATGGCATATGGATAAGATATGTAGATGATGGACTATATGTATCAAATAACAAAAACACAAATGCAGAGAACATATTGAAACAAATCAATAACATACATCCCAAAATACAATTCACAGAAGAAAAAGAAAAACATAACAAAATCAACTATTTAGACATAACCATCACAAGATACAACAAACACATACAATATGCAATATATAGAAAACCAACTTCCACTAACATCATTATACCTAACCATTCTGACCACCCACCACAACATAAAATGGCAGCGGTTTATTCGTTATTTAACAGAATGTACAAAATACCCCTAAACAAACAAGAAACTGACAAAGAAAGAAATATAATATACCAAATTGGTTATGAAAATGGATACAATAAAAATACTATGATCAAAATAGAAAATAAAATCAAATACAAAATAAAAACTGAACAATTAAGAATTAATCAAAATGAACAACACATAAATAATAACAACAACAAAAAATGGGTCACATTCACATACATAAATAATAAAATGACAAAACTATTTAAAAACACAGATATAAAAATAGCATACAAAACTAATAAAAATAAATTACAAATTCTAAATAGCTCACACAACAAAGATAATACAACAACTAATGGTATATACAAAATTGAATGCCAAGATTGCAATAAATGTTACATAGGACAAACAAAAAAACAGCTGAAAAAACGTTATTTTGAACACCTAAACGCATACAAAAAACCAGAAATATATAAATCCAATTTAGCCACACATGCAATAAACACAGGACACGAATTCCCAAACATAACCAATGTATCACTAATAAAACATATACCACACAAAGGCACCATAAAGAACATTTGGGAAAATTTACAAATATACAAACATAAAACACAAAACAAACTAATACCAGAACAAATACAAATCAATACAAAACATGACACAATATTCAAAGCACTCAACATCGAAAATACACAAAATACAAAAACATATACCACAACCACACACAATTATACAACTTTAAAAGACCAAAGACCAACAAACAACCTTAATAACATCCAGCAGCCAACACACAAATACTTCACCAGAAACAAGATGGCGAAGGCTGAAAATGAGAGAACAGGAACTCTCGAAACATGTTCCAAATAGAAAAAACATCTTGAGGTAAATTTAATATAAATATTAAAGTATTATATACATCAAGAAACAGACTGTAGCAGAAAGTGATTGAAATATTATTACTATGCCAGAAACAAAAGTTAGAGCTCCAATTGAACCTATTAAAGGTCATGGTCTACAATCAACTAAATGATATGGATGATTATTCATTAAGACACTTCTCTATAATATAAAGTTCTTAAAACTGTGAAAACATAAGATTGAATTATACAAACTGCTGATTCAAATAATATTAATAATATATGAATCAAAATAATTAGGTTTATATAAATTTCCAAATTAGTTGATCTATTCCCTAATAATGTTATTAATAAATGACCAGCAATTATGTTTGCTGTTAGACGAACGACCAATGATCCCGGTCGAATTAAATTTCTAATAGTTTCAATACACACCATAAAAGGTATTAAAATTGTTGGAGTTCCTATTGGAACTAAATGACAAAATATGTGGTTTGTATTGTTTAAAAATCCAAATAAAATAAAAGTTAATCACAGAGGAAAAGCTAAGCTTAAAGAAAACACTAGATGTCTTGATCTAGTGAAAATATATGGGAACAGCCCAAGAAAATTATTAAGCAGAATAAAAATAAATAAAGAACAAAATAATAATGATCTACCAAGAGATCTTGAATTTATTAATACATTTAATTCAAAACTTATTATATTTAAAATTTTATTGAAAACAAATTATATAACGACTAGGAATATATCAAAACCCTAGGGGTATAAATAGTAATAAAATTAATGAACTTAATCAATTTAATGAAAATAATCCTGTTGATGGATCAAAAGTTGAAAATAAATTTGTTATCATAATCAGCTATATGAGTTACTAAAATTGTTAGTTAAATCTGTTCTTGGAGTTTTTATAAAAGAAAAATAAATAAAAGTTATAATTAAAATAACAATTAACAAGAAAAAAAAATAGAGAACATCAATTTATTGGAGATATTTGTGGAATAGAAAAATACCATTCTTAGTTTCTTGAATCTGACAGATTAATGTTTTATAATAAACTAACTTTTCACCATTAAAAGTAGTCGTTAGTTACTATAAATTGGTTTAAGAGACCATTACTTACTTTCAGTCACTTAATGAATAATTTATTAATCAATTAATGAAGTAATTAACACCAACTCTTTCAATAACAATAGGTATAAATCTATGATGTGCTCCACAAATTTCAGAACATTGACCAAATGACATGCCAGGTGAATTAATAAATATTCTTGCTTGGTTTAATCGGCCAGGTACAGCATCTACCCTAATTCTCATGGATGGTATAGCTCATGAGTGAATAACATCAAAAGATGAAACTAATAATCGAATTTGAGTACTAAAAGATAAAATCGTTCGATTGTCTACTTCTAATAAACGAAACTCTCTAATTGATATTTCATTCTGAGATTTCATATAAGAATCAAATTCAATATTTAAAAAATCTGAATATTCATATGATCAATACCATTGATGACCAATAATTTTCAGAGTTATTAAAGGTTTATTAATCTCATCCAATAAATATAATAATCGCAAGGATGGAAATGCAATAAAGATCAAAGTTAAAACTGGAAGAAGTGTTCAAAAAAATTCAATCAATTGTCCTTCCAATAAAAGTCGATTAACAATATTATTAAATATAATAACTGTTATTATGTAAGTGACAACTGAAGTAATAATAATTAAAATAATTAATGTATGATCGTGAAAAAACATTAATTGTTCTGTTAGTGGTGATATAGCATCTTGTATATTAATGTAAGACCAATTAGAAATTCCTAACAAAAAATTATTTTATATATGTATCTTAAATTCATTGCACTTCATCTGCCATATTAGAATTGAACTAATAATGGAATCTCACTATATGAGTGCTCAGATGGGGGAAGTTTCTGCAATCATTCAATGGAAGAATTTATATTAATTGAATATAAAATCAATCGATGTGAAATAAATCTTTCCCAAATAATAAACAATAAAAACAAAATTCCAATAAATGAAATTCTTCTTCCAATAGAAGATAGAATGTTTCATGATATAAATGCATCTGGATAATCTGAATAATGACGAGGTATGCCTCTTAATCCTAAAAAATGCTGAGGAAAAAAAGTTAAATTTACCCCAATAAATATAATCAAAAAATGAATTTTTAACCAATTAGAATTTAAAGATAGTCCAGTAAATAAAGGATATCAATGAACAAATCTTCCCAAAATTGCAAACACTGCACCTATTGATAACACATAATGAAAATGAGCTACAACATAATATGTATCATGTAATACAATATCAATTGATGAATTGGCTAGAATCACTCCAGTCAACCCACCGATAGTAAAAAGAAAAAAACCCTACTGCTCATAAAATTGAAGGACTAATCTTAATCTTCGTTCCTCTTAAGGTTGCTAATCATCTAAAAACCTTAATTCCAGTGGGGACAGCAATAATTATTGTGGCAGAAGTAAAATAAGCCCGTGTATCAACATCTATATACCAACTGTAAACATATGATGTGCTCAAACAACAAATCCTAAAATACCAATTGATATTATAGCGTAAATTATTCCTAATGACCCAAACGATTCAATTTTTCATCTCTCTTGAGTAATAATATGAGAAATTAATCCAAACCCAGGTAAAATTAAAATATACACTTCAGGGTGTCCAAAAAATCAAAATAAATGCTGATATAAAATTGGATCTCCTCCACCTGAAGGGTCAAAAAAAGAAGTGTTTAAGTTTCGATCAGTTAATAATATTGTGATTGCACCAGCTAAAACTGGTAATGAAAGTAATAATAAGAAAGCAGTAATTAATACCGCCCATACAAATAAGGGTAGCCGATCCATGTATATTCCCGTTGAGCATATATTAAAAATTGTTCTAATAAAATTAACTGCACCCAAGATTGAACTAGCTCCAGCCAAATGTAGAGAAAAAATAGTTAAATCAACACAAGATCCTGAATGTGCGACACCTCTTGACAATGGAGGATAAACTGTCCAACCAGTACCTGCCCCTCTATCAACTATTCTACCAATCAACAATAATGTTAATGAAGGTGGTAATAATCAGAAACTTATATTATTTATTCGAGGAAAAGCTATATCAGGAGCGCCAATTATTAAAGGAACTAGTCAATTCCCAAATCCCCCAATCATAATTGGTATTACTATAAAAAAAATTATAACGAAAGCATGTAACAATCACATTATAAATTTGATCATCTCCAATAAAAGATCCAGGAATACCTAATTCAACACGAATAAGAACTCTTAAAGTTGTATCCACCATCCCTGATCAAATCCCAAAAATGAAATATAACGTTCCAATGTCTTTATGATTAGTTGAGAAAAATCACTTATTCATAACTAAACATTGATTTATTCCCAATTGAGATGACTGAATTAGGTGATAAACTGTAAATTTATTTATGGATATTTTTCCTCTCAATAATCTTTTATTCTTTTCCTAGTCTTATATTTAATAATAATATTAAATTGCAAATTTAAAGGTGATAAAAATAAATCTAAGGCTTACAAAAAATTATATTTTTAACTTTGAAGGATAATAGTTTTATTAACTTAAAACCTTATTAATTCATAATATTAAATAAGGTTACAGCTATAAATCCAATCAATAAAGAATTCATTATAAATAATGTATTATTTAACCTAAAAGTTATATAACTTTTAAGTATATAACCCCTCTAAAAATTCAACTTAAATTGTAAATTGATGAATATGCTAAAATTTTTCAAATTGATGAATAACATAACCCACCTAATGACCCTCAAAAACATGATAAAATAATAAATAAGATCAATCTTATATCTAAATAACTCAATAAAATAATGGGAATAATCCTTTGAACGGTTATAATTATAAAAGATACTATTCAGGATAAACCATCAATTACTGAAACATATCAATAATGAAATGGAGGAGATCCAGTTTTAATTATTAAACTAATTATAATAAAATATTTTACCTGAAATAATATTCTCAAAATAACAACAGATAAAAATAATAATCTTGAACCCATTCTTTGAATAATAAAATATTTAATTATTGACTCAGACGAGTAAACTCTCATTTTATTCATTATAAAAGGCAAAAATGATACCATATTTACTTCGATTCCCATTCAACAACCCAGCCAATTGTTTGAGCAAATCGACAACATAATACCAAAAAACAAGAATGCCACAAATATTATATAAGAGGAATTATTTTTAATTAAAAAGAGGATAACTTTCCATAAATGAGGTGTGAACCCATTAGCTTAATATTAGCTTATCTTTTATATTATGTTGTAGTTTATGAAGAACATTAATTTTTGATATTAAAAGACAGTTTGATTCTTCAACATAATAAGAGTAAAATATTACATAATTTATTCTATCAAAATAATCCTTTTTATTCAGGCACCTTATTATATATTTTTATTTTTTTTATTTTTATTTTCATTTTATGTAAAATTTATAACATCTGGGATGTCTTAAGCTATATCAATAGATCCACAATCAAAACATGAATTTGCACGCTATAAACTCTTTTTCTCGTCCTTTTATATATTCATATTTATTAATTAAAATAAGTTTACGGAATTGAAAAATAGCCAACAATTAAAACCTTAGTGAAAATCCAATAATTGTATAAATTATTGTACAACCACATTCCGCGAATCCTCAAAATATAAAATATATAATTATAGTACAATTATAGTTAAAATTAAAAATATTAATATTAATATTATTATATTCATATATTATATATATATATATTTCAATCACTTTCTGCTACAGTCCGTTTCTTGATGTATATAATACTATAATATTTATGACTAAATTTACCTCAAGATATACTTTTTTCCTTTAGGAACATGTTTCGGGAGATCTTGTTCTCCCATCTTCAGCCTTCGCCATCTTGTTTCTGGTGAAGTATTTGTGTGTTGGCTTCTGGATGTTATTGAGGTAGTTTGTTGGTCTTTGGTCCTTTAAAGTTGCATTATTGTGTGTGGTTGTGGTATCTGTTTTTGTATTTTGTGTATTTTCGATGTTGAGTGCTTTGAATATTGTGTCATGTTTTGTGTTGATTTGTATTTGTTCTGGTATTAATTTGTTTTGTGTTTTATGTTTGTAAATCTGTAAATTTTCCCAAATGTTCATTATGGTGCCTTTGTGTGGTATATGTTTTATTAGTGTTACATTGGTTATGTCTGGGAATTCATGTCCTGTGTTTATTGCATGTGTGGCTAAATTGGATTTATATATATTTGGTTTTTTGTATGCATTTAGGTGTTCAAAATAACGTTTTTTCAGCTGTTTTTTTGTTTGTCCTATATAACATTTATTGCAATCTTGGCATTCAATTTTGTATATACCGTTGGTTGTTGTATTATCTTTGTTGTGTGAGCTATTTAGATTTTGTAATTTATTTTTATTAGTTTTGTATGCTATTTTTATATCTGTGTTTTTAAATAGTTTTGTTAGTTTTGTCATTTTATTATTTATATATGTGAATGTGGCCCATTTTTTGTTGTTGTTATTATTTATGTATTGTTCAGTTTGATTAATTCTTAATTGTTCAGTTTTTATTTTATATTTGATTTTATTTTATTAAAAACTGAACAATTAAGAATTAATCAAACTGAACAACACATAAATAATAACAACAACAAAAAATGGGCCACATTCACATATATAAATAATAAAATGACAAAACTAACAAAACTATTTAAAAACACAGATATAAAAATAGCATACAAAACTAATAAAAATAAATTACAAAATCTAAATAGCTCACACAACAAAGATAATACAACAACCAACGGTATATACAAAATTGAATGCCAAGATTGCAATAAATGTTATATAGAACAAACAAAAAAAAGCTGAAAAAACGTTATTTTGAACACCTAAATGCATACAAAAAACCAAATATATATAAATCCAATTTAGCCACACATGCAATAAACACAGGACATGAATTCCCAGACATAACCAATGTAACACTAATAAAACATATACCACACAAAGGCACCATAATGAACATTTGGGAAAATTTACAGATTTACAAACATAAAACACAAAACAAATTAATACCAGAACAAATACAAATCAACACAAAACATGACACAATATTCAAAGCACTCAACATCGAAAATACACAAAATACAAAAACAGATACCACAACCACACACAATAATGCAACTTTAAAGGACCAAAGACCAACAAACTACCTCAATAACATCCAGAAGCCAACACACAAATACTTCACCAGAAACAAGATGGCGAAGGCTGAAGATGGGAGAACAAGATCTCCCGAAACATGTTCCTAAAGGAAAAAAGTATATCTTGAGGTAAATTTAGTCATAAATATTATAGTAATATATATATATATAATAGTATGTTTTTCTTTTTTTTTATAGTTATAAAAAAAAGAAAAACATACTATTATTATTATAAATATTTATATATAAATATATATTAATATATTATTTATATATATATATATAATTACCTTCGTCTGTCGAGGTGACAACTGATATGGTTTACTTAAAACAGGGGTATCATTAGTCAGCTCAATGTTATGAGTAACTGATGTGACTAATCCGGGTTCAGGAGTGAATATTTCTTTATACTCCTCAATTACCATTCTAAGTTGCTGAATCTGTTCGGATGTTAAATTAGTCCCTATTGCATCCTTAACCCAATCTTTATTAGAAACACGTTCTACAGGACTAATAATTTCTTCATCGAATTCAGTATTTTCAGGGTTTTGTATGATGGCAGCGACCAGTTTTTGTCTTTTGAAAAAAGGCTTTAACATATTGACATGATATACCTTGTTTTGATTTTCCTTCTCGGGTCTATGTATAATATAATTCGTATCTGATATTTTCTTCACAATCTCAGCTGGTCCCGACCACTGAACTGCTAACTTATGTGCCCGAGAAGGTATTAAAACAAGTACTTTATCTCCTTTTTCGAGTTTATGGATTTTAGCCTTTTTGTCATAATATGTCTTGCAACGGTGTAATTCTGCCTCAAGATTCTGAAGGGCTAGTTCCTTAGTCTTCTGCAATTTGTTAATTAACTTGCCTACATATTCCACTACAGATGAACTTTCTGCAATCTTTCCATTCCAGTTTTCATAGATTAGTGTCAAATGGTCTCTTAAATTCCGCCCATATACCAGTTCTGCTGGTGAGTATCCAGTTCCTTCATGCACTGCTGTTCGAATAGCAAACATCGCAGCCGGTAAACATTCATCCCTTCTTCACACTGTTCTTCACACATCGATCTCAATAATTTTTGTAAAGTTCTGTGAAGTCGTTCAACCAGATTTGTTTGAGGATGACTAACAGAGCTGTGGATCACTGAAATTCCCAATCGTTCCAGAAATTCGCTAGTAAGTTGACTAGTGAACGAGGTTCCTAAATCGCTTTGAATTTCTTTTGGAAATCCTGTTCTACTAAATATTTCTGTTAAGGCACGTATTATAGTCGATGACTTTATGTCTGGCAATGCAATGGCTTCTGGATATCTAGAAGCCATGCAAATGGCCGTGAGAATATATTTATTCCCTCTAAAAGTTTCAATCATAGGCCCACAAGTGTCAATGTTGATTCGAAAAAATATTTCTTCAATTTGTGGTACCAAGACTAGTAGAGCTTTCTTTTGCTCTCCCCCTTTTCCTGCTAGCTGGCAAGGGAGACACATCTGAACAAACTCCGATATATCTTTTGCCCATCCTGGCCAATAGAAGTACTTACTAAGTCATTTTCGGGTTTTGGTAACTCCCAAATGTGCGGAGGCTGTATCGTGACATGCCATCATCAACTGCTCACGAAATATTTGAGGCACAACAATTTTTTTACTATAGTTATCCTCATATTTATTCGTTTTATAATACAATATTCCATTTTCTAAGTCATAATTTGTTTCTTCGGGTCTAGATTGTACTTCTTGGATCATCTCTAACAATTCGGAATCAGAATTTTGAGCAGCCATGAATTGTTCATGTGTCGTATTCAGTAGGGACAACATTTCGCCCTGTTGATGAATGTCATTTTCTTCAAGGAGTCTATCTTCCTCTTTTGTTTCAGTCTCAACGGTTGATAGCTGATCATTTTGAATTTTTTCTTGTTCTGCCTGCTCTTTTACTTCTATTTCTCGCCTAACTAACATAGACTTTATGTTTACAGCATTCACAAATTCTAACAAATGTGCATTTGTGTTTTGTAAACTCTGTGCCGTTTCATTCCCCATCAAATAAATTCCTTCATAAGCTGGACTAGCTGTGACTGCAGCCTGAGCAAGTATTACCTTTTCAGGAATTTCCAAAGTGACGTCTACTATTTGGCAACAGAAGGGTTCTGGAAATAATGGGGTGTTAAGCCATCTATGTTCGCCCGTGTAATGTTCAATGGATACATAATTTTGATGCACCACATCAATATCAGCACCTGTGTCCCGATGTATTTGCACTTGTCTACCATTAACTTTCCCTTGACACTTGAATGGCATTACTTGCTTTTCTAAATCAGATTGAGAAATGCCTCCAACTTTCAAATCCTCTTTAGTCTCTTTCATAAAACTAGAGACCTCTTCAACTATTCCTGCTACATTTGAGGGTTCATTACTAGATAAACTTTTAGGACATCTATTCCTCAAATGATCCAATGAATTACATAAATAACATCGCATCTCTTTACGTTTTTCAAATTCAGGTTTAAATTCACTTATCTTTGAATCTTCCTTTTTTTAAATTCCTTGTCTGGAACATTAGATTTAGGTTGCACCTTCAGAACATTTTTCGGATTCGACTCTATCTTAATATAATCCAAACTTGTTTTTTTGTTAAGACAAGTCCTCAAATCGTCATTTTTCTCTAGTTGTCTCTGTAACTCCAAAGGTGTACTTAAATTTAACCAATCTTGACTCAGCTGTTCTTTTATTTGGGTAGGAACCTGATATTTTAACTGATTTAAAATCATTACATTTTTCAAGCTTTTGACATCAACTGCCTTCATTCCTTCAGTCCATCCTTCAAAATATATGGTCAATTGATATACAAAATCTGCCCAAGTCTGGTTCGGTAAGCGTCTAATATTAAAGAATTTTTGTCTGAGTTTTTCAGGGTTTAACTGATATTTTCTCATAAATAATTCTTTTACATAATCATAATTTTCTGCTAGCTCTATTGGTTCTCGATGAATGAGTTCTTTGATTACCATTGGTACGACACTAGTTAAAACAATAACCCAGTCTTCAAGAGGTATTTTCGAATGTACCATAGCACATTCAAATCTTCGAAGGAAAATTGACACATCTTCCTCTTTTTCATCAAATATACCTACAACATCTTTTATATTATACAATTTTGGTTCTACAATTTTTCTAACTTCAACTTCAGTATTAGAAGTCTGTTGAATCCTCTATTTCTCTAACTCAAACTCTCTTTCTAATCGTTTTTCTTCTTTCACAGCTTCAGCTGCTACTGTTTCACGTCTAACAATTTCTGTTTCTGTTTTCTGTAACAGATATTTGATTAATTCTTCATCGTAATCTTCATACGATTGAATTAGACGAGTATAATCCTTCTTACTCATTCCTTCACGAATTTCAAAATCTATATCGATCACAACTTCGTGCAAAACAACTTTTGGGTACCGTTGAATAAATGCCATTTTAATGAGATATTTTACTAAAAAGACAGTATACCACACGAACATACAGACAACTTCAACAGCAAGAAACAAAACAAAAAAGATCTGCCGGACTCACCCAAACACCTTGATGATCCGCCTTCAGGAGCTTCTTGTACATAAGTTGCCTTCAACTCGAACTGCGAGGACTGTCTCGTCTCGGCCTGGATTCTTCCTTCTTAGTTCCAAAAAAATCCTCCTCCGACTTCCAGTTCACCGTTCCTTCAGGACTTCTTTTTTTTTTTAGCAACCGTTGTTATTTTCATATTTTCTGCACAAATTTTAAGATTATAATCTACACCACTGAGCACCAATTTTAATAATTGTAGCGTTTCATTAATTTCTCTTCGGAGGTCTAATTATTATTTATTCTTAGTTGAACATTTTTTTAATATTATAATATAATCAATATCTTCTCAGTTTTTGTTTTACCAATTTTTATTTCCATCAATTTCACTTTAGATATCAAAAGAACAATTTTTATTTCATCTTTTCTTCTACAGATCCAAAAATTAACCATTCATCATCTACACTCCTTGGCAACACCACCATTTTTTCCATTACATCACTCATACAAAATTCTGTTTTCATACATTCAGTTATACATATATAATTATTTATATTTAGCATTTTACATCAATTATCATTATTACAAAACAATATAATAATTATTAACAAACAATATCATTATTATTAACAAAAATATAAGAACAGAACCAATAATAACTATACAATTGTGATTCGGTACTGGGAATCGAACTTGGGTCCCCCGGTATCATTACAATGGAAGCCGGTACATCATGGTTGTATGTGACTACTTTACTAGGTGGGTGGAAGCCTACGCAATTCCAAATCAGGAGGTTACCACTGTGGCAAAGGAGTTAGTTCACAACTTCTGTTGCTGTTATGGAGCCCCTATGGAAATCCTCACGGATCAAGGGAGAAATTTCGAATCAGGAGTGTTTAAAGAATTATGCCGTCTACTCGGAATTCAAAAGACCAGGACATCGCCTTTGCATCCTCAGTTAGACGGGCTGGTTGAGCAACATCTTTCGAAGGTTGTTGACGAGAACCAAACAGACCGGGACCAACGTATACCACTATTCCTCATGGCGTATAGATATCATCAGTACATGACACAACTGGCATGACTCCAGCAAAATTGGTGTTTGGGCGGGAGATTTGTCTTCCTGGGGACTTGATGTTCGGATCACCTGAGACTCATTCCCAAGAGCCACAGAACTATTCCTCGCAATTAGAAAACCAACTGCGAGAAATGAATCGCTTGATAAGAGGACGGCTGAAGATAGCCAGTGATAAAATGAAATTTTAAATAGGTTAGATACCTGATAATCCTTCATGCAACTTACTTGGTCGCTATGCACAACGCGTTTCGGGATCAAGGTCCCATCTTCAGGTGCTCACTCCCGAAACGCGTCGTGCATAGCGACCAAGTAAGTTGCATGAAGGATTATCAGGTATCTAACCTATTTAAAATTAACCATTGCAACTTGGTGACCATACACACAATGAAATAAAATGAAAACTCGGTATGACATTCACAGCAATAGTGTGGGTTTCCAAGAAGGAGATCAGGTCTGGTTGTTCAACCCAAAACGCTGTTGTGGTCGCTCACCTAAGTTGCAAACTAACTGGGAAGGACTCTATACTGTGAAAAAAAGAATCAACGATGTTGTTTATCGGATTCAACAGGAAGGACAGCGAAAGTTCAAGGTCGTCCACCTAGATCGCTTAGCTAAGGATTACTTCAGAAACGGTTTGCCAGTTCGGGACGAAGAGGTTTAAGGAGGGGGCAGTGTTATGACATCACAGAACAATCTACTTGCTTATCGAATGTTCCAGAGGGATCTGGAATGTAACGCGTGTGGTGTACTTGCTTGTCGACGCATTTGCTAGACGGTGCGAGAATTCCTGCGGCTGCTCTCACTGTGTCAAGGCCGCAATCAATTACATCATAGTTTAGAGGTAATACGTAGTATATGGAATCGTCTAGATTTTCAGAGGGATATAAATACAATTACTCAGGGACGCTCAGTTCAGTTTATTGTCGGGCAATTACAAGTGATTATCGGGCGATATTACTGTGTGCGTTCAAGTGGTTATTAGTGAAGTGTTTAATAATCGGGCGGGATAATTGTAATACAATTGTGTTTAATATTAGTGGACATTTTATTGCGTGTGAACAATTTTTATTTGATTTGTTGTAAGAGACTGTGTTGTTAATTACGAACTGTTTAACTTTGAAAATTAAAGCTGGTAATTAGTGACTAAATTGGTGTCTTGTATTTTGTTTCCACTGTAACGACGATCAAGTAGGCCATCGTAACAATATTATTTACTTCTGGAAGAATCTAATCAGCTACATCCGGATGTGGTTGAAAAGTGTTACCTAAATGTAGAGCAAATGTTTCAGCCTCTTCAATATCTTTCCTTCTTCCTTCAGCCTGTCATCATCTTTTCAAATGAGTGGATTATGATTTTTTTTGGCTGCTTTAAATTATTGGTAACTTGCCAGAAAGAATACACCATGTCCTTACCATCTATCAGTTTTCTTAAAAAAAATTGTATAAGTGTTTAGTTTTTAACTGAACACGTATCTCATCTTTAAGCTGCTGATTCAACTGATTAAGTGTTCTTTTGTCTGCAGGTGCACTAGTCTGGTACCACTTTTTACATGCTATCATTTTCTTTGACATGACGTCTCTTATTTCCTTAGGGTAATTTAACCCTGGTGTTTCTTTTTAATGCAAGAGTGTTATGCCATACAGCTTGTTGAATGTACTGTACTAATTGTTCTGTGTGCATATCAAGTTGTACAGTAGTTCTCAGTGAAACATTTAAATCAGTTCATTGTTCAAGTTTTTCTAAACTCTAAATCAATTACAATTTGCCCAGTCAGTGATGGTGGAAATGATTTCTGAATTACAGTTATAATTAGTATGTTAGTATAAGTTATATGCTTAGGACATATTATAGTTCAATGATCACATGACAAATCATAGCATCCTTCAATACCAATATAATTGTCTGCTATTCCCTTCAAAACAACAAAATCTATCAGATCAGGAATTTTATTTAAATCCATGTACCAATAAGTTCGTTTTTCAGTAGACTGGCACTCACATTTTGCTAGTTTAATCATTTCATACAAATGCTTACCTTTGGTCTAATAAGCCCCTACTGAGTATGTTTTGAAGTTTCTTCCAATTATAAAATGGTTTCCTAAAGACTGAAAGAGCCTGAGGTAATCACCTGTTTCCACCATACACCTTGGTGGGCAGTATATTGCTGGCACTGCAAATGTCCTAATTTTAACCAAAATTTTTCCAGTTGTTGCTTGAAATTCACATGTTTCATATTTAGGTTCTTCAGAATGCTTTAAATTTTCCTTAATTATCACAGCTAATCCATCATGTGGTGTGTAGGCAGGGTGAATTGTATGGTATATTTATGTCCATTTATTGAAAAACGTTTCTCTAGTAAAATGACTTTCAAAGATCAGACAAGTGTCCAATTTTTGATCCCATAAAATGCTTCTAATTCATTAACATGCTGAAGTAACCCATAGGCATTCCAAGCTCCAATTATAATAGATGAAGACATTTTATTTCTTTCTGTCGGCAGTAGCCTCACTCCTGTTTTCTAGTTTTGTAATCCTACCCAGAACATTTTTGTTAATTTCTTCTTGCTTAGTAATAAGCAATATTTTTCTAATATTGTTAGTAACATCGGACTAGTTTCATCCAGTTGACCTTCCTTTTTTGCTTTTTGCTGTTGTACACTCTTAGCTGTTTTAGCATACGAATCCCCACTTGTATTTTGCTGAAAAGGTAACTCATTAGATAATGCAGGGAAGTTCAGCTGTGTTTTCTCTAACTTAGCAAGCTGCTGTGCAATGGTGGATGTTTGGCTATTTTTTTGTTTATCATGTAGAATTTTCTCACGTTTTCTAGAGTTCTTTAGCAATGATACTGCCTCAATAATTTGTTGGGTGTGATTCACCACAGTTTGTACATTTAGCTTTGTCGAGTTTCTTAATTGTACAAACAGCAGTAAGATGCTTGTCTGCACATTCAACATGCCGTGGGCGTGCTCTCATATTACAGTAAGATTATGTAAGTCCATATGCTTGACATTTTGTGCATTGACGAATAAGGGCTGTTCTTTTATGCAGTGGTTCTATCTTTAACTTTTAATCCGAAAATAATATCAGTTTCATAAATTTTTTTATATTTTTTATATCTGTTTATCCTCATAATTTAAGTATTCATTCTTATTTTCTTAGAATACGGTACATTATGAGGCAGCAATATTAATCCCTGTCTGGTACATTTATTTAATATATTCATTCATTTATTTATGGTACATTTATTTATTCATTGCTGTGACCTTGTGTTCTCCTATAAGCCTTGTGTTAAGATTCTATATTAACTACATTAACAAGTGGTAGTAATGGAACTCTCTTTTTAACCCACTTACTTACAGATTTTTCTGTGGTTACTACATGTAACTGAGAAAACGTTTCCCATGTAGTAGATGCTTTGCATTCTTGCTCTTCTTAGTTTATTTAATGATCCATTCTGTCTCTTTTGCAAGTTCCCCAATATCTGTAAAACATTGTATCCTGTTTCTTTCTTGTTACTAGTTTCTGCAAGTATGTTTTCAAGGATCACAATTTTTGAGTAAGCTGGCATACACTAATTTGTAGAGTGTTGATAGTAGTAAGCACTTGTTACCATGCCAGAGTTTTATTTTAGTATCAGTTTTTAATTGACTTTCTTTCATAAAAGTCTGATTTTCCTGAATCTATGATTCAGTTTGATTCTGGGATAAATTCTGGCTTTATATGTTTGTGTGCTTGTAAAAAAGAGAGAACTGAGAAACGAGAAATAATCCCCTAGTCCTCAGAAACCTGATGGCATCAGGGAACAAAACCTGATTTGAAAGAAAACAAAAGGTAACCAAGGGAGGCTGATAGCACAAAAAACAGACACCTCATATAGTTAGTAGAAAGAATCCCAAAATAAACATAAAAGCTGCTAGATTTGGTTTGTCCCAGCAAAAGCAGGTACCACCCAACCCATAAAGAGTTGAAGTGACATTCTGCTATCCACCACCAACAAAGGTGACCAATGGGAGTCAGCCAATCCCACTCAAACAAATTGATAACCATCTACTGTGAGTTAGTGTAACTGAAAAAAGTTACTTCACACAGGTCTGTATGCCGTAAATTTAATAAAATTTTATACTTTTAGAATAACACCAACCCGTAAAAACAACATGCTGTAACTATTAAGTGTGCCTAGCAACAAACTTTCATTTGTCTTATTCTGCTATAAGAATTAATCTTTGAGCTATATCCACTGGAGTGGGGATGTGCACATACTATATATCAAGTTAGTGGAAAAGTGACTAAGAAAGATTTTAAAGAACAATGTGTGTGTACTTGTTGTTGTTGTTTGATTAGGCATATGGATAGGCCTTCGATCTAAACAACAATTTCAAGAGTTTTGAAGAGGGCAGAACATTGGTCAGTAAAGATCCTAAGCAATGTCTATGACCGTGTCAAAAGCACTCGTGTAGTGATTCATGCAAATCATTGACTGCTGAGACTTGAGGAAGTGGGTATCAGTATAAGATCTTACCATTAAATTTTGACTGCAAAACATCAGTGCATCAGACACACACAAATGACAGAATTTATAAAGCACACTTGGCCTTTATGCTTTTTATAAAATATAGATACTTCAATCTAAGAACCAGATTTCTTCATTTTCCCATGTACCTTAACTTAATTCTCTTATAGCGATTACGATTTAACTTTGACATCCCAGTTCACAGTTTTTGGGCACATTTTCTTTCTTTCATGTTGTATCCATTTAAAATAATTTTTGGTTAATCTTTCTACCTACATTTCCTTCTCATGAAACCATAATGTTATAGCTTTTCTTCTCATTATTAGTGTATTTTGACCTCCAATTTTATCTAATATATGTTTTAATATTGTCTATAAAAGTGTCATCACAAATATTTTTTTATATAGTTGGTTTCCATAGTACAGTGGAACTTGGTTATAACGTCATTGAAGGGACCAAAAAAATAATGACGTTATGTCCGAGTGACGTTATAAAAGAGTCGTTATAAAAGACCCTTTTTAATCACTAGTAAGGAAGGAGAAATAAAACAAAAGATCTTTGCATTATTAACATTATTCGTGATATTTATTCTAAAGTTTACAAACTGCATTTCATTTATACAAACAGCATGAAGAATATTTTAAAAGATCAAAAAGAAAGTACATGTAACTTACATTTAGGCTTACTGTCGAAAGTAATCGGTAATTTTCTTTTGAACGCTCCTTTCTGAAAAATAAATTCTTTCTGTTGTGCTGTGGAGATGCTGCGCTGCATTGAACGTGTCATCAGACGTCTCTCTAAAGCAGTAAAATCGTGAAAGAGTTTAGGCTGCTCTCATTGCTTCCTGTACTGTCGGACAAACGATGTCGGCATCCTCCTCTTGCTCAGCATCTTCTGCCTCTATGTTTTTTACTTCCGCGATAATTTCTGCGTCACTCAACACTTGGAATGTTTCTACTTGGTCATCCACTGATGCATAGGAATCAAGTTCATTTCCAAATTCATTTACGTCGAATTTCTTAATCCACTCCGTGAGCGGCAAGTCGTCGTCTTCGTCATCATCGGGTAAATTTTCATGTACGAGTTGTGCTTTACTAAAGCATTTTGCTATCGTCTTCTGTGTTACACTCTTCCAAGAGTCGTCTAGGAATTGTATTGCATCTAAGAGTGAAATTGTGGCAGGTTGCGCCATGTCCATACAGAAAATAATTTTTTTTAAAGTTGCTTGCGGTAGTGACACTTTAGGCTTCTAATGACGCCTTGGTCCATAGGTTGCAGGACACTCGTACAGTTGGCCGGTAAGAAGACCAGATTAATGTTTGTCAAATTTAACTTTGGATGGGCTGCACAGTTGTCAACTAGGAGTAGAATTTTTCTGTTTTTCGGTGACAGTTCTTTATCCCACTTTCTTAGTTCATCTTCAAAAATACTAGAAGTCATCCATGCTTTTTTGTTGGCAGTGTAACTTACAGGAAGTTTTTTGATGTTTTTAAAACATCTAGAATGCAAACTTTTCCCGATAACTAAAAGTTTCCTTTTTTCGGTTCGCGTCATGTTCGCACAAACAAAAACTGTAACTCTTTGTTTAGAGAGCTTCCCACCAACGCACTTTTCATTTTTAAATTTGAAAGTCTTATCTGGAGTTAATTTATAAAAAATTCCGGCTTCATCTCCATTAAAGATGTCTTCATCTTTATATGATCGTCTAATTTCTGGCCAAGTGTTACGCACCCAATCGCCTGTAAAGTTCAGATCTACGCATTTTGCCTCACCACAAATTTTTGCAAAGGAAATCGAGTGTCGGGCCTTAAATCGATCTAGCCATCCGTTGGAGCACGTAAAATCAATACCAAACAATTTTCCGAATTCTGTAGCTTTCTCTTTCAGAATTGGTCCACTCACAGGAATATCTGAACATCGACACTGTTTGAACCATTTCAATAATGCTGCATCCACATCACCATGTTCGCATTTCCTAATTTTTTAATTTTTCTCCATCTGGCGCTGACGCCGGCGGTCCTGTTACAGTGCTTATCGCTTGCATACAATGTATGTCTGTAGCCATGGGCGTAGCTTGCGCACATATATACGTTTATATGAAATTTAGAGTAAAATATCTGAGAAATTTTTGACGCTATAACAGAGTAGTACAATATTTAATGACGTTAAAACCGGGAATTTTTATAATGTTAAAGATATCAGTTTGACCGGACTTATGACAAAATAACGCTACACCCGAGTTGACGTAACAGCCGAGGCCGTAATAACCAAGTTCCACTGTATATACTGTAGTCTTGTTTTCTAAGGTTAATATCTACTGTCAAACTTTACAGCCACAAGCAGCTGTACTTTATATTAATGATTTAAACACTTTATTCTATTCCTTATGGTCTTATTCAATTACACCAAGTTTAGTCTATTTATTGTCACTTTCCTCTGTTTCATTGACATCTTTAGCATATCTGCTATCGCTATTCAGCGCTATTTATTTATGTATTTATTCCCAGATCTCAAAGTTTAAAATCTTCAAGCTTTCTTATCATATTGAATGTGCCATTCATCTTCTCAACAAGAACAACTTGGTTATCTGTATGTAAAAGAGCATTTATTTTTATACACAATTAAATAAATCACAGTTCAATAAATTTTGAACAAAATTGAAGGTAAATCACATTCAATGTTAGTAATTTTCAGTGGCGAAGCTAGTAGTTAATGAATGGGTAGGCAAAAGTCTTACCTTAAATTTTTTTGTAGAGTAGTTCAACACGGCGAGTTTTCTTGCTTGCAAAATTGTCAACTACACGGTCTTTGAACAACTGGTCACTCATCAATTCCTTCACAAATTTTTTTTCAATAGCAATGGTGCTAAGAGAGTTAAGTCTTTCACTAGTCATCGTATTGTGCAAGTAGTTTTTTATTCTTTTCAAAGTACTCATACTCCTTTCTGAAGAAGCCATGGTAACAGGAAACGTTAAAATCAAACGAATTAATTTTGAAACTTCCACGTACACTGGTTCTAAGTCATTAAGAATTATAAAATGTAAAAATCTTTGAGGGAACAAATGTTTTCCAGTATCTGAGTAAATGTTTTTTAATTCATTTTCCAGTCTTTCACTATTGAAAAAAGGGTATTTATTTATACGGCTGTTCAGTTTAGAAGAGGGAAAACTCTCTTTGTAAGAAATGAAGTGATTTGGATCCAACAACTCAACAAACTGGATACTTTCGAAATCACTGAACCTCCAGCTGCATAATCAAGAACTTCATAAGTTAACGTTTTCAGCAGGTTCGTGTTACTGTCATCTGTATTTACCTCGCTGCTTATTTGGTGACATTTTTCAATACAAGACGACACAGTGTTTTCTGATCTCATGTTCTTGAGGATAGCAGTAGTTTTCTTAATTTCAGTGTTGCACACAATTATATCGGAGATAGTTTTGTGTTGCAGTAGAGAAAAGAGATGGTCAGTATAAACGAATATTTCCCTATAAAAACAAAGTAAGTAAATGAAATGGGTCTTGTTGAGTATGTTAAGCAATCCAACAGCAGAATTGTACGAATCACTATCCCATCCTTCATCATTCTCTGTAATGTCCTCAAAAATTTGTCTCAAGTCACCATAGTGGGAAAAGATGGTATGAACTGCTCTAGAATGAAAGTTCCAACGGGTAGTGGATACTTGTGGAAGTTTAAATCCTCTAGATTCTAAAAGCTGTGATCTCTTTGAGGATCTACAAAAAAATGTGTGAAATGCTGTCAGATTGTGAATGAAGAGCCTAACCGATTTTATTGTTTTAGTGCAATGAAGAAGTATGAGGTTTAACTTGTGAGCATAGCAATGTAGAAATAATGCTCTTGGGCAAGTCTGTTTTACAAAGTGCTGAACACCTCCATGCTTTCCAGCCATTACAGAGGCTCCATCATATGTTTGACAGACTACCTTCTCAGTTACACCCCACTTTTCTAAAACGTCAACAATTAATTCTGATAAGCCTGATGCAGTCTTATCTACTGAAACATCATAAAACCCAATGAACCTTTCTATTGGACCTTCTTTTGAACAAAATCTAAAAATTATGCTGACTTGAGATCTACTTGATACGTCTAAAGTTTCATCTGCCTGAATTCCAATAAAATCGCAAGAATCTAACTCCGCCTTAATCTTCTCTTGAATTATATCAGTTACAGATTCAACTAATTCATTCTGAATATCGTTTGATGTACCTTTAAATCCTGACGTAGACTGGAGATGATCTCGAATGTACTGCTCCTGCTTAGAAAGAAGATCTAACAATTCTAGATAATTACCCCGGTTGACTGAGTCTTCCCCTTCGAAATTACCTCGAAATCCAAGCTCCTGTTTCCCGAGAAAACACACAATAACAACAAGTCTTTCAACAACAAGCCTATTTTGTTTCACGACTTCATTATTTTTAACAGCTTGAATTCTAGCCCCTTCAGAGAGAGTATGTTCAATCCTCACGCATCCCAGCAAACGGTACCGCTCTTCATTTTGAATATGTTTATTTGAATTCTGGTGTTTGTCTGCCTTTCTAAGAAAGTTTTTTGTTACCGTCACTCCATATAAAATCCATTCTTTTTCACCAGAAAACAAGATACATGTATAACAAAAAAGTCTGTTGGTTTCGGAACAGCCTGTCAACCACGAATATCGCTAGTACCAAGAAAACTGAAATTTTCTAGATACGAAATTTTCTAACCATCAAAATGTTTAATTTCTAAATTAGGCGTAAATCTCTTGTTTTTAACACCACATTTTTCTTCGTAACTCCAAGAAGAAAACGGCTTACTTTTTAATAAGTTTAAAAGACCTGACAAAGTATTAAAAGGACCGCGTTCACTCATTTCAGGCGACACACTTATATTCATACACAATAATAGACATAACTAATTGAACTTCCAAATTTATAATTTGATTAGTTTCTATATATATGTTTAATGTCACAAATAATTTAAATGACAGTGTTGATCGTCTATCAATTCACCGGAATCACAGGCACACTTTTATTTAACCGCACAAAATAAACACGATTATAAACAATACAGCGCACTTTAAAACTCGCACAACAGCAGTGAGACAAGCCTCAACGCTACAGTGTGTGGACCGCTGGTCAATGCCCCGCTCCCCGCACTGACCATTCTCGTCCAACACATTGCTTACATACGATGTATACAAAAAACTCTGAGGCAGGTTCACGTTGCCTCATTCGCTTTAAACTAACTGTCTGCTGTCACTTGTCACCGTCTAGCGGTCGCTGAGTAAAGCATGTAATTAGTAAATTCGACAATTACAGTAACAATGTATAATCTTTACGTTACATACTTCATACGGATTTATAATTTTTATTCTACAGAATTTTTTAGGGTAGGCATTGCCTCCATGTAACTTTGCCACTGGTAATTTTTAGTCTACAACTTGTATTTAGTATTGAGAGTACATTGATTTAACACATGTCAGCAGAATCAGGAATGGACATAAACGAGCTATCAGACAGACACTCATTGCTACAGAAGAATCATCAAGTAGGGACAGTGGATCACTACAGCAATGAACATCTGATGACCATAAACCAGATAATGATAAGAGGAAAGCAAACACATTTTATGTCGGCATCATGCAAAGACATTAAAGAGATTTAAATAAAGCTTTATTTGCTCTAATGTAAAATGTAGATAAAATATATACTCCATAACTATGAGGGATATTTGGAATGTACAGATGCAATGCAAGTAAAAGTGTAAGAGAAATTATTTTGTATAGTTGGCAGTTTTGTCAAGTGTGATAGGTCTGCATGACATGGCGGATTCAATCAGACCTCAGTTGTTGCACTGCTGTCCTTGTAGTGTGTTTTAAGAGTGCCATACCATTCCATATCCTGCTAAATGTCTTAAGTATGAGATGCATTCAGTGTTGTGATTCCTTTGCACAAAAGGCAAACAAACACACACACACACACAAATAAAACTTGTACAATACAAAGGTTTACATACACACAAAATAAAGCACAAAACAAATTAATACCTGAACAAATACAAGCCAATACAAAACGAGGCCTGATTTTTAAACATCATGTAACAGCAATATTCAACCAGAATAGCAGTTACTTCCCCCAAACAGTGGATCATCTTGGTTGACAATAAACATACTGCATGGGTCAGGTAAGCTAAAAAGCATCTTGATAGTACAAGATGCCTCTGTTACCTGTTTGTACCTGTTATACCCCTCCCCCCACATGCATTCAAGATATACAGTAGTGAAATTAATATGCAACGATTTTGATAAAATAAGTTTAATATGGCATTGCTTAAACTGTTGTTAAGCCTTTTATATTGTCTATGGGCATTCAATACATGTTTCTTGCTTGGTGTTTTTGGTCCAGGTATTGATTTGATTGATGCATATTTATTATTTACCCACAGTTTGTGGTGAATCTATCAAAAATTGGTGTTCCAGCAATAGCAGAGTCATTTGGCTTCAAGATACTTAGCCATTCTTATGAGATATTGTTATGTATAATTCTCGTTCATTCTGTTTTTGTGTCTTTGTTAGTATGTTAAGATGCGAAGTGTTATCTTCTCTTGATGTACTGTCGAATATCATTAAATGATTTTTTTTAACACACATACTTTAAACTTCCTTAAGGTCAAAGCCTATGAATTAATTAATATGAAACAAACATAATGAACTACACTAGGCTATAGTCAGTATACTTTCTGATTTAAATTTACTAGATCGTGATTGCAACTTGTACTGCTTATTAATTCCTAAGCAGCAACCCCAGTGAAAGTTCTCACAGTGACATTACATCCCCTGTTATTCAGTACAAAGTTTACCTTCTGTCCTTCATGAGAAGTGAGAAGTGTCCTTCTGCTGAGAGAGAAGTCAACTTTCCTGACACTTTTCTCTTCTACTTCAGGATTGGGTTTACTTATTTTTATAATTGAAAAATAAGTAAATAAAAATATGAACTGAATTAAAGAAAGCAGTATAATTAATAAATGTGCATATGGTATTTCATATTTCTTACTTTGTATGTGTTTTTATGAATGGCTATTTTATTAACTTATATGTATCTGACAATTTATTTTTGTATGTATAGGGTAATGATGATGAAGAAGAATATCCACCTTTACGTTGTGAGTTATGTCAAGAAGTTTATCAGAACCCAGGAGACTGGGTACGCCATATACAAAGTGCTCACACAGAAGAACAACTTGCAATGAGCAACAACTCTACATATAGTTTACATACAGAATCTTCACAACGAATGTCACCGAGAAGACACAGAGTTCTTAACTCTCGCAAACGCTGTCCGCTATGTGAGAAAACTTTTCCATCTCGTGCATCTATGCTTATACACAGCAGAACACATACTGGTGAAAGACCATACATTTGTAAGATTTGTTCAAAAGGATTTAATGTTAAAAGCAACCTTCTTAGACATATGCGGACACTACATGATCAAATAATCAGCCCCGGCAACATACTGTGAACAGCTTGTTCTTTACTGTTACATATTTGTGAATATGTCTTAAAAGTACTATTTTCTAAAATCTTCCTATATATGCTTGTTCATCCCATCTTTTATATTTTGTGTATTGGTTAGGAAAATTAATTTTTTATATAAAAAATTTCTTAAGAAAACATTTTTTTACTTTTATCAGTATAGGTAATAGTAACATCTTTTTCATACAGAATTTACTGCTGGCCACATACTGTAATTCTGTAGGCTTAAAGAGTGTAGGATGTTTTTACTTTAAATTTTATGGTGTTTTTTTATTCAAGAGGTTCAGATATTATTTAAATGAAAATATATACTGGTAAACACTCCAACAGAACTATGTTAGTAAGTTTTTACTAAGATTTGATTTATTTAATATTATTATGTCATTCAATAGTGGTATTTCTGCCCTCATGATGTAGTGCATAGAAAATTCTAATTTCTCTTTGTACACAAAGGCATGTTCATACCTATTACATTTAAAGTTATTTTAAGGCTGACTGGTCAGATTTCTGTGTCTGACACAGAACTTGTATGCCATTCCATTCATCTTTAACCTGTGTTATTTCTAAGCCATTGTAATTTTTTATTTTAGTTTTTGGTAATATATTACATGTTATTTCAGTAAAATTATGTGTATTTCTGGCGAACACTCACAGGATATTAAATTATTATTGAAGTAGAAAAACTACACGGTATAAAATAAATAGACTTTTTTTATCACGTCTTTGTAAGTTGACAGTAGTGAGCAGCATAGGTCATTGACCTCTCCCACCATCTGTCATTGTTTTCACAATCAGAATTATTACTGTTGCACACCACTATAGAAAAATTATTCCGATTAGCGCTTTCAAGCTTCACAGCTCATCATCAGATCGGCATTCAAGCTGTGAAGCTTGAAAGCACTAATCGGAATAATTTTTCTATAGCGGTGTGCAACAGTAATAATTCTGATTGTGATTATAACCACTAACACAACTTTCTTCATTAAAATTATGTTTTCAGTCACCCAGAATGAACAGTTCAATAGCAGCATTTGTTTAAAGTGTATCAGAAGTATATCTGAGCTCAAGCAGAATAATGTTAAGTATTATGAAGCAACACATCAATATGAAATTCTTCTTAAAACTTGGAAAATCTGCTACAGAAACATAAAACTGGTGTAACTTTAATAAATAAATGCTATTTAGTTACTAAATTAAATGCACTTTAATAACTAAACTCCTATTTAAAACAAATATTCACTTGTTATCAGAACATTTACTTTTCAGTTTTATGAATTAATTTTTTACTTTAAAAGGGACATGTAATTAACTGAATATTTTTTTAGTTCTTCCTGTAAGGTTTTCACAAATAAGAAAGGTACTAAATCGTGTGAATTCATAATTCCTACCAACTTGCTATTCTAAGTGTTTTTTAATATAAAATATATGTCTTTGTAACTTTATATTTTGCATTATATGTGAAAGTTATTTGTACACAAATGTAAAGTTTTTAGATTTATAAAAATATAATTAACTATGCAATCAGAATACAAATTCCTGAACCTATATTGTACAATAAACTGTTTTATACTGTCATATTGAGATCTGCCTTTTTTTAAAATTATTTTAGTCCTTTCCCCAATTTGAATAAGAAACTTCGTTTTTGGTATGAAATATGCACAGTAAGTAAAAGCTTTTCAAAATTTCTAAATTGAAAAACTGTCTCTCATATACACACGGAGTAAAAGCAAGAATAAGCTCTTTTAGTATCTACAAAAAGTGTACAAGAAAGTATTCTTTCCCTTGAGTAGTCATGAACATAAAAGCAAAAATGGAAATTCAGAATATTTTCAGATGTGGAGCCCAATATAAATACATTATATTTACTGGGAACATTACTAATTATACAAAAATTAGCAATGAGTTGATTTTGTTCGTGTTCCGAGTTCTGTGCCCACTGGTATGCAAATATATCCCTCAGTATTTTCTACCAATATCCCCACTCAAGTACAAATCTTATGGAATTTACCATTCTACAAAACAAGCAAATTATTCCTCCATCTTCCAAAAGAGCCAATCTAGTAATCAGTCTTGCCAAGCTGCATGTAGGCCTACTGACCATCATTTCATGTTTCTTAATTCTGTAAACTTACTATGTACTTTAATTTTTACATACACACGTGTCCTTGCTTTATAGTCCTTTCCAAGTTTTCTGCTTAGTCCTGTTTTTGTATTATTCTTGGCTGTCACACTATGGGCTTCTTGGAGTTTTGCAAGCTACAAGGTGAGAATTGTTATCAGCGACAGTGCAGCCAACCTATGAGCATTATTTCTAATAGTAACAAAAACTCGCGACTGTTAAGGTTTGTTTGTAAATGTGTAACCACGAATCTCTATCTGTACGTGCGTGTGTACCTAGTCACACAGCTGGTTAAAAAAAAGAATTATACATTTATTGTTTCCGACGTAAATCAAATAATAATATTAATAACATTAATAATAATAATATTGTAACTGTATTACTACACAAATCAAGCAAATGATATGTACTGTTCACAAGGAAGATATGTTGCATACCTTTGAAGCGACACCTTGTTTATGCATATTCCTAGGCCTAGGCTGTGTTTTAGAACGTATCTCGAAGCACGCGCTATAGGTTCAACAATAGTTTTAAACAAAACTGCTTCAACACACTACACATGATGAACACCAATGCACACATTAAATTCACATAAAACTATAAATTATTTTAGTTTAAAAAAGATTGCTTCCACACAGTTAGGCATTTACGTTGAAAGCATTAGGATCCGTTTGACATGTGAGCCTTTAACTCTCACCGCACATTTCGCCTTCTTCACTACTGTCATCAGATTCTAAATTTATAACAAATTCACTTTGTATTTTGTCAGTCAGTACCTCTTGTTTTACATAGTCTTCCTCAATCCTTTCAGCTTTTGCACAAACACTCTCCCACTCACTTCGGACTATATTAGCACACTTTTCTTCCACCAAACATTCCACATCATCTAACTTAAAACTAACATTGCGCATTGCAACCCAGCTTTTTTAAATTCCCCATATATTTTCAATTGGGTTTAGTTCGGGATGATAAGGTGGCAGCCTTATCGCACTATGTCCGCATTCACTTAAAAGTGTGTCCACTATGTAACTACTTTTTTTGGGCCTTACTTCCTTAATTTTCTCATACAGTTCCATTTTTGTATCACTTAAGGAGTAAGGAACACCTTCACTGTCTAGCCACTGCTTCATTATTTCCTTTCGGGAGTTGCTAGTGGGCGGTTTGTCACTTTCCGTTTATGGAATGATGCATTGTCCATTACAACGACTGAACGTGATGGTAAATTTTGTATCAAGTGAATTTTGATCACTTTATAAAGTTGTCAGAATTCATCTCACCATGGTAGTCCCCTGTTCGTAAGCCTGGCTTGAACATAAGAAGAGATTGCGGCACAAATCCCTTCTCTCCACCTAAGATCAAATAATCGTGTCAGTAAGTCACCATGTATTACAAAAATAATGATATATCTCACAAGAAATATTCACATACCTGCGTGTATAATTATTAATCTCTGCCCCTTACAAATTGGCAATTTTAACTCCAAGTCATCTCCACGCGACCACTGATGTGGAGTTGTGTAGGATGAATGAACGAAAGTTTCGTCTGTATAGATAATGGGGCATCAGTCTTCTCTAAATCTTTTTATTTTTCATAAATATTGTATGCGCTTTAAGCATATTTCGTGTCTCTTGCATACAATCTTTCTATTACAGCTGGTCTTTTTCCACTTGTTGAAAAATGATAATGTGTGTAGTATCAAATTCTATTTATAAAATAAACAGTAGTCCAGTTTGAAAGCGTGAAGATTTAAGAAAATAATATTTGCTTTTAAATTGTAAAAAATTCATATAAAAAAATATATATAAGCAATACTTATTTATCTACATTTACAAACAAAAGTAAAATAAATAAATCAATAAATACAATTGGAACAGTACATGTATTTGTTGGTGTCACATATCAGAATGTTTTATAAACATATCTGAGTGTTGTTTGGTTCTGTCAGTGTGTACTGTTGAGATGTGAAACAAACTACAGTATTCCTACCAGTTCTTATCGCAATGGAATTTGCAAACTGTACACTACCGCTCCTTAATTACATTCGACTATCTCTCCAGCTGTCATTACATAAATGAACACGTTTTTCGTATTAGGTTACTTGCAAGAATCTATTTTAATCCTAGAGAACAAAAATCTGTCATTGTGTACTGCTGACATGTAAAAAACTACAGCCTACCTTAATTAGACTCAACTATCTCTCCAGTTTATCATTACATAAAGGAACACCTTCTTCATATTAATTTAATTGCAAGTATTTTTTTAATCTTCTTGCAATTAAAAACTCCTGGACAACAAGAAGCTGTTTCTAGGAAAAGTAAAAAGCAAGTAATTTCAATACAGAATTTTCGGAAAAGAATATCTTTTAACACTAAAAGTGTTACAACCGGTAAAAGAAACAGATGAATGAGAATTGAGATAATTTATGTTTTACCAGCTGGCAAACGTTTTACTGTAAATAAAACGAAAAGTTGAGGTTATAACATGCGATGTTCAATACCTATGAAATTTCTTTAATTTCAGTATTATATTTCATTTTACTTTTATGCATAATTGCAGACACACACACATACCAGTATATATATTTTTCACTATAATACAATTAATATTCTACTATTATTTCTGTTCTTTTTTATAACTACTTCCATTTATTTTAAAGAAACGCAAGACCTTAATAAAACACCTTCAGACTAATTCAAGAATGTGCAAAAGCTACCATGAATAGTTTCATTTTTAAAAAAGCTTAGCGTATTTTGACGCTCAGGCCTACCTGTATCAAATTTTTCTTAGAAGAACTCCGAGGGAACTAATTTGGCCCTTGAAGTTAATGTTTTCTCTAATGATGGGTAGCAATGCGCTTACCGTTGGATGCCTCTTGTGAGCAATATGAAACTGATTAACAGTCCGATATATAACGTGGGTGGTTAAACTTTGTACTTGTTCAAACTTTGTACTGTAACATCCGCATTGCAGTGTGTACAGTGACGTCATTTCTCCCCCCACTAATCTGCTGCCGGCTTGAATCCAAGCTCGCAGCAGTCAAATTTAGTTAGTTAATTGCAAGACTCCGGACGGGCAACTCGCCTCAGTTCGCCAGCCGCGGGTACATAAAGTTTTCAATATTTCTAATATTTAACATGATCAACATGCGCTAATTTACTTAGGCCATCTCGGCCTCTATGCTCGATTGTGGCTTTCAATATTTAATTCTATCTTATTTCTCAGGCATTTATGCCGCGCTAAACTGCACGTGCCAGCAACTGTTTTCTAATAATTTTCAATAAATAATTAACTCTAAAAACATATACAGTCCACTTCGTTATTTCATTTCTCACCAGCTAACTCAGCAACTAGCATTCTAAGACTAACTTAAGATTACTTCGAGAGCGTCTAAGACGCAACATTTTGGTCCACCAAGGCCGGATCCGAATCGTGATTCGGACTAAGATTCTGAGATATATTTCATTTAATGGGCCCAAACAATGTTTGGTTCAAGCCCGAATACTTTCAAACTTTAGATTGCTGGCCGTTGCATGCCCTCACTGTTTTCAAAATACTTCATACTTGACATCATCAAGATTCTGCAGAGCATCATATCTGAGACAGCAAGACACTACAAGTCATCATCATTTGTCGTACAGCACCGAAATTCCAGAACTTCAAAATTAAACGGGGAGCTACAACTGCAAGCGTTACCTGACCAGCAGAAACAAGAGTTGTGCCAACATCTAAGGCCTGCCGAACAGGATCACCAAGGAAACAACAGGATCAGAGCCATCTTGAACACGCCGGGATTCACAATCCACATGACTATGAACTTGCATTTCTTATAATTTTTTATTTATAATTTTTATGTACAGCAAAGTCAGTAATATTTTAGCACAGATTTAATAGCATTTAATATAAAATCATTAATAATTTTTATATAAACAGATGTTAGTGTCAAGTGGCCATAAACTTATATTTTTACCTAAATTTTCATTTACGCAGCTGTACAATAATGCATTAAGAAATTTAAGTGAGGTGATAAGGCTATATGTATATTGTCACTTTGAATGATTCATATTTTCAATAACTTCCATAACTATTTTTTAAAGAAATAAGGACCTATTATAGTACCGGTAAGTAATAGATTAAGTTGCATAGCGATCACTGGCTCCCGCATCATATCAGGATTTAGTAAATTATTCAAATTACAACAATTGTTCACCTGCTTTATATTTAGCTATAGTTTTCGAATCACATTTTGCATTTCAGTCATGGCTGATGTGAAGGCGTTAGTTAAAAAACGGGGCACAATTAAGGCCTCTATCTCCCATGTAAATACATTTGCTGACAATTTTGATCCGGACATAAGCGATCACCATGCCTTAAAAATTAAACTCCGCCACTTGATGGAATTGTCCGCGAACTATGATGAAATTCAGACCCAGATTGAGGCTGATGATTCCGATTTCACATCAGTCAGTGACAGGGTTCAAACAGAGGATGATCTCTGTACTATTGAGTGCAAGCTACACCATTTATTAGAACAAGTAGAGGAGGTGAACAAAAAACCATTGTTTCAAGCTGAAGTTACGCCAATTAAAACCTCCCCTATACAGTTAGAGCCAATTAAATTGCCCTGCTTCTCAGGCAACATTATTGATTGGCAGCATTATTATAATATGTTTTTGGAACTAGTACACGTCAGAACTGACCTGACGGACATTCAGAAATTACACTATTTACACTCTTCATTAAGAGACGAAGCTTTAAATGTAATAAAATCTCTCCCAATAACCCATGACAATTGTGCGGTAGCCATTGATCTATTGAGGGCCAGGTATGACAGCAAATTAATTGTCTCGGTCTATCATATAGGGAATGTCTTGGGCATGAAGTCCATTCAACAAGAGTCCATGGTCGGCATTTCCAAATTCATTGACGAGATTACCGCGAATATAAATGCTTTAAATTCATTAAATTTACCGGTAAATACCTTTGAAATCATTTTCGTTAAATATTTAACGCAAAAACTCGATAACCAGACATGCAGGCTACGAAAGGAAAGCCTGTCCGACGAGCGATTTCCTAATTTTATTACATTTTTAAATAGCAGAAGGCAATTAATGCAGAACGTCGGTGCCTCGACCAGTTCAGTAAATAGAATACAAGTTAGCGATAAGACTCCCTATCACAAGGCTATTAAACCGGTCGATCTTACTAGGTCAACATTCCATTCTCATATCAGCAATAACATGTGTCAGCTGTGTCGTGGTAAACACCGCCTCTCTGAATGCCCACAATTCATGGCTATATCTCCCCTTGAACGAAAAAATATTTAAATTAAACATAAACTTTGCTTAAATTGCATACGTCCAGGCCATGATCTCGCACACTATCCTTCCAAATTTGCTTGCAGGACATGCGCTAAACGCCACCACACAATGATCCACATATCAGGCAATAACGCTTCGAGTAGGAACAATCAATTTTCACTGAAACTGCAAACAAACAAATCCATTCTATTATCCACCGCTGTCTGCATGACAACCGACCATGCCGGTAGGAAGCACCCAGTAAGGAGTTTATTAGACTCAGGATTGCAAGCTAACTTCTGCACCATGAGTTTCGCACGACGCTTGGGTCTAAAACTAACTAAATCTCAATTACCCATCACCGGTATAAACAATTCCTTATCTCAAGCTGACTTCAGTACTAGGGTAAGGTTGCATTCTCGTTATAAGAATTTTAGTTTGAATGTGCATTGCGCTGTGCTTCCCAGCATTACGAATAATCTTCCTGCGGAATCGTTTGATATCTCATCCCTAAACATACCAAAAGGTATATTCCTAGCTGACCCACAACTGAACTTTTCTTCGCAAATCGACATATTACTTGGTGCCCAGTACTATTTACAATTAATTGAACCTGTCAAATTTATCCGCAGCCCACACTTTCCCATAATACAGGAGACAAAATTGGGATTCATTCTTGCGGGTAACTTGCTCTTTAATGTCGACATGACAAAGCCTGTCTCATCATTCATAGCATGTGAAGATAATAATGCCATTTCCTCGCAACTAAAGGACTTCTGGAATTTAGAGGACGTTGCTGCTCGTGCTCCCTCCGTTAAGGACTCGGAATGCGAAAGTCATTTTGTCGCTAATACTTTCCACAATAATGATGGTAGATTTGTGGTATCCCTACCTCGCAGGGCATACAATTCTTATTTGGGCAATTCTCTTCCCGGAGCTATTCACAGATTTCAGTCACTGGAACTTAAGTTCAAGCAGAACCCTGCGCTTCATAAAGATTATAGCGCATTCATGCATGAATATTTAACTCTGGGTCACATGTCTTTGCTTGATTCTTACGATTTGTCAGTTAACAAGTCAGACACCTTTTACTTACTGCACCACTCAGTTTTTAAAGGCTCTAGTATAACTACCAAATTGCGAGTTGTTTTCGACAGCTCTGCCAAAACAACAAATAATTTATCCTTGAACGACACATTGATGGTTGGTCCCACGGTCCAGCAGGATCTTTTTTCGATTATGTCTCGGTTTCGTACTCACCGATATGTCCTCATTTCGGACATTGAGAAGATGTACCGTCAAATTTTAGTTAATCCCAAGGATTCTAATTTGCAACGAATTGTCTGGCGCGACGCCCCCCATAGGGAACTTCAACATTACGCCTTGAGGACAGTCACCTATGGGACTGCAAGTGCGTCATTTCTTGCCACAAGATGTCTGGCACAAATAGCCCAGGAAAACAAAACTCAACACCCTATAGCTTGTTCAGCTATCGCAAATGATTTCTATGTGGACGATCTCATGACCGGTTCAAATAACCCACACATCCTATCCAAAATGAAATCCGACATCACAGATTTATTACGCCAATACGGTTTTACTTTGCACAAGTGGTTTTCCAATGATCAAACCATTATAGCTTCACACGCCAATTCTTCCCTCGACTTTAGCAAAAATCAAACTGTGTGTACTTTGGGCATTCGATGGGACATTGACGAAGATAGTTTCATATATAGTTTCCAAAGATGTGTCAAAGTGGAGGTATTCAACAAGAGAAAGGTATTATCAGTTATCGCAGGAATTTACAACCCTTTGGGACTCATTGGCCCGGTTACATTTTGGTGTAAGCATTTCATGCAGATATTGTGGTTAACAGGTACAAGTTGGGACGACCCCTTATCAGACTCATTATCTAATCAGTGGGTAGAGCTTTATTCTCAGCTGATTTCCGACACTTACTTTAAAATTTCATGGTCTGTAAAGAGTTTAAATAATTCACAAATAATTTCATTTCAACTCTATGGGTTTGCCGACTCGTCAGCAAAGGGTTACGCGTGTTGTATTTATGTGCGTATGGTGTGTTCAAACAACGGCATCTCATCAAACTTGTTATGCTCTAAATCTAGAGTCGCTCCCTTGAAGCAGGTAACATTACCCAGACTTGAACTTTGCGCCTGTCTCTTGTTGGCTCAGTTGGTTTCCAAGGTTATAAACGCCGTGAGTTACAAAGTCGAAGACATATTTTTACTCTGATTCGATGATCGCCTTACACTGGATCCACCAGCAGTCTTCCAGATGGAAGGTATTTGTCGCCAACCGCGTTGCGGAAATACAGAGTCTCAATGCAAAGGGTACCTGGCATCATGTCTCGTCACATGACAACCCTGCCGACATTCTATCGCGTGGTTGTCTCCCTCAGGTTTTACACGGTCACCCACAATGGTGGTATGGTCCATCCTGGTTGTCTCATGAGTCATCACCATGGCCCACCAGTGCCTTCGATGCCCATTCACCCTGTACTCATCCCGATCTTGAGCAGGAACAACGTAATGAGGTCCAAAACTCATTGATTGTCGCTTCATCTACATCTAGTTATTTTGAAAACTACTCTTTGCTTTCAAAACTCCTTCGTGTATTTTCGTATTGCCGTCGATTCATTCGGAACTCTAGGCTCCCCATAGCTGATAGACACTTCCTTTTTAACTTCCCATGAGTTACATGGTACGCTTTTGGTTTTTATTCGCCAATCCCAGCGATCGCACTTTAGCATCGAAATCAAGGAACTTGAAGCACAACGCTGTATCCCTAATAATAGTAAAATTCTTTCACTTAACCCCTTTATGGACAATGCGGGGATCTTACGCGTGGGCGGACGCCTTCAGCACTCCCAGCTTACCTATGAGAGCAAACATCAAATCATACTCCACCCGCATTCTCATCTCAGCAAATTGATCATAGAAGGCGAGCATCTTCGTCTACTACACGCTGGGGTACAATTGACTTAGTATTCTCTACGGCAGAAATATTGGATAATTAATGATAAATCTTATATACGATCAGTAATACACAAATGTATCACTTGTTTTCGATTCCGTGCTAGGGGTTCAAGCCAATTATTAGGACAATTACCCTCTTCCCGGGTTACTCCTGCTAAGCCATTTTCTCAATCTGCAGTCAACTATGCCGGTCCCGTACTTATACGTCATGGCGGGCAGCGTTCCAAATCGACGTCAAAGACTTATATTGCTCTATTTATATGCATGGCCACTAAGGCCATTCACCTTGAACTAGTCTCAGATCTTACCTCAGACGCCTTCATAGCAGCCTTAAAACGGTTTATAGCTCGTAGAGGTATCCCTGGTCAGATATTCTCCGACAATGGTACACATTTTCATCGTGCTAGTAGTACACTTCACGAATTATACAAACTTTTTCAATCTAACGGATTTGAACAGACCACCCAGGATTTTACCAGTGCCTAAGGCTTCTTAGCCACTAAGGCTAAGGACCAGTAAATGGTCCTTTATTCCCCCCCTCAGCACCTCATTTCGGTGGCCTGTGGAAAGTGGAGTCAAGAGCGTCAAGTTTCATTTGCGGCGCGTTGTCGGCGGAACCATTCTTACGTTTGAGGAGTATTACACTATCCTAACTCAAATAGAATCCTGCCTTAACTCACGCCCCTTGTTCGCCATCTCAAATGACTCTAGGGACCCCGAACCTTTAACTCCAGCGCACTTCCTGGTTGGTTCTCCGCTCACTGCACTCCCGGAACCTGACTATTCCAAAGTCAATATTGGTCGTCTGGGAAGATGGCAGCTGCTCCAGAGATTCACCCAGTCTATATGGAAAAGGTGGTCGAAGGATTATTTGCACCAGTTGCAACAACGCAACTAATGGCACATCCCGTCAAAAAATTTGGCTCCCGGACAACTCGTCCTTATTTTGGAAGACAATTCCCCCCCACTGCAGTGGAAACGCGGGGTAGTCACTCAGGTCTATTCGGCTCAGGATTCAATAGTGCGCGTCGTGGATGTTCGTACTGCAAACGGTATCCTACGTCGGCCCATTCATAAATTATGTCCACTGTGGCCTCAGACTAATTGCATGAGCGTTCATGCGACATGCATCATTGTATCGAACCTTTATCATGCTTTCTATTTGTTGTTTTTATTATATTATTATCATGTCTGTTGTATTATTATGTATCATTATCATGTTATTATGTGTTATTAAATTTTTTGTGATCATTATTATACTATTATGTACTGTTAATTATTATGTCAATCATTATGTATTATGTATACTCATACAATCATATTATGTATTTTTACATCAATTGGGTATGTTAATCATATTGTTATGTACTATTGAATCTTTGGTATCATTGTTCTAATACTATGCATGTAAATTATTATGTTTTTTATTTTTGTATTACTATATGGAATCAGTTTTTGAAGATGTTTTTCTTTTATACAAATTAAGTGTAAGGTCATTACGTACGTTTTGTTAAAAATCAAATGTAATTATTTACTGGGCATATGTTAATGCTTCAAGAAAAATCTTGTTAGTTATATAAGCACTTTTATTTTTCTCATGAGTTTTTATTTTGTACATTTTTTAGCACAGAAATTGTTTTGGTTTGCTTTTGAGCTTTTCTGATAGCTTTAATTAATTTTGTTATTTACAGATTTTTATATCAAAGATGATTTACTTTAAAAAAAAGGGGTCAATTTAATGTATAAAGCTTTCAAGTATGTTGTATATTGTCTTTGTATATGACATTTGATAATAATTTGTGATGCACTATTCACACAATGAATTAAGTTGCAAAATCGCCCCGATTTTGTGCGGGCAGTATGGTTAAACTTTGTACTTGTCTCGCAGCTCTTAGAACCCGGACTGTGTCGCAGCCAGACATTAAAAAGTCTGGTTGTGCCGTTTTAAAACTTTAGTTCATCGAAAGTCAGAAATCACATATTAATTACTAGCAGGATGGCAGAGGATAATCACCAGAGCCAGTGAGAACAACAGATACGTCGCGGGAGTATATTTCGGCCCAGCAATTGGAAAACAACAGATTCCATTTACACGCGGCGTAGATGAAGGCAGCCAGTATGTTCACATTCAGCTAAGTGTTTGTAAAAATATACAGGTACCTGTTAAAATACCACTAATAGAAACTGATTGCCCCTGAATGATTAAGCGCTATAAAAATAAATAAAAGAAATGGAATTATAATTATTTAATTTGGGAGAGAGTGAAAGTAATGGAATGCACGTGGTACTGGTAAATCTAAGTTGTGAATGAGTGAGTGAAGTAAGATTTTAAGTCACAATTGAATTAACAGTAATGTACTTGAGAAATGATTAATAATGTTTCAGAAGAAAATAGTGTATTAAAACAAATTTTTCCATAATCAAAAGGTGTTGTGCAATCTGTTTGCTCGTGCGCGCCTATTGCGTTCTTGATCACTGTAGCCAAAGTTTCGCATAAACGAACCGTGGAATTTCTGAGGGGAGATTTTAACAAAGTCAGATGCGTTATTTGGGTTGAGTGTCATCCACAAACACTCTGGCGACTCTGGGCTCTTCTGAAGGTAAGCAGGTGAGTATATTACAGGTGCTACCTCTACCAGCATTACTGAAAAAAAATGAACGGAGGAAAGTTTGTTTACATCTTCTCATAAATTGTAAAACATTCAAAATTACTTCCAGTGCTTGACTATGAATAGCTTTCCTGTATTTGCTAGTTGAAGGAGAAGTATCCATTTAAGAAATCTCATTACTGAGTGATAACACAAATAATTACGATAATACGTAATTACAGAAAAAAAAATACCAATAGAAATTAATTAAAAAATTAAAGAAATTAAAGAAATGAGTGACTGTAAAATGACACAATAATAAATTGAGATAATAATAACAAATGCAAGACTGAGATAGCACGTAACACAGTAACTAACAATGTACTGGTAACTAAAACATCACACGCAAGTTGGCAACACCTTCACTTGCATACCACCTGATTCTCCGTTACCCTCTCGCCATTCACAATTTCAAAGTGGACTTGTCCATCCATAAATTGGTTTCTGGCATAAGACCTTACCTTTCAATTTTACTGTACTTACAGTCAGGCCTGCCCATAGATGGGACACAACCCTGACAGATGTTGGGAGGCCCATAACTTTCATTGTATTTCAAAGTTTGAAGTTCCTGCTGCACCGCATGTTGTCATAATGTGTACTGCTGATTCTATTGGTAACACTAATTATGTGTTATAATATCTTTATATTTCAATAACTGTAGTTGGAAAACAAAAATAGTATTAAAACATTAAAAATATAATACACATCAAGTATTCTAAATAGTTTTAAACAATGATGTGTAAATTCCTATCAATGTATACATTACAGATACAATCAATATAGTTACTGTTAATGAACATTGTGCTAATGTTTCTTTTTTACATGTGGGTTTGAAGTTGGTGCTTTTTAATAGCTTAAATTCAGTTAACTAAGCTGAAATCAGTGAAAAAATAGACCAAGTGTTGTTTAATGTTAATACTGTTTAGACTTTATACGATTAATTATAATGTCAAATTATGTACATAAGTCAGGGGCACAAAAATGTTCAGGAAAAAGAAAATGTGACCAAAAACCAAGAAAGAACTTGAAAAACTTTAAAAAATCAATAGGTAGCTTCTTTTGCTCTAAAGATCGTAAAGAGCATTGTGAAAATCAACCAACAACACATCAACCATCATCAGCAGAAGTAGAAATATGTAAGTAATAAATGGAGCCAGGACAGTGGCCATATCCCTTACGTAACAGTGACAGAGGAAGAACTGTTAGGAAAAGTGCTCCAAAAGTTCCTTGGTAAATGTTGAACAGTATATAAAGATGCAAAACAGAAAATTTTCTAAGCACCATTTATACTTTAAATGCTCAAACAGCAAATGTGAAGTCAAGAGGGACTGGTTACTACTGAGTGACAGCAAGAAGAAATTATTCTGCTGGCCAAGCCTACTATTCCAAAAAGCATAAAAAAGTGTTACTTCCCAACTAGCCAAAATAAATTAAGGATCTGAATTTACAAAAACACCTTTGCAGTGACTCTTCCATCTGGTGAGAGAGGATTTAATAAATTATCACAGATCACGAAGCATCTAAGGTCAACTTTAGGCCAAGAAAAGCATAAATATTGTAACATGACATAAGATAGCACAAAATACCACTAATAATTAATAAAAGAAAAAGCTGAAGGTAGGAAGAAATATTAAAAAACTTATAACTTGAAGATTGATAACCCAACTACGAAATAACAATTGACTAAGAAACTGACTATGACTTAACCCAATAGATTGGAGAAAAGAGAATGAAGGAACGAGAAACCAGGATGTAACCCAAAGTATGACCACAATCATTATAACCCCAAGATGTAGTTAATAAATAAAATGTAAAATAAATGCACTAAAACAGATAGGGCATAAATAAGATGTAAAATATATAAACCATAAAAATAAAATAGAGATATTATGTATGTTAAACGAAAAGAAAAGAAACATGAATGTATAAGTATAAGATAGGAAGATAGAAATAAAAAATACCCTATTAAATAATAAACTAGCCAAAAGCAAGTAAAAAATAATTGAGCTGAGTAAAGGCAATAATTAATACAAAAGTGACAAATGTGAAATGAGAATAAAACAAATGTTAATGACCAATAACCACCCAGTGATGATACTAAATAAACAAACTATGTGTAAAATATCAGGTGAAGGATATAAATACATAAATAGAAATAAATGACAACGAACTATGTAAATAACATAGTGTAAAAGTAAAAGTGATAATAGATAAATAAACCTCATGTGAAAGGAAAAGTGCAGTGTGAGTGCATACAGTGTACAATACAATAAAAAAGCAGACTATATTGATATAGCAAAACAATCTTTAAAAGCATGTTAGATAGTAAGAAATCTAAACTAATTGTATCTTTATTAATTTAAGTAATCGAAGGTAAGAAATACATAAAAATAATGTCAAAGTTAAAATATTAGAGTGGAAGATGGGAGAAGGAGACACTAGGTTTAGTGAAGGAATTTGTGAATGAGTTTTATTGTTTAAGGTACTGTTAAAAATTATTATTATCAGAGTTTTGTTATTGTAAGAACCATAGTATTAATAAACTTAGAAGATAGGTGAGATAGAAGTAAGAAACCAATATTAATTAGAAGTTTAATTTCAGGCTTGGACCTGGTAAGAAAATATTTTAATAATAAAAGGTGTGTTGTTAAAGGCAATAAATGTTTTTTTTTTTAATTAGTTTCTATAGAGAATGTTCAATGAACCACTAAATAAAGTTAATGAATTGTAAAGAATGTTGAATAGGAGTATTGTGAAACCTAGGCTTTAGGCTTCATGAATGTAGGAATTTTGTAAGTATAAAGAGAAAAAATAACCAAGGGTCAATTAAAGTATATAAAATGTTTAAGTACTTAAGTAAGAATAGCAGGTATAAAAATATATAAATAATATTCAGTTTAAAGATAATTACAAAAGAAATATCAATAAGAAAATAAGAAAAATGTTATTAACTAATCAAAAGTAACCATGAGGGATATCAAAATAATCTTTGGTAAAAAAGCAAAACAATGGTGTTAGTAGGCTATAATTAATATTACTACTAGCATAAGAAAGTAATTATAATTTAAAGGATTTTATAAATTTGAACAGAAATAAAACGTTACAATATAACAATGTATAAGATGTTGACCAATGAGAACTAGTAAAACTTGAAGAGTAACCATGACAACTAGAGTTTGTTACACATTATGACCGCTGAAATCTAATTACTTCATTAATGACTAACATAGAGGGTGGACGTATGGAGCCCTTGAAGACAAATTAATTCTAAAATCATTAAGTTTTTTCTAAATTTGAATGAAGAAGTACAAGAAGAATGTTTGAATTAACCATTCATGAGATGACCATTAATTAAAAACATTTATATTACAAATATTATGGCCAAAACTGGAAAGAAGTAAACTAAATTAATAAACGACCAATTCTGGAGGAAGAACTGTAGATACCTAACTCAGCCTGAGGAAACATATCATCTACAAGAACTGATGGAAGCTGGACATTGAATTTCAATCATTTGAACGGGGATCTCAGCAAATCCAAAGAAGAAAGGACCCACAGACGTCTTCCAGAAGAAGAAGAGGATTGCAAGAGAAGCTGCATTAAGGAATTGACGAGTATAAATTAAATAATTCACCCCAAAATTAAACTTTCAATTACCCAGTAAATGAGCAATTTTATTTTCACTTCACAAATCACTAAATTAACTTTTCGAACTGAACTTGATTAAATAATCACCTTCGATAAACCATATCGATCACTGAATATTAATTTTATATTATACTATTAAAAAAAAAAAGTAACATGCTAACAAAACTTAACCAAGTGGGCACTACTTCTCATTTTCAATAACTTATTTTTCATATTTTAAAATATCACATATTGTATATTAGTTATAAGGAATATTATGAATTTATGTGCATTTATTAGTCTGTAATCCAACTTCTGTAGTCTAAAGAACTTATCCCTGAGATTATTATTATAAAACATAAAACTGTACGCCATTGTAGCATTTATGTATGAACTGAACAAAGCAGGATGCTGCCAACTGAGCAACTTGTAAACGCCGGAGTTAAAATAAATATATGTTTCATTTCTCAACTGTAATTGACCTGATAATATAAAGAAAGTGTTAAATAAATTTTCGTATTTCTCAATCGCTGTATGTTTGATTCATTTAAAAAAGGTAATATAAGAATTTGGGACATAAAAAATAAAAATACTGCAGTTGACGAATTCGACTCGGCCAGACAGCGGGGACCAATCAGACGGCGAGGCGGAAAATTTGAACTGAGCGACGAGAATACGGTCGACTTAGCAAGTATTAAGAAAAACTATAAAACGGCTCGCTACACTATTAAATAATACACAAAAAGTAAGTAAGCGACATATTATTATTAACACCGGCAATACGCTACATTACAAAGTGACGATCCCAACAGTGGGGCCTAAGGTAAAGGCAAATACGGGAGTACTTCGTTTCTGTTACAAAGTGACGTTTCCAGAGCGTGACATTATAACTCGCCAATACGCGATATTACAAAGTGGCGCAGCAACTAGTAGGGCTAGAATAATTAAAAAACTATACAATTAAATAAAACAGATTTTAGCGGCGGCTGCAGAAAATGGAACAGGCAAAATACGACACAAGATACAAGGCTAAGCAACGTGAGAAGAAGGCGGGAAAGGAAACAGAGATGTTAGACAAGGAGACTGAGAAAGACGTCAGGATGGAAGAAAGGGAAATAACATCGGTTAAAGACATGGAAGAATTATTAACTCCTGTGGAACCAGATAAACCCACACAGCAGGAGGAAGCCAGAGGAGGCATGGACTTACTAAAACTATGGGAATTAATTAATAACAATTTTAAGAAACAAGACGGAAAAATAGACCAGATGAAGGAAGAAATTAGAGAACAAAGAAGGGAAGACAAAGAAGAATTGAATAAGAAATTTGAGTCAGTAAATGACAATTTTAAGAAACAGGAGGAGAAAATAGATGAAAAATTAGATAAGAAGTTTGAGTCATTAAATGAAACCTTGACACAGAAAATGAAGGAGGAGAATAAATTGATAAGTGAAAAAATAGAGAGAAGTAATGAGAAAACCAGCGAAACCTTGAGACAAACGAAAGAAGATATAGAAACACTGAACCATAAAATCGATAGTAACAATGAAACTATACAACGACAGTTAATAGCGTATCGTAACGAAGCAAAGCAGACAAAAACGGAGACGAATCAGAGATGGGAAGAAACAAATTACAAAACCGATCATATCAAGGAAACATTACATAATGGTTTCAAGAAGGTGAATGAAACACTAGACAGAGTTTCTGAAGGTATTAAAGAAACATTGAATGAGAACAGGAAACCGGGAAATAAGAAAATAGAAGATAGTAGGAAGGAAATAGAAATTACAGAAGACAAAAGTATACTGTTATCTGCAAACAAAAATAACAACAACAAAGACGATAATAATTACCTGGAAATGAAGACTAAGGAAAGGCGTCAAAAGAAACTCATAAATACAAGAGAAGAGATGGAAATGATGAAGAATGGATTAATAAACATGTTTAATATACCAATTACCGACCATGAAGAAATTGTGAATGTCCAAGATTATAGGGGTAGGTCAAACCAAATTGTAGAAATAACTTACTATAAAACCACAGGCAACAACTATAAAAAATCAATTAATAAATGGAATATGCTAAAAATAGAAAGGTACACTAAATTATCAATGAAACAACAAATAATAAATGTACCATTGAAATATCTGTTCTACAAAAGAAATGGTAAAGTAATTGATGTAATAATGAATACTAATAGACATATAGTATTAGAAGAGTTGTTGTACATGCTAACAAAACTTAACCAAGTGGGCACTACTTCTCATTTTCAATAACTTACTTTTCATATTTTAAAATATCACATTTTGTATATTAGTTATAAGGAATATTATGAATTTATGTGCATTTATTAGTCTGTAATCCAACTTCTGTAGTCCAAAGAACTTATCCCTGAGATTATTATTATAAAACATAAAACTGTACGCCATTGTGGCATTTATGTATGAACTGAACGAAGCAGGACGCTGCCAACTGAGCAACTTGTAAACGCTGGAGTTAAAATAAATATATGTTTCATTTCTCAACTGTAATTGACCTGATAATATAAAGAAAGTGTTAAGTAAATCTTCATATTTCTCAATCGCTGTATGTTTGATTAATTTAAAATATCGGTATGGAGAACCATACATGACTTCCATATTCTAAGATTTATATTTAAAATCATTTTCGAAATGAAATATTACCATAGAAACTACTTCTTTCTACTTACTGCTTCAGCCTTAACCACAGTACTGTGGTCACTAACGTATAACCACAGTACTGTGGTCACTAACGTATACCACCTTACGTTATCGCATTCGATTTTCACTGATGATGGAAGTCGATGGCATTTCCGAAATGTCTGGTTTTGTAGAAAACATTGGACTACGGCCAAATATCCCGGGAAGGAATTTTAACAAAAACTACTTCTTTGTTGCCGATAACGTTGTACACATATATATCAGTGGCGAAGTTACATGGAGGCAATTGAGGCAATGCCTACCATAAAAAATTCTGTAGAATAAAAATTATAAATACGTATGAACTACATAACGTAAAGATTATACATTGTTACTGCGACTGTCAAATTTATTAAACCGAAACGTGCTTTATTGAGCGACCGCTAGATGGTGACAGGTGAGATTCGGCATAGTTTGTTTAAAGCGAATGAGGCAACCTGAACTTGCCTTAGCGTTTTTTGTATACATCGTATGTAAGCAATGTAGTGGTGTGATAGGGAAGTGTAGGGAGGGGGGATTGTCCCGCGCTGTACACATAGAGCGTTGAGGCATGCCTCACTTCTGTGGTCCAAACAGTTAAGTTAAAGCGCCTGTGTTGTTTCTAAGTGTTTATTTTATGCGGTTATTAAAAGTGTCACTGTTATTCCGCTGAACTAACTGATGATCAAGATTGTTATTTGAATTATTTGTAACATTAAACATATATATAGAAACTAATCAAGTTTAAAAATTTGAAGTTCAATCAGTTGTATTATTGTGTATGACTAATACAAGGATTGTTCAATAGACACACGTATAGAGCTGTAAAGCATTTTTTATTCAACGATTTTAAAAGAAGTCTCCAATAACATTAAGACATGAGTTCCACTGTTGCGCTAACCTGTAGATTCCCTGCTAGTAAAATTCTTACAGCTGTTTGTGGAACCATTCGGTTACAGCAAACTCTACCTCAGCGTCCGATTTGACCCACCGTCCTTTTAGTGATTCCTTAAAAAAATTTAAGATAAGATTTTTGCCTACCCATTCATTAACTACTAGCTTCGCCAGTAAGCAAATTGATGTCCATTTTTTCGGCTTGCACGCGTTATGTTGGTGTGGGTTTCGGCACTTTCCATTTAAAAAGCGTGCAAACGTAAGAAAATAAACATGAGTGAGGCCAGAAATAACGTGAATTGTGTGTGCGTGTGTTTGTGTCTTACCTGCCTTTTTATTGCCGTATTAAATGAAAAATATTATATTACATTAAAATGAAAAAATTTTAATTTTATTGCCTGGCAACAAAATTATTTTATTTTTAACAATTGCCATTGTTTCAAAAAGTTTAAATAAATTTTCAAGTACTTTACTCTTGTTAAAACGTAAAAGGTTGCAGGTAAACTACCCCTTCCCCTTAACCGATCTTCACCAAAATTGAAAGTCCTTGAGACCTCTACAATTCAGGGATGTATGCAAAAATTATTTGATTCTGTTTGAATTTGCGGCTGTTATCGTTTGCCATAGAAAATACGCTTGATAAAAAAACGTTGCAGGTAAACTATCCCTTCCCCTTAACCGATCTTCACCAAATACAATAGGTCTTGAGTACTCTACAAATCAGGGCTGTATGCAAAACATTATTTGATTCTGTTTGAATTTGCGGCTGTTATCGTTTGCCATAGAAAATACCCTTGTTAAAAAAACGTTGCTGGTAAACTACCCCTTTCCCTCAACCGATCTTCACCAAAAACAATAGATCTTGAGAACTCTACAATTTTAGGGCTGTATGCAAATAATCGTTTGATTCTGTTTGAATTTGCGGCTGTTATCGTTTGCCATAGGAAATACCCTTGTTAAGACATAAAACGTTACAGGTAAACTACCCCTTTCCCTTAACCGATCTTCACCAAAAACAATAGGTCTTGAGAACTCTACAATTCAGGGCTGTATACGAAACATTATTTAATTCTGTTTGAATTTGCGGCTGTTATCGTTTGCCAAAAAAAAAATTTCCCTTGATAAAAAAAACCGTTGCAGGTAAACTACCCCTTTCCCTCAACCGATCTTCACCAAAAACAATAGGTCGCGAGTACTCTACAAATCAGGGCTGTATGCAAAAAATTATTTGATTCTGTTTGAATTTGCGGCAGTTATCGTTTGCCATAGAAAAAAAATCTACAGACAGACACACACACACACACACACACACACACTTTTCGGAAAACGACTTTTTTTCATGTTTTGAGTGTAGTAGAATCAGAATCTGCAATAATCTCGAACACGATTTTTTTTGCCATCACCATACTTCCATTCCTTAAGGAATATTGAAGTAAAAAGGTAATATAAGAATTTGGGACATAAACCATAAAAATACTGCAGTTGACGAATTCGACTCAGCCAGACAGCGGGGACCAATCAGACGGCGAGGCGGAAAATGTGAACTGAGCGACGAGAATACGGTCGACTTAGTAAGTATTAAGAAAAAGTATAAAACGGCTCGCTACACTATTAAATAATACACAAAAAGTAAGTAAGCGACATATTAGTATTAACACCAGCAATACGCTACATTAGAAAGTGACGATCCCAACAGTGGGGCCTAAGCTAAAGCCAAATACGCGAGTACTTCGTTTGTGTTACAAATTGACGTTTCCAGAGCGTGACATTATCAGGCATGAATTCTCCATATGTGCGACGAGTGCGCCGCACGCGTCAAAATTATTGCTGTGAATAAATAATTTAAAACTCTACTTATGTTTCAAATGAAGATGTGTTATTGCAAGGAATGTGTGCGCTGGGAGCGGCCGCACCTCTCAAGGCTATTGCTGAGGTAGCTGACTGGCGAGAAGTGCGTGCTAGACTTGTAGAGGGGAACGGAGAGGTAAAGTGGGGGTGCAGCGGTGTTAGCGTGCCTTGACTGCGGCTTCAGTACCGCACCAACCAGGCGTGCCGAGAGTTGTATGGTTTCTAACGTTCTTTGAGATTTTCGAATAATTTCTGTTGAATCGTGATTCTGTTTTCGTGATGTGCTTCTAAATCATGGAAAATCATAATTGTACAATTGATGACATTTCGAAAAATGGATTTTCATGTAGAAGTTTCGAAGAAAAACTTAAAATTGTTACAAATGGAAGACTGTGCCCTCCGTTGCCTAATTTAACAACTAAACACAAGGGCAAAAAGGAAGAATACACTAGACACTTTTCAGTATCATCTTTCAACTCGATTCCATGGTTAACTGGCTGTGAAAAATTAAATAAATTATTTTGTTGGCCATGTATTCTTTTTTCCAAAGAAAAAAGTGTGTGGACGAAAACTGGATTTTCCGATCTCAGTCATTTATCCTCTGCACAGCAACGGCACGAAAGATCGCAGTCTCATGTAGAATCATTTCTTAAATGCAAGATGTTTGGAAAGCAGAGAATTGACGTTTTAATTGACTCCCAACGTAAAGACAATATCAGCAAACACAATGAGCTTGTTAAAAAAAATCGAGACATATTGACGAGATTAATAGATGCTGTTTGTTATCTTGCAAAGCAGGAACTTCCTCTGAGAGGCCATGATGAATCAGCCGACTCATTAGACAAAGGAAATTACTTGGAGTTTCTTGAGGCACTCAGAGCATATGATCCTCTTTTAGACAACCATCTAAAAACAGCTACTGTGTTTCGAGGTACATCTCCAGCAATACAAAATGACATAATCCATGCTATACGGGATGTTATTATAGACGAAATAAAGGAAGAAGTTTCTTCAGCAACCTTCACTTCTATCATGCTGGACGAGTCGTCTGATATCTCATGTAAATCCCAACTTTCAACTGTGCTCCGGTTTGTTAAGGATGGTGCTGCTTGTGAACGCTTTGTTGGATTTACTGACGTAAGTTCAGATAGAACAGCTGAAGGACTATTTGCACATGTGGCAAGTTTCGTGGAAGAGTTTAATATCAGTGACAGATTGGTAGGGCAGACGTATGATGGTGCCGCAGTAATGAGCAGTCACTTGAACGGGCTTCAAGCTAAAGTTCTAGAATCTTACCCAAAGGCTCTCTTTACACATTGTTATGCCCATGTTTTAAACTTAGTTCTTCAACAATGTCTCTCAAATATAAAAGACTGCAGGATTTTTTTTCAAACACTTAGTGGGCTTCCAGCGTTCTTTTCCAAATCCTCAAAAAGGACAATTGCTTTGGAAAAATTTGTACAGAGTAAACTGCCATCAGTTGCTCCTACCAGATGGAATTTTACTTCAAGGTTAGTGCAAACTGTCAAATAATATAGTGTTCAACTTATAGAATTTTTTGAAAGTATTGTGGAAAACTGTAGTGAATGGGAAAGTGATACAGTAGTCAAATCAAGAGGTTTTCTCTCTTTTTTGAGTGAGTTCAATACCGTATTTTTGTTGGAAGTATTTTCCAAACTGTTTTCATACACAGATGTACTGTATAATATTCTCCAGAGTGAATCTGTAGATATAATGTACTGTCATCAAAAAGTTATTGATACTGTACAACAATTGCAAAGTGAGAGACAAAGTGGTTTTGATGCCCTATGGATAGCAGCTAAAGGTGAGAGGAGAGGAGCTGAGCCTAGAACTAAAAGAATTTGTCAGGACTCTGAGGACAACTATTGTCGTCGATTGTTCTGTGAAATCATTGACAATATTGTGCAACAAATAGATGTGAGGTATGGTTCAGTTTTGAAGTTGACATTCTGTCATCTCCTCTCACCTAATAAATTTTCCATTTACAAAGAAAATTTTCCATCTGTCCTTCTGGAGTCCTTAGGATCAGTGTATGAGTCATTATTTGATCTTGTAAGACTCAAAAGTGAACTTTTAGTGGTATATTCCAGTGATGAATTTCATGGTCTACATGTCTTTGAGTTGGTCAGGTTTCTAAAGAACAATGACTTAATTTCTGCATTCAAAGAAGTATACATGTTAGCTGAGTTAATTCTGACTATACCAAGTACCACAAGTTCAGTTGAACGTTCTTTTTCGGCTCTAAAACGCATTCACAACTACTGCAGGAGCACTCAGAGCGAGGACAGGTTAAGCAGTTTAAGTATTATTTCTATTGAGAAAAAAATACTCCACAGACTGAGACTCAAAGACTCATTTCATGAAAGGGTAATTGAGAAGTTTTTATGTAAAGAAAGAAGAGCAGAACTTGTTTATAAATAGATATGTAAACAAGAGAAAAGTTGACTGAACTAACTTTTAGGATACTTTTATTATTATTATTATTATTATTTTGTTGTTGCATTTCCCTAAATAATGCAGCTTATAAACTTGATAATTAAATAGTTTCATAGTAGACGGATATGATTATTTTTTAAGCAGCACACCCACCTTGTCAAAGCAGGATACGCCCCTGGACATTATAACTCGCCAATACGCGATGTTACACAGTGGCGCACCAACTAGTAGGGCTAGAATAATTAAAAAACTATACAATTAAATAAAACAGATTCTAGCGGCGGCTGCAGAAAATGGAACAGGCAAAATATGACACAAGATACAAGGCTAAGCAACGCGAGAAGAAGGCGGGAAAGGAAACAGAGATGTTAGAAAAGGAGACCGAGAAAGACGTCAGGATGGAAGAAAGGGAAATAACATCGGTTGAAGACATGGAAGAATTATTAACTCCTGTGGAACCAGATAAACCCACACAGCAGGAGGAAGCCAGAGGAGGCATGGACTTACTACAACTATGGGAATTAATTAATAACAATTTTAAGAAACAAGACGGAAAAATAGACCAGATGAAGGAAGAAACTAGAGAACAAAGAAGGGAAGACAAAGAAGAATTGAATAAGAAATTTGAGTCAGTAATTGACAATTTTAAGAAACAGGAGGAGAAAATAGATGAAAAATTAGATAAGAAGTTTGAGCCATTAAATGAAACCTTGACACAGAAAATGAAGGAGGAGAATAAATTGATAAGTGAAAAAATAGAGAGAAGCAATGAGAAAACCAGCGAAACCTTGAGACAAATGAAAGAAGATATAGAAACACTGAACCATAAAATCGATAGTAACAATGAAACTATACAACGACAGTTAATAGCGTATCGTAAAGAAGCAAAGCAGACAAAAACGGAGATGAATCAGAGATAGGAAGAAACAAATTACAAAACCGATCATATCAAGGAAACATTACATAATGGTTTCAAGAAGGTGAATGAAACACTAGACAGAGTTTCTGAAGCTATTAAAGAAACATTGAATGAGAACAGGAAACCGGGAAATAAGAAAATAGAAGATAGTAGGAAGGAAATAGAAATTACAGAAGACAAAATTATACTGTTATCTGCAAATAAAAATAACAACAACAAAGAGGATAATAATTACCTGGAAATGAAGACTAAGGAAAGGCGTCAAAAGAAACTCATAAATACAAGAGAAGAGTTGGAAATGATGAAGAATGTATTAATAAACATGTTTAATATACCAATTACCGACCATGAAGAAATCGTGAATGTCCAAGATTATAGGGGTAGGTCAAACCAAATTGTAGAAATAACTTACTATAAAACCACAGGCAACAACTATAAAAAATCAATTAATAAATGGAATATGCTAAAAATAGAAAGGTACACTAAATTATCAATGAAACAACAAATAATAAATGTACCATTGAAATATCTGTTCTACAAAAGAAATGGTAAAGTAATTGATTTAATAATGAATACTAATAGACATATAGTATTAGAAGAGTTGTTGTACAAAGAAACAGAGACCTATACCACAAGGACAGAATTAATGATGAACTCCAGGGTAATCCGAACGACAAGTGCAGATCAACCTATGGACCATGGGTAAACCCAAATGTGAACATTACTGCGAAAAGGGACTGATGTTAGAGATAACCAACACAGCATTGATGAAGGAAGAAAGAAGAAAAAGATGAAACTAATAATTAATAAAAGACAAACGAACATGGAAGTATGAGTATGGTATTTTGAATAAAAAAGAATTATCCAAATTCCAAACAAGTAAGAACAACTTACAAATAAAATATTTGAAATGATTAAGTTATGAATGAAAAAAGAATTTTGAGAATAAATAATTGCCAAAATTCAAAAAATACAAGTAAGAACAACTTACAACCAAGTGTGTGAAACTAAATAAGTGAAACAAGTTAATTTTGAAGAAAAAATTATAATGAAGCATCATGAAAAACTGACATAAAATACTAACATTTAACAAAAGGGATGACATTACTTAACATCATTAAATAACTATATTGCGAAAGGGGATCATAAAGAATTAACATTTCAAAAAGGACCGACAAGACAGTCGAATAACGGATGACAATGACATACTAAACGGAATTGACATACAATTTCATCAATGATGAAAAAAAAATGTATAAGTAAACCAAAAAACAGCTACAATTTTAACATTATTTATAAATGAGAAGAGAAGTGATAACAAATAAAACAACTATCATATGAAGAAAATTGAAGAAACGATGCAAAATGTATATTGAACATCGCCACAGACATAGAGAAGGAATCCAAATAAATCAATGAGAAGAGAAGGTTATGATATGAAGAAAAAACAGAATAAGTAATCCCAAGAGTGTTTTATTATATTTATATTATATGAGTCGAAAATAGACGACTATTAGTATTATTATATGATGATTTTATGTTGAGATAAGTCCAACAATCATTTTATTTTATTGAGCAGATAGGCATGACCTCTGAACTCAAAATGTGAATAAATGGATAGCAGAGTAGTAGAGCCACATGTGCCCTCTGGCTAGTACCAATTTATATGAATGGAAGAGAAGAAAATTTTAGGGAGATAAAACATACAAGGGATAACACTCATAATAAAAGAGTAAAAGAGGAGAATAATATCATTTCCAGAATCATGAACCATGAATTAATAAAGATAAACTAAAGAAGAAGATAACGATTGATGTATTCCATAATAATAACAACTTGAGCTAACAAACTATGTTGATGATTTCAGAAAAACAATCTTTATTTTTTGAAATAATTAATTTTGACGGCGTTGCGTTATGTAACATGACATAAGATAGCGCAAAATACCACTAATAATTAATAAAAGAAAAAGCTGAAGGTAGGAAGAAATATTAAAAAACTTATAACCTGAAGATTGATAACCCAACTATGAAATAACGATTGACTAAGAAACTGACTATGACTTAACCCAATAGATTGGAGAAAAGAGAATGAAGGAACGAGAAACCAGGATGTAACCCAAAGTATGACCACAATCATTATAACCCCAAGATGTAGTTAATAAATAAAATGTAAAATAAATGGACTAAAACAGATAGGGCATAAATAAGATGTAAATATATAAACCATAAAAATAAAATAGAGATATTATGTATGTTAAACGAAAAGAAAAGTAACATGAATGTATAAGTATAAGATAGGAAGATAGAAATAAAAAATACCCTATTAAATAATAAACTAGCCAAAAGCAAGTAAAAAATAATTGAGCTGAGTAAAGGCAATAATTAATACAAAAGTGACAAATGTGAAATGAGAATAAAACAAATGTTAATGACCAATAACCACCCAGTGATGATGTACTAAATAAACGAACTATGTGTAAAATATCAGGTGAAGGATATAAATACATAAATAGAAATAAATGACAACGAACTATGTAAATAACATAGTGTAAAAGTAAAAGTGATAATAGATAAATAAACCTCATGTGAAAGGAAAAGTGCAGTGTGAGTGCATACAGTGTAGAATACAATAAAAAAGCAGACTATATTGATATAGCAAAACAATCTTTAAAAGCATGTTAGATAGTAAGAAATCTAAACTAATTGTATCTTTATTAATTTAAGTAATCGAATGTAAGAAATACATAAAAATAATGTCAAAGTTAAAATATTAGAGTGGAAGATGGGAGAAGGAGACACTAGGTTTAGTGATGGAATTTGTGAATGAGTTTTATTACGATTATTTTGAATGTTCATCATTATTTTAAATTTTGCATTCAGTTTATATTTAGTTCAGTTAATTTTATATTTTGCATTCATGATTGTATTTAGTTTTTAAAGACATCTGACCTTCCCTTGTCTCATGCACACACTCCCCCCTCACCATCACAACACAGATGTTCCAGATACGCCCTAAACAGATGTTTACCACCTACACTCCACTAACATCCTGTGTTCAGTAATTTCATTCACTCGCTCTTTGACAATGGCTTAAGTTAGTCGAAACAGCTGTCAGAGTTAATTAAAAAATTTGTGAAACTTACCAAGTGTTTTTATATATTTTACAAAACTTTTGTATGAGTTATTGTTTAAGGTAGTGTTAAAAATTATTATTCTAAGAGTTTTGTTATTGTAAGAACCATAGTATTATTAAACTTAGAAGATAGGTGAGATAGAAGTAAGAAACCAATAATAATTAGAAGTTTAATTTCAGGCTTGGACCTGGTAAGAAAATATTTTAATAATAAAAGGTGTGTTGTTAAAGGCATCAATGTTTTTTTTAATTAGTTTCTATAGAGAATGTTCAATGAACCACTAAATAAAGTTAATGAATTGTAAAGAATGTTGAATAGGAGTATTGTGAAACCTAGGCTTTAGGCCTAGCACGAAGGGAAGGAATTTTGTAAGTTTAAAGAGAAAACAATAACCAAGGGTCAATTAGAGTATATAAAATGTTTAAGTACTTAAGTTAGAATAGCAGGTATAAAAATGTATAAATAATATTCAGTTTAAAGATAATTACAAAAGAAATATCAATAAGAAAATAAGAAAAATGTTATTAACTAATCAAAAGTAACCATGAGGGATATCAAAATAATCTTTAGTAAAAAAAGCAAAACAATGGTGTTAGTATAATTAATATTACTACTAGCATAAGAAAGTAATTATAATTTAAAGGATTTTTATAAATTTGAACAGAAATAAAACGTTAGAATATAACAATGTTATAAGATGTTGACCAATGAGAACTAGTAAAACTTGAAGAGTAACCATGACACCTAGAGTTTGTTACACATTATGACCATTGAAATCTAATTACTTCATTATTGACTAACATAGAGGGTGGACGTATGGAGCCCTTGAAGCCAAATTAATTCTAAAATCAATAATTTTTTTCTAAATTTGAATGAAGAAGTACAAGAAGCATATTTGAATTAACCATTCATGAGATGACCATTAATTAAAAACATTTATATAACAAATATTATGGTCAAAACTGGAAAGAAGTAAACTAAATTAATAAAAATTATGATTATCTTGTTGATTCATCCTCTTCGTTCACTTTATAAATATTATTATATATAAACTTTCACAATTGAACTTACTTTCATTTATCTTTCCTTAACGTTTCGAGGTGATGTTCCTCTTCCTCAGTGGGATTAAATACTGAATGTCATTTTAATAGTATAACGGTTATGGACTGGTGTGTGTGGTGGGGGTTGATGGTGGGAGGGAACGTCAGCGCCAATTCCCTCCCACCATCAACCCCCACCACACACACCAGTCCATAACCGTTATACTGTTAAAATGACATTCAGTATTTAATCCCACTGAGGAAGAGGAACATCACCTCGAAACGTTTGGGAAAGATAAATGAAAGTAAGTTCAATTGTGAAAGTTTATATATAATAATAAATTAATAAACGACCAATTCTGGAGGAAGAACTGAAGATACCTAACTCAGCCTGAGGAAACATATCATCTACAAGAACTGATGGAAGCTGGACATTGAATTTCAATCATTTGAATGGGGATCTCAGAAAATCCAAAGAAGAAAGGACCCGCAGACGTCTTCCAGAAGAAGAAGAGGATCGCAAGAGAAGCTGCATTAAGGAATTGATGAGTATAAATTAAATAATTCACCCCAAAATTAAACTTTCAATTACCCAGTAAATGAGCAATTTTATTTTCACTTCACAAATCACTAAATTAACTTTTTGAACTGAACTTGATTAAATAATCACCTTCGATAAACCATATCGATCACTGAATATTAATTTTATATTATACTATTAAAAAAAAAAAAGTAACATGCTAACAAAACTTAACCAAGTAGGCACTACTTCTCATTTTCAATAACTTACTTTTCATATTTTAAAATATCACATATTGTATATTAGTTATAAGGAATATTATGAATTTATTTGCATTTATTAGTCTGTAATCCAACTTCTGTAGTCCAAAGAACTTATCCCTGAGATTATTATTATAAAACATAAACTGTACGCCATTGTGGCATTTATGTATGAACTGAACGAAGCAGGACGCTGCCAACTGAACAACTTGTAAACGCCGGAGTTAAAATAAATATGTTTCATTTCTCAACTGTAATTGACCTGATAATATAAAGAAAGTGTTAAATAAATCTTCGTATTTCTCAATCGCTGTATGTTTGATTAATTTAAAAAAGGTAATACAGGGTCCGGCAGAGAAACCTGACGGTTTTCTAAGTGAAATTATGACCAGAATAAATAGTTTATAAACAAAATTTTTATTTTAGAATTAAAGTACATCTCAAAGCATTTTACTTACATTAATTACTTTTTGAAAATCACATTCTTTAGATGGTGTCCCTCATTTTCAACACATTCTTCGAGCCGTAACGGTAAACCATGCATTACGCGCCACAGAACTTACGGAGAGATTGCCGCCACTTCTGTCCGAATATTCCGCTTCAAATCCACGATTGTCCTTGGTCGGTTCTGGTACACCCTATTCTTGAGATACCCCCACAGAAAGTAATCGCAAGCGTTGAGGTCGGGCGAACTTGGAGGGCACTGAACATCCCCTCAGTTTGAGATCACTCGGGCTCTAAACATCTCTCTCAATTTATTCAGGGAAGCCCTTGCAGTGTGAGCAGTTGCCCCATCCTGCTGGAACCATGTGGTTTCCAATGCAATACCATGTTGCCGTAACTGAGGTGCGAGAAATGTTGTAAGCATGTGAATGTAACGTTGTGAATTTACAGTCACTGCATTCCCCCTCTTCGTCTTCAAGGAAGTAGGGGCCATTTATCCCGGAAGACGTTAACCCACACCACACAACAACCTTCTCACTGTGTAACGGTCTTTCAAACAGTTCTTGAGGATTCTGCAATGCCCAGTACCGGCAGTTCTGTGTATTGACATAACCACACAGATGGAAATTGTCCTCATCGGTCATTAGCAGATTGTTTAACACTTGGTCATTCACAATATTCACAAGTCCATGGCAACAATGCATGCGAATTCTCTTATCCTGGGCACTCAGTGTTTGCACTATAACAAGTTTGTAGGGATGAAAGTCGAGTTCCAGATGCAAAATTCTGCATACGGAGCGGTCAGAAATCTGAAGGGCACTTGCGTGTTTTAATGCCGAGGACGTTTACGAATAGCATGACGCACGCGTTCAACATTCTCTGGGGTTCGAACAGTACGCTGTTTCCCTGGTGGTATCTTCTTTAAGGCAGAGGCCGTTTCCCGAAAATTCGCCACCCACAAAAGTATGGTATTGCGGCTTGGAACACTGTCATTTCGATGAATGCTGAAATGGCGGCGAAAAGCGCGCTGCGTAACAATAACTGACTCATTATTTTTAAAAAACGTTTCCACTACGAACGCACGATGTTGTGCTGACCAACGCTCCATGCCGATTGAAATGCTTTGAGCTGTCGAACACATGAGCGCAAGCTCGATTGCAGCGCTCCATGCTACACTCCACAGAACTACTTCAAAAATAGTCAGGTTTCTCAGCCGGACCCTGTATAAGAATTTGGGACATAAACAATAAAAATACTGCAGTTGACGAATTCGACTCGGCCAGATAGCGGGGACCAATCAGACGGCGAGGCGGAAAATTTGAACTGAGCGACGAGAATACGGTCGACTTAGTAAGTATTAAGAAAAAGTATAAAACGGCTCGCTACACTATTAAATAATACACAAAAAGTAAGTAAGCGACATATTATTATTAACACCGGCAATACGCTACACTAGAAAGTGACGATCCCAACAGTGGGCCTAAGGTAAAGGCAAATACGGGAGTACTTCGTTTCTGTTACAAAGTGATGTTTCCAGAGCGTGACATTATAACTCGCCAATACGCGATATTACAAAGTGGCGCACCAACTAGTAGGGCTAGAATAATTAAAAAACTATACAATTAAATAAAACAGATTCTAGCGGCGGCTGCAGAAAATGGAACAGGCAAAATACGACACAAGATACAAGGCTAAGCAACGCGAGAAGAAGGCGGGAAAGGAAACAGAGATGTTAGAAAAGGAGACCGAGAAAGACGTCAGGATGGAAGAAAGGGAAATAACATCGGTTGAAGACATGGAAGAATTATTAACTCCTGTGGAACCAGATAAACCCACACAGCAGGAGGAAGCCAGAGGAGGCATGGACTTACTACAACTATGGGAATTAATTAATAACAATTTTAAGAAACAAGACGGAAAAATAGACCAGATGAAGGAAGAAACTAGAGAACAAAGAAGGAAGACAAAGAAGAATTGAATAAGAAATTTGAGTCAGTAATTGACAATTTTAAGAAACAGGAGGAGAAAATAGATGAAAAATTAGATAAGAAGTTTGAGCCATTAAATGAAACCTTGACACAGAAAATGAAGGAGGAGAATAAATTGATAAGTGAAAAAATAGAGAGAAGCAATGAGAAAACCAGCGAAACCTTGAGACAAATGAAAGAAGATATAGAAACACTGAACCATAAAATCGATAGTAACAATGAAACTATACAACGACAGTTAATAGCGTATCGTAAAGAAGCAAAGCAGACAAAAACGGAGATGAATCAGAGATAGGAAGAAACAAATTACAAAACCGATCATATCAAGGAAACATTACATAATGGTTTCAAGAAGGTGAATGAAACACTAGACAGAGTTTCTGAAGCTATTAAAGAAACATTGAATGAGAACAGGAAACCGGGAAATAAGAAAATAGAAGATAGTAGGAAGGAAATAGAAATTACAGAAGACAAAATTATACTGTTATCTGCAAATAAAAATAACAACAACAAAGAGGATAATAATTACCTGGAAATGAAGACTAAGGAAAGGCGTCAAAAGAAACTCATAAATACAAGAGAAGAGTTGGAAATGATGAAGAATGTATTAATAAACATGTTTAATATACCAATTACCGACCATGAAGAAATCGTGAATGTCCAAGATTATAGGGGTAGGTCAAACCAAATTGTAGAAATAACTTACTATAAAACCACAGGCAACAACTATAAAAAATCAATTAATAAATGGAATATGCTAAAAATAGAAAGGTACACTAAATTATCAATGAAACAACAAATAATAAATGTACCATTGAAATATCTGTTCTACAAAAGAAATGGTAAAGTAATTGATTTAATAATGAATACTAATAGACATATAGTATTAGAAGAGTTGTTGTACAAAGAAACAGAGACCTATACCACAAGGACAGAATTAATGATGAACTCCAGGGTAATCCGAACGACAAGTGCAGATCAACCTATGGACCATGGGTAAACCCAAATGTGAACATTACTGCGAAAAGGGACTGATGTTAGAGATAACCAACACAGCATTGATGAAGGAAGAAAGAAGAAAAAGATGAAACTAATAATTAATAAAAGACAAACGAACATGGAAGTATGAGTATGGTATTTTGAATAAAAAAGAATTATCCAAATTCCAAACAAGTAAGAACAACTTACAAATAAAATATTTGAAATGATTAAGTTATGAATGAAAAAAGAATTTTGAGAATAAATAATTGCCAAAATTCAAAAAATACAAGTAAGAACAACTTACAACCAAGTGTGTGAAACTAAATAAGTGAAACAAGTTAATTTTGAAGAAAAAATTATAATGAAGCATCATGAAAAACTGACATAAAATACTAACATTTAACAAAAGGGATGACATTACTTAACATCATTAAATAACTATATTGCGAAAGGGGATCATAAAGAATTAACATTTCAAAAAGGACCGACAAGACAGTCGAATAACGGATGACAATGACATACTAAACGGAATTGACATACAATTTCATCAATGATGAAAAAAAAATGTATAAGTAAACCAAAAAACAGCTACAATTTTAACATTATTTATAAATGAGAAGAGAAGTGATAACAAATAAAACAACTATCATATGAAGAAAATTGAAGAAACGATGCAAAATGTATATTGAACATCGCCACAGACATAGAGAAGGAATCCAAATAAATCAATGAGAAGAGAAGGTTATGATATGAAGAAAAAACAGAATAAGTAATCCCAAGAGTGTTTTATTATATTTATATTATATGAGTCGAAAATAGACGACTATTAGTATTATTATATGATGATTTTATGTTGAGATAAGTCCAACAATCATTTTATTTTATTGAGCAGATAGGCATGACCTCTGAACTCAAAATGTGAATAAATGGATAGCAGAGTAGTAGAGCCACATGTGCCCTCTGGCTAGTACCAATTTATATGAATGGAAGAGAAGAAAATTTTAGGGAGATAAAACATACAAGGGATAACACTCATAATAAAAGAGTAAAAGAGGAGAATAATATCATTTCCAGAATCATGAACCATGAATTAATAAAGATAAACTAAAGAAGAAGATAACGATTGATGTATTCCATAATAATAACAACTTGAGCTAACAAACTATGTTGATGATTTCAGAAAAACAATCTTTATTTTTTGAAATAATTAATTTTGACGGCGTTGCGTTATGTAACATGACATAAGATAGCGCAAAATACCACTAATAATTAATAAAAGAAAAAGCTGAAGGTAGGAAGAAATATTAAAAAACTTATAACCTGAAGATTGATAACCCAACTATGAAATAACGATTGACTAAGAAACTGACTATGACTTAACCCAATAGATTGGAGAAAAGAGAATGAAGGAACGAGAAACCAGGATGTAACCCAAAGTATGACCACAATCATTATAACCCCAAGATGTAGTTAATAAATAAAATGTAAAATAAATGGACTAAAACAGATAGGGCATAAATAAGATGTAAATATATAAACCATAAAAATAAAATAGAGATATTATGTATGTTAAACGAAAAGAAAAGTAACATGAATGTATAAGTATAAGATAGGAAGATAGAAATAAAAAATACCCTATTAAATAATAAACTAGCCAAAAGCAAGTAAAAAATAATTGAGCTGAGTAAAGGCAATAATTAATACAAAAGTGACAAATGTGAAATGAGAATAAAACAAATGTTAATGACCAATAACCACCCAGTGATGATGTACTAAATAAACGAACTATGTGTAAAATATCAGGTGAAGGATATAAATACATAAATAGAAATAAATGACAACGAACTATGTAAATAACATAGTGTAAAAGTAAAAGTGATAATAGATAAATAAACCTCATGTGAAAGGAAAAGTGCAGTGTGAGTGCATACAGTGTAGAATACAATAAAAAAGCAGACTATATTGATATAGCAAAACAATCTTTAAAAGCATGTTAGATAGTAAGAAATCTAAACTAATTGTATCTTTATTAATTTAAGTAATCGAATGTAAGAAATACATAAAAATAATGTCAAAGTTAAAATATTAGAGTGGAAGATGGGAGAAGGAGACACTAGGTTTAGTGATGGAATTTGTGAATGAGTTTTATTACGATTATTTTGAATGTTCATCATTATTTTAAATTTTGCATTCAGTTTATATTTAGTTCAGTTAATTTTATATTTTGCATTCATGATTGTATTTAGTTTTTAAAGACATCTGACCTTCCCTTGTCTCATGCACACACTCCCCCCTCACCATCACAACACAGATGTTCCAGATACGCCCTAAACAGATGTTTACCACCTACACTCCACTAACATCCTGTGTTCAGTAATTTCATTCACTCGCTCTTTGACAATGGCTTAAGTTAGTCGAAACAGCTGTCAGAGTTAATTAAAAAATTTGTGAAACTTACCAAGTGTTTTTATATATTTTACAAAACTTTTGTATGAGTTATTGTTTAAGGTAGTGTTAAAAATTATTATTCTAAGAGTTTTGTTATTGTAAGAACCATAGTATTATTAAACTTAGAAGATAGGTGAGATAGAAGTAAGAAACCAATAATAATTAGAAGTTTAATTTCAGGCTTGGACCTGGTAAGAAAATATTTTAATAATAAAAGGTGTGTTGTTAAAGGCATCAATGTTTTTTTTAATTAGTTTCTATAGAGAATGTTCAATGAACCACTAAATAAAGTTAATGAATTGTAAAGAATGTTGAATAGGAGTATTGTGAAACCTAGGCTTTAGGCCTAGCACGAAGGGAAGGAATTTTGTAAGTTTAAAGAGAAAACAATAACCAAGGGTCAATTAGAGTATATAAAATGTTTAAGTACTTAAGTTAGAATAGCAGGTATAAAAATGTATAAATAATATTCAGTTTAAAGATAATTACAAAAGAAATATCAATAAGAAAATAAGAAAAATGTTATTAACTAATCAAAAGTAACCATGAGGGATATCAAAATAATCTTTAGTAAAAAAAGCAAAACAATGGTGTTAGTATAATTAATATTACTACTAGCATAAGAAAGTAATTATAATTTAAAGGATTTTTATAAATTTGAACAGAAATAAAACGTTAGAATATAACAATGTTATAAGATGTTGACCAATGAGAACTAGTAAAACTTGAAGAGTAACCATGACACCTAGAGTTTGTTACACATTATGACCATTGAAATCTAATTACTTCATTATTGACTAACATAGAGGGTGGACGTATGGAGCCCTTGAAGCCAAATTAATTCTAAAATCAATAATTTTTTTCTAAATTTGAATGAAGAAGTACAAGAAGCATATTTGAATTAACCATTCATGAGATGACCATTAATTAAAAACATTTATATAACAAATATTATGGTCAAAACTGGAAAGAAGTAAACTAAATTAATAAAAATTATGATTATCTTGTTGATTCATCCTCTTCGTTCACTTTATAAATATTATTATATATAAACTTTCACAATTGAACTTACTTTCATTTATCTTTCCTTAACGTTTCGAGGTGATGTTCCTCTTCCTCAGTGGGATTAAATACTGAATGTCATTTTAATAGTATAACGGTTATGGACTGGTGTGTGTGGTGGGGGTTGATGGTGGGAGGGAACGTCAGCGCCAATTCCCTCCCACCATCAACCCCCACCACACACACCAGTCCATAACCGTTATACTGTTAAAATGACATTCAGTATTTAACCCACTGAGGAAGAGGAACATCACCTCGAAACGTTTGGGAAAGATAAATGAAAGTAAGTTCAATTGTGAAAGTTTATATATAATAATAAATTAATAAACGACCAATTCTGGAGGAAGAACTGAAGATACCTAACTCAGCCTGAGGAAACATATCATCTACAAGAACTGATGGAAGCTGGACATTGAATTTCAATCATTTGAATGGGGATCTCAGAAAATCCAAAGAAGAAAGGACCCGCAGACGTCTTCCAGAAGAAGAAGAGGATCGCAAGAGAAGCTGCATTAAGGAATTGATGAGTATAAATTAAATAATTCACCCCAAAATTAAACTTTCAATTACCCAGTAAATGAGCAATTTTATTTTCACTTCACAAATCACTAAATTAACTTTTTGAACTGAACTTGATTAAATAATCACCTTCGATAAACCATATCGATCACTGAATATTAATTTTATATTATACTATTAAAAAAAAAAAAGTAACATGCTAACAAAACTTAACCAAGTAGGCACTACTTCTCATTTTCAATAACTTACTTTTCATATTTTAAAATATCACATATTGTATATTAGTTATAAGGAATATTATGAATTTATTTGCATTTATTAGTCTGTAATCCAACTTCTGTAGTCCAAAGAACTTATCCCTGAGATTATTATTATAAAACATAAACTGTACGCCATTGTGGCATTTATGTATGAACTGAACGAAGCAGGACGCTGCCAACTGAACAACTTGTAAACGCCGGAGTTAAAATAAATATGTTTCATTTCTCAACTGTAATTGACCTGATAATATAAAGAAAGTGTTAAATAAATCTTCGTATTTCTCAATCGCTGTATGTTTGATTAATTTAAAAAAGGTAATACAGGGTCCGGCAGAGAAACCTGACGGTTTTCTAAGTGAAATTATGACCAGAATAAATAGTTTATAAACAAAATTTTTATTTTAGAATTAAAGTACATCTCAAAGCATTTTACTTACATTAATTACTTTTTGAAAATCACATTCTTTAGATGGTGTCCCTCATTTTCAACACATTCTTCGAGCCGTAACGGTAAACCATGCATTACGCGCCACAGAACTTACGGAGAGATTGCCGCCACTTCTGTCCGAATATTCCGCTTCAAATCCACGATTGTCCTTGGTCGGTTCTGGTACACCCTATTCTTGAGATACCCCCACAGAAAGTAATCGCAAGCGTTGAGGTCGGGCGAACTTGGAGGGCACTGAACATCCCCTCAGTTTGAGATCACTCGGGCTCTAAACATCTCTCTCAATTTATTCAGGGAAGCCCTTGCAGTGTGAGCAGTTGCCCCATCCTGCTGGAACCATGTGGTTTCCAATGCAATACCATGTTGCCGTAACTGAGGTGCGAGAAATGTTGTAAGCATGTGAATGTAACGTTGTGAATTTACAGTCACTGCATTCCCCCTCTTCGTCTTCAAGGAAGTAGGGGCCATTTATCCCGGAAGACGTTAACCCACACCACACAACAACCTTCTCACTGTGTAACGGTCTTTCAAACAGTTCTTGAGGATTCTGCAATGCCCAGTACCGGCAGTTCTGTGTATTGACATAACCACACAGATGGAAATTGTCCTCATCGGTCATTAGCAGATTGTTTAACACTTGGTCATTCACAATATTCACAAGTCCATGGCAACAATGCATGCGAATTCTCTTATCCTGGGCACTCAGTGTTTGCACTATAACAAGTTTGTAGGGATGAAAGTCGAGTTCCAGATGCAAAATTCTGCATACGGAGCGGTCAGAAATCTGAAGGGCACTTGCGTGTTTTAATGCCGAGGACGTTTACGAATAGCATGACGCACGCGTTCAACATTCTCTGGGGTTCGAACAGTACGCTGTTTCCCTGGTGGTATCTTCTTTAAGGCAGAGGCCGTTTCCCGAAAATTCGCCACCCACAAAAGTATGGTATTGCGGCTTGGAACACTGTCATTTCGATGAATGCTGAAATGGCGGCGAAAAGCGCGCTGCGTAACAATAACTGACTCATTATTTTTAAAAAACGTTTCCACTACGAACGCACGATGTTGTGCTGACCAACGCTCCATGCCGATTGAAATGCTTTGAGCTGTCGAACACATGAGCGCAAGCTCGATTGCAGCGCTCCATGCTACACTCCACAGAACTACTTCAAAAATAGTCAGGTTTCTCAGCCGGACCCTGTATAAGAATTTGGGACATAAACAATAAAAATACTGCAGTTGACGAATTCGACTCGGCCAGATAGCGGGGACCAATCAGACGGCGAGGCGGAAAATTTGAACTGAGCGACGAGAATACGGTCGACTTAGTAAGTATTAAGAAAAAGTATAAAACGGCTCGCTACACTATTAAATAATACACAAAAAGTAAGTAAGCGACATATTATTATTAACACCGGCAATACGCTACACTAGAAAGTGACGATCCCAACAGTGGGCCTAAGGTAAAGGCAAATACGGGAGTACTTCGTTTCTGTTACAAAGTGATGTTTCCAGAGCGTGACATTATAACTCGCCAATACGCGATATTACAAAGTGGCGCACCAACTAGTAGGGCTAGAATAATTAAAAAACTATACAATTAAATAAAACAGATTCTAGCGGCGGCTGCAGAAAATGGAACAGGCAAAATACGACACAAGATACAAGGCTAAGCAACGCGAGAAGAAGGCGGGAAAGGAAACAGAGATGTTAGAAAAGGAGACCGAGAAAGACGTCAGGATGGAAGAAAGGGAAATAACATCGGTTGAAGACATGGAAGAATTATTAACTCCTGTGGAACCAGATAAACCCACACAGCAGGAGGAAGCCAGAGGAGGCATGGACTTACTACAACTATGGGAATTAATTAATAACAATTTTAAGAAACAAGACGGAAAAATAGACCAGATGAAGGAAGAAACTAGAGAACAAAGAAGGAAGACAAAGAAGAATTGAATAAGAAATTTGAGTCAGTAATTGACAATTTTAAGAAACAGGAGGAGAAAATAGATGAAAAATTAGATAAGAAGTTTGAGCCATTAAATGAAACCTTGACACAGAAAATGAAGGAGGAGAATAAATTGATAAGTGAAAAAATAGAGAGAAGCAATGAGAAAACCAGCGAAACCTTGAGACAAATGAAAGAAGATATAGAAACACTGAACCATAAAATCGATAGTAACAATGAAACTATACAACGACAGTTAATAGCGTATCGTAAAGAAGCAAAGCAGACAAAAACGGAGATGAATCAGAGATAGGAAGAAACAAATTACAAAACCGATCATATCAAGGAAACATTACATAATGGTTTCAAGAAGGTGAATGAAACACTAGACAGAGTTTCTGAAGCTATTAAAGAAACATTGAATGAGAACAGGAAACCGGGAAATAAGAAAATAGAAGATAGTAGGAAGGAAATAGAAATTACAGAAGACAAAATTATACTGTTATCTGCAAATAAAAATAACAACAACAAAGAGGATAATAATTACCTGGAAATGAAGACTAAGGAAAGGCGTCAAAAGAAACTCATAAATACAAGAGAAGAGTTGGAAATGATGAAGAATGTATTAATAAACATGTTTAATATACCAATTACCGACCATGAAGAAATCGTGAATGTCCAAGATTATAGGGGTAGGTCAAACCAAATTGTAGAAATAACTTACTATAAAACCACAGGCAACAACTATAAAAAATCAATTAATAAATGGAATATGCTAAAAATAGAAAGGTACACTAAATTATCAATGAAACAACAAATAATAAATGTACCATTGAAATATCTGTTCTACAAAAGAAATGGTAAAGTAATTGATTTAATAATGAATACTAATAGACATATAGTATTAGAAGAGTTGTTGTACAAAGAAACAGAGACCTATACCACAAGGACAGAATTAATGATGAACTCCAGGGTAATCCGAACGACAAGTGCAGATCAACCTATGGACCATGGGTAAACCCAAATGTGAACATTACTGCGAAAAGGGACTGATGTTAGAGATAACCAACACAGCATTGATGAAGGAAGAAAGAAGAAAAAGATGAAACTAATAATTAATAAAAGACAAACGAACATGGAAGTATGAGTATGGTATTTTGAATAAAAAAGAATTATCCAAATTCCAAACAAGTAAGAACAACTTACAAATAAAATATTTGAAATGATTAAGTTATGAATGAAAAAAGAATTTTGAGAATAAATAATTGCCAAAATTCAAAAAATACAAGTAAGAACAACTTACAACCAAGTGTGTGAAACTAAATAAGTGAAACAAGTTAATTTTGAAGAAAAAATTATAATGAAGCATCATGAAAAACTGACATAAAATACTAACATTTAACAAAAGGGATGACATTACTTAACATCATTAAATAACTATATTGCGAAAGGGGATCATAAAGAATTAACATTTCAAAAAGGACCGACAAGACAGTCGAATAACGGATGACAATGACATACTAAACGGAATTGACATACAATTTCATCAATGATGAAAAAAAAATGTATAAGTAAACCAAAAAACAGCTACAATTTTAACATTATTTATAAATGAGAAGAGAAGTGATAACAAATAAAACAACTATCATATGAAGAAAATTGAAGAAACGATGCAAAATGTATATTGAACATCGCCACAGACATAGAGAAGGAATCCAAATAAATCAATGAGAAGAGAAGGTTATGATATGAAGAAAAAACAGAATAAGTAATCCCAAGAGTGTTTTATTATATTTATATTATATGAGTCGAAAATAGACGACTATTAGTATTATTATATGATGATTTTATGTTGAGATAAGTCCAACAATCATTTTATTTTATTGAGCAGATAGGCATGACCTCTGAACTCAAAATGTGAATAAATGGATAGCAGAGTAGTAGAGCCACATGTGCCCTCTGGCTAGTACCAATTTATATGAATGGAAGAGAAGAAAATTTTAGGGAGATAAAACATACAAGGGATAACACTCATAATAAAAGAGTAAAAGAGGAGAATAATATCATTTCCAGAATCATGAACCATGAATTAATAAAGATAAACTAAAGAAGAAGATAACGATTGATGTATTCCATAATAATAACAACTTGAGCTAACAAACTATGTTGATGATTTCAGAAAAACAATCTTTATTTTTTGAAATAATTAATTTTGACGGCGTTGCGTTATGTAACATGACATAAGATAGCGCAAAATACCACTAATAATTAATAAAAGAAAAAGCTGAAGGTAGGAAGAAATATTAAAAAACTTATAACCTGAAGATTGATAACCCAACTATGAAATAACGATTGACTAAGAAACTGACTATGACTTAACCCAATAGATTGGAGAAAAGAGAATGAAGGAACGAGAAACCAGGATGTAACCCAAAGTATGACCACAATCATTATAACCCCAAGATGTAGTTAATAAATAAAATGTAAAATAAATGGACTAAAACAGATAGGGCATAAATAAGATGTAAAATATATAAACCATAAAAATAAAATAGAGATATTATGTATGTTAAACGAAAAGAAAAGAAACATGAATGTATAAGTATGCGATAGGAAGATAGAAATAAAAAATACCCTATTAAATAATAAACTAGCCAAAAGCAAGTAAAAAATAATTGAGCTGAGTAAAGGCAATAATTAATACAATAGTGACAAATGTGAAATGAGAATAAAACAAATGTTAATCACCAATAACCACCCAGTGATGATGTACTAAATAAACGAACTATGTGTAAAATATCAGGTGAAGGATATAAATACATAAATAGAAATAAATGACAACGAACTATGTAAATAACATAGTGTAAAAGTAAAAGTGATAATAGATAAATAAACCTCATGTGAAAGGAAAAGTGCAGTGTGAGTGCATACAGTGTAGAATACAATAAAAAAGCAGACTATATTGATATAGCAAAACAATCTTTAAAAGCATGTTAGATAGTAAGAAATCTAAACTAATTGTATCTTTATTAATTTAAGTAATCGAATGTAAGAAATACATAAAAATAATGTCAAAGTTAAAATATTAGAGTGGAAGATGGGAGAAGGAGACACTAGGTTTAGTGATGGAATTTGTGAATGAGTTTTATTACGATTATTTTGAATGTTCATCATTATTTTAAATTTTGCATTCAGTTTATATTTAGTTCAGTTAATTTTATATTTTGCATTCATGATTGTATTTAGTTTTTAAAGACATCTGACCTTCCCTTGTCTCATGCACACACTCCCCCCTCACCATCACAACACAGATGTTCCAGATACGCCCTAAACAGATGTTTACCACCTACACTCCACTAACATCCTGTGTTCAGTAATTTCATTCACTCGCTCTTTGACAATGGCTTAAGTTAGTCGAAACAGCTGTCAGAGTTAATTAAAAAATTTGTGAAACTTACCAAGTGTTTTTATATATTTTACAAAACTTTTGTATGAGTTATTGTTTAAGGTAGTGTTAAAAATTATTATTCTAAGAGTTTTGTTATTGTAAGAACCATAGTATTATTAAACTTAGAAGATAGGTGAGATAGAAGTAAGAAACCAATAATAATTAGAAGTTTAATTTCAGGCTTGGACCTGGTAAGAAAATATTTTAATAATAAAAGGTGTGTTGTTAAAGGCATCAATGTTTTTTTTTAATTAGTTTCTATAGAGAAAGTTCAATGAACCACTAAATAAAGTTAATGAATTGTAAAGAATGTTGAATAGGAGTATTGTGAAACCTAGGCTTTAGGCCTAGCACGAAGGGAAGGAATTTTGTAAGTTTAAAGAGAAAACAATAACCAAGGGTCAATTAGAGTATATAAAATGTTTAAGTACTTAAGTTAGAATAGCAGGTATAAAAATGTATAAATAATATTCAGTTTAAAGATAATTACAAAAGAAATATCAATAAGAAAATAAGAAAAATGTTATTAACTAATCAAAAGTAACCATGAGGGATATCAAAATAATCTTTAGTAAAAAAAGCAAACAATGGTGTTAGTATAATTAATATTACTACTAGCATAAGAAAGTAATTATAATTTAAAGGATTTTTATAAATTTGAACAGAAATAAAATGTTAGAATATAACAATGTTATAGGATGTTGACCAATGAGAACTAGTAAAACTTGAAGAGTAACCATGACACCTACAGTTTGTTACACATTATGACCGTTGAAATCTAATTACTTCATTATTGACTAACATAGAGGGTGGATGTATGGAGCCCTTGAAGCCAAATTAATTCTAAAATCAATAATTTTTTTCTAAATTTGAATGAATAAGTACAAGAAGCATATTTGAATTAACCATTGATGAGATGACCATTATTTAAAAACATTTATATAACAAATATTATGGCCAAAACTGGAAAGAAGTAAACTAAATTAATAAAAATTATGATTATCTTGTTGATTCATCCTCTTTGTTCACTTTATAAATATTATTATATATAAACTTTCACAATTGAACTTACTTTCATTTATCTTTCCTTAACGTTTCGAGGTGATGTTCCTCTTCCTCAGTGGGATTAAATACTGAATGTCATTTTAATAGTATAACGGTTATGGACTGGTGTGTGTGGTGGGGGTTGATGGTGGGAGGGAACGTCAGCGCCAATTCCCTCCCACCATCAACCCCCACCACACACACCAGTCCATAACCGTTATACTGTTAAAATGACATTCAGTATTTAATCCCACTGAGGAAGAGGAACATCACCTCGAAACGTTTGGGAAAGATAAATGAAAGTAAGTTCAATTGTGAAAGTTTATATATAATAGTAAATTAATAAACGACCAATTCTGGAGGAAGAACTGAAGATACCTAACTCAGCCTGAGGAAACATATCATCTACAAGAACTGATGGAAGCTGGACATTGAATTTCAATCATTTGAACGGGGATCTCAGAAAATCCAAAGAAGAAAGGACCCGCAGACGTCTTCCAGAAGAAGAAGAGGATCGCAAGAGAAGCTGCATTAAGGAATTGATGAGTATAAATTAAATAATTCACCCCAAAATTAAACTTTCAATTACCCAGTAAATAAGCAATTTTATTTTCACTTCACAAATCACTAAATTAACTTTTTGAACTGAACTTGATTAAATAATCACCTTCGATAAACCATATCGATCACTGAATATTAATTTTATATTATACTATTAAAAAAAAAAAAAAGTAACATGCTAACAAAACTTAACCAAGTAGGCACTACTTCTCATTTTCAATAACTTACTTTTCATATTTTAAAATATCACATATTGTATATTAGTTATAAGGAATATTATGAATTTATTTGCATTTATTAGTCTGTAATCCAACTTCTGTAGTCCAAAGAACTTATCCCTGAGATTATTATTATAAAACATAAACTGTACGCCATTGTGGCATTTATGTATGAACTGAACGAAGCAGGACGCTGCCAACTGAACAACTTGTAAACGCCGGAGTTAAAATAAATATGTTTCATTTCTCAACTGTAATTGACCTGATAATATAAAGAAAGTGTTAAATAAATCTTCGTATTTCTCAATCGCTGTATGTTTGATTAATTTAAAAAAGGTAATATAAGAATTTGGGACATAAACAATAAAAATACTGCAGTTGACGAATTCGACTCGGCCAGACAGCGGGGACCAATCAGACGGCGAGGCGGAAAATTTGAACTGAGCGACGAGAATACGGTCGACTTAGTAAGTATTAAGAAAAAGTATAAAACGGCTCGCTACACTATTAAATAATACACAAAAAGTAAGTAAGCGACATATTATTATTAACACCGGCAATACGCTACACTAGAAAGTGACGATCCCAACAGTGGGCCTAAGGTAAAGGCAAATACGGGAGTACTTCGTTTCTGTTACAAAGTGATGTTTCCAGAGCGTGACATTATAACTCGCCAATACGCGATATTACAAAGTGGCGCACCAACTAGTAGGGCTAGAATAATTAAAAAACTATACAATTAAATAAAACAGATTCTAGCGGCGGCTGCAGAAAATGGAACAGGCAAAATACGACACAAGATACAAGGCTAAGCAACGCGAGAATAAGGCGGGAAAGGAAACAGAGATGTTAGAAAAGGAGACCGAGAAAGACGTCAGGATGGAAGAAAGGGAAATAACATCGGTTGAAGACATGGAAGAATTATTAACTCCTGTGGAACCAGATAAACCCACGCAGCAGGAGGAAGCCAGAGGAGGCATGGACTTACTACAACTATGGGAATTAATTAATAACAATTTTAAGAAACAAGACGGAAAAATAGACCAGATGAAGGAAGAAACTAGAGAACAAAGAAGGGAAGACAAAGAAGAATTGAATAAGAAATTTGAGTCAGTAATTGACAATTTTAAGAAACAGGAGGAGAAAATAGATGAAAAATTAGATAAGAAGTTTGAGCCATTAAATGAAACCTTGACACAGAAAATGAAGGAGGAGAATAAATTGATAAGTGAAAAAATAGAGAGAAGCAATGAGAAAACCAGCGAAACCTTGAGACAAATGAAAGAAGATATAGAAACACTGAACCATAAAATCGATAGTAACAATGAAACTATACAACGACAGTTAATAGCGTATCGTAAAGAAGCAAAGCAGACAAAAACGGAGATGAATCAGAGATAGGAAGAAACAAATTACAAAACCGATCATATCAAGGAAACATTACATAATGGTTTCAAGAAGGTGAATGAAGCACTAGACAGAGTTTCTGAAGGTATTAAAGAAACATTGAATGAGAACAGGAAATCGGGAAATAAGAAAATAGAAGATAGTAGGAAGGAAATAGAAATTACAGAAGACAAAATTATACTGTTATCTGCAAATAAAAATAACAACAACAAAGAGGATAATAATTACCTGGAAATGAAGACTAAGGAAAGGCGTCAAAAGAAACTCATAAATACAAGAGAAGAGTTGGAAATGATGAAGAATGTATTAATAAACATGTTTAATATACCAATTACCGACCATGAAGAAATCGTGAATGTCCAAGATTATAGGGGTAGGTCAAACCAAATTGTAGAAATAACTTACTATAAAACCACAGGCAACAACTATAAAAAATCAATTAATAAATGGAATATGCTAAAAATAGAAAGGTACACTAAATTATCAATGAAACAACAAATAATAAATGTACCATTGAAATATCTGTTCTACAAAAGAAATGGTAAAGTAATTGATTTAATAATGAATACTAATAGACATATAGTATTAGAAGAGTTGTTGTACAAAGAAACAGAGACCTATACCACAAGGACAGAATTAATGATGAACTCCAGGGTAATCCGAACGACAAGTGCAGATCAACCTATGGACCATGGGTAAACCCAAATGTGAACATTACTGCGAAAAGGGACTGATGTTAGAGATAACCAACACAGCATTGATGAAGGAAGAAAGAAGAAAAAGATGAAACTAATAATTAATAAAAGACAAACGAACATGGAAGTATGAGTATGGTATTTTGAATAAAAAAGAATTATCCAAATTCCAAACAAGTAAGAACAACTTACAAATAAAATATTTGAAATGATTAAGTTATGAATGAAAAAAGAATTTTGAGAATAAATAATTGCCAAAATTCAAAAAATACAAGTAAGAACAACTTACAACCAAGTGTGTGAAACTAAATAAGTGAAACAAGTTAATTTTGAAGAAAAAATTATAATGAAGCATCATGAAAAACTGACATAAAATACTAACATTTAACAAAAGGGATGACATTACTTAACATCATTAAATAACTATATTGCGAAAGGGGATCATAAAGAATTAACATTTTCAAAAAGGACCGACAAGACAGTCGAATAACGGATGACAATGACATACTAAACGGACTATCAATGATGAAAAAAAAATGTATAAGTAAACCAAAAAACAGCTACAATTTTAACATTATTTATTAATGAGAAGAGAAGTGATAACAAATAAAACAACTATCATATGAAGAAAATTGAAGAAACGATGCAAAATGTATATTGAACATCGCCACAGACATAGAGAAGGAATCCAAATAAATCAATGAGAAGAGAAGGTTATGATATGAAGAAAAAACAGAATAAATAATCCCAAGAGTGTTTTATTATATTTATATTATATGAGTCGAAAATAGACGACTATTAGTATTATTATATGATGATTTTATGTTGAGATAAGTCCAACAATAATTTTATTTTATTGAGCAGATAGGCATGACCTCTGAACTCAAAATGTGAATAAATGGATAGCAGAGTAGTAGAGCCACATGTGCCCTCTGGCTAGTACCAATTTATATGAATGGAAGAGAAGAAAATTTTAGGGAGATAAAACATACAAGGGATAACACTCATAATAAAAGAGTAAAAGAGGAGAATAATATCATTTCCAAAATCATGAACCATGAATTAATAAAGATAAACTAAAGAAGAAGATAACGATTGATGTATTCCATAATAATAACAACTTGAGCTAACAAACTATGTTGATGATTTCAGAAAAACAATCTTTATTTTTTGAAATAATTAATTTTGACGGCGTTGCGTTATGTAACATGACATAAGATAGCGCAAAATACCACTAATAATTAATAAAAGAAAAAGCTGAAGGTAGGAAGAAATATTAAAAAACTTATAACCTGAAGATTGATAACCCAACTATGAAATACCAATTGACTAAGAAACTGACTATGACTTAACCCAATAGATTGGAGAAAAGATAATGAAGGAACGAGAAACCAGGATGTAACCCAAAGTATGACCACAATCATTATAACCCCAAGATGTAGTTAATAAATAAAATGTAAAATAAATGGACTAAAACAGATAGGGCATAAATAAGATGTAAAATATATAAACCATAAAAATAAAATAGAGATATTATGTATGTTAAACGAAAAGAAAAGAAACATGAATGTATAAGTATAAGATAGGAAGATAGAAATAAAAAATACCCTATTAAATAATAAACTAGCCAAAAGCAAGTAAAAAATAATTGAGCTGAGTAAAGGCAATAATTAATACAAAAGTGACAAATGTGAAATGAGAATAAAACAAATGTTAATGACCAATAACCACCCAGTGATGATGTACTAAATAAACGAACTATGTGTAAAATATCAGGTGAAGGATATAAATACATAAATAGAAATAAATGACAACGAACTATGTAAATAACATAGTGTAAAAGTAAAAGTGATAATAGATAAATAAACCTCATGTGAAAGGAAAAGTGCAGTGTGAGTGCATACAGTGTAGAATACAATAAAAAAGCAGACTATATTGATATAGCAAAACAATCTTTAAAAGCATGTTAGATAGTAAGAAATCTAAACTAATTGTATCTTTATTAATTTAAGTAATCGAATGTAAGAAATACATAAAAATAATGTCAAAGTTAAAATATTAGAGTGGAAGATGGGAGAAGGAGACACTAGGTTTAGTGATGGAATTTGTGAATGAGTTTTATTACGATTATTTTGAATGTTCATCATTATTTTAAATTTTGCATTCAGTTTATATTTAGTTCAGTTAATTTTATATTTTGCATTCATGATTGTATTTAGTTTTTAAAGACATCTGACCTTCCCTTGTCTCATGCACACACTCCCCCCTCACCATCACAACACAGATGTTCCAGATACGCCCTAAACAGATGTTTACCACCTACACTCCACTAACATCCTGTGTTCAGTAATTTCATTCACTCGCTCTTTGACAATGGCTTAAGTTAGTCGAAACAGCTGTCAGAGTTAATTAAAAAATTTGTGAAACTTACCAAGTGTTTTTATATATATTACAAAACTTTTGTATGAGTTATTGTTTAAGGTAGTGTTAAAAATTATTATTCTAAGAGTTTTGTTATTGTAAGAACCATAGTATTATTAAACTTAGAAGATAGGTGAGATAGAAGTAAGAAACCAATAATAATTAGAAGTTTAATTTCAGGCTTGGACCTGGTAAGAAAATATTTTAATAATAAAAGGTGTGTTGTTAAAGGCATCAATGTTTTTTTTTAATTAGTTTCTATAGAGAATGTTCAATGAACCACTAAATAAAGTTAATGAATTGTAAAGAATGTTGAATAGGAGTATTGTGAAACCTAGGCTTTAGGCCTAGCACGAAGGGAAGGAATTTTGTAAGAATTAAAGAGAAAACAATAACCAAGGGTCAATTAGAGTATATAAAATGTTTAAGTACTTAAGTTAGAATAGCAGGTATAAAAATGTATAAATAATATTCAGTTTAAAGATAATTACAAAAGAAATAGCAATAAGAAAATAAGAAAAATGTTATTAACTAATCAAAAGTAACCATGAGGGATATCAAAATAATCTTTAGTAAAAAAAGCAAAACAATGGTGTTAGTATAATTAATATTACTACTAGCATAAGAAAGTAATTATAATTTAAAGGATTTTTATAAATTTGAACAGAAATAAAACGTTAGAATATAACAATGTTATAAGATGTTGACCAATGAGAACTAGTAAAACTTGAAGAGTAACCATGACACCTACAGTTTGTTACACATTATGACCGTTGAAATCTAATTACTTCATTATTGACTAACATAGAGGGTGGACGTATGGAGCCCTTGAAGCCAAATTAATTCTAAAATCAATAATTTTTTTCTAAATTTGAATGAATAAGTACAAGAAGCATATTTGAATTAACCATTGATGAGATGACCATTAATTAAAAACATTTATATAACAAATATTATGGCCAAAACTGGAAAGAAGTAAACTAAATTAATAAAAATTATGATTATCTTGTTGATTCATCCTCTTCGTTCACTTTATAAATATTATTATATATAAACTTTCACAATTGAACTTACTTTCATTTATCTTTCCTTAACGTTTCGAGGTGATGTTCCTCTTCCTCAGTGGGATTAAATACTGAATGTCATTTTAATAGTATAACGGTTATGGACTGGTGTGTGTGGTGGGGGTTGATGGTGGGAGGGAACGTCAGCGCCAATTCCCTCCCACCATCAACCCCCACCACACACACCAGTCCATAACCGTTATACTGTTAAAATGACATTCAGTATTTAATCCCACTGAGGAAGAGGAACATCACCTCGAAACGTTTGGGAAAGATAAATGAAAGTAAGTTCAATTGTGAAAGTTTATATATAATAATAAATTAATAAACGACCAATTCTGGAGGAAGAACTGAAGATACCTAACTCAGCCTGAGGAAACATATCATCTACAAGAACTGATGGAAGCTGGACATTGAATTTCAATCATTTGAACGGGGATCTCAGAAAATCCAAAGAAGAAAGGACCCGCAGACGTCTTCCAGAAGAAGAAGAGGATCGCAAGAGAAGCTGCATTAAGGAATTGATGAGTATAAATTAAATAATTCACCCCAAAATTAAACTTTCAATTACCCAGTAAATGAGCAATTTTATTTTCACTTCACAAATCACTAAATTAACTTTTTGAACTGAACTTGATTAAATAATCACCTTCGATAAACCATATCGATCACTGAATATTAATTTTATATTAAAAAAAAAAAAAAAAAAAAAAAAAAAAAAAAAAAAGTAACATGCTAACAAAACTTAACCAAGTGGGCACTACTTCTCATTTTCAATAACTTACTTTTCATATTTTAAAATATCACATATTCTATATTAGTTATAAGGAATATTATGAATTTATGCGCATTTATTAGTCTGTAATCCAACTTCTGTAGTCCAAAGAACTTATCCCTGAGATTATTATTATAAAACATAAAACTGTATGCCATTGTGGCATTTATGTATGAACTGAACGAACCAGGATGCTGCATACTGAGCAACTTGTAAACGCCGGAGTTAAAATAAATATGTTTCATTGCTCAACTGTAATTGACCTGATAATATAAAGAAAGTGTTAAATAAATCTTCGTATTTCTCAATCGCTGTATGTTTGATTAATTTAAAAAAGGTAATATAAGAATTTGGGACATAAACAATAAAAATACTGCAGTTGACGAATTCGACTCGGCCAGACAGCGAGGACCAATCAGACGGCGAGGCAGAAAATTTGAACTGAGCGACGAGAATACGGTCGACTTAGTAAGTATTAAGAAAAAGTATAAAACGGCTCGCTACACTATTAAATAATACACAAAAAGTAAGTAAGCGACATATTATTATTAACACCAGCAATACACTACATTACAAAGTGACGATCCCAACAGTGGGGCTTAAGGTAAAGGCAAATATGGGAGTACTTCGTTTCTGTTACAAAGTGACATTTCCAGAGCGTGACATTATAACTCGCCAATACGCAACATTACAATATGTATCTATATAAACAGAACATGATCTTGCATCTAAAATGTGTTTTATTGAGGTGATTGATAACTTTGTCAGCAGTAAACAGAAGATTCAACATTCAATCTACCATTCCCTAGAAGTAACCGAATGAGGACCAATAAATACATTAAAATGGCAGGACTTAGTAAATTATCACTTATCAAGAAATATCTAATGTCAAGAAAAACTTATTTAGCTGTAACATCAAGAAAGCATGAACTTGTTACCAATATGATTTATTTAGATGATTTGTAACTTTAGATTTTATAACTTCCGATTTGATTTACAAGATCTAGTGTTCTATCTGCTGACCTTCAGAACTGCTCTTTGGAGGACCTAATTCAAAATGACAGCAAATTGCAAATTATTCTTTATTTCATGTATTCATCATACAAGGAGGAGGTTGTATTTCATGATGATCTCCTTCTACTTATACATTTTATATATATATATATATATATATATATATATATATATATATAATTTAAAAGTATACATTATACATAATATATATAATAAAATTGTATATATATAAATAATATATTTAACATATATATAATTAATATATATATTTAATTATATTATATTTAATATATATATAATTAAAGTATACATAATATATATATTTTTTTTTTCGATATAATTAACTCGATGTTTCTTGCAGTAATTATATAATTTGTGATGTTTTCAATTTGTTTCTTCTGCAAGTAGTATAAATTATATACTATTATAATTTATAAATATATTATATAATATTAAATATATTTATATTATATTATAGTTTATTATAAAATTTTTACTTAGAAACCTCCTTGATGATACTGATTGCGTCAGGTGTTAAAGAGAATATACAAAATTATACTACTTGCAGAAGAAACAAATTGAAAACATCACAAATTATATGTATATTGCGACAATACAAGCAAAGGCTGTAATGCGCATACATAATATATTGTAAATATTTTAGTTAATTTCAATAATATATAACAGACGAGCAGGTGTGAGATTGGAAGCTGGTTTTCAAGCAGGAACCAACCGGCAAACATCATGTGATTACCACTGCATGTGTGTATATAAGTAAATAATGTGTGTGCGTAAAGCCTGTCTGATCCTGAAAGTTGCAATCTCACCCCTCAAGTAAATGACAAATTAAGAAAATAATTAATTTTAAGAAAGCTATAAATGTTAGTGAGAAGGTAAAAACTTCTAAAAATATGTAAAAATCGGACACGAGTGCAGTCCGAATTGTACGTAATTCGGACAATCAATGCGAGTACAGTGCAATTTTTAATGCATCATAATTATACTAGTAATGTGAGCATCATGATAATTGCACATCTCAAAAGTCATTAAATGAGACTCTATTTGAGCAACGTGAAATCCGCGTTAAACAGTGCGATTGGCAAAAAAAGTGCAATTATGTGAAATGAGACGAAAGTGGGGGCTGTCACACCATGTTTCAAATGTCGACAGGCTGATTCCTGAATCGACAGGTGCAGTTTTCTGTGTGGATATAAATAGAAGCCCAGGAGAGCTAATCGCTCTCTCTTAACAAACCATAGTCGCGGCGGTACGCTATGCCGGTCCGTAACGCGAAGTTTTTAAACTATTTTGGACGAAGTTAGATTTAAAAATCTAACATCAGTACGATGTTGTAACTGAACTTATAAAGTATCACGGTAATGTTTTTTTTTTAATTTGAAGTAATAAAAACAATAATTAAAAAAATACCGTAACGAAGAAATCGTCGGACGTCAACAAGCAGTCGACATCTAAGAACATCAACGCCTGACAGAGTACGAGAGCACGACTAGCAGAGGAAGGAGATGCAGAGGACTGGAGACGTTTCTATAATAACGGCTACAGATCCAGAGTAACATGTCATCATAGTATACAGCAGTCTATGTACCGTGGAGGACGAGAGACGAGAGGACGAGCAGTGAGGACAAGAGGACATCCAGGAGGAGAACACCGAAGGAATCACTGGAGGACATGGGACAACTCTACAGAAATTAAGGTGACGAAAAACCAATACATAATTTTCAAAGAGAAAGACATTGAGAGACTCTAAAAGTCAAAACAATTTTTGTAAACATAATAATAAGTATGTAGATATAAATAAAATTCAATGTAATTAATATGTGATCAAAAAAAGTTATTTAATTATTTTTCGTAATGAACATAACGTAGAGTAATTGAATTGCTAATTGAATTATTTAACTTTTCTTGACAAAAGCACATAAAATAGAGTCATTTATAGTAATAAATTAAATGTGCTAAAATGGTTTTTTTAAAGCCATACAAAGGTATTAAGAAAGATAGGATAAGAATGCAGTAATAACTTTTAAATAAGCACACGTTTAGACTGAGCAAGCAAGAAACATTAACATATTGACGAGACGTCTATATACAATAAATAATATAATATTTAGAATTTAAGATATGTTTGTAATGTTGACACGAATAGTAAAGACGCTTTGAAACCATCGATAATGAAGATCACATGGCGTATTAATCATGATTTTCATATTATAATATTTTTGTTTGTTTTTTTCAAATAATAAATGAAGCATATTACAATTCGTAAAAAGAGTTACTCTTATTATAATTACACCTACATCCCAATTATTCATGCACGTTGTTAGTAATGGTATAGAGCAGTGTTCCGCAACCGGTGTTCCGCAACAATAGTGTCCCGTCACAAGGTGAAAGGTGTGACGCGAACTTTTACCTATTATTGTAATAAATTAATTGTCGATTTTAAGTAAGAAGGTGCTTGTTTATTCTTTAATACATGCTGATAACTGTTATATTTTCATAGAAATTAAATGTAATTTATTTACTCAATATTGTTGTTATAGTTTGCTTAGCTTATCTTAAGTTATTTGTATTCTCGCCTGAAATATTGGGCCGGTTTGATGGGTTACAGGCGGCAAGCTTTGTGTTCACCGCAAAGAAAGCCGCGTAAGACTTTTAGCAAGCCTTTTAGCGGCCCGCACCAATCATACAATACAGTTTACGTTCAAAACTCTAAACGTTCTAAACTCTATTCAAGAGAGTTCTTTGTAACACCGCATCTTTTGTGTACGGCTGGCTGTACGTGCTTTTAACTAAAATTGCGGGGATTAGCAAAAATTTCCCTCTCTTTTATTATTTTATTGCCTTGTTTTGATATTTGTGCCTGTTTGTCGGCGCTTCTTAAACTTTATTGCTCTTTTCCTTCGCCGAAGGACCCACACATTGTCAGACAACAATTACAGTATTTCAGTTCAGTTCTATCACAGCTGTGCTCTGCAGTAGTGCGAATATTGTGATTGCTACACCAGTCTTACTATTTTCTATTACAGTGTTATTAAACTATTTTTTTTTCGATATGGATAAGTTCCTTGTACGGAGTGGTCCGTCCTCGAGTGCAAGTAGTGAAACCATCGAGCCCGAAAAAAGAAACAGAAAGTAGTTCACCGGCAATATAGTGATAATTATTTATCTTACGGGTTTTTTTGGTGTGGTGACAAAACATGCCCAATCCCCGAGTGTGTTGTGTGTGGTGAAAAACTCAGTAATGCTGCTATCGTTCCCAGTAAATTGAAACGACATTTGTCAACAAAACATTCCTCTCTGTTAAGTAAAGATGTGAATTATTTTCGTCGGTTGTTGGAACAAAATAAAAAACAAGTGACGCTCATGACTACGTCGGTACGTGTTTCGCAAAAAGTACAGGAAGCTAGCTATAAGGTAGCCGAACTTATCGTAAAGGCCAAAAAACCACACACAATAGCAGAAACGTTGTTAATGCCCGCGTGTAAAGAAATGGTAAAAATAGTCCTGGGTTTAGAAGCTGGTACTGAAATTTCAAAAATGCCTCTCTCTGCTGACACAATCAGCCGCCGAGTTAGTGACATGTCCAGTGACATCGAAGACATTATGAAGGAGAAAATAAAGAGCAGTCGAAAGTTCTCACTTCAGATCGACGAGTCCACCGATATTGGCGGTCACGCACAACTTCTTTCCTACATAAGGTACGTTGATGGGGATGTAATTGCAACTAATTTCATTTTTTGCAAAGAACTACCCGAGCAAGCAACCGGTGAAGAAATATTTCGTACGACTAATGAATATGTGGTCCGTAATGAATTAACATGGGAGGATTGCGTTAGTGTTTGTACAGACGGAGCCGCTTCTATGACAGGCCGAGTGAAAGGATTTGTGGGTAAAGTACGCGAAGTAAATCCTAACTTACGAACCGACCATTGTCTCATTCACCGCGAAGCCATTGTTGCTAAGTCTTTGCCATCTCCTCTGAATATTGTGATGGACGAAGTAGTAAAAGTCGTGAACTTCATCAAATCGCGGCCCCTAAATATGCGGCTTTTTAACGTTTTGTGTCAAGAAATGGGATCAGAGCACACTACACTTCTGCTACATACAGAAGTACGATGGTTATCTCGAGGTAAAGTGTTAACGCGAATGTTTTAACTTAAAGAGGAGGTACTTGCATTTTTGACTATTGAGGGGTATGAGTATGCGGATTTATTTGCAGATGATGAATGGGTATCTAAGTTGGCATATCTTTCCGATATTTTCGTACACTTGAATGAACTAAACAGAAAAACGCAAGGTAGAAAATAAAATATTCTGACTAGTATGGATAAGATTCAAGGATTTATTAATAAGTTAAATTTGTGGATACAGACAATTGAAAATGGATCGTGTAAGATGTTCCCAACTGTATGGCCCCTTGCTGACGATAATAAGGTGTTGATGGACTTAATTAAAGAACATTTAGTACTCTTGCAGCAGAATTTCAAAAAATATTTTGGAGAGAGTGTTGAAGATTTTGACTGGGTTCGTGATCCATTCATTATGGATTCGAAACATCTTCCGAATAATTCAGGCTTACAAGAGTAACTGGCAGACTTGGAAGCAGACAGAACATTGAAATTAAAATTTTTCGAAATGCCTTTGGAAACATTTTGGTTGTCAATAAGCAGTGAATACCCGGCTATCTCCGAGATGGCAGTTAATGTGTTATTACCATTTTCAACTACATATTTGTGTGAATTGGGCTTCTCGACGTTGACTGAAATTAAAACATCAAAGAAAGAGAGACTCAAATCCATCGATGAAGAAATGAGGCTTGCTTTGTCAACGATTCCGCCACGAATCAGCCGTCTGTGTGCAGCTAAGCAGGCTAAAGTATCACATTGAAGGTATGAGTAGAGTTATTTACTTTAAAATTCGTATTTTCTACAGTGAATTAAAGTTCATAAATTGTTAATAAATGCATGAGTCTATTCCTGTTTTATAATAATAATAATAATGATGATAATAATAATAATAATAATAAAAATTGATTACATAACGACGTAATATTTCGTAATTATATTAAGATTCATATGATTTTGAGGGGACAGACATTTTGGTGTGCCGTGTTGAGTCTGGGGTGTGCCATGAGTAAAAAAAGGTTGCGGAACACTGGTATAGAGAGTGTATGAGTTAAATATTGTAATGGTGCGTGTGTGTATGTGTGTGTGACGTCCGCCTCGTTCAAGCCAAGCGATGGAAGCCAATTTGTTATGATACTTTGTAGCTCCCGTGTTATAATGCCACACGTTGGATGCGTCAATTTGTTATGAACCGATGTCCGTCTAATCGTAAACGTGTATAAGTGTAATGGGTGTAACGTGTCTTATCAATCCGTCGTCGCTTTGGAACGTAACTTACGCTGATTGTGTCCGTGGCGAACGTACAATAACCAGGTATCGAAGTCCTTACCTGTTGTTCACTAGGGGTGTGTAAATCCCGGGTGGCGCCAAATTGTTTAATTAAAACAATTAAAAAATTTTATGATGTTATGGCAAGCTCAGCTCAGGCGGTGTGGAGAATTCAATTTATTCCCGCCTCGGTTCGACCTTCTTAATCGGGCCAGTAGTTCATTGAGTTGGCTACGTGAGCGCTTGCCGTCAATACTAGTTGTTCGCTAAAATGTACACAAATTATAATACGTCTTCCTAATGAAATTAAAACACAGTGGTTACACTCAGTACTTGTTTATTATTTGGTGATTACTAATTATTCAGTTTAACACAAATTATATTTTGTTTTGTAATACTTTTGCACCGGCAATTAATATAAGACAATTTCTCTAGGGTTTGACAAATCGACTTTGAACGTATCAGACAGTCAATGATGGCGTCTGTCGAAGTTGTATACAAATATTTTCGTTCAAACGTCTTGGATTCTTGTGATTACGATAAAAGGATTATTAATGATTACAACAATAAAAATACACTGCCTTACATTATTTATACTTAAATAATATAATGTGTAGCTATATCTTGTTCTTGGAGTGTAGTAAAAGTGTTTCAAAATTTCGTAAACTAACAACAGGTTAATTTTACAAGTTGACAAATTTTCAGTGTCTTATTTTTTATTTAATCTTTGAAAGAAATTATATGCAGTTTATAGTGAGAGTTCAGATTACTGTGAGAAATATTTAAAGTGAGTTTAATTCTGAAATTTGGGTAATTTAATGATACTTAACACATCAGTAGACTGGGTGTACTCAGTTGTTCTGGTAAAAAGGAACTGGGCTGCAATCATATTCAATTTTCAATTGTCTAGGGCGGCTGGCATCTTTTTCAAATTAATCGTAGCAATTTATTCATTTCTTTTTTATTTAATTGGTCTTCGACATCAGCTAAATGGTTTCAGTCATTGTCTGCTTCCTTCTTGTTCATTTGTGGTAATTTTGTTTATTTTGACTTTTTAAATTAGAATTTTGGTCGTTCAAGATTTGGCTTCTATTCTGCAAGAGCGTCACATTACGAGTAAAAAATCTAACAGAAAATTCGTAACCAACGTCTGTTGTCATGGTTACAAATTAATTCTGATTGGTTAATCTTGTCTTATAACCATTGTTATCAAATTTGAATTTTTATTCAAAATAGCTGTATATCTTCTGATTGCTTTTATTCTTCTGTCTTTCTCCCTACATATTAAATATTATCACTACTGTTATTATTTCCTTTCAAAGATTATTTTGATATCGCATAAGGTTGGGTTCTTCAAAATATTAATGTTTGTACAATTATGTTAATATTTGTTAACTATATTTCTCTTTTAATTTAAGTCCTTATTCTAACATTTTTCTTTTAATAAGATTTACAAATTATCCTTGGTTGGTTACTCGCCTTGGATTTGTTAATTTCTTTGTTGATTTCATATAATTTGTATTTATCTGTTTTTTACAGTTAGGCATTTCATAGGCCTAAGTAGCTATTGATTATATTTATTTATTTTATACCAATTATATCTCATTTTACTCTAAAGTGTTTTGTTTTGTTAATATAATGGATTCGTTTATTGGTTACTGTGTTTTGAATTTGTTTTTGTACTGATTATGTGTCAATATTATTTTCTACATCATGGCTTGTCAATTATATCCTAACTGATTTTCCAGTGTTTATTATTTCTGTATTGATTTACCTTTTTATTTGTTTAACTTGCCATTGTCAACAATATGGCTATTATTTACTATTCTTGATTACATAAAATATAACAACTAGGCCTATGGACTGTATACTTCCTACAGCCATATCCTATTCATAAATTTAAATGAACAATCTTTACCAGTTATTAGGTAATGTTGGTTTACAATTCATTTCATTTTTTTACTATTTTTTTCGGTGAGAAACATCATCACTCCTTTAAACTTACTTAATCTATTATCCCTTATAACATGGGGTGTTTATTGATTGCGTTTTTAATTTCTTATTTCTTTACTATCTCTCCCTCCAATCCGTGGTAACACTAACTGTTTACCTTACCTGGGCTTTCTCCCCTGAATAACATCGTATCCTTCATTTATACCTAATCTAAATACTATTTTTAATTACTATTAACAATACAATTCTTATATGTTCACTATTAAATCATTTAGTGTTTTATCATTGCTTTACTAAGTGTTTTCTTATCTATCACTATTTTTTATCATACTATCATTTACAATATTCTTTTTTATTCATAACCTTCACTTTTAAACTAACTGGTGTTTATCACTGATTTACTCATTATTTTGGGGTTTTTACACTTTCACTATTGGCACTTCTTAAACTTTATTATCTTAAGTGTTTATTAGTGGGTAATCCCTATCATTACTTTTCTTTGTCACTTAGTTATTTTTATTTCTCACTATCTCTCTCTTTCTTTACAAATATTATTTATACTTAATAAGTTCATGTCTTTCTAGATTTCTTACTTACATATACTTCTAATTCTTGGGTTAGTGTATTTTTATTTATCGGGTTTTATTAATTATTAATTACATTTGTCACTTAGTCAATACTAATATTTATTTTTTATATTGGTTATTTACTGGTTATGTTTCCTTTATGATATTTGATTGTATCATTTCTCCCTTACCTATTCTATACTATTTGTCTGTGTTTTATCATCTTGTTTCACTTTATTTCCTTTATATTTGGTTTGTTCCATTTTTATTTTCATTTTTCTTCTCCTTCACTTCCATTTTGTTTCATTTTATTTTGGTTTTTATCTGGCCAATCTCTGGTGTTGGGTCAAAGTCATTTGTCTGTCAGTCTAGTCTGTAATTTTATTTAATAATCACTTTTGGTTTATCATTCTTCCTCCTTCTTTCTTAGTTACATTTTATATTTTTATTCTCTTCATTATTTATTTATCAAACTATATTACTTTTTAGCATTTCTTACATACTTATAGATATCAAATATGATCTGAATTTGGCGATGTTATAATATGTACAAATTAAATTGCACAGAAGGGTTAATGTGTTACATTATTGCGTCCCAAAGAACGTGGGGCCCATTCAAATAAAAATTGGTGCATTGTTACATTTTGTCGCTTCCAAAGTGGGGCTATTCAAACACAAAATAGATTTTTATTTGAATTATCAAAAAAGTGTTGCATATTTTGGCGCTCCAAGATCGTGGGGCTCCACGAATTTAAATTAATTTGTTGCATATTTTGTCGCCCATGAGCGTGTGGCATGATCCCCACCATTTGACTATTAACCTTTTTTTTAGCTAAATGGTTGCTCTAAAAAAAATAAACGTGTGTTAAATGAAAAATATATTATATGTAATAATAATTATTTATATTAAACAGTAACTGTATGTTATGTTAATTGTTGTGTACTAAAACACAACTGGTGCTCAACAAAATAATATCATTGTAAAGGTGTAATTATAATATCAGTAGATATTAATACAGAAATAATAATAACGAAACACAATCAGAATGATCACTGTTGCACACCACTATATACAAATTATTCCGATTAGCGCTTTCAAGCTTCACAGCTCATCGTCAGATCGGGAATAGACAGGAAATATGTGAAACTCAACCCTTCACCCCTCTCCCCCACCCTGCTCACCCACAACAAACTAAAAATTAATGACCCTTCCCCACCCCCTAAACTCTGTCTCACCATCTGTACAGTTACATATTTTTCTAGTAAATTCCTTGTGTTTCAGTGTGTGTGTGTGTGTGTGTGTGTGTGTGTGTGTGTGTGTGTGTGTGTGTGTGTGTGTGTGTGTGTGTGTGTGTGTGTGTGTGTGTGTGTGTGTGTGTGTGTGTGTGTGTGTGTGTGTGTGTGTGTGTGTGCATCCTTTTAAACTACCCTCTTCCTCTCCACACATGTGGGTCATTCACACACCCTTATTTAAAACAACTAATTAGTACTATGCAATATAATTCTTAATCTTATCTATCTGTCCTCTCTCATTTACTTCTTAATCATGTTATAAAATATTTCTTCATTATCAAATTTAATTTTAATATTAATTAAATTGTCTAACCCTTTTTCTCTTTCTTTCAATATTTCTAACTCCTCTCTAAGCTTCCTTTCAACTGTGTTATTTACTACTTTTACAATTTCGTATTCTTCCAAAGGATTAACAAACTTATGGTTGTCTTCTATGAAATGTCTTGCATATAACGAATTGGTTGTTCTATTACCTTCTCCACGTTTGTGGTCAGACAACCTGCATACGAATTTTCGTCCTGTCTCCCCTAGGTACACTTTGTTGCAGTCTTTACATTTTAATTTATAAATTCCGCTTTTCTGTAATACTGGAATTTTTTGTTACAGAGCTCAGAAGTGTTTAAAAGAGACCGAATCAAAAGATAGGGAGTTAAAAACGATAAAGGGAATTGTCAGGAATAATAATTATAGCACCAACATAGTGGATAAAGTTATGAAAAGGGTCAACATACAAAAAGCTAAAATAGAACCAGAACAAAAGAATTATGCAGGGTCATTGACATACATAGGTTCACATACTAGAAAAATTATAAAATGTTTTAATAAATATGGAGTCGATATAGCTATTAAAAAATGTGAAACGGTATTTGATAAGATAAGGAATAAGAATATAGAAAAAATTCCAGTATTACAGAAAAGCGGAATTTATAAATTAAAATGTAAAGACTGCAACAAAGTGTACCTAGGGGAGACAGGACGAAAATTCGTATGCAGGTTGTCTGACCACAAACGTGGAGAAGGTAATAGAACAACCAATTCGTTATATGCAAGACATTTCATAGAAGACAACCATAAGTTTGTTAATCCTTTGGAAGAATACGAAATTGTAAAAGTAGTAAATAACACAGTTGAAAGGAAGCTTAGAGAGGAGTTAGAAATATTGAAAGAAAGAGAAAAAGGGTTAGACAATTTAATTAATATTAAAATTAAATTTGATAATGAAGAAATATTTTATAACATGATTAAGAAGTAAATGAGAGAGGACAGATAGATAAGATTAAGAATTATATTGCATAGTACTAATTAGTTGTTTTAAAATAAGGGTGTGTGAATGACCCACGTGTGTGGAGAGGAAGAGGGTAGTTTAAAAGGATGCACACACACACACACACACACACACACACACACACACACACACTGAAACACAAGGAATTTTCTAGAAAAATATGTAACTGTACAGATGGTGAGACAGAGTTTAGGGGGTGGGGAAGGGTCATTAATTTTTAGTTTGTTGTGGGTGAGCAGGGTGGGGGAGAGGGGTGAAGGGTTGAGTTTCACATATTTCCTGTCTATTCCCGATCTGACGATGAGCTGTGAAGCTTGAAAGCGCTAATCGGAATAATTTTTATATAGTGGTGTGCAACAGTGATCATTCTGATTGTGATTTCAACCACTAACACAAATTTCTTCATTAAATAACGAAACAATAGATAAAGAAAAAAAATTAATAAATCGGTTCCATAAAAATAATATTCTTAAATATTATAAATAAATTTTTGTTATAATTCAACATGACGACTCCAGGAAATTTGGACATGGAGGCATTCCAGACGACGATGCGTGCCTGGGTCGATGAATTAAGCACAAAACAGACGGAAAATTTAAATGCTAGAATAGACGAACTAAAAGAAATAAATACAAAACAAACAGAAAGTTTAGAAAATAAATTAGAGCAACAGTCCGAAAATTTTAAACAGGACACCATAAAAATGACGGAAAGTAGAAGAGTTAAAAATTGATAATCTTGAAATAAAACAAAGTATAATTGACAGTAATGCACAGTTAAACGAAAAAATTGGTGACACCAACATACGTATTGATACTTTAGAGAATAATTTTAAACAAGCCTTACATGAGCAAGTTGTAAGAATTGAAAATAAACAAAAAGAATTACGTATCGAGTGGAGAAAAGATTTAAAGGAAGCGCGTAAACAAATAAATGCTACTTTAACTACTATGACGCGAGAGCAGGATGATAAAATTCAAACTGTTAATAGTATGTCACAAGCAAATACCAGTAAACTTAGAGAAATAGAAACACGGACTGTAGTCATTGAGAATAAAATTGAAGAAACTACGAAGGACCATTCGGGAGATGTTTCACATATGAAAGAAGAAATCCAAGAGGAAATGAACCAGCTACGAAGTGAGTTGAGAAGACGACAGAACCAAATGACCATGTTTCCTACACCAACGGAAGAAAGGAGCAGACTTAAGTTCTCAGGTGGTAAAGGAGAGAACAGTATGGAATTCCTAGCTAGAGTAGAAAAGGAAATAGAGAAGATTGGCAGTGCAATAAATGACGACGAGAAGATAGACTTCGTCACGCGATATCTTAGAGATTCAGCCAGTCAATGGTACTCTATTATTAGAGATAACGTCAGTACATATCAGCAGTTTCATGAGGCATTCGAGAACCGATACTGGAATTTACATACCCAACGACAAGTACGGGATCAACTCGAATATGGAAAGTTCAATGCACAAGGACCGCAGAGTATTGAACAATACACAATTACGCAAATAGAACGTGTAAAGCATCTTAAACCTAAATTCTCAGAATACGAAATTGTTTCAAAGTTATCTTACCATTTCCAGCGAGATATCCAGTTAGCAGTTTATACGCAGGGAATTAAAACCATAGAAGAATTTTTAATCCTTGTGACACAGTCGGAGAATATCAATAAAGGTAAGAACACACAACACTGGGAACACAAACACGCAAATCACCACTATAATTATCACAGAGATGACAAGAAAGCAATACAAAACACTACACAGCACCGTGATAATTACAAAATAAATTATCCGCCACCAATATACAACACTACAACGCGCACAGCTACAGAGACTGAAAGAATAAATACAGCTAAACGACAAGGAGACGTTGTATGGCCGTCCAGTCGTAAACAGTTTTCAAAACCAGCTGACAAACGCGTTGCCGCAGTACGGAAGTGCGACGAGAAAAAATTGAAGAGAGGTAGCGGAAAGATGAGTGAGATGGAGACAATAACTTTCCACAGTCGGCCGTCTACGTCAAAGGCATCACAATGACTGAATAAACGGAAGCAGACTTATAAAATAAACAACATATACCCCTGTGATATTAGAGAGGAATTATTAAGCACCGAACAGGATATAAAGCGAGACGAACAACAAACACAATGTCCTATTGTGACTGTGAGCATAAACAGGTGTAAAATACGGATGTTAGTTGACACCGGCAGCCAGCTGTTAGTTCTTAACGCTGCATGGGTTCAACACAATAAGAAATATTTTAAAAATACTGCAATTTTGCCCTAAATAATTTGAATATCACAACAGCTACCAATAAAAAAGAAAGAGTTAAACAACAAGCATATGTAACTCTAACATATAAAAATCTAGAATTAGAACACCCCATGATAATTATGCATAAATTGATCTATGATGGAATTTTAGGTACCGATATACTAAATGCAATAAATGCTAAGATTAATGTTAATGATAATACAATTGTGTGTAATTATAAAAATGTTCAATATGAATTAAAAATGAATAACGAGGAAGAAGAGTGCAAGGTAAGTGAAATGCCTATTACTTTGTACAAGCCACAAATACAGTATGGTCCAACTCGACATGTGAATGCGGCAGATGAAGGAATGACGACACAGGAAGAAGAGAAACTGCACGAATTAATAGAAGAATTCAGTGATGTATTTAGTGAAGTACCGACGCAGACGACAGTATACGAGCACTCTATACTTGTGTCAGACCCTACGAAAGTCATTAGGAGGACGCACCCTATCCCAATGCGATATGAGGAAGAGGTTGAACTGGAAATTCGGCGAATGATTGAAAATGGAGTCATAGAGCGATCGAACAGCAACTTCCTGAATCCTCTGGTGGTAGTGAAGAAGAAAAGTGGTGAGATACGTCTATGCCTTGACATGAGGGAACTGAACAGCGTTGTATTAAAGGAGTATGACTGTGCGCCAACTGCGGACGAATTATTTACTAAGTGTGAAGGAGCGAGGTATCTGACGAAGCTAGATTTACGCTCAAGTTTCTGGCAGATTTCAATTCGTGAAGAGAATAGGAAGTACACCGCTTTCCTGTATAAAAATAAATGCTACCAACACAGGGTGTACCATTCGGATTAAGCACGAGTTTGGCAGCCATCGTAAAGTGTCTAGAAAGAGCCCTAGGACCTGAGGTGGAACCCTACACCATGGTATTTGTAGATGATATCTTAGTTGTATCTAAAACGTTAGACGAACATATAAAACAGCTAAGCACGATATTCCACAAGTTTAGGCAAGCGAACATATCCCTTAACCAAGACAAATGTGAATTTATCAAATCCTCTATCCAATTCCTAGGCCACGTTATTTCCTCCTCTGGTATTCAACCCGATCCTATCAAAATTTCCAGCATAACTAATTTCCCTATACCCGGAAATCTCGAGAAGGGTTAAGAGCATTCTTAGGACTAACCGGATACTACAGAAGACTCTCACCATTATATGCAGAGTATACGCAGCCGCTACTGGAGCTGACGAAGAAAGGACAGAAGTGGAAATGGGAGAAGAAACACCAAGATGCCTTTAACCAAATGAAAGAGTTGTTCATCGAAAATATTACGTTACATCATCCTCAACGAGAAGGAAAATTCGTAATATACTCCGATGCTAGTGACTACGCAGTAGGAAGTGTACTGTATCAACAAGATACTACGGGAGAGTACCGAGTGATCGCCTACGCCAGTAGAGTCTTCAAAGGAGCTGAAAAACACTACTCCACATCAGAAAAAGAAATACTTGCTATAGTATACGCTCTTAAGCAATTCAGATATTATGTTTATGGTACTCATTTTGAGATACATACTGACCACCAAGCATTATCATTTCTATTGAAATGCAAAGTAACTAATGCCCGATTATTAAGATGGATTTTAGCCATTGGCGAATCCTCATTCACCATTAAATACTGTAAAGGTAAAGACAATATTATAGCAGATGCACTAAGCCGATACATCACAGAAGAATGTGAAGAAGTCTATGAGAGCGAAAAGAAAGAAATACAATTGTTATCAATTAAATTTAAAGAGAATGATGAAGTAAAACAAATGCTAAAAAATTTAGCACAACAACAAGATTTGGACGTGACAATAAGAGAGATGAAGGACCAAGAACAGCTACCAAATCATTATAAGGTACTTAATGGAATTCTTTTCAGGTTAGTAAGACAAGACTGGAAGATAGTACTAACGAACGAAATGTTACAGTAATTAATTCAACCAGCACATGAGAGTTTAGCACATGCTGCTGCTCTGAAATGTTACCTGAGTCTACGAGACGATTTTACGATTAATAATATGTTTCGAAAAATAAAGAAGGAGGTGAAGAAGTGTTACGAGTGTCAAACGGCGAAAGGACCGAATTTACACACATACGTAGAAATGCAGAGCATCCAGAAGGGGAACAAGGGAGAGCTAATTGCAGTGGATTTTCTGGGACCACTACCACGATCCAGTCGAGGTGTGAAGCACATATTGGTATGTATCGATGTGTTTTCCAAGGCAGTCCGACTGTACCCAATTATGCGACCCACAACCAAAGTTGTTCTAAAGATACTACTGCAGAAATATATTCCGACATATGGAAAAATGAAGAAAGTACTCTGTGACCAAGGTGTACAATTCCAGAGTGAAAAATGGGAGAGGACGTTAAGGGAAAATGGAATACAACCTGTACTCACATCCATAAGACATCCTCAAGGAAACCTTGCTGAAAGAGTTAACAATGAATTAGGTAAATATTTACGAATATACTGCCATGATCAACACAATAAATGGGCAGAATATCTACCATTTCTTGAGAAGGCCATCAACGAAAATTATAGTGAAGCAACAGGTTATACTCCAATAGAATTGGAAGAAGATAAAAAAGCCACACAGATTTTGGACCAAGTATATAAACAAACCTAATAACCAGAATGTACCTGTACCAATAAGTGTGAAAATTGAATACGCAAAGCAACGGATAATAGAAAGGGGTAACAAGAGAGTAGAGAGATTTAACAGGACACATAAGCTACAACAATTCAACGTGGGAGAAAAAGTATTAATAAAAGCTAATCCAGTGGGAAACGAAGTGATAATACAGCGAAAAAATTCTTTAAACTGTATAACGGACCGTATACACTACAACAACGAATCGCGAGACATACATTTATAGTATATGACGATGTAAAAAAAAAAGAAATTGGCAAATACCATGTAAGTTCACTCAGAAAATTTTACACATAAAATAACTAGGTCAGTAGAACCGGATGAAGAGAACAATGAAAGGAGCAGCTACGCTTATGCATTGTTATTAACTCGTAGCGAGGGGAGATAGAAAATAGACTTGTACCCTCCAACTAAGGGAACTTGAACAATTAATATTCATTATCATGGTTAATAATGTATAAATACAAATAAAAAATATTTATATATATAAGTAATATGAAATATAAGAAGTATAAGATGTCTAATGATAGAAAAAAATATTTTAATAAATAAATTTATTAAAAAATTTTTTTTCTCCAAGTAGAGGAATAATGCAACAATACAAGCAAAGGCTGTAATGCGCATACATAATATATTGTAAATATTTGAGTTAATTTCAATAATATATAATAGACGAGCAGGTGTGAGATTGGAAGCTGGTTTTCAAGCAGGAACCAACCGGCAAACATCACGCGATTACCACTGCATGTGTGTATACAAGTAAATAATGTGTGTGCGTGAAGCCTGTCTGATCCTGAAAGTTGCAATCTCACCCCTCAAGTAAATGACAAATTAAGAAAATAATTAATTTTAAGAAAGCCATAAATGTTAGTGAGAAGGTAAAAACTTCTAAAAATATGTAAAATCGGACACGAGTGCAGTGCGAATTGTACGTAATTCAGACACTCAATGCGAGTACAGTGCGATTTTTAATGCATCATAATTATACTAGTAACGTGAGCATCATGATAATTGCACATCTCAAAAGTCATTAAATGAGACTCTATTTGAGCAACGTGAAATCCGCGTTAAACAGTGCGATTGGCAAAAAAAGTGCAATTATGTGAAATGAGACGAAAGTGGGGGCTGTCACACCATGTTTCAAATGTCGACAGGCTGATTCCTGAATCGACAGGTGCAGTTTTCTGTGTGGATATAAATAGAAGCCCAGGAGAGCTAATCGCTCTCTCTTAACAAACCATAGTCGCGGCGGTACGCTATGCCGGTCCGTAACGCGAAGTTTTTGAACTATTTTGGACGAAGTTAGATTTTAAAATCTAACATCAGTACGATGTTGTAACTGAACTTATAAAGTATCACGGTAATGTTTTTTTTTATTTGAAGTAATAAAAATAATAATAAAAAAATACCGTAACGAAGAAATCGTCGGACGTCAACAAGCAGTCGACATCTAAGAACATCAACGCCTGACAGTACGAGAGCACGACTAGCAGAGGAAGGAGATGCAGAGGACTGGAGACGTTTCTATAATAACGGCTACAGATCCAGAGTAACATGTCATCATAGTATACAGCAGTCTATGTACCGTGGAGGACGAGAGACGAGAGGACGAGCAGTGAGGACAAGAGGACATCCAGGAGGAGAACACCGAAGGAATCACTGGAGGACATGGGACAACTCTACAGAAATTAAGGTGACGAAAAACCAATACATAATTTTCAAAGAGAAAGACATTGAGAGACTCTAAAAGTCAAAACAATTTTTGTAAACATAATAATAAGTATGTAGATATAAATAAAATTCAATGTAATTAATATGTGATCAAAAAAAGTTATTTAATTATTTTTCGTAATGAACATAACGTAGTCATTGAATTGCTAATTGAATTATTTAACTTTTCTTGACAAAAGCACATAAAATAAAGTCATTTATAGTAATAAATTAAATGTGCTAAAATGGTTTTTTTAAAGCCATACAAAGGTATTAAGAAAGATGGAATAAGAATGTAGTAATAACTTTTAAATAAGCACACATTTAGACTGAGCAAGCAAGAAACATTAACATATTGACGAGAAGTCTATATACAATAAATAATATAATATTTAGAATTTAAGATATGTTTGTAATGTTGACACGAATAGTAAAGACGCTTTGAAACCATCAATAATGAAGATCACATGGCGTATTAATCATGATTTTCATAATATTATAATATTTTTGTTTGTTTGTTTCAAATAATAAATGAAGCATATTACAATTCGTAAAAAGAGTTACTCTTATTATAATTACACCTACACCCCAATTATTCATGCACGTTGTTAGTAATGGTATAGAGAGTGTATGAGTTAAATATGTACAAATTAAATTGCACAGAAGGGTTAATGTGTTACATTTTTGCGTCGCAAAGAACGTGGGGCCCATTCAAATAAAAATTGCATTGTTACATTTTGTCGCTTCCAATGTGGGGCTATTCAAACACAAAATAGATTTTATTTGAATTATCAAAAAGTGTTGCATATTTTGGCGCTCCAAGATCGTTGGGCTCCACGAATTTAAATTAATTTGTTATAATATATATATATATAGTATCGACACGACTCTTTACGTGTATTAAGCCACACGTTGTAATCGTCAATTTGTAACAATAACGTTTCAAATTTCGTTACAGTTCACGTTGCGTCGTATTTGCGTTACGACTTTCTTACGTCGTATTTGATGGTTTAAAACAATAGTGAGTTCACTTTACAATATAGGTTAAGTTCGAATTGTGTATAAATCGTCTCTTATTTCTAAAAGTGTTAATAGTGAATTTGAACAATCTTTTAATACTAGTTATTGAATATTTTATTAATTATTCAGTGTTTATTAAGTTTGAACCAAGTTTTGACATAGTGCATAAATTCGTTATGTGTTGTGAAAAGTCTTGTGGGTGTAGTTAAGTAAATTAGTATAATACTTTAAAATATGTTGATGTTTGGTGGATTATTCTCCTCAGCTCTGGTGTTCTAGTCGTCCTTCTCTAATTTTGGGTTTTGTTTCTTTAAATTCGGATTTATGTTGGTTTAATTTCGTTGCAATGTTCTATCAATCTTGTTTCATCACTGTTAGTAAGCATTTTCTTCATCCGTTAGGTTTATTTTGTAACGGGACCATATGTGAGGGGTTTTATTTTAATAAATAATAAATGGTAAAGACAGGGACTCGTCCGGACAAGGTTTCAATTTCAGAGCAGCGTTCACTTGTGGAACACCCAGTTGCACGTTTGTTCGGTCAGATAGGGTTGAGGCGACAATTCCTGATGTTGTGGAATGTGAACGAGTGCGCGCCTGCTTGCCCGAACATCGTATTTGTCACGAAATTTTGTTGCGAGCCTCAGATCGTAAGTTTAGGGTAAGAAACTCGCTCTCCAGGAGATATCACGTGACGCCTGCTCAGCCTATCAGGGAGCAAGTAGCCGTTCAAGGAAGAAGTTTTGGCCATCTTGAAAAGCGTTGAAGTCGGCGTCAGTCGGCAAATAACCACGAAACCGCGCAGTTGCGTGTTCGTTTAAAATCCAATTTCAACAATGTAAAACGACCGAACGGAACAGTGAAAATGTAATAATGTTAACAGAAAAAGTGTAAATAAACCATAAAAGGCGCGGTCCAATATACAGGCTCACGAGACGAAAAAGTTATTAAAAAATATAAAAATGTGATTTACTAGAAATTTAAAATGGTCAGAAAAATGAGTAACATCTATTAATCGTCAGTGATATAAAAAATTAAAAGTGAGAACTAAATTCGGAAAACCAGTTGTGCCGTGTTTTGGGAAAAACGCGGCGGTGTTCCTTTTATATAGTTGAACTACTAAATTACGTATTTATTAACGTGGGTGTTACGTAAGAATTTACGTACGTATTATTGGACTTTGCTGTCGTTATGAATTATCTTCCACCCGGCCGATCCGCGCGCGCTCTATGCCCGATGCTTCATACCGTTTTTTCAGCAGCTGGTTTCGTCAGTCCAATTTTGTCGTTCTGCATAGCAGCGTCTATATCCGGCTGACAGAATATCACTATAATATTGACGACTCGGAACACTAAGTTTTTTATAAGTAAAAACGTAAAGTTTTACCTTACAGCTTACTTATAAAAAACTTAGTGTTCCGAGTCGTCAATATTATAGTGATATTTAGTTAAGTAACGGACACGTCATGGACAACGAAATCCCGGCTGACAGAGTCAATGTAAAGGTTTTCGTCTTCTAGCTGCTCCTATGGATAAGTAGAAGTCTACGCGACCTACCGGTAAGTGTGTTAACATATATAACTTAATAATTCATAAAAATAAATTGTATTTACTTGATATTTACGCTGATGCAGGGCGATAGGTTTTGCAGTAATTGATCACCACGTGGCCGGCAACAGGTTATATTTGTTTTATGTATGTTTCAATCTTAACGCTGGCTAACAGATATTAGTAGTAATAATATAATAATGTATTATAATAATATTATAATAATATTATAATAATAATACTCAATGCATTAAACCAGATTGGGGCGTAAGTTAGTTATTTTCCTGAAATGATTGTACATCACGAACTTGTCAAAGTTTGCTAGTTCCTGTCAGGGGGAGTTAAGTGCTTCACGAAAACTTGTGAATAACTATTTAATTGAAATGATTATTATGTGGAATGACTATATTTGGATATATTATATATTATAATATTTAAAAGTGTTATTTTGAAAGGGTTTATTCGATTCAAGGGGGTTCTATACATAAGTGAATTTTCGGAAATTGTAAACTGGGCATGTCACGCAATATCAGCTGGGTAAATTGGTAGTGTGGTTTATTAAACCTGTAAGTAATCACAGATATAATTGTGCAGGGTTTCCGATGTAGACGAGAATCTGTCTCGCTCCAGAGGATGGCCGAACACCTGCTTTCCATGATATAGATTCAAACACTTCCGTCAGCTGTCAGCCAGGATGGACTGACGCACACTCGACCAGACCCTCTACCCATACGCTGCTAACCAGGTGACATTTAAGCTTTTTGAACAAAATGTTTGTGGCCGATAAACTCTTTTTGAGACACTTGTGGAGACGCTCCAGTCTGTAGACTTAGTTTCGGGCAATTGGGTTTACATGTTACTTTGTAATTTTCTTGTTAAGGCTTACGCCACATTAGTATATTAATGTATGTCTCCTTCTGAGAATTGTAAACTCGGCCAGGGGCATGCAGCACCCGGGTCGAGCTGAGTTTTCTGTAAAAGGGGTCGGCACTAAATTCTTTCTGTGTTGAGCAGGCATGTGCAGATGTATCTGTGCCAGTTGGGAATTTGATGGTCAATTATTTTTGGTTAATTGGGTTGGAGTTTTTTTTGCCTATTAATTAAGAGCGGGGAGGTGTTTTAACAAGTGGACGACACCCGCTGGTGCCGTTTACTACAGGACTGTATCATGTCATATTTTGCTGGATCTCGTCCGGACGCATGACCGTGCCTGAGGTCAAGTTTTTTTATGAACACTTTAAGCATGTCTCAGTACATTCATTACATAGATTCTGCTTTTCGAAATTCAATTTCACTGTTCCGCTAATTTTGTAACCATTAAATTTTGCCATAGCCAATTTAAATATTGTCATAGTTTATATTTTGCCATAGTTTAAATTTTGTAATTGTTAACCTTTTATTGTGCACAGTACCAATTAATTAATGTTAAAGAATACAAGACTAATCAGTATCAGTTAGGAGTATTTATGGGTGGTCACGTTCCACTGTTTTTGCAATTTTGTCAGGAAAATAAAAGAAATAAGAAATGCAGTTCTGCAACCGGGCATCCATGTTGACCTCGTGATGGCCCTTATTATCATTATCATTAGTGAGATCCGAAATTGATAATTAACTCTTGCGTGGTATTTGTGTGCCGTTCTGGCTATTTAGCCAAATTGACCTTGGCTGTTCGTATACTTAGAATTTTGGGGCATGTCTACTCTACTCTTTTGGGATGTATTAATTGGGCTTTTGGGTTTAGTTATTTTTTTTAATTGAAAAGTAAGGTGGGCCGGATACTTGGTCTGAATAGGAGGGTTGAGGGTGCATGATGACACAATATACGCTGCTAACCAGGTGAACATGTGATGTCCCATTTATATGTAAATGTGTTTCTATGTTAATTATATGTTGGGTGTTATGCCTTATGTGATTGTTACATTATTATACGTGATTATGCATATATATATATATATATATATATTTATATCGTGTTATGCTTTGTGTAATTACTGGGAGGGTCGAGACTATGCGCCATTTCACATTATTATTATTATTTATGCGCCATTAATATTCAAACTCAACTATTTGGCGATGCATATGTTAATGGATTTATAATAACGATGGGGGGTTTTGGAAGTGAGCTATTTTTTATTGTAAAATACTTGTAATTATCTTGCTTTTCAAGGGCGCATATATTGTACAAAAGCCGAATACAATAAATCCTGTTATTGTTATCTTAGAGCAGAGTTTCATTTGCAAGTCCCATCATACTGGACCCAGCACATTTTTGGCTTCTCTAGGCTCTTGCCTAGTTCTAAATAACTAGTGGCCTCTCTTTCAAAAAAAAAAAATAAATATAAAAATAAAAAGAAATAAAAAAAAGAAGTTTGTTTTATATATATAAAAAGCTTAAAAGGAAAGAGGGGTTGCACAGTGACTAAAAAATAAATATGTGCAACACGTGGTCTGCAAGGACACCCACACCCACAGATATCATTTTTAAAAGTTTAAAAAATTAAAAAGCGCTAAATTAAAAGGGGAAAAGGTATGAAAGTGTGTGCGAATAAGCAATTACTGGGTTTCCTTTATTTAATTTAAGTGATCATTAAGTAATATTTAATTTAATAAGAAAAAAAACGCTAAATTTTGTGTTTATGTTAAACGGGGTCTCTGACTCAAGATTAAAACCTGTCTGATTAGAATTCTGAAGATTATAATAAAACGAAGTTCTATTATTGTTTATGAGAATGCTAAATAAAATGTTTAATAAAAGCTGAGTTAGTTAACAAGAAATGAGAGTTGAATTTCTGAGTAACATAAACCCTAAATCACGTTTATAGACTACGAGTTCGTGTGTAGAACCTTGGAATACGAGAAGGTAAGAAGTGTTTTTATTAAGTATTAATGTTGTAGTAAATAGTACTATCACAATGGCGCCCGAACAGGGACAGTTTGTGCAAATAAATTTGATACAAACCACACCTACTCGTGGATATAAGTGTGATTTGGGAGTACGTATAAATTAAGTGCAGGTTATGTGATGTGCATACTATAGTTAAGTAATACTTATAATATTAATTAATACTGAGTACATGTAAGGTTAAATTTTTTTGTAAGATTAAAATCTCATAAAGAATATAAAAAATGGATACTAACGAGATTGAAGTTGAAATGAGCGAATCAGCTGTCATGAGTGGCCTGGGAGTTCATTCAACTCTGAATGTGGGTCAAGACAAAATAGTCGAATTAAGTGTCACAGATGAAACAAATGTTTGATGTTTTAGTTTGATGTTCGCTATATGAGATGAGGCTAGGTTGGGGATGTATCAGCTGATTCACAATGTTGATATCATATTTTGTAACCAAGTGTAGTTGTATTTGAGTTGATGCTAGTAATAAGTTGTTTAGTTTACAATAATTGTTAGCATACAATTATGAGGATTTATAAGGAAAAGTAAATTCATTTAAAGGATTTTGAATTTTGAAAGTTGCAAATAAAAGGATTAATTAAAGAGGATGTAAATTAACTTAAATGTGAATCTTTGGTAATGAAATTAGATTTGTTTCACTACATGAATGAAATTTAAATAATTTATTTTGATTTGAAATGATAATATCAAACAACCAATTAAAGGTTGATAAAGGGGAGTGAATTTTATTTAAAGGTAAATATGAAATGTTTACATGAACTTGACATTAATGATGAATATTGGGAGATATTGTGTTTAAGATAGTAATGAACATGTGTACGCACCCAGTACTTTGCTAAAGGCAATCCAGTATTTATAAGGGGAGATATATCGGTTGAGGATTTGGTTTGGTACAAGGCCAGTTGTTGATTTTTAGTGAATGTTACAAGGTTAGGTGATACTGTGGTGAGTGCCTGTCTGGCTTTACGGTGTTGGGATCTCGGGCCGAGAAGTCCAGTAGAGTCATTCAGGTGCAGCCATGGTCGCCGAACTATGGGGGTAGATTACCCATGATTTGTTAAAAAATTAATGGGGGTCGTTGGCACCATATCTTCACTGGTCCTCTTAGGTTAGCAATGAGTTTTTCTGTTTCGGCAGAAAACCTCTCATTGGGGAGGGGGGTATTGTAACGGGACAGATTTGAGGGGTTTTCTTTTAATAAATAATAAATGGTAAAGACGAGGACTCGCCCAGATGAGGTTTGAATTTCAGAGCAGCGTTCACTTGTGGAACACCCAGTTGCACGTTTGTTCGGTCAGATAGGGTTGAGGCGACAATTCCTGATGCTGTGGAATGTGAACGAGTGCGCGCATGCTTGCCCGAACATCGTATTTGTCACAAAATTTTGTTGCGAGCCTCAGATCGTAAGTTTAGGGTAAGAAACTCGCTCTCCAGGAGATATCACGTGACGCCTGCTCAGCCTATCAGGGAGCAAGTAGCTGTTCAAAGAAGACGATTTGGCCATCTTGAAAAGCGTTGAAGTCGGCATCAGTCGGCAAATAACCACGAAACCGCGCAGTTGCGTGGGGGCGTGTTTCGTTTAAAACCCAATTTCAACAATGTAAAACGACCGAACGGAACAGTGAAAATGTAATAATGTTAACAGAAAAAGTGTAAATAAACCATAAAAGGCGCGGTTCAATATACAGGCTCGCGAGCCGAAAAAGTTATTAAAAAATATAAAAATGTGATTTACTAGAAATTTAAAGTGGTCAGAAAAATGAGTAACATCTATTAATCGTCAGTGATATAAAAAATTAAAAGTGAGAACTAAATTCGGAAAACCAGTGACTAAAAAATGAAATATGTGCAACACGTGGTCTGCAAGGACACCCACACCCAAGTAACAGTATAACATAGATACCGTTTTGAAAAGTTTAAAAAATTAAAAAGCGCTAAATTAAAAGGGGAAAAGTATGAAAGTGTGTGCGAATGAGCAATTACTGGGTTGCCTTTATTTAATTTAAGTAATAATTAAGTAATATTTAATTTAATAAGAAAAAATGCTAAATTTTGTGTGTTTATGTTAAACGGGGTCTCGGACTCAAGGTTAAAATCTGTCTGATTAGAATTCTGAAGATTATAACAAAACGAAGTTCTATTATTGTTTATGAGAATGCTAAATAAAATGTTTAATAAAAGCTGAGTTAGTTAACAAGAAATGAGAGTTGAATTTCTGAGCAACATAAACCCTAAATCATGTTTATAGACTACGAGTTCGTGTGTAGAACCTTGGAATACGAGAAGGTAAGAAGTGTTTTTTATTAAGTATTAACGTTGTAGTAAATAGTAATATCACAATTTTTACTTATCTCTGTGGATCGACAATTTTATCATCTGCCCTCTTCTGATGCTAAAAATGGACTCTAATTTCCGAAGTTTGAGTTTTTATTCAAAATGACAATATGTTTTCTAACTAAGATATTTTCCTGGTCTTATTACCAGTCTGATTATTATTATCATTGAATAGCTTTTTTGATGTAGTTTATTTAGACAGATGATGCATGTCCTGATATTTTGAATTACTTTTCGGGTTATACTTTTTATAAATATTCATTCTTCTAATGCTTTGACTATTTTCAAAGCTCCCATGTGTCCATACCTGACATGGTAGTCTTTGATTAATTTATTTTGTAGTGATTTTGGAACTACTAGCCTTCCAATTTCCTCGATTCCCTTGGGTTTTAATAAATAATACATCATTATGGATCCAATAAAATTGTTTAAATTATTTCTTCTGATTCCATTACTCTCCTCCGTATGTTTGCTAATTTTGTATCCGGTTTCTGCTGTTGTACTATTTCATTGACTATCTCTTCCAGATCCTTTCTATTCTTTAATATATAATACACTTTAACGATTTTCTCCTTCAAATGTTTGATTGTTAACATTTATTCTGGATAATACGTCGGCCGCTACATTTTCTAAATGGTGGTGTAAGTTGATCTTACATACTTTTTGTGGTAGACAATTTTACTTATACACTTACCTTAAGCACTCTCACTTCTAGATGAGTTCTTGCTTAAAAGTAACTATGTTTGTCTATCGTTGTGTTACCCTGGCACTTTGTAAGGTTTTCATTGTGGTTATTCTATATTATTTTCTTCCTTTAACTCAATTCACTTTGGTGTACTCACCCTTATTATATTGTTAATTGGTAAATCGCTTCCTAATCCTATTATGCACTCTTGGTTCAGTCTAGTTTAATTAGTATTATATTATTTATTAAAATTTTACATTTGTTCTCTGTATTATGGTTTGTGTTTTATTGTTTGTTCATCTTATCTTAATTGTTAATACAATATATTATTTGGATTTGTACTTTCACTACTTAAGGGTACATTTAATGTGTTCATTTCATTATTTCTTTTGTCATTGGGCCAATCACTTGGGTTGGGTCATTGTCATTTGTCTCGTCATAGTCATTTTATTTTTCTTGATTTAAAATTGTTAATTCTTATTTTCATGCCTTTCTATTTTTTATTTCTTCTCTGGTATTGGGGCTGCTTTTGGTATCGTAACTATATATATATATATATATTTATATCACTACCAACCCGGCATCCGAACATTGAAAAATTGCATTGGATGTGGCTTCCACCGCATCATGGCATCCATATACGGAAGTCAGATTACAATCTCCTTGTTTGACCGCCATCTTGTTTCAAAGATCCATTGGAGTGTTTTCAATTTTTTTGTCAGAAGTCAGAATGGAGGTGGAATGAATGTGTCACGAATATCAGTAGTTGAACCAAATTGACACTAGGTGTGCTCTAAACGTGGAGTATATCAGAGCAGTGTATATTTATTTCCATACTTTCGCGTAAGTGACTTCCGTGAGATCTGGCAGCACTGCGGGGAGTATGTTCGGTTGCCTGCCTGTTGTTACATTTCTAGCACGTCGCTATGTGTAAAATGTAAATTAGACTGTATGTTGTTTTGAGTGATCGTCGTCGTTTACAATGATTGGTAACATCAAACAAAGAACCCGTTTGATGGTTAAAGCTACAATAGAAAAATGCTCTTCTAATAAAGGTAAGCATATTTACACTATTTCTTCTATTGTTATAAGTAATATTATTTATAAATTATCCTTGTCAATTAAACTTTTCTACCTTACTGACTTTCCCCGTAGTAAGAAAAGATAAAGTCATATTCTGTAAAACATTAAAATTCAACAGGTCAATTAAAACAAAAGGTGTTTAAAGAAAAATAAATTTTACTTTTCTTACGTGTGCTAGGCGGCGGCGGTCAGAAACATTTTACTTAATTGATAAGCCAGTGAGAGACAGCCAGTTCCTGATGAAAAACAGGCAAATTTCCTTCGAACAGTTTCAACTGTTTATTCCCATCTGCTGCCTTTCCGTAACTTTAAAGAATGTCGTTTCGGGAAGTTGTGAGCATGTTCCGAAATTTTTGTATAATTGACCACTATATTGTAAAGGTGGAGCGGTCATGGCGTAGTGGCTAGCGTGTGGCGCTACTACGCTGTCGGCGTGGGTTTGATTATCGCCGGGGCCATCTGATTTACATACGACCGTTCCCCCTCGCGAGACGATGACAAACCAGCGAGAGGTATCCCGCCTAGTATAAGCCCTCCCCAACTATGCCGTTCGGATCCGGCGTTAAACTGTAGGTCCCATGTACATGTGAGAGACTCCGTAACTCACGCACCACGGGTATATGCGGGGAGGGTTCAAACTAGTAGAAAGACTGAAGGACACAATAATAACAATAATTGTAAACATACAAATCTTAGTAATACAATTTGCTTCCATACAAATTACCTATGTAAAGACATTCTATTTTTTTTATTTAAATGTAAAATGTTTAAAACTATTCTTTAGGTGCCAACACGTATAAAATCCGAAGTCAGAAATTATTTATAAATATTGACAGGTGTACCTTTAGTTTTTGTCTCTAAAATTTTGGTAAATAATAGCTGCTGTGATGTAGTTAGAGAGGTCCGTTTAATTTTATATTTCCATTCCGAATGCTAGTAGAACCTTCGTGCTTGTCTTTAGCCGAAGAACTTTAATCATGAACCTATTTTGATTAGTGTCGCGAAACTACTTTGTGCCTGAAGCCAAATCCCACACCCCATCTATTCCGGAATTCTTGTATACAGTAACATTAAAAGTTAAACAACATGTGCGCAGATCAGAGTTTATCACGGACAAGTGTATTCTAAAATGTTAAATGATAAGAGGAATTACTCAGTGTCATGCAGATTATACCAATATAAGTGCGTCGACATACTTTCAATGCTAGTTAACTTGTTACTTGTGCTTTTGATATTATCTTACTCTAGCGCAATCGATTCCATTATTAATTAACTGTATACTTATTTTAACTATGTAAGTTTTGTATATTTATATCTAAATACATTTTAATGTTTATTTAATTTTGTGGTTAATAATTCCTGTCTATTCTTATTTTAATTTTTGTGGTTATGTTTAAAATAAGTAATGCAATATTGTCTTGGTACAAGTAAATTGTAGTAAAAAATAAAACCATAAAATAGTTTTAGTGATTTTCACTCGTCAATTTATTAAAATTATAAATCCATGACAGCTGTTTCGGCAGCACAGTGCCTTCATCAGATGGTGTAAGCTGACTAATTTTCGTACAAACAATACAGAATATAAAATATAATACAAGTGCTGTTGTATAGAGAGCGATAGTAATCTCGTGTCAATAAGATTTAATACACATTACACAAACATATAACATAACATAAACCAAATCTATTTATACAAATTAAGCAGAGGCGAGCTATTTAGATCTAACTGATCATTTAATAATACATTTAAATATTTGTGTTTATTAATTTCAAGGCTTTCTAATAAATCAAGCTTTGGACCCTTATCAGATAAATGTAAAATTTCAAAATTGTCATTATAACTATGGCCTTTTTCTAACAAGTGATTTGCATAATTTGATTTGCCATCATTATATCTAAAACTATAATTGTGACCATACATTCTTTTTTCGAAAGATCTACCTGTCTGTCCGATATAAACTTTATTACAAGACCCACAGGATAATTTGTATACACCAGACTTTTGTATTGTTTGTACGAAACATTGTATTGTATTGCATTGTATTGTATTTGTATTGTTTGTTTGTTTGTTTCTGTATTGTTTGTACGAAAATTAGTCAGCTTACACCATCTGATGAAGGCACTGTGCTGCCGAAACAGCTGTCATGGATTTATAATTTTAATAAATTGACGAGCGAAAATCACTAAAACTATTTTATGGTTTTATTTTTTACTATAATTTACAATGGATTTTCACCAAGTAAAGGCATCAAGCATTAATTATTGGTACAAGTAGACATTGTACAGTTAAAATGACTTATTTCCCATTGAATGCTCAATTACGAAGGGTAGAAATATTTTCCCTAGTATGTAACGGAAAATAACGTTAAGTGTTTTAGAATTTAGGAAAATGAAGCAGCTAAAGAATCAAAATTCCAGTAAACTTGTTTTGAAAGTGTTTCCGCGGTAGCTGGAATATCGAGCAGAACACTATCGTCTATCGCGGAAGAGGGAGAAGAATGAAAGAGAAGTTTAATAGGGCAAAATAAACGAGTTCCTAGCTTAGTTTAAACATAAAGCCGCGTCCACCACCGGCCGCGCCATACCGTGCAACTTCGAGCACTAACAAACGCGATTCAGACAGTGTCGGTACATCAAAGGCAACTATTTGTTCGTGCGCGTTCTGTTTGGACAATGTTTCTCGTTTACTGAATCTGAGGGGTACTGACTGATTTTAGTTGACTGTGATGTTAGTATATTCATCTTGATTTAAGTTAAAAATGAGTTTCGAGTGGAGCCATCCAGAGATTGAAAAGTAATTGATCTGTACCGAGAGAAACCGGAATTGCGGGATCCAAAAGTAAATAATTATCACATAAAAAATAAAAAAAACGTGTTTATAAAAATCATAAAAGCATATGTTGAAAGTCTTCCGATGACATACGACAAAACTTTTCAAACTGTCCATTATTGATAATAATTCACTAAAAAATTATTTTCACTATATAATTCCCGACTTTTCAGTACGTGTCACCCAATGTAACACAATGTTTTCTAGAAATTTTTCTTTGTTTTTCGTTCAAGAGTAGATAAATAACTATGAAAGTAGCTCTTGCAAATTTTAAATTTTCACGCTTCATATTCAATTGTGCACGTGCTCACAGTGGAACCTGCTGCTCTTCCACAAACACCAAGCTCCGTTCTGCACTGCTCTGCGCAGTTTTGCATGATTCTGCGCCGAGCATTGTTACGCGGCCCAAAGCTGCGCGGTTAGTGTAGATGTCGGTGTGAAAAATTATCCCTTTGAAGAATTAAATACGTGTTTAATGAAATATCAAGGTAATCGCAAGAAAGGCAAAGCGGCAGTTACAAATCCAGGCCTTACAAGGACGATCTTTTGAAAGAAAAAGTATAAAAAGGAGCCAGAAAACAAAATAAAAAGAAAAATACAAGCTCAAGGAAGCCAAAGTATGATATCAACAAGAATAAAACCTAAACCCAAAAAAGGGAGAATTTCATATCTCTAACAAACTTCCTGTCAGTTCTAAGCGGAAGCTTTTTGTGGAAGACCCTGAGAAAGATGAAGATAATGGCTCAGATTGCTTTTATTTTAGTGTACTGTATTAAAAATGAAAGTCGAACGACGAATGGAAACAATACCTGAATGCCTTAAGTGGCACACGAAGAGTGTTGGCTGCGACGAAGAAGATGATTTTTTGTGTTAACACTGTTGTCAATAATCTGGTTTTTGTAATTCCTTGTGAAAACTGTACAGAATATTTTTTTTTTGTATTTATACCTATTATTTTCTAAGAAATTGTGAAATGACAAGTTATAATTTTATAATATCTGTAACACATTTATGAAAAGTAAATCCACAGGACATTATTAAAATTTGTATTTGTATTTTGTTGACCGTTTACCAGTGTTAGGTAGGTTAAAGTTGCCATTATTTATGACATTTTGTAAAATTTGATTAGAAAGTATTAAGTTGAGCTGGTGCAAAAATAATATTTTTACATGTTTTAGACTTAAATATAGATTAATTAAAAATATTTAAATGATTTTTTCATGTTATACACTAAGAGTAAAAAACAATTTTTGTAAAAGTAAGAGTAAAAAATACTAAAATCACAGTCAACTAAAAACAGTCTCTACAGCTCAGATTCAGTAAATGAGAAACACTGTCCAAATAGAACGGTCACGAACGAACAGTTTCCTTTGATGTACCGACACTATCTGGATTGCTTTCGTTGGTGCTCGAAGTTGCGCAGTTTGCCGTCAGAACAGGCCGCGCCGCCCCAATTTGTTTGGTTCGGCGCAGCGCAGCGCGGCCGGTGTGGACGCGGTTTAAGGGTAGACGCCTTTGGCAAGCTTGTGACTAATTATACTATTAGTGAATTTTACATCAGGCAAAAGAGACATCCAACGCTAAGTTCATTGCTACCCAAAACTCGAGAAACCACAAATGCCATCAACTAACTAGTTATTTTCGAGTGGTTCAAAACAAAAAATTGTTACACCAGTTTTTCGTAAATTCAGAGAAAGGGTGTAAGTTGGAACAAGTGGACAGAGTGAAACTTTAAAAAGCAAGGTGTTTATAGAGAATTTCTTTCATAACAATTTCTTTATAAGACTGCTGTTTAATACAGCCCAAGTGTTCTAGGAAGTAGAGCAAACAGCCATTGTTTACAATGTACAGTAATTAATGACGTACATCAATGAGATGCATAATCTCTGCTCTCCATTGTGATAAAAGGCTGCAGTGTGAGACAGTGAGTCAACAGGATCAAGATAAAACATAGATATTCGAGTAGTCGCCTCGGTAAAACAGTAGTCAGCGTCATTTAAAGGAAACGTTATCAGTCTCAATTTCTGCAGTCTTATTTTTGTTATCTCAGCTTTCCTCTTAAGCGCGCCCGTACCAGCTTGATGGGATTTAAATTACAACGGTAGGGGGGGGGCATCATGACATCATGTCCCTACTTTAGTCCAATTTCATCAATAAGGAATACTCTTTTAGTATTAGAATCTTTAATAACTTGCAGTAAGTCTGGAGAGAGTAAGAGAGTGTGTGTGAGAGAGGGGGGAGAGACAGACAGACAGAGATTGTGCATGTGAGTGCGTGTGTGTGTCAGTTTTTTAAAATAATGGCTTTCCCGCGCAAATATTTTATTATATGATAATTACGTTATTCCACAAATTGCACGAAAATCACACAAATCACTTAGTCAGAAGCAGTTGATGTTTAGTACAATATGCGCGCGCGCGCGTGCGCGTGTGATAATCCTTTCCTATGCGTAACGTTTTAAAACATCTTTCATTAATTACTTTAACTATATGATTCTTTTAGGTATAGTCTGCTATCCATTATATTGTCAAAACCTTCCCTTTTCCGTTTAATAATTCTAACGTAAACAACAACATGTGAAAACACCTTTCCGTCCAGTCCTATCACCGACTATGGTCGCGGTCACGCATAAGGAATGTTTTTGAAATAAGGGTTATGAACTGAAAAGAGTGAGTGCCCGTGCCCATAGACGGTGATAGGTCTTCATGAGAGGGTGTTTATATATCTTATTGTTTGCGTTATAATTATTGAAAGAAAGAGGGAAGGTTTTGAAAATACAATGCATACGAAACTACGCCGAAAAGGATCGTATAATTAAAAGGAATGAATGAAAGAGGTTTTAAAACGTTACGTATAAGAAACGATGCACACACACACCACAAAACTCGTTCAGTCAGAATGTTAACCTAATATTCGAACACATTTGATGTCACAATGTGCTCTTAATTGTGTAGCAGTTTTCGAACCTGCCGCTGTGCACTAATTGGATGCCGGCGTTAGTAAGATGAGATTACTGTTTCAAGTCCACAGTTATTATCAATCAATCGCAACTTATCGGTTTCAATGGAACGGACCAATCTATATGCAGAAACATCTCAACAACGTAACTCAACAATTTTATACACTGATGCCAGATAAAAAATTATTTACCATAATAACAGTTGCTTTAATGCCGACTTAATTCTTTTTAAATGGGGAGTGTCATTAGATGGTACTGACCCGATATTACTGTTAATCTTTGTCACATCATTAGAGCCGCCGCTGTCGTTTATGCTGAATGGCAACGCCAACGTTCGTTGACTATTTTTCAATAAAGATGCCAAGTTCATATCAGCAGACACTTTGAAGTTATATTATGTTTATGAAATTATTGTATGTATTTTATTGTCCTCATTGTCCCACCATTATCAGCTACCTAGCAGTGCCAACATTAACCTTTGATTCGATTTCCAAGAAAATGTAGAGATATTTTTGACCTACATTTATCTCTATATTGCTTTTTATCTGTTGTCTCTTTATACTTGCCCATAGATCTAGTGAGTATAGTATACTGCGGACGGGTGGATGAGACTCGTTAGCTCAGTGAAGGCAACTCATCTAAGAGACGGGAACTCTAAACATATGTGGCGATTTAAAGATTATTTAAATAGCACAAATTAAATTTTTTGTTCTTATAACAAGTGAGAGTATAATCCACCCCCTCTGTACCTAGACACCTGTATCAACTTGCAAAAAGTCTAGTACGAACATGCAAAGTACAATGTTATTAAGCGAAAACTAATAATCATTTTATTTAAATAAAAGACGTAATAATAATAAAGGGAGTATCTAACTCCTAACTAAGAAAAGGTAGGATAATTTATTGTAGTTAATTAATGGACAATTAATAATAATAAAGGAACGAACTACTTTTCTCTCAGCGCGTAAACCGCGCCAGCTTCCATACTCCCTGCCGCTAAACTAAGGCCAGTCGCCGGAGAATCTCTGACATGTAAGCAGCTCGAAAATGTGTCGTGAAGTTAAACTTGCGTTTATGTCGCTAAAAAACGATAGGAACGTCTTAGGCAATTTAATATTAGTAATACATTGTTTTACGGAATCTTTTTCGTTTCCGTTACATGTATGACATTTATATTATATTACTGAATATATTTTTGCTATTATTTAATTTTAGCCTATAACAAGAAGTTAGTGCTTCTCACTTAATTAATCCAATGTAGCGTAAGCGAAACGAAGATTAAAAACTAGTAATGTAGTTCAGACGTTGAGAAAATATTCTTAATAAATACAAAACTTAGCCGACACATCTCTTTATGAAAAGTAAGTGGTAAGATATGTTCCTTACCATGTAAAGGGTAACATCAGTGCAGTTAAAATAAAAGGAATTAAATGTGAAAAGTGAACACCAACGACAGGAGAGAAGTTACTACAACAACTGTACGAACTCCAAGTAGCAGAATTCCAGCGCCATGACCTAGACCACAATACAGAAACAACCAACTAAATGGAGGATCCAGATGGACAACGAACTACACCCAAGAAGACCTACTGAAGAGGATCATCTCGACCATCAGCCGCAGACTCCCGTTATATTCAGGTGACACTAAACCATAACTTCTGTGCATACATAGTTTTTAACAACCGCAGCAAAAAGAACAGTAAAGTTTCTTGTAAAGACTTTTAGATCACATAAATATTAGCATATTAATGTTTGTAATTTCTGTAATGCTATAGTAATAACCTGATGATGTTTAAAGGTAAAGTTAATCTAAAATTACACCAGACTATTCTTCAAATAGTTTGGATGATGTTAAAGTATGTTAGAATATTACAAAGTTAGAACCCGGATCCGTAGTAATCAAAGTAATACACAGCTGTATGATTTTGAGATACTAAGAGTAACAATTTAAAGAGTATTTAATGCAGAATCTATAAGAAGTTTCGTTTAAAAGTAAAGTAAAAAAAAAAAAAAAAAAAAAAAAAAAAAAAAAAAAAAAAGATTACCATTAAAGCTATTATGTTTATATTGCAACGTTACATAACCCAGTCCCAAAAAATGATAACTTAATTATACTACCATAAAGGTCAGAAATGGGTAAACTATAACTAGCTCTAAATTACGTTATATCACCAAACATTATAAACTATATTGAAGTGATATACAGTGACAAGTGAGTTATAGTGTACCCAGTGCGTAAATAAGTGACTGTGAAGGGAGCATCTTACAGACTTGTGCTGTGGATGTAGGAATTATGGATTATAATAGTAGACTGTAATGCTACTAACCAGTTATGTATTTTGTTTAATTATTGTATAATTTATATTGTGTAGGCAACTCAAAGTTAGTACCTAGGTTTAATTTTATATTTAATAAAATAATTATGTTTGAATATAAGATAACCCAGAGTTAAAAAATTAAAGAGTTAAATATAAAATGATAATAAAAAATAAAATAATACTGTATGAGGAAGATGGCAGAAGAAAATAGTACAGTGTAAGGATACTATAAGAGATTAATAAATAATATATAAATTCAATTAGAGTTAATAATATTATTAAAGACTTATATCTAAAGTTATAAGAAAATAAATGAAAAACCTTTATATAAATCAAATTGGAAAATAAACCAAAATTAAAAGGAATTATTTTTCTATAAATAAGAAATAAAATAATAATAATTAAAAACAGCCTATATACTCAAAAGTAAATAGAAGCACCAATAAAAAATGATATAGAAATTATGGGTTACTAAGAGTAACAGAATAACAACATACTGTTTAATCGAAAACGAGATTGAAAACCGTTCGGTTGAGAAAAGTGATGAGACCAAAATTGTATTAAAAAACATTTTAAAACGTTTGGAAACGGTACAAAATTAGAACAAAATTAACTTACAGTATCCACATTATGTTCAACTCCTTTAGATATCAAATATAACTTGCTTTACCCAATAACAAAGTGAAAGAAACCATTCCAAGATCTGGCCTAGCAGAGCCGAACTTCGAGTTTTTAAACGAGATTGTATCGGAAAGACATTCAATGAAATTACAAAACAAAAACAACTAGAACGACCACACTAGAAACAGCTTCACGCAAGTAAGAACTTCGAGGAAAGAGGTAATATAAACGTTTCTTTTTATAATTAACCAAGAAAACTCATATCAAATCGTTGTGCAGTTCAGAAATTTCTAAAATGCCTTCATGTGTTTAATAAAGACATAATCTGCACTCTTGCGGACAAATCCGGAACTACGTACTACGAAAATAAACAAAAAATTCAAAATTGATTATTTTTTATCTTGTAAAGCGTAGTATATAATTATCCATTTCTGACCATCTCATAACACAAAGAACTTACCCTTAACCCTGGGGAAATAAATAAAATGAATTATATGTTGATTGATGTCTAATTAAAGATAAAATTATAAAATCATTAAAAAACAGATTTTATGATAATTCCATGTTTACCTAACTAAATCGATATAATGTATTAGTGACTGAAAAGATCGATTATAATATTTGTATATTGGAAGAAGAGGAAATCAATATATACAAATAAATACTCTTAATGTTTTATGTTGAATAATAAAATGTGTATTCTTTATTGTAGAGGGTAGTTGTTGTAGATTTTTAGAAAGCCCAGAAGAGGATTATCTACCTGGGAGCATTACTGAACAGTGTCGTTTGGTTAACCTAACATTTGGGTGTCGATATCAAAATCAGCTTGATCTTATGAACGGCGAATATTTGAAAATAAGAAATTTTCTACTCTGGGTGTAACCAAATTGTACTTACTCTCTCTTCCAACTAAGATTAAACAACTTCCTTAATCTCTACCAAATCACACACACTCGATTTCTGTTTCGTTTGGGTAAACTTACAATCCGATTTATTTAAACATTAATACTTACAATTCATAAGTGGCGATCGCGAAAAGGTACTCTGACCGCTCCGAGACTGTCAAAAGACGGACGTCACACCTTATTTAAGATTACGTTACAAAATGGCGAACCCAACATTGGGGCTGAATACACTTGTAACTGTAGTACACTAGTACCTTTAAGCGGTTACGTTACAATATCCGTAGTTAAAATACAATAATAAAGAGATGTTTTCGCTAATATCCAGAGAGTGAATAAATTTATGTAACCTTGGACAAATTCCTGATATATATGTACATTGTCATAATTTGTTGGTAAGTAATTTTTACTAAGTACGGCAGCTAGTTTAATTAACAGCAAACAATTAAACTGGTTCCCTATGTTATAATGTCTTAACAGGAGAGACGTTATAAAATGCGCCACTCTGCTTTTGTGTAAAAATAATTGTGTGCATCGTGACGTTATAAAATGCGCCACTCTGCTGATAATTAATTAACAGTAACTTTGTAGAATACATAAATTTATTCACTCTGAATTTGTAAACAAATAAATAAATAGAGTTTTAATTATAAAATAATAATATTAGTATTAGGATATTGCTGTAATAAACAAGTCCCTGCTGGTAAAAATATTCCATTTTAAACCTGTCGGTATTTACAGGCTATTTCATGTTAGATACGTGTCGAGGAATGTACGCTCTCCCCCGTAAACAAGTAAGTTGTTTGAATGGCATTCCCTAGTGGACAAAATAGACAGTCCTGAACAGAAAATAATCGTGTTTCAGATGGTCCGAATTCACCCTCCTTTGTTAACAACACAACCCAACGGAAACAATAGTACTCCCCAAACAGCTGATCCATTGTGCTATTGTAACCACAATGAACTCTTCGTGTGAAATTTCTGTCCACTATAAAATGATATAATCACTTTGTCTCGACTGATAATTGCTAGAAGTACATAAAGTTGAATTGATTTGAGATAATTTTAATTTGATTAATTAGTATAAGATTCTTATTATCTATATATGTGTGTGTGTTTAAATGAATTCAAATTTTATAAGTGTTTTAAATAGATGATATAAGATTTGTCGTACGTAATACTTAGATTATTTTAAAGTCATTATTACCACTACAATGGCTCAATTTAACCCCGACTTGTTGTTGAAGGACGAACTAAGCTATGAAGCTTTGTTACGCGGTCTCCCATACGCAAACGTAACGGTCGCGGAGCTGCGCAAAACATTACGCGAAAATAGACCAGACAAACCCTCACTGTTAAATCGTTTAAGTGTGTTAGACTTCGAAAGTGAAAAGGAAACATGCTATCATAAATATACGGAACTTACCTCCATCGCACAAACACTGCGAGATGAAAAATCCCCCGCAGTAATTTTAAGAACCACTCAAAGAATCGAACATGTGACCCGCCGCATCACCAATTTGTTGAATTGGCCCGGTGACAAAGTTACTCCACCGGACGCGCAAAAATTCGCGGAAGAAGCATTACAACAATTACCAGAGATAATGCGCGAATTACGTAGAAGGTCCGAATCGTTTAGATTAGAAGAGATCAAAGAAGCAATGACGAAGCTAAATATTTCCCCCACCCTATCTCCTACTCAAGAACAGCAAACCGGTGCTGTAAAATTTCAGTTTCTGCAGGAATCTAATATAGAACCCGTTAAGGAACGGTTAACCGATAGACAAGTAAATATCCTACCCGTAAACGTCACGTTACTTCCAAATGAACAAGAGAATATGACCCGTACCTACGATTTACCTCCTCACTTACAGACGAATCAATCTGCGGAAAAACCTAGAATGACGACTCCATTAAATCTAACTACCGAGCTTTATGGAAAAATAACTCACCCCGTAGAACGTATTTTATCTGAGATACCAACCACTGATGGGCTGAATATTACGAAACTCCTAGATTTTATCAAGCACCTATTACAAATAAAGGATCTGCGACAACTAAGAGATGACCAAATTTTACAAGTAATTCTACCTAAATGTAGATCTCCTTTAAAAGATCGTGTGTTAGAATCACTAAGGTATAATCACTTTGTAGAAGAACTACATACCACCTTGATAAGACACTTCATCCCCACCGGTATCTACGAAGAATTAAAGCGGAACTCAGTACTTCGTGTACAAGGAGCATACGAGAGATTAGCTCATTATATATCTGAAATAAGGGAATCGGCCTTATTACTACAAGTTAACTGGAGTGAACAACAGCTAGTAGACACTATCTTAGTAGGACTATCTCCCGAGGAGCGATCTCGCCTAGCACTCATGAAGAGACCAACCACCTTCACAGAACTAGAACTGTGTTGTATACATTCATCCAACGTCTGGTATTCAGACCAAAACAGACGCGTTTTTATGTCCCAGACTCAACGCAGAGATTCATTCCTACCTCTACCCATTGGGACTGATACTCGAACCTACCGCGATAAGCGATTCGTAAGAACTTCTAAAACCCAAAGCTACCCCAATACATCAAACTCTCTACAAAAACCCCGACAGCATGCGAGCGATGCCAATGAGGAAAGAAGATGTTATAACTGTGGAAAGTCAGGACACATTAGCAAGAATTGTAAACAAAAGCGGTACCAACAGAAAATCGACCAGTCAAAAAACATGTGAAGCAGGAAGAACAAAAATCCTACGTCTTCCGCAGCATCAGAAGGAAAGGTATAAACACTAATCACCCTAAAGTTAAAATAAATATTAACAAACGTATAGACCCTTACATAACAAGATTTATTGACAAGTGCAACTCTATTGGTACATGCAAAACAAGTATATGCCAATTACCCTACATACAGATAGACCTTGGAGCAACGAATATCCTTGGTTTAATCGATTCAGGATCTACACGTAGTATAATCAGTCAACAGCTAGCCAGCGTATTAGATAATCATAATCTTATTAGACGTAGCCAAAACGTGAACATAAAGTGTGCCACCGCGAATAAGCAAAACCTAAATATATCACGCAGTATTACTGTCAAATTAAAAATAAAGAATTTTACTTGGTATGTTCCACTACTCGTAGCTGAAGTATTAGGACAAAACGTAATACTAGGCGCCGACTTTATAAGCAAAACTGGCTTAATCCTTGACATATACGCCAAACAATATTTCTTTAGGTTTGATCGTACTCGAAAATATCAGTTCGACTCCGAGCTAAATAACAGTGAGAATTGCGAAACATCAACTATTCAGTTAGAGCATCATGAATCTAGTTTGAGTCATTTAAAAGGAAATGAGCGACAAAGAATTCAAAAGTTAATAAGGGAATTTTCTACTGTACTCACACCCAAGTTAGGATTGACCAATCTAATCGAATACAAAATAAATCTAAGTGACAACAAGGTAATACGTCTTCAACCATACAAATTATCACCGCCCAAGGTGGAAATAATGAGAAACCAAATCAATAAACTCATTGAGCAACACGTCATAGAACCGTCAACTTCTTCATACTCATCACCTGCATTCCTAGTACCAAAAGGAACTGACAAACATAGACTAGTCGTGGATTATAGACAGCTGAATAAGAATATAGAATTTGAATCGATTCCCCTGCCCGACATTCACAGCGCGTTCCACTATTTTACCAAAGCGAAAATTTTCACCATAATGGATCTCAACCAGGCCTTCCACCAAATCCCACTAGCTGAGGAATCAAAACATCTAACTGCGTTTGCTGTCCCATTTAATCTATATCAATTTACTAGAGTACCATTCGGAATATCACAAGGAAGTTCAGTATGTAGCAGACTGTTAGAAAAAATATTCCATGACGTTAAATTTAAATTCGTATATCACTATCTTGACGACATAGTAGTATATAGTGAATCGATGGATCAGCATATTGATCACTTGCGTGAAGTATTATCAAGGTTAAAGAATGCTGGACTAACGGTAAACCCCAGTAAAGTTAATTTCGCAGTAAAACAATTCTCTTTCTTAGGTCATATAGTATCGGCCGAAAGTAAGGTTAGCATCGACCCCGAACGTACGCGCGCAATCCGAGAATTTTTACCACCTAGAGACACCAAAGGTATAGCTCGATTTTTAGGTATGATCAATTATTTTCACAAGTACATACCCCACCTAGCGGATATAGCAGCCCCATTAAATGCATTAAGGAAGAAAGGAGCGAAATTCGAGTGGACTACTCGACATCAAGCCGCTTTTGAAACACTCAAAGAAAGCATAATATCACCACCGGTATTGCAGTTAGCAGATTTCAGTAAACCATTTGTCGTACAGACCGACAGTTCTAGTGTAGCATTAGGAGCCGTAATATACCAAGAAATCAATAATACAAGACTCCCGATCAGCTATGCATCACTGACTTTGACGGAGCAAGAAAGGAAGTTCTCAGCCTATGAACTTGAATGTTTAGCTGTAGCATTCGCCTTCGAAAAATTCAAACCATTTTTGGAACACAAGGAATTTCTACTAGAAACCGACAACCAAGCTTTGTCGTGGTTATTGAACCATCCAAAACAGTTAGGTCGTATCGGAAGATGGGTGTTAAGATTAAATTGCTACAAGTTCAAAGTACAACATATTCGTGGTACCCAAAATGTAGTCGCCGATACACTATCCCGCATGTTCCAACTACCCAATACCAGACCTGGCGAAGACAATGTTGAAACCACTACTGTCAATACGCTAATAACAGAATTCCCCCTTGCATTTAAGGATATAGCACATCACCAACAACAAGATCCTAAATTGTATAAAATAATAGAACAAATAGATAAAGGAAATTATTCTGACAAATATACCTTGAGTAAACGAGTACTTTGTTTTAAAAAGGCTAACGGAAAATCACTGAGAATAATCGCCCCGGAAATAATTAAACCCATGCTAATGGAATACTACCACTCATCAACCATTGGAGCTCATATGGGAATTAGGAAAACAATACATCGTATTCGCAAGGAATATCATTGGGAAAACATGAACAGTGAAATAACAAAGTTCGTGAAACAATGCGAAATCTGTGCCCTGAGCAAGCCAGCAAGAATCAGTCAAGTCGGAAAATTAATCTCAGAAATCCCCACAACACCCTTTTCAAAGATATACATAGACTTTCTGGACCTTATCCCCGTTCTAAGTCAGGAAATACTATGCTGTTAATTTGCGTGGACTCCTTCACTAAATTCGTGTGGATGTACCCTATGAGACGTGCCTTAGCATCTACGACAATAAAGATTCTACAAGAGAGACTATTTAAAGATTACGGTACACCAGTACACCTAGAATCTGACAATGGACCTCAGTTTAAATTGAAAGAATTTAATGACATGTGTTTTAAATTAGGAATAAATCATATTACAGTCACAGAGTACCGACCGCAAGGAAACCTAGCTGAGAGATACCTGCGAAACCTAAAATCAGCCTTAATATCTTATCACGCTAAAGATCAGACAGCGTGGGATCAAAATCTATCATGGATACAATTTGCCTTCAACACGGCGTATCATGAAGGACATAAATCAACACCATTTGATTTACTGTACAAGTATAAACCGAACCACCCGTTAACCACAAAGTGGAAAATTCATGAGTTATTGCCCCGCGAAATAAATGGGAATAATATAAGAAAAATATGGAACGAAGCTCGCGCAAATTTGAGAGCGAATTTACAAAAATCGCGGAAATATCATGAGCAGAATAATAGTAAAATAAAGTACAAAGTAGGTGATTTAGTCATGTATAAAACTCACCCTACGAGTAAAGCCGTTGATAGGACCACTTCCAAACTATCATACCGATGGTGTGGCCCCTACAAGATTCACAAGTTCATCACCCCCGTGACAGTAGCGCTGTACGAACCTAATACAGACAATTACCTTCGCAGAAGTCATGTGTCTCAAATAAAAAATTTGTTTTCGTGTGAAAATAAAGAAGCACGACTACGAGAAAGATTGTAAACCAAAAATACTACCTAAGTATTAAGGATAAAATATGTTGCCTATATTTTATACAGGAATACAATAAGATTTTGCAACATCCTATATCGTAATTGAGTATAAACTCAAACTCCTCGTACGAATACTAGCGAGGCCTGATCAACCTTAGCTAATGTCCTGCGAGAATAAAATAAATAATGAGAAGTCAGCTGACGAACAACAAACCTCTACCGCAGTAAACTAAAGGTAATTCTATTGTTATTACAATACGTTATTATTATTAATAACCTACTCATGAGTGTAACTCCGTAAAACGAGTGAAGAAACTAAGCAAAAAAAAACCGGTAGTAGATTTAAGAAATAGAAATAAGGTAGATTTATGTATTTGTGTATTTTATGTGTTGTATATGTATTGGATTTTCAGTATTTTGTATAGTATGTAAGATAATCGATTGATGGATCGAAATAACCTGGTGGAGAGAAATTTCAGCACGAAGTTCCGTGCCAAATATAATTGTATTTCATAGATTTCCTTCAATAAACTAACGCCACCCCGTCGATCTCCTTTAAGTGGAGGAGGATGTGACGATTTAAAGATTATTTAAATAGCACAAATTAAATTTTTTGTTCTTATAACAAGTGAGAGTATAATCCACCCCCTCTGTACCTAGACACCTGTATCAACTTGCAAAAAGTCTAGTACGAACATGCAAAGTACAATGTTATTAAGCAAAAACTAATAATCATTTTATTTAAATAAAAGACATAATAATAATAAAGGAAATATCTAACTCAAACTAAGAAAAGGTAGGATAATTTATTGTAGTTAATTAATGGAGAATTAATAATAATAATAGAACGAACTACTTTTCTCTCAGCGCGTAAACCGCGCCAGCTTCCATACTCCCTGCCGCTAAACTAAGGCCAGTCGCCGGAGAATCTCTGACATGTAAGCAGCTCGAAAATGTGTCGTGAAGTTAAACTTGCGTTTATGTTGCTAAAAAACGATATAACAAGAAGTTAGTGCTTCTCACTTAATTAATCCAATGTAGCGTAAGCGAAACGAAGATTAAAAACTAGTAATGTAGTTCAGACGTTGAGAAAATATTCTTAATAAATACAAAACTTAGCCAACACATCTCTTTATGAAAAGTAAGTGGTAAGATATGTTCCTTACCATGTAAAGGGTAACATCAGTGCAGTTAAAATAAAAGGAATTAAATGTGAAAAGTGAACACCAACGACAGGAGAGAAGTTACTACAACAACTGTACGAACTCCAAGTAGCAGAATTCCAGCGCCATGACCTAGACCACAATACAGAAACAACCAACTAAATGGAGGATCCAGATGGACAACGAACTACACCCAAGAAGACCTACTGAAGAGGATCATCTCGACCATCAGCCGCAGACTCCCGTTATATTCAGGTGACACTAAACCATAACTTCTGTGCATACATAGTTTTTAACAACCGCAGCAAAAAGAACAGTAAAGTTTCTTGTAAAGACTTTTAGATCACATAAATATTAGCATATTAATGTTTGTAATTTCTGTAATGCTATAGTAATAACCTGATGATGTTTAAAGGTAAAGTTAATCTAAAATTACACCAGACTATTCTTCAAATAGTTTGGATGATGTTAAAGTATGTTAGAATATTACAAAGTTAGAACCCGGATCCGTAGTAATCAAAGTAATACACAGCTGTATGATTTTGAGATACTAAGAGTAACAATTTAAAGAGTATTTAATGCAGAATCTATAAGAAGTTTCTTTTAAAAGTAAAGTAAAAAAAAAACAAAAAGATGACCATTAAAGCTATTATGTTTATATCCGTAGTTAAAATACAATAATAAAGAGATGTTTTCGCTAATATCCAGAGAGTGAATAAATTTATGTAACCTTGGACAAATTCCTGATATATACATTGTCATAATTTGTTGGTAAGTAATTTTTACTAACTACGGCAGCTAGTTTAATTAACAGCAAACAATTAAACTGGTTCCCTATGTTATAATGTCTTAACAGGAGAGACGTTATACATAAAACCCCTGATCCTCCAGGTTGGGGGTTGGGCGTAGGGTTAACAATCCACCCCATAAAAAAATATTGTTATGAAACCAAGAGAAAAAGGAAAAGCCGGACGGATTAATAGAATTGGGACTGGATCGTGGAAAAGGGACAAAGATTTTTAACTTGCGACGTGGAACTTCCGTTCCTTATACATACCTGGAGCCTTGAAGATATTAACAGGAGAGGTTCTCAAATATAAGATAGATGTTTTGGCTATCCAGGAGATGAGGTGGACTGGCGCTGGAATCATGGATCGAAGGGACTACTCGTGTATTACAGCTGTCGGAACCGGGACCATGTGTTTGGAACTGGCTTCTCGGTAAGCCGCAGAATGAAAGAAAACATCATTGATTTTAAACCCCTTACACCTAGAATGTGTAAAATAAGACTTAGGGGAATCTTCTTTAATTATACTATAATAAACGTACATGCCCCAACTGATGATAAGCCTGAGGAGGAGAAAGATGATTTTTGTGACTTGCTGGAGAATGCGTATGCCAGAAGCCCTAGACATGACATAAAAATAATCATAGGTGACTTAAATGCCAAAGTGGGAAGCAGCCATGCTTGCAGTAATATAGGAAAGTATAGTCTACACTCTGAACACTCAGACAATGGTTTCAGACTGTTGAACTTAGCAGTTGGTCAAAATATGATCATAGGAGGGACTTTCTTCGATCACAAAGACATACATAAGGGCACATGTATCTCTCCAGACGGGAGAACGGTCAATCATTTGACCGCTTTAAACAGTCTATTTAGATCATGTTCTATTGGATGGCCGCCATAAGTGAGACTTACAAGATGTTAGAGTTTACAAGAGTGCCAACATGGATAGCGATCACTATCTCGTAGTTGAAAAACTGAGAGCTAGAATCTCCAATAATAGAAATGAAAAAGGAATAAAGACTGTTAGATACAATACAGAAATACTAAAGGAAGAAGAAATAAAACGGAGGTTCGAGGTAGTTACTAATAAGAAAATTAGACAGTGGAGAATTAAATGCCGAGAGGAACAAGATACAGAAAACCACTGGCTTAATCTAAAAAACATATTAGTGACCACGGGAGAAGAAATCGTTGGTTTGAAGAAGAGACATGGGCGAGATGAGTGTTTGATAAGGAGTGTGAAGAGGCAACTGAATTCAAAAACAAGACATACAAATTAATGATCCAAAGGAAATGCACTAGGGCTGTTCAAGAGGAATACAGGAAGGCCAGGCAGATGGAAAAGAAGATTCATAGAGGAAAAAAGAGGGAGTATATGATGAGACAGATGAAAAAGATAGAGGAACATAAGAGTAAAAGGCTGAGCCGAGATATGTATAGGAAGGTGAATGATATGAGACAGGAATTTCAGCCTAGAACAAATGCCTGTAGGGATAATAATAGTGGCCTTGTGAGTGATACTGCTGGTGTAATCAGGAGATGGACAGAACACTTCGAAGAGTTGCTAGGCTCAGTTGGGGAGGCTTCGATGGAGGCACCTGAGGATGAAGAGGAAGCAGGAGAATTCGAGGATGATAGAGAGGAGTTGGTGCCATCCTATGACGAGGTGTATGAAGCTCTAGAAAAGCTTAAAAATAACAAGGCAGCAGGTTCCGATGGTTTACCAGGGGAACTATTAAAGAGCACAGAAGGAGATTTCATAAAGGAATTTGCCCATCTCATAGAGCGAATATGGCTGGAGGAGGTAATGCCTGATGAGTGGAACAATGGGGTGGTGTGTTTAATACATAAAAAGGGTGATCCGCTCATATGTAAAAATTATAGGGGCATCTCTCTACTTAATACAGCATATAAGGTATTGTCCAAAATCATATTTTCTAGGCTGGTTCCCTACGCTGAGGAAAACATAAAAGAACATCAATGTGGATTCACTAGGAATAGGTCAACAACAGACCAAATATTTACACTAAGGCAAATCCTGGAAAAAACGTTGAAATATGGAGTGGCCACTCACCATCTCTTTGTGGATTTCCAGTCAGCATATGATTCAATGTCAAGATGTGAGAGGTGTTTAGGCCAAACGACCTTTGATAACTTTTTGGTAGGTGAAAATGTATAGTAATAGGTACAGGTTATGTCAATATTTTTGAGTGTATCTTTTTGTAATGAATAAAGGTGTGTTCGTCGTTATAATCACAAACAGAAATAACACTATAGAAACTCTACACACCCTACGTCAAGCTTCACAGCTTATACTCAAATCGGAAATACACAATAATGAAATGACACATCTTTCAAACCCAACAAACCGAGCAGGGCCTACTCGTTTTCGCAAACAGCTTAAAAGTAAATGCTCTGTCTGGTTACGGCATTTAGCAACTGGCGGGTTCAGTCAACCGTGTCAGTATTTTCACACTTCTGTCCTAGTACAATGTGTGTGTGTGTGTGTGTGTGTGTGTGTGTGTGTGTGTGTGTGTGTGTGTGTGTGTGTGTGTGTGTGTGTGTGTGTGTGTGTGTGTGTGTGTGTGTGTGTGTGTGTGTGTGTGTGTGTGTGTGTGTGTGTGTGTGTGTGTGTGTGTGTGTGTGTGTGTGTGTGTGTGTGTGTGTGTGTGTGTGTGTGTGTGTGTGTGTGTGTGTGTGTGTGTGTGTGTGTGTGTGTGTGTGTGTGTGAAAATACTTTCCTGTACGTAACATTTTAAAACCTATTTTATTCATTGCTGTAACTATACGATCCCTTTCGGCGTAGTTTGGTATGCAATACATTGTCAAAACCTTTCCTTTTTCTTTCAATAATGCTAATATAAACATGTGAAAACGCCCTTTCAACCAGTCCTACCTGGCTGTTCAGTAACTGGCGGTTCATTCAAGCATGTAGGTATTTTCACATTGTGTGTGTGTGTGTGTGTGTGTGTGTGTGTGTGTGTGTGTGTGTGTGTGTGTGTGTGTGTGTGTGTGTGTGTGTGTGTGTGTGTGTGTGTGTGTGTGTGTGTGTGTGTGTGTGTGTGTGTGTGTGTGTGTGTGTGTGTGTGTGTGTGTGTGTGTGTGTGTGTGTGTGTGTGTGTGTGTGTGTGTGTGTGTGTGTGTGTGTGTGTGTGTGTGTGTGTGTGTGTGTGTGTGTGTGAAAATTCTTTCCTATATGTAACGTTTTAAAATCTCTTTCAATCGTTACTTTAACTATAGGATGCTTTTAGGCATAATTTTCTATGTATTATGATGTCAAAACCTTCCCCTTTCGGTTTAATAATTCTAACGTTATGTGAAAACACCCTTTCATCCAGTCCTAACATCGACTATTGTCAAGGTCACGCACAAGGAATGTTTTTGAAATAAGGGTAATGAACGAGAAGGTTGAGTGCGCGTGCCCATAGACAGTGATAGGTCTTGATGAGAGGGTGTTTGTATATGTTATTTTTGTGTTATAATTACTGAAAGAAAGAGGGAAGGTTTTTGAAAATACAATACATTGAAAACTACACCGAAAAGATTATATACACCGGAACGAATGAAAGAATGTTTAAAACGTTACTCATAAAAAACGATGTAGATACATACAAACAAACACACGCACGTGCACGCACGCGCACGCACACACAACTCGTTCAGTCAGAATGTTAGCCTAATATTCGGAAGCATTTGATGTCACAATGAGCTCTTAATTGTGTAGCAGTTTTCGAACCTGACACTGTGCACTAATCGGTTCCGGCGTTAGTAAGATGAGATTACTGTTTCAAGTCCACAGTAAGTTAGTATCCATCAATCGCAACTTATCGGTTTCAGTGGAACGGATCAATTGATGTACAGAAACTTCGTAACAGTGTGACCACACAAATGCCAGAAAAAATTTATTTTCCATAATAAGAGTTGCTTTAATGCCTACTGTCATTCTTTTTAAACGGGGAGTATCATAGACGATACTGACCCTGTATTACTCTTAATCTTTGTCATATCATGAGAGCCGCCGCTGTCGTTTATGCTGAATGGGAATGCCAACGCTCGTTGACTATTCGTCAATGAAAATCAGCAGGCATTTTGAAGTTATATAATGTTTATAAAATTATTATATGTATTTTATTGTCGGCATTGTCACACCACTATCAGGGCTTAGCAGTACCAAAATTAGCCTTTGTTTCGATTTCCAAGATAATGTAGAGATATTGTTGAGCTACAATGTAGAGATATTGTTGAGCTACAATGTAGAGACATTGTTGAGCTACATTTATCTTTACAGTTGCTTTTTATCTGTTGTCTCTTTATACTTGCAAACCTTCCCGATAAGAAATTTTTATTTATATTTTGTTCCGACAAACAACTGCGGCTATCAGCTTGTGATCACAACATTAGTAACAGCAATGGTCTATCACATTCAGTTGATCAATCTCTCCTTCGCTTTCCTCAAGTGCTTATCATAAACGTCCAGCCCGGATTTCCCTCTAGGCACACTAGCCAAGTGCCTAGGGTTGGCAGGCTCAGGGGGGGCGGCACGAGGTGAACAATTTATTTGTTAAAATTTCATGTTTTCGGTTTTTAATTCAGTATTTGTATTGGACACTAGCATTATGGCCAAATTGAAGAAAATGTTTTTGAAATAACCTTTAATTATATCATTGAATAACACGGTATTGACACTGGGCCTATGAATAGCGGTGGTCGGAGCGTAGCACGGTCGTGTATACAGGTCTGGACACTCCATTGAAATTCTTGTCCTAAAGTCTACACGTAAATAAATGTTAATGAAAGTTAATAAAATGTAGTCTTTTTCACAATTTCATCACATTTACCTTTTAGATTTAAGATAAAATGAGATATTTGCAATAGAGATAGTTGAAATGACTATTTTCAGCAGTCAAGGAGAATTGAATATATAGAAGTTACTTGTTGGGGGGGGGGGGGGCTAACAATAGTGCCTAGGGACGGCAAGACACCTAAATCCGGGCCTCTAAACGTCTCAGTGTACAGGAAACGTGTCGTTTTTTGCACATTATGTCGTCCATTTTTTGACTTGGTCTGTCTGGTTTCACGCGTTTGACATTTTGTCTTGAGAATACCAAAAAGAAAGTTAGTTGTGCCTCTTTTAAAAATAAACTGGATATTGTAAAGTCTTCAGCTGGACAAATTGTAATAAAATGGACAAATCCGCTCGTCTTTTAGGTAAGCGGTACGGCAAATGAATCTTCATCATTTCAGACACAAATAAGAATTCCGAGTCGTTGATGCAATTTGCATACAATGTAGACAGTAGGCACAGTGGGGACGAAAGTGCATATCGAAAAATTACTCTTTCGTCAACAATTTCGCAGAAATTCTTAAAAACAGATAGATACGATTTAGACCTTGTGTTCAATGCGGACGAAGCGGGTATTGTTTAGGAACTTTGTACCATCTAACACGTTGGCATCTGAACGAATATTTGGCCACAGAGTATAAAATGAATAAGGAACGGATCACTCTGGAATTTATCATAATGCAGGCGGAAGTCATAAAATCCCGATGCTCCTAATTGGTAAGTCAACAAATCCTACGTATTTAAAAATGTTAAGAACTTTAACAGATTTGGCTGTGACATAGTTTTTGTAAGTGTTCTTTTTCTCTCATGTCACAAAAATGGAGCTTAGTAATATTAAACAGCGTTATGCAATCAAATTTTGTTTAAGACTCCAAGATAGTCCAACAGAAACATTTAACAAGTCATACCAAGCTTACAGAGATGAAGCCATGTCCTGGGCTTCGATTTTTAGGTGGCAGAAAGCATTTTTGGATGGCCGTGAAACACCCTTCTGGACGACCAAGCACAACACGAACTGACGAAAATGTGTTGAAAGTGAGAGATCTCATCAAGTCTGATCGTCGTTTGACGGTGAGAATGATTGCTTATAAACTAAATTTAAATCACCAGACAGTTCAGGAAATTTTGACGGATGATTTCAAAATGCGCAAAAATGGTTCCAAAAAATCTCACTCAGGAACAGAAGGACAACCGAAAAAATGTGTGTGTTGACCTTTTTAGGGCATTGAAAGTGACACAGATTTTTTTTAATGTCATAACACGTGATGAATCGTGGATTTTTTAGTATAATCGAGAAACAAAACGGTAAAGTGAAACGTGACACTCGAAAGACTCGCCACTCGCCACACCCAAAAAAAGCTAGAAAGACCAAATCCAAGATCAAGTCAATGCTCATTACTTTTTCAACATTCAAGGTATTGTGCATAAGGAATTTCTGTCTTACGGATAGAAAGTCAACCAAACTTACTATCGTCAGGTTCTGGAGAGAAGCTCAGGAAAAAGGCCATTCATGTCCGGCCGGAGATTGTTCTCTTGGATGCTTCATCATGATAACGCTCCATGTCACACCGCACTTTCTGTGAACGATTATTTGGTCAAAAAGGGCATTACTGGTGGTACTCTTGCCCCTTACTTCTCTGATCTTAGTCCATGTGATTATTTCCTATTTCCAAAAATCAAAGTTTAAATCCGAGGCCGCCATTTTGGAAGTGTGGAGAACATGCATAAGATTTTGACAAACCAGCTAAAGGAATTAACAGTTTAAGACTTCCATCACTGTTTCAATCAATGGGAACAACCTATCCGTAAGTGTGTGGCTTCCAAAAAAAATACTTTGAAGGAAATAAAACTGTCTATTGCATCTGTTAACTTTCCGTAAATAAATCAATTAAAAAGATGTGTTTGTAGCATCAGTGTAATGTTACGGTTTAGAGAATAATCTACAAAATTTTTCTGTTGTATTATTGACACTTAGAAAATTTAAGGAGACCGTTTACAGGAAAGTTGTTTATAAGACTTTAAAGAATGTCGTTTCGGCAAGTTGTGACCAGGATCTGAAAGTTTTGGTATAATTGACTATTATATTGTAAACGTACAAGTGTTAAGTAATAGAATTTGCTTCCATACAGATCCATCCATGGAAAAATATGCTATTTTTTTATTTTAATGTAATTTGTTTAAAACTATTCTTTAGGTGCCCACTCGTATAAAATCCGAAGTCAGAAATTATTTATGAATATTTACAGGTGTATCTTTAAGTTTTGTCTTTAAAGTTTCGGTAAATAATAGCTGTTGTGGTGATGTTAGAGAGGTCTGTTTAATAAGTTAGCTGGGAACCATGTAGCCTTCGTTGCGCCACTGGTCACTGTGGTGTTGTAAAATATAGGAATTGAATTATAAGGGACCAACTTTTACAACTGTTTCAAAGTAGCCACTCTTCATTTCTCCTCCAAATTACTGTTAGTTGTTAACCAACATTTTACATATTTCCATTCCGAATGTTAATAGGACCTTTATGCTTGTCTTTAGCCGAAGAATTTTTGTCACGAACCTATTTCGATTAGTGTCGCAAAACTACTTTGTGCCTGAAGTCAAATCCCACACCCCATATATTCCGGAATTCTTGTGTACAGTAACATTAACAGTTAACAACATGTGCGCAGATCAGAGTTTATCACAGACAAGTGCATTCTAAAATTTTAAATGATAAGGAATTATTCAGTGTCATGCACATAATGCCAATATAAGTGTATCGATTTACTTTCGTTGCTAGTTAACTTGTTACTTGTGCTTTTGATATTATTATCTTACTCTAGTGCATTCGATTCCATTATTAATTGTATACTTATTTTAAATTTGTACGTTTTGCATATTTATATCTAAATACATTTTAAGGTTTATTTAATTTTGTAGTTTGTATTTAATAATTCATGTCTATTGTTATTTAAATTTTTGTGGTTACCTTTAAAATTAGTAATACAATATTATCTTGATACACTTAGACATTTATACGGTTAAAATGACTTCTTTCCCATTGAAAGCTCAATTACGAAAGGTAGAAATATTTTTCCTATTATGCAACAGAAAATAACGTCAAGTGTTTTAGAATTTAGGAAAATGAAGCTAAAAATCTAAATTCCAGTAAACTTGTTTGGAAAGATTTTCCGTGGTAGCTGGAATATCGACCCGAACACTATCGTCTATCTCAAAAGAGGGAGAAGAATGAGAGAGAAGTTTAAGATGGCAAAATGAACGAGTTCCTAGCTTAGTTTAAACATAAGAGTGGACGCCTTTGGCAAGCTTGTGACTACTTATCTATTAGTGAATTTTACATCAGGCAAAAGAGACTCATTGCTACCCAAAACTCGAGAAACCACAAACACCATCAACAAACTAGTTACTTACGAGTGGTTCTAAACAAAAAATTGTAACACCAGTTTTTTGTAAATTCTGAGAATAGGTGTAAGTTAGAACCTAGTGGACAGGACGAAACTTTAAAAAGCAAGATGTTTACAGAGAAGGCCTATAGATGAATTTCATTCATAACAATTTCTTTATAAGACTGCTGTTTAATACAGCCCAATTGTTCTAGGAAGTAGAGCAAACAGCCATTGTTTACAATGTACAGTAATAATTAATGGCGTACATCAATGAGATGCATAATCTCTGCACTCCATTGTGATAAAAGGCTGCAGTGTGAGACAGTGAGTCAACAGGATCAAGATATTCGAGTAATCGCCTCGGTAAAACAGTGGACAGCGGCATTCAAAGGAAACGTGATAAGTCTCATTTTCTGCAGTCTTATTTTTGTCATCTCAACTTTCCTTTTAAGCGAGCCCGTACCAGCTTGATAGGCTTTAAATTAAAAAGGTGGGGGGGGCTTAATCTTAATCATAAGATTTCATGTCCCTACTTTCGTGTAAGTTTATCAATAAGGAATACTCTTTCACATCTCTTACGTTTTGTCAGCGCTGATTCACAATCGCTTGATCAGTATCAATTAGATGGTGTGGGTTTTCATTTGTTTTTCAAACCATTTAAATCCTGTTGTACGAACGTGTATCGAGGGGAGTTTGTTGTTGTTGGTGGTGCGAGTCCGTTCTCGATGAAGTTCTTTCAACAAAAGAGTTTATTTTACAAATTGTCAATATACTGAATACAATGATTGTAACCACCTTTTACTTTTTTAGTGATGCTTAATAATACACAATACTTTGAGTCTGATAATTAAATAGTACTGGTCGGGCAGTCTAACGAGACTTATCACTTCCCGGCAGCCTAACGAGACTGATAATTTACGAGCTTGACAGTTGCGCTTTTTTACATAGATGGAAGAAAGAACTAAATTATCAACCTTTAGGTTGTCTTGATGGACATTGTTTTGCTTTCGGCGTACTTGTGGATAGTATACTATTTACTATTTACAGTTCAAATGGAAAGTGCCTTATTTACCATTTACAATTCATGCTTGTTCTATTCTACTTTGTTCTGGTCATCCAAATATTCCACTTTCTGAAGAACGGAAACTTTCAATGTTTAACAAGGTCACAATATCTCCCCCCTACATGAAATGATTTGGCTTACAAACCATTAACAATTTATTCTAGGTTTATAATTCTTTTAATTTACGCTATAATTTTCATTAACCTAAGTCTTCGTCTTCTGTTTGGAGTTTCGGTTTTTGAGGAGGCCGCTGTCAATTCAATACCTTCCTCATTTTGATCTCCTTCAATTGCTAATTCTACTTGACACGTTTAGTTAATTTAGACAGTTCTTATTTAATTTAGTTTTTACATATTTAAAGGTGTTTAAAGGTGCCACATTTTAACACCGATTACAATGACTATGAATACTACTAACAATAGATTTTCTATATGTATGCTGTTGTTACTGTTTGTACCAAAATTTGTAGGTTCATAATTTTCCATAATTTGCCTTAGTTTAATTATTCTTAAGCTAGCTTATTTAAATCATTCATTTGGTGAGTTATATGATTCAGTAGTAAGTTTGAATGCAATTTTGAGAAATTATCAAAATCATTAACAAGTGTCTTATCTAATACACTAGGGGTCATATATAAATTTGGAATAATTAAATCAAAGTCGTGGTCATTAGATACTTCCTTTCGTTGGTTGTCTCTACTTAATAAAGTACACATGGATCCTACTGCTATAGGTGGATCATACAGTCTGCTTCTAATGTAAGCTTTATGTTATTTGTTAATCTTACATCTTGCACAAAAGTCATGCCACCTCTATTGTTTTGCAGTTTATTGTAACTACTACGTTATCGGGCATAGCAGCAAAAACCCAAGAATTTGTATATGGCATGTGTTCCCAAACTGGATGTATGATTTTACTTATTCGATAATTACAGTTAGGTTTACTTGAATTAAAAACAAATTACTTCACATCTAGCATCTTCACGTCTATTCATCTTGGTTTACAGGAAATTCAATAGGCATATGTTTCCATATTACTACGGATGGTTTCGTACATTTTTGTAACCCATTTTCTTTAGGAGTAGCCAAATATTAAAAATTTGCTGAATAACCTGTGCTATGTAATCAGTGGCTTTCTCTAGAAACGTGTTTAGGCCTATTCTGCTCTTTGATTCGCTACCGTATATTAGTTCGGGTATCTGTATAACCTTAAATAAAACACATTTTCGTCCAATAGGCCTATACCGAAATGGTATTTTAATCACGTAACTTAGAATATTATTAGGCTACTCAAATAGACAGTTAACTCTGCAATATCATAATATTTTATTTCTTTTGTAACAACAATCGCTAAACTATTACCAAAGTGAAGATGACTCTTTATATGTTGTAATATATAATACAATCTATCAGGTGTAATGAGATACGAACTAATTTTACCAAATCTAGCTTGATTGGTAGCATCATATAGAATATGTAAATATTCACTAGTTCTTGCAATTAATTCATGTATTACTGACAATTCTTCTATTAACTCTGTTTATTCAGCTTGATTGTTAATTTTTAAAATTTTCTCCATTAGTTATTTTCTCATTCATTCAAGATATTGTAAAAATTTAGACTTCATTTTCTTGCATCTATAAAGTAGTCTTATTCATTGCCTAAAGTGTGTTTTGAAGAATTGTTAGCTGGTCCTTCTCTAACTGATATATTCGTTTGTTATCCAGTGCAGTTCTGTTTATCTTCTCGTCAAAATATTCCTCATCACCCGCGTCAATATTTCCGGTTATTATTTTTACGACTCTACCAAGTTTATTGAATAATCCCCTTCTTTTTCTCTTTGCATGTCCGAGTAACCGGTTAAATTGTATGTAAGTTTAATTTTCGCGTGTTCCAACAGTTCACACTTCGGGTTGTTCTAGTAGGCCTATACTAGTAAAAAGTTTGTTTTCATTACATAGAGTTCTTTCCAGACTCCAGAGCTCTTTTAATTCCATCCTCTGATCTATTGGTGATAATGGGATATTATATAACACGGTCCAAGTTTTACTGCTGATTGTAAACCAATATTGCGGTACGAAGTACATACCTGGGAAGTCTAGTATTGGTTCTAACTTCACTAATTCCTTTCCTCTGGCGTTTACGAATAGCATTGTTAATGCGAATCCAAAAACAGGTCAGACTCGACTACTCCAACTCATAGTGCGCGTCTCAAACATAATACCAACCGTTTTAGGCCAATGTTCGGAGACTGAATGGTTTCAGTCTATTTACATGTGTCACATATCGTTTTCTACCTTTTCCTATACAATAGTTACAATAGTCACTCACTTTTTCTATTGTAACGGTACAGAATTGTGTGCTACCCCAGTTCTAATTTTATTTTAGTAATCCAGTTTTAATCAGTATTTAATTCAGTAATTCAGTAATTAATAAAGTGTTAACTTTCACCTGTGAAGAGCCCCAGTACAACATACACTGTTAGTCTAAACAACAGTCCAGACGTATTGCGTAACCGCCCCAGTAAGCAGCAGACCTGGTGAATAACAGTATGCAGTTTGTCATCAGAGAGTGTACAACACAGCCAGCAGCAGCATACAGTACAGTTCGTACATTATAAAATAGTGGCCTCGGGAGTGCAAGATAGGCCTCGAGTAAAAGGGCCTATCTAGTAAAACATAATAAGTGTCTGCTGCAATTTATGGCAGCACGGTCAACACCTAAGTGCTCGAGCAAAATAAAGTCGGCCGACAAAATGTTACAAAAGTGTAATTTAAAACCAGGTTAAACTAAATAAGGCGGAGTATACCGTGACAGTGAATATATTCATAAATTGCTGAAATAACTGTTCGGAGTGATGAGGGATACCGTGAGTAACACGTGACGGTGGTGAAGCGGTCTGGAACGCCGGGGATTGGTTAAGTACCCTTCAGAAACAACTAAGTCAATTTTATAACTACACAAAACACTTACAGATCCAGAGCTCTATTAACAGGGGTTAGAAAATAAAAATGTAAAAAAGAATGAAAGAGTGAGTGCGACAAAGTACTGGGTCATTATTAAGTTTAAGAAAATTGTTATAGCCATTTAAGAATAATCATAAGAATTGTTTCATTACTGTTTGATATACCGGTACAGATAACTTTATATGTTGTTTACGCTCAACAAAACAAAAAACCTTTAATCAATGTAGTAATCAACCAACCTAGAATTTGATACGTTATTGCATAACTGTAAAACATTACATTAAATAAAATCTAAATAAGTTGTTTTAGCCAGAATAAACTGTGTTATTATATTTCGTAACTCAAACCCAAGTAACCTGTCTGCAGCTGGTTTCGTCTGAACGACTCTGGACCCGAACCCGAAGGTAAGAGTAAGATATTAAATATTGGTCGTAAAAATTTATAGAGTTACACTATTATCTTATGAGGTACTATCCAAGGTCGTTTGAATTTTTTAATATCTGTAATCGGTCCTTTTCTTTACTTACTACATGCTTATAATTTCCAACTTTGTCTCTAAATCATTTAAAACAATAGATTTTATCTGTTCAGGTTCTTCCTTTTCAAATCCCGTAACTCGTTCTATTTGTACGCTACTTAACGCGACAGAATTGACATTTAATGTTCCAGCTTTATATATTATCTCATAATCGTATCCTTCTAATTTTAGTCGCCATTTGATTAAACGACTCCCTGGGTCTTTTACATTAAATAACCATCACAGTGGTTTATGATTAGTTACAATTTTAAATCTTCGGCCATACAGATATGTTATTCTTCGTATTGTTTAAATTAGCAGCCATCCTTACTATTTCTTTTATGAATTTGCTAACTGCTATAATTTTTGTTGTTCAACTAAGCTTTTCGTCATCACTGACATCATCAGGTCTTAAACATCAGGTTGTTTAAGACCTGATGATGTCAGTGATGACGAAAAGCTTAGTTGAACAATAAAAATTATAGCAGTTAGCAAATACATACAGATATGGTTTAAAGTACTTGTTAGCCCACACAATTGCTAATAATGCTTGTTCCGTGGTCCTATAGTTAGACTCAGCTTTATTTAAAGTGCGACTAGCGAAATCAATCGGTCTATCTTGTCCAATGCCCTCTTGAGATAAGATTGCACCAGTTGCGACTTTACTGGCGTCAGTAGTCAAAAAACTCTCTGGTGAAATCAGGATATTGTAATACGGGTGCTTCCGTTACTATTTTTTCAATTTTTCGAATGTGCGGTTTGTTCGTTATCCCAAATAAATAATAGTCTTTCTTTTCTTAATAAATTGTTTAGTGGTTTTGCTATGACTGCAAAATTTGGTATGAATTGCCGATAGCTCCTACTAGTCCTAAGTAAGACTTAATTTGTTTTGGTTTGGTGTAGTGGAAATTTTAATACTACTTTAATTTTATCTGGATCGGGTCTTACTCCATTTTTGTTAATAATATGTCCTAAGTAATTTGTAAGTCTGATGAAGAAATTACACTTGTCAGGTTGTAACAGTAACTTATGTTCTCTTAAGCGATTCAACACCTTGGTTAATTTTCGTTAAGTGTTCTTCTACAGCCATACTATGACTCACTATGTGATCTAATTTGACAAAACAAACTTTTCCGATTAAACCTGTTAAAACAGCATTCATAAGTCTTTGAAAAATGACAGAAGTTCCTTTTAAACCAAAGGGAATTCGGTTAAATTCTAAGTATCCATGGCTAGTGCTAACAGCGGTTGGTTGTCGGTCTTCTTCCTTCACTTGTATCTGATGATACCCGGATGCTAAATCTAATGTGTAATATTTCGAGTTCCCTAACTGGTCTAATATTTCCGTGATATTAGGTAACGGATAAGAGTGTCCAATCGTAACATCATTAATTTTTCTGAAATCACGAAATCAACAGCTAACGCCACTTTCTCTCTCCACCATTGTCTAATTTTTTTTGAAACTACTACTATAGATGCGCTATAGAGACTTGTACCATGTCTTATAATTTCTTCATCTAGCATTTTCTGTACCTGTCGATCTACCTCTGGTTTTAGAGTTTGTGGAATTCTATACGGTCGTACGTCTATAGGTGGGTGGTATTTTTGAATAGGGGTTATTTCGTGTTTTACTCTAGTGGTCCCGGTTAATTTATCCGCTAGCAAATAAAATATATCTCTACACTCGTCGCAAAGATTACTTATTGGTTGTTTTTCTTTCTTCCGCAAGTGATCTATTTTTAAGTGTTTTACTACTTTATTTTGATTGATTAGCTTTACATATGCTTCAATACTTCGCAGGGTGCAATGTATGTTACTAGCAATTACTTCATGATTCGTAGTATTCATTAATGGAACATGGGATTTAGTATGGGCTATTTTCATTACGATTTTAGTAATGTATTTAGTATTTAGTGTTTTCGTGTGCTCCGTCCGAGGTGAAAGTTTACATCGGGGCTAGTTAACGGTATTTTATTCAACCCGATTCTTAAATTCTATCACCATAATCGATGTTAACTTTTATTTCTGGCAATACATTTCTTCCCATTAACTTATCGGCTCTTAGTTTAATTTCCTTAGGAACAACACGAAAAAAATTCCTTTATTAGGCTTCCGAAGTGTATCGTTAATATTGTCTTACCCAGCGTGTTTATCACTTGATCATGAATACCTTGTAATTCTATTAGATGACTATCATCTATGAACGTTTCGTTTTGAAAGCAACTAAGTTTTATTAAACAAATTTCTTGTCCGGTCCTTAACATCATTGACACCGTTGGTTTTATTGTTTTCTCTACAGCAATCATAGTACATTCATTGTTAGGTGGATTTATTAAGCCGATTTGTATTCGTTTGCTGGCCTGCCTGTACGACTCTCTAAAGGTAGGCGATTGTTGTTTCCTTGTCTAATTTCTTTATCGCGTTGGGCAAAGTTAAATGGTTTTTTTATTTTAGTTCTACATTCTTTGGGCACGTGGCCCAACTTATTACAAATGAAACATCTTAATATTTGTAATTTAGTGTTTGTGTATTCTAGGGGGAGGTTGGGGCAAAGTGAACTACGGGGGCAAAGCAAACTACCATGTTTAATTCCGAGACAAGTGTCGCGATCTATCGGAAATCTCGTCGAAACGTGTTTTATACTCTGCTGTTATGTTAGTAAGAGTTTGCGCCATCTTTACGAATGACGCCAACAGTTATTTAGAAAAGATTGATTTTTCAACCAACTGATGTAAGGTAAGTTCCATCTTTTAACTTGCATTAATTGATTAAAATACATTTTTAAATATGTGTAATTGTATGTATAAATATATCATTTAATGTAGAATTGATGTTGTGCTCAAATCTTTTGTTAAAATAGATGCACATGGATAACCTCACTTTCTGTTCTTTGCACCTAATTGGGGCAAAGTGAGCCACAGGTAGTTCACTTTACCCCGGACAAATTATATAGGTGGTTTACTTTGCCCCACTTATTTCTATGTTACTTTTATTATTTTTCTTATACCTTTGTATTTCTTTTTTGTTTCAGAGGTCGAATATGGTTCGTAATTATAAAAGAACTTCCACACAACAATCATGGTCGTCGACTTCAATGGAAGAAGCGATAAAGGCAGTGAAGAATGGTCAGATGGGTTATCTCAAGGCTAGTAAGACATTCAATGTTCCTAAAGCAACTCTGATTCGTCGTTGTAAAGATAAGTATAAACGTTTATCTGTTAATGAAAAAGGACTGGGTAGATATTCTCCTGTTTTTAATAAGGAGCAGGAAGCAGAATTAGTCAAGTATATTTTAGATATGGAGGCTCGACTTTTTGGAGTAACTCTGTTCGAACTGCGATCCTTGGCATTTCAGCTAGCTGAAAGAAATGCCATCAGTCATCCATTTGATAAAAATAAGAAGCTTGCTGGAGAGGACTGGGCATATGGCTTCAGAAAACGCCATCGTGAAATTTCATTGAGAAAACCTGAGTCAACATCTGCGGCAAGGGCCCAGGCTTTTAATTCTCAAAATGTAAAACAATTTTTTGATCTCTTCAAAAGTATAATGGATAGTACAGAAATAAAGGCTAGTCGTATTTTTAACTGTGACGAAACAGGTTTAGGGACTGTCCTTAAAAGTAACAGCAAAATTTTAGCTAAAAAGGGACGAAAGCAGGTTGGGCGGCTGACTTCTGCTGATCGTAGCGGTACAACCACTGCAGTTATCTGTATGTCTTCCTCCGGTATTTACGTACCACCCATGGTTATTTTTGCTAGGAAAAGGATGAAGGTTGAACTTCAAGATGGTGCACCCCCTGGTACTGTTTTTGCGTGTAATGAAAGTGGTTGGATGAATATCGAAACTTTTACAAAATGGTTTGAACATTTTTGAAACATTCAAAACCGAGTGTGGAAGACCCATTGCTTTTAATTATTGATGGTCATGCAAGCCATACCAAAAATATTGACATTATTGACATGGCACGAAAGAATCATGTACACATCTTATGCTTACCTCCTCATTGTACGCATAAGATGCAGCCTATAGATATTGGATTTATGGGGCCATTAGAGCGGTACTATGATACAGGACTAGAACGTTGGCTTTACAACCACCCTGGAAGAGTGGTCACAGTGTTTCAGCTTTCAGCTATTTTTGGAGAAGCTTACTTAAAAGCAGCCACACCACTAAATGCTATAAATGCTTTTAAGAAATGTGGTATCGTGCCTTACAACCCAGACATTTTTACCGACCTAGACTTTGCACCATCGCTTGTTACAGAACAAGATTTTGAAAATAGTCAAAAACAAGACAAAGAACAAGTTAACAGCCAATCTAATTGTAGCACTAATCTAACTTCCACTCCATCCACATCTGTCATTTCAGCCATGCCCTTGTCATCCTCAATTTCTGATCCATCATCGTCCAGTCTGGCTCACGTTTCATCATCAGCTCCAGTGCATATCTCTTCCACATCTTCATCTGCTCTAACTTCTACATCAACATCCTCTGCTTGTACTTTTGGTCACGTTCCTTCCTCTTCCAAGTTTTTTCTTCCTCCTACACCTACCTCAAATCACAATGCTGAAGCAAGCATCTTGTCCTGCCAGTCCTTCTGCGTGAGTCCACAAGATATACGTCCACTGCCAAGATCTGACAAACGAGTGAAGAGAGAAAACAGAAAGAAGGGTAAAACAGCTATATTAACAGCAAGTCCCTACAAAAAAGAACTAGAATCCGAATTGAAGGAAAAAGAAGACAAAAAACGAGAAAGAGCCAGAAAAAGACTTGCAATGGATGAAGTTCCTAAAAAAAAGACTAAAACTTTGAGGAAAAAGAAGGATGCAATAATTGAACCAGTTTATTCAGGCCTAAAGGAAACAAGCCAGGAAGAAAATGACTGTGAATGTTTTTATTGTAACGAATTATATTCAAATTCTGCAGCCGAAGAAGGATGGGTACGCTGTGCTAGTTGCCTTCAATGGGCACATGAGGCATGTGCTGGTATAGAACTAGATGATGCAGATGAGTTCATCTGTGAAATATGCAAAGATGTAATATAACATCTACAAATATTTTTTTATATTTTATTTTATGGACAATAATAAATATTTTGTGTGACAATGCCGAAAATAAAATACATATAATAATTTTATAAACATTATATAACTTCAAAATGCCTGCTGATATGAACTTGGCATCTTTATTGACGAATAGTCAACGAGCGTTGGCGTTCCCATTCAGCATAAACGACAGCGGCGGCTCTCATGATATAACAAAGATTAACAGTAATACCGGGTCAGTATCGTCTATGATACTCCCCGTTTAAAAATAATGACAGTAGGCATTAAAGTAAAATATTGTGGTAAATAATTTTTATCTGGCATCATCCATGTAGTCACGTTGTTGCGATGTTTCTGCACATTAATTGATGCGTTCCACTGAAACCGATAAGTTGCGATTGATGGATACTAACTGTGGACTTGAAACAGTAATCTCATCTTACTAACGCCGGAACCGATTAGTGTACAGTGTCAGGTTCAAAACTGCTACACAATTAAGAGCTCATTGTGACATCAAATGCTTCCGAATATTAGGCTAGCATTCTGACTGAGCGAGTTTTGTGTGTGCGTGTGTGTGTACATCGTTTCTTATAATTAAAGTTTTTAAAAATTCTTTCATTCATTCCTTTTAACTATACGATTTTTCGGCGTAGTTTTGTATGCGTTGTCTTTTCAAAACCTTCCCTCTTTCTTTCAATAATTATAACGCAAACAATAACATATATAAACACCCTCTACTCAAGACCTATCACTGTCTATGGTCACGGGCACTCACCCTTTTCAGTTCATTACCCTTATTTCAAAAACATTCTTTTTGCGTTTTATACTATAGTTAAAAGTAATGAATGAAAGTGATTTTAAAACGTTACGTATAGCAAAGGATTGTAACACACGCGCACACACACATTGTACTAGAACAGAAGTGTGAAAATACCGACAGGGTCGACTGAACCCGCCAGTTGCTTAATAGCCAGAGAGGGCACTTACCTTAAGGTTGTTTACGAAAACGTGTACGCGCTGTACGGCAACCTGAGTTTTAAAGATGTTGTGTCGTTCCATTATTGTATATTAACCTTCTGACTTAGTGAGTTTTGTGTGTGTGGGGGGGGGGCGCAGACGCGCGCGCGCGCGCGTGTGTGTGATTTTCATGAATTTTATGTGATAACGTAATTATAATATAATAAAATATTTTCGCGGGTAAGCCATTATTTTATGAAACTGACACACACACACACACACACACACACACACTCTCTCTCTCTCTCTCTCTCTCTCTCTCACTCACTCTCTTACTTTCTCCAACGTTACTACAAGTTATTAATGACTCTAGTATTAAAAGAGTATTCCTTATTAATGAAATTGCACAAAATTAAGAACATGAAGTCTTAAGACTGCCCCCGTACCGTTGAAACTTAAATCCTATCAAGCTCATATGGGCACGCTTAAAAGAAAAGTTGAGATAACGAAAATAAGACTGCAGAAAATGAGACTTATCACGTTTCCTTTGAATGATGCTATCCACTGTTTTACCTAGAACACTTGGGCTGTATTAAACAGCAGCGTCTCATAAAGAAATTGTTATGAAAGTGTGAGTGATCACGCCCACAGACAGTAATATAACTGGATGAAAAGGCGGTTTACCTACATTGTTGTTTACCTTAGAATTATTGAAGGTTTTGACAGTATAATGCATCTTCATTTCAAATTGTATGTGTAAACTGACTGAATATTGTAAGTAAATATAACAATGTACATATGAATTATTATGCTTTGTGTATGCCCATATGGCGGACACCCATGTTTGTGTTAATGTGTGTATGTATTCATTTTAGAGTTTTAAACTTTTATGTGTCTACTCCCGTGTATATTTAAGTCACATGGTGAAACATGGTGACAACGTAACAACGTGGACGAGGCTTGCAACTCATTTGTTTAAAAAAATAACGTTGAATCTGCTGTCACCAATTAAACTGAGGCTAGTTTTCGTTGCTTGCCAATAGTAGCAAGTACCTACATACACTCATATTAAAGTGTAGGTAATATGAAGTCATTGGGTTTTTGCAGCCATTCATATTGTCACAACACAAATAAGCCATCCCAGTACCACGGATAAAAAAGATGATAATAAATATAAACATACTTCATATTAAATAAAATGATTAAATATAAATAAAATATAAAGACGGTGACACGACAAACGACGACATGACCTAACCCAAGTGATTGACCAAACAAACAGGAAAACGACAAAGAAGGGAAAAAACCCAAAACCAAAGAAGAATAAAGACAATTGAAGGAAGTGAACGAATTCATACTACCAAATAAAATAAAACCAAACGAGAAGGGGAGAACCACATTAAAATGAAGCCAAGGGAAAATTAAGGAGAAGAAGAAGAAAAATGAAGAGGAAACGAAGTGAAACCAAGGGATAAGAAACACCACAAATATAAAAGGGAGAAATGGTACACTCAAGTATAATATTGGGAATAAAACCAATAATTATCCAATACCAGAAATAAATGTTATTCTCAATGAAATAATTCATATAACTGTTTTAACCAAAACAGTAAAGTAATATTATAAAAAGAAAAAGTACACTTACCCAAAAATTAGAGTTAGATATAGTAAAAATCTATAGAAAAATAACATTAATAATACTGTGTATAATTTGTAATGAAAGAAATAGTGAGAAAGTGACAAAGAGAAATAATTATAGGGATTACCCACTAAGAAACACTTAATGTAAATAGTTAAAAAGTGCAATAGTGAAAGTGTGAACCCCAAAAATGGTTAGCAACCATAATAATGATAATAAAACACTCAATAATCAATAAGAAACAATAATTGATTAATAGTGAATCCAATTATAAGTAAGAGTAAGGTTTTTAGGATAATATTAGATGTAAGCATTTCATAATGTGGAATAAACACTGAAGAGTGATAAGAAGACACTGTGTGAGTAAAAGTGATACAAATTAGTAATTAGAAATATAAAGTTTTAATAATAATAGTAAATGGAAACAATTAGTGATATGAAACGAACACTGGAAAGTGATAATAACATTGTCCATTAAGAGATTTAAGATTAGTTGTAAACGATTGTATTTAAAAGGGGAGTATCCCATGTAAAGATAAACAGCTAGTATTAACATGGATTGAGAGTAGAGTTTAATTAGGAAATAAGCAAGTAATAATAAATAAATAAGCACCCCAGATAGTAAGGGAAAACCAATTGTTCAAAAGGTGATGTTAGTTAATACCCAAAAAATAGTAATTAATGAATTAAGTTGTAAACAAACTTTACTTACTTTACTTAATAATGGTAAAATAATTGTATAGTTATATTTATGATTAGGGTATGACTGAAGAATTTGTACAGAGAATAAACCTAGATGTTATATTTTTAATTGAGGAAGAATAGGGAGTGGTAGCCATATTATTAACAAAGGCAAAATAGATGATTAAGAAGTTAAGACAAGACAAATCCAATTACAATTGAAAATCAATAAATGTAGAAAATAACAGAACCATTAATAAAACAAAATACATTAGAATAAGATGAAACATCATTTATATAAATTCAGTAGATATAGTTAATGGATACTAGTGCACCTGAAATGCCTAACTGTCAAAACCAATAATCACAAATTGTATAAAATCCACAAGGAAACTAACAAATCTAAGGGAAGTAACTAGCCAAAAATAATGTATAAATCATTTTAAAAGAAAAATGTTACAATAAGAGCTTAAATTAAAAGAAATATGTAATTATCAAATGTCAACATAATTAGACAAAAGTTAATATCTAATATGACATGACCTTATGAGGTATTATTTTAATCTTTGAAAGGAAATAAATACAATAGTGATAATATTTAATACCCAGGAAGGAAGACAGAAGAATAAAATCAATCAGAAAATATATAGTAAATTTGAATAAAAATTTCAAATATAATAACAGTAGGGGGAAAATAAGGTTCCTGACCCAAGTACCGTTATTCCCCCACCACCGCCAAGATCAAAGAGATGCCGCCTTTCCCACGCCTAGATCAAAGAGATGCCGCCGTTCCTGTGCTCCAAGATTTTTTCCCATGCTCTTCCGCAGCATCCAATGGACCGCAGCATCCCAATGGACCACAGCATCCGCGAATATAATTTTTTATTTTTTTAATTTGATTTTTTATTTTTTAATTAAGTTGATTTGCATATCAAGGGTAGGTGGGGGTGGGGGTGGTGTTCAATGGACCACCAGCATCCACGAATTTCCGCGAATATAATTTTTTATTTTTTTAATTAAGCTGATTTGCATATCAGAGGTGGGCGGTGGGTGGGTTCAACTTGATGTGTTATAGTGTATATATTAAATCTATATGATCAGGTTTACCAACCTATGCATGGGTTCAAACTTGATGTGATTATAGTGTATATTAATAATATATGATCAGGGTTACCAATCTTGCATTATTGTGTATAGAACAGATCTGCCAACATTTGTCTGTGGTGAGAAATTCAAACTATATGAGCAGACGCATTATAGTGTATAGTAAATTATATGACTGTTGACGACTTCGATATCAAGGTATCAACTCTCTCTCCCTTCCTCTCTCTTTGTCTCTAGACACAGTTATCGATCACAATATAAACTCTCTCTCTCTCTCTCTCTCTCTCTCTCTCTCTCTCTATGTGTTTATGTAACATCTCTCTCTCTCTCTCGCTAGCACTCACTCTCTCTTTATGTCATCGGTTTTACATAAGCGTCAGTAAGTCGTGCTACTTATGGATTATTGTAATTAGCGATACTATAATGTAATCACTAGGAAATATATTTATCGCCTACCTCGTTGCGTCCTACTTCTAATTTTGACACATGACGGTCATTGACCGCGATTTAGAAATTAATATACACAACATATGCGCTAGCTCTCTCTCTCTCTCTCTCTCTTTATGTCATCGGTTTTACAGTGATATATCATGTCTCTCTCTCTCGCTCGCAGACGTCGGAAGAAATTGCTAGTTTATAATGTAATTACCTGTGCGTGTGCTGTTACAGATGACAAGTAGAAATCCATGCGTTGACGGCTTCACAATAAATGTTAGTCTATTGTTTGTTTGTGTGTGTGTACTGTGTAAATTGTTTGTACATCAATGAATAATATAATCGTGCTAGTTTTAATGTAATGTGTATTGTGTATTGCTGCTGCTGCTGCAAACTTCGGTAGAAATTCCCTCATTCAAATCGTTGACAGCACCAATAGGATATGATTTGAATCTTTCGGTGTAGCATTTCCCATAATTTAATGTACTTTACAAATAATTGCTTACATGTTCAGAGGTTTATAGTGAAATAAATTAAAATAAACCATAATTTGTTTTAAATGATTAAATATATATATATATATATTTACACCACTGTACACAAACTTAAAATATAGTTTACAAACCGTTGTAATACAATTATTCAAAATACATTTTTACATTGATTAAATATATATATATCACAAACAAACATTGTTATATAAAATAAATACAATATTAATAATAATAATTTTTGACATTGTAAGATTTAAATAATAATTTCACGCCTGTAGATACAGTCCACATGGAAGTTTATCTGTAACATAACAATACAGTCGATATTAGAATCACTGATACGATAAATATTCAATTATCACACGCACACGCACAGTCAGTGGAAAGAAAGAATCAATGCGTTAAGTAAGTAAACTTTTCAAGTATGTGTCATTTTCATAAAGTTAATGCACTTTCAAATAATTTCTAATCGAACCAAATATTATTCAACGAAACTTTGTAAATACTACTTAGAATCAATGATACATTTATCACATAAAGTTAATGTACTTTCAAATAATTTCTAATCGAACCAAATATTATTCAACGGAACTTTGTAAAAATACTAATTAGAATCAATGATACATTTATCACGTACATACAAATTCAATTATTAAAGTGTTAAGTACAGGGAGTTGAAACCACACACACACACACACACACACACACACACACACACACACACACACATCAATAAATTGTTTGTTAACGTGATTGCTACTTACGACGTTAGGACACAATCTCCACCTGCGTTGTTTAATTCCTCGTCCCTCGATACACTAAATGTAGTTCTTTGGGTTTGATATGTCTGAGCTCCTCATTCGTGAAGACACCTGCATACCTCTTGGGAAGATGGACACGATACTGGTGGTCGCCATCCTCCAACGTAGCAAGCACAGAGTTCCCATATTTTGTGTCCACATTTGTTAAGACCATGATGGGATATTTTTTATTCACTGTCAATTCTGAACATCGCTTGTACTCGATAGCACTTACAGCATTAAACTTTACAAGAAACGACATTATTAGAAGAGAGAGAAAGACGCTAGTGAACACGTCTGTATCAATCGAGAGAGAACCAAACAATGACAGAATATTCGACACAAAAGGACAGTACAATGTGATAGTGGTGGTGGTAACGACGTCATCAGAAAAGTCTGTGTCCCACTTTCATTTACGGCTTTGCATGTATGAACATGTCCCCCAGACGAAATTAGAGACACCAAAAATATAACACTGTCATTAGGAAAGTCCGCATTCCACTTTCATAAGGAAATAGTCACCGCTTACAGCTATGCATGTATGTACATGTCCCCAACAGAATTAGAGATATAAATGTCATCATTCGCTGTGACCTACTTTCTAAATTTTGTCGCGCTCACATTAAAAATGTTTGTTTAAAGCAAAAATCATGAATCATCCATTCCCGAATAGCATGCACTTTATAGTTTGCACAACGGTCAGAAGAATTGAAATGTCTAAGACATTCTGTTCCGTGAAATAGTACAGTATGTTTTTTGGACAACCAAAGTCATCGAGATTGATGATATTATTGTGTATTATCTTTGATTGTAAAAAACGTTTTTTCTCAAAACCCTTCACAAACACATATTTATATATACGCGTATGTGATGTTAACAATGAAACAAGATTGTCGTACGGTGTCTCTCCTTCGCTCCATCAAAGTCTGTGATAATTTGACGTTAACCAGTGGTTTGTCCTAGCGTATTTTGGATTCATAACGGATGTAGCAGGCGGTGTGAAAATCCAATGTCTACCAGCAAATCTCAGAACGTCCATGATTGACAGTTCCTTCACAATATATTTTCCGTTGTCGTCGAAAAAGAACTGGAAGTCAATTATAACTGCAGTGTTATCCATAATACTGTAAGACAAAGAAACCACACATTACAAACTCTCTCTCTCTCTCTCTCTCTCTCTCTATATATATATATATATATATATATATATTATGTTTAAACACACAAATATCGTTGCGATATTAATATGCGAACTTACGTTTACAGACGTCTAGACAGAAGCACTGAGAGACATCAACTGACGAAAGAAACAAGTGTTGGGGGGTACTATACATGGAGGCGAATGTTTTTAGCAGGTGGGGAGGGGACGTCGTCACGTTCTCCATATTGATGCGATGTATTCGATAATGACCGTACGCAAGTGTATCACGACCATTGTCCAGTATATAGCGCTTATCATCATACGGTGACAACGCTTGCTTATTTACCCGCATCGTGTACAGCGTATGATGATCGCTACGAAAACAAAGCGACTGGCAGAAAACTGACAATGATCAGTGAGACACTTGCGATACATATCGTGTCGTAGACTCCTCTTAATCGCAACTCTGGGTACACCTTTACATACACGTTTTTGACACTCTTTGCTAGGATCTTTGTGGGCCACAAGGAACGAATAACATTTCGCTCTGAGACCCACGAATTCTCTAATAGGACGACCACACGTTTCATCCTTGAACAGTCCGACAACCTTTTTGGTTTTAAGGCTATAACAAGGATGAGACGTAGGGTAATCCGATGTGTCAAAAACGTGTAGGTCCTCCTTCATGTCTGCATACAAGTCAGATGTTTGAATACTATACATCAGACTGTCTGTATCTGTCATTAGCAATCTAACGTTACGGCCGTACTTGCCGAAAGCATAACGATAATGAAAGTCATACATTATCGTTTTGCTAACGTCAAGCACCGTGAAGCCGACATACACGGGACGGGAAAGAACGATGGATTTTTTACGGAGTGAGAGCCCCACCAGATCGTTCGTATAACGAATCATACGTTTCAGCCTAGGTGTGGAAACTAGTTTTTGAAGCCGTCGTTCATCTGAGACTAGTTCAAAGTCTATATGTTTCCGTACGTTCTCCAGCGACTTGCCGTATACGGCGTTGTTCATCAGTTTGAAAAGGCCTTTTTCAAAGCTGTTGACGGCTGCTTGCCTCTTGCGGGTGTTGAAATCGATAAACGGTTTCAACCAAGCGCTTTGCTTAAAACACAACACCCTATGAGTCGTTTTCAGCTCTAAACCAAGACTTAAATACAACTTCAAATTTCGATAATGGAGAACGTAATTTTGTTTGTCCTCCAAAGTCGTTAACAACTTCTCTACGGATGACATTGTTGACCCTGATTCGTTTTACGATGATCTGTATATACTCTCGTGTAAACGTTTGGAAAAGGGAGAAAGGATATCGGGTGTTACGCGCTGGCGCACAGGTGCAAGCGGGTAGTCGGAATGCAGGTCGTGTAGTGTATCAGGATAGTGTAGGTCGACCTCAAGGATGTACCCGATGACGGAATCATCACTCACATTACGTACGTCCAAAGACTCGATTTCGTTACGATCGAGCCATCGGAAGCCTGCGTAAGGGAGTGGTTGCGACATGGCTGCACCGTATAGATTGTTACAGTCCATATACAGAATGAAGGAGGTCGGTTTCGAAACATCGTACTGATCTGGGATCAGAGGGTTGTTAGCGATGGCATGACGGTTGGATATCATAGCAACGCCTCCGCGGACCCCAGACTCAACAAACAGATGTTGATTTATATCTATCAACAGCTCCAATTCGACCCCTGTCATTTTTGGCATCGCGTTCCAAGCGAGACCATGAAGTGAGTAAAAATGACACGGGTCCAAACAGTAATCGCTTAAGGCCATGTCCCGAAAACTTTCAAAGACATCAGCCAGCAGCATTACGTCTGTCAACAAATACAGATCATGGTAATCTCCAAACGTACGCAGATTGAATGCACTCCACATGTTTTGTGCGTGCTCGTAATCTGCGTCCGAAATAGACGATTCCATCAACCGGTTATCAAAGTGTTCACGAGCGGGTAGACTTGTTTCGTTGAACCGATCAATACTGTCAACGTACTCGTAAGGGTATACCCCCCTGCGTACGAGCAGATTGGTCTGTTCGTCGAAACGCCGTCTAAGCATTTCCTCTCTAAGCAAAGGAAATTGGCTCCCGGACGTGAACAGATTGGTAACGAGTGTGGCCAGAGAGCGATTAAGAAATTGAAAAGAGACTACGAAACGCAAGGGACCCAGGGAGAACGACACGTAACGCTCACTAGATGTTGCAATGCAGGATACGTGTTGGTCCTTATATTTTCCCAAACCCTGCATTAAATGGTGACAGTCGTAGCCACGAAGGTTGTGAAAGAAGACGGGGATATGACGAGGCATCTTGTAGCTCAGATTACAGCTATTGTGGGCTGCTCCCAAGAATTTCCCCGTAAGATGACAATGATTGCTTACCTTGTCATCGTCTGTCAAAGGGCGCTCACACAAATGGCAAACGGTGGCGTTAGTGAACGCAACATTGTCATCATCGGACATAATTAATTTTACGTTATGACGTATTACCTTCATCATATCCTCGACGTCTTTCATCAACCATGAGAAGAAAGTGTCTACAACGTTTTCACCACGATATACTTTAACCTCTCTCCAGAGACTGTGAGCGTGATCAACGATAGCATAGGAGAAACCTGACGGAATATGGATCGCTTCGTATGATGTGGACGATACAGGAGGAGAAGGTATTTTCTTGCGGACACCACTGCTATCAACTGAGTAGAAATCACCTAAATCTTTCACTGTCGTTGGGATGTCATTACCTGGTGAACACGATTGAAGGGGGGTGATAAGGGACTCGAAGTCGGCGTAGACGGTAAAGGGTACTTTCAGACAGTGTGCGTAATTTTTAAATGACATAAACTTCTCCTCCTCTGTGGGCATTTTGGTTTTCTGTTCACCATAAGGTGTACAGTAGGGGAGACGTTCAGACAGACCATGTTCTGTGGAGAAACGATGCAGGCAGTAGTCGCAGTAAAATGATTTATTGCTACATTTTGTTAGGGAAAATAACAATTTATTAATGCTACTGACCAGACAGTAGTGTTTTCAGCTATTTGTATCGGACAGAAGCAAAAGATTAACATGATGTAATCTGTCCTTATTGGGGGTAATTCTTAATGGATAAACCTCATTTTTCGATTCGTTTCTGATATTGTCTTCTATATCATAGCCGAAAACGTTTATAGAAATGTTGGGATTCTGTGTTTCAAATTTAGAAATCGAGTTTATAGAAACAGGGTACTCGATACTGGACATATTTATTGTGTTTATGAAGGAGGTGTATTTTGAAACACGTTCTTTATGCTTTTCTTGAGGGTGTATGTGGGCTAGAACGGACCATAGAAAACACATTTCATCTTGGGGGTTCTTGTTGTTGACTACTGCCTTGGTGAGTGAGAGTTTTTGCGGGGTAGGAATGTAGGAGGATGCTGCTAGTGGCCGGTACCGTCCAACAACCAGTTCCAACTTCAGTGCAGCGTCCACCGACCATCCGCTCCCGTCACGGGTAAAATTGGATATGCTATTCATGATTTTGTCGTATGATTCGTCTAGTAGACAATTCAACTCGTCGTTGTCGTTCGTGAGCAATGTACGACAACATCCGTGGAAGACGGCGTCTTTGGTTACTTCTTTTTCTTCGCCGCTGTCACCATCTAACACAGTTTTAGTGAAACGTATCCTGCACGCAATATGCCATTTGATACTACGTAAACGTGCTTGTTCTGCCAGAATATCCTTGCACAATAAAGGTCACACCTCAGTCATTATCGATAATATATCTTGGTCTCCCGTGTCTGTGTACACGGGTAGGTAATTAAATGTTGTGAGGGATCCTCTAATACTGGTGTTTCGTACGATATAAAATCGTGTCATAACTGAAACAATAGAAAAATGTGTATTAGCTAATAGAAATGATGAATAACACATACACAGAGACACAAATTCATGTTTGTGGTAAATAAATAGATAGTACACGTTAGTAATACGTTAGTTTATTGCAAACTGTGAAGATGGCAACTACTCCCGATTTTAGCATTGAAAGTGAAAGAAGAAAATCGTTCAAGTATTGGGAAGTGACGTTTGTCAGCCCCGACGAGTTAGCGTTTGCCAGGTTTTACTACTATCCGCTAAATTATGATGTTTGTGGACATAGTATGTCATTCATAGACGATAGAGTTAAATGCTTTTGTTGCGGAATTGAATTAGGTCATTGGAGAGAAGGTGACATACCTATGGTAGAACATGAAAAATTTTCTCCGTCATGTCAATTTCTAAACGATGTCAAGAGACAATTCATTGGGGAGAAGGTGATAAACCTATGCCGGAACAAAAAATTTTCTCCGCCATATAAATTTCTAAACAACGTCAAGAGACTATCTTGTACATGTTAGACAGAGTTGGATCATATGTTAATTCATATCAAACAAGTTTGGTTTGCTACATAATTATAGAGAGAGACAATTTCTTAACTGTACCAATTGGTATTTAAATTTTTACCTTGTTGAGGCTGTTCCTGTTCCTGCTGATGTTGTTGTTGTTGTTGTTGTTCCGAATTCTGCTGAAGGTCGGACATGATGATATTCAGACGAGAGAGTGAATACTGAAAAACAAAGAAACTGTTATACATATATATAGTATTTTTAACGCTGGTATTATGTTAGTGTATCTTAAACCATGAACAACGCACGCAAGACTATAGCTCTAGAGCTACACAGAGCAGCGAGAAGGAATTTCGTTAGCCGTGCGGTTGAATTGAAGGGTCTACACGACTTGTACCAGGCGGATCTTGTGGAGATGATACCATACGCTCGAGTGAACAAAGGGTACAAGTACATGATGACTGTGATTATTGCGTTTAGCAAGTACGCGTACGCTGTACCATTGAAAACAAAGACAGGAAAAGAAGTAACGCGCGCACTAGAACCTATACTAACTGCTAACCGTATGAAATATTTACAGACGGACAACGGGAAGGAGTATTACAACAGCACAGTACAAGCGTTGCTAAAAAAGTATAATGTGAAACATTACTCAACCTATAGTGAGAAAAAAGCTTCCATAGTGGAACGTTTTAATCGCACACTGAAGACACACATGTATCGAGCTTTCAGCGAACAAGGACACTACCGCTGGCTGGATCTACTACCTATATTACTGAAATCGTACAACAATACCGTACATAGAACCATTGGTATGAAACCTAGTCAAGTGAATGACGCCAACGAACATATAGTGTTGGAACGAATAAGGAAGAACACAGCGCCTAAAATCAGTCCAACGAAACCACCCAAATTTAAAGTCGGTGACCGTGTTCGTATAAGTAAGCACAAAATGACGTTCGCCAAAGGTTATACACCAAATTGGACTAACGAAATATTCACTGTGGATAAAGTACAATCCACTACCATCCCCGTCACTTATCTGCTAAAAGATCATCTGAACAAAGTGTTGAAAGGTGGTTTTTACGAGCACGAGATTAGTAAGTCCAAAGTTGGCGACGTATACCTAGTGGAAAAGGTGTTACAAAGCAAAGGTGACAGAGTGCATGTTCGTTGGCTCGGTTTCGATGGTAAACACGATGCATGGATACATAAGAAAGATCTAATATAAAAAGGTGACAGGACGTGCTGAAAACAGTATGCTTTCGGTATTCTCAAAGATGAAGATTGTACAGCAAGCAAACAAATTACCAATAAAGGATATGGACTTTTTGGCTGGTGACGAAGGCAGTGCTGAACGTAAACATGGTCCGCTATTACCGAACAGTATTCGCTGTATCGTTACGGGCCCAAGTTCCTGTGGGAAATCTAATGTGCTATTCAACCTACTGTTTGATGCCAACGGTCTACGTTTCCGCAATGTATACGTGTTTTCAAAATCATTATTTCAGCCAAAATACAGAATGCTAGAAACAGTGATGAAATCACTCACTGATGAAGGTTTAGGTTATCACGCATACAGCGAGAACAAAGAAGTCCCACTACCGAGGGAAATCACTGGTCTCAACTTTGTTATCGTATTCGATGACGTATCGTGTGAAAGACAAAACAATATTCGAAAGTATTTTGCTATGGGGAGACATAGCGGTGTGGACACATTCTATCTATGCCAGACATATAGCCAGATACCGAAACAATTGGTGCGTGACAACGTTAACTTGTTGATACTGTTCAAACAAGACGATCTAAATTTACGACATGCATACAACGATCACGTCAACATGGATATGAAATATGATGCTTTCAAAAACGTCTGCACGGAAGCGTGGAAGGATCGTTATGGATTTCTAGTCATAGACAAAGACTCGTCAATAAATGAAGGTAGATACATAATCGGCTTTGACCGATTCATAATTGTTTCCAGCGAAGTATAAAAGTGGTTGCACTGTAGTAATGTAATCAGTCCTCTTGCTAACACACGATGGCGATGAATAAGGAGGAACGACTTACGTATGATATAGATACGATAAGCGACAACATAAGGAAAAAATATTATGCATTACAACACGGCATCAGAGAAAGCGACGAGAAGTTCAGAAAAAATTACAAGCCGATTCTGGAACCGTTAGAAGCTATTTCACGAAAGTTAAGTGGTGATATGATGGAGGAGGAGGAGGAAGAGGAGGAGGAGAAGCAGCAGATAAAACAAGAAGAGCCTACACAACACGTAACAACTGAAACCGAAAGTGGTGCGCAGAGTCATAACGCTTCTCATTTCAGTGACGATAGTCCATGGAAACCTAACGCTTCACATTTCAGTGACGATTCATTAGCAAACAAATATATGCGTTTGTGCGAATCGGCTAACTGTAAACGGATTATAGATCGTATGTATGGTGTTCGATACGAGGCCGATAAATGGATGATAGGTGATTCAAATGTGAAAATCGATGATAACGACAACTTTCATGTCAAAGGAAAAATTTACGAGGGCACGCCCGGTCTGTACGAACTTTTGTTTATGAAACTACCGAAAAAATACAATAAGGACGATTTCAGGAAATACAAGTCCATACTACTAGCAACCAACGGACACAAACAAAAATATAAACACAATACGCGAATAAACAGTAACAGTGGTGTCAAGTACCGACTAGTAATATCTAAATTGTTTGCATCGAGTGCGCGGAAACGTACAGGGAGTAGCTTTATGGAGATGAAGCCGAACACTGCAATCGATTACGTACATTGGGATGATCCTAACGAGTTGGTTAATCGATTGAGAATGTTAATGGCTTCTCAAAGTAGTGGACACACTGGACATAGGAATGAAATCGTTTCGATATTGGAAGAATTACGTGAAGCCGGCATTATCATATAAAAGCAGACGCACCGTTCTATGACCACCAGTTCTTCATAAATATGAGTGTAGACAAGTTCGGTAGACACGACAGCACTGTAAGAGTGCGAAAAGAAACTCATCGAAGTCTGCGTGAGGATATCGGTTTAGGAGTGACTAACGACGGTCACTTTGATGTGAAAAACAAAAAGATACACAACTTGGGTAATCCCGAAGAGCTGCACGATGCTGTTTCTTTACAGTACGTAAACGATGCGTGCTTACAGTACAAGAACGACGCTACCGTAGACGCAAAAGATCATCGAATAATAATGCTAAACGATCCGCTTAAATCGAGAGATGCAGCCACAAACCGATACGTAGACACAAAGAGTTTGAGAAAACATCGTGCAGGTAACGTAATCGTTGATGACTGTCGGCTAACACACGTGCAAGCGCCAGTCGCCAGCAAAGACGCTGTGAATTTGGAATTTTTATACGACAACACAATCAATTTGCAAAGCAATGCTTTCTACGCTGGCGAAAGAAAAATTACGAATATAGCGGACGGAGTAGCTGACACAGACGCAGTCACTGTGCTACAAATGCACGAATTAAAACTACATATAAAGACCGAATTGTACAAGGTCACTCAGGTATTTCACGCTCATATAATCAATCTGATAAAGTTTGTCTATAAATATCAAGACAGCGCGACACAGCGTTCAGTCCTGTCTGAATATATTGAAGAGGTGGGACGTTTAATAGACGTTCTCGATACGGAAACGGAAATCAAGGATTGGAGATCTGTTTACAAGAATGCACGTACTTCGTAAGAAAAGAATAGGGCGTGGAGTAATTGGAAAAATACTTAAAAACGCCGTGCCCGCTATCGTTTCGTCAGTACCTACTTTGATTAATCGAGCGGTGGACGCATTACCAGTAGAATTACATCTACCCGGCTACCGATTCTGTGGACCCGGAACAAAACTCAAAGAGAGATTGGCACGTGGCGAGCGCGGAATCAACGAGCTGGACGAAGCCTGTCGCGAACACGATATTCCCTACGCAAGGTACAAAGACAACAGTCGAAGACGTATAGCTGATCGCGTTCTTGCCGACAAAGCGTGGGAACGAGTGAAAGGTTGGAATTCTGGTGTTAGTGAAAGAGCGTATGCCGCAGCCGTAGCAGCCGCAATGAAAGCAAAATCAGCAGTAGGTGGAGGGGGCTCGCGTAGTGGTTGCAGAAAAAAGAAGAAGGGTTCAGGAATTAAACGTCAATCCGCAGGCAAACGCAAGACGACCTTCAAACATAAACGTAACAACACCAAACGCAAAACAGTCTCAAGGCATAAACGTAACAATAAAATAGCATCAGGTCTATACCTGCGTCCTTACAGACAAAAAAACTAATTTGCATATCAGTGCGTGCATTGTCCGACAGCGATTTGTATGTGTACGCAAAACTTTTGAAAATACCTTATTTCAGAGGAGTTTTTATGCGTAACACTTTACCGCACAGACCACCTTGGAAGAACGAGAGCACGGTTGTTAATCTGGACAGTGCAGAAGGACCTGGTACGCACTGGGTTTGCTACAAGAAGGGAAACAACCGAGTTTACTACTATGACGCGTATGGTAATATGCGGCCACCTCTTGAGCTGACACAGTATTTTGGAACCGACACTGATATTTACTACAATTACGAGCGTGAACAGCCACCACACACAGTCATCTGCGGACATTTATGTTTGGACTTCTTGACACGTGAGTGATCAGTAAGCGACAAGATGTCTTCGTTGTCGGTCACCTTAATAGGCACGAATGCTGCCGCTCTTGTATGTGACTTTTTCCCGCCTCTCGAACTAACAAACGGTGGTATGTAGGTCTATTGGACTTTACTACATACAACAGTATACCGAACGTGGTTGAGGGGAAAAACAATGTGTTTCCAGTACTACGGGACGGGACAACGTGGGACTTGATAACTACCCACGGGTGCTTATGAAATCGGCGACATAGAAGCCTTCCTCAAAAAGCAGTTAGGAGACTCAAAGATTAGTCTACGTCCTAACAACAATACACTGAAATGTGAACTGACTTGTGCACTGGATATTGACTTTTAACAAACAGCGTGTGGTATCGGTGATATGGTGGGTTTAAAAGCGTCTGCTTGAATCGAATAAAACTCACACGTCTGACGCCACAGTTAACATTATAAAAGTGAACAGTATACTGATAAGGTGTAATACAGTGCAAGGATCATACAAGAACGGTAAAAACGAGCACACGCTGCACTCATTCTATCCGTCAGTCGAACCAGGATTCAAAATAATTGAATCACCTACAAACGTCATATACCTACCTGTGAATGTGAGTCGTTTGGACAACATAACATTATCTTTACACGACCAGGACGGTGACGTAATAGATTTTCGTGGAGAAGTCATCACTGTGCGTTTACATGTAAAACGACTATAGACATGGGCTTGTACTTTGTTTCTCCGCCACCGCTGCTACCACCGTCGTCAGAAATAAAAGAAGAAGAAAGATCAGTTAGGAAACGCATCAGTACTCGTTCGAAACTGAAACGATTAACATCGGTTAACCGACGTTTCCTGATTTCATTGGGTTTTGTTGTTGTTGTAAACAAGTAACATGGCGAGTGGAATATTATCTGTGGAGCAGCAACCGTTTTTTGAAGACAGTATCACACACTTTTCATTTCACTCACACGCGCCGTACGCAACAACAAGATATGGAAACAATGATGAAATACGTGTGCCAATACAACAACAGGACGTCTTTACACTGCCGTCAGAAAGTTTCCTCTACATCGAAGGCAAGTTGGTTAAAAACCCTAGCGTGCCTGCAGATACTGCGCTGAATGTGGAACTGGTGAACAATGCTATAGCATTTCTCTTTGAAGAGATTCGTTACGAGTTGGCCGGAGTGGTAGTGGACCATACCAGAAACGTCGGCGTTGCGTCAACTATTAAAACTTTTCTAGCACTCAACAACAACGCACATGACGCAAAGGAAAAGGCGGGTTGGGTGGCACCGACCGCGAACATGTTAAAAGTGAACGATGACGGTGAATTCAACTTTTGTATTCCACTGAAAATGCTAATGGGATTCGCAGAAGACTATACACGCATCGTGCTGAACGTGAAACAAGAACTTATACTCCTACGCACATCTACTGACATAAACGCTATGGTTTTAGCAAGCGGACAAACGGCTGCTAATTGTGTTCTTGAACTGGATAAAGTTTACTGGAAAATGCCTTATGTACATGTAGCTAATGCGTACAGATTACCACTGTTACGACTCATAGAGAAAGACCACCCGATAACTATGCCTTTTAGGGCCTGGGAGTTGCACGAGTATCCTGCCTTACCACAGACTAAAAGGCAGAATTGGATTGTCAAGACCGAGTCAGCTAGAAAAACCATGCTTTGTTGTGTTAGCGTTTCAGACAGCAAGAAAGAATGTACTGACAGCACACGCCGATGAATTCGATCACTGTAACGTGACCAATGCAATACTGTTTCTAAACGACAAGTATTATCTTTACGATAATTTAAGCTTGGATATTGGAAAAGACCGTTTTGCATTATTGTACAATATGTACGCCAGTTTTCAAAGTTCGTATTACCACCGTCTAGACGCCAGCCCACTACTGTCACCAGAATTATTCAAATCAAAAGCCCCGCTGTTTGTATTCGATTGTAGCAAACAAGACGATACGCTTAAGTCTTCAGCGGTTGATGTACGTTTAGAATTTGAATCGTCTATGAATTTTCCTGCACAGACTACCGCCTACTGTATGATACTACATGATTCGCTTGTAGAATATACGCCGTTATCCAACACAGTACATAGACGTGTTTAAGTCTTATTTTATACATATTTTGTAAATACTAGTTTTAAATATATATATTTTCATATTTGTAACAATATAATATTGGAGCTGTGTGTATGTATTTTATTTGTAAAACTAGTTTAGATATATTTTCATACTTGTAACAATATAATCTTGGAACTGTGTATGTTTTTTTTTTAATTGTAAAACTAGTTTAGATATATTTTCATACTTGTAACAATATAATCTTGGAGCTGTGTATGTATTTTAATTGTAAAAAAAAAACTAGTTTAATATAATCTTGGAGCTGTGTATGTATTTTAATAAATGTATATAGTACACACTTTATTATTATTTGTATAACCCACTTCCATAATGTACATAGATTTTTTTACTTAGTTGCAACAAACTAGCGACTGTTGTCCACACACACGCACCCTTAAATGACCGACGTTGTATGTATACTGAAGGCTTGTACGCTTAAAATTCAGCTATACCTGAAATATATCTTCAATTAGAAGTGTAATATAAAAAGTACGGTAAGAATAAATTTCAGAAATTGTAACAGACATAGTAATTTGATCACACACACACACACACATACTTATTTGAACGAGTCATGTATTAAATTCAATAAATAATGCACTTGATAATGTTTTAATGTGAATAATTTTTATGTTTAAATAAAATCTGTACATACAATAAAATTATGTAGTGTAATATAAAAAGCACGACAAGAATAAATTTCAGAATTTGTAACAGACATAGTAATTTGATCACACACACACACACACACACACACACACACATACTTATTTGAACGAGAAATGTATTAAATTCAATAAACAATGCACTTGATAATGTTTTAATGCGAATAATTTTTACGTTTAAATAAAATCTGTACATACAATAAAATTATGTTCACTTATTAACGTATTCAAAATGTTTCATGTACACTTACCAAACTAGCGTGCGTTGTCTACACACCCTTAAATGACTGACGTTGTGTATACTGAAGGCTCGTAAGACGTATAATAATAATGCAAAACGGTCTTTCAGCTATACCTAAAATATATCTTCAATTAGAAGTGTAATATAAAAAGTACGGTACCGTTAAATAACACACACACACATACTTATTTGAACGAGTCATGTATTAAATTCAATAAATAATGCACTTGATAATGTTTCAATGCGAATCATTTTTACGTTTAAATAAAATCTGTACATACAATAAAATTATGTTCACTTATTAACGTATTCAAAATGTTTCATGTACACTTACCAAACTAGCGTGCGTTGTCTACACACCCTTAAATGACTGACGTTGTGTATACTGAAGGCTCGTAAGACGTATAATAATAATGCAAAACGGTCTTTCAGCTATACCTAAAATATATCTTCAATTAGAAGTGTAATATAAAAAGTACGGTACCGTTAAATAACACACACGCACACACACACACACACACACACACACACACACACACATACTTATTTGAACGAGTCATGTATTAAATTCAATAAATAATGCACTTGATAATGTTTTAATGTGAATAATTTTTACGTTTAAATAAAACCTGTACATACAATAAAATTATGTAGTGTAATATAAAAAGCACGACAAGAATAAATTTCAGAATTTGTAACAGACATAGTAATTTGATCACACACACACATACTTATTTGAACGAGTCATGTATTAAATTCAATAAATAATGCACTTGATAATGTTTCAATGCGAATAATTTTTACGTTTAAATAAAATCTGTACATACAATAAAATTATGTTCACTTATTAACGTATTCAAAATGTTTCATGTACACTTACCAAACTAGCGTGCGTTGTCTACACACCCTTAAATGACTGACGTTGTGTATACTGAAGGCTCGTAAGACGTATAATAATAATGCAAAACGGTCTTTCAGCTATACCTAAAATATATCTTCAATTAGAAGTGTAATATAAAAAGTACGGTACCGTTAAATAACACACACACACATACTTATTTGAACGAGTCATGTATTAATGTATTCAAATATTTTACTCACCTATTAAAAAATGCTGTTGTACGCAGTGATAGATTTCACGATGTATCAAGCACACGCAGACAGTCGAATGAAAAATGAGAAATTGCAACTGATTTTCTTCGTGTATATATTGTACACTGGTAGTGGGGACAGCTTGTGTCCGTTTTGGGAGTAAATACTTTATAATCCGTAAGTAACCCGACTTACCGTCACCGCTTAATTTCTAAATCGCTGCTAATCACTGTCACGTGTAAAATTAGAGAGTAGGACGCACCGATTCGGTCGTTGTAATCACGGTCAATCACCCCTTGGCTTAAGCCAGTGTTGCAGATTCATAATAGTGAAGAATAAATATATCTAGTTCTGTATCGTTGTGTGTGTGTGTGTGTGTGTGTGTGTGTGTGTGTGTGTGTGTGTGTGTGTGTGTGTGTGTGTGTGTGTGTGTGTGTGTGTGTGTGTGTGTGTGTGTGTGTGCATGTGTGTGTGCACGCAGTATGGATTTCTACTTGTCATCTATAACAGCACACGCACAGGTAATTACATTATAAACTAGCAATTTCTTCCGACGTCTGCGAGCGAGAGAGAGAGAGAGACATGATATATCACTGTAAAACCGATGACATAAAGAGAGAGAGAGAGAGAGAGAGAGAGTGCTAGCGCATATGTTGTGTATATTAATTTCTAAATCGCGGTCAATGACCGTCATGTGTCAAAATTAGAAGTAGGACGCAACGAGGTAGGCGATAAATATAATTCCTGGTGATTACATTTTAGTATCGCTAATTACAATAATCCATAAGTAGCACGACTTACTGACGCTTATGTAAAACCGATGACATAAAGAGAGAGTGAGTGCTAGCGAGAGAGAGAGAGATGTTACATAAACACATAGAGAGAGAGAGAGAGAGAGAGAGAGAGAGAGTTTATATTGTGATCGATAACTGTGTCTAGAGACAAAGAGAGAGGAAGGGAGAGAGAGTTGATACCTTGATATCGAAGTCGTCAACAGTCATATAATTTACTATACACTATAATGCGTCTGCTCATATAGTTTGAATTTCTCACCACAGACAAATGTTGGCAGATCTGTTCTATACACAATAATGCAAGATTGGTAACCCTGATCATATATTATTAATATACACTATAATCACATCAAGTTTGAACCCATGCATAGGTTGGTAAACCTGATCATATAGATTTAATATATACACTATAACACATCAAGTTGAACCCCCACCCACCGCCCACCTCTGATATGCAAATCAGCTTAATTAAAAAAATAAAAAATTATATTCGCGGAAATTCGTGGATGCTGGTGGTCCATTGAAAACCACCCCCACCCCCACCTACCCTTGATATGCAAATCAACTTAATTAAAAAATAAAAAATCAAATTAAAAAAGTAAAAAATTATATTCGCGGATGCTGTGGTCCATTGGGATGCTGCGGTCCATTGGATGCTGCGGAAGAGCATGGTGGGGGAATAACGGTACTTGGGTCAGGAACCTTATTTTCCCCCTACTGTTATTATATTTGAAATTTTTATTCAAATTTACTATATATTTTCTGATTGATTTTATTCTTCTGTCTTCCTTCCTGGGTATTAAATATTATCACTATTGTATTTATTTCCTTTCAAAGATTAAAATAATACCTCATAAGGTCATGTCATATTAGATATTAACTTTTGTCTAATTATGTTGACATTTGATAATTACATATTTCTTTTAATTTAAGCTCTTATTGTAACATTTTTCTTTTAAAATGATTTATACATTATTTTTGGCTAGTTACTTCCCTTAGATTTGTTAGTTTCCTTGTGGATTTTATACAATTTGTGATTATTGGTTTTGACAGTTAGGCATTTCAGGTGCACTAGTATCCATTAACTATATCTACTGAATTTATATAAATGATGTTTCATCTTATTCTAATGTATTTTGTTTTATTAATGGTTCTGTTATTTTCTACATTTATTGATTTTCAATTGTAATTGGATTTGTCTTGTCTTAACTTCTTAATCATCTATTTTGCCTTTGTTAATAATATGGCTACCACTCCCTATTCTTCCTCAATTAAAAATATAACATCTAGGTTTATTCTCTGTACAAATTCTTCAGTCATACCCTAATCATAAATATAACTATACAATTATTTTACCATTATTAAGTAAAGTAAGTAAAGTTTGTTTACAACTTAATTCATTAATTACTATTTTTTGGGTATTAACTAACATCACCTTTTGAACAATTGGTTTTCCCTTACTATCTGGGGTGCTTATTTATTTATTATTACTTGCTTATTTCCTAATTAAACTCTACTCTCAATCCATGTTAATACTAGCTGTTTATCTTTACATGGGATACTCCCCTTTTAAATACAATCGTTTACAACTAATCTTAAATCTCTTAATGGACAATGTTATTATCACTTTCCAGTGTTCGTTTCATATCACTAATTGTTTCCATTTACTATTATTATTAAAACTTTATATTTCTAATTACTAATTTGTATCACTTTTACTCACACAGTGTCTTCTTATCACTCTTCAGTGTTTATTCCACATTATGAAATGCTTACATCTAATATTATCCTAAAAACCTTACTCTTACTTATAATTGGATTCACTATTAATCAATTATTGTTTCTTATTGGTTATTGAGTGTTTTATTATCATTATTATGATTGCTAAACATTTTTGGGGTTCACACTTTCACTATTGCACTTTTTAACTATTTACATTAAGTGTTTCTTAGTGGGTAATCCCTATAATTATTTCTCTTTGTCACTTTCTCACCATTTCTTTCATTACAAATTATACACAGTATTATTAATGTTATTTTTCTATAGATTTTTACTATATCTAACTCTAATTTTTGGGTAAGTGTACTTTTTCTTTTTATAATATTACTTTACTGTTTTGGTTAAAACAGTTATATGAATTATTTCATTGAGAATAACATTTATTTCTGGTATTGGATAATTATTGGTTTTATTCCCAATATTATACTTGAGTGTACCATTTCTCCCTTTTATATTTGTGGTGTTTCTTATCCCTTGGTTTCACTTCGTTTCCTCTTCATTTTTCTTCTTCTTCTCCTTAATTTTCCCTTGGCTTCATTTTAATGTGGTTCTCCCCTTCTCGTTTGGTTTTATTTTATTTGGTAGTATGAATTCGTTCACTTCCTTCAATTGTCTTTATTCTTCTTTGGTTTTGGGTTTTTTCCCTTCTTTGTCGTTTTCCTGTTTGTTTGGTCAATCACTTGGGTTAGGTCATGTCGTCGTTTGTCGTGTCACCGTCTTTATATTTTATTTATATTTAATCATTTTATTTAATATGAAGTATGTTTATATTTATTATCATCTTTTTTATCCGTGGTACTGGGATGGCTTATTTGTGTTGTGACAATATGAATGGCTGCAAAAACCCAATGACTTCATATTACCTACACTTTAATATGAGTGTATGTAGGTACTTGCTACTATTGGCAAGCAACGAAAACTAGCCTCAGTTTAATTGGTGACAGCAGATTCAACGTTATTTTTTTAAACAAATGAGTTGCAAGCCTCGTCCACGTTGTTACGTTGTCACCATGTTTCACCATGTGACTTAAATATACACGGGAGTAGACACATAAAAGTTTAAAACTCTAAAATGAATACATACACACATTAACACAAACATGGGTGTCCGCCATATGGGCATATGCAAAGCATAATAATTCATATGTACATTGTTATATTTACTTACAATATTCAGTCAGTTTACACATACAATTTGAAATGAAGATGCATTATACTGTCAAAACCTTCAATAATTCTAAGGTAAACAACAATGTAGGTAAACCGCCTTTTCATCCAGTTATATTACTGTCTGTGGGCGTGATCACTCACACTTTCATAACAATTTCTTTATGAGACGCTGCTGTTTAATACAGCCCAAGTGTTCTAGGTAAAACAGTGGATAGCATCATTCAAAGGAAACGTGATAAGTCTCATTTTCTGCAGTCTTATTTTCGTTATCTCAACTTTTCTTTTAAGCGTGCCCACATGAGCTTGATAGGATTTAAGTTTCAACGGTACGGGGGCAGTCTTAAGACTTCATGTTCTTAATTTTGTGCAATTTCATCAATAAGGAATACTCTTTTAATACTAGAGTCATTAATAACTTGTAGTAACGTTGGAGAAAGTAAGAGAATGAGTGAGAGAGAGTGAGTGTGTGTGTGTGTGTGTGTGTGTGTGTGTGTGTGTGTGTGTGTGTGTGTGTGTGTGTGTGTGTGTGTGTGTGTGTCAGTTTCATAAAATAATGGCTTACCCGCGAAAATATTTTATTATATTATAATTACGTTATCACATAAAATTCATGAAAATCACACGCGCGCGCGCGCGCGTCTGCGCCCCCCTCCCACACACACACAAAACTCACTAAGTCAGAAGGTTAATATACAATAATGGAACGACACAACATCTTTAAAACTCAGGTTGCCGTACAGCGCGTACACGTTTTCGTAAACAACCTTAAGGTAAGTGCCCTCTCTGGCTATTAAGCAACTGGCGGGTTCAGTCGACCCTGTCGGTATTTTCACACTTCTGTTCTAGTACAATGTGTGTGTGCGCGTGTGTTACAATCCTTTGCTATACGTAACGTTTTAAAATCACTTTCATTCATTACTTTTAACTATAGTATAAAACGCAAAAAGAATGTTTTTGAAATAAGGGTAATGAACTGAAAAGGGTGAGTGCCCGTGACCATAGACAGTGATAGGTCTTGAGTAGAGGGTGTTTATATATGTTATTGTTTGCGTTATAATTATTGAAAGAAAGAGGGAAGGTTTTGAAAAGACAACGCATACAAAACTACGCCGAAAAATCGTATAGTTAAAAGGAATGAATGAAAGAATTTTTAAAAACTTTAATTATAAGAAACGATGTACACACACACGCACACACAAAACTCGCTCAGTCAGAATGCTAGCCTAATATTCGGAAGCATTTGATGTCACAATGAGCTCTTAATTGTGTAGCAGTTTTGAACCTGACACTGTACACTAATCGGTTCCGGCGTTAGTAAGATGAGATTACTGTTTCAAGTCCACAGTTAGTATCCATCAATCGCAACTTATCGGTTTCAGTGGAACGCATCAATTAATGTGCAGAAACATCGCAACAACGTGACTACATGGATGATGCCAGATAAAAATTATTTACCACAATATTTTACTTTAATGCCTACTGTCATTATTTTTAAACGGGGAGTATCATAGACGATACTGACCCGGTATTACTGTTAATCTTTGTTATATCATGAGAGCCGCCGCTGTCGTTTATGCTGAATGGGAACGCCAACGCTCGTTGACTATTCGTCAATAAAGATGCCAAGTTCATATCAGCAGGCATTTTGAAGTTATATAATGTTTATAAAATTATTATATGTATTTTATTTTCGGCATTGTCACACCACTATCAGGGCCTAGCAGTGTCAAATTTAGCCTTTGTTTCGATTTCCAAGATAATGTAGAGATATTGTTGAGCTATATTTATCTTTACAGTTGCTTTTTATCTGTTGTCTCTTTAAATTTAAAAACCTTCTTGATAAGAAATGTTTATACATATTTTCATTTATACTGAAGCCAATAGCTGACGCTTTAATATCAGAAGAAAAAATGGCTTCAGAAAGACGAGATCATGCATAGATTGTATCTTTAAAATTAAGTTAATAATTGAAAAGCGAAGGGACTTTAACTTAGGGACCCATCTACCATTCACAGATGTGTCGAAAGCTTTTGATAATGTGAAACTTTTGTTACTCTAGAATATAATGGAGAGAAGGAGTTTCCCTTCGCAATTAATTAAAGTTCTTAGAAGCTTATATTACAAGACAATGTCGCATATTTGAATAGTAAATTATCAAAAAAGGTGTTGTTGAATAGATATTCCTACAAAAAAGGTGTGAGGCAAGAGTCCCTTTGGTTTTGTAGATTTAAATATCTACGTGGGCGACATATTTCGGCGATGGACAGCTAAAGTTGACTTAGGAATATCACTTCAGCGAAATATTCATGGGAACTCATTGCTTTATGTAGACGACAATGTAATGACACAGAGAACAGAAAAACAGTTACAAAGGGCGATATTTACGTTCAGGAGTTTCATACAAAACTACAGGCTACAGATCTCTGCTACAAAAACTAAAACGATGGCATTTAAGGGTAACTGTCTTATAAGAAATAAAGTAGTATAAGGATAATCAGATTTTGGATCAGGTTAGTCATTTTAATTACCTGGGTTGTGATCAGGGGCGTAGCCAAGGGGGGCAGGGAGGGGCAGCTGCCCCCCCTAGATCAAGTTACAAAGTAAAAAATATAAAATAAAAGTAGATAAAAAACGCATGCGAGGAGTGCTAGAACAGGAGCAGTGATGGACAGTTATCCTTACTTTACTTTAAAGAATTAAAGAAACATATATAGTTAATTTACAGTTTTGAACTTCCCGCTTTTGTAAGTCCCTAGTTTTAAAGCATCCGCCATTTTCCTGGTGAACAGACCAGTCGCGTTATAGTTCAACTCGGCTTTGCAAGCTTCTTTTTAGTTTCCGTCTTTATTTAAATATAGTCTAACCTCATCAGAGACCTCACTTCATCCACAGTACCTACAGGACACATCAATAGTTAGTAGTAAAATGGGTATACGAAAGTTTTTTAAAGGTAAATTAGCCATTAATTTTTTATGTCGATTTCTAAAATTTCAGGATATTTCTACAACGTTGAATAGTATTAAAATATATTGGTCACGTAATAGTATTTATAATTATACCTATAGTGGTTACGTTATTTTGTTTGTCTCAAAAAAGTCAAGACTACAGAACTCTCCCTGAGTGAAGAAAGTTAGGTTAAGTTTCGATTATTCGGACGCTTCCAATTTCCAAAACTAAAATTTCGGATACACTAATTACAAGCAGATGTGTATTTTATGATTTCAAAATACCTCTCGCAATAACAAGATATAAAAAAAGAAAAAAAATTACATTTTAATCGGCCATTTCGTCTCGTTCCACTTTGCGAATATTCACTTACTTGGCGTAATAACCAGGGTTGTGAAATTTTTGAAAAAAGATGGTGGATATAATTTTTTTACAACGCTTGTGATCAGGGTTGTAGCAGAGTAAGCATGAGAGTATAAGTCTAGTCTAGGGATAGTAGTGCTGATGCCTTAAGATTGCTGATAGGGATGGGTATCGATATATATATATATATATATATATATATATATATATATATCAAAATATCGATATTGTCCCTTCAGTTATCGATGTTTTTCTTATTTTATGATAATGTTTTCTTATTTTCTTGTTTATGTCCTTGACAGCTGAATACGAGAATGGTTGACTTCGTGTAGTTTTATTTTAAAATCAGTTTCAAATTACCTTTTTTGAGTTTTTTGCGGAACAGTTTAGGAACCACTCAGCTATTCAACATCCATTTAAATGAGTGTCCAAGTATCGATATTTACTATTCATAATAACAGTTGGTCTAAGTGATGTTTGTTTTTTACATTATTTCTATCCAAGTCACATAAAAGATAAACAGAATCAAAGACGGAACAGACCCACTTGGGGGAAATTATAAATCTCTGTACTTCCAACTTGAACTTAAATCATGACCGATATATCGATGGTTTTCCTTCGATAATATTTATATATCGATGTTAATGACTCGATATTTTATCGATATCAAATATTAATAGTTGGCGATCGATACCCATCCCTACTTGCTGATTGGTTTCCGCCATATTCAAAACTGCTATGTTAATTGAGCCGGTGAGAATGAAAGTGGCATAAGTCATAAAATTTGAATATATAAAGTATATAAAAACATGCAGAATACATATTTATAAATCAGATTAATCACTTACATGTAGACAGTGATCAGTTTTTAGTATTACAGTATCTTTTTATTTGATTTTTCAATAACAATTTTAACAAACCATTAAATTTCTCCAATTAGCCATAAAGCATTCTCACCGGCTCAATTATATTCGCCTTGTTTCGGCATCAGCAGCGCCACCCTAGCGACTTCTTGATGAAATGTCTAAACGGTGAAAAATTATATTTATATAGAAAAAATGTAAAGTTATTTCATTTAATAAAAAATTAAAAGAAAAGTAACAAACTAAAAGAAATTTGGACACACCTTCCTGTATGCGGTAATGTAAAAATAAATTTGTTTAATTTTTCCTGCATAATCTTCTTTATTTGGGAATTCTCATCTTTATTTTAGGGAGCAAAAAAAGGGATTTAGATGACAGTGATAAACGTGAAAGCGAGAAGAAAGTTAAAACCTCACCAGCACCTTGCCCTGTTGAGCTTCAACCAGGGCCTTCTTCCATTCCAACACTCAGTGAGTCACCTAAACCTGATGTTGAAGACTGCTGTGAGTGTGAGAATGATTTGGGTCGGTGGATCGGACGGACATCTCAGATGACAGCGCCAAAAAAAAAGGAACTGTTGACAAACTGTTGGGTTCCACCCACTACTTATGACTTTGCTAAAGATGTCGGCCTCTCAAGCAGGAAGTTTAATCACGGTTGGCTTCAAACTTACTCCCCTTGGTTAGCATATTCGAAGGGGTCGAAAGGCGCACTCTGCAAATTCTGTGTGCTGTTCCCACCCCTTCTTGGTACAGTGAAGGGTGTTTTAGGATCGTTCATTGTAACTCCTTTTATACGTTACAAACATTTACATGAAAATTGCAAAAGTCATGCTTCCACCCACTGGCACAAAGCTGCAGTCAGTGCAGCCAAAATCTTTATGGACGAAATTCCTGTCGACGTTCAGGTGATATCGGGCCACAAGATACTAATAGAAGAAAACAAAAAAATCTTAGCATCGATAATTTCTACAATCGTATTTTGTGGTACCCATGATTTGCCTCTGAGGGAAATGAGCAGCATGAAGGTGTATTTCAAGACCTGATCCACTTCCGAATCGATGCTGATGACCAAGAACTAAAACGTCACTGTGATATCCTTAGTATGAGAAAAAATGCAACATATGTCCCCTCAGATCCAGAATGAAATTATTGATCTCTGCTGAGCTGTTATCAAAGATGACATTATAGAACAAGCAAAGAAGGCATTTGCCTTTAGCGTGCTGGCAGATGAGACTGCTGATATATCAGGGAAAGAGCAGCTGTCTATTGGTTTGCGCTTCTTCGATGAAAAAGAAATGCAAGTTCGGGAAGAGTTTGTGGGTTTTGTGGAACTTCCTGCCCTCAATGCCACCACGATTGCAACAGCGATAGACAAGTTTCTGGAAAAAGAAGGACTTGACCCGAAGAAATGTGTAGGTCAGGGTTATGATGGATGTTCAGCTATGGCTGGCAAGTATGAAGGTGTACAATCAATTATAAGAAATAAGTATGAGAAAGCTATCTTCTTTCATTGTGCATCACACAAATTAAATCTTGTTGTAAATGACTTGAATAGTGTTCCACAAATACGCAACACCATCGCCACTATCAAAGACATTATAAGGTTCTTCAGAGAGTCAGTGTTGAGAAGACGCTACGCCCCGAACATTCCAATGCTCTGTGAGTTGCGATGGTCCCAAAAATGCAAGAATATTTCAGTTTTTAACGAGCATTTCATAAAAATTGTTGAAGGGTTGAAGAGATTATCACTGGAAGAAGGAAATTCGAACACGAGGAATCAGGCATTTCAATTACATTCTGCAGCCACAAAACCTGAACTTATTGTTGCTGTTGCCTTGATAGCCAAATATTCTGCCTTATTGGAACCTGTTGTAAATGTTCTTCAATTTAAAACCCTGGACCTGGTCCAATGCTCAAAACACATCAAACGGATCCTTGGAGTGATAACAACTCATCGTAGTGATGCAGAGAAAGTTACTACAGAGCTTGTAAATAGTGTCGACGAGATTACCAAAGATGTTAGAGTGGAATTGACAGTCCCAAGATCTATTCAAAAACAAAAACATCGCTCCAATCCTCCAGCTTCCAGTCCTTTAGAGTACTGGAACAGATCCTTGGTAATTCCTTACTTCGATTCATTAGTTTCTTCACTGGAGGCACGTTTTTCAGATGAACACTCACCTGCCTTTTCAATTTTGTCTCTACATCTGTTAGATGATATCCATGATAACCATGAAAGACTTTAAAATAAAAGGCAAGGAGTTCTCAGATTTTTATAACTTAAAAGATGTTGCCTCCGAAGTTGAATTATGGTACACTATGTGGGAGAAGAAGAAACTCAATAAAGAGCAGCTAAAAAAACTGACAATAGCAGATCTAGTAAAAGAGGCTGAAATCTTTTACCCGGCCACAAAAAAAGCGCTGCTTATCTCTATTACTCTGCCTTGCACCACTTGTACTGTAGAGCGGTCGTTTAGTACGTTGCGGAGAGTAAAGACCTGGCTTAGGTCGACGATGACAGGGAAGCGTCTCAATGGACTATGCTTAATGAGTGTCCACAGAAAAACTGCTTTAGAAAAAAAGGAGCAATTGGAGAAGGAAGTGCTGAAAAGGTTTTCTGAAAATCCAAGAAAACTTATTTTAGTTTAACATTTTTTAGTTATTTGATTTAGTTTTTATTTTAGTTTAACTTATTTTAGTAAGTTATTTTAGTAACATGTTTTAGTTTAATACTTTGTGATAATATATCCTTTGCTAGTTTGCATACGAAAAACTAATATTGTTTTAAAAATATATAATTGTATAAAATTATACTGTACTATACTAATTTTATATCATACCGTACTATAAAACTTTAATTTTGTCATTCATCACGGTATTTGTAAGTAATTCTGTTTTTTCATTGTTGCCACGTTTTAATTAAAATCACATTATTATTTGTGACTTTTGGTGATTATTTAACCCTTAAAGCATCTTGGGGTCTCAGACACCCCAGAACATCTTTTCTTGGATCAAGTGTTCCAATCTTTAATTTCACCCCTTGAATTAAAATATTTTTGAACTTCTTGCGGTATATATTGACAATCTAGGGTACCCTCTTAACGATCAAATAGAAGTAATCGCCCAAGAATATAACAGTGCCTAGTACAGCCACGAAAGTAAAATATATCAAATCTAAGTGTGCACTACTATGGTTAAATCTGAAACATTTCTTCGTAGTATTCTTCATTCCAGAGAAAAAATTCCTAAAGTTTTTAAATAAAGGAAAATTTTAATTTTTAACTCGATAACGGTGCGTGTTACTAAAAAGTAGCTAATAAAAAAAATTTCATGTGAGAGGTAACTCACAAATAAAGTAACATAAAAGTCTTTTAAATAGATCCGACAATCACTGCTTTGGATCAATAGAGTAAAACTTTTTTAAATTCCCTTTTGGATTAATTTTAAAAATTTCTTTTTAGCTTAGATTCCTATAATAGGTATGCGATAGTTATACTGACGAGCCTTAATAACATACCGAGACGAAACAATTTGCTTATCCCCCCCCCCCCGGCGCTTTTTAGGTAACCCTTTAGTCCTCTGCCCCCCCCATCCAAAATCCTGGCTACGTCCATGGTTGTGATATCTCATATGGAACCGATATTAATTGGGTTCTAAGCTAACAAAATATAGACGCATCTGTGAAACCATTCATAGGTTCCTGAAAAATAAAACAGAAAAGGATACCAGAATGAAATTTTCCAAACTGTGACTGTTAACACATTCCTGTATGCTAGCGAGGCCTGGACTCTTGGTAAAAGGGTCGTACAGAGGATTCAGGTAGCTCAAAAGAAATTTCTAAGAGGGACGCAAGGAAAAGGAACGGGGATATTAGACGCAACTTAAACATTGTATCGTTCCGCCAGAATATGGAAGACCACAGAAGGAGTTGGTGTTAACACTTGAACTGCATGGCTGATATCCGTCTACCCGTGGCTCCTTTGGGTTATCACCCTACTAGGAAGAGAGATGTCGGTAGACCGAGATTGGAGATGGGTTCCGAAACAGGTCTAGGGCCTAATCCTTGGAGTAGTGACAATGATGATGATGACTACATCTATCAGTTTATGATGACAACAACATTAGTAACAGCGATGGTCTCTCCTGCACTTGGTTCGCTTTCCTCAATCGTTCATCACAGACGTGTCAGTTTACAGCGTACGTGTCGGTTTTTGCACATTAGGTTGTCCATTGTTTTGTTTTGGTCGGCCTGTTTTCGCGCGTTTGACATTTTGTCTTAAGAATGCTGAAAAGAAAGTAAATTGTGCGTTTCTTAAAAATAAACTGGAATTTGTAAATTGCTTAAAAACGGCAAATCCGCTCGTCTTTTATGTAAGCGGTACGGCAAAAGAATCTTCATCATTTCAGATACAAAGAAGAATTCCAAGTCGTTGATGCAATTTGCAAACAATGTAGGCAGTAGGGACAGTGGGGAGGAAAATGCATATCGAAAAATTATTGAAAAACCAAAATGTGAGGCCCCGAGCAAAGCTGTTTTTACATGGTTCCTACAGAAACGAGTAAGCGGTCAAACAATATCTGGCCCTCTGTTATGCGAAAAAGCTTCGCGTTTTAACCAAAAACTTGGCGGGGAATCTTTTTTGTATCAAGTCCTGGGCGGTTAGGCCAGTTAAACGACACATGATTATAGAGTACGAAATTCAAGACGATAAAATGGCTGTGGATGTTGGAAGGCGGCTTTATTTGTCAACAATTTCGCGGAAATTCTTAAAAACGGTTAAATACGATTTAGACCTTTGTACAATGCAGACGAAGCGGGTCTTGTTTGGGAAATTTGTACCATCTAAAACGTTGGCATCTAAACGTGAATATTTGGCAACCGTGTATAAAGTGAATAATGACCGGATCATTCTGATAATTTATCATAATGCCGGCCGAGCACATAAAAACCCGATGCTCCTAATTGGTAAGTCAACAAAACCTCCGTATTTAAAAATGCTAAAATCTCGTTGAATTACAAAAATTATAGAAAGGCGTGGATGAACACCGAAGTGTCTGTCGACTAGTATGACAGCGCCTTCATACCGAAGTGAAGAAATTTCGCAAAAATGTCGGCAAAGGATTGGTCGCTCTTAATGCACAGGTACATCCTTTCATGGAACTGTTGGAGCGAAGAATTGGTTTACTCACCGTAAAAACGTATAAATGTAACGAAAGAAACATTAGCGATAGCATGTAATTTACAAAAAGAGATGTTAGCCTAACAAGATTTTGACAGCAGAAACTATATTAGGATTAAGAGATCAAGGTACTTATACCGACAGACCAAAATGTTTTAACTGTAATAAAATAGCACAAAAAAAACTAAAGACTGTTATATACTAAACCAAAAGTAACAAATAGGGGAGGTTGGGGCAAAGTGAACTATTTAAGAAATCAAGTGCCATAAAATGTTAATAGTGATGTGATGCTTTATGTTTATAGTGGTAACTCTTAATGTAGGTCCTTAGGTACCTATGACTATTATTATTATTTTTTTTTCTTCATCAGGAATTTTGACAAATCAGTTTTTGCTTAGGTCTACCAAAGTTCACTTTGCCCCGGTGTGGTGGGGTAAAGTAGACCACCTTAATAATTTTTACTTCAATAGTAGAAAAAAATTTATTTACTTAGTAAAACATGAGTACTATTTAATTTTTCAAAAAGTAAAAAGAGAACATTGATAATACATTTTCTTAAATATAATTAAAAATAAAAAGTAAAAAGGTTTAATAATAATATATTAAAGTAAACAGTCACTACCGTAAGTTAAAAGTTTTCAATTATTGTCCATAAAATAAAATATAAAAAAATATTTGTAGATGTTATTTTACATCTTTGCATATTTCACAGATGAACTCATCTGCATCATCTGGTTCTATACCAGCACATGCCTCATGTGCCCATTGAAGGCAACTAGCACAGCGTACCCATCCTTCTTCGGCTGCAGAATTTGAATATAATTCGTTACAATAAAAACATTCAGTCATTCTCTTCCTGGCTTGTTTCCTTTAGGCCTGAATAAACTGGTTCAATTATTGCATCCTTCTTTTTCCTCAAAGTTTTAGTCTTTTTTTTAGGAACTTCATCCATTGCAAGTCTTTTTCTGGCTCTTTCTCGTTTTTTGTCTTCTTTTTCCTTCAATTCGGATTCTAGTTCTTTTTTGTAGGGACTTGCTGTTAATATAGCTGTTTTACCATTCTTTCTGTTTTCTCTCTTCACTCGTTTGTCAGATCTTGGCAGTGGACGTATATCTTGTGGACTCACACAGAAGGACTGGCAGGACAAGATGCTTGCTTCAGCATTGTGATTTGAGGTAGGTGTAGGAGGAAGAAAAAACTTGGAAGAGGAAGGAATGTGACCAAAAGTACAAGCAGAGGATGTTGATGTAGAAGTCAGAGCAGATGAAGATGTGGAAGAGATATGCACTGGAGCTGATGATGAAACGTGAGCCAGACTGGACGATGATGGATCAGAAATTGAGGATGACAAGGGCATGGCTGAAATGACAGATGTGGATGGAGTGGAAGTTAGATTAGTGCTACAATTAGACTGGCTGTTAACTTGTTCTTTGTCTTGTTTTCGACTGTTTTCAAAATCTTGTTCTGTAACAAGCGATGGTGCAAAGTCTAGGTCGGTAAAAATGTCTGGGTTGTAAGGCACGATACCACATTTCTTAAAAGCATTTATAGCATTTAGTGGTGTGGCTGCTTTTAAGTAAGCTTCTCCAAAAATAGCTGAAAGCTGAAACACTGTGACCACTCTTCCAGGATGGTTGTAAAGCCAACGTTCTAGTCCTGTATCATAGTACCGCTCTAATGGCCCCATAAATCCAATATCTATAGGCTGCATCTTATGCGTACAATGAGGAGGTAAGCATAAGATGTGTACATGATTCTTTCGTGCCATGTCAATAATGTCAATATTTTTGGTATGGCTTGCATGACCATCAATAATTAAAAGCAATGGGTCTTCCACACTCGGTTTTGAATGTTTCAAAAAATGTTCAAACCATTTTGTAAAAGTTTCGATATTCATCCAACCACTTTCATTACACGCAAAAACAGTACCAGGGGGTGCACCATCTTGAAGTTCAACCTTCATCCTTTTCCTAGCAAAAATAACCATGGGTGGTACGTAAATACCGGAGGAAGACATACAGATAACTGCAGTGGTTGTACCGCTACGATCAGCAGAAGTCAGCCGCCCAACCTGCTTTCGTCCCTTTTTAGCTAAAATTTTGCTGTTACTTTTAAGGACAGTCCCTAAACCTGTTTCGTCACAGTTAAAAATACGACTAGCCTTTATTTCTGTACTATCCATTATACTTTTGAAGAGATCAAAAAATTGTTTTACATTTTGAGAATTAAAAGCCTGGGCCCTTGCCGCAGATGTTGACTCAGGTTTTCTCAATGAAATTTCACGATGGCGTTTTCTGAAGCCATATGCCCAGTCCTCTCCAGCAAGCTTCTTATTTTTATCAAATGGATGACTGATGGCATTTCTTTCAGCTAGCTGAAATGCCAAGGATCGCAGTTCGAACAGAGTTACTCCAAAAAGTCGAGCCTCCATATCTAAAATATACTTGACTAATTCTGCTTCCTGCTCCTTATTAAAAACAGGAGAATATCTACCCAGTCCTTTTTCATTAACAGATAAACGTTTATACTTATCTTTACAACGACGAATCAGAGTTGCTTTAGGAACATTGAATGTCTTACTAGCCTTGAGATAACCCATCTGACCATTCTTCACTGCCTTTATCGCTTCTTCCATTGAAGTCGACGACCATGATTGTTGTGTGGAAGTTCTTTTATAATTACGAACCATATTCGACCTCTGAAACAAAAAAGAAATACAAAGGTATAAGAAAAATAATAAAAGTAACATAGAAATAAGTGGGGCAAAGTAAACCACCTATATAATTTGTCCGGGGTAAAGTGAACTACCTGTGGCTCACTTTGCCCCAATTAGGTACAAAGAACAGAAAGTGAGGTTATCCATGTGCATCTATTCTTTATGTCATCAGTTTTACATAAGCGTCAGTAAGTCGTGCTACTTATGGATTATTGTAATTAGCGATATTGTGATAGCCATCAATTTCGCTCTGAAGAAGAAGGCTATCATTCCCAATCTGCACTCGGACGAGGTTGAAGCAAACTTAAAGACTTTAATGCATTTGATTTAAACTAACTGGAGATACGATGTATCCAGCCAGGCTGCCGACGATCTCAATGTGAAGACTTGGAACAAGGTCTCTCTAGTGCCACTAGCATCTGATTTAAAGAAACTTAAAACCTATTTGGTCACTACTGGTAACTCAGCAGCTTCTACATTACGTGAACATCCTGATGATGAGCGCGCTTTCATGAAACTAGTGGAAACTGTGTACTGTAGGATAATATTACTAAACAGGAGACGGCCAGGTGAACTGCAAAGGTTACCTTTGCACGTGTACGAAAGTTGTGGGAACCAGCCACGTGAAGGATACGAAGAAATCTTAGAATCCATTAGTCCGACAGAAAAGATTCTAATGGATCGATTCAAACGCGTAGTAATAAAAGGAAAAAGAAACCGTGGGGTACCCGTGCTGTTCAGCGCAGATATTCAGGATCATATACAACTATTATTACAAGTTCTTTCTTACTTTATTTCAAGTGACAACGCTTATTTATTTGCGAAGCCGCGATCCAGTATTCCACTGTGTGGCTATAAAGTTGTTCAAAAGTATGCCAAGAAATATGAAGCTAAAAATCCACAAGCTATCACTTGCACTAGACTCAGAAAACATTTAGCAACATTAACACAGATATTAAACATGAATAACTCCGATGTAGAGCAGCTCGCTAAATTTATGGGTCACTCCATGCAAATTCATTTCGGCTCATACCGACTACCAGACGATGTTTTTCAAACGGCTAAACTTTCGAAACTCCTCGTGTTGACGGAGAGAGGCGAAGCGGGGGAATTTAAAGGCAACACTTTAGATGAAATAGTCCTCGATTTAAACGAAGTTATAGAACATCTACCAGACGAAGAGGTCGATGAAGAAACAACGGAACATTACGAAAGTATCACATCCAATACTGAACCTGAACTAATCCCGAACAGTCAACATTATTACACACAAGGCATGGCACCTAAAATGCATCAACCTGCTGATAAACCATGTGGAAAACGGGTTCCACATTCTCAGCCAGCTGAAAAATCGGGACCTAAACGCGTCCTTACACCGTGGACCGACGAGCAAAAAAATATTGTAAAAACAATTTTTTAAAAACCACATAGCTAACAAAACCGCACCGAAGAGATATGAATGCGAACAATTAATCAGTGCCCATCCTAAAATAATGAATAACAAAGATTGGCTCAAGATAAAAGTTTTCGTGCAAAACACTTACACAAAAAAGTAAAGTGTACCGGTGAATATGTAACATTTTTTTATGGACATTCTAGAGAACCTCTCAAGAAGCCTTCCACTACCATGGGTAAAAAGCGGATAAGACAAAGGAACTTCTGTATCTACTGCGAGACTGCAGTAACTAATTTTTCACGACACGTCATCCGTAACCATAAACTGGAGATCGATGTACAACAAATATTGTCAAAGCCAAAACTCAGTAATGACCGTAAGAAACTGCTGACATTGTTACGGAACAAAGGTAATTTTTTAGAAAACGTAAATAGATGCCAAAACCAATGAAAATGCCCACAGGTCCTATTGATTCCGATAAGTATTTGCCCTCCTCTTCGTGTTTAGGCTTTTACTCGAGGAAGCATCTGTTGAGGCATCGCAAGAAATGCGTTCAGGTAGAAAGTAGTAGAAGTAAGAGTCATCAAGTTGATGGTCAAACTCTGTTATTACGTAACTATCAATATGATCAGCAACTAAAAGAGAAAGTTTTTCCACGGATGAGGGCAGATGCCATATCACTGGTGGCCAAAACCGACAGACTCATATGTGCTTATGGTGCCCGGTACTTAAAAATCCACAGAAGAAATCAATTCATCAACGTAACTTCTCGGAAAATGGGAGAACTTGCTAAATTATTACTTACACTTCGAACCTTGAACTCATCCATTACTGATCTCTTTTCAGCTCTACAGCCACAATATTACGACACTATAGTTGAAGCTACAAAGCTCACAGCTTAGTACGACGTCCAAAAATGTGTGTATAAATCTCCAACCTATGCAAGGAATATTAGCACTGCGCTAAAGAATTGTTGTGTGATAGCCATCAATTTCGGTCTGAAGAAGAAGGCTATCATTCCCAATCTGCACTCGGAAGAGGTTGAAGCAAACTTAAAGACTTTAATGCATTTGATTGAAACTAACTGGAGATACGATGTATCCAGCCAGGCTGCCGACGATCTCAATGTGAAGACTTGGAAAAAGGTCTCTCTAGTGCCACTAGCATCTGATTTAAAGAAACTTAAAACTTATTTGGTCACTACTGGTAACTCAGCAGCTTCTACATTACGTGAATATCCTGATGATGAGCGTGCTTTTAGCGTCATTCGGAACCATGAACTGGAGATCGACTTCCAACAAATACTGTCAAAGCCAAAACTCAGTAATGACCGTAAGAAGCTGCTGACATTGTTACGAAACAAAGGTAATTTTTTAGAAAGCGTATATAGATTTTCAAAACCAATGAAAATCCCCTCAGGAGCTATTGATCCCGACAAGTATTTGCCCTGCTCTTCATGTTTAGGCATTTACTCGAGGAAGCAGCTGTGGAGGCATAGTAAATACTGGGTCATAATAATAGTTTTCATGCAAAACACTTTCACAAAAAATGTAGAGTGTACCTGTGAATTTATAATTTTTTTTTAGTTTCAGTTTTTAAAAATATGTATAGAATGTATACTTAATTTTAAGGTGTCAGTAACTTCCATTTTGTACCTACTTCGTCAAAAATAAATTATTAGTTACCAAACTCGCAAGCCTATCAATATAACCTTTACCGTAGTCCCTGCAGTCCATAGAATATTATACCTTTTTCTGTAAATGAATGAACTCATTAATAAGTAAGTACTGTGGAGCATAATCAAGTTTTTATCTTTACAACTTTGGAGCCTCTGACATCCTTTGTTGGTCGTAGGTAGATCCTCCAGTAAAGAGTTGTATCTGACTGGTTCACTGCCTGGTGGGAAAATTATTGGCACCAACTGTTAATAATATTAGTTTGTGTTACAAATTTCTCGGTATAGGTTATGTTGTAGACTTATTCATATAGACCTACCCTTCGAATGTCGGGATACAACCTGTAACTTGGATATTTTATCTTTCTGGCAATCATTATTGGTAAAGTGGTTATTTTGTAAGTGAAATATATTTCAAAAAGAGAAGAATGGAAGGTGATATATTATTATAATTTAATTCAATATATAATTAAAAATCGTGACTTGGAATTCAAAACACTAGGTATGAATGAGTTACAGATTTAACCCATTTCTTAACACAAAACCAAATTTTTTAAAAATAAATACAAATTGAGGAAATGAAAATGTTTTATGTTATACAAACAAAAAATTATCGATAGTAACTTGAGCAATTTACAAATTTTATTAATCATCATCACCATCACCACTCCAAGGACCTGTTGTGGAACCCATCTTCTCCTCGGTCTACCGACACCTCTCTTCCCAGAAGGGTGATAACCTAAGGGAGCCGCGGGTAGACGGATATCAGGTATGAGGTTCAAGTGTTCACACCATATCCTTCTGTGGTCTTCTATTTTCTGGTGCAACAATACAATGTTTAATTCGCTTCTAATATCCCCGTTCTTTACTGATCCAGGAGAGAACAACCTTGTGTCCTTCTTAGAAATTTCCTTTCAGCTGTCTGAATCCTCTGTATGTTCCTTTTACGAAGAATTCATATCTCACTGGCATACAGGAATGTGGGGACAGCCACAGATTTGAAAAATTTAATTCGATTATCCTTTCCTGTTTTATTTTCCAGGAACCTATGAATCTTTTCACAGATGCGTCTAAATTTCGTTAGGTTAGAACCCAATCAATATGAGATATCACAACCTATATAGAATCCAGCTGAGTCGGCCTTTGTACAAAAGAAGACTCTCATCAATTGTTATCTCTCCTTAGAGTAACAAAAAGTTGAAATTTTTGAACGGGTATACAACAACTGGGTAAATTTTATGTAGTTTTGAGTTTTGATGAATTGTAGCGTCAAATGAAAAATGGATGTATTTTTTATTGCTAAAAAGCTATTGTAAGAAATTGTTTTGGAGAAGAATTTACTAAATATAAGCGGATTTTTTGTCCAATAGAAATATAAACCAGATTTTTTTTACAATGCTCTTCAAAATAATGAGATATAAGAATACTCTCATTTCATTTACACTTACGAAAAAATCGCGTGAATTTTTTTGTCTGCCATAATATTTATTTGTTTCATTTGTGATCAACTGAAGAAGACTGTCATCAAAAATTAATTTTAAAAAGTCTAAAGAAGTGTTTCTACCTTAGTCTATTCCAGAATTTATTTTAGCATTCCCCAATAAATGAGAAGCGTGAAGGTGATAGGGGATGATTTTGTGGATCAACCCTACACCAAACACGGGCATCGCACACGGCAGCATCACCAGTGTCACTCTCTTCACTTGGGCTGTCTACTGACAAACTATATTCAGATGTATCATCCCCACTAACATCAACAGACATATAAGAAATGTCAGAAATATTGAGAGATTCTTTATCACTCACTGGAAAAATTATTTTTTAAAAGCTTACAACAGATATCAAGCAAGCATAGTAAACAGTAAAAACAGACGTTGAAATCATATAATCACACGCTGAAACACACGTACAAAACACTGTACACTAAAATACAAAGAGTATAGAGTCTGTAGAGTCGTTGACCACAGACATAACTGCACAAAATCATACCACTGCGGTAAAACACACACACACACACACACACACAGTCGCATCGACTTCAAAAAGACCCTGGAATTTGCACATCATAAACATGTCAGACTACTATATATTTACAACAGTAGCAGTGAGAGGCATAACAAGAGAGTACCGTTGCCGCAGGCAATTACCGTTCACCGCAAGGGGCTGGAAATTTTCGGCTACCCACATGGTTCGTAGCAAGTGAGTCTTACGAATTTCTTTCTTTATAATTGACATAGTAGCCTCTGTGCAACAATAAATCTCTTCCTAGCAGCAATTGGAATAAATTTCTTTCTCATAAGCTTGAACGCGCTAATCGGAAAAAATTGCCTATAGTGGTAACAGTGTTATTTCTGTTTGCTATTATAACCACTAACACAGCTTTATTCAATTTATGAACTGTTGAATAAAGTAGAGGGACAATTTCTCAGAAATAATACCAGTATGAGAGATGTTATTTCACTAACTGAAAGACTCGCCGTAACTCTAAAATAAGTGGTTTTAAAAATTACTTGGTTGTTTATTCTCCGTTCTTTATTTATCTAGAGCACGATTATTTCACAATGTAGTTAAACGCAGTAGAGTGCTGAATGTGTCAAATGGAATTATAAACACAATTTTAGAATTTTGAAGACTTACTGACTTACTATCTCATGTGTCCAATCTACTCGCCAAGAATTTTTCCTGGCTCAGCAATTTCTACAACTGTATGCGCAGCAAATTTATAAAAGCGTTAAAACTTGAAAGTTTTCATACTACTTATAAAAACATGTTGTTGACGTTTGAAATGATCTGAGCTGTCGAAATGACCTGATGATCTCTTTTTGAAAAACTTTTATCGTTATATAAATATGCAATTTTACACGTGATAACTATTCTTAGAAGTTTTTAGGTGTCAAAGTTATTTCTCAGCGATTTTAAGATAATCTGTATTCGATTTTTCTTGTTTACTTTAAACTTACTTTTAACGTTCATAAATTTCAACGGACATTTGAAATTTTTCTGTTTTCTATTTTATATTGTAGTTTAACTAATTTAAATGAGTTAAAATGACTACATAATTTTGTTATTCACATTTATTACATGAATATCAATATTATCATCAGAGGTAACTTCAAAATTAATTAATTATGAATTCAAAAGTAAGCCTACTTTCTTAACTTAATAGAGTATATTCCCTGGTACGCAATACATTAGTGTAGTTATGTAGTAATTTTGTACTTTTATTTTACAGACGTAAAATAATTAATAGATAGTATCTATCTCTACTGAAATAATAAACTCTACTGTGTAAAATTATAGTAACACAAGATTATTATTTATGTATACACATTATTTTCAATTTACGTAAAGCAATAAAGTCATAAATTTATCTAGGATGATAAATATAACAATCAGATTACATACGACAACAATTTTACGAATACAATACGAATTACAATTTTAGGCCTAATCCTCCTGTTAAATACATAAGTCTAACTCACAGTCAGTAACTGGACTGAGTGTGTAAATGGTCTGAAAGTGGAGATGTCACGGCACCGCGCAGTGCAGTGTGAAAAGCTCCATTTGCGGCAACGGTGGGTTGATATGGGCCGTGGTGCTCAAAAAGTTGTAGTTAAAACTTCTGAAAGGATACATATAAAACAATGTTGAATCAAGAACCACGGTGTCGCACCGGACACGGCGCATTGCAATAAATCGTACCGCCTGAACGAGGTCTAATGTCGGTAGACTGCAGAACTGGAGGTGGGCTTGTAGTTGGTTCCTCTAAACTTTGTGCTTATAACGACAGACTGTCCCATTAGCTACTAGATGTACCAGGTTGTGGTGAATTACGCTGATACATTACGCTGATACGCTGATGTCCTTTCTTATTCATTTTATATCACTATAGTTTCTTCTAATTTATGGATGTTGCATCTTTCTTTTATATTCCAATAATAAGTTCATAACTGTGTTTAATAAGAGGTGCTTGTTTTGTTTAGAAATTGGAAATTTATTCCCAGTTGTTTATCTGCTTGATTCATCATAACATTATCAAACTGTACTGTAATTGGTCCTTACTATTTATCTAAATTCTGAAATATTCAACCTTGTTTATTGGGCTTCATTTAAAGTTATATTTTGGATTATCAAAGTTGGTTAGATGAGCTTACTATGTTCTTTGAGTTTTGAGGTTTTATAATAATAAATTCTTCACTTCTAAATTAATTCTCATAAATAATTAGTTGTAAGTTGATCTTACTATTTCTTTAGAATTTTGTGGTTTTATAATAATAAATTCTTCAATTCCAAATTAATTCTCATAAATAATTAGTTGTAAGTTGTTCTTACTATTTCTTTAGAATTTTGTCGTTTTATAATAATAAATTCTTCACTTCCAAATTAATTCTCATAAATAATTAGTTGTAAGTTGTTCTTACTATATTTTTAGAATTTTGTTGGTTTTATCACAACTTCTACACTTCTTATTATAGTGCTTATTGTCATATGTCCTTCTGTACCCAGCATTGATGATCTTTTGGTAATTTTCGTTATGTCGGTCAGTTGCTCATAATTTCTTTTTCTTTGACATGGTTTTTCGCCGTTGCCGGTTATCATAACATCAGTCCCTTTTTGTGGAGGTGTATGGTATTAGACTTAACCGTAGTCTGTCACTTCATTTGCTCTCATTGTCCGGATGACCATAGTCTTCATCATCGTTCTGGTACTAGTGACATCTCTGGCCTTTGTCTGGTATTTCATTTTTCTAGCCGCTATTCCTTTGTTGGCTGCTAAGCTTATTCGGCTCCCTCTATCATAGTGTTTTATACACCAGTACGTCTCTGGTCCATATGTGGTATTGCATGAAAAATATCTGTGAGGATCTTCATCTGAATTCTTAATTATTTGCTTATCTGAAACCCCATAATCTGGTTCACCATCACACATCCACCCTGAAGGAATACATTTTAGTGCACCTGTACACTGGAACTGTCCTGGATGGTACTCTAATGGAACACATTCTGGTGATTCATCTGTGCCGTCATCCCAGTCTGGTAAGATGTCATACTTCCATCTTTCTGGAATACACTGTCCAGTCCTGCGCTGAAACTGATCTAGTCCCCATGTTTTATTCAGTTTACCTCTGGTCCTTTCCCAGTGGTAAACTACTGTCTGCTGGTAAACCATCTCTGAGATTACCCGTAATCTACTTCCATTATTCCCGGAACTCACGATTTCTTCATGGTTGGTAATATGGATATTATCATCATCAAATAAACCCTGGTTCATCATCTCCATTTCTTCCTTTGTTTTCGTTAATTTCTTTATATGCGTTCTTCTTACTTTCTTTGGTTCCATTTCACTATCTTTTTATTTTCTTTGTTTCCGTTAGTTTTCTTTTCAGGTAGTACTACTACTGGATCCTCTGTTTTGGCGTTTGGTATTTCTTCCGTTTCTGGTTTGCTATCATTTTTTATTTCTTCGGTTCTCTCATTTCTTAATCCTTCCCTAAACCGTTTATTATCATTTATTATTTCTTCCGTCTTCCTACTCAAATCTTCCTTCAATTCTTTTAAGTTCTTACTGATATCCTCATAATACTGTTTTATACATTCCATAAGGCTCTTCAGGTCAACGCTCTCTGTGACTTTGTCCGGTTCTTGTTTATCTCCTTGGTCCTCTCTTATTATTACTTCTACTTCTTCGACCGGTGTTGCTTCCTTGTCTTCCATCTCTAACTCGTCTACCTTCTCGGCTTCGACCGCTCGTTTTCGCGATGTCTCTCGCTTCCTCATCTTGTTTATTCTGGTTTATTTGTTTATTAATAATAATTTAATTTATATTAAATTACACGCCTCACACGTTGGTGCGCCAATTTGTAACGATAAAATAGAGGATTTAGGGTTACTTCTATTGAAACGTAATGTCTGTAGCCTCACTTCAGGTTCGTCAGCTTGTGACGACAAGAATATTTCGTTACGTACAATGTTATTATGGATAGGTTACTTATATTTATGTAGTGTGCACTTGAATTACACCACCCGTTGGAAGTGTCAACTTGTAATATAGGTAAATAATGTAGCGACAAACTCGCACTGGAGTCGTCGATGTGTAATTATAAATGTGTTATGTTGAACGGCGAATGGTTTTTGTAAATTGCCGCTTACTCCCACTACGCTGCTTCTTTTCCGTGACGTCACTCAGCGATACCAACTATCGGGTTCACTGCAATCTGCGAATTTTATTTACTAAATACAACAGCAATAATAACGACACACAGTTACCATCAAACATATATCCTGGTGGAATCTTTTATTCGAAAACAACACTGGTTAATGCTTTAATAATTTTAAACAGAATAATCGCAATTGTAGTACAAATTATAAATCTTCTCTTTACCAGTTGGCAGCAGTAGTAGCCAAACGTTCAGTATTTCTTGAGACCAAAACAATGCTTTTTCTTAACGTTTTAAATAAAAATAAATATTATCTCAGGGCGTATATGGTTCGGGGATTATAAATTAAACAAAATATTACACTATTAATCAAAATAAAAGTTTACAATTATGGGATATTACAACGTTAGAGTGATAGTTGCACACAGAAATCGTATAGTGGTTACCAGTCTTAAAAAGGTTATGTCCTTTTCAGGCTTTGTTCGTTGTTATGTAAATTACAAGTTCTCGTTGTGTTTAAAAAGGTGTTAGTCTTATATGGTGTTATTAGTGATTGTTTTTAGTGTTTGTGTTATATGGTGTCTGTAGATAAATTGATTATTATTTAAAATACGTGTATACAAAGGTGTGTGTTGAAATACGATATAATGAGATGTCAGATCACCAAATCCTCTTCTTGCGCTCTTCTTGGTTGAAAATAGGGCCCACGTACACGTCAAATCTTCTTTCTCGTCCCTCGTCCACTTCAAGTCTTCTTCCTGGTTATTATATCCTTTATTTCAAGTAATGGGTATTCTTCTGTAGTTGTAAATAGTGTACCTCTAACTGTATTTATCTGGTTGTATAGTTTTTTCACACTTTATAACGCTAAATGCAAGACGATTTAAAAACGCGTCTATCTGCTAAGATCGTTGTCAAAGAAGTCTCATTTTATTTATCCGAAATTTCTGGTTGCTAAGGGTAAACTTGGAACCTGGTTGGCTAATCCGGATCTACATTGTCATATACTTTTATTATTTCAGAATCTAAATTTCGTTCAAAATCTTTAATTTAACATAACTTTTCTATACTGAATGGGAATTTAAAACCATTATCAGCATTATTTTGATCTTCATATTTGTTATATTTAGACACCAAACATGCCTATTTTTACTTAAAAACTATGGATGTTACAATTTTGTTATTTGGAATTTTCTTAAATAACTTGATATGTGTTATTTTGTTTCTATATTCCTTGTATACGTTATTACCTATAAATACATCAACCCTCTCACATTTGCTTTACAAAATTTCTAATATAATTGTTCAAAATTTACTAAAGTTGGTTTCACCTGGCCTATGTAATAGTAATATTGTCATCATCATGTTTTAACATCTCTAACAATTAAATTAACTTCTAACATTCACCAAAATGGTTTAACATATAACGTTATTTTAACAACACAAAATATATATTAGTTTAATAGTTAAATTCATGTCCACATGGCTATGATTATACCAATTCCTTGCACAAATAGCTGTTTTCTACTCAAACTGTATAGGTGTTTGACACTTAATAAAACATCTTTGTATAGTTCATTCTGCTTGGTTAATTAATTTACCATGGTTTAACATCAGTTCTATTGTTATATTTGTTAACACAACATAAAAAAGTGGAATTAATATCATTAAATTGACATTCCTTTAAACTAACTGTATCCCCTGGTACATACAAAAAAAAAACACAACACAAATACTATTATATAAAACACTGTGCCTAAAACATAAAATATGCACATTTTACAAAACAAATTCCACACTAATTAGTTAGTCCTTTGTCAGCTAATTTACTAATTGTTCTGACACTGTCTATGTCATATTTACTTATTTATATGGGTTTCAACATCCGTATACTTACTGATGTTTGACTTACAAAATTACAATAAAGTGAACACTGTTGCTCTACCTCACCACACAGTTCTAATAATCTTGTTACATTTACTGTTTATCTGGGTTTTACTCTTGTTATAAATGTTATCGTGACCATGTTATAATTTGTTGTTTATTGGACAACCCTATGAACTCTATATGTGACAATTATTTGTATGGTTCTTGTATCTATAACCAAGTATATTTATATTTTTGTTACATCAATTGACTTAATTATTACTAATATTTTTCTTACATAATATTATATGTTTGGGTCTATTATCCCTCACTTTGTATTTTGATTGTCTGGATTTAATGATACATCAACTGAAACCATTTGTTCTTTATAGTCCTGGTTCATAAGCTGTTTGTCTTTACACTTTTTTGTTTGGTCAATACTGAAAATTCATGTCATAGTTGGGGTTTGAAGATATCTGCATCACTTAGCCTAAATCATTAATTTGGGTACGGTCAGTTGTCTTACTAGTCAGTCTAAAATTGTTGGTCGTTCTTCTTCACTATCATCTTTGAAGATATTGTTCTTCTTGTTAGCTTCTTAATCAAAGTCTTCATTAAATCAGGTAAGGTATTATGTTGTTCCAAATGTAATGTTACATATTACCCTGCCACCAAATTTGATCATTTTAATAAAATATTGTTTTTGTTGAAATTATCAATTACCTTTTTTTTTTCATATTATCATTTGTTATTCTTATTATGATCTGGTATACTTGTCTTTAATTATAAGTGTTCTATCCCTGGAACATGTTACTTCCCTAACAAATTAATCACCATATATTCTGGAATCAGTCGGGGGGCTCTCTTGACCTAATACCCCGCTGTCCTTACAATACATAATACATAAATAATATCGATTGCTGGAGCTATCTCGTCAGTCAATCATATTTAATAATCACTAGTCTATTCACGACTAAAATAAATAAAAATAATATAATATATTCTTGGGATTGTTCACTCAGTCTAACTTCTCAGATCTAAATATTTCTTTCCATTGATTCTTTCAGATGTTTATTTTCTTGTGGCGATATTAATAACATTTTTTATTTTCTATTGGTACTATCTTCCTTCCTTCTTTATCAGTACTGCTTAATCTTCATTTTTCATTCACTATCTTCATTTAAATTAAAACATAACAAGTATTTGCATCTTCAGTTGTTGTTGATTCTCTCACAATCATGATAGGTTATTTGCAATAAATTCGTTTCTAGTCCTGTCTCATTTTCATCGTCGACTGTCTACATTTGTCCTTTCTTATTCATTTTATATCACTATAGTTTCTTCTAATTTATGGATGTTGCATCTTTCTTTTATATTCCAATAATAAGTTCATAACTGTGTTTAATAAGAGGTGCTTGTTTTGTTTAGAAATTGGAAATTTATTCCCAGTTGTTTATCTGCTTGATTCATCATAACATTATCAAACTGTACTGTAATTGGTCCTTACTATTTATCTAAATTCTGAAATATTCAACCTTGTTTATTGGGCTTCATTTAAAGTTATATTTTGGATTATCAAAGTTGGTTAGATGAGCTTACTATGTTCTTTGAGTTTTGAGGTTTTATAATAATAAATTCTTCACTTCTAAATTAATTCTCATAAATAATTAGTTGTAAGTTGATCTTACTATTTCTTTAGAATTTTGTGGTTTTATAATAATAAATTCTTCAATTCCAAATTAATTCTCATAAATAATTAGTTGTAAGTTGTTCTTACTATTTCTTTAGAATTTTGTCGTTTTATAATAATAAATTCTTCACTTCCAAATTAATTCTCATAAATAATTAGTTGTAAGTTGTTCTTACTATATTTTTAGAATTTTGTTGGTTTTATCACAACTTCTACACTTCTTATTATAGTGCTTATTGTCATATGTCCTTCTGTACCCAGCATTGATGATCTTTTGGTAATTTTCGTTATGTCGGTCAGTTGCTCATAATTTCTTTTTCTTTGACATGGTTTTTCGCCGTTGCCGGTTATCATAACATCAGTCCCTTTTTGTGGAGGTGTATGGTATTAGACTTAACCGTAGTCTGTCACTTCATTTGCTCTCATTGTCCGGATGACCATAGTCTTCATCATCGTTCTGGTACTAGTGACATCTCTGGCCTTTGTCTGGTATTTCATTTTTCTAGCCGCTATTCCTTTGTTGGCTGCTAAGCTTATTCGGCTCCCTCTATCATAGTGTTTTATACACCAGTACGTCTCTGGTCCATATGTGGTATTGCATGAAAAATATCTGTGAGGATCTTCATCTGAATTCTTAATTATTTGCTTATCTGAAACCCCATAATCTGGTTCACCATCACACATCCACCCTGAAGGAATACATTTTAGTGCACCTGTACACTGGAACTGTCCTGGATGGTACTCTAATGGAACACATTCTGGTGATTCATCTGTGCCGTCATCCCAGTCTGGTAAGATGTCATACTTCCATCTTTCTGGAATACACTGTCCAGTCCTGCGCTGAAACTGATCTAGTCCCCATGTTTTATTCAGTTTACCTCTGGTCCTTTCCCAGTGGTAAACTACTGTCTGCTGGTAAACCATCTCTGAGATTACCCGTAATCTACTTCCATTATTCCCGGAACTCACGATTTCTTCATGGTTGGTAATATGGATATTATCATCATCAAATAAACCCTGGTTCATCATCTCCATTTCTTCCTTTGTTTTCGTTAATTTCTTTATATGCGTTCTTCTTACTTTCTTTGGTTCCATTTCACTATCTTTTTATTTTCTTTGTTTCCGTTAGTTTTCTTTTCAGGTAGTACTACTACTGGATCCTCTGTTTTGGCGTTTGGTATTTCTTCCGTTTCTGGTTTGCTATCATTTTTTATTTCTTCGGTTCTCTCATTTCTTAATCCTTCCCTAAACCGTTTATTATCATTTATTATTTCTTCCGTCTTCCTACTCAAATCTTCCTTCAATTCTTTTAAGTTCTTACTGATATCCTCATAATACTGTTTTATACATTCCATAAGGCTCTTCAGGTCAACGCTCTCTGTGACTTTGTCCGGTTCTTGTTTATCTCCTTGGTCCTCTCTTATTATTACTTCTACTTCTTCGACCGGTGTTGCTTCCTTGTCTTCCATCTCTAACTCGTCTACCTTCTCGGCTTCGACCGCTCGTTTTCGCGATGTCTCTCGCTTCCTCATCTTGTTTATTCTGGTTTATTTGTTTATTAATAATAATTTAATTTATATTAAATTACACGCCTCACACGTTGGTGCGCCAATTTGTAACGATAAAATAGAGGATTTAGGGTTACTTCTATTGAAACGTAATGTCTGTAGCCTCACTTCAGGTTCGTCAGCTTGTGACGACAAGAATATTTCGTTACGTACAATGTTATTATGGATAGGTTACTTATATTTATGTAGTGTGCACTTGAATTACACCACCCGTTGGAAGTGTCAACTTGTAATATAGGTAAATAATGTAGCGACAAACTCGCACTGGAGTCGTCGATGTGTAATTATAAATGTGTTATGTTGAACGGCGAATGGTTTTTGTAAATTGCCGCTTACTCCCACTACGCTGCTTCTTTTCCGTGACGTCACTCAGCGATACCAACTATCGGGTTCACTGCAATCTGCGAATTTTATTTACTAAATACAACAGCAATAATAACGACACACAGTTACCATTAAACATATATCCTGGTGGAATCTTTTATTCGAAAACAACACTGGTTAATGCTTTAATAATTTTAAACAGAATAATCGCAATTGTAGTACAAATTATAAATCTTCTCTTTACCAGTTGGCAGCAGTAGTAGCCAAACGTTCAGTATTTCTTGAGACCAAAACAATGCTTTTTGTTAACGTTTTAAATAAAAATAAATATTATCTCAGGGCGTATATGGTTCGGGGATTATAAATTAAACAAAATATTACACTATTAATCAAAATACAAGTTTACAATTATGGGATATTACAACGTTAGAGTGATAGTTGCACACAGAAATCGTATAGTGGTTACCAGTCTTAAAAAGGTTATGTCCTTTTCAGGCTTTGTTCGTTGTTATGTAAATTACAAGTTCTCGTTGTGTTTAAAAAGGTGTTAGTCTTATATGGTGTTATTAGTGATTGTTTTTAGTGTTTGTGTTATATGGTGTCTGTAGATAAATTGATTATTACTTAAAATACGTGTATACAAAGGTGTGTGTTGAAATACGATATAATGAGATGTCAGATCACCAAATCCTCTTCTTGCGCTCTTCTTGGTTGAAAATAGGGCCCACGTACACGTCAAATCTTCTTTCTCGTCCCTCGTCCACTTCAAGTCTTCTTCCTGGTTATTATATCCTTTATTTCAAGTAATGGGTATTCTTCTGTAGTTGTAAATAGTGTACCTCTAACTGTATTTATCTGGTTGTATAGTTTTTTCACACTTTATAACGCTAAATGCAAGACGATTTAAAAACGCGTCTATCTGCTAAGATCGTTGTCAAAGAAGTCTCATTTTATTTATCCGAAATTTCTGGTTGCTAAGGGTAAACTTGGAACCTGGTTGGCTAATCCGGATCTACATTGTCATATACTTTTATTATTTCAGAATCTAAATTTCGTTCAAAATCTTTAATTTAACATAACTTTTCTATACTGAATGGGAATTTAAAACCATTATCAGCATTATTTTGATCTTCATATTTGTTATATTTAGACACCAAACATGCCTATTTTTACTTAAAAACTATGGATGTTACAATTTTGTTATTTGGAATTTTCTTAAATAACTTGATATGTGTTATTTTGTTTCTATATTCCTTGTATACGTTATTACCTATAAATACATCAACCCTCTCACATTTGCTTTACAAAATTTCTAATATAATTGTTCAAAATTTACTAAAGTTGGTTTCACCTGGCCTATGTAATAGTATTATTGTCATCATCATGTTTTAACATCTCTAACAATTAAATTAACTTCTAACATTCACCAAAATGGTTTAACATATAACGTTATTTTAACAACACAAAATATATATTAGTTTAATAGTTAAATTCATGTCCACATGGCTATGATTATACCAATTCCTTGCACAAATAGCTGTTTTCTACTCAAACTGTATAGGTGTTTGACACTTAATAAAACATCTTTGTATAGTTCATTCTGCTTGGTTAATTAATTTACCATGGTTTAACATCAGTTCTATTGTTATATTTGTTAACACAACATAAAAAAGTGGAATTAATATCATTAAATTGACATTCCTTTAAACTAACTGTATCCCCTGGTACATACAAAAAAAAAACACAACACAAATACTATTATATAAAACACTGTGCCTAAAACATAAAATATGCACATTTTACAAAACAAATTCCACACTAATTAGTTAGTCCTTTGTCAGCTAATTTACTAATTGTTCTGACACTGTCTATGTCATATTTACTTATTTATATGGGTTTCAACATCCGTATACTTACTGATGTTTGACTTACAAAATTACAATAAAGTGAACACTGTTGCTCTACCTCACCACACAGTTCTAATAATCTTGTTACATTTACTGTTTATCTGGGTTTTACTCTTGTTATAAATGTTATCGTGACCATGTTATAATTTGTTGTTTATTGGACAACCCTATGAACTCTATATGTGACAATTATTTGTATGGTTCTTGTATCTATAACCAAGTATATTTATATTTTTGTTACATCAATTGACTTAATTATTACTAATATTTTTCTTACATAATATTATATGTTTGGGTCTATTATCCCTCACTTTGTATTTTGATTGTCTGGATTTAATGATACATCAACTGAAACCATTTGTTCTTTATAGTCCTGGTTCATAAGCTGTTTGTCTTTACACTTTTTTGTTTGGTCAATACTGAAAATTCATGTCATAGTTGGGGTTTGAAGATATCTGCATCACTTAGCCTAAATCATTAATTTGGGTACGGTCAGTTGTCTTACTAGTCAGTCTAAAATTGTTGGTCGTTCTTCTTCACTATCATCTTTGAAGATATTGTTCTTCTTGTTAGCTTCTTAATCAAAGTCTTCATTAAATCAGGTAAGGTATTATGTTGTTCCAAATGTAATGTTACATATTACCCTGCCACCAAATTTGATCATTTTAATAAAATATTGTTTTTGTTGAAATTATCAATTACCTTTTTTTTTTCATATTATCATTTGTTATTCTTATTATGATCTGGTATACTTGTCTTTAATTATAAGTGTTCTATCCCTGGAACATGTTACTTCCCTAACAAATTAATCACCATATATTCTGGAATCAGTCAGGGGGCTCTCTTGACCTAATACCCCGCTGTCCTTACAATACATAATACATAAATAATATCGATTGCTGGAGCTATCTCGTCAGTCAATCATATTTAATAATCACTAGTCTATTCACGACTAAAATAAATAAAAATAATATAATATATTCTTGGGATTGTTCACTCAGTCTAACTTCTCAGATCTAAATATTTCTTTCCATTGATTCTTTCAGATGTTTATTTTCTTGTGGCGATATTAATAACATTTTTTATTTTCTATTGGTACTATCTTCCTTCCTTCTTTATCAGTACTGCTTAATCTTCATTTTTCATTCACTATCTTCATTTAAATTAAAACATAACAAGTATTTGCATCTTCAGTTGTTGTTGATTCTCTCACAATCATGATAGGTTATTTGCAATAAATTCGTTTCTAGTCCTGTCTCATTTTCATCGTCGACTGTCTACATTTGTCCTTTCTTATTCATTTTATATCACTATAGTTTCTTCTAATTTATGGATGTTGCATCTTTCTTTTATATTCCAATAATAAGTTCATAACTGTGTTTAATAAGAGGTGCTTGTTTTGTTTAGAAATTGGAAATTTATTCCCAGTTGTTTATCTGCTTGATTCATCATAACATTATCAAACTGTACTGTAATTGGTCATTACTATTTATCTAAATTCTGAAATATTCAACCTTGTTTATTGGGCTTCATTTAAAGTTATATTTTGGATTATCAAAGTTGGTTAGATGAGCTTACTATGTTCTTTGAGTTTTGAGGTTTTATAATAATAAATTCTTCACTTCTAAATTAATTCTCATAAATAATTAGTTGTAAGTTGATCTTACTATTTCTTTAGAATTTTGTGGTTTTATAATAATAAATTCTTCAATTCCAAATTAATTCTCATAAATAATTAGTTGTAAGTTGTTCTTACTATTTCTTTAGAATTTTGTCGTTTTATAATAATAAATTCTTCACTTCCAAATTAATTCTCATAAATAATTAGTTGTAAGTTGTTCTTACTATATTTTTAGAATTTTGTTGGTTTTATCACAACTTCTACACTTCTTATTATAGTGCTTATTGTCATATGTCCTTCTGTACCCAGCATTGATGATCTTTTGGTAATTTTCGTTATGTCGGTCAGTTGCTCATAATTTCTTTTTCTTTGACATGGTTTTTCGCCGTTGCCGGTTATCATAACATCAGTCCCTTTTTGTGGAGGTGTATGGTATTAGACTTAACCGTAGTCTGTCACTTCATTTGCTCTCATTGTCCGGATGACCATAGTCTTCATCATCGTTCTGGTACTAGTGACATCTCTGGCCTTTGTCTGGTATTTCATTTTTCTAGCCGCTATTCCTTTGTTGGCTGCTAAGCTTATTCGGCTCCCTCTATCATAGTGTTTTATACACCAGTACGTCTCTGGTCCATATGTGGTATTGCATGAAAAATATCTGTGAGGATCTTCATCTGAATTCTTAATTATTTGCTTATCTGAAACCCCATAATCTGGTTCACCATCACACATCCACCCTGAAGGAATACATTTTAGTGCACCTGTACACTGGAACTGTCCTGGATGGTACTCTAATGGAACACATTCTGGTGATTCATCTGTGCCGTCATCCCAGTCTGGTAAGATGTCATACTTCCATCTTTCTGGAATACACTGTCCAGTCCTGCGCTGAAACTGATCTAGTCCCCATGTTTTATTCAGTTTACCTCTGGTCCTTTCCCAGTGGTAAACTACTGTCTGCTGGTAAACCATCTCTGAGATTACCCGTAATCTACTTCCATTATTCCCGGAACTCACGATTTCTTCATGGTTGGTAATATGGATATTATCATCATCAAATAAACCCTGGTTCATCATCTCCATTTCTTCCTTTGTTTTCGTTAATTTCTTTATATGCGTTCTTCTTACTTTCTTTGGTTCCATTTCACTATCTTTTTATTTTCTTTGTTTCCGTTAGTTTTCTTTTCAGGTAGTACTACTACTGGATCCTCTGTTTTGGCGTTTGGTATTTCTTCCATTTCTGGTTTGCTATCATTTTTTATTTCTTCGGTTCTCTCATTTCTTAATCCTTCCCTAAACCGTTTATTATCATTTATTATTTCTTCCGTCTTCCTACTCAAATCTTCCTTCAATTCTTTTAAGTTCTTACTGATATCCTCATAATACTGTTTTATACATTCCATAAGGCTCTTCAGGTCAACGCTCTCTGTGACTTTGTCCGGTTCTTGTTTATCTCCTTGGTCCTCTCTTATTATTACTTCTACTTCTTCGACCGGTGTTGCTTCCTTGTCTTCCATCTCTAACTCGTCTACCTTCTCGGCTTCGACCGCTCGTTTTCGCGATGTCTCTCGCTTCCTCATCTTGTTTATTCTGGTTTATTTGTTTATTAATAATAATTTAATTTATATTAAATTACACGCCTCACACGTTGGTGCGCCAATTTGTAACGATAAAATAGAGGATTTAGGGTTACTTCTATTGAAACGTAATGTCTGTAGCCTCACTTCAGGTTCGTCAGCTTGTGACGACAAGAATATTTCGTTACGTACAATGTTATTATGGATAGGTTACTTATATTTATGTAGTGTGCACTTGAATTACACCACCCGTTGGAAGTGTCAACTTGTAATATAGGTAAATAATGTAGCGACAAACTCGCACTGGAGTCGTCGATGTGTAATTATAAATGTGTTATGTTGAACGGCGAATGGTTTTTGTAAATTGCCGCTTACTCCCACTACGCTGCTTCTTTTCCGTGACGTCACTCAGCGATACCAACTATCGGGTTCACTGCAATCTGCGAATTTTATTTACTAAATACAACAGCAATAATAACGACACACAGTTACCATTAAACATATATCCTGGTGGAATCTTTTATTCGAAAACAACACTGGTTAATGCTTTAATAATTTTAAACAGAATAATCGCAATTGTAGTACAAATTATAAATCTTCTCTTTACCAGTTGGCAGCAGTAGTAGCCAAACGTTCAGTATTTCTTGAGACCAAAACAATGCTTTTTGTTAACGTTTTAAATAAAAATAAATATTATCTCAGGGCGTATATGGTTCGGGGATTATAAATTAAACAAAATATTACACTATTAATCAAAATACAAGTTTACAATTATGGGATATTACAACGTTAGAGTGATAGTTGCACACAGAAATCGTATAGTGGTTACCAGTCTTAAAAAGGTTATGTCCTTTTCAGGCTTTGTTCGTTGTTATGTAAATTACAAGTTCTCGTTGTGTTTAAAAAGGTGTTAGTCTTATATGGTGTTATTAGTGATTGTTTTTAGTGTTTGTGTTATATGGTGTCTGTAGATAAATTGATTATTACTTAAAATACGTGTATACAAAGGTGTGTGTTGAAATACGATATAATGAGATGTCAGATCACCAAATCCTCTTCTTGCGCTCTTCTTGGTTGAAAATAGGGCCCACGTACACGTCAAATCTTCTTTCTCGTCCCTCGTCCACTTCAAGTCTTCTTCCTGGTTATTATATCCTTTATTTCAAGTAATGGGTATTCTTCTGTAGTTGTAAAAAGTTCGTGTAGTGTACCTCTAACTGTATTTATCTGGTTGTATAGTATTTTCACACTTTATAACACTAAATGTAAGACGATTTAAAAACGCGTCTATCTGCTAAGATCGTTGTCAAAGAAGTCTCATTTTATTTATCCGAAATTTCTGGTTGCTAAGGGTAAACTTGGAACCTGGTTGGCTAATCCGGATCTACATTGTCATATACTTTTATTATTTCAGAATCTAAATTTCGTTCAAAATCTTTAATTTAACATAACTTTTCTATACTGAATGGGAATTTAAAACCATTATCAGCATTATTTTGATCTTCATATTTGTTATATTTAGACACCAAACATGCCTACTTTTACTTAAAAACTATGGATGTTACAATTTTGTTATTTGGAATTTTCTTAAATAACTTGATATGTGTTATTTTGTTTCTATATTCCTTGTATACGTTATTACCTATAAATACATCAACCCTCTCACATTTGCTTTACAAAATTTCTAATATAATTGTTCAAAATTTACTAAAGTTGGTTTCACCTGGCCTATGTAATAGTATTATTGTCATCATCATGTTTTAACATCTCTAACAATTAAATTAACTTCTAACATTCACCAAAATGGTTTAACATATAACGTTATTTTAACAACACAAAATATATATTAGTTTAATAGTTAAATTCATGTCCACATGGCTATGATTATACCAATTCCTTGCACAAATAGCTGTTTTCTACTCAAACTGTATAGGTGTTTGACACTTAATAAAACATCTTTGTATAGTTCATTCTGCTTGGTTAATTAATTTACCATGGTTTAACATCAGTTCTATTGTTATATTTGTTAACACAACATAAAAAAGTGGAATTAATATCATTAAATTGACATTCCTTTAAACTAACTGTATCCCCTGGTACATACAAAAAAAAAACACAACACAAATACTATTATATAAAACACTGTGCCTAAAACATAAAATATGCACATTTTACAAAACAAATTCCACACTAATTAGTTAGTCCTTTGTCAGCTAATTTACTAATTGTTCTGACACTGTCTATGTCATATTTACTTATTTATATGGGTTTCAACATCCGTATACTTACTGATGTTTGACTTACAAAATTACAATAAAGTGAACACTGTTGCTCTACCTCACCACACAGTTCTAATAATCTTGTTACATTTACTGTTTATCTGGGTTTTACTCTTGTTATAAATGTTATCGTGACCATGTTATAATTTGTTGTTTATTGGACAACCCTATGAACTCTATATGTGACAATTATTTGTATGGTTCTTGTATCTATAACCAAGTATATTTATATTTTTGTTACATCAATTGACTTAATTATTACTAATATTTTTCTTACATAATATTATATGTTTGGGTCTATTATCCCTCACTTTGTATTTTGATTGTCTGGATTTAATGATACATCAACTGAAACCATTTGTTCTTTATAGTCCTGGTTCATAAGCTGTTTGTCTTTACACTTTTTTGTTTGGTCAATACTGAAAATTCATGTCATAGTTGGGGTTTGAAGATATCTGCATCACTTAGCCTAAATCATTAATTTGGGTACGGTCAGTTGTCTTACTAGTCAGTCTAAAATTGTTGGTCGTTCTTCTTCACTATCATCTTTGAAGATATTGTTCTTCTTGTTAGCTTCTTAATCAAAGTCTTCATTAAATCAGGTAAGGTATTATGTTGTTCCAAATGTAATGTTACATATTACCCTGCCACCAAATTTGATCATTTTAATAAAATATTGTTTTTGTTGAAATTATCAATTACCTTTTTTTTTTCATATTATCATTTGTTATTCTTATTATGATCTGGTATACTTGTCTTTAATTATAAGTGTTCTATCCCTGGAACATGTTACTTCCCTAACAAATTAATCACCATATATTCTGGAATCAGTCGGGGGGCTCTCTTGACCTAATACCCCGCTGTCCTTACAATACATAATACATAAATAATATCGATTGCTGGAGCTATCTCGTCAGTCAATCACATTTAATAATCACTTGTCTATTCACGACTAAAATAAATAAAAATAATATAATATATTCTTGGGATTGTTCACTCAGTCTAACTTCTCAGATCTAAATATTTCTTTCCATTGATTCTTTCAGATGTTTATTTTCTTGTGGCGATATTAATAACATTTTTTATTTTCTATTGGTACTATCTTCCTTCCTTCTTTATCAGTACTGCTTAATCTTCATTTTTCATTCACTATCTTCATTTAAATTAAAACATAACAAGTATTTGCATCTTCAGTTGTTGTTGATTCTCTCACAATCATGATAGGTTATTTGCAATAAATTCGTTTCTAGTCCTGTCTCATTTTCATCGTCGACTGTCTACATTTGTCCTTTCTTATTCATTTTATATCACTATAGTTTCTTCTAATTTATGGATTTTGCATCTTTCTTTTATATTCCAATAATAAGTTCATAACTGTGTTTAATAAGAGGTGCTTGTTTTGTTTAGAAATTGGAAATTTATTCCCAGTTGTTTATCTGCTTGATTCATCATAACATTATCAAACTGTACTGTAATTGGTCCTTACTATTTATCTAAATTCTGAAATATTCAACCTTGTTTATTGGGCTTCATTTAAAGTTATATTTTGGATTATCAAAGTTGGTTAGATGAGCTTACTATGTTCTTTGAGTTTTGAGGTTTTATAATAATAAATTCTTCACTTCTAAATTAATTCTCATAAATAATTAGTTGTAAGTTGATCTTACTATTTCTTTAGAATTTTGTGGTTTTATAATAATAAATTCTTCAATTCCAAATTAATTCTCATAAATAATTAGTTGTAAGTTGTTCTTACTATTTCTTTAGAATTTTGTCGTTTTATAATAATAAATTCTTCACTTCCAAATTAATTCTCATAAATAATTAGTTGTAAGTTGTTCTTACTATATTTTTAGAATTTTGTTGGTTTTATCACAACTTCTACACTTCTTATTATAGTGCTTATTGTCATATGTCCTTCTGTACCCAGCATTGATGATCTTTTGGTAATTTTCGTTATGTCGGTCAGTTGCTCATAATTTCTTTTTCTTTGACATGGTTTTTCGCCGTTGCCGGTTATCATAACATCAGTCCCTTTTTGTGGAGGTGTATGGTATTAGACTTAACCGTAGTCTGTCACTTCATTTGCTCTCATTGTCCGGATGACCATAGTCTTCATCATCGTTCTGGTACTAGTGACATCTCTGGCCTTTGTCTGGTATTTCATTTTTCTAGCCGCTATTCCTTTGTTGGCTGCTAAGCTTATTCGGCTCCCTCTATCATAGTGTTTTATACACCAGTACGTCTCTGGTCCATATGTGGTATTGCATGAAAAATATCTGTGAGGATCTTCATCTGAATTCTTAATTATTTGCTTATCTGAAACCCCATAATCTGGTTCACCATCACACATCCACCCTGAAGGAATACATTTTAGTGCACCTGTACACTGGAACTGTCCTGGATGGTACTCTAATGGAACACATTCTGGTGATTCATCTGTGCCGTCATCCCAGTCTGGTAAGATGTCATACTTCCATCTTTCTGGAATACACTGTCCAGTCCTGCGCTGAAACTGATCTAGTCCCCATGTTTTATTCAGTTTACCTCTGGTCCTTTCCCAGTGGTAAACTACTGTCTGCTGGTAAACCATCTCTGAGATTACCCGTAATCTACTTCCATTATTCCCGGAACTCACGATTTCTTCATGGTTGGTAATATGGATATTATCATCATCAAATAAACCCTGGTTCATCATCTCCATTTCTTCCTTTGTTTTCGTTAATTTCTTTATATGCGTTCTTCTTACTTTCTTTGGTTCCATTTCACTATCTTTTTATTTTCTTTGTTTCCGTTAGTTTTCTTTTCAGGTAGTACTACTACTGGATCCTCTGTTTTGGCGTTTGGTATTTCTTCCGTTTCTGGTTTGCTATCATTTTTTATTTCTTCGGTTCTCTCATTTCTTAATCCTTCCCTAAACCGTTTATTATCATTTATTATTTCTTCCGTCTTCCTACTCAAATCTTCCTTCAATTCTTTTAAGTTCTTACTGATATCCTCATAATACTGTTTTATACATTCCATAAGGCTCTTCAGGTCAACGCTCTCTGTGACTTTGTCCGGTTCTTGTTTATCTCCTTGGTCCTCTCTTATTATTACTTCTACTTCTTCGACCGGTGTTGCTTCCTTGTCTTCCATCTCTAACTCGTCTACCTTCTCGGCTTCGACCGCTCGTTTTCGCGATGTCTCTCGCTTCCTCATCTTGTTTATTCTGGTTTATTTGTTTATTAATAATAATTTAATTTATATTAAATTACACGCCTCACATGTTGGTGCGCCAATTTGTAACGATAAAATAGAGGATTTAGGGTTACTTCTATTGAAACGTAATGTCTGTAGCCTCACTTCAGGTTCGTCAGCTTGTGACGACAAGAATATTTCGTTACGTACAATGTTATTATGGATAGGTTACTTATATTTATGTAGTGTGCACTTGAATTACACCACCCGTTGGAAGTGTCAACTTGTAATATAGGTAAATAATGTAGCGACAAACTCGCACTGGAGTCGTCGATGTGTAATTATAAATGTGTTATGTTGAACGGCGAATGGTTTTTGTAAATTGCCGCTTACTCCCACTACGCTGCTTCTTTTCCGTGACGTCACTCAGCGATACCAACTATCGGGTTCACTGCAATCTGCGAATTTTATTTACTAAATACAACAGCAATAATAACGACACACAGTTACCATCAAACATATATCCTGGTGGAATCTTTTATTCGAAAACAACACTGGTTAATGCTTTAACAATTTTAAACAGAATAATCGCAATTGTAGTACAAATTATAAATCTTCTCTTTACCAGTTGGCAGCAGTAGTAGCCAAACGTTCAGTATTTCTTGAGACCAAAACAATGCTTTTTGTTAACGTTTTAAATAAAAATAAATATTATCTCAGGGCGTATATGGTTCGGGGATTATAAATTAAACAAAATATTACACTATTAATCAAAATACAAGTTTACAATTATGGGATATTACAACGTTAGAGTGATAGTTGCACACAGAAATCGTATAGTGGTTACCAGTCTTAAAAAGGTTATGTCCTTTTCAGGCTTTGTTCGTTGTTATGTAAATTACAAGTTCTCGTTGTGTTTAAAAAGGTGTTAGTCTTATATGGTGTTATTAGTGATTGTTTTTAGTGTTTGTGTTATATGGTGTCTGTAGATAAATTGATTATTACTTAAAATACGTGTATACAAAGGTGTGTGTTGAAATACGATATAATGAGATGTCAGATCACCAAATCCTCTTCTTGCGCTCTTCTTGGTTGAAAATAGGGCCCACGTACACGTCAAATCTTCTTTCTCGTCCCTCGTCCACTTCAAGTCTTCTTCCTGGTTATTATATCCTTTATTTCAAGTAATGGGTATTCTTCTGTAGTTGTAAATAGTGTACCTCTAACTGTATTTATCTGGTTGTATAGTTTTTTCACACTTTATAACGCTAAATGCAAGACGATTTAAAAACGCGTCTATCTGCTAAGATCGTTGTCAAAGAAGTCTCATTTTATTTATCCGAAATTTCTGGTTGCTAAGGGTAAACTTGGAACCTGGTTGGCTAATCCGGATCTACATTGTAATATACTTTTATTATTTCAGAATCTAAATTTCGTTCAAAATCTTTAATTTAACATAACTTTTCTATACTGAATGGGAATTTAAAACCATTATCAGCATTATTTTGATCTTCATATTTGTTATATTTAGACACCTAACATGCCTATTTTTACTTAAAAACTATGGATGTTACAATTTTGTTATTTGGAATTTTCTTAAATAACTTGATATGTGTTATTTTGTTTCTATATTCCTTGTATACGTTATTACCTATAAATACATCAACCCTCTCACATTTGCTTTACAAAATTTCTAATATAATTGTTCAAAATTTACTAAAGTTGGTTTCACCTGGCCTATGTAATAGTATTATTGTCATCATCATGTTTTAACATCTCTAACAATTAAATTAACTTCTAACATTCACCAAAATGGTTTAACATATAACGTTATTTTAACAACACAAAATATATATTAGTTTAATAGTTAAATTCATGTCCACATGGCTATGATTATACCAATTCCTTGCACAAATAGCTGTTTTCTACTCAAACTGTATAGGTGTTTGACACTTAATAAAACATCTTTGTATAGTTCATTCTGCTTGGTTAATTAATTTACCATGGTTTAACATCAGTTCTATTGTTATATTTGTTAACACAACATAAAAAAGTGGAATTAATATCATTAAATTGACATTCCTTTAAACTAACTGTATCCCCTGGTACATACAAAAAAAAAACACAACACAAATACTATTATATAAAACACTGTGCCTAAAACATAAAATATGCACATTTTACAAAACAAATTCCACACTAATTAGTTAGTCCTTTGTCAGCTAATTTACTAATTGTTCTGACACTGTCTATGTCATATTTACTTATTTATATGGGTTTCAACATCCGTATACTTACTGATGTTTGACTTACAAAATTACAATAAAGTGAACACTGTTGCTCTACCTCACCACACAGTTCTAATAATCTTGTTACATTTACTGTTTATCTGGGTTTTACTCTTGTTATAAATGTTATCGTGACCATGTTATAATTTGTTGTTTATTGGACAACCCTATGAACTCTATATGTGACAATTATTTGTATGGTTCTTGTATCTATAACCAAGTATATTTATATTTTTGTTACATCAATTGACTTAATTATTACTAATATTTTTCTTACATAATATTATATGTTTGGGTCTATTATCCCTCACTTTGTATTTTGATTGTCTGGATTTAATGATACATCAACTGAAACCATTTGTTCTTTATAGTCCTGGTTCATAAGCTGTTTGTCTTTACACTTTTTTGTTTGGTCAATACTGAAAATTCATGTCATAGTTGGGGTTTGAAGATATCTGCATCACTTAGCCTAAATCATTAATTTGGGTACGGTCAGTTGTCTTACTAGTCAGTCTAAAATTGTTGGTCGTTCTTCTTCACTATCATCTTTGAAGATATTGTTCTTCTTGTTAGCTTCTTAATCAAAGTCTTCATTAAATCAGGTAAGGTATTATGTTGTTCCAAATGTAATGTTACATATTACCCTGCCACCAAATTTGATCATTTTAATAAAATATTGTTTTTGTTGAAATTATCAATTACCTTTTTTTTTCATATTATCATTTGTTATTCTTATTATGATCTGGTATACTTGTCTTTAATTATAAGTGTTCTATCCCTGGAACATGTTACTTCCCTAACAAATTAATCACCATATATTCTGGAATCAGTCGGGGGGCTCTCTTGACCTAATACCCCGCTGTCCTCACAATACATAATACATAAATAATATCGATTGCTGGAGCTATCTCGTCAGTCAATCACATTTAATAATCACTAGTCTATTCACGACTAAAATAAATAAAAATAATATAATATATTCTTGGGATTGTTCACTCAGTCTAACTTCTCAGATCTAAATATTTCTTTCCATTGATTCTTTCAGATGTTTATTTTCTTGTGGCGATATTAATAACATTTTTTATTTTCTATTGGTACTATCTTCCTTCCTTCTTTATCAGTACTGCTTAATCTTCATTTTTCATTCACTATCTTCATTTAAATTAAAACATAACAAGTATTTGCATCTTCAGTTGTTGTTGATTCTCTCACAATCATGATAGGTTATTTGCAATAAATTCGTTTCTAGTCCTGTCTCATTTTCATCGTCGACTGTCTACATTTGTCCTTTCTTATTCATTTTATATCACTATAGTTTCTTCTAATTTATGGATGTTGCATCTTTCTTTTATATTCCAATAATAAGTTCATAACTGTGTTTAATAAGAGGTGCTTGTTTTGTTTAGAAATTGGAAATTTATTCCCAGTTGTTTATCTGCTTGATTCATCATAACATTATCAAACTGTACTGTAATTGGTCCTTACTATTTATCTAAATTCTGAAATATTCAACCTTGTTTATTGGGCTTCATTTAAAGTTATATTTTGGATTATCAAAGTTGGTTAGATGAGCTTACTATGTTCTTTGAGTTTTGAGGTTTTATAATAATAAATTCTTCACTTCTAAATTAATTCTCATAAATAATTAGTTGTAAGTTGATCTTACTATTTCTTTAGAATTTTGTGGTTTTATAATAATAAATTCTTCAATTCCAAATTAATTCTCATAAATAATTAGTTGTAAGTTGTTCTTACTATTTCTTTAGAATTTTGTCGTTTTATAATAATAAATTCTTCACTTCCAAATTAATTCTCATAAATAATTAGTTGTAAGTTGTTCTTACTATATTTTTAGAATTTTGTTGGTTTTATCACAACTTCTACACTTCTTATTATAGTGCTTATTGTCATATGTCCTTCTGTACCCAGCATTGATGATCTTTTGGTAATTTTCGTTATGTCGGTCAGTTGCTCATAATTTCTTTTTCTTTGACATGGTTTTTCGCCGTTGCCGGTTATCATAACATCAGTCCCTTTTTGTGGAGGTGTATGGTATTAGACTTAACCGTAGTCTGTCACTTCATTTGCTCTCATTGTCCGGATGACCATAGTCTTCATCATCGTTCTGGTACTAGTGACATCTCTGGCCTTTGTCTGGTATTTCATTTTTCTAGCCGCTATTCCTTTGTTGGCTGCTAAGCTTATTCGGCTCCCTCTATCATAGTGTTTTATACACCAGTACGTCTCTGGTCCATATGTGGTATTGCATGAAAAATATCTGTGAGGATCTTCATCTGAATTCTTAATTATTTGCTTATCTGAAACCCCATAATCTGGTTCACCATCACACATCCACCCTGAAGGAATACATTTTAGTGCACCTGTACACTGGAACTGTCCTGGATGGTATTCTAATGGAACACATTCTGGTGATTCATCTGTGCCGTCATCCCAGTCTGGAATACACTGTCCAGTCCTGCGCTGAAACTGATCTAGTCCCCATGTTTTATTCAGTTTACCTCTGGTCCTTTCCCAGTGGTAAACTACTGTCTGCTGGTAAACCATCTCTGAGATTACCCGTAATCTACTTCCATTATTCCCGGAACTCACGATTTCTTCATGGTTGGTAATATGGATATTATCATCATCAAATAAACCCTGGTTCATCATCTCCATTTCTTCCTTTGTTTTCGTTAATTTCTTTATATGCGTTCTTCTTACTTTCTTTGGTTCCATTTCACTATCTTTTTATTTTCTTTGTTTCCGTTAGTTTTCTTTTCAGGTAGTACTACTACTGGATCCTCTGTTTTGGCGTTTGGTATTTCTTCCGTTTCTGGTTTGCTATCATTTTTTATTTCTTCGGTTCTCTCATTTCTTAATCCTTCCCTAAACCGTTTATTATCATTTATTATTTCTTCCGTCTTCCTACTCAAATCTTCCTTCAATTCTTTTAAGTTCTTACTGATATCCTCATAATACTGTTTTATACATTCCATAAGGCTCTTCAGGTCAACGCTCTCTGTGACTTTGTCCGGTTCTTGTTTATCTCCTTGGTCCTCTCTTATTATTACTTCTACTTCTTCGACCGGTGTTGCTTCCTTGTCTTCCATCTCTAACTCGTCTACCTTCTCGGCTTCGACCGCTCGTTTTCGCGATGTCTCTCGCTTCCTCATCTTGTTTATTCTGGTTTATTTGTTTATTAATAATAATTTAATTTATATTAAATTACACGCCTCACACGTTGGTGCGCCAATTTGTAACGATAAAATAGAGGATTTAGGGTTACTTCTATTGAAACGTAATGTCTGTAGCCTCACTTCAGGTTCGTCAGCTTGTGACGACAAGAATATTTCGTTACGTACAATGTTATTATGGATAGGTTACTTATATTTATGTAGTGTGCACTTGAATTACACCACCCGTTGGAAGTGTCAACTTGTAATATAGGTAAATAATGTAGCGACAAACTCGCACTGGAGTCGTCGATGTGTAATTATAAATGTGTTATGTTGAACGGCGAATGGTTTTTGTAAATTGCCGCTTACTCCCACTACGCTGCTTCTTTTCCGTGACGTCACTCAGCGATACCAACTATCGGGTTCACTGCAATCTGCGAATTTTATTTACTAAATACAACAGCAATAATAACGACACACAGTTACCATTAAACATATATCCTGGTGGAATCTTTTATTCGAAAACAACACTGGTTAATGCTTTAATAATTTTAAACAGAATAATCGCAATTGTAGTACAAATTATAAATCTTCTCTTTACCAGTTGGCAGCAGTAGTAGCCAAACGTTCAGTATTTCTTGAGACCAAAACAATGCTTTTTGTTAACGTTTTAAATAAAAATAAATATTATCTCAGGGCGTATATGGTTCGGGGATTATAAATTAAACAAAATATTACACTATTAATCAAAATACAAGTTTACAATTATGGGATATTACAACGTTAGAGTGATAGTTGCACACAGAAATCGTATAGTGGTTACCAGTCTTAAAAAGGTTATGTCCTTTTCAGGCTTTGTTCGTTGTTATGTAAATTACAAGTTCTCGTTGTGTTTAAAAAGGTGTTAGTCTTATATGGTGTTATTAGTGATTGTTTTTAGTGTTTGTGTTATATGGTGTCTGTAGATAAATTGATTATTACTTAAAATACGTGTATACAAAGGTGTGTGTTGAAATACGATATAATGAGATGTCAGATCACCAAATCCTCTTCTTGCGCTCTTCTTGGTTGAAAATAGGGCCCACGTACACGTCAAATCTTCTTTCTCGTCCCTCGTCCACTTCAAGTCTTCTTCCTGGTTATTATATCCTTTATTTCAAGTAATGGGTATTCTTCTGTAGTTGTAAATAGTGTACCTCTAACTGTATTTATCTGGTTGTATAGTTTTTTCACACTTTATAACGCTAAATGCAAGACGATTTAAAAACGCGTCTATCTGCTAAGATCGTTGTCAAAGAAGTCTCATTTTATTTATCCGAAATTTCTGGTTGCTAAGGGTAAACTTGGAACCTGGTTGGCTAATCCGGATCTACATTGTAATATACTTTTATTATTTCAGAATCTAAATTTCGTTCAAAATCTTTAATTTAACATAACTTTTCTATACTGAATGGGAATTTAAAACCATTATCAGCATTATTTTGATCTTCATATTTGTTATATTTAGACACCTAACATGCCTATTTTTACTTAAAAACTATGGATGTTACAATTTTGTTATTTGGAATTTTCTTAAATAACTTGATATGTGTTATTTTGTTTCTATATTCCTTGTATACGTTATTACCTATAAATACATCAACCCTCTCACATTTGCTTTACAAAATTTCTAATATAATTGTTCAAAATTTACTAAAGTTGGTTTCACCTGGCCTATGTAATAGTATTATTGTCATCATCATGTTTTAACATCTCTAACAATTAAATTAACTTCTAACATTCACCAAAATGGTTTAACATATAACGTTATTTTAACAACACAAAATATATATTAGTTTAATAGTTAAATTCATGTCCACATGGCTATGATTATACCAATTCCTTGCACAAATAGCTGTTTTCTACTCAAACTGTATAGGTGTTTGACACTTAATAAAACATCTTTGTATAGTTCATTCTGCTTGGTTAATTAATTTACCATGGTTTAACATCAGTTCTATTGTTATATTTGTTAACACAACATAAAAAAGTGGAATTAATATCATTAAATTGACATTCCTTTAAACTAACTGTATCCCCTGGTACATACAAAAAAAAAACACAACACAAATACTATTATATAAAACACTGTGCCTAAAACATAAAATATGCACATTTTACAAAACAAATTCCACACTAATTAGTTAGTCCTTTGTCAGCTAATTTACTAATTGTTCTGACACTGTCTATGTCATATTTACTTATTTATATGGGTTTCAACATCCGTATACTTACTGATGTTTGACTTACAAAATTACAATAAAGTGAACACTGTTGCTCTACCTCACCACACAGTTCTAATAATCTTGTTACATTTACTGTTTATCTGGGTTTTACTCTTGTTATAAATGTTATCGTGACCATGTTATAATTTGTTGTTTATTGGACAACCCTATGAACTCTATATGTGACAATTATTTGTATGGTTCTTGTATCTATAACCAAGTATATTTATATTTTTGTTACATCAATTGACTTAATTATTACTAATATTTTTCTTACATAATATTATATGTTTGGGTCTATTATCCCTCACTTTGTATTTTGATTGTCTGGATTTAATGATACATCAACTGAAACCATTTGTTCTTTATAGTCCTGGTTCATAAGCTGTTTGTCTTTACACTTTTTTGTTTGGTCAATACTGAAAATTCATGTCATAGTTGGGGTTTGAAGATATCTGCATCACTTAGCCTAAATCATTAATTTGGGTACGGTCAGTTGTCTTACTAGTCAGTCTAAAATTGTTGGTCGTTCTTCTTCACTATCATCTTTGAAGATATTGTTCTTCTTGTTAGCTTCTTAATCAAAGTCTTCATTAAATCAGGTAAGGTATTATGTTGTTCCAAATGTAATGTTACATATTACCCTGCCACCAAATTTGATCATTTTAATAAAATATTGTTTTTGTTGAAATTATCAATTACCTTTTTTTTTTCATATTATCATTTGTTATTCTTATTATGATCTGGTATACTTGTCTTTAATTATAAGTGTTCTATCCCTGGAACATGTTACTTCCCTAACAAATTAATCACCATATATTCTGGAATCAGTCGGGGGGCTCTCTTGACCTAATACCCCGCTGTCCTCACAATACATAATACATAAATAATATCGATTGCTGGAGCTATCTCGTCAGTCAATCACATTTAATAATCACTAGTCTATTCACGACTAAAATAAATAAAAATAATATAATATATTCTTGGGATTGTTCACTCAGTCTAACTTCTCAGATCTAAATATTTCTTTCCATTGATTCTTTCAGATGTTTATTTTCTTGTGGCGATATTAATAACATTTTTTATTTTCTATTGGTACTATCTTCCTTCCTTCTTTATCAGTACTGCTTAATCTTCATTTTTCATTCACTATCTTCATTTAAATTAAAACATAACAAGTATTTGCATCTTCAGTTGTTGTTGATTCTCTCACAATCATGATAGGTTATTTGCAATAAATTCGTTTCTAGTCCTGTCTCATTTTCATCGTCGACTGTCTACATTTGTCCTTTCTTATTCATTTTATATCACTATAGTTTCTTCTAATTTATGGATGTTGCATCTTTCTTTTATATTCCAATAATAAGTTCATAACTGTGTTTAATAAGAGGTGCTTGTTTTGTTTAGAAATTGGAAATTTATTCCCAGTTGTTTATCTGCTTGATTCATCATAACATTATCAAACTGTACTGTAATTGGTCCTTACTATTTATCTAAATTCTGAAATATTCAACCTTGTTTATTGGGCTTCATTTAAAGTTATATTTTGGATTATCAAAGTTGGTTAGATGAGCTTACTATGTTCTTTGAGTTTTGAGGTTTTATAATAATAAATTCTTCACTTCTAAATTAATTCTCATAAATAATTAGTTGTAAGTTGATCTTACTATTTCTTTAGAATTTTGTGGTTTTATAATAATAAATTCTTCAATTCCAAATTAATTCTCATAAATAATTAGTTGTAAGTTGTTCTTACTATTTCTTTAGAATTTTGTCGTTTTATAATAATAAATTCTTCACTTCCAAATTAATTCTCATAAATAATTAGTTGTAAGTTGTTCTTACTATATTTTTAGAATTTTGTTGGTTTTATCACAACTTCTACACTTCTTATTATAGTGCTTATTGTCATATGTCCTTCTGTACCCAGCATTGATGATCTTTTGGTAATTTTCGTTATGTCGGTCAGTTGCTCATAATTTCTTTTTCTTTGACATGGTTTTTCGCCGTTGCCGGTTATCATAACATCAGTCCCTTTTTGTGGAGGTGTATGGTATTAGACTTAACCGTAGTCTGTCACTTCATTTGCTCTCATTGTCCGGATGACCATAGTCTTCATCATCGTTCTGGTACTAGTGACATCTCTGGCCTTTGTCTGGTATTTCATTTTTCTAGCCGCTATTCCTTTGTTGGCTGCTAAGCTTATTCGGCTCCCTCTATCATAGTGTTTTATACACCAGTACGTCTCTGGTCCATATGTGGTATTGCATGAAAAATATCTGTGAGGATCTTCATCTGAATTCTTAATTATTTGCTTATCTGAAACCCCATAATCTGGTTCACCATCACACATCCACCCTGAAGGAATACATTTTAGTGCACCTGTACACTGGAACTGTCCTGGATGGTATTCTAATGGAACACATTCTGGTGATTCATCTGTGCCGTCATCCCAGTCTGGAATACACTGTCCAGTCCTGCGCTGAAACTGATCTAGTCCCCATGTTTTATTCAGTTTACCTCTGGTCCTTTCCCAGTGGTAAACTACTGTCTGCTGGTAAACCATCTCTGAGATTACCCGTAATCTACTTCCATTATTCCCGGAACTCACGATTTCTTCATGGTTGGTAATATGGATATTATCATCATCAAATAAACCCTGGTTCATCATCTCCATTTCTTCCTTTGTTTTCGTTAATTTCTTTATATGCGTTCTTCTTACTTTCTTTGGTTCCATTTCACTATCTTTTTATTTTCTTTGTTTCCGTTAGTTTTCTTTTCAGGTAGTACTACTACTGGATCCTCTGTTTTGGCGTTTGGTATTTCTTCCGTTTCTGGTTTGCTATCATTTTTTATTTCTTCGGTTCTCTCATTTCTTAATCCTTCCCTAAACCGTTTATTATCATTTATTATTTCTTCCGTCTTCCTACTCAAATCTTCCTTCAATTCTTTTAAGTTCTTACTGATATCCTCATAATACTGTTTTATACATTCCATAAGGCTCTTCAGGTCAACGCTCTCTGTGACTTTGTCCGGTTCTTGTTTATCTCCTTGGTCCTCTCTTATTATTACTTCTACTTCTTCGACCGGTGTTGCTTCCTTGTCTTCCATCTCTAACTCGTCTACCTTCTCGGCTTCGACCGCTCGTTTTCGCGATGTCTCTCGCTTCCTCATCTTGTTTATTCTGGTTTATTTGTTTATTAATAATAATTTAATTTATATTAAATTACACGCCTCACACGTTGGTGCGCCAATTTGTAACGATAAAATAGAGGATTTAGGGTTACTTCTATTGAAACGTAATGTCTGTAGCCTCACTTCAGGTTCGTCAGCTTGTGACGACAAGAATATTTCGTTACGTACAATGTTATTATGGATAGGTTACTTATATTTATGTAGTGTGCACTTGAATTACACCACCCGTTGGAAGTGTCAACTTGTAATATAGGTAAATAATGTAGCGACAAACTCGCACTGGAGTCGTCGATGTGTAATTATAAATGTGTTATGTTGAACGGCGAATGGTTTTTGTAAATTGCCGCTTACTCCCACTACGCTGCTTCTTTTCCGTGACGTCACTCAGCGATACCAACTATCGGGTTCACTGCAATCTGCGAATTTTATTTACTAAATACAACAGCAATAATAACGACACACAGTTACCATTAAACATATATCCTGGTGGAATCTTTTATTCGAAAACAACACTGGTTAATGCTTTAATAATTTTAAACAGAATAATCGCAATTGTAGTACAAATTATAAATCTTCTCTTTACCAGTTGGCAGCAGTAGTAGCCAAACGTTCAGTATTTCTTGAGACCAAAACAATGCTTTTTGTTAACGTTTTAAATAAAAATAAATATTATCTCAGGGCGTATATGGTTCGGGGATTATAAATTAAACAAAATATTACACTATTAATCAAAATACAAGTTTACAATTATGGGATATTACAACGTTAGAGTGATAGTTGCACACAGAAATCGTATAGTGGTTACCAGTCTTAAAAAGGTTATGTCCTTTTCAGGCTTTGTTCGTTGTTATGTAAATTACAAGTTCTCGTTGTGTTTAAAAAGGTGTTAGTCTTATATGGTGTTATTAGTGATTGTTTTTAGTGTTTGTGTTATATGGTGTCTGTAGATAAATTGATTATTACTTAAAATACGTGTATACAAAGGTGTGTGTTGAAATACGATATAATGAGATGTCAGATCACCAAATCCTCTTCTTGCGCTCTTCTTGGTTGAAAATAGGGCCCACGTACACGTCAAATCTTCTTTCTCGTCCCTCGTCCACTTCAAGTCTTCTTCCTGGTTATTATATCCTTTATTTCAAGTAATGGGTATTCTTCTGTAGTTGTAAAAAGTTCGTGTAGTGTACCTCTAACTGTATTTATCTGGTTGTATAGTATTTTCACACTTTATAACACTAAATGTAAGACGATTTAAAAACGCGTCTATCTGCTAAGATCGTTGTCAAAGAAGTCTCATTTTATTTATCCGAAATTTCTGGTTGCTAAGGGTAAACTTGGAACCTGGTTGGCTAATCCGGATCTACATTGTCATATACTTTTATTATTTCAGAATCTAAATTTCGTTCAAAATCTTTAATTTAACATAACTTTTCTATACTGAATGGGAATTTAAAACCATTATCAGCATTATTTTGATCTTCATATTTGTTATATTTAGACACCAAACATGCCTACTTTTACTTAAAAACTATGGATGTTACAATTTTGTTATTTGGAATTTTCTTAAATAACTTGATATGTGTTATTTTGTTTCTATATTCCTTGTATACGTTATTACCTATAAATACATCAACCCTCTCACATTTGCTTTACAAAATTTCTAATATAATTGTTCAAAATTTACTAAAGTTGGTTTCACCTGGCCTATGTAATAGTATTATTGTCATCATCATGTTTTAACATCTCTAACAATTAAATTAACTTCTAACATTCACCAAAATGGTTTAACATATAACGTTATTTTAACAACACAAAATATATATTAGTTTAATAGTTAAATTCATGTCCACATGGCTATGATTATACCAATTCCTTGCACAAATAGCTGTTTTCTACTCAAACTGTATAGGTGTTTGACACTTAATAAAACATCTTTGTATAGTTCATTCTGCTTGGTTAATTAATTTACCATGGTTTAACATCAGTTCTATTGTTATATTTGTTAACACAACATAAAAAAGTGGAATTAATATCATTAAATTGACATTCCTTTAAACTAACTGTATCCCCTGGTACATACAAAAAAAAAACACAACACAAATACTATTATATAAAACACTGTGCCTAAAACATAAAATATGCACATTTTACAAAACAAATTCCACACTAATTAGTTAGTCCTTTGTCAGCTAATTTACTAATTGTTCTGACACTGTCTATGTCATATTTACTTATTTATATGGGTTTCAACATCCGTATACTTACTGATGTTTGACTTACAAAATTACAATAAAGTGAACACTGTTGCTCTACCTCACCACACAGTTCTAATAATCTTGTTACATTTACTGTTTATCTGGGTTTTACTCTTGTTATAAATGTTATCGTGACCATGTTATAATTTGTTGTTTATTGGACAACCCTATGAACTCTATATGTGACAATTATTTGTATGGTTCTTGTATCTATAACCAAGTATATTTATATTTTTGTTACATCAATTGACTTAATTATTACTAATATTTTTCTTACATAATATTATATGTTTGGGTCTATTATCCCTCACTTTGTATTTTGATTGTCTGGATTTAATGATACATCAACTGAAACCATTTGTTCTTTATAGTCCTGGTTCATAAGCTGTTTGTCTTTACACTTTTTTGTTTGGTCAATACTGAAAATTCATGTCATAGTTGGGGTTTGAAGATATCTGCATCACTTAGCCTAAATCATTAATTTGGGTACGGTCAGTTGTCTTACTAGTCAGTCTAAAATTGTTGGTCGTTCTTCTTCACTATCATCTTTGAAGATATTGTTCTTCTTGTTAGCTTCTTAATCAAAGTCTTCATTAAATCAGGTAAGGTATTATGTTGTTCCAAATGTAATGTTACATATTACCCTGCCACCAAATTTGATCATTTTAATAAAATATTGTTTTTGTTGAAATTATCAATTACCTTTTTTTTTTCATATTATCATTTGTTATTCTTATTATGATCTGGTATACTTGTCTTTAATTATAAGTGTTCTATCCCTGGAACATGTTACTTCCCTAACAAATTAATCACCATATATTCTGGAATCAGTCGGGGGGCTCTCTTGACCTAATACCCCGCTGTCCTTACAATACATAATACATAAATAATATCGATTGCTGGAGCTATCTCGTCAGTCAATCACATTTAATAATCACTTGTCTATTCACGACTAAAATAAATAAAAATAATATAATATATTCTTGGGATTGTTCACTCAGTCTAACTTCTCAGATCTAAATATTTCTTTCCATTGATTCTTTCAGATGTTTATTTTCTTGTGGCGATATTAATAACATTTTTTATTTTCTATTGGTACTATCTTCCTTCCTTCTTTATCAGTACTGCTTAATCTTCATTTTTCATTCACTATCTTCATTTAAATTAAAACATAACAAGTATTTGCATCTTCAGTTGTTGTTGATTCTCTCACAATCATGATAGGTTATTTGCAATAAATTCGTTTCTAGTCCTGTCTCATTTTCATCGTCGACTGTCTACATTTGTCCTTTCTTATTCATTTTATATCACTATAGTTTCTTCTAATTTATGGATTTTGCATCTTTCTTTTATATTCCAATAATAAGTTCATAACTGTGTTTAATAAGAGGTGCTTGTTTTGTTTAGAAATTGGAAATTTATTCCCAGTTGTTTATCTGCTTGATTCATCATAACATTATCAAACTGTACTGTAATTGGTCCTTACTATTTATCTAAATTCTGAAATATTCAACCTTGTTTATTGGGCTTCATTTAAAGTTATATTTTGGATTATCAAAGTTGGTTAGATGAGCTTACTATGTTCTTTGAGTTTTGAGGTTTTATAATAATAAATTCTTCACTTCTAAATTAATTCTCATAAATAATTAGTTGTAAGTTGATCTTACTATTTCTTTAGAATTTTGTGGTTTTATAATAATAAATTCTTCAATTCCAAATTAATTCTCATAAATAATTAGTTGTAAGTTGTTCTTACTATTTCTTTAGAATTTTGTCGTTTTATAATAATAAATTCTTCACTTCCAAATTAATTCTCATAAATAATTAGTTGTAAGTTGTTCTTACTATATTTTTAGAATTTTGTTGGTTTTATCACAACTTCTACACTTCTTATTATAGTGCTTATTGTCATATGTCCTTCTGTACCCAGCATTGATGATCTTTTGGTAATTTTCGTTATGTCGGTCAGTTGCTCATAATTTCTTTTTCTTTGACATGGTTTTTCGCCGTTGCCGGTTATCATAACATCAGTCCCTTTTTGTGGAGGTGTATGGTATTAGACTTAACCGTAGTCTGTCACTTCATTTGCTCTCATTGTCCGGATGACCATAGTCTTCATCATCGTTCTGGTACTAGTGACATCTCTGGCCTTTGTCTGGTATTTCATTTTTCTAGCCGCTATTCCTTTGTTGGCTGCTAAGCTTATTCGGCTCCCTCTATCATAGTGTTTTATACACCAGTACGTCTCTGGTCCATATGTGGTATTGCATGAAAAATATCTGTGAGGATCTTCATCTGAATTCTTAATTATTTGCTTATCTGAAACCCCATAATCTGGTTCACCATCACACATCCACCCTGAAGGAATACATTTTAGTGCACCTGTACACTGGAACTGTCCTGGATGGTACTCTAATGGAACACATTCTGGTGATTCATCTGTGCCGTCATCCCAGTCTGGTAAGATGTCATACTTCCATCTTTCTGGAATACACTGTCCAGTCCTGCGCTGAAACTGATCTAGTCCCCATGTTTTATTCAGTTTACCTCTGGTCCTTTCCCAGTGGTAAACTACTGTCTGCTGGTAAACCATCTCTGAGATTACCCGTAATCTACTTCCATTATTCCCGGAACTCACGATTTCTTCATGGTTGGTAATATGGATATTATCATCATCAAATAAACCCTGGTTCATCATCTCCATTTCTTCCTTTGTTTTCGTTAATTTCTTTATATGCGTTCTTCTTACTTTCTTTGGTTCCATTTCACTATCTTTTTATTTTCTTTGTTTCCGTTAGTTTTCTTTTCAGGTAGTACTACTACTGGATCCTCTGTTTTGGCGTTTGGTATTTCTTCCGTTTCTGGTTTGCTATCATTTTTTATTTCTTCGGTTCTCTCATTTCTTAATCCTTCCCTAAACCGTTTATTATCATTTATTATTTCTTCCGTCTTCCTACTCAAATCTTCCTTCAATTCTTTTAAGTTCTTACTGATATCCTCATAATACTGTTTTATACATTCCATAAGGCTCTTCAGGTCAACGCTCTCTGTGACTTTGTCCGGTTCTTGTTTATCTCCTTGGTCCTCTCTTATTATTACTTCTACTTCTTCGACCGGTGTTGCTTCCTTGTCTTCCATCTCTAACTCGTCTACCTTCTCGGCTTCGACCGCTCGTTTTCGCGATGTCTCTCGCTTCCTCATCTTGTTTATTCTGGTTTATTTGTTTATTAATAATAATTTAATTTATATTAAATTACACGCCTCACATGTTGGTGCGCCAATTTGTAACGATAAAATAGAGGATTTAGGGTTACTTCTATTGAAACGTAATGTCTGTAGCCTCACTTCAGGTTCGTCAGCTTGTGACGACAAGAATATTTCGTTACGTACAATGTTATTATGGATAGGTTACTTATATTTATGTAGTGTGCACTTGAATTACACCACCCGTTGGAAGTGTCAACTTGTAATATAGGTAAATAATGTAGCGACAAACTCGCACTGGAGTCGTCGATGTGTAATTATAAATGTGTTATGTTGAACGGCGAATGGTTTTTGTAAATTGCCGCTTACTCCCACTACGCTGCTTCTTTTCCGTGACGTCACTCAGCGATACCAACTATCGGGTTCACTGCAATCTGCGAATTTTATTTACTAAATACAACAGCAATAATAACGACACACAGTTACCATCAAACATATATCCTGGTGGAATCTTTTATTCGAAAACAACACTGGTTAATGCTTTAACAATTTTAAACAGAATAATCGCAATTGTAGTACAAATTATAAATCTTCTCTTTACCAGTTGGCAGCAGTAGTAGCCAAACGTTCAGTATTTCTTGAGACCAAAACAATGCTTTTTGTTAACGTTTTAAATAAAAATAAATATTATCTCAGGGCGTATATGGTTCGGGGATTATAAATTAAACAAAATATTACACTATTAATCAAAATACAAGTTTACAATTATGGGATATTACAACGTTAGAGTGATAGTTGCACACAGAAATCGTATAGTGGTTACCAGTCTTAAAAAGGTTATGTCCTTTTCAGGCTTTGTTCGTTGTTATGTAAATTACAAGTTCTCGTTGTGTTTAAAAAGGTGTTAGTCTTATATGGTGTTATTAGTGATTGTTTTTAGTGTTTGTGTTATATGGTGTCTGTAGATAAATTGATTATTACTTAAAATACGTGTATACAAAGGTGTGTGTTGAAATACGATATAATGAGATGTCAGATCACCAAATCCTCTTCTTGCGCTCTTCTTGGTTGAAAATAGGGCCCACGTACACGTCAAATCTTCTTTCTCGTCCCTCGTCCACTTCAAGTCTTCTTCCTGGTTATTATATCCTTTATTTCAAGTAATGGGTATTCTTCTGTAGTTGTAAATAGTGTACCTCTAACTGTATTTATCTGGTTGTATAGTTTTTTCACACTTTATAACGCTAAATGCAAGACGATTTAAAAACGCGTCTATCTGCTAAGATCGTTGTCAAAGAAGTCTCATTTTATTTATCCGAAATTTCTGGTTGCTAAGGGTAAACTTGGAACCTGGTTGGCTAATCCGGATCTACATTGTAATATACTTTTATTATTTCAGAATCTAAATTTCGTTCAAAATCTTTAATTTAACATAACTTTTCTATACTGAATGGGAATTTAAAACCATTATCAGCATTATTTTGATCTTCATATTTGTTATATTTAGACACCTAACATGCCTATTTTTACTTAAAAACTATGGATGTTACAATTTTGTTATTTGGAATTTTCTTAAATAACTTGATATGTGTTATTTTGTTTCTATATTCCTTGTATACGTTATTACCTATAAATACATCAACCCTCTCACATTTGCTTTACAAAATTTCTAATATAATTGTTCAAAATTTACTAAAGTTGGTTTCACCTGGCCTATGTAATAGTATTATTGTCATCATCATGTTTTAACATCTCTAACAATTAAATTAACTTCTAACATTCACCAAAATGGTTTAACATATAACGTTATTTTAACAACACAAAATATATATTAGTTTAATAGTTAAATTCATGTCCACATGGCTATGATTATACCAATTCCTTGCACAAATAGCTGTTTTCTACTCAAACTGTATAGGTGTTTGACACTTAATAAAACATCTTTGTATAGTTCATTCTGCTTGGTTAATTAATTTACCATGGTTTAACATCAGTTCTATTGTTATATTTGTTAACACAACATAAAAAAGTGGAATTAATATCATTAAATTGACATTCCTTTAAACTAACTGTATCCCCTGGTACATACAAAAAAAAAACACAACACAAATACTATTATATAAAACACTGTGCCTAAAACATAAAATATGCACATTTTACAAAACAAATTCCACACTAATTAGTTAGTCCTTTGTCAGCTAATTTACTAATTGTTCTGACACTGTCTATGTCATATTTACTTATTTATATGGGTTTCAACATCCGTATACTTACTGATGTTTGACTTACAAAATTACAATAAAGTGAACACTGTTGCTCTACCTCACCACACAGTTCTAATAATCTTGTTACATTTACTGTTTATCTGGGTTTTACTCTTGTTATAAATGTTATCGTGACCATGTTATAATTTGTTGTTTATTGGACAACCCTATGAACTCTATATGTGACAATTATTTGTATGGTTCTTGTATCTATAACCAAGTATATTTATATTTTTGTTACATCAATTGACTTAATTATTACTAATATTTTTCTTACATAATATTATATGTTTGGGTCTATTATCCCTCACTTTGTATTTTGATTGTCTGGATTTAATGATACATCAACTGAAACCATTTGTTCTTTATAGTCCTGGTTCATAAGCTGTTTGTCTTTACACTTTTTTGTTTGGTCAATACTGAAAATTCATGTCATAGTTGGGGTTTGAAGATATCTGCATCACTTAGCCTAAATCATTAATTTGGGTACGGTCAGTTGTCTTACTAGTCAGTCTAAAATTGTTGGTCGTTCTTCTTCACTATCATCTTTGAAGATATTGTTCTTCTTGTTAGCTTCTTAATCAAAGTCTTCATTAAATCAGGTAAGGTATTATGTTGTTCCAAATGTAATGTTACATATTACCCTGCCACCAAATTTGATCATTTTAATAAAATATTGTTTTTGTTGAAATTATCAATTACCTTTTTTTTTTCATATTATCATTTGTTATTCTTATTATGATCTGGTATACTTGTCTTTAATTATAAGTGTTCTATCCCTGGAACATGTTACTTCCCTAACAAATTAATCACCATATATTCTGGAATCAGTCGGGGGGCTCTCTTGACCTAATACCCCGCTGTCCTCACAATACATAATACATAAATAATATCGATTGCTGGAGCTATCTCGTCAGTCAATCACATTTAATAATCACTAGTCTATTCACGACTAAAATAAATAAAAATAATATAATATATTCTTGGGATTGTTCACTCAGTCTAACTTCTCAGATCTAAATATTTCTTTCCATTGATTCTTTCAGATGTTTATTTTCTTGTGGCGATATTAATAACATTTTTTATTTTCTATTGGTACTATCTTCCTTCCTTCTTTATCAGTACTGCTTAATCTTCATTTTTCATTCACTATCTTCATTTAAATTAAAACATAACAAGTATTTGCATCTTCAGTTGTTGTTGATTCTCTCACAATCATGATAGGTTATTTGCAATAAATTCGTTTCTAGTCCTGTCTCATTTTCATCGTCGACTGTCTACATTTGTCCTTTCTTATTCATTTTATATCACTATAGTTTCTTCTAATTTATGGATGTTGCATCTTTCTTTTATATTCCAATAATAAGTTCATAACTGTGTTTAATAAGAGGTGCTTGTTTTGTTTAGAAATTGGAAATTTATTCCCAGTTGTTTATCTGCTTGATTCATCATAACATTATCAAACTGTACTGTAATTGGTCCTTACTATTTATCTAAATTCTGAAATATTCAACCTTGTTTATTGGGCTTCATTTAAAGTTATATTTTGGATTATCAAAGTTGGTTAGATGAGCTTACTATGTTCTTTGAGTTTTGAGGTTTTATAATAATAAATTCTTCACTTCTAAATTAATTCTCATAAATAATTAGTTGTAAGTTGATCTTACTATTTCTTTAGAATTTTGTGGTTTTATAATAATAAATTCTTCAATTCCAAATTAATTCTCATAAATAATTAGTTGTAAGTTGTTCTTACTATTTCTTTAGAATTTTGTCGTTTTATAATAATAAATTCTTCACTTCCAAATTAATTCTCATAAATAATTAGTTGTAAGTTGTTCTTACTATATTTTTAGAATTTTGTTGGTTTTATCACAACTTCTACACTTCTTATTATAGTGCTTATTGTCATATGTCCTTCTGTACCCAGCATTGATGATCTTTTGGTAATTTTCGTTATGTCGGTCAGTTGCTCATAATTTCTTTTTCTTTGACATGGTTTTTCGCCGTTGCCGGTTATCATAACATCAGTCCCTTTTTGTGGAGGTGTATGGTATTAGACTTAACCGTAGTCTGTCACTTCATTTGCTCTCATTGTCCGGATGACCATAGTCTTCATCATCGTTCTGGTACTAGTGACATCTCTGGCCTTTGTCTGGTATTTCATTTTTCTAGCCGCTATTCCTTTGTTGGCTGCTAAGCTTATTCGGCTCCCTCTATCATAGTGTTTTATACACCAGTACGTCTCTGGTCCATATGTGGTATTGCATGAAAAATATCTGTGAGGATCTTCATCTGAATTCTTAATTATTTGCTTATCTGAAACCCCATAATCTGGTTCACCATCACACATCCACCCTGAAGGAATACATTTTAGTGCACCTGTACACTGGAACTGTCCTGGATGGTATTCTAATGGAACACATTCTGGTGATTCATCTGTGCCGTCATCCCAGTCTGGAATACACTGTCCAGTCCTGCGCTGAAACTGATCTAGTCCCCATGTTTTATTCAGTTTACCTCTGGTCCTTTCCCAGTGGTAAACTACTGTCTGCTGGTAAACCATCTCTGAGATTACCCGTAATCTACTTCCATTATTCCCGGAACTCACGATTTCTTCATGGTTGGTAATATGGATATTATCATCATCAAATAAACCCTGGTTCATCATCTCCATTTCTTCCTTTGTTTTCGTTAATTTCTTTATATGCGTTCTTCTTACTTTCTTTGGTTCCATTTCACTATCTTTTTATTTTCTTTGTTTCCGTTAGTTTTCTTTTCAGGTAGTACTACTACTGGATCCTCTGTTTTGGCGTTTGGTATTTCTTCCGTTTCTGGTTTGCTATCATTTTTTATTTCTTCGGTTCTCTCATTTCTTAATCCTTCCCTAAACCGTTTATTATCATTTATTATTTCTTCCGTCTTCCTACTCAAATCTTCCTTCAATTCTTTTAAGTTCTTACTGATATCCTCATAATACTGTTTTATACATTCCATAAGGCTCTTCAGGTCAACGCTCTCTGTGACTTTGTCCGGTTCTTGTTTATCTCCTTGGTCCTCTCTTATTATTACTTCTACTTCTTCGACCGGTGTTGCTTCCTTGTCTTCCATCTCTAACTCGTCTACCTTCTCGGCTTCGACCGCTCGTTTTCGCGATGTCTCTCGCTTCCTCATCTTGTTTATTCTGGTTTATTTGTTTATTAATAATAATTTAATTTATATTAAATTACACGCCTCACACGTTGGTGCGCCAATTTGTAACGATAAAATAGAGGATTTAGGGTTACTTCTATTGAAACGTAATGTCTGTAGCCTCACTTCAGGTTCGTCAGCTTGTGACGACAAGAATATTTCGTTACGTACAATGTTATTATGGATAGGTTACTTATATTTATGTAGTGTGCACTTGAATTACACCACCCGTTGGAAGTGTCAACTTGTAATATAGGTAAATAATGTAGCGACAAACTCGCACTGGAGTCGTCGATGTGTAATTATAAATGTGTTATGTTGAACGGCGAATGGTTTTTGTAAATTGCCGCTTACTCCCACTACGCTGCTTCTTTTCCGTGACGTCACTCAGCGATACCAACTATCGGGTTCACTGCAATCTGCGAATTTTATTTACTAAATACAACAGCAATAATAACGACACACAGTTACCATTAAACATATATCCTGGTGGAATCTTTTATTCGAAAACAACACTGGTTAATGCTTTAATAATTTTAAACAGAATAATCGCAATTGTAGTACAAATTATAAATCTTCTCTTTACCAGTTGGCAGCAGTAGTAGCCAAACGTTCAGTATTTCTTGAGACCAAAACAATGCTTTTTGTTAACGTTTTAAATAAAAATAAATATTATCTCAGGGCGTATATGGTTCGGGGATTATAAATTAAACAAAATATTACACTATTAATCAAAATACAAGTTTACAATTATGGGATATTACAACGTTAGAGTGATAGTTGCACACAGAAATCGTATAGTGGTTACCAGTCTTAAAAAGGTTATGTCCTTTTCAGGCTTTGTTCGTTGTTATGTAAATTACAAGTTCTCGTTGTGTTTAAAAAGGTGTTAGTCTTATATGGTGTTATTAGTGATTGTTTTTAGTGTTTGTGTTATATGGTGTCTGTAGATAAATTGATTATTACTTAAAATACGTGTATACAAAGGTGTGTGTTGAAATACGATATAATGAGATGTCAGATCACCAAATCCTCTTCTTGCGCTCTTCTTGGTTGAAAATAGGGCCCACGTACACGTCAAATCTTCTTTCTCGTCCCTCGTCCACTTCAAGTCTTCTTCCTGGTTATTATATCCTTTATTTCAAGTAATGGGTATTCTTCTGTAGTTGTAAAAAGTTCGTGTAGTGTACCTCTAACTGTATTTATCTGGTTGTATAGTATTTTCACACTTTATAACACTAAATGTAAGACGATTTAAAAACGCGTCTATCTGCTAAGATCGTTGTCAAAGAAGTCTCATTTTATTTATCCGAAATTTCTGGTTGCTAAGGGTAAACTTGGAACCTGGTTGGCTAATCCGGATCTACATTGTCATATACTTTTATTATTTCAGAATCTAAATTTCGTTCAAAATCTTTAATTTAACATAACTTTTCTATACTGAATGGGAATTTAAAACCATTATCAGCATTATTTTGATCTTCATATTTGTTATATTTAGACACCAAACATGCCTATTTTTACTTAAAAACTATGGATGTTACAATTTTGTTATTTGGAATTTTCTTAAATAACTTGATATGTGTTATTTTGTTTCTATATTCCTTGTATACGTTATTACCTATAAATACATCAACCCTCTCACATTTGCTTTACAAAATTTCTAATATAATTGTTCAAAATTTACTAAAGTTGGTTTCACCTGGCCTATGTAATAGTATTATTGTCATCATCATGTTTTAACATCTCTAACAATTAAATTAACTTCTAACATTCACCAAAATGGTTTAACATATAACGTTATTTTAACAACACAAAATATATATTAGTTTAATAGTTAAATTCATGTCCACGTGGCTATGATTATACCAATTCCTTGCACAAATAGCTGTTTTCTACTCAAACTGTATAGGTGTTTGACACTTAATAAAACATCTTTGTATAGTTCATTCTGCTTGGTTAATTAATTTACCATGGTTTAACATCAGTTCTATTGTTATATTTGTTAACACAACATAAAAAAGTGGAATTAATATCATTAAATTGACATTCCTTTAAACTAACTGTATCCCCTGGTACATACAAAAAAAAAAACACAACACAAATACTATTATATAAAACACTGTGCCTAAAACATAAAATATGCACATTTTACAAAACAAATTCCACACTAATTAGTTAGTCCTTTGTCAGCTAATTTACTAATTGTTCTGACACTGTCTATGTCATATTTACTTATTTATATGGGTTTCAACATCCGTATACTTACTGATGTTTGACTTACAAAATTACAATAAAGTGAACACTGTTGCTCTACCTCACCACACAGTTCTAATAATCTTGTTACATTTACTGTTTATCTGGGTTTTACTCTTGTTATAAATGTTATCGTGACCATGTTATAATTTGTTGTTTATTGGACAACCCTATGAACTCTATATGTGACAATTATTTGTATGGTTCTTGTATCTATAACCAAGTATATTTATATTTTTGTTACATCAATTGACTTAATTATTACTAATATTTTTCTTACATAATATTATATGTTTGGGTCTATTATCCCTCACTTTGTATTTTGATTGTCTGGATTTAATGATACATCAACTGAAACCATTTGTTCTTTATAGTCCTGGTTCATAAGCTGTTTGTCTTTACACTTTTTTGTTTGGTCAATACTGAAAATTCATGTCATAGTTGGGGTTTGAAGATATCTGCATCACTTAGCCTAAATCATTAATTTGGGTACGGTCAGTTGTCTTACTAGTCAGTCTAAAATTGTTGGTCGTTCTTCTTCACTATCATCTTTGAAGATATTGTTCTTCTTGTTAGCTTCTTAATCAAAGTCTTCATTAAATCAGGTAAGGTATTATGTTGTTCCAAATGTAATGTTACATATTACCCTGCCACCAAATTTGATCATTTTAATAAAATATTGTTTTTGTTGAAATTATCAATTACCTTTTTTTTTCATATTATCATTTGTTATTCTTATTATGATCTGGTATACTTGTCTTTAATTATAAGTGTTCTATCCCTGGAACATGTTACTTCCCTAACAAATTAATCACCATATATTCTGGAATCAGTCGGGGGGCTCTCTTGACCTAATACCCCGCTGTCCTCACAATACATAATACATAAATAATATCGATTGCTGGAGCTATCTCGTCAGTCAATCACATTTAATAATCACTAGTCTATTCACGACTAAAATAAATAAAAATAATATAATATATTCTTGGGATTGTTCACTCAGTCTAACTTCTCAGATCTAAATATTTCTTTCCATTGATTCTTTCAGATGTTTATTTTCTTGTGGCGATATTAATAACATTTTTTATTTTCTATTGGTACTATCTTCCTTCCTTCTTTATCAGTACTGCTTAATCTTCATTTTTCATTCACTATCTTCATTTAAATTAAAACATAACAAGTATTTGCATCTTCAGTTGTTGTTGATTCTCTCACAATCATGATAGGTTATTTGCAATAAATTCGTTTCTAGTCCTGTCTCATTTTCATCGTCGACTGTCTACATTTGTCCTTTCTTATTCATTTTATATCACTATAGTTTCTTCTAATTTATGGATGTTGCATCTTTCTTTTATATTCCAATAATAAGTTCATAACTGTGTTTAATAAGAGGTGCTTGTTTTGTTTAGAAATTGGAAATTTATTCCCAGTTGTTTATCTGCTTGATTCATCATAACATTATCAAACTGTACTGTAATTGGTCATTACTATTTATCTAAATTCTGAAATATTCAACCTTGTTTATTGGGCTTCATTTAAAGTTATATTTTGGATTATCAAAGTTGGTTAGATGAGCTTACTATGTTCTTTGAGTTTTGAGGTTTTATAATAATAAATTCTTCACTTCTAAATTAATTCTCATAAATAATTAGTTGTAAGTTGATCTTACTATTTCTTTAGAATTTTGTGGTTTTATAATAATAAATTCTTCAATTCCAAATTAATTCTCATAAATAATTAGTTGTAAGTTGTTCTTACTATTTCTTTAGAATTTTGTCGTTTTATAATAATAAATTCTTCACTTCCAAATTAATTCTCATAAATAATTAGTTGTAAGTTGTTCTTACTATATTTTTAGAATTTTGTTGGTTTTATCACAACTTCTACACTTCTTATTATAGTGCTTATTGTCATATGTCCTTCTGTACCCAGCATTGATGATCTTTTGGTAATTTTCGTTATGTCAGTCAGTTGCTCATAATTTCTTTTTCTTTGACATGGTTTTTCGCCGTTGCCGGTTATCATAACATCAGTCCCTTTTTGTGGAGGTGTATGGTATTAGACTTAACCGTAGTCTGTCACTTCATTTGCTCTCATTGTCCGGATGACCATAGTCTTCATCATCGTTCTGGTACTAGTGACATCTCTGGCCTTTGTCTGGTATTTCATTTTTCTAGCCGCTATTCCTTTGTTGGCTGCTAAGCTTATTCGGCTCCCTCTATCATAGTGTTTTATACACCAGTACGTCTCTGGTCCATATGTGGTATTGCATGAAAAATATCTGTGAGGATCTTCATCTGAATTCTTAATTATTTGCTTATCTGAAACCCCATAATCTGGTTCACCATCACACATCCACCCTGAAGGAATACATTTTAGTGCACCTGTACACTGGAACTGTCCTGGATGGTACTCTAATGGAACACATTCTGGTGATTCATCTGTGCCGTCATCCCAGTCTGGTAAGATGTCATACTTCCATCTTTCTGGAATACACTGTCCAGTCCTGCGCTGAAACTGATCTAGTCCCCATGTTTTATTCAGTTTACCTCTGGTCCTTTCCCAGTGGTAAACTACTGTCTGCTGGTAAACCATCTCTGAGATTACCCGTAATCTACTTCCATTATTCCCGGAACTCACGATTTCTTCATGGTTGGTAATATGGATATTATCATCATCAAATAAACCCTGGTTCATCATCTCCATTTCTTCCTTTGTTTTCGTTAATTTCTTTATATGCGTTCTTCTTACTTTCTTTGGTTCCATTTCACTATCTTTTTATTTTCTTTGTTTCCGTTAGTTTTCTTTTCAGGTAGTACTACTACTGGATCCTCTGTTTTGGCGTTTGGTATTTCTTCCGTTTCTGGTTTGCTATCATTTTTTATTTCTTCGGTTCTCTCATTTCTTAATCCTTCCCTAAACCGTTTATTATCATTTATTATTTCTTCCGTCTTCCTACTCAAATCTTCCTTCAATTCTTTTAAGTTCTTACTGATATCCTCATAATACTGTTTTATACATTCCATAAGGCTCTTCAGGTCAACGCTCTCTGTGACTTTGTCCGGTTCTTGTTTATCTCCTTGGTCCTCTCTTATTATTACTTCTACTTCTTCGACCGGTGTTGCTTCCTTGTCTTCCATCTCTAACTTGTCTACCTTCTCGGCTTCGACCGCTCGTTTTCGCGATGTCTCTCGCTTCCTCATCTTGTTTATTCTGGTTTATTTGTTTATTAATAATAATTTAATTTATATTAAATTACACGCCTCACACGTTGGTGCGCCAATTTGTAACGATAAAATAGAGGATTTAGGGTTACTTCTATTGAAACGTAATGTCTGTAGCCTCACTTCAGGTTCGTCAGCTTGTGACGACAAGAATATTTCGTTACGTACAATGTTATTATGGATAGGTTACTTATATTTATGTAGTGTGCACTTGAATTACACCACCCGTTGGAAGTGTCAACTTGTAATATAGGTAAATAATGTAGCGACAAACTCGCACTGGAGTCGTCGATGTGTAATTATAAATGTGTTATGTTGAACGGAGAATGGTTTTTGTAAATTGCCGCTTACTCCCACTACGTTGCTTCTTTTCCGTGACGTCACTCAGCGATACCAACTATCGGGTTCACTGCAATCTGCGAATTTTATTTACTAAATACAACAGCAATAATAACGACACACAGTTACCATCAAACATATATCCTGGTGGAATCTTTTATTCGAAAACAACACTGGTTAATGCTTTAACAATTTTAAACAGAATAATCGCAATTGTAGTACAAATTATAAATCTTCTCTTTACCAGTTGGCAGCAGTAGTAGCCAAACGTTCAGTATTTCTTGAGACCAAAACAATGCTTTTTGTTAACGTTTTAAATAAAAATAAATATTATCTCAGGGCGTATATGGTTCGGGGATTATAAATTAAACAAAATATTACACTATTAATCAAAATACAAGTTTACAATTATGGGATATTACAACGTTAGAGTGATAGTTGCACACAGAAATCGTATAGTGGTTACCAGTCTTAAAAAGGTTATGTCCTTTTCAGGCTTTGTTCGTTGTTATGTAAATTACAAGTTCTCGTTGTGTTTAAAAAGGTGTTAGTCTTATATGGAGTTATTAGTGATTGTTTTTAGTGTTTGTGTTATATGGTGTCTGTAGATAAATTGATTATTACTTAAAATACGTGTATACAAAGGTGTGTGTTGAAATACGATATAATGAGATGTCAGATCACCAAATCCTCTTCTTGCGCTCTTCTTGGTTGAAAATAGGGCCCACGTACACGTCAAATCTTCTTTCTCGTCCCTCGTCCACTTCAAGTCTTCTTCCTGGTTATTATATCCTTTATTTCAAGTAATGGGTATTCTTCTGTAGTTGTAAATAGTGTACCTCTAACTGTATTTATCTGGTTGTATAGTTTTTTCACACTTTATAACACTAAATGCAAGACGATTTAAAAACGCGTCTATCTGCTAAGATCGTTGTCAAAGAAGTCTCATTTTATTTATCCGAAATTTCTGGTTGCTAAGGGTAAACTTGGAACCTGGTTGGCTAATCCGGATCTACATTGTCATATACTTTTATTATTTCAGAATCTAAATTTCGTTCAAAATCTTTAATTTAACATAACTTTTCTATACTGAATGGGAATTTAAAACCATTATCAGCATTATTTTGATCTTCATATTTGTTATATTTAGACACCAAACATGCCTATTTTTACTTAAAAACTATGGATGTTACAATTTTGTTATTTGGAATTTTCTTAAATAACTTGATATGTGTTATTTTGTTTCTATATTCCTTGTATACGTTATTACCTATAAATACATCAACCCTCTCACATTTGCTTTACAAAATTTCTAATATAATTGTTCAAAATTTATTAAAGTTGGTTTCACCTGGCCTTTGTAATAGTATTATTGTCATCATCATGTTTTAACATCTCTAACAATTAAATTAACTTCTAACATTCACCAAAATGGTTTAACATATAACGTTATTTTAACAACACAAAATATATATTAGTTTAATAGTTAAATTCATGTCCACATGGCTATGATTATACCAATTCCTTGCACAAATAGCTGTTTTCTACTCAAACTGTATATGTGTTTGACACTTAATAAAACATCTTTGTATAGTTCATTCTGCTTGGTTAATTAATTTACCATGGTTTAACATCAGTTCTATTGTTATATTTGTTAACACAACATAAAAAAGTGGAATTAATATCATTAAATTGACATTCCTTTAAACTAACTGTATCCCCTGGTACATACAAAAAAAAAACACAACACAAATACTATTATATAAAACACTGTGCCTAAAACATAAAATATGCACATTTTACAAAACAAATTCCACACTAATTAGTTAGTCCTTTGTCAGCTAATTTACTAATTGTTCTGACACTGTCTATGTCATATTTACTTATTTATATGGGTTTCAACATCCGTATACTTACTGATGTTTGACTTACAAAATTACAATAAAGTGAACACTGTTGCTCTACCTCACCACACAGTTCTAATAATCTTGTTACATTTACTGTTTATCTGGGTTTTACTCTTGTTATAAATGTTATCGTGACCATGTTATAATTTGTTGTTTATTGGACAACCCTATGAACTCTATATGTGACAATTATTTGTATGGTTCTTGTATCTATAACCAAGTATATTTATATTTTTGTTACATCAATTGACTTAATTATTACTAATATTTTTCTTACATAATATTATATGTTTGGGTCTATTATCCCTCACTTTGTATTTTGATTGTCTGGATTTAATGATACATCAACTGAAACCATTTGTTCTTTATAGTCCTGGTTCATAAGCTGTTTGTCTTTACACTTTTTTGTTTGGTCAATACTGAAAATTCATGTCATAGTTGGGGTTTGAAGATATCTGCATCACTTAGCCTAAATCATTAATTTGGGTACGGTCAGTTGTCTTACTAGTCAGTCTAAAATTGTTGGTCGTTCTTCTTCACTATCATCTTTGAAGATATTGTTCTTCTTGTTAGCTTCTTAATCAAAGTCTTCATTAAATCAGGTAAGGTATTATGTTGTTCCAAATGTAATGTTACATATTACCCTGCCACCAAATTTGATCATTTTAATAAAATATTGTTTTTGTTGAAATTATCAATTACCTTTTTTTTTTCATATTATCATTTGTTATTCTTATTATGATCTGGTATACTTGTCTTTAATTATAAGTGTTCTATCCCTGGAACATGTTACTTCCCTAACAAATTAATCACCATATATTCTGGAATCAGTCGGGGGGCTCTCTTGACCTAATACCCCGCTGTCCTCACAATACATAATACATAAATAATATCGATTGCTGGAGCTATCTCGTCAGTCAATCACATTTAATAATCACTAGTCTATTCACGACTAAAATAAATAAAAATAATATAATATATTCTTGGGATTGTTCACTCAGTCTAACTTCTCAGATCTAAATATTTCTTTCCATTGATTCTTTCAGATGTTTATTTTCTTGTGGCGATATTAATAACATTTTTTATTTTCTATTGGTACTATCTTCCTTCCTTCTTTATCAGTACTGCTTAATCTTCATTTTTCATTCACTATCTTCATTTAAATTAAAACATAACAAGTATTTGCATCTTCAGTTGTTGTTGATTCTCTCACAATCATGATAGGTTATTTGCAATAAATTCGTTTCTAGTCCTGTCTCATTTTCATCGTCGACTGTCTACATTTGTCCTTTCTTATTCATTTTATATCACTATAGTTTCTTCTAATTTATGGATGTTGCATCTTTCTTTTATATTCCAATAATAAGTTCATAACTGTGTTTAATAAGAGGTGCTTGTTTTGTTTAGAAATTGGAAATTTATTCCCAGTTGTTTATCTGCTTGATTCATCATAACATTATCAAACTGTACTGTAATTGGTCCTTACTATTTATCTAAATTCTGAAATATTCAACCTTGTTTATTGGGCTTCATTTAAAGTTATATTTTGGATTATCAAAGTTGGTTAGATGAGCTTACTATGTTCTTTGAGTTTTGAGGTTTTATAATAATAAATTCTTCACTTCTAAATTAATTCTCATAAATAATTAGTTGTAAGTTGATCTTACTATTTCTTTAGAATTTTGTGGTTTTATAATAATAAATTCTTCAATTCCAAATTAATTCTCATAAATAATTAGTTGTAAGTTGTTCTTACTATTTCTTTAGAATTTTGTCGTTTTATAATAATAAATTCTTCACTTCCAAATTAATTCTCATAAATAATTAGTTGTAAGTTGTTCTTACTATATTTTTAGAATTTTGTTGGTTTTATCACAACTTCTACACTTCTTATTATAGTGCTTATTGTCATATGTCCTTCTGTACCCAGCATTGATGATCTTTTGGTAATTTTCGTTATGTCGGTCAGTTGCTCATAATTTCTTTTTCTTTGACATGGTTTTTCGCCGTTGCCGGTTATCATAACATCAGTCCCTTTTTGTGGAGGTGTATGGTATTAGACTTAACCGTAGTCTGTCACTTCATTTGCTCTCATTGTCCGGATGACCATAGTCTTCATCATCGTTCTGGTACTAGTGACATCTCTGGCCTTTGTCTGGTATTTCATTTTTCTAGCCGCTATTCCTTTGTTGGCTGCTAAGCTTATTCGGCTCCCTCTATCATAGTGTTTTATACACCAGTACGTCTCTGGTCCATATGTGGTATTGCATGAAAAATATCTGTGAGGATCTTCATCTGAATTCTTAATTATTTGCTTATCTGAAACCCCATAATCTGGTTCACCATCACACATCCACCCTGAAGGAATACATTTTAGTGCACCTGTACACTGGAACTGTCCTGGATGGTACTCTAATGGAACACATTCTGGTGATTCATCTGTGCCGTCATCCCAGTCTGGTAAGATGTCATACTTCCATCTTTCTGGAATACACTGTCCAGTCCTGCGCTGAAACTGATCTAGTCCCCATGTTTTATTCAGTTTACCTCTGGTCCTTTCCCAGTGGTAAACTACTGTCTGCTGGTAAACCATCTCTGAGATTACCCGTAATCTACTTCCATTATTCCCGGAACTCACGATTTCTTCATGGTTGGTAATATGGATATTATCATCATCAAATAAACCCTGGTTCATCATCTCCATTTCTTCCTTTGTTTTCGTTAATTTCTTTATATGCGTTCTTCTTACTTTCTTTGGTTCCATTTCACTATCTTTTTATTTTCTTTGTTTCCGTTAGTTTTCTTTTCAGGTAGTACTACTACTGGATCCTCTGTTTTGGCGTTTGGTATTTCTTCCGTTTCTGGTTTGCTATCATTTTTTATTTCTTCGGTTCTCTCATTTCTTAATCCTTCCCTAAACCGTTTATTATCATTTATTATTTCTTCCGTCTTCCTACTCAAATCTTCCTTCAATTCTTTTAAGTTCTTACTGATATCCTCATAATACTGTTTTATACATTCCATAAGGCTCTTCAGGTCAACGCTCTCTGTGACTTTGTCCGGTTCTTGTTTATCTCCTTGGTCCTCTCTTATTATTACTTCTACTTCTTCGACCGGTGTTGCTTCCTTGTCTTCCATCTCTAACTCGTCTACCTTCTCGGCTTCGACCGCTCGTTTTCGCGATGTCTCTCGCTTCCTCATCTTGTTTATTCTGGTTTATTTGTTTATTAATAATAATTTAATTTATATTAAATTACACGCCTCACACGTTGGTGCGCCAATTTGTAACGATAAAATAGAGGATTTAGGGTTACTTCTATTGAAACGTAATGTCTGTAGCCTCACTTCAGGTTCGTCAGCTTGTGACGACAAGAATATTTCGTTACGTACAATGTTATTATGGATAGGTTACTTATATTTATGTAGTGTGCACTTGAATTACACCACCCGTTGGAAGTGTCAACTTGTAATATAGGTAAATAATGTAGCGACAAACTCGCACTGGAGTCGTCGATGTGTAATTATAAATGTGTTATGTTGAACGGCGAATGGTTTTTGTAAATTGCCGCTTACTCCCACTACGCTGCTTCTTTTCCGTGACGTCACTCAGCGATACCAACTATCGGGTTCACTGCAATCTGCGAATTTTATTTACTAAATACAACAGCAATAATAACGACACACAGTTACCATCAAACATATATCCTGGTGGAATCTTTTATTCGAAAACAACACTGGTTAATGCTTTAATAATTTTAAACAGAATAATCGCAATTGTAGTACAAATTATAAATCTTCTCTTTACCAGTTGGCAGCAGTAGTAGCCAAACGTTCAGTATTTCTTGAGACCAAAACAATGCTTTTTGTTAACGTTTTAAATAAAAATAAATATTATCTCAGGGCGTATATGGTTCGGGGATTATAAATTAAACAAAATATTACACTATTAATCATAATACAAGTTTACAATTATGGGATATTACAACGTTAGAGTGATAGTTGCACACAGAAATCGTATACTGGTTACCAGTCTTAAAAAGGTTATGTCCTTTTCAGGCTTTGTTCGTTGTTATGTAAATTACAAGTTCTCGTTGTGTTTAAAAAGGTGTTAGTCTTATATGGTGTTATTAGTGATTGTTTTTAGTGTTTGTGTTATATGGTGTCTGTAGATAAATTGATTATTACTTAAAATACGTGTATACAAAGGTGTGTGTTGAAATACGATATAATGAGATTTCAGATCACCAAATCCTCTTCTTGCGCTCTTCTTGGTTGAAAATAGGGCCCACGTACACGTCAAATCTTCTTTCTCGTCCCTCGTCCACTTCAAGTCTTCTTCCTGGTTATTATATCCTTTATTTCAAGTAATGGGTATTCTTCTGTAGTTGTAAATAGTGTACCTCTAACTGTATTTATCTGGTTGTATAGTTTTTTCACACTTTATAACACTAAATGCAAGACGATTTAAAAACGCGTCTATCTGCTAAGATCGTTGTCAAAGAAGTCTCATTTTATTTATCCGAAATTTCTGGTTGCTAAGGGTAAACTTGGAACCTGGTTGGCTAATCCGGATCTACATTGTCATATACTTTTATTATTTCAGAATCTAAATTTCGTTCAAAATCTTTAATTTAACATAACTTTTCTATACTGAATGGGAATTTAAAACCATTATCAGCATTATTTTGATCTTCATATTTGTTATATTTAGACACCAAACATGCCTATTTTTACTTAAAAACTATGGATGTTACAATTTTGTTATTTGGAATTTTCTTAAATTACTTGATATGTGTTATTTTGTTTCTATATTCCTTGTATACGTTATTACCTATAAATACATCAACCCTCTCACATTTGCTTTACAAAATTTCTAATATAATTGTTCAAAATTTACTAAAGTTGGTTTCACCTGGCCTATGTAATAGTATTATTGTCATCATCATGTTTTAACATCTCTAACAATTAAATTAACTTCTAACATTCACCAAAATGGTTTAACATATAACGTTATTTTAACAACACAAAATATATATTAGTTTAATAGTTAAATTCATGTCCACATGGCTATGATTATACCAATTCCTTGCACAAATAGCTGTTTTCTACTCAAACTGTATATGTGTTTGACACTTAATAAAACATCTTTGTATAGTTCATTCTGCTTGGTTAATTAATTTACCATGGTTTAACATCAGTTCTATTGTTATATTTGTTAACACAACATAAAAAAGTGGAATTAATATCATTAAATTGACATTCCTTTAAACTAACTGTATCCCCTGGTACATACAAAAAAAAAAACACAACACAAATACTATTATATAAAACACTGTGCCTAAAACATAAAATATGCACATTTTACAAAACAAATTCCACACTAATTAGTTAGTCCTTTGTCAGCTAATTTACTAATTGTTCTGACACTGTCTATGTCATATTTACTTATTTATATGGGTTTCAACATCCGTATACTTACTGATGTTTGACTTACAAAATTACAATAAAGTGAACACTGTTGCTCTACCTCACCACACAGTTCTAATAATCTTGTTACATTTACTGTTTATCTGGGTTTTACTCTTGTTATAAATGTTATCGTGACCATGTTATAATTTGTTGTTTATTGGACAACCCTATGAACTCTATATGTGACAATTATTTGTATGGTTCTTGTATCTATAACCAAGTATATTTATATTTTTGTTACATCAATTGACTTAATTATTACTAATATTTTTCTTACATAATATTATATGTTTGGGTCTATTATCCCTCACTTTGTATTTTGATTGTCTGGATTTAATGATACATCAACTGAAACCATTTGTTCTTTATAGTCCTGGTTCATAAGCTGTTTGTCTTTACACTTTTTTGTTTGGTCAATACTGAAAATTCATGTCATAGTTGGGGTTTGAAGATATCTGCATCACTTAGCCTAAATCATTAATTTGGGTACGGTCAGTTGTCTTACTAGTCAGTCTAAAATTGTTGGTCGTTCTTCTTCACTATCATCTTTGAAGATATTGTTCTTCTTGTTAGCTTCTTAATCAAAGTCTTCATTAAATCAGGTAAGGTATTATGTTGTTCCAAATGTAATGTTACATATTACCCTGCCACCAAATTTGATCATTTTAATAAAATATTGTTTTTGTTGAAATTATCAATTACCTTTTTTTTTCATATTATCATTTGTTATTCTTATTATGATCTGGTATACTTGTCTTTAATTATAAGTGTTCTATCCCTGGAACATGTTACTTCCCTAACAAATTAATCACCATATATTCTGGAATCAGTCGGGGGGCTCTCTTGACCTAATACCCCGCTGTCCTTACAATACATAATACATAAATAATATCGATTGCTGGAGCTATCTCGTCAGTCAATCACATTTAATAATCACTAGTCTATTCACGACTAAAATAAATAAAAATAATATAATATATTCTTGGGATTGTTCACTCAGTCTAACTTCTCAGATCTAAATATTTCTTTCCATTGATTCTTTCAGATGTTTATTTTCTTGTGGCGATATTAATAACATTTTTTATTTTCTATTGGTACTATCTTCCTTCCTTCTTTATCAGTACTGCTTAATCTTCATTTTTCATTCACTATCTTCATTTAAATTAAAACATAACAAGTATTTGCATCTTCAGTTGTTGTTGATTCTCTCACAATCATGATAGGTTATTTGCAATAAATTCGTTTCTAGTCCTGTCTCATTTTCATCGTCGACTGTCTACATTTGTCCTTTCTTATTCATTTTATATCACTATAGTTTCTTCTAATTTATGGATGTTGCATCTTTCTTTTATATTCCAATAATAAGTTCATAACTGTGTTTAATAAGAGGTGCTTGTTTTGTTTAGAAATTGGAAATTTATTCCCAGTTGTTTATCTGCTTGATTCATCATAACATTATCAAACTGTACTGTAATTGGTCCTTACTATTTATCTAAATTCTGAAATATTCAACCTTGTTTATTGGGCTTCATTTAAAGTTATATTTTGGATTATCAAAGTTGGTTAGATGAGCTTACTATGTTCTTTGAGTTTTGAGGTTTTATAATAATAAATTCTTCACTTCTAAATTAATTCTCATAAATAATTAGTTGTAAGTTGATCTTACTATTTCTTTAGAATTTTGTGGTTTTATAATAATAAATTCTTCAATTCCAAATTAATTCTCATAAATAATTAGTTGTAAGTTGTTCTTACTATTTCTTTAGAATTTTGTCGTTTTATAATAATAAATTCTTCACTTCCAAATTAATTCTCATAAATAATTAGTTGTAAGTTGTTCTTACTATATTTTTAGAATTTTGTTGGTTTTATCACAACTTCTACACTTCTTATTATAGTGCTTATTGTCATATGTCCTTCTGTACCCAGCATTGATGATCTTTTGGTAATTTTCGTTATGTCGGTCAGTTGCTCATAATTTCTTTTTCTTTGACATGGTTTTTCGCCGTTGCCGGTTATCATAACATCAGTCCCTTTTTGTGGAGGTGTATGGTATTAGACTTAACCGTAGTCTGTCACTTCATTTGCTCTCATTGTCCGGATGACCATAGTCTTCATCATCGTTCTGGTACTAGTGACATCTCTGGCCTTTGTCTGGTATTTCATTTTTCTAGCCGCTATTCCTTTGTTGGCTGCTAAGCTTATTCGGCTCCCTCTATCATAGTGTTTTATACACCAGTACGTCTCTGGTCCATATGTGGTATTGCATGAAAAATATCTGTGAGGATCTTCATCTGAATTCTTAATTATTTGCTTATCTGAAACCCCATAATCTGGTTCACCATCACACATCCACCCTGAAGGAATACATTTTAGTGCACCTGTACACTGGAACTGTCCTGGATGGTACTCTAATGGAACACATTCTGGTGATTCATCTGTGCCGTCATCCCAGTCTGGTAAGATGTCATACTTCCATCTTTCTGGAATACACTGTCCAGTCCTGCGCTGAAACTGATCTAGTCCCCATGTTTTATTCAGTTTACCTCTGGTCCTTTCCCAGTGGTAAACTACTGTCTGCTGGTAAACCATCTCTGAGATTACCCGTAATCTACTTCCATTATTCCCGGAACTCACGATTTCTTCATGGTTGGTAATATGGATATTATCATCATCAAATAAACCCTGGTTCATCATCTCCATTTCTTCCTTTGTTTTCGTTAATTTCTTTATATGCGTTCTTCTTACTTTCTTTGGTTCCATTTCACTATCTTTTTATTTTCTTTGTTTCCGTTAGTTTTCTTTTCAGGTAGTACTACTACTAGATCCTCTGTTTTGGCGTTTGGTATTTCTTCCGTTTCTGGTTTGCTATCATTTTTTATTTCTTCGGTTCTCTCATTTCTTAATCCTTCCCTAAACCGTTTATTATCATTTATTATTTCTTCCGTCTTCCTACTCAAATCTTCCTTCAATTCTTTTAAGTTCTTACTGATATCCTCATAATACTGTTTTATACATTCCATAAGGCTCTTCAGGTCAACGCTCTCTGTGACTTTGTCCGGTTCTTGTTTATCTCCTTGGTCCTCTCTTATTATTACTTCTACTTCTTCGACCGGTGTTGCTTCCTTGTCTTCCATCTCTAACTCGTCTACCTTCTCGGCTTCGACCGCTCGTTTTCGCGATGTCTCTCGGTTCCTCATCTTGTTTATTCTGGTTTATTTGTTTATTAATAATAATTTAATTTATATTAAATTACACACCTCACACGTTGGTGCGCCAATTTGTAACGATAAAATAGAGGATTTAGGGTTACTTCTATTGAAACGTAATGTCTGTAGCCTCACTTCAGGTTCGTCAGCTTGTGACGACAAGAATATTTCGTTACGTACAATGTTATTATGGATAGGTTACTTATATTTATGTAGTGTGCACTTGAATTACACCACCCGTTGGAAGTGTCAACTTGTAATATAGGTAAATAATGTAGCGACAAACTCGCACTGGAGTCGTCGATGTGTAATTATAAATGTGTTATGTTGAACGGCGAATGGTTTTTGTAAATTGCCGCTTACTCCCACTACGCTGCTTCTTTTCCGTGACGTCACTCAGCGATACCAACTATCGGGTTCACTGCAATCTGCGAATTTTATTTACTAAATACAACAGCAATAATAACGACACACAGTTACCATCAAACATATATCCTGGTGGAATCTTTTATTCGAAAACAACACTGGTTAATGCTTTAACAATTTTAAACAGAATAATCGCAATTGTAGTACAAATTATAAATCTTCTCTTTACCAGTTGGCAGCAGTAGTAGCCAAACGTTCAGTATTTCTTGAGACCAAAACAATGCTTTTTGTTAACGTTTTAAATAAAAATAAATATTATCTCAGGGCGTATATGGTTCGGGGATTATAAATTAAACAAAATATTACACTATTAATCAAAATACAAGTTTACAATTATGGGATATTACAACGTTAGAGTGATAGTTGCACACAGAAATCGTATAGTGGTTACCAGTCTTAAAAAGGTTATGTCCTTTTCAGGCTTTGTTCGTTGTTATGTAAATTACAAGTTCTCGTTGTGTTTAAAAAGGTGTTAGTCTTATATGGTGTTATTAGTGATTGTTTTTAGTGTTTGTGTTATATGGTGTCTGTAGATAAATTGATTATTACTTAAAATACATGTATACAAAGGTGTGTGTTGAAATACGATATAATGAGATGTCAGATCACCAAATCCTCTTCTTGCGCTCTTCTTGGTTGAAAATAGGGCCCACGTACACGTCAAATCTTCTTTCTCGTCCCTCGTCCACTTCAAGTCTTCTTCCTGGTTATTATATCCTTTATTTCAAGTAATGGGTATTCTTCTGTAGTTGTAAATAGTGTACCTCTAACTGTATTTATCTGGTTGTATAGTTTTTTCACACTTTATAACGCTAAATGCAAGACGATTTAAAAACGCGTCTATCTGCTAAGATCGTTGTCAAAGAAGTCTCATTTTATTTATCCGAAATTTCTGGTTGCTAAGGGTAAACTTGGAACCTGGTTGGCTAATCCGGATCTACATTGTAATATACTTTTATTATTTCAGAATCTAAATTTCGTTCAAAATCTTTAATTTAACATAACTTTTCTATACTGAATGGGAATTTAAAACCATTATCAGCATTATTTTGATCTTCATATTTGTTATATTTAGACACCTAACATGCCTATTTTTACTTAAAAACTATGGATGTTACAATTTTGTTATTTGGAATTTTCTTAAATAACTTGATATGTGTTATTTTGTTTCTATATTCCTTGTATACGTTATTACCTATAAATACATCAACCCTCTCACATTTGCTTTACAAAATTTCTAATATAATTGTTCAAAATTTATTAAAGTTGGTTTCACCTGGCCTTTGTAATAGTATTATTGTCATCATCATGTTTTAACATCTCTAACAATTAAATTAACTTCTAACATTCACCAAAATGGTTTAACATATAACGTTATTTTAACAACACAAAATATATATTAGTTTAATAGTTAAATTCATGTCCACATGGCTATGATTATACCAATTCCTTGCACAAATAGCTGTTTTCTACTCAAACTGTATATGTGTTTGACACTTAATAAAACATCTTTGTATAGTTCATTCTGCTTGGTTAATTAATTTACCATGGTTTAACATCAGTTCTATTGTTATATTTGTTAACACAACATAAAAAAGTGGAATTAATATCATTAAATTGACATTCCTTTAAACTAACTGTATCCCCTGGTACATACAAAAAAAAAACACAACACAAATACTATTATATAAAACACTGTGCCTAAAACATAAAATATGCACATTTTACAAAACAAATTCCACACTAATTAGTTAGTCCTTTGTCAGCTAATTTACTAATTGTTCTGACACTGTCTATGTCATATTTACTTATTTATATGGGTTTCAACATCCGTATACTTACTGATGTTTGACTTACAAAATTACAATAAAGTGAACACTGTTGCTCTACCTCACCACACAGTTCTAATAATCTTGTTACATTTACTGTTTATCTGGGTTTTACTCTTGTTATAAATGTTATCGTGACCATGTTATAATTTGTTGTTTATTGGACAACCCTATGAACTCTATATGTGACAATTATTTGTATGGTTCTTGTATCTATAACCAAGTATATTTATATTTTTGTTACATCAATTGACTTAATTATTACTAATATTTTTCTTACATAATATTATATGTTTGGGTCTATTATCCCTCACTTTGTATTTTGATTGTCTGGATTTAATGATACATCAACTGAAACCATTTGTTCTTTATAGTCCTGGTTCATAAGCTGTTTGTCTTTACACTTTTTTGTTTGGTCAATACTGAAAATTCATGTCATAGTTGGGGTTTGAAGATATCTGCATCACTTAGCCTAAATCATTAATTTGGGTACGGTCAGTTGTCTTACTAGTCAGTCTAAAATTGTTGGTCGTTCTTCTTCACTATCATCTTTGAAGATATTGTTCTTCTTGTTAGCTTCTTAATCAAAGTCTTCATTAAATCAGGTAAAGTATTATGTTGTTCCAAATGTAATGTTACATATTACCCTGCCACCAAATTTGATCATTTTAATAAAATATTGTTTTTGTTGAAATTATCAATTACCTTTTTTTTTTCATATTATCATTTGTTATTCTTATTATGATCTGGTATACTTGTCTTTAATTATAAGTGTTCTATCCCTGGAACATGTTACTTCCCTAACAAATTAATCACCATATATTCTGGAATCAGTCGGGGGGCTCTCTTGACCTAATACCCCGCTGTCCTTACAATACATAATACATAAATAATATCGATTGCTGGAGCTATCTCGTCAGTCAATCACATTTAATAATCACTAGTCTATTCACGACTAAAATAAATAAAAATAATATAATATATTCTTGGGATTGTTCACTCAGTCTAACTTCTCAGATCTAAATATTTCTTTCCATTGATTCTTTCAGATGTTTATTTTCTTGTGGCGATATTAATAACATTTTTTATTTTCTATTGGTACTATCTTCCTTCCTTCTTTATCAGTACTGCTTAATCTTCATTTTTCATTCACTATCTTCATTTAAATTAAAACATAACAAGTATTTGCATCTTCAGTTGTTGTTGATTCTCTCACAATCATGATAGGTTATTTGCAATAAATTCGTTTCTAGTCCTGTCTCATTTTCATCGTAGACTGTCTACATTTGTCCTTTCTTATTCATTTTATATCACTATAGTTTCTTCTAATTTATGGATGTTGCATCTTTCTTTTATATTCCAATAATAAGTTCATAACTGTGTTTAATAAGAGGTGCTTGTTTTGTTTAGAAATTGGAAATTTATTCCCAGTTGTTTATCTGCTTGATTCATCATAACATTATCAAACTGTACTGTAATTGGTCCTTACTATTTATCTAAATTCTGAAATATTCAACCTTGTTTATTGGGCTTCATTTAAAGTTATATTTTGGATTATCAAAGTTGGTTAGATGAGCTTACTATGTTCTTTGAGTTTTGAGGTTTTATAATAATAAATTCTTCACTTCTAAATTAATTCTCATAAATAATTAGTTGTAAGTTGATCTTACTATTTCTTTAGAATTTTGTGGTTTTATAATAATAAATTCTTCAATTCCAAATTAATTCTCATAAATAATTAGTTGTAAGTTGTTCTTACTATTTCTTTAGAATTTTGTCGTTTTATAATAATAAATTCTTCACTTCCAAATTAATTCTCATAAATAATTAGTTGTAAGTTGTTCTTACTATATTTTTAGAATTTTGTTGGTTTTATCACAACTTCTACACTTCTTATTATAGTGCTTATTGTCATATGTCCTTCTGTACCCAGCATTGATGATCTTTTGGTAATTTTCGTTATGTCGGTCAGTTGCTCATAATTTCTTTTTCTTTGACATGGTTTTTCGCCGTTGCCGGTTATCATAACATCAGTCCCTTTTTGTGGAGGTGTATGGTATTAGACTTAACCGTAGTCTGTCACTTCATTTGCTCTCATTGTCCGGATGACCATAGTCTTCATCATCGTTCTGGTACTAGTGACATCTCTGGCCTTTGTCTGGTATTTCATTTTTCTAGCCGCTATTCCTTTGTTGGCTGCTAAGCTTATTCGGCTCCCTCTATCATAGTGTTTTATACACCAGTACGTCTCTGGTCCATATGTGGTATTGCATGAAAAATATCTGTGAGGATCTTCATCTGAATTCTTAATTATTTGCTTATCTGAAACCCCATAATCTGGTTCACCATCACACATCCACCCTGAAGGAATACATTTTAGTGCACCTGTACACTGGAACTGTCCTGGATGGTACTCTAATGGAACACATTCTGGTGATTCATCTGTGCCGTCATCCCAGTCTGGTAAGATGTCATACTTCCATCTTTCTGGAATACACTGTCCAGTCCTGCGCTGAAACTGATCTAGTCCCCATGTTTTATTCAGTTTACCTCTGGTCCTTTCCCAGTGGTAAACTACTGTCTGCTGGTAAACCATCTCTGAGATTACCCGTAATCTACTTCCATTATTCCCGGAACTCACGATTTCTTCATGGTTGGTAATATGGATATTATCATCATCAAATAAACCCTGGTTCATCATCTCCATTTCTTCCTTTGTTTTCGTTAATTTCTTTATATGCGTTCTTCTTACTTTCTTTGGTTCCATTTCACTATCTTTTTATTTTCTTTGTTTCCGTTAGTTTTCTTTTCAGGTAGTACTACTACTGGATCCTCTGTTTTGGCGTTTGGTATTTCTTCCGTTTCTGGTTTGCTATCATTTTTTATTTCTTCGGTTCTCTCATTTCTTAATCCTTCCCTAAACCGTTTATTATCATTTATTATTTCTTCCGTCTTCCTACTCAAATCTTCCTTCAATTCTTTTAAGTTCTTACTGATATCCTCATAATACTGTTTTATACATTCCATAAGGCTCTTCAGGTCAACGCTCTCTGTGACTTTGTCCGGTTCTTGTTTATCTCCTTGGTCCTCTCTTATTATTACTTCTACTTCTTCGACCGGTGTTGCTTCCTTGTCTTCCATCTCTAACTCGTCTACCTTCTCGGCTTCGACCGCTCGTTTTCGCGATGTCTCTCGGTTCCTCATCTTGTTTATTCTGGTTTATTTGTTTATTAATAATAATTTAATTTATATTAAATTACACACCTCACACGTTGGTGCGCCAATTTGTAACGATAAAATAGAGGATTTAGGGTTACTTCTATTGAAACGTAATGTCTGTAGCCTCACTTCAGGTTCGTCAGCTTGTGACGACAAGAATATTTCGTTACGTACAATGTTATTATGGATAGGTTACTTATATTTATGTAGTGTGCACTTGAATTACACCACCCGTTGGAAGTGTCAACTTGTAATATAGGTAAATAATGTAGCGACAAACTCGCACTGGAGTCGTCGATGTGTAATTATAAATGTGTTATGTTGAACGGCGAATGGTTTTTGTAAATTGCCGCTTACTCCCACTACGCTGCTTCTTTTCCGTGACGTCACTCAGCGATACCAACTATCGGGTTCACTGCAATCTGCGAATTTTATTTACTAAATACAACAGCAATAATAACGACACACAGTTACCATCAAACATATATCCTGGTGGAATCTTTTATTCGAAAACAACACTGGTTAATGCTTTAACAATTTTAAACAGAATAATCGCAATTGTAGTACAAATTATAAATCTTCTCTTTACCAGTTGGCAGCAGTAGTAGCCAAACGTTCAGTATTTCTTGAGACCAAAACAATGCTTTTTGTTAACGTTTTAAATAAAAATAAATATTATCTCAGGGCGTATATGGTTCGGGGATTATAAATTAAACAAAATATTACACTATTAATCAAAATACAAGTTTACAATTATGGGATATTACAACGTTAGAGTGATAGTTGCACACAGAAATCGTATAGTGGTTACCAGTCTTAAAAAGGTTATGTCCTTTTCAGGCTTTGTTCGTTGTTATGTAAATTACAAGTTCTCGTTGTGTTTAAAAAGGTGTTAGTCTTATATGGTGTTATTAGTGATTGTTTTTAGTGTTTGTGTTATATGGTGTCTGTAGATAAATTGATTATTACTTAAAATACGTGTATACAAAGGTGTGTGTTGAAATACGATATAATGAGATGTCAGATCACCAAATCCTCTTCTTGCGCTCTTCTTGGTTGAAAATAGGGCCCACGTACACGTCAAATCTTCTTTCTCGTCCCTCGTCCACTTCAAGTCTTCTTCCTGGTTATTATATCCTTTATTTCAAGTAATGGGTATTCTTCTGTAGTTGTAAATAGTGTACCTCTAACTGTATTTATCTGGTTGTATAGTTTTTTCACACTTTATAACGCTAAATGCAAGACGATTTAAAAACGCGTCTATCTGCTAAGATCGTTGTCAAAGAAGTCTCATTTTATTTATCCGAAATTTCTGGTTGCTAAGGGTAAACTTGGAACCTGGTTGGCTAATCCGGATCTACATTGTCATATACTTTTATTATTTCAGAATCTAAATTTCGTTCAAAATCTTTAATTTAACATAACTTTTCTATACTGAATGGGAATTTAAAACCATTATCAGCATTATTTTGATCTTCATATTTGTTATATTTAGACACCAAACATGCCTATTTTTACTTAAAAACTATGGATGTTACAATTTTGTTATTTGGAATTTTCTTAAATAACTTGATATGTGTTATTTTGTTTCTATATTCCTTGTATACGTTATTACCTATAAATACATCAACCCTCTCACATTTGCTTTACAAAATTTCTAATATAATTGTTCAAAATTTATTAAAGTTGGTTTCACCTGGCCTTTGTAATAGTATTATTGTCATCATCATGTTTTAACATCTCTAACAATTAAATTAACTTCTAACATTCACCAAAATGGTTTAACATATAACGTTATTTTAACAACACAAAATATATATTAGTTTAATAGTTAAATTCATGTCCACATGGCTATGATTATACCAATTCCTTGCACAAATAGCTGTTTTCTACTCAAACTGTATATGTGTTTGACACTTAATAAAACATCTTTGTATAGTTCATTCTGCTTGGTTAATTAATTTACCATGGTTTAACATCAGTTCTATTGTTATATTTGTTAACACAACATAAAAAAGTGGAATTAATATCATTAAATTGACATTCCTTTAAACTAACTGTATCCCCTGGTACATACAAAAAAAAAACACAACACAAATACTATTATATAAAACACTGTGCCTAAAACATAAAATATGCACATTTTACAAAACAAATTCCACACTAATTAGTTAGTCCTTTGTCAGCTAATTTACTAATTGTTCTGACACTGTCTATGTCATATTTACTTATTTATATGGGTTTCAACATCCGTATACTTACTGATGTTTGACTTACAAAATTACAATAAAGTGAACACTGTTGCTCTACCTCACCACACAGTTCTAATAATCTTGTTACATTTACTGTTTATCTGGGTTTTACTCTTGTTATAAATGTTATCGTGACCATGTTATAATTTGTTGTTTATTGGACAACCCTATGAACTCTATATGTGACAATTATTTGTATGGTTCTTGTATCTATAACCAAGTATATTTATATTTTTGTTACATCAATTGACTTAATTATTACTAATATTTTTCTTACATAATATTATATGTTTGGGTCTATTATCCCTCACTTTGTATTTTGATTGTCTGGATTTAATGATACATCAACTGAAACCATTTGTTCTTTATAGTCCTGGTTCATAAGCTGTTTGTCTTTACACTTTTTTGTTTGGTCAATACTGAAAATTCATGTCATAGTTGGGGTTTGAAGATATCTGCATCACTTAGCCTAAATCATTAATTTGGGTACGGTCAGTTGTCTTACTAGTCAGTCTAAAATTGTTGGTCGTTCTTCTTCACTATCATCTTTGAAGATATTGTTCTTCTTGTTAGCTTCTTAATCAAAGTCTTCATTAAATCAGGTAAAGTATTATGTTGTTCCAAATGTAATGTTACATATTACCCTGCCACCAAATTTGATCATTTTAATAAAATATTGTTTTTGTTGAAATTATCAATTACCTTTTTTTTTTCATATTATCATTTGTTATTCTTATTATGATCTGGTATACTTGTCTTTAATTATAAGTGTTCTATCCCTGGAACATGTTACTTCCCTAACAAATTAATCACCATATATTCTGGAATCAGTCGGGGGGCTCTCTTGACCTAATACCCCGCTGTCCTTACAATACATAATACATAAATAATATCGATTGCTGGAGCTATCTCGTCAGTCAATCACATTTAATAATCACTAGTCTATTCACGACTAAAATAAATAAAAATAATATAATATATTCTTGGGATTGTTCACTCAGTCTAACTTCTCAGATCTAAATATTTCTTTCCATTGATTCTTTCAGATGTTTATTTTCTTGTGGCGATATTAATAACATTTTTTATTTTCTATTGGTACTATCTTCCTTCCTTCTTTATCAGTACTGCTTAATCTTCATTTTTCATTCACTATCTTCATTTAAATTAAAACATAACAAGTATTTGCATCTTCAGTTGTTGTTGATTCTCTCACAATCATGATAGGTTATTTGCAATAAATTCGTTTCTAGTCCTGTCTCATTTTCATCGTAGACTGTCTACATTTGTCCTTTCTTATTCATTTTATATCACTATAGTTTCTTCTAATTTATGGATGTTGCATCTTTCTTTTATATTCCAATAATAAGTTCATAACTGTGTTTAATAAGAGGTGCTTGTTTTGTTTAGAAATTGGAAATTTATTCCCAGTTGTTTATCTGCTTGATTCATCATAACATTATCAAACTGTACTGTAATTGGTCCTTACTATTTATCTAAATTCTGAAATATTCAACCTTGTTTATTGGGCTTCATTTAAAGTTATATTTTGGATTATCAAAGTTGGTTAGATGAGCTTACTATGTTCTTTGAGTTTTGAGGTTTTATAATAATAAATTCTTCACTTCTAAATTAATTCTCATAAATAATTAGTTGTAAGTTGATCTTACTATTTCTTTAGAATTTTGTGGTTTTATAATAATAAATTCTTCAATTCCAAATTAATTCTCATAAATAATTAGTTGTAAGTTGTTCTTACTATTTCTTTAGAATTTTGTCGTTTTATAATAATAAATTCTTCACTTCCAAATTAATTCTCATAAATAATTAGTTGTAAGTTGTTCTTACTATATTTTTAGAATTTTGTTGGTTTTATCACAACTTCTACACTTCTTATTATAGTGCTTATTGTCATATGTCCTTCTGTACCCAGCATTGATGATCTTTTGGTAATTTTCGTTATGTCGGTCAGTTGCTCATAATTTCTTTTTCTTTGACATGGTTTTTCGCCGTTGCCGGTTATCATAACATCAGTCCCTTTTTGTGGAGGTGTATGGTATTAGACTTAACCGTAGTCTGTCACTTCATTTGCTCTCATTGTCCGGATGACCATAGTCTTCATCATCGTTCTGGTACTAGTGACATCTCTGGCCTTTGTCTGGTATTTCATTTTTCTAGCCGCTATTCCTTTGTTGGCTGCTAAGCTTATTCGGCTCCCTCTATCATAGTGTTTTATACACCAGTACGTCTCTGGTCCATATGTGGTATTGCATGAAAAATATCTGTGAGGATCTTCATCTGAATTCTTAATTATTTGCTTATCTGAAACCCCATAATCTGGTTCACCATCACACATCCACCCTGAAGGAATACATTTTAGTGCACCTGTACACTGGAACTGTCCTGGATGGTACTCTAATGGAACACATTCTGGTGATTCATCTGTGCCGTCATCCCAGTCTGGTAAGATGTCATACTTCCATCTTTCTGGAATACACTGTCCAGTCCTGCGCTGAAACTGATCTAGTCCCCATGTTTTATTCAGTTTACCTCTGGTCCTTTCCCAGTGGTAAACTACTGTCTGCTGGTAAACCATCTCTGAGATTACCCGTAATCTACTTCCATTATTCCCGGAACTCACGATTTCTTCATGGTTGGTAATATGGATATTATCATCATCAAATAAACCCTGGTTCATCATCTCCATTTCTTCCTTTGTTTTCGTTAATTTCTTTATATGCGTTCTTCTTACTTTCTTTGGTTCCATTTCACTATCTTTTTATTTTCTTTGTTTCCGTTAGTTTTCTTTTCAGGTAGTACTACTACTGGATCCTCTGTTTTGGCGTTTGGTATTTCTTCCGTTTCTAGTTTGCTATCATTTTTTATTTCTTCGGTTCTCTCATTTCTTAATCCTTCCCTAAACCGTTTATTATCATTTATTATTTCTTCCGTCTTCCTACTCAAATCTTCCTTCAATTCTTTTAAGTTCTTACTGATATCCTCATAATACTGTTTTATACATTCCATAAGGCTCTTCAGGTCAACGCTCTCTGTGACTTTGTCCGGTTCTTGTTTATCTCCTTGGTCCTCTCTTATTATTACTTCTACTTCTTCGACCGGTGTTGCTTCCTTGTCTTCCATCTCTAACTCGTCTACCTTCTCGGCTTCGACCGCTCGTTTTCGCGATGTCTCTCGCTTCCTCATCTTGTTTATTCTGGTTTATTTGTTTATTAATAATAATTTAATTTATATTAAATTACACGCCTCACACGTTGGTGCGCCAATTTGTAACGATAAAATAGAGGATTTAGGGTTACTTCTATTGAAACGTAATGTCTGTAGCCTCACTTCAGGTTCGTCAGCTTGTGACGACAAGAATATTTCGTTACGTACAATGTTATTATGGATAGGTTACTTATATTTATGTAGTGTGCACTTGAATTACACCACCCGTTGGAAGTGTCAACTTGTAATATAGGTAAATAATGTAGCGACAAACTCGCACTGGAGTCGTCGATGTGTAATTATAAATGTGTTATGTTGAACGGCGAATGGTTTTTGTAAATTGCCGCTTACTCCCACTACGCTGCTTCTTTTCCGTGACGTCACTCAGCGATACCAACTATCGGGTTCACTGCAATCTGCGAATTTTATTTACTAAATACAACAGCAATAATAACGACACACAGTTACCATCAAACATATATCCTGGTGGAATCTTTTATTCGAAAACAACACTGGTTAATGCTTTAATAATTTTAAACAGAATAATCGCAATTGTAGTACAAATTATAAATCTTCTCTTTACCAGTTGGCAGCAGTAGTAGCCAAACGTTCAGTATTTCTTGAGACCAAAACAATGCTTTTTGTTAACGTTTTAAATAAAAATAAATATTATCTCAGGGCGTATATGGTTCGGGGATTATAAATTAAACAAAATATTACACTATTAATCAAAATACAAGTTTACAATTATGGGATATTACAACGTTAGAGTGATAGTTGCACACAGAAATCGTATACTGGTTACCAGTCTTAAAAAGGTTATGTCCTTTTCAGGCTTTGTTCGTTGTTATGTAAATTACAAGTTCTCGTTGTGTTTAAAAAGGTGTTAGTCTTATATGGTGTTATTAGTGATTGTTTTTAGTGTTTGTGTTATATGGTGTCTGTAGATAAATTGATTATTACTTAAAATACGTGTATACAAAGGTGTGTGTTGAAATACGATATAATCAGATGTCAGATCACCAAATCCTCTTCTTGCGCTCTTCTTGGTTGAAAATAGGGCCCACGTACACGTCAAATCTTCTTTCTCGTCCCTCGTCCACTTCAAGTCTTCTTCCTGGTTATTATATCCTTTATTTCAAGTAATGGGTATTCTTCTGTAGTTGTAAATAGTGTACCTCTAACTGTATTTATCTGGTTGTATAGTTTTTTCACACTTTATAACACTAAATGCAAGACGATTTAAAAACGCGTCTATCTGCTAAGATCGTTGTCAAAGAAGTCTCATTTTATTTATCCGAAATTTCTGGTTGCTAAGGGTAAACTTGGAACCTGGTTGGCTAATCCGGATCTACATTGTCATATACTTTTATTATTTCAGAATCTAAATTTCGTTCAAAATCTTTAATTTAACATAACTTTTCTATACTGAATGGGAATTTAAAACCATTATCAGCATTATTTTGATCTTCATATTTGTTATATTTAGACACCAAACATGCCTATTTTTACTTAAAAACTATGGATGTTACAATTTTGTTATTTGGAATTTTCTTAAATTACTTGATATGTGTTATTTTGTTTCTATATTCCTTGTATACGTTATTACCTATAAATACATCAACCCTCTCACATTTGCTTTACAAAATTTCTAATATAATTGTTCAAAATTTACTAAAGTTGGTTTCACCTGGCCTATGTAATAGTATTATTGTCATCATCATGTTTTAACATCTCTAACAATTAAATTAACTTCTAACATTCACCAAAATGGTTTAACATATAACGTTATTTTAACAACACAAAATATATATTAGTTTAATAGTTAAATTCATGTCCACATGGCTATGATTATACCAATTCCTTGCACAAATAGCTGTTTTCTACTCAAACTGTATAGGTGTTTGACACTTAATAAAACATCTTTGTATAGTTCATTCTGCTTGGTTAATTAATTTACCATGGTTTAACATCAGTTCTATTGTTATATTTGTTAACACAACATAAAAAAGTGGAATTAATATCATTAAATTGACATTCCTTTAAACTAACTGTATCCCCTGGTACATACAAAAAAAAAAACACAACACAAATACTATTATATAAAACACTGTGCCTAAAACATAAAATATGCACATTTTACAAAACAAATTCCACACTAATTAGTTAGTCCTTTGTCAGCTAATTTACTAATTGTTCTGACACTGTCTATGTCATATTTACTTATTTATATGGGTTTCAACATCCGTATACTTACTGATGTTTGACTTACAAAATTACAATAAAGTGAACACTGTTGCTCTACCTCACCACACAGTTCTAATAATCTTGTTACATTTACTGTTTATCTGGGTTTTACTCTTGTTATAAATGTTATCGTGACCATGTTATAATTTGTTGTTTATTGGACAACCCTATGAACTCTATATGTGACAATTATTTGTATGGTTCTTGTATCTATAACCAAGTATATTTATATTTTTGTTACATCAATTGACTTAATTATTACTAATATTTTTCTTACATAATATTATATGTTTGGGTCTATTATCCCTCACTTTGTATTTTGATTGTCTGGATTTAATGATACATCAACTGAAACCATTTGTTCTTTATAGTCCTGGTTCATAAGCTGTTTGTCTTTACACTTTTTTGTTTGGTCAATACTGAAAATTCATGTCATAGTTGGGGTTTGAAGATATCTGCATCACTTAGCCTAAATCATTAATTTGGGTACGGTCAGTTGTCTTACTAGTCAGTCTAAAATTGTTGGTCGTTCTTCTTCACTATCATCTTTGAAGATATTGTTCTTCTTGTTAGCTTCTTAATCAAAGTCTTCATTAAATCAGGTAAGGTATTATGTTGTTCCAAATGTAATGTTACATATTACCCTGCCACCAAATTTGATCATTTTAATAAAATATTGTTTTTGTTGAAATTATCAATTACCTTTTTTTTTTCATATTATCATTTGTTATTCTTATTATGATCTGGTATACTTGTCTTTAATTATAAGTGTTCTATCCCTGGAACATGTTACTTCCCTAACAAATTAATCACCATATATTCTGGAATCAGTCGGGGGGCTCTCTTGACCTAATACCCCGCTGTCCTTACAATACATAATACATAAATAATATCGATTGCTGGAGCTATCTCGTCAGTCAATCACATTTAATAATCACTAGTCTATTCACGACTAAAATAAATAAAAATAATATAATATATTCTTGGGATTGTTCACTCAGTCTAACTTCTCAGATCTAAATATTTCTTTCCATTGATTCTTTCAGATGTTTATTTTCTTGTGGCGATATTAATAACATTTTTTATTTTCTATTGGTACTATCTTCCTTCCTTCTTTATCAGTACTGCTTAATCTTCATTTTTCATTCACTATCTTCATTTAAATTAAAACATAACAAGTATTTGCATCTTCAGTTGTTGTTGATTCTCTCACAATCATGATAGGTTATTTGCAATAAATTCGTTTCTAGTCCTGTCTCATTTTCATCGTCGACTGTCTACATTTGTCCTTTCTTATTCATTTTATATCACTATAGTTTCTTCTAATTTATGGATGTTGCATCTTTCTTTTATATTCCAATAATAAGTTCATAACTGTGTTTAATAAGAGGTGCTTGTTTTGTTTAGAAATTGGAAATTTATTCCCAGTTGTTTATCTGCTTGATTCATCATAACATTATCAAACTGTACTGTAATTGGTCCTTACTATTTATCTAAATTCTGAAATATTCAACCTTGTTTATTGGGCTTCATTTAAAGTTATATTTTGGATTATCAAAGTTGGTTAGATGAGCTTACTATGTTCTTTGAGTTTTGAGGTTTTATAATAATAAATTCTTCACTTCTAAATTAATTCTCATAAATAATTAGTTGTAAGTTGATCTTACTATTTCTTTAGAATTTTGTGGTTTTATAATAATAAATTCTTCAATTCCAAATTAATTCTCATAAATAATTAGTTGTAAGTTGTTCTTACTATTTCTTTAGAATTTTGTCGTTTTATAATAATAAATTCTTCACTTCCAAATTAATTCTCATAAATAATTAGTTGTAAGTTGTTCTTACTATATTTTTAGAATTTTGTTGGTTTTATCACAACTTCTACACTTCTTATTATAGTGCTTATTGTCATATGTCCTTCTGTACCCAGCATTGATGATCTTTTGGTAATTTTCGTTATGTCGGTCAGTTGCTCATAATTTCTTTTTCTTTGACATGGTTTTTCGCCGTTGCCGGTTATCATAACATCAGTCCCTTTTTGTGGAGGTGTATGGTATTAGACTTAACCGTAGTCTGTCACTTCATTTGCTCTCATTGTCCGGATGACCATAGTCTTCATCATCGTTCTGGTACTAGTGACATCTCTGGCCTTTGTCTGGTATTTCATTTTTCTAGCCGCTATTCCTTTGTTGGCTGCTAAGCTTATTCGGCTCCCTCTATCATAGTGTTTTATACACCAGTACGTCTCTGGTCCATATGTGGTATTGCATGAAAAATATCTGTGAGGATCTTCATCTGAATTCTTAATTATTTGCTTATCTGAAACCCCATAATCTGGTTCACCATCACACATCCACCCTGAAGGAATACATTTTAGTGCACCTGTACACTGGAACTGTCCTGGATGGTACTCTAATGGAACACATTCTGGTGATTCATCTGTGCCGTCATCCCAGTCTGGTAAGATGTCATACTTCCATCTTTCTGGAATACACTGTCCAGTCCTGCGCTGAAACTGATCTAGTCCCTATGTTTTATTCAGTTTACCTCTGGTCCTTTCCCAGTGGTAAACTACTGTCTGCTGGTAAACCATCTCTGAGATTACCCGTAATCTACTTCCATTATTCCCGGAACTCACGATTTCTTCATGGTTGGTAATATGGATATTATCATCATCAAATAAACCCTGGTTCATCATCTCCATTTCTTCCTTTGTTTTCGTTAATTTCTTTATATGCGTTCTTCTTACTTTCTTTGGTTCCATTTCACTATCTTTTTATTTTCTTTGTTTCCGTTAGTTTTCTTTTCAGGTAGTACTACTACTGGATCCTCTGTTTTGGCGTTTGGTATTTCTTCCGTTTCTGGTTTGCTATCATTTTTTATTTCTTCGGTTCTCTCATTTCTTAATCCTTCCCTAAACCGTTTATTATCATTTATTATTTCTTCCGTCTTCCTACTCAAATCTTCCTTCAATTCTTTTAAGTTCTTACTGATATCCTCATAATACTGTTTTATACATTCCATAAGGCTCTTCAGGTCAACGCTCTCTGTGACTTTGTCCGGTTCTTGTTTATCTCCTTGGTCCTCCCTTATTATTACTTCTACTTCTTCGACCGGTGTTGCTTCCTTGTCTTCCATCTCTAACTCGTCTACCTTCTCGGCTTCGACCGCTCGTTTTTGCGATGTCTCTCGCTTCCTCATCTTGTTTATTCTGGTTTATTTGTTTATTAATAATAATTTAATTTATATTAAATTACACGCCTCACACGTTGGTGCGCCAATTTGTAACGATAAAATAGAGGATTTAGGGTTACTTCTATTGAAACGTAATGTCTGTAGCCTCACTTCAGGTTCGTCAGCTTGTGACGACAAGAATATTTCGTTACGTACAATGTTATTATGGATAGGTTACTTATATTTATGTAGTGTGCACTTGAATTACACCACCCGTTGGAAGTGTCAACTTGTAATATAGGTAAATAATGTAGCGACAAACTCGCACTGGAGTCGTCGATGTGTAATTATAAACGTGTTACGTTGAACGGCGAATGGTTTTTGTAAATTGCCGCTTACTCCCACTACGCTGCTTCTTTTCCGTGACGTCACTCAGCGATACCAACTATCGGGTTCACTGCAATCTGCGAATTTTATTTACTAAATACAACAGCAATAATAACGACACACAGTTACCATCAAACATATATCCTGGTGGAATCTTTTATTCGAAAACAACACTGGTTAATGCTTTAATAATTTTAAACAGAATAATCGCAATTGTAGTACAAATTATAAATCTTCTCTTTACCAGTTGGCAGCAGTAGTAGCCAAACGTTCAGTATTTCTTGAGACCAAAACAATGCTTTTTGTTAACGTTTTAAATAAAAATAAATATTATCTCAGGGCGTATATGGTTCGGGGATTATAAATTAAACAAAATATTACACTATTAATCAAAATACAAGTTTACAATTATGGGATATTACAACGTTAGAGTGATAGTTGCACACAGAAATCGTATAGTGGTTACCAGTCTTAAAAAGGTTATGTCCTTTTCAGGCTTTGTTCGTTGTTATGTAAATTACAAGTTCTCGTTGTGTTTAAAAAGGTGTTAGTCTTATATGGTGTTATTAGTGATTGTTTTTAGTGTTTGTGTTATATGGTGTCTGTAGATAAATTGATTATTACTTAAAATACGTGTATACAAAGGTGTGTGTTGAAATACGATATAATGAGATGTCAGATCACCAAATCCTCTTCTTGCGCTCTTCTTGGTTGAAAATAGGGCCCACGTACACGTCAAATCTTCTTTCTCGTCCCTCGTCCACTTCAAGTCTTCTTCCTGGTTATTATATCCTTTATTTCAAGTAATGGGTATTCTTCTGTAGTTGTAAATAGTGTACCTCTAACTGTATTTATCTGGTTGTATAGTTTTTTCACACTTTATAACACTAAATGCAAGACGATTTAAAAACGCGTCTATCTGCTAAGATCGTTGTCAAAGAAGTCTCATTTTATTTATCCAAAATTTCTGGTTGCTAAGGGTAAACTTGGAACCTGGTTGGCTAATCCGGATCTACATTGTCATATACTTTTATTATTTCAGAATCTAAATTTCGTTCAAAATCTTTAATTTAACATAACTTTTCTATACTGAATGGGAATTTAAAACCATTATCAGCATTATTTTGATCTTCATATTTGTTATATTTAGACACCAAACATGCCTATTTTTACTTAAAAACTATGGATGTTACAATTTTGTTATTTGGAATTTTCTTAAATAACTTGATATGTGTTATTTTGTTTCTATATTCCTTGTATACGTTATTACCTATAAATACATCAACCCTCTCACATTTGCTTTACAAAATTTCTAATATAATTGTTCAAAATTTACTAAAGTTGGTTTCACCTGGCCTATGTAATAGTATTATTGTCATCATCATGTTTTAACATCTCTAACAATTAAATTAACTTCTAACATTCACCAAAATGGTTTAACATATAACGTTATTTTAACAACACAAAATATATATTAGTTTAATAGTTAAATTCATGTCCACATGGCTATGATTATACCAATTCCTTGCACAAATAGCTGTTTTCTACTCAAACTGTATAGGTGTTTGACACTTAATAAAACATCTTTGTATAGTTCATTCTGCTTGGTTAATTAATTTACCATGGTTTAACATCAGTTCTATTGTTATATTTGTTAACACAACATAAAAAAGTGGAATTAATATCATTAAATTGACATTCCTTTAAACTAACTGTATCCCCTGGTACATACAAAAAAAAAACACAACACAAATACTATTATATAAAACACTGTGCCTAAAACATAAAATATGCACATTTTACAAAACAAATTCCACACTAATTAGTTAGTCCTTTGTCAGCTAATTTACTAATTGTTCTGACACTGTCTATGTCATATTTACTTATTTATATGGGTTTCAACATCCGTATACTTACTGATGTTTGACTTACAAAATTACAATAAAGTGAACACTGTTGCTCTACCTCACCACACAGTTCTAATAATCTTGTTACATTTACTGTTTATCTGGGTTTTACTCTTGTTATAAATGTTATCGTGACCATGTTATAATTTGTTGTTTATTGGACAACCCTATGAACTCTATATGTGACAATTATTTGTATGGTTCTTGTATCTATAACCAAGTATATTTATATTTTTGTTACATCAATTGACTTAATTATTACTAATATTTTTCTTACATAATATTATATGTTTGGGTCTATTATCCCTCACTTTGTATTTTGATTGTCTGGATTTAATGATACATCAACTGAAACCATTTGTTCTTTATAGTCCTGGTTCATAAGCTGTTTGTCTTTACACTTTTTTGTTTGGTCAATACTGAAAATTCATGTCATAGTTGGGGTTTGAAGATATCTGCATCACTTAGCCTAAATCATTAATTTGGGTACGGTCAGTTGTCTTACTAGTCAGTCTAAAATTGTTGGTCGTTCTTCTTCACTATCATCTTTGAAGATATTGTTCTTCTTGTTAGCTTCTTAATCAAAGTCTTCATTAAATCAGGTAAAGTATTATGTTGTTCCAAATGTAATGTTACATATTACCCTGCCACCAAATTTGATCATTTTAATAAAATATTGTTTTTGTTGAAATTATCAATTACCTTTTTTTTTTCATATTATCATTTGTTATTCTTATTATGATCTGGTATACTTGTCTTTAATTATAAGTGTTCTATCCCTGGAACATGTTACTTCCCTAACAAATTAATCACCATATATTCTGGAATCAGTCGGGGGGCTCTCTTGACCTAATACCCCGCTGTCCTTACAATACATAATACATAAATAATATCGATTGCTGGAGCTATCTCGTCAGTCAATCACATTTAATAATCACTAGTCTATTCACGACTAAAATAAATAAAAATAATATAATATATTCTTGGGATTGTTCACTCAGTCTAACTTCTCAGATCTAAATATTTCTTTCCATTGATTCTTTCAGATGTTTATTTTCTTGTGGCGATATTAATAACATTTTTTATTTTCTATTGGTACTATCTTCCTTCCTTCTTTATCAGTACTGCTTAATCTTCATTTTTCATTCACTATCTTCATTTAAATTAAAACATAACAAGTATTTGCATCTTCAGTTGTTGTTGATTCTCTCACAATCATGATAGGTTATTTGCAATAAATTCGTTTCTAGTCCTGTCTCATTTTCATCGTAGACTGTCTACATTTGTCCTTTCTTATTCATTTTATATCACTATAGTTTCTTCTAATTTATGGATGTTGCATCTTTCTTTTATATTCCAATAATAAGTTCATAACTGTGTTTAATAAGAGGTGCTTGTTTTGTTTAGAAATTGGAAATTTATTCCCAGTTGTTTATCTGCTTGATTCATCATAACATTATCAAACTGTACTGTAATTGGTCCTTACTATTTATCTAAATTCTGAAATATTCAACCTTGTTTATTGGGCTTCATTTAAAGTTATATTTTGGATTATCAAAGTTGGTTAGATGAGCTTACTATGTTCTTTGAGTTTTGAGGTTTTATAATAATAAATTCTTCACTTCTAAATTAATTCTCATAAATAATTAGTTGTAAGTTGATCTTACTATTTCTTTAGAATTTTGTGGTTTTATAATAATAAATTCTTCAATTCCAAATTAATTCTCATAAATAATTAGTTGTAAGTTGTTCTTACTATTTCTTTAGAATTTTGTCGTTTTATAATAATAAATTCTTCACTTCCAAATTAATTCTCATAAATAATTAGTTGTAAGTTGTTCTTACTATATTTTTAGAATTTTGTTGGTTTTATCACAACTTCTACACTTCTTATTATAGTGCTTATTGTCATATGTCCTTCTGTACCCAGCATTGATGATCTTTTGGTAATTTTCGTTATGTCGGTCAGTTGCTCATAATTTCTTTTTCTTTGACATGGTTTTTCGCCGTTGCCGGTTATCATAACATCAGTCCCTTTTTGTGGAGGTGTATGGTATTAGACTTAACCGTAGTCTGTCACTTCATTTGCTCTCATTGTCCGGATGACCATAGTCTTCATCATCGTTCTGGTACTAGTGACATCTCTGGCCTTTGTCTGGTATTTCATTTTTCTAGCCGCTATTCCTTTGTTGGCTGCTAAGCTTATTCGGCTCCCTCTATCATAGTGTTTTATACACCAGTACGTCTCTGGTCCATATGTGGTATTGCATGAAAAATATCTGTGAGGATCTTCATCTGAATTCTTAATTATTTGCTTATCTGAAACCCCATAATCTGGTTCACCATCACACATCCACCCTGAAGGAATACATTTTAGTGCACCTGTACACTGGAACTGTCCTGGATGGTACTCTAATGGAACACATTCTGGTGATTCATCTGTGCCGTCATCCCAGTCTGGTAAGATGTCATACTTCCATCTTTCTGGAATACACTGTCCAGTCCTGCGCTGAAACTGATCTAGTCCCCATGTTTTATTCAGTTTACCTCTGGTCCTTTCCCAGTGGTAAACTACTGTCTGCTGGTAAACCATCTCTGAGATTACCCGTAATCTACTTCCATTATTCCCGGAACTCACGATTTCTTCATGGTTGGTAATATGGATATTATCATCATCAAATAAACCCTGGTTCATCATCTCCATTTCTTCCTTTGTTTTCGTTAATTTCTTTATATGCGTTCTTCTTACTTTCTTTGGTTCCATTTCACTATCTTTTTATTTTCTTTGTTTCCGTTAGTTTTCTTTTCAGGTAGTACTACTACTGGATCCTCTGTTTTGGCGTTTGGTATTTCTTCCGTTTCTAGTTTGCTATCATTTTTTATTTCTTCGGTTCTCTCATTTCTTAATCCTTCCCTAAACCGTTTATTATCATTTATTATTTCTTCCGTCTTCCTACTCAAATCTTCCTTCAATTCTTTTAAGTTCTTACTGATATCCTCATAATACTGTTTTATACATTCCATAAGGCTCTTCAGGTCAACGCTCTCTGTGACTTTGTCCGGTTCTTGTTTATCTCCTTGGTCCTCTCTTATTATTACTTCTACTTCTTCGACCGGTGTTGCTTCCTTGTCTTCCATCTCTAACTCGTCTACCTTCTCGGCTTCGACCGCTCGTTTTCGCGATGTCTCTCGCTTCCTCATCTTGTTTATTCTGGTTTATTTGTTTATTAATAATAATTTAATTTATATTAAATTACACGCCTCACACGTTGGTGCGCCAATTTGTAACGATAAAATAGAGGATTTAGGGTTACTTCTATTGAAACGTAATGTCTGTAGCCTCACTTCAGGTTCGTCAGCTTGTGACGACAAGAATATTTCGTTACGTACAATGTTATTATGGATAGGTTACTTATATTTATGTAGTGTGCACTTGAATTACACCACCCGTTGGAAGTGTCAACTTGTAATATAGGTAAATAATGTAGCGACAAACTCGCACTGGAGTCGTCGATGTGTAATTATAAATGTGTTATGTTGAACGGCGAATGGTTTTTGTAAATTGCCGCTTACTCCCACTACGCTGCTTCTTTTCCGTGACGTCACTCAGCGATACCAACTATCGGGTTCACTGCAATCTGCGAATTTTATTTACTAAATACAACAGCAATAATAACGACACACAGTTACCATCAAACATATATCCTGGTGGAATCTTTTATTCGAAAACAACACTGGTTAATGCTTTAATAATTTTAAACAGAATAATCGCAATTGTAGTACAAATTATAAATCTTCTCTTTACCAGTTGGCAGCAGTAGTAGCCAAACGTTCAGTATTTCTTGAGACCAAAACAATGCTTTTTGTTAACGTTTTAAATAAAAATAAATATTATCTCAGGGCGTATATGGTTCGGGGATTATAAATTAAACAAAATATTACACTATTAATCAAAATACAAGTTTACAATTATGGGATATTACAACGTTAGAGTGATAGTTGCACACAGAAATCGTATACTGGTTACCAGTCTTAAAAAGGTTATGTCCTTTTCAGGCTTTGTTCGTTGTTATGTAAATTACAAGTTCTCGTTGTGTTTAAAAAGGTGTTAGTCTTATATGGTGTTATTAGTGATTGTTTTTAGTGTTTGTGTTATATGGTGTCTGTAGATAAATTGATTATTACTTAAAATACGTGTATACAAAGGTGTGTGTTGAAATACGATATAATGAGATGTCAGATCACCAAATCCTCTTCTTGCGCTCTTCTTGGTTGAAAATAGGGCCCACGTACACGTCAAATCTTCTTTCTCGTCCCTCGTCCACTTCAAGTCTTCTTCCTGGTTATTATATCCTTTATTTCAAGTAATGGGTATTCTTCTGTAGTTGTAAATAGTGTACCTCTAACTGTATTTATCTGGTTGTATAGTTTTTTCACACTTTATAACACTAAATGCAAGACGATTTAAAAACGCGTCTATCTGCTAAGATCGTTGTCAAAGAAGTCTCATTTTATTTATCCGAAATTTCTGGTTGCTAAGGGTAAACTTGGAACCTGGTTGGCTAATCCGGATCTACATTGTCATATACTTTTATTATTTCAGAATCTAAATTTCGTTCAAAATCTTTAATTTAACATAACTTTTCTATACTGAATGGGAATTTAAAACCATTATCAGCATTATTTTGATCTTCATATTTGTTATATTTAGACACCAAACATGCCTATTTTTACTTAAAAACTATGGATGTTACAATTTTGTTATTTGGAATTTTCTTAAATTACTTGATATGTGTTATTTTGTTTCTATATTCCTTGTATACGTTATTACCTATAAATACATCAACCCTCTCACATTTGCTTTACAAAATTTCTAATATAATTGTTCAAAATTTACTAAAGTTGGTTTCACCTGGCCTATGTAATAGTATTATTGTCATCATCATGTTTTAACATCTCTAACAATTAAATTAACTTCTAACATTCACCAAAATGGTTTAACATATAACGTTATTTTAACAACACAAAATATATATTAGTTTAATAGTTAAATTCATGTCCACATGGCTATGATTATACCAATTCCTTGCACAAATAGCTGTTTTCTACTCAAACTGTATAGGTGTTTGACACTTAATAAAACATCTTTGTATAGTTCATTCTGCTTGGTTAATTAATTTACCATGGTTTAACATCAGTTCTATTGTTATATTTGTTAACACAACATAAAAAAGTGGAATTAATATCATTAAATTGACATTCCTTTAAACTAACTGTATCCCCTGGTACATACAAAAAAAAAAACACAACACAAATACTATTATATAAAACACTGTGCCTAAAACATAAAATATGCACATTTTACAAAACAAATTCCACACTAATTAGTTAGTCCTTTGTCAGCTAATTTACTAATTGTTCTGACACTGTCTATGTCATATTTACTTATTTATATGGGTTTCAACATCCGTATACTTACTGATGTTTGACTTACAAAATTACAATAAAGTGAACACTGTTGCTCTACCTCACCACACAGTTCTAATAATCTTGTTACATTTACTGTTTATCTGGGTTTTACTCTTGTTATAAATGTTATCGTGACCATGTTATAATTTGTTGTTTATTGGACAACCCTATGAACTCTATATGTGACAATTATTTGTATGGTTCTTGTATCTATAACCAAGTATATTTATATTTTTGTTACATCAATTGACTTAATTATTACTAATATTTTTCTTACATAATATTATATGTTTGGGTCTATTATCCCTCACTTTGTATTTTGATTGTCTGGATTTAATGATACATCAACTGAAACCATTTGTTCTTTATAGTCCTGGTTCATAAGCTGTTTGTCTTTACACTTTTTTGTTTGGTCAATACTGAAAATTCATGTCATAGTTGGGGTTTGAAGATATCTGCATCACTTAGCCTAAATCATTAATTTGGGTACGGTCAGTTGTCTTACTAGTCAGTCTAAAATTGTTGGTCGTTCTTCTTCACTATCATCTTTGAAGATATTGTTCTTCTTGTTAGCTTCTTAATCAAAGTCTTCATTAAATCAGGTAAGGTATTATGTTGTTCCAAATGTAATGTTACATATTACCCTGCCACCAAATTTGATCATTTTAATAAAATATTGTTTTTGTTGAAATTATCAATTACCTTTTTTTTTCATATTATCATTTGTTATTCTTATTATGATCTGGTATACTTGTCTTTAATTATAAGTGTTCTATCCCTGGAACATGTTACTTCCCTAACAAATTAATCACCATATATTCTGGAATCAGTCGGGGGGCTCTCTTGACCTAATACCCCGCTGTCCTTACAATACATAATACATAAATAATATCGATTGCTGGAGCTATCTCGTCAGTCAATCACATTTAATAATCACTAGTCTATTCACGACTAAAATAAATAAAAATAATATAATATATTCTTGGGATTGTTCACTCAGTCTAACTTCTCAGATCTAAATATTTCTTTCCATTGATTCTTTCAGATGTTTATTTTCTTGTGGCGATATTAATAACATTTTTTATTTTCTATTGGTACTATCTTCCTTCCTTCTTTATCAGTACTGCTTAATCTTCATTTTTCATTCACTATCTTCATTTAAATTAAAACATAACAAGTATTTGCATCTTCAGTTGTTGTTGATTCTCTCACAATCATGATAGGTTATTTGCAATAAATTCGTTTCTAGTCCTGTCTCATTTTCATCGTCGACTGTCTACATTTGTCCTTTCTTATTCATTTTATATCACTATAGTTTCTTCTAATTTATGGATGTTGCATCTTTCTTTTATATTCCAATAATAAGTTCATAACTGTGTTTAATAAGAGGTGCTTGTTTTGTTTAGAAATTGGAAATTTATTCCCAGTTGTTTATCTGCTTGATTCATCATAACATTATCAAACTGTACTGTAATTGGTCCTTACTATTTATCTAAATTCTGAAATATTCAACCTTGTTTATTGGGCTTCATTTAAAGTTATATTTTGGATTATCAAAGTTGGTTAGATGAGCTTACTATGTTCTTTGAGTTTTGAGGTTTTATAATAATAAATTCTTCACTTCTAAATTAATTCTCATAAATAATTAGTTGTAAGTTGATCTTACTATTTCTTTAGAATTTTGTGGTTTTATAATAATAAATTCTTCAATTCCAAATTAATTCTCATAAATAATTAGTTGTAAGTTGTTCTTACTATTTCTTTAGAATTTTGTCGTTTTATAATAATAAATTCTTCACTTCCAAATTAATTCTCATAAATAATTAGTTGTAAGTTGTTCTTACTATATTTTTAGAATTTTGTTGGTTTTATCACAACTTCTACACTTCTTATTATAGTGCTTATTGTCATATGTCCTTCTGTACCCAGCATTGATGATCTTTTGGTAATTTTCGTTATGTCGGTCAGTTGCTCATAATTTCTTTTTCTTTGACATGGTTTTTCGCCGTTGCCGGTTATCATAACATCAGTCCCTTTTTGTGGAGGTGTATGGTATTAGACTTAACCGTAGTCTGTCACTTCATTTGCTCTCATTGTCCGGATGACCATAGTCTTCATCATCGTTCTGGTACTAGTGACATCTCTGGCCTTTGTCTGGTATTTCATTTTTCTAGCCGCTATTCCTTTGTTGGCTGCTAAGCTTATTCGGCTCCCTCTATCATAGTGTTTTATACACCAGTACGTCTCTGGTCCATATGTGGTATTGCATGAAAAATATCTGTGAGGATCTTCATCTGAATTCTTAATTATTTGCTTATCTGAAACCCCATAATCTGGTTCACCATCACACATCCACCCTGAAGGAATACATTTTAGTGCACCTGTACACTGGAACTGTCCTGGATGGTACTCTAATGGAACACATTCTGGTGATTCATCTGTGCCGTCATCCCAGTCTGGTAAGATGTCATACTTCCATCTTTCTGGAATACACTGTCCAGTCCTGCGCTGAAACTGATCTAGTCCCCATGTTTTATTCAGTTTACCTCTGGTCCTTTCCCAGTGGTAAACTACTGTCTGCTGGTAAACCATCTCTGAGATTACCCGTAATCTACTTCCATTATTCCCGGAACTCACGATTTCTTCATGGTTGGTAATATGGATATTATCATCATCAAATAAACCCTGGTTCATCATCTCCATTTCTTCCTTTGTTTTCGTTAATTTCTTTATATGCGTTCTTCTTACTTTCTTTGGTTCCATTTCACTATCTTTTTATTTTCTTTGTTTCCGTTAGTTTTCTTTTCAGGTAGTACTACTACTGGATCCTCTGTTTTGGCGTTTGGTATTTCTTCCGTTTCTGGTTTGCTATCATTTTTTATTTCTTCGGTTCTCTCATTTCTTAATCCTTCCCTAAACCGTTTATTATCATTTATTATTTCTTCCGTCTTCCTACTCAAATCTTCCTTCAATTCTTTTAAGTTCTTACTGATATCCTCATAATACTGTTTTATACATTCCATAAGGCTCTTCAGGTCAACGCTCTCTGTGACTTTGTCCGGTTCTTGTTTATCTCCTTGGTCCTCCCTTATTATTACTTCTACTTCTTCGACCGGTGTTGCTTCCTTGTCTTCCATCTCTAACTCGTCTACCTTCTCGGCTTCGACCGCTCGTTTTTGCGATGTCTCTCGCTTCCTCATCTTGTTTATTCTGGTTTATTTGTTTATTAATAATAATTTAATTTATATTAAATTACACGCCTCACACGTTGGTGCGCCAATTTGTAACGATAAAATAGAGGATTTAGGGTTACTTCTATTGAAACGTAATGTCTGTAGCCTCACTTCAGGTTCGTCAGCTTGTGACGACAAGAATATTTCGTTACGTACAATGTTATTATGGATAGGTTACTTATATTTATGTAGTGTGCACTTGAATTACACCACCCGTTGGAAGTGTCAACTTGTAATATAGGTAAATAATGTAGCGACAAACTCGCACTGGAGTCGTCGATGTGTAATTATAAACGTGTTACGTTGAACGGCGAATGGTTTTTGTAAATTGCCGCTTACTCCCACTACGCTGCTTCTTTTCCGTGACGTCACTCAGCGATACCAACTATCGGGTTCACTGCAATCTGCGAATTTTATTTACTAAATACAACAGCAATAATAACGACACACAGTTACCATCAAACATATATCCTGGTGGAATCTTTTATTCGAAAACAACACTGGTTAATGCTTTAATAATTTTAAACAGAATAATCGCAATTGTAGTACAAATTATAAATCTTCTCTTTACCAGTTGGCAGCAGTAGTAGCCAAACGTTCAGTATTTCTTGAGACCAAAACAATGCTTTTTGTTAACGTTTTAAATAAAAATAAATATTATCTCAGGGCGTATATGGTTCGGGGATTATAAATTAAACAAAATATTACACTATTAATCAAAATACAAGTTTACAATTATGGGATATTACAACGTTAGAGTGATAGTTGCACACAGAAATCGTATAGTGGTTACCAGTCTTAAAAAGGTTATGTCCTTTTCAGGCTTTGTTCGTTGTTATGTAAATTACAAGTTCTCGTTGTGTTTAAAAAGGTGTTAGTCTTATATGGTGTTATTAGTGATTGTTTTTAGTGTTTGTGTTATATGGTGTCTGTAGATAAATTGATTATTACTTAAAATACGTGTATACAAAGGTGTGTGTTGAAATACGATATAATGAGATGTCAGATCACCAAATCCTCTTCTTGCGCTCTTCTTGGTTGAAAATAGGGCCCACGTACACGTCAAATCTTCTTTCTCGTCCCTCGTCCACTTCAAGTCTTCTTCCTGGTTATTATATCCTTTATTTCAAGTAATGGGTATTCTTCTGTAGTTGTAAAAAGTTCGTGTAGTGTACCTCTAACTGTATTTATCTGGTTGTATAGTATTTTCACACTTTATAACACTAAATGTAAGACGATTTAAAAACGCGTCTATCTGCTAAGATCGTTGTCAAAGAAGTCTCATTTTATTTATCCGAAATTTCTGGTTGCTAAGGGTAAACTTGGAACCTGGTTGGCTAATCCGGATCTACATTGTCATATACTTTTATTATTTCAGAATCTAAATTTCGTTCAAAATCTTTAATTTAACATAACTTTTCTATACTGAATGGGAATTTAAAACCATTATCAGCATTATTTTGATCTTCATATTTGTTATATTTAGACACCAAACATGCCTATTTTTACTTAAAAACTATGGATGTTACAATTTTGTTATTTGGAATTTTCTTAAATAACTTGATATGTGTTATTTTGTTTCTACATTCCTTGTATACGTTATTACCTATAAATACATCAACCCTCTCACATTTGCTTTACAAAATTTCTAATATAATTGTTCAAAATTTACTAAAGTTGGTTTCACCTGGCCTATGTAATAGTATTATTTTCATCATCATGTTTTAACATCTCTAACAATTAAATTAACTTCTAACATTCACCAAAATGGTTTAACATATAACGTTATTTTAACAACACAAAATATATATTAGTTTAATAGTTAAATTCATGTCCACGTGGCTATGATTATACCAATTCCTTGCACAAATAGCTGTTTTCTACTCAAACTGTATAGGTGTTTGACACTTAATAAAACATCTTTGTATAGTTCATTCTGCTTGGTTAATTAATTTACCATGGTTTAACATCAGTTCTATTGTTATATTTGTTAACACAACATAAAAAAGTGGAATTAATATCATTAAATTGACATTCCTTTAAATTAACTGTATCCCCTGGTACATACAAAAAAAAAAACACAACACAAATACTATTATATAAAACACTGTGCCTAAAACATAAAATATGCACATTTTACAAAACAAATTCCACACTAATTAGTTAGTCCTTTGTCAGCTAATTTACTAATTGTTCTGACACTGTCTATGTCATATTTACTTATTTATATGGGTTTCAACATCCGTATACTTACTGATGTTTGACTTACAAAATTACAATAAAGTGAACACTGTTGCTCTACCTCACCACACAGTTCTAATAATCTTGTTACATTTACTGTTTATCTGGGTTTTACTCTTGTTATAAATGTTATCGTGACCATGTTATAATTTGTTGTTTATTGGACAACCCTATGAACTCTATATGTGACAATTATTTGTATGGTTCTTGTATCTATAACCAAGTATATTTATATTTTTGTTACATCAATTGACTTAATTATTTACTAATATTTTTCTTACATAATATTATATGTTTGGGTCTATTATCCCTCACTTTGTATTTTGATTGTCTGGATTTAATGATACATCAACTGAAACCATTTGTTCTTTATAGTCCTGGTTCATAAGCTGTTTGTCTTTACACTTTTTTGTTTGGTCAATACTGAAAATTCATGTCATAGTTGGGGTTTGAAGATATCTGCATCACTTAGCCTAAATCATTAATTTGAGTACGGTCAGTTGTCTTACTAGTCAGTCTAAAATTGTTGGTCGTTCTTCTTCACTATCATCTTTGAAGATATTGTTCTTCTTGTTAGCTTCTTAATCAAAGTCTTCATTAAATCAGGTAAGGTATTATGTTGTTCCAAATGTAATGTTACAATATTTACTGTACCGGAACTATTCTGAGGTTATGTTTGAAATAGTCGATCTTTCATTTATGTGAGGCAACAAAAACTGTAAAACCTCTTCAAGTAGGGGGAAAATACCGGTTCTGACTAACAAAGGATGCCGCCTTTCCCACGGTCCAAGATTTTTTCCCACGCTCTCCCCACCACCGCTGGACCTGCAGCATCCGCGAATAAAATTTTTTAATTTGATATTTTTATTTTTTTTAATTAAATTGATTTGCATATCAAGGGGGGGTGGGGGGGTTCAATGGACCACCCGCATCCGCGAATATAATTTTTTATTTTTTTAATAAAGCTGATTTGCATATCAGGGGTGGGGGTTCCGACTTGATGCATTATAGTGTATATATTAAATATATGATCAGGGTTACCAACCTTTGCATGAGTTCAAATTTGTTGTGTGTTATAATGTATATTAAATCTATATGATCAGGTTTACCAACCTATGCATGGATCAAACTTGATATGTGTGTGTGTGTTATATAGTGTATATATTAAAATATATGATCAGGGTTACCAATCTTGCATTATTGTGTATAGAACAGATCTGCCAACATTTTTTTTCTGCGGTGGGAAATTCAAACTATATGATCATGATTGTTGTCGATTTCAATTCTCTCTTTGAATGTAAGTAACTCTTCCTCCCTCTCTCTCTGTCTCTCTAGACACAGTTATCCATCACGATATAAACTCTCTCTCTCTCTCTCTCACACATTTGAATGTAAGTAAAACTATCTCTCTCCCTCCCTCTCTCTCTCGCACACATTTAGTAGATTACTGTTGCCTGTTGCATCTCTCTCTGTGTGTGTTTATGTAACGGGTCTCTCTCTACGCCAATCTCGGTTCTGCCAAGTCTGTGTGGTAAAGTGTTACGCATAAAAAAATCTCCTTGAAATAAGGTATTTTCAAAAGTTTTGTGTACACATACAAATCGCTGTCGGACAATGTACGCACTGCTCACACACACACATTGTGTATGTCTCTAGCTGCAGACGTTGACAGGAAGTCCCTTATTCAAAGCGATTACGTGTCACTGTACACAAACTTAAATATGGTTTACAGACCATTGTAATTTTTGCATTAATTAAATATATATCGTAAACAATGAAATAATAATATTTCGTCATTAGAAAGTTATATTCAGTGTGGTAATTAGTGTTAGAAAAAATTAACTATGCACACACACACACACACACACACACACAAAACGATACAGAATTAGATATAGTTATTATTCGCTAACTTAAACCAGGGGTCATTAACCGTGTGTACATCGTCTAAATCGGTGCGTCCTACTTTCTAATTTGACACATGTCAATCATTAGCAGCGCTGACAGTAATTAGGATTAATTATGGATTAGAAAGTATTTACTCCAAAAACGGACACACAAGCTTTCCCCACTACCAGAGTACAATATATACGCGAAGAAAATCAGTGGCAATTTCTCATTTGACCGCCTGCGTGTGCTGATACATCGTGAAATCTATCACTGCATTTTTAATAGTTGAAAGACTGTTAGTATTATTGTACGTCTTACGAGTCTTCAGTATACACAACTTCCATCATTAAGGGTGTGTAGACAACACATACTAGTTTGGTAAGTGTACATGAAACATTTTGAATACGTTAATAAGTGAGCATAATTTTTATTGTATGTACAGATTTTATTTAAACGTAAAAATTATTTGCATTAAAACATTATCAAGCGCATTATTTATTGAATTTAATACATGTGTGTGTGTGCGTGTGTGTATGATCAAATTATTATGTCTGTTACAATTTTCTGAAATATTTTCTTACCGTATTTTTATATTAATTTTATTGTATGTACAGATTTTATTTAAACGTAAAAATTATTCGCATTAAAACATTATCAAGTGCATTATTTATTGAATTTAATACATGACTCATTCAAATAAGTGTATGTGTGTGTGTGTGTGATCAAATTACAATTTCTGAAATATATTCTTACTGTACTTTTTATATTACACTTCTAATTGAAGATATATTTTAGGTATAGCTGAATTTTAAGCGTGCGAGCCTTCAGTGTGCATACAACGTCTGTCATTTAAGGGTACGTGTGTGTGGACAACGCTCGCTAGTTTGTTGCAAGTAAGTATACATTATGGAGTGGGTTATACAAATAATAATAAAGTGTGTACTATATACATTTATTAAAATACATACACAGCTCCAAGACTATATATTAAACAGTTTTTACAATTAAAATACATACACAGCTCCAAGATTATATTGTTACAAGTATGAAAATATATCTAAACTATTATATTGTTACAAGTATGAAAATATATCTAAACTAGTATTTACAATTTAAAAAAAAAACATACACAGTTCCAAGATTATATTGTTACAAGTATTAAAATATATCTAAACTAGTTTTACAATTAAAATACATACACACACAGCTCCACTATTATAATGTTACAAATATGAAAATATATATATTTAAAACTAGTATTTACAAAATATTTATAAAATAAGACTTAAACACGTCTATGTACTGTGTTGGACAATGGCGTATATTCTACAAGCGAATCATTTAGTATCATACAGTAGGCAGTCGTCTGTGTAGGAAAATTCATTGACGATTCAAATTCTAAACGTACATCAACTGCTTAAGACTTAAGCGTATCGTCTTGTTTGCGACAATCGAATACAAACAGCAGGGCTTTTGATTTGAATAATTCTGGTGTCAGTACTGGGCTGACGTCTAAACGGTGGTAATACGAACTTTGAAAACTGGCGTACATATTGTACAATAATGCAAAACGGTCTTTCCCAATATCCAAGTTTAAATTATCGTAAGGATAATACTTGTCGTTTAGAAACAGTCTCGCATTGATCACATTACAATGATCAAATTCATCGGCGTGTGCCGTCAGTACATTCTTTCTTGCTGTCTGAAACGCTAACACAACAAAGCGTGGTTTTTCTAGCTGACTCGAGGTCTTGACAATCCAATTCTGCCTTTTAGTCTGTGGTAAGGCAGGATACTCGTGCAACTCCCAGGTCCTAAAAGGCATAGTTATTGGGTGGTCTTTCTCTATGAGTCGTAACAGTGGTAATCTGTATGCATTAGCTACATGTACATAAGGCATTTTCCAGTAAACTTTATCTAGTTCAAGAACACAATTAGCAGTCGTTTGTCCGCTTGTTAAAACCATAGCGTTTATGTCGGTAGATGTGCGTAGGAGTATAAGTTCTTGTTTCACGTTCAGCACGATGCGTGTATAGTCTTCTGCGAATCCCATTAGCATTTTCAGTGGTATACAAAAGTTGAATTCACCGTCATCATTCACTTTTAATACGTTTGTGGTCGGTGCCACCCAACCTGCGTTTTCCATTGCGTCACGTGTGTTGTTGTTGAGTGATAGAAAAGTTTTAATAGTTGACGTAACACCGACGTTTCTGGTATGGTCCACTACCACTCCGGCCAACTCGTAACGAATCTCTTCAAAGAGAAATGCTATAGCATTGTTCACCAGTTCCACATTCAGCGGAGTATCTGCAGCCACACTAGGGTTTTTAACCAACTTGCCTTCGATGTAGAGGAAACTTTCTGACAGCAGTGTAAAGACGTCCTGTTGTATTGGCACACGTATTTCATCATTGTTTCCATATCTTGTTGTTGCGTACGGTGCGTGTGAGTGAAATGAAAAGTGCGTGATACTGTCTTCAAAGAACGGTTGCTGCTCCACAGATAATATTCCACTCGCCATGTTACTTGTTTACAACAAAACCCAATGAAATCAGAAAACGACGGTTAACTGATGTTAATCGTTTCAGTTTCGAACGAGTACTGATGCGTTTCCTAACTGATCTTTCTTCTTCTTCTTTTATTACTGACGACTGTGGTAGCAGCGGTGGCGAAGAAACAAAGTACAAGCCCATGTCTATAGTCGTTTTAGATGTAAACGCACAGTGATGACTTCGCCGCAAAAATCTATTACGTCACCGTCCTGGTCGTGTAAAGATAATGTTATGTTGTCCAAACGACTCACATTCACAGGTAGGTATATGACGTTTGTAGGTGATTCAATTATTTTGAATCCTGGTTCGACTGACGGATAGAATGAGTGCAGCGTGTGCTCGTTTTTACCGTTCTTGTATGATCCTTGCGCTATATTACACCTTATCAGTATACTGTTCACTTTTATAATGTTAACTGTGGCGTCAGACGTGTGAGTTTTATTCGCTTCAAGCAGACGCTTTTCCTTGAAACCCAACATATCACCGATACCGCACACTGTTTGTTGAAAGTCAATATCCAGTGCACAAGTCAGTTCACATTTCAGTGTATTGTTGTTAGGACGTAGACTAATCTTTGAGTCTCCTAACTGCTTTTTGAGGAAGGCTTCTATGTCACCGATTTCATAAGCACCTGTAGGTAAAGTTATCAAGTCCCACGTTGTTCCGTCCCGTAGTACTGGAAACACATTGTTTTTTCCCTCAACCACGTTCGGTATACTGTTGTATGTAGTAAAGTCCAATAGACCTACATACCATTCGCCGTTTGTTAGTTCGAGAGGTGGGAAAAAGCCACATACAAGAGCAGCAGTATTCGTACCTGTTAAGGTGACCGACAGCGAAGACATCTTGTCGCTTACTAATCACTTACGCGTTAAGAAGTCCTAACATAAATGCCCACAGATGACTGTGTGTGGTGGCTGTTCACGCTCGTAATTGTAGTAAATGTCAGTGTCGGTTCCAAAATACTGTGTCAGCTCAAGAGGTGGCTGCATATTACCATACGCATCATAGTAGTAAACTTGTTTGTTTCGCTTCTTGTAGCAAACCCGGTGCGTACCAGGTCCTTCTGCACTGTCCAGATTAACAACCGCACTCCCATTCTTCCATGGTCGTGTGTGTGGTAAAGTGTTACGCATAAAAACTCCTCTGAAATAAGGTATTTTCAAAAGTTTTGCGTACACATACAAATCACTGTCGGACAATGCACGCACTGGTATGCAAATTAGTTTTTTTGTCTGTAAGGACGTAGGTATAGACCTGACGCTATTTTTTTATTGTTACGTTTATGCCTTGAGACTGTTTTGCGTTTGCAGGTCGTTTTGCGTTTGTCCGTGGATTGACGTTTAATTCCTGAACCCTTCTTCTTCTTTTTTCTGCAACCACTACGCGAGCTCCCTCCACCTACTGCTGATTTTGCTTTCATTGCGGCGGCTACAGCTGCAGCATACGCTCTTTCACTAACACCGGAATTCCAATCTTTCACTCGTTCCCACGCTTTGTCGGCAAGAACGCGATCAGCTATACGTCTTCGACTGTTGTCTTTGTACCTTGCGTAGGCGATATCGTGTTCGCGACAGGCTTCGTCCAGCTCGTTGATTCCGCGGTCGCCACGTGCCAATCTCTCTTTGAGTTTTGTTCCGGGTCCACAGAATCGATAGCCGGGTGTAATTCTACTGGTAATGCGTCCACCGCTCGATTAATCAAAGTAGGTACTGACAAAACGATAGCGGGCACAGTGTTTTTAAGTATTTTTCCAATTACACCAGGCCCCAGTCTTTTCTTACAAAGTACGTGCATTCTTGTAAACAGATCTCCAATCCTTGATTTCCGTTTCCGTATCGAGAACGTCTATTAAACGTCCCACCTCTTCAATATATTCAGCCAGAACTGAACGCTGTGTCGCGCTGTCTTGATATTTATAGACAAACTTTATTAGATTGATTATATGAGCGTGAAATACCTGAGTGACCTTGTACAATTCGGTCTTTATATGTAATTTTAATTCGTGCATTTGTCGTACAGTGACTGCGTCTTTGTCATTGACACCGTTCGCTATATTCGTAATTTTTCTTCCGGCAGCGTAGAAAGCATCGCTTTGCAAACTGATTGTGTGTGCGTGTAAAATTCCAAATTCACTGCGTCTTTGAAGTCAACAGGCGCTTGCACACGCGTTAGTCGACAGTCATTAACGATTACGTTACCTGCACGATCTTTTTTCAAACTCTTCTCGTCTACGTATCGTTTTGTGGCTGCATCTCTTGATTTAAGCGGATCGTTTAGCATTATTATTCGATGATCTTTTGCGTCTACGGTAGCATCGTTCTTGTACTGTAAGCATGCGTCCTTTACGTACTGTAAAGAAACAACGTCGTGCAGCTCTTCAGGATCACCCAAGTTGCGTATCTTTTTGTTTTTCACATCAAAGTGACCGTCGTTAGTCACTCCTAAACCGATATCCTCACGCAGACTTCGATGAGTTTCTTTTCGCACTCTTACAGTGCTGTCGTGTCTACCGAACTTGTCTACACTCATATTTATGAAGAACTGGTGGTTATAGAACGGTGCGTTTGCTTTTATATGATAATGCCGGCTTCACGTAATTCTTCCAATATCGAAACGATTTCATTCCTATGACCACTATTTTGAGAAGCCATTAACAGTCTCAATCTATTAACCAACTCGTTAGGATCATCCCAATGCACGTAATCGATTGCAGTGTTCGGTTTCATCTCCATATAGCCACTCCCTGTACGTTTTCGTGCACTCGATGCAAACAATTTAGATATTACTAGTCGGTACTTGACGCCACTGTTACTGTTTATTCGTGTATTGTTTATATTTTTGTTTGTGTCCGTTGGTTGCTAGTAGTATGGACTTATATTTCCTCATATCGTCCTTATTGTATTTTTTCGGTAGTTTCATAAACAAAAGTTCATACAGACCAGGCGTACCCTCGTAAATTTTTCCTTTGACATGAAAGTTGTCGTTATCATCGATTTTTACATTTGAATCACCTATCATAAATTTACCACCTTCGTATCGAACACCATACATACGATCTATAATCCGTTTACAGTCCGCCGATTCGCACAAACACATATATTTGTTTGCTAATGAATCGTCACTGAAATGTGAAGTGTTAGGGATCCAGGCGTCCTCGTCACTGAAATGAGAAGCGTTATGACTTTGCATGTCACTTTCGTTTTCTGTTATTACGTGTTGTGTAGGCTCTTCTTGTTTTATCTGCTGCTTCTTCTCCTCATCCTCCTCCTCCTCCTCCATTATATCACCACTTAACTTTCGTGAAATAGCTTCTAACGGTTCCAGAATCGGTCTGTAATTTTTTCTAAACTTCTCGTCGCTTTCTCTGATACCGTGTTGTAATGCATGATATTTTTTCCTTATGTTGTCGCTTATCGTATCTATATCATACGCAAGTCGTTCCTCCTTATTCATCGCCATCGTGTGTTAGCAAGAGGACTGATTACATTACTACAGTGCAACCACTTTTATACTTCGCCGGAAACAATTATGAATCGATCAAAGCCGATTCTATATCTACCTTCATTTATTGACGAGTCTTTGTCTATGACTAGAAATCCATAACGATCCTTCCACGCTTCCATGCAAACGTCCTTGAAAGCATCATATTTCATATCCGTGTTAACATGATCAGTGTATGCATGCCGTAAATTTAGATCGTCTTGTTTGAACAATATCAACAAGTTAGCGTTGTCACGTACCAATTGTTTCGGTATCTGGCTATATGTCTGGCATAGATAGAATGTGTCCACACCGCTATGTCGCCCCATAGCAAAATACTTTCGAATATTGTTTTGTCTTTCACACGATACGTCATCGAATACGATAACAGAGTCGAGACCGGCGATTTCACTCGGTAGTGGGACTTCTTCGTTCTCGCTGTATGCATGATAACCTAAACCTTCATCAGCGAGTGATTTCATCACTGTTTCTAGCATTCTGTATTTTGGTTGAAATAATGATTTTGAAAACACGTATACGTTGCGGAAACGTAGTCCGTTGGCATCAAACAGTAGGTTGAATAGCACATTGGATTTCCCACAGGAACTTGGGCCTGTAACGATACAGCGAATACTGTTCGGTAATAGCGGGCCATGTTTACGTTTAGCACTGCCTTCGTCACCAGCCAAAAAGTCCATATCCTTTATTGGTAATTTGTTTGCTTGCTGTACAATCTTCATCTTTGTGAATACCGAAAGCATACTGTTTTCAGCACGTGCTGTCACCTTTTTTATATTAGATCTTTCTTATATATCCATGCATCGTGTTTACCATCGAAACCGAGCCAACGAACACACACTCTGTCACCTTTGCGTTGTAACACCTTTTCCACTAGGTATACGTCGCCGACTTTGGACTTACTAATCTCGTGCTCGTAAAAACCACCTTTCAACACTTTGTTTAGATGATCTTTTAGCAGATAAGTGACGGGGATGATAGTGGATTGTACTTTATCCACAGTGAATATTTCGTTAGTCCAATTTGGTGTATAACCTTTGGCGAACGTCATTTTGTGCTTACTTATACGAACACGGTCACCGACTTTAAATTTGGGTGGTTTCGTTGGACTGATTTTAGGCGCTGTGTTCTTCCTTATTCTTTCCAACACTATATGTTCGTTGGCGTCATTCACTTCACTCGGTTTCATACCAATGGTTCTGTGTGTTGTATTGTTGTACGATTTCAGTAATATAGGTAGTAGATCCAACCAGCGGTAGTGTCCTTGTTCGCTGAAAGCTCGATACATGTGTGTCTTCAGTGTGCGATTAAAACGTTCCACTATGGAAGCTTTTTTCTCACTATAGGTTGAGTAATGTTTCACATTATACTTTTTTAGCAACGCTTGTACTGTGCTGTTGTAATACTCCTTCCCGTTGTCCGTCTGTAAATATTTCATTCGATTAGCAGTTAGTATAGGCCCTAGTGCGTGCTCTACTTCTTTTCCTGTCTTTGTTTTCAATGGTACAGCGTACGCGTACTTGCTAAACGCATTGATCACTGTCATCATGTACTTGTACCCTTTGTTCACTCGAGCGTATGGTATCATCTCCACAAGATCCGCCTGGTACAAGTCGTGTAGACCCTTCAATTCAACCGCGCGCCTAACGAAATTCCTTCTCGCTGCTGTGTGTAGCTCTAGAGCTATAGTCTTGCATGCGTTGTTCATGGTTTAAGATACACTAACATAATACCAGCGTTAAAAATACTATATATATATATATATATCTGTAACAGTTTCATTGTTTTTCAGTATTCACTCTCTCGTCTGAATATCATCATCATGTCCGACCTTCAGCAGAATCCAGAACAACAACATCAGCAGGAACAGGAACATCCTCAACAAGGTAAAAATTTTTAAATACCAATTGTCTCTCTCTCTCTATAATTATGTAGCAAACCAAATTTGTTTGATATCAATTAACATATGATTCAACTCTGTCTACATGTACAAGATAGTCTCTTGACGTTGTTTAGAAATTGATATGGCGGAGAAAATTTTTTATGTTCTGACATAGGTTTGTCACCTTCTCCCCAATGTATTGTCTCTTGACATCGTTTAGAAATTGACATGACGGAGAAAATTTTTCATGTTCCACCATAGGTATGTCACCTTCTCTCCAATGAACTAATTCAATTCCGCAACAAAAGCATTTAACTCTATCGTCTATGAATGACATACTATGTCCACAAACATCATAATTTAGCGGATAGTAGTAAAACCCAGCAAACGCTAACTCGTCGGGGCTAACAAACGTCACTTCCCAATACTTGAACGATTTTCTTCTTTCACTTTCAATGCTAAAATCAGGAGTAGCTGGCATCTTCACAGTTTGCAATAAACTAACGTATTACTAACGTGTACTATCTATTTATTTACCACAAACATGAATTTGTGTCTCTGTGTGTGTTATTCATCATTCCTATTAGCTAATACACATTTTTCTATTGTTTCAGTTATGACACGATTTTATATCGTACGAAACACCAGTATTAGAGGATCCCTCACAACATTTAATTACCTGCCCATGTACACGGACACAGGAGATCAAGATATATTACCGATAATGACTGAGGTGCGACCTTTATTGTGCAAGGATATTCTGGCAGAACAAGCACGTTTATGTAGTATCAAATGGCATATTGCGTGCAGGATGTTTCACTAAAACTGTGTTAGATGGTGACAGCGGCGAAGAAAAAGAGGTAACCAAAGACGCCGTCTTCCACGGACGTTGTCGCACGTTGCTCACGGACGACAACGACGAGTTGAACTGTCTACTAGACGAATCATACGATAAAATCATGAATAGCATATCCAATTTTACCCGTGACGGGAGCGGATGGTCGGTGGACACTGTACTGAAGCTGGAACTGGTTGTTGGACGGTACCGGCCTCTAGCAGCGTCCTCCTACATTCCTACCCCGCGAAAACTTGCAGTCACCAAGGCAGTAGTCAACATCAAGAACTCCCAAGATGAAATGTGTTTTCTATGGTCTGTTCTAGCCCACATACACCCTCAACAAAGGAATAAAGAATTTATTTCAAACTACATCTTATTCAAAAACACAATAAATATGTCCGGTATCGAGTACCCTGTTTCTATAAACTCACGTTCTAAATTTGAAACACAGAATCCCAACATTTCTATAAACGTTTTCGGCTATGATATAGAAGACAATATCAGAAACGAATCAAAAAATGACGTTTATCCGTTAAGAATTACTCCCAATAAGGACAGATTACATCATGTTAATCTTTTACTTCTGTCCGATACAAATAGCCGAAAACACTACTATCTTATCAGTAGCATTAATAGATTGTTATTTTCCCTAACAAAATTCGATCATAAATCATTTTACTGCGACTACTGCCTGCATCGTTTCACCACAGAACATGGTCTGTCCGATCATCTCCCCTACTGTACACCTTATGGTGAACAGAAAACCAAAATGCCCACAGAGGAGAAGTTTATGTCATTTAAAAATTACGCACACTGTCTCAAAGTACCCTTTACCGTCTACGCCGACTTCGAGTCCCTTATCACCCCCCTTCAATCGTGTTCACCTGGTAACAACGTCCCGACGACAGTGAAAGAGTTAGGTGAATTCTACTCAGTTGATAGCAGCGGTGCCCGTCAGAAAATAACTTCTCCTCCTGTATCGTCCACATCATACGAAGCGATGCATATTCCGTCAGGTTTCTCCTATGCTATCGTCGATCACACGCACAGCCTCTGGAGAGAGGCTAAAGTTTATCGGGGTGAAAACGTCGTAGACACTTTCTTCTCGTGGTTGATGAAAGACGCCGAGGATATGATGAAGGTAGTACGACATAACGTACAATTAATTATGTCCGATGATGACAATGTTGCGTTCACTAACGCCACCGTTTGTCATTTGTGTGAGCGCCCTTTGGCAGACGATGACAAGGTACGCAATCATTGTCATCTTACGGGGAAATTCTTGGGAGCAGCCCACAATAGCTGTAATCTGAGCTACAAGATGCCTCGTCATATCCCCGTCTTCTTTCACAACCTTCGTGGCTACGACTGTCACCATTTAATGCAGGGTTTAGGAAAATATAAGGACCAACACGTATCCTGCATTGCAACATCTAGTGAGCGTTACGTGTCGTTCTCCCTGGGTCCCTTGCATTTCGTAGACTCTTTTCAATTTCTTAATCGCTCTCTGGACACACTCGTTACCAATCTGTCCACGTCCGGGAGCCAATTTCCTTTGCTTAGAGAGGAAATGCTTAGACGGGGTTTCGACGAACAGACCAATCTGCTCGTACGCAAGGGGGTATACCCTTACGAGTATGTCGATAGTATTGATCGGTTCAACGAAACAAGTCTACCCGCTCGTGAACACTTTGATAACCGGTTGATGGAATCGTCTATTTCGGACGCAGATTACGAGCACGCACAAAACGTGTGGAGTGCATTCAATCTGCGTACGTTTGGAGATTACCATGATTTGTATTTGTTAACAGACGTAATGCTGCTGGCCGATGTCTTTGAAAGTTTTCGAGACATGGCCTTAAGCGATTACTGCTTGGACCCATGTCATTTTTACTCGCTTCCCGGACTCGCTTGGAACGCGATGCTAAAAATGACAGGGGTCGAATTAGAGCTGTTGATAGAGATAAATCAACATCTGTTTGTAGTCTGGAGTCCGCGGAGGCTGCGCGATGATATCCAACCGTCATGCTGTCGCTAACAACCCTTTGATCCCAGATCAGTACGATGTTTCGAAACCGACCTCCTTCATTCTGTATACGGACTGTAACAATCTATACGGTGCAGCCATGTCGCAACCACTCCCTTACGCAGACATCCGATGGCTCGATCGTAACGAAATCGAGTCTTTGGACGTACGTAATGTGAGTGATGATTCCGACATCGGGTACATCCTCGAAGTCGACCTACACTATCTTAATACACTACACGACCTGCATTCCGACTACCCGCTTGCACCTGTGCGCCAGCGCGTAACACCCGATATCCTTTCTCCCTTTTCCAAACGTTTACACGAGAGTATATACAGATCATCGTATAACGAATCAGGGTCATCCGTAGAGAAGTTGTTAACGACTTTGGAGGACAAACAAAATTACGTTCTCCATTATCGAAATTTGAAATTGTATTTAAGTCTTGGTTTAGAGCTGAAAGCGACTCATAGGGTGTTGTGTTTTAAGCAAAGCGCTTGGTTGAAACCGTTTATCGATTTCAACACCCGCAAGAGGCAAGCAGCCGTCAACAGCTTTGAAAAAGACCTTTCAAACTGATGAACAACGCCGTATACGGCAAGTCGCTGGAGAACGTACGGAAACATATAGACTTTGAACTAGTCTCAGATGAACGACGGCTTCAAAAACTAGTTTCCACACCTAGGCTGAAACGTATGATTCGTTATACGAACGATCTGGTGGGGCTCTCACTCCGTAAAAAATCCATCGTTCTTTCCCGTCCCGTGTATGTCGGCTTCACGGTGCTTGACGTTAGCAAAACAATAATGTACGACTTTCATTATCGTTATGCTGTCGCCAAGTACGGCCGTAACGTTAGATTGCTAATGTCAGATACAGACAGTCTGATGTATAGTATTCAAACATCTGACTTGTATGCAGACATGAAGAAGGACCTACACGTTTTTGACACATCGGATTACCCTACGTCTCATCCTTGTTATAGCCTTAAGAACAAAAAGGTTGTCGGACTGTTCAAGGATGAAACGTGTGGTCGTCCTATTAGAGAATTCGTGGGTCTCAGAGCGAAATGTTATTCGTTCCTTGTGGCCCACGAAGATCCTACCAAAGAGTGTCAAAAACGTGTATGTAAAGGTGTACCTCGAGTTGCGATTAAGAGGAGTCTACGACACGATATGTATCGCAAGTGTCTCACTGATCATTGTCAGTTTTCTACCAGTGCGCTTTGTTTACGTAGCGATCATCATACGCTGTACACAATGCGTGTAAATAAGCAAGCGTTGTCACCGTATGATGATAAGCGCTATATACTAGACAATGGTCGTGATACACTTGCGTACGGTCATTATCGAATACGTCGCATCAACATGGAGAACGATGATGACGACACCTCCCCACCTGCTAAAAAAAATTCGTCTCCATGTACAGTACCCCCTCCAACACTTGTTTCTTTCGTCAGTTGATGTCTCTCGGTGCTTCAGTCCAGACGTCTGTAAACGTAAGTTCGCATATTAATATCGCAACGATATTTGTGTGTTTAAACATAATATATATATAGAGTTTGTAATGTGTGATTTCTTTGTCTTACAGTATTATGGATAACACTGCAGTTATAATTGACTTCCAGTGCTTTTTCGATGACAACGGAAAATATATTGTGAAGGAACTGTCAATCATGGACGTTCTGAGATTTGCTGGTAGACATTGGATTTTCACTCAGCCTGCTACATCCGTTACGAATCCAAAATACGCTAGGACAAACCACTGGTTAACGTCAAATTATCATAGACTTAGATGGAGCGAAGGAGAGACACCGTACGACAATCTTGTTTCATTGTTAACATCACATACACGTATATATAAATATGTGTTTGTGAAGGGTTTTGAGAAAAAACGTTTTTTGCAATCAAAGATAATACCCAATAATATCATCAATCTCGATGACTTTGGTTGTCCTAAAAACATACCGTATCTATTTCATGGAACAGAATGTCTTAGACATTTCAATTCTTCTGACCGATGTGCCAACTATAAGGTGCATGCTATTCGGGAATGGATGATTCATGATTTTTGCTTTAAACAAACATTTTTAACGTAACAAATTTAGAAAGTAGGTCACAGCGAATGATGACATTTATATCTCTCTAATTCTGTTGTGGACATGTACATACATGCATAGCTGTAAGCGGTGATATTTCCTTATGAAAGTGGAATGTGGACTTTCCTAATGACATTGTTATATTTTTTGGTGTCTCTAATTTCGTCTGTGGGACATGTTCATACATGCAAAGCTGTAAATGAAAGTGGGACACAGACTTTTCTGATGACGACGTTACCACCACCACTATCACATTGTACAGCGGTTTGTAAACTATATTTTAAGTTTGTGTACAGTGCTGTAAATATATATTTAATCATTTAAAACAATATTATTATTATTAATATTGTATTTATTTTATATAACAATGTTTTTTTGTGATATATATATATATTTAATCAATGTAAAATGTATTTTTGAATAATTGTATTATAACAGTTTGTAAACTATATTTTAAGTTTGTATACAGTGGTATAAATATATATATTTAATCATTTAAAACAAATTATAGTTTATTTTAATTTATTTCGTTGTAAACCTCTGAACATGCAAGCAATTATTTGTATAGTAATCAGAAATGTGTGAGAGAGAGAGCGAGAGAGAGAGACAATTTAATGGTTTGAATTTCCTACCACAGCGGTAAACTATATTTTAAGTCGCAGGTTGTATCTTGCAATCACGAAAATTATTATTATTTAAACTGTTAATTGTTTTATTAAAATCTTACAATGACGAAATATTATTATTTCATTGTTTACGATATATATTTAATTAATGCAAAAATTACAATGGTCTGTAAACCATATTTAAGTTTGTGTACAGTGACACCGTAATCGCTTTGAATAAGGGAATTCCTGTCAACGTCTGCAGCTAGAGACATACACAATGTGTGTGTGTGTGAGCAGTGCGTACATTGTCCGACAGCGATTTGTATGTGTACACAAAACTTTTGAAAATACCTTATTTCAAGGAGTTTTTTTTATGCGTAACACTTTACCACACAGACTTGGCAGAACCGAGATTGGCGTAGAGAGAGAGAGACCCGTTACATAAACACACACAGAGAGAGATGCAACAGGCAACAGTAATCTACTAAATGTGTGTGTGCGAGAGAGAGGGAGGGAGAGATATAGTTTTACTTACATTCAAATGAGAGAGAGAGAGAGAGAGAGAGAGAGAGAGAGAGAGAGAGAGAGAGAGAGAGAGAGAGAGAGAGAGAGAGAGAGAGAGAGAGAGAGAGAGAGAGTTTATATCGTGATGGATAACTGTCTAGAGACAGAGAGTGAGGGAGGGAGAGTTACTTACATTCAAAGAGAGAATTGATATTGACAACAATCATGATCATATAGTTTGAATTTCCCACCGTAGAAAAAATGTTGGCAGATCTGTTCTATACACAATAATGCAAGATTGGTAACCCTGATCATATATTTTAATATATACATTATATAACACACACACACATATCAAGTTTGATCCATGCATAGGTTGGTAAACCTGATCATATAGATTTAATATACATTATAACACACAACAAATTTGAACTCATGCAAAGGTTGGTAACCCTGATCACTATAATGCATCAAGTCGGAACCCCCCACCCCTGATATGCAAATCAGCTTTATTAAAAAAATGAAAAATTATATTCGCGGATGCGGGTGGTCCATTGAACCCCACCCCACCCCTTGATATGCAAATCAATTTAATTAAAAAAAATAAAAATATCAAATTAAAAAAATAAAAAATTGTATTCGCGGAAATTCGCGGATGCTGCAGGTCCAGCGGTGGTGGGGAAAGCGTGGGAAAAAATCTTGGACCGTGGGAAAGGCGGCATCCTTTGTTAGTCAGAACCGGTATTTTCCCCCTACTTCTTCATATTTATATTTTTTTACAGTCGTGTCAGCCTCTTGTCCACTCTTGGTCTTTCGTTTGTTGAGGGACTTTTTAAATTGATCACGAATGTTTATCCACCGCCTTTTGCACAAAACATCTGTAACAATAATAAAGCTGACTTCAGTAAATTTTCAGATATTGTCTGTGCGCGTTTTTTGTAGTTGACTTTTTTTTTTTAACTAGTTGGTCTAACCGTTTAGACACGAAGCACTATAACAGATACAAGATCTGGCAATAGATCTGTTATAGATATAAAACTTGGTTGTGCGAATGAAACGTCTTTTACTATACTGTGGATTCCAGGTTTAAAAGATGTGCATAACATAGAAATTAGTTGTACTTATGAAACTATTAGTAAACCGCTTAGTATTCAAGTAGAACATGTACTTTTTTCAGATACTTGGCAACAGGAGATTCTTTAAAAACTATATCCTATAGTTATAGATTGGGTCACGCAACTGTACTCCAAATAGTACATGAGACATGCCGAGCAATAGTTGAAACGCTCATGAAAGAAGTGATACCGGAACCATCTGAAGAAGAATGGTTGGCTATCGCCGAAAGCTTTTGGAACATTTGGAATTTCCCTAGTTGTTTAGGGGCACTAGATGGTAAACACGTTAATATCGACGCACCTGCCATCAGTGGCTCTATGTATTTCAATTATAAGAGAACTTTCTCTGTTGTATTACTTGAGTTAGTAGATGCTAATTACAATTTCATTATGATTGATGCCGGTTCCATTGGGAGAAGCAGTGATGGTGGTGTATTTTCTCATTCGGCATTGGGAAAATGTTTAGAAAATAGTAGTCTTAACATACCGACAGTAAAGTCTTTACCCGGGACCAATATAGATGCGCCATTTGTTACAATCGCTGATGAAGCCTTCCCTTTAGAAATTTATTTATGAGACCATACCCTGGGCGTCAGTCTAGCGGAGATGAACATATTACAAATTTTAATTATCGGCTATCCCGTGCTCGACATGTGGTAGAAAATACTTTTGGTATTTTGACTCAAAAATTTAGAATTTTTTAAGACTATCAAGTCGTCTCCTGAAAACGCGGACTACATTTTTACGGCTGCATGTGTATTACATAATTTTATAAAACAAATGAACAGTTCAGCAAACAAAGTTAGTACACGTATTGATGAGGTCTTGAGTACATCCCAAATTTTACCTAGTTTACAGCCTCAAGGAGGAAGAGGAACAGATACTGCCTTTGCCGTCAGAGAAGTATTTAAAGATTATTTCTCTTCACCTGTTGGCAGGATTGTACCTTTAGATATTAACGTGTAAACATATTATACAAAATAAACACTAACAAAATCTATCATTTTATAAAATTCATAAGTTTTGTATATGAATACTATGAAGAATAAATAAAAAGTTTCTACTGACCTGATTCGTTCATTTCATCCGATATTTTCTTCCAAAGTGATGCTTTTGTATTATTATCCAAGTACGAGATGAATATCTCGTAATCCAAAACACTACGTACACAACTCACCAAGTGTAGCAATGAACTGTGAACTACACGTTGGTTCGTTTATGTTACAACGGGACGTGGCGACGTGACGGGGACAGAAAAATATCGTTAGCGACGGGCGGCCAACGTGAACCGTACGGCACACGTCCCCGTAACATAAATGCCCTCTATGAAATCAGTGAGATAAAACATCGACGTGTCTCGTACGACACTCGTGCCGTATCCGCCCCGTTGTAGCATAAATAGGCGTTAACTGGAACACGTCCGACAGGTTGGCTATCACTGGTCCATGCACACCTAATACACGTTTTTACTCCATGTTAAGAGGGCGCCAAGGTTGGCCCGAGAATCGCATTTTAGTTTACGGGGTGGCCACCAAGCGCTGTCATCGCGACGCCTGCTCTTGCAGCTAGGCAACATGCAAACGTTTTATCCACTTTCATGAGTCACATATGTCAGCGGCGCGGTGTTGTCACTTCGCTAGGGCAAGCAGCGATACGTGCAGTGTTGCCGCTATTTGCACAACACTCCATTCAAATTCAACCAACTTTACTCGCGTGGCAGTGCCGTGAACTTACCACGGCACTTCGTCGTATGGCCCTCCTGAGTGCCGACTGTGTTATGTCGTTTAGCACCCACGGACCGTATTAGCTTATCTTTACACTAGGTGTCCCCGAGCGCGGACAAAAAGGGGCGAAGTTCTAGACAAATGTTAAATTTTCCATTAAATATAGAAATGAATGTTTTCATATCTTAAAAAAATATTTGGGAAATGTGTTCAATAATAAGAATACAAATTGATGCAAATGATCAGTTATCCACTATATTTTATAACAAAGTATTTACATATAGCATGTAACAAAAAAAAGTAAGACATTTGAACATAGTATACAATAATAACAATAACTTTTGAATATAATATACAATAATAATATATTTAATATAATAATAATATGCAGTAAATGGAAGTAGCATCTTGTTAAGATGACATATATTTTTTATAAGTAGCATCTATTTTGTATTACATATATTCCACAGTCTCTGTAATTCATTTCGACGTGCATTCATCGAATGACTACTGTTAATTTTTTTCAAACGATCGAAGTTAAATGATGGTTTCAACAGCAATCCACTCAAAGTTTTTACTCTCGATAATGCGACATAAGTTAGACCAACTTGGAACTCGTTATCACCAATGTCGACAATTGCTTTATCCAGAGTTATTCCTTGAGATCTGTGAATACTGATCGCGTATCCAAGCATAACAGGAAACTGCTTACGTGTACAACTGATTCCACGCCGTTTAAACGAAGACGTAATAGCCACAATAGAGACTGATCTTCCATAAATAGTCGGATCAGTATATTTTTCAAATTGAACGAGAATGCATAATGGCATACGTTCACTATAAGCCTCGTATTCAATAGAAGGATCATAAATTATATCAGTAATTGTGCCAACTGATCCATTCGCGAGACCCTTGGCCACCCAAAGATTTCGTCTTAAAATAATTCTGGCTCCTTTACATAGACGTAATTCAGCAGACAATCCTTGAGCTTCATCAGAAGATGCAGCAAGGGCTTCTGAGCAGTTATGTATAGCTTTAATCAAGGCGATCGGTTGTTCATTTTTTTGTAACTTTTCATAATTAAATTTATCAATATCAGTATTTTTTGCCATTATGCACACTGCATTTTCAAAAGACTTATCCCCAATATTATTGACAAAAAATCGAGAAGATAACAGTTGATGATCAAGCTCAGTAATACTTCCATTCGAAATCCTATTAAGAGTTTCTCGGAAAGATCGTTGTTCATCTCCAATTTGTCTCATTATTTGTGTTAAAAAAAATACCTTTTTGAACTGTAAATATAATAAATTTGACTGAATAGTTTTAGCGTTTTTTCCAATACTGTAAAGGCTATAATCACATACTGGAGGAAGTTGTGACCAATCGCCCACTAAATAAATGCAAAGACCTCCGAATGGCAGGTTGGCTAATTGTGGTTTAGCGTCTCTGAGTCTTTGATCAACTTTGAAAAATAAGTTCAACCCAAGCATACTGGCTTCATCTATAATAACAAATTTAATGTCTTTGAATTCATCTTCAAAAGAAATTTTAGCATCACTGTTTAAGTGTGGTAGAGCGTTTCTCGAAGGAGGTATTCTAAGAGCTGAATGGAGGGTCTGTCCGTTAATATTATTCGCTGCAACACCTGTCGGAGCCATCAAAAGAGTAGCATTGCATTGGAAATGAGAGTTTATTCGATGAACCATCTCGTCGTTGATGATACAACTCTTTCCTGTTCCAGCCTTACCTTGGACTATTGCAAGCTTATGTAAACAATTATCGTAATCCATTAGCTGTTGATCCAAAAAAGACAAAATGGCATTTTGTTGTTCATTGAAGTTGATATTCAAAGGTTCAAAGAATTGTCGTTGATTTACAATCGTTTCACTACTGTTCTCAATGAAATCAGTGTTATCTTTTATATCTGGATAACTATGATAAGCTTCGTTCCAGTCATGAAGTATATCGATGTCACGATTACCAAGAGTAACATAGGCTGGTAGGTCATTAGGCATAACTGCAGCAATTGCCATCCAGTCTCTCTCATTAAATATAATTTTATTATCATTATTTTCAAATTCATCTTCGTCTTCCACTGGCTGTAAAGACATATTAATCTGCTGAGGTTCCACAATGTTACTTCGCTGATATGCACTTTTCCAGGTCTCATCCTTATTTTTCAAATTTTGTTCACACCACCAGGGTTTGTGTAACATTAGCTGTTGTTTACAAAATAATTCGAAGCTTGATTGATTCAAGTTTTTATCAATCTTAGGATAGACTTGTACTATTTTATGTTTTCTGCAAATAACCAGTCTATTTCTACTTCCTTTAGAATATCTTTTAGCAAATTCTAACAAAGTCATATCTTCCATATTTAGTGGTCTCTGATTGTAGAATTCAATAAATGATAAAGCAGTACCATCGTCTTCAGTTTCCGGAATAGCAACATAATTTTCAAGTTTAATCACAAGTGTCTGAAAGCTCCTCGTGCAATGGAATAATGGGATAGTCATAAGTATATGACAGGTTTCAGAAGCTCCAATGTCTCTTTCGCCAATTATTTTCATCATTAAACTGGTGTACGCCTGGCGAGCCTGATCATCAGAATTTCGCGATTTAACGATTTCTTCAAACGTTTCTAACACATTTTTAGAAGTAGGTTCTGATTTTGAGGCGTACTTCGATATGTATTCAATTACAGCATATAATGACGTAATAATCTGGAAATCGGTATTAGCTCTCCATGTTTGAGCAATAAAAAAGTTGAATAGATTAAGTTTCTCGTCATTTCTCACAGGAGTGTACACCCAATTTCCTTTACTATCTTTCAGTAAAGTCGATACTTCTTGAATTGCTTTAGGGAATTTAAAGCGACAGATAAATTCGCGACCATTCGGTTTCAGACAGTAACCTTTTGAGCACTGTGTATGTCGTTGGAATCGATTCAATAATTCAGAAATAGATCGGTCATCGTCAATTACAACATCACTTGATCTAATACGTGAAGGATGTATGCTGGTGGAATGGATGGCAATGGGTTGAACGCACTTACTAACTTATCGTAGTACGTGTTGCTTCAAGCAACTGTTGCTGAGAAGCAGCATCAAAAGTTCTAGGATCCGGAGCACCAGATATCCAAATAAGACCATGTAAATGGCATGAACCACGATGCTGAAATTCGAACCGAAACCAATAATCGAGAACTTTGTATCGTTTGCATACCACTTTTTCAATGAAAGTAACAGCTCGAAACGTGAAGTAATTTTCAACAATTAATGGATTTTCATTTATGAGTTTTTGTCGTTGTTGTACAATTTGAGATTCATTCAATAAATCCTCTTCCTCTAAATTACAGCCTAGAAGACGTGCTAAGTCAGGCCACCAAAGGTCAGCAGCACTCAATGTTAAGAAAGCTGTCGGTAGTATATCGAGCTGGCTTATCATCGACTCTAATTCACCTCTCCTTTGGAACCAATAAGAATTAGAACCTCGTATTTTAGAGCACCAATAATATAAACCTTTTACTATTTTTGGATTGTGTGACATTGCATCACGTAATTGTTGAATATTACCATGAAAATCAGATTTTTTAGCAAATATTTCTCCTCGTTTGATTGCATCGTGTCGTTGAACAGTATTTAGTACAAAAAATCGGAACCGTGGAGCTTGAGCAAAACGGCGATCTTTGTATTCCATTAAAAATTGGAAATATTCTAATGGTGTTATATTCATGTTATTAGGACGAGTATTATCATTCAATTCCACAGAATCATAAGGAAATAATGCTGGAAAAGCCATAGTTATATATCCTTCACATGTAAATTCGTTGATAATGTTAGTACCTTTTGGCCAAGGTATGACATTATTTACATCAGATCGGATGCGGTCAACTTCTTGTAATTTAATATCATTGGGTATGACACTTTCATAAACATCATTACTTTCCTTTGAGTTATCATCCAACTCTGGTATTTCTACCGTTGGTATTTGATCTAAAATACTACCCTCTATGGGAAGCTGAGAAATACGATCGACATCAATTGATATATCTGCATAGTAAGGATTGTTGGTTTTCAAAAAAGTTAGAGCAGTAATTATTTTGTATCTGAATTTGTAGATTGCGAAACTGAGAGTTATCTGCACTAACCTGATCAACATTAGACAACACATGACTGTTTTGATTTCGTGAACCACTATTTTGTTGTTGACGATAAGTCTGACGACTATGAATACTTTCACCTTGGCGTCTTTTAGGCATGATTAATTATTTCAACATATTCTGGGTTACACAAAAGCGAAAAGCAAAACGCACTCAAAGAAATAATTACAGCATTGTTGCAGTCGATACACCACGTCTCAATGTGTAATCATGTGAGTGCGTTCGGGTACACTCGTTCACCGTCGGACCGAACTGGCGCCGTTGATGTAAGTTTCAAACGGTTTTAATTTAGCGGAATTAAACGATTATTATTTAACTTTGGCTCTACCAATGTTTCCAAAAATTAAAATGTGTACCCCGGAATATGTACAGAATGTACATATAAAGTTTGTTGGAGATTGGATAAGTAGTTTCGGTCTTAATACACTATCGTTTTAAAGGGTTTTAATTTAGCGAAATTAAATGATTATTTAGCTTAAAATCGACCAATCTTCACAAAAATGAAAATATGCACCCCTGAATATGTATGAATTAAATTCTATCAATAAAAATCCCACATTTTATGATTTTTTCTCCAATCCTAGAAGCAAGGTCTTCACGAGCTAACTCCTCGTTGTTCCGGCCATACGCCATTGCCTCGCAATCGAACGCAGTGTAGAGAATCTGCTTGACAAGGGACTCGCAGCCAGTGGTTGGTCTCATCTTGCAGACCCGCCCAAAGTTTGATTGAGTCAGAATGTTTCGGCGAAGTTCCAGCCATTCACTGCAGTCCCTTTGCAGTACTGTCTGTCGCTCAATTCTGTCAAACTCCTCATCTGATTTATGAAGACTATTCAAAAATTCATTGGATTGCTGTACCATCATGTCCTCGTCTATGTCTGGTCGTTGAGCTGCTAGACCGTAGTCCTGCTTTTCAGTACCGTTTCTAATAAATAAAGACCTACGACATCTTTTACTTTTTCTGCGGTTATCTGATTTTTTTCTCTTTATTTCGGTGCTCTGGGAAAATGTTCCCGGGCTGGAATTGTACATGTTCTTGTGGAGTTTGTAGTGCGCAAGTCCGGTGTTGTGATGAACAACAGCCGCAGAACATCGACCCTTGTACGACCCACTTGTTGCAAAATTAATCCTCTTACCGCCGATAAATTTGGCGACTATGGAATTGTAGTGCTCGACGTAGTTGCTTGTCACATCACCAAGCAAGCTCCTGCTGTGACGACTTAGGTCACGGAACACATCCATAATCAAGGGGTATAGGCTGACTGACACAAGGTTGGTTACAAGGTACAAGAACGCCGTCCTTGTCCACCTCTCCGTGCTCCCGCGCCAGCCGCGACTCCTCCGCTGCTGCTTCCTCCATCTCCGCTGCCGCCGCCGCCGCCCATCCTTCTGATACCTTTTCTTCATATTTCTTGTATGTTCCTTGGCCCATAGGAGGAATGTCAAGTACACGAAGGAACTCCTCCATTTGAGCGTGCCCACCTCCTGTCGTAAATGTACCGCAAACACCGGCAGTATTGACATCCATTATGTTATTACGGGGTGTTTCAGACCAAACGGTGGTTTTCAAATGGCACATTTCACACCGAAAAACAAAAGCACTTCTTAATCCTTGTCTTGTTTCGGATATTACTTCCATATTTAAAAATGTACAACCAACTGGACTGTTTGTCTAAATCTTTTATTTGCTGGAAAAAATCCACAATATTTACAATTCTTCTTCCAGTTAGTTTCAGTGGGTCACGTGAAGGTTGCTGTGTCGTTCCAGTCACTAATTCTTGTAGTTGCCCCAGAGGAACCGCTGGGCCTGCGTCCGGCTCCTGCTGCTGCCTCAACTCTGCTTCCGCCTTCATGTTCCTATATAATAAAAAATATAATAATAAAGACTAATTGTTTTTTTAGTATCGTCTTCAAACTGATACCACATGTGGTAATACATAAATCGAAGGTCTAACCCAAATTAATTACAGCTTACCTTCTTTTTTCGTTGTATCGTTTAAGCACAAGGTTTAGTCTTCTTTTTTTCCGATATGCAGAAAGTGCAAGGCGAGATTTCCCCATATTTTGAACAAAATTAAAAAATATGAATAACAATACACATGCAGCGATATAAAAAAACTGTACAAATAAATCACAACATTCAACGAAATACCGTCGAAAACAATGGGCACATGTATTTGCGTTATAGTTAAAAAATCACAGTGACAAAGAATTACGTCCAGCCAACTTACCATGAAAAGTACGACTAATAAATAATTCTATAAACTCCCACATGACGCGTCATTACTGTACTACCATAGCGAGAGGTACTACTTTACAGACACTGCACTAATGCGACCTGTAGGCGAACCGGCGAACTTCCAGCGCGGCAGCGAGCAGCGGCCCTGAATTATAAAATGTAAACTTGTAGAAAAACCATTTGTATAAAGAATTGAGAAAAAAAATTACATATTATATCACTACAGAATCGTTCTACACAAAATATACTTTAAAATGGTATAACTTCCAACGTTATTGACAGTCACGATAAATGTTAATTGTTTAGGCAAAATCAGTATAAAATAAATATTCCTTATGGGAAATTAACTTTTTAAATTAAATTATAAAAAATTATTTTTTAGCGGAAATCACATTGGCCTAGGTTTATTAGTAATAGGTTAATTAGTTCTATGACATGTTAGTGAAGTTTTATTTTATTTATGACGTTCTTATATTAAAAACGTAAATTTAAACAGTTATCCCATGTTAAAAGCGTACTCTACCGCGAGCGCCTGGCTGGCCAACCTTGGCGCCCTCTTAAATTGGCAACGTCGCAGAGGTCACTTCAGCGATGGAATGTACTTGAATATTCAACTGGAGGCTACATACGCGGTGAAATGTATCTTGATATACGCGCGGAAGTCACTTAACTCAGTATGAATGGATTCTACATTGAAGACAGAGTATACCCACTTTGTTGTGAAGTGTATATTTTTAATAAGTATTGGATTTAAATTGTGAGTGGCATTAATTTTTCTGCCTTACAAATAAATGAAATATTCACAGTTGGATAGGACAAATTATTATTCCTTCGGGGGATGCCATGATACCACAATCATGTACGGAAGCCTAGTTGATAGCAGGATGTATATATATAATATATATAGTTACAAACCGTCTATGTCGTACCCGTTAAAGCCTTACCTTGCTTTGCCAATCTATTACCTTACTTTAATTCGCTGATGTTATTTGTTGTTAGTTTTCCGATTTCAGGCGCCAAATTGTTTTATTTTCCCAAAACAATTAAAAGGATTCTTCTTATTTAATTCTTCTTTTCTCTTATTTCACTTTAATTCGACTCACCTTGGTCTGGTTGTCAATTCGAATTTCGTTCCAAAAAATAGGGGTTAACAACCTCTATTTTTGGTAAAAAATTTCCACCTTGGCTATATGAATGAATAAATTGTTAGTAATATTAACATAAGTTAAAGATACAATTAATAATAAGCAATACGGTATTGTTTTCTAGTATTTTTTATTAATTTCCTTTTTAAAACAAAATGAAATATTTTTACAACATATATTTTTGCTCCAACTTTCGTTTTTTATTTGCTCAGCGGTTGGCAACTCTTCAGTTTTCAGGGTTTGCTGGTTCATATGTTGTTTTATTTTAATTATTTCTAAGTTTGCTGGGTCCTTGTGATTACAGACAAAATGAACAAGAGGTCTTTAGAAAGTACAAAACTTCACATAAAACAAACTTAAATATTATACAGTTCTTAATAAATTACTTCTTAGGTTATATTACAAGTGTTGATTCATAGTTGTTGAATAGGTTAATATTTCGTTTTAGAAAAAGACTCCAATGTCCAATAAATTGATCACCATAAATTAAAAGGTTAATAAAGATATAAACTGATTGTTCCTAGTTTATTCCTTAAGTGAGTGTTTATATAAAGTTTATTACTGAGTGAAAAAGTGTCACAGTCCTTTTGCATTTAGTTGTTAAGTTAATTTATACTCATCACATTCCTTTACATCTGATTTGTCTCTCTCCAAGTTCGTTTATCTTTTATAATTTATTAAGTAGATTTTTCTTTCGATTTTAAATAATTCTGGCTATTAAATCTCTTCTTGTCATACTATTATTATTCCTCATCTCATTAGTGTTTATTACAATTTCATTTCTATTTGATTTATTGCTTTTAAATTATTATATTGAGCTGCATATAATTTTTGATCTGCCCTTCTCTGAATCTAAAAATGGACTAACGGTTTTTTCTGTTAATGTTTGGTTGTCAAGGTAGCCAGCCTTATACTCCTATTGGTGGAAAATATTGTTTACATTGTTGATTTTGCTAATGAAATTTTACAAAATTAACAAATATTTTTTAAATTAGCATAAGTTTCTTATACTACTTTGAATTCCTAAGATAATAACATTATTGCATTGAATTTCTTTTATAATTTAATTAGAAACCAAACATGACTAGTTTCTGTTCAGTATTTACTGATTTACTATTTTAACAATTTTGTTTTTATATTAATTATTTTATAACCGGTTCTTCTTTTGATATACAATAGGTGTCCGTAAATTTATATTATCAATTTTAATAGTATTACCTACATTTTGTTCTTACTTACTATTGCTATTATATTAAATTTTACCAATTACTGTTTTTTCACTCTAGGCTCATTAGCCCTAGATCACCTGACTTTCTTTATACAGTTATTATAACATATTTCATGAGTTTCATGGAACAGAACTCTTTTAAACATAACTACAACAAATTAACATGTAACATTTAATGATTCCTAACCATTTTCAAAACATAATACTATTCCTTCTAACATGCTATGCACATGCTATTTTTTAATACATGGCATACCTTCCTACTCTCATCAACTAGCATTCATTTAACATTCTTTTTTACTATTATATTTATTCTTTTTACTATGAACAGATAACTATAATTATTATTTAACTAGTATTTTCTTAATTTAAAACATGACTATTAATTCTACTTATTCCACTTGGATAAATTCCAATATTATGTCTTAGTTTTTCCACGGGATAAATTCATCACTTTTTACACAAACATTACTTATTATTTATTTTACACATTATTACTACTGCTGTAATATCAGTTAGTATAATTTCCTTGGTTCGGTTATGCACTTTAATCTTATTACTCACTATTTTTTCTTTCTTTTCTTCACCTTGATTTCACCACACAGCTCACCTTATCATTAATATTGGGTATTTTTTATATGGAGGATTTATTCACTTCCTATTCTAATAACAATATCCTCATTGTACATTTATTTATTGGTAATTTTACATCATACTTCTGACTATAGCTTTGTACTTTCATTATTACATTTGCTACTTTATTATTGTTTAAAAAGAGGTTGTTATATGGTTATTATGTTATTTATTATATCCTTCCCTCTGCCAATCAATTGGGTTGGGTCATTGTCAGCCATAGTTTGTCACAGTCAGAAAATTATCTTTTGGTTAGTACCGTTATTAGTTTTATGTTTGGTGAAATAACACGTTACTATATATATATATATTATATTATCTCGTTTCTTCCTAGTTCCGATCTTGTTTCCTTCGTAATAAATGTTCCGTTGTGATTTAAATTATTTATTAAGTGTTAAGTGGTTTCTCTTAAAAACCGCAATGTCAGGTTATTTGTAAAGAAATAATATCTTTTAATGGGTGATCTTAATCAAATATTAAGAATATCTCAATATTATATAATAATTTAGTACCTTCTGTAATGACAACGTTCAATACCAGTTGATATATTGTGTAATTCTAAGGTTCTCATTCAAGCCTAGTCCACGTTTTGAGAGAGTAAACTCCTTAAATCCGTTTCTCTTCTCTTGTAATTCAACAGCGGTCCACGAGCTAGCGCTGTGGTTCACAGTCAGCTGGGTATTGCAGGTTAGTTGTTCCACTCACAATACTTCCCAAGTTACACTCTCTATATAAATTACAACTCGTTCAACATGCACTAAATATTATACAAATGATAAGAAATCGTCAATTTCAAAAATGATTCTTTATTTTATATTTTTTCCTTGAAAACAAAGGTTCTTCCTTTACGAAGATACAAAATCGATCGTACTGGAATGAATCGATTAATTATCGAATTCAGGGTTATACATTACTTTTAATTATTATTGTTTTTCTTAGACACAGGGTATGAAGGTTCTTTCAACTATTAGTAAGGTCAGAAAATGCAAAAATAGGATTACAAGGTATTACAATCTATTACCAACTTCTTATTAATTAATATTTAAAATAAGTGGAGTTTACCGTCCGACGACATCGTTACTTGTAATGGCCGTGCATAGCTAACCTCGTGCTTCGAGATGTTTGATCAACGCCAATGTACAGATGCCAGTGTGGCGAATCCTCGCCAGTCTTCACTCCAAGTTCGAAATAAAGTTTGATGTCTTGGTCCTGGGATGACGCAGAAATGCCGATCCTTACTGTTCACCAATGTCCAGTTCTTGTGGTTACAGGTTTCACTGTATTTTGTGTAAAAATACGCTTTCTCTATCGAGTCTTGGAAAGTGAGGTTCGAGTACAATTTTAAGTTCCTCTTTCGTTCTTTAGAATACTGGATTATTTTATTTCATTCAGGTAGTTATTTCTCTTCATTTGTCTATTAATTAAATTTAATGGTTACTCATTATACTGAGTTTTATTGGTAAAGTTCTTCCTTTAGATTTTCGTCAATTTTAGTTGATAGGCTTAATAGTACTCTTTTATATGTGACCGTCAAAAGTCAGTGAGCTTTCCTTTGGTTATTTATTATTTAATTTTGTTTACTCATTAATTTCTTTTATTTTATCATTTTTTCTAAGTTCATCAAAACTAAACTGTCCTCGTTCATGGATAACGATTCAATAATCGAATAAACAAATTTTATTCCATTTTGTCGTCCTTGACAACCAGTCTGTGTTCTCTTATTGGATAATATTTATAATCCTAGAACCATAATCATACAATATTCTTGCACTTATTAAAATACTCCCTTACTAAATTTACATTATATCATATTGTACCTTTACATATTGTTTGTTATTAAATTATATACATTTTGCTGTCGTTTTCTCTTAATCTACTTATTCTAACAAGTACTATTTTCTTGTTACAAAATATTACTTTTCGGCATCATTGCAATATTACACTTTAAGATTTTATTTAAATTGAAGTTACTTATCTGCTATCAATAATTATTATTGATTTCTCCTAACTCATTATCTTATACTTAGTGTTTTTTACAAATTTTGTTACCTAACTTTTCTGACCCGACTTCCTATACAATGTTACTGGTTTGTGGCCTATCATTACATTTTTATCTCCTTCTGATTTTAATTTATTATTACCTACATAAGTACAGAATCCTTCATTTGTTTATGATGTAATTACAATAAACCCTTTGGTATCTCATTAACAATTATTGCCTTTCTGGCCAAGTTTGCAATTATAATCCGCATACTAAATAAGTACATGTATACAAAACATTTAATTTTATAAAGTTTAACACCAGTTCTATAATGATATATTTGATAACATAAAAATGAAATTAACATCAGTTAATTGATATTCTCTTAAAACAATTGCTTCACTTGCTACATACAAAAAACAACATAAATATCATGATAATAACACAACATGATAAAACATAATAACATGTACATTTTTATAAAATAAATCATGCACTAATTAATTATTCTCCTCTCAGTTAATTCATTAATCATTCTAAAACTGTCTAAGTTAGGTTTTACATTACTTGTCAATGTTTATCGTTTACCCTTTTCACTGAACACTTAATAGTTTCTATTTATAAATATTCTTAATTTTTCTTTTACCTTGTATTCTTATTCGGGGATTATTCATTCCTTTAATAATGGTTTATTTTTCTGACCTTTTATTATTACGGACAATTATTATTTTTATTTTTAGTTTGAGAATTATAAAATTTATATGTAACGTAGGGGACCATATTTTCGTTACGTTACAATATATATTATAACATAACAAATGTCATATAATGTAATAAAATGTGTGGATCCCCATGTTCAGGCCCAATTTATATAACATAACAAATTATATAATAATATTGAATTCATGGGTGTAATCGTAATAAGAAGATAATGCGTTATTTAAGTTTAAAATTGTTCCATTATTTATTTTTTTATTAAACAACCTCTTTCATTTCGCATATTGAAATAGTACTCATTATAAAAATCTTTTGTACAACTCTTTCGTACACAACTTATAGCTAACAAATTACATACAACAGGTTATACATAAATCTTATCTAATTTTAATTAATTAAATATTATTGCTCTCGGCTTACTCATTGTGTGGTCATCTTTTTTGCAATTGCTGATTAATTTACTTCAATAATGAATTTACTTGTATTCCAATTTCTTTAATATTAATTGGTTTTAAAACTTTCTACTGCATATGCATTCTCCTTTATCAACAAAGACTTCGTTAATTACGTTAACTCAAAAATCAAATATTTCTCTTATCATTTATGTTACTCTCAATTACTAAATTTTATACAAGAGATATTATTTTAAATTTCACTCTGCTTCTAAATTTATGTACAATTAGTTATTTTAATACAGGTTGAATGTCTTTCATTCTAACTTTAATTAGTGTCTTGCAAATGTCTGTAATTACAATGGTTTTTCATCACCTCGTTTGACGTGGTTAATCATCCATACATCCTCCTTTGGTCCTCCTGGTTGGATTCCACTGCATGTGCTGTTTAATAGTCGTTTCGCCTCACATCATATGCTGCAGGTGTGTCCATATACCTCATCGTATGTGCTCTGCTGCTCTGGTTGGACTTATAGTTTGTCCTGTGACTCTTACTATAATTTAAAATAGCGTCGTCGACTGACATAGCCTCCTGTGGCAACGGTTGAATCGAGAAGAAGAAACTTTATTAGCGCGACCTGGTATTTATAGTCAGGTCGTGCAAAAGCTCAGGTCTGAACAATTTTCAACTTGTCAGATTTTGTTGAAGCGTCTTTTCCCCCACTCTGGTTCAATTCACTATTTTCGCCTATCTTTGCGAATTACGAAGTCTGTTTCACGCCATTCGATGTTCAATTGATCGCTAATTTTTCTTTGTTTACTAGAAAAATTACAGTACTTACAGTAATTACAAAAAGAGCTATTCACTTTTTACATATAGTAATTGCACTTTTTGTCACATTGGCACGGTCTTTTAACCCTTTGTTCACCTTTAGTTTCTATACACTTTGGTGTCTTTTGTTTTACCATATCGTACACATTTTTCTTATAATTAAAATAAAACAAAAACTATTCTACTTGAAAAGGGTTGGTTACATTTCAGGAATGGACAGGCTTCACATACACAAACAAAATACGCGTGTACACAACGCTAGCGACAGGTGTGCCAGGAATGCGTGTCCATGCATGAATTCTGTGCTCCCTATTTTTAACTACGATACAGTTATGCAATCTGAATCATGTTTATTAATCCATATTTATTTATTTTTATTATTTATTTTGGCAATGCACAGTACCGTTAATGGTTGTACCGTTGAAATATATATATATATATATATATATATATTGCAATAGAACATTGCAGTAAGGGGAGATGTAGCCAGGACTACATGCTGTTGTAACAGGTTGTGATGTTATAGACATGTTAATATTTGATTTCTGTCCAATCATGTAAATTAGATTTAAGGATTAATATAAGGATTGGGCAAAAGACTATTTGTATTAAAACGCCCATAATTGTATTTGTGATTATGTCATGTGCGGGTAAAAGGTGCGAGTGCGCATGTCAATCGTAATTTTATGAATAGCTCGTGTATAAATTAGCGTACCAAACTGAGATTTGGACAGCGCACGCATAGTGTATAGCGCTGTATTCTCTAGATGTCTGATGCTTGCTACGTGGTGTGCATATTGAAATTTTATTAGTAAAAAGACATTTCTAAAAAGTCCTTATCTTTTAGAAGGCAGAACACTCTTAGATAAAATTTATACCTGCTGCTGCAAATCGTTTCAAGTAATCATCTATCAGTCGTAGCCATCAATCTCATGATAAGCTGTTTTGACCAATCAGCGGCCCCAATTTTCTACTAAGATTGGGTCTCCGCCGGCGAGTATCAAGTTAGTTCTATCCTGCAGCTCGAAGTTTTCAAACGTGCTCTCTGTGCGAGTTATCCGTGCAGAAACGTGGTTTTGAACGAGTAATAAGGGTTAAATTTGCGACAATTTACCCGTTGCTGTTACCTTGAAAGGGGACGAACTCATTATAAAAAAAAAGCTATTCAATAGTGTTTAATCAGTGCTAGTATCACGTGGATCAAGATTTCCGCTTAGGGAAGATGTATCCACCCGGGATACTCCTTTTTGATCGCGAGGACACCTCAAGACGCGGGAAGGTGCATGCTCAATGCACCAAAAATAAATAAGATTATATTACAACCCAATTGTGCCCTGAGATTAGATTAGACTAATTACTGGTGACGGCGTGTGCACGTACGAGAGGAGCCCCAGCGAAGCGGGAGTTGCAGAAAGGAGGTGACGATCCGAGGTGGAGAATTGCGGCAATTCACAGGACTGGCTGAAGCCATATCAACCCACGGAATCAACATTCAAGTAACCAATTGACATTTCTTTTTAAAAATCAGATCAATCTGATTCAGAGACGATTTTGAATTAAAAATAAATATTTTGTGAGCTACAAAGCAGATAACAATTTTTGTCTTTAAATATACAACCTGGCTCCAGATAACTGTTTGTGTTCCATTATTACTATGCCTGACATTTGTTTTGTCGCAATATATACAGTAGAACCCCTCAAATCCGAACCCCAGAAATCCGAACATGATTTTGAAGGAAAACAACATTTGAAAAAAACACATAAAGACATAAGAAACATTTATTATTACATAAAACTATCATATGTAACCTAATTTTATGTAAAGAATCACTGAAAAATTAATAAAGTATGTACAAGTATTGCTACTTACGTAAAACAGGAGTGAAATGTAAAAAATAGCCTATCGGAATTAACACTGTATAAAAACAACGTCATACAGCATTTCATTAACATCAGAGCTGAATGGACAAGGAAAAACACAAAAGAAACACACACAAACACTACACTACAATTTTTCACTTAAAATCAGTGATCTTCATCTGGCGTATCGCTACCTGATACATTGTCATGTTGATCTTGGACCACAGACACTACGTCATGCTCAGTGCATTCTTCATTGTCGTCTAGTGCTGCCCACTCCTCCAGACAACCTTTTTCAGCATCCTCACATCCTGGTACTTTTTGAAAGAGATAAAAGGAGCTCAGTTTCATCATCTCGTGTTGTAAGTGGTGTTTCCACAATTTCGAGGCTGGGCCGAAGCTTCGTCCAAGATCTCTGCAGTAAATTTTTACTGGTATTGTTCCAGGATTCTGCAACCCAGTAAATCACATCTTTTATTGTTATCTTCTTTAGCTTCTCAAGAATAGAAAGAGAACAATCTTCTTCAATAAGAGTTTGCAGAAGCATTTTTCTGTAGCTTAGTTTTATGTTCTGTAGCACACCTTGATCCATAGGCTGCAGCAGCGATGTCACGTTAGGTGGTAGAAAAAATTCCTTTTATGTCTCTGCACACCAACTGCATGTCTGAAGGATGTGACGGAGCGTTGTCTACCAAAAATAGAGCTCGAGGTGGCAGTCCATTTTCTTCATTAAATCTTGTTACCGAAGGAACAAATTTCTTTTCAAACCACTCCTTAAAAAGATTACCAGTCATCCACGCCTTAGTCTGATTTCTGTAATAAACAGGGAGAGAATTCATGTTCATATTTTTAAGGGCTCGTGGCTTGGCAGATTTTCCAATCACCATTAATGGTAGCTTGTTTGTTCCCGCGGCGTTACTGCAGGCCAAAACTGTGAGACGCTGTTTGTTCATTTTAAAGCATGGCGCAGAAGATTCCTCTTTAGAAGCAAGACTTTTAGTGGGAAGTGCTTTAAAATTCAATCCAGTCTCGTCCGCATTATACACTTGCTGGAGCGAGTAATTTTCTGACAAAATCAAATCGGCGAATTCATCTAAATATTCTTTTGCAGCAGTATTATCAGCTGATATCTTCTCTCCGCTTATCGTCAGTTGTCTGATTCCATGCCTTCTCTTCCATCGATCCAACCACCCATTGCTAGCACTAAATGCCAAATCTCCGTTCATTAGTTTGTTCAGCTGCAATGCCTTTTCTTGAATTAATGGACCACTAATAGGAACTCCTTTCTGCCTCTCTTGTGTAAACCACAAAAACACTGCTTCGTCAATTTCTTCATTTACAGAAACTTTTGCGTGATGGCGTTGTTTCACTTGTTGCACTGCAAAACTGTTCAATTTTCGCACGACTCTTTTTCCAGTCACTGATAGTTACCTTACCAACACCAAATTCAACAGCCAACTTCGTCAAACTTTCCCCTTTGTCTAGTCGCATTAACACTTCGAGTTTTTCTTTTAAAGTACAAGAACTGTTTTCGTTTGCTTGCCATAATTTAAGAAAACTAAAAAACCCGATCTACACTGCTCATTTCAAATGCAAAAACAATAAACCTTAAACGAAAACTCGAACAAACTATGTACACTGGATGGAAACAGTAACAGCAGACAAACGCACAGGACAACAAACGCCAGAGGACTAACTGGAATACAAAGATTTCTAGACCTATTGTACTAGTACTGGGCTATTTTTAGCGCACTTCCGCCTGACAGCAACAGTGATTCACGGGCAGTCAAGGTCAGCAACCTCCGGCAGCTTCGTCTCACCCCTACGCAACATTACCGGGCGGCGCGTACACCGTAACTAGTGTTGAGTACTATGTATGCAGATTTTTCGGCTAATCCAAAGTTTTCCGAATCCGAACAGGCTGCAGCCCCAATTAGTTCGGATTTGAGGGGTTCCACTGTATATTCAAACACTTTTTGCTACAGTCCGTTTCTTGATGTATATATTAATTTAATTTTTATATTGAATTTACCTCAAGATGTTTCTTTCCTTATTATGTTTTATTCCTTATTTCCTTAATAAGGAAAGAAACATCTTGAGCAAACATCAATATAAAAATGAAATATAATATATATAAAAATTCTTTGTAAATGACTCGTTGAGTTTCTTGCAGGTCTACGATGTAATATCTTCAAATAAATACACTGCAAATTACAATTCAAACAAACCTCTGAAGACAGAATAATTTATGTGAAACGTGCGTCAGGTGAAAATAAACCAACCTGCAGTATATTTATTTGAAGATATTTTATACATATATTTAATTGGAATAATCACCATTTATTCATATACATTACCACAGATAATATGTTCCAAGTCACTATACAATGTGTCCATTATACATAACCCAAGTAACCTGTTTCTTTTTACTAGTAGCTAATTACAAAGTTAGTCATACAAATATAAAGTTACAGAATCAATACAAATTTTTAACATCAATATAAAATAAGTAAATCAGCACTATTCTGTATCAGCATTTTACCTACATGATTTTCAAGTTCAGGCTTTATAATTTGTAAGTCCCACACATTCAGATAGTTATTTTCTTGCACATAGTTAACTTTACTTTTTTACCTTTTGCACTGTTATACTTATCTGTGGTATCATCTGAAGCTTAGTCCAGTTTCAATGGCAACCACGCATGCACACAAATGAACATAGTTCTAACATTACATTGTTTCCTCTTTTTGGTTATACAATTCAAATTTAATCCATTTGCTTCACTATTCTGTATTTGCCCCACAAAAGTCCTGTTACAATCCAACCCAGGAACAAGCATAGGCCTCTCTGTGAAGAATTGTTCCGAATTCCACCATCCAGCTGAATATGCAAAATATGATAAAATTTTGTTTGGACTATGCTCATTATTAGTCACACCACATTACAGTAATTTAAGACTTCAAAATTTTTATGAATTATTTTTACACAATTCAAATCACTCATACTATTCGAACATACCACACCACAGACACACACACAAAACATCAATCTTTCGAACGATGGCACTGTCACCAAGAACAACAACACGGACAGCACTCCTAGTGGCAGCCTCTGACGAAGCTTGTAATAAACGACAACTGGTTCAGGCTACAAGGTAAAAATTTTACATGTTTACCAATAAAAAACTTAAGTGTTCCGAGTCAACAGTATTACACTTATAATTGGTTCTTCTTCACTTTATATGTCATTATCACCCGTTTCTGCAAAAAGCAGTAAAATTAATGTATTGTAGAAGTGCATATCCCACAATAGTACAGATTTTAATCAACATTACAATAAGTTTCTATTGAAAATACAGAAATGTTTCTGACCTACCTTTATAATCTTCCTGAAGTCAAGCCTCTCCATCACCCTCAAAATCGTCACAGCACTGTAGACTTTCCATTTTCATCATATGGCAGTCCAGCAACTGTAGCATGTGTTGATGTTCTTGCTAAATTTCATGTAATGGTTGTGCCTGAAGATCAGCTTTGCCACATTTTGTAAAACGCTTTTTAATGTTGTTAAAGCAACCTGAATGGATCAGGCTGTCTTGATCCAGGATACAACACTGAGGACAATGATTTTTGTCACCAAGTGAAATGCTGAATTACTATCATCTCGATAGGGGACACAACAATGTGAAGAACTCTTTTTCTACAAGAAAGTTCAAATGTCTGAATTATCCTCTAGTCCAGTGGATAAAAAGAAGGGTAATGTTTGTGGAGTAAAAAGTCTGACATTGGACGATGATAAAACTGAATGACAAGTGGCATCATTATCTAATAATATAATTATGCTGAAAATATTGTTTGCATTTTTCAATTAATTTCTTGCAATTAGTCTTCAAAAATGCTGGGCGTCATCCACACTTTTTGTTACCATGGCAACTGTGTAGTAGCAATGTTGCCTCCAAATTTTTTAAATGCCTCGGTTTTAATGATTTTCCTATAACTACCAGCTGCTCTTTTTTGCCAGCAGCACTACAACATATAATCATTAGTAATTCTTTAACCATTTTTCCACCTTCACATGCTTCATTTTGTAATGTTAACGATTTATTTAATACAGGTCTGAAATATATCCAGTCTTATCAATGTTGTAATCTCACGTAATTCGTATTATGCTAGATAACTTGTCTTTCCAGTCATTGCTTTCAATAACAGGTAGGCCTACACTCACACCTTCACTTAATTTTTTTTTAACGATATGTTGTGCTGCTTTGTAAAACAGTCCGTCCACTCCTTTCTTGATCCAAAATTTTTGACTTTAATCTTGGTAGCAATTTCAAATGCCTTCTCCAGTAACATATTTCCACTAACTGGAAGTTTTTGTGCGACCACATTTAAACCACTTGTAAAGAATTTCAACAATTTGGAATGTTCGCTTGCTTATAACTGATTGCTTACTACAGTTTCAGCGTTATAAAAACTTCAACGCTGTATTGTGTATTGTATACAAATGACACTTTATAAATTTAAACGTATGCAGATACATACAACCAGGTGATTTATCTTGTCTTTTAGTCGAGTCAGGTATAGAGTATTCTTAGAAATCTGTATTGTCAAAGAATTTTGTTTACTGTGCTGTATCCCATATGACTGACCATTTAATACAGGAGAAAATTCTATATTTTAATGATGAAAGAGAGAATAGAATGTAACAGAAAGAAATGTTAGTATTACTGTTACATTTAGCCTCTCCAATTTTTTCTATCTTCTGTGAAGCAAATAAGTGAATTACTGCAAAAAAATAGTGCAAGCTTTGTATACTATGAAACATGTATGTTATCTTTTTTATTTTTCTGTAATAAGTTATTTTTTTATTTTAATAATTGTAAATAATAAGGTACTCACCATACATCCGGTGTGAACACGTGGTTTTACCACCTACATTACTTTTATCACTAGGGTCCAGGGCTTCGTTAAACGAAAGGCAGAGACAGTTGGGCTTTCGAAATAACAATTTACACAGCACTGAGTTAAACAACTTGTGGTTTTATTTAGATTTGCAATTATTAATTTTCGTGAAACAAAATGGAGTCACCTCCCAACTATTATAATTAACATATTATGGCACCAATCTCTCCATAATAACTCCCTTCACTAATTCCACTTGTATCATTTTTCTCTTTAAATAAAATAACTAATATCCTCATTTTACTAGTATTTCAACTTCTTATTCTATCTAACTCCCATTAAAATTAATTCTGACTAATTCATATGCCTTATTTATCACTATCACCCAAACTTATTTACAACATTTCACCTTAATATAACACTAGAAAATTCATCACTTATCTTACAATAATAATACAACTCAATACCTGAACATAATCATTAGAATCTAGATCTCATAATTATTTAAATTCATCATCACAATTAATTATTCTTCAATTATTTAAAGTCTACAGTTAACAAAATAAACATTATAAGTATTATTAAAGCCATTTCTATTACCTACATGGTTTACATAAAAATACATATAATACACAAAATCAAAAGTACATCAATACCTGGACATCAACACACAAAAATATACAATCCAAATTATCATTTAATCATTGACCATAAATCAGTTCATAAAACAGTCAATCTTGAAACCACACTATCACATAATTAAATGTTCATAACACAATAAAATATTTATCCACCATCATCAAATAATAATCTTATCTTACGTACACACAACTCATTTTTAATTAAGTACATTATATCATCTTTTGTAATATAATAACTATTTAAATCTGTTTTATCCATTATACCATAGTAATACTCTGCAGGATTACTCCACATTACTATATCATAAAACTTGTCAACATTCGGTATGGTCCTGTCACCTTCAGTATGATTAGTCACAATCAGGTAAGTTACAAAGTCATTATTTTCATCATCATCTCCTACTACCTCAGTTTCACTATAAGGTAAGTTCTTATTTTTATTACTTCTCTCTCCACCTAATCTTTCGATAAATTCTTCATACGTTCTATTTACTTTAAAAATCTCCATCTCCCTCTTTCTCTCACTCTCAAAATATCTCTCTCTATCACACCAAGCTCCATTCTCTCTCTATATATTTGCATAGGGCACTACTACTTCATAAAAACACCCCCTGGCTTTACCAGGTACATCAACACAAAAAACTAAGGGATCATTTGGAGACATGTCTCCCACATAAACTCTGGAGGAACCTTCATCCTCAAACAACATTTGTGGAGTCTTTACTCCACTTATACCACTGGGAAAATTTGCCCTCCCCCCCATACTCACTTAAACTCTCCTTACACCCTCTTTCAATCTCATCAACAACTATCTCCTCACCATTAACCTCTACTCTCATTAAAATCTCATTATCACTACCAATATCCACACTATTATTTTTCAATACCATATTTTTATTTATTTTATCATAATTCTCACCACTACTTACCTTGTCTTTATTTATGTTTAATTTGCCTATTTCTCTACTCTTAGAATTGTCATCTACTTTATTCATTTTCATGTGTAACTCCTCAAAATGTTTATCAAAATTATCGTTTCGTTCTCTGATTTCATTTTTCATTTCATCTAATTTCTCATTAAATTGGTTAGTCTTATCATTAAAATTATTTTTAATTTCTTTGATTTCATTTTTCTGCTCATTAAATCTTTCATTCAACTCATTACTTTGCATTTTCATGAATTGGAACAAGTCATCTAATGACACTTTACTACCGACCGGTGTCGAGTTTGCAGTGATTCCACTCATTATTACTGATTCTGTCGCTGTGTCATTTAGACCGACACTTTCATTGTTTTCTGCCATTTTAATAATAATAATAATAATAATTTTTAATAATAAACTATCGTTTATTTTCAATTGTTGCTTTACGTCTCCTTAATCTAGTAGCCACATAACCTAACCATCGTAATGTTTACGTGTTATGTTTTACTATTTCGGTACCAACCGTCTCTGCACTTTGGTTCATTTATATAAAATAATTTCTTATATAAAGTCCCAGTTCAGGGCGGCATTTATCTTTTTTTTTTACCTCGCATACATTATTTTTTATTTTAAAAATTGTAAATAATAAGGTACTCACCATACATCCGGTGTGAACACGTGGTTTTACCACCTCCATTACTTTTATCACTAGGGTCCAGGGCTTCGTTAAACGAAAGGCAGAGACAGTTGGGCTTTCGAAATAACAATTTACACAGCATTGAGTTAAACAACTTGTGGTTTTATTTAGATTTGCAATTATTAATTTTCGTGAAACAAAATGGAGTCACCTCCCAACTATTATAATTAACATATTATGGCACCAATCTCTCCATAATAACTCCCTTCACTAATTCCACTTATATCATTTTTCTCTTTAAATAAAATAACTAATATCCTCATTTTACTAGTATTTCAACTTCTTATTCTATCTAACTCCCATTAAAATTAATTCTGACTAATTCATATGCCTTATTTATCACTATCACCCAAACTTATTTACAACATTTCACCTTAATATAACACTAGAAAATTCATCACTTATCTTACAATAATAATACAACTCAATACCTGAACATAATCATTAGAATCTAGATCTCATAATTATTTAAATTCATCATCACAATTAATTATTCTTCAATTATTTAAAGTCTACAGTTAACAAAATAAACATTATAAGTATTATTAAAGCCATTTCTATTACCTACATGGTTTACATAAAAATACATATAATACACAAAATCAAAAGTACATCAATACCTGGACATCAACACACAAAAATATACAATCCAAATTATCATTTAATCATTGACCATAAATCAGTTCATAAAACAGTCCATCTTGAAACCACACTATCACACAATTAAATGTTCATAACACAATAAAATATTTATCCACCATCATCAAATAACAATCTTATCTTACGTACACACAACTCATTTTTAATTAAGTACATTATATCATCTTTTGTAATATAATAACTATTTAAATCTGTTTTATCCATTATACCATAGTAATACTCTGCAGGATTATTCCACATTACTATATCATAAAACTTGTCAACATTCGGTATGGTCCTGTCACCTTCAGTATGATTAGTCACAATCAGGTAAGTTACAAAGTCATTATTTTCATCATCATCTCCTACTACCTCAGTTTCACTATAAGGTAAGTTCTTATTTTTATTACTTCTCTCTCCACCTAATCTTTCGATAAATTCTTCATACGTTCTATTTACTTTAAAAATCTCCATCTCCCTCTTTCTCTCACTCTCAAAATATCTCTCTCTATCACACCAAGCTCCATTCTCTCTCTATATATTTGCATAGGGCACTACTACTTCATAAAAACACCCCCTGGCTTTACCAGGTACATCAACACAAAAAACTAAGGGATCATTTGGAGACCACATGTCTCCCACATAAACTCTGGAGGAACCTTCATCCTCAAACAACATTTGTGGAGTCTTTACTCCACTTATACCACTGGGAAAATTTTCCCTCCCCCCCCCATACTCACTTAAACTCTCCTTACACCCTCTTTCAATCTCATAAACAACTATCTCCTCACCATTAACCTCTACTCTCATTAAAATCTCATTATCACTACCAATATCCACACTATTATTTTTTAATACCATATTTTTATTTATTTTATCATAATTCTCACCACTACTTACCTTGTCTTTATTTATGTTTAATTTGCCTATTTCTCTACTCTTAGAATTGTCATCTACTTTATTCATTTTCATGTGTAACTCCTCAAAATGTTTATCAAAATTATCGTTTCGTTCTCTGATTTCATTTTTCATTTCATCTATTTCTCATTAAATTGGTTAGTCTTATCATTAAAATTATTTTTAATTTCTTTGATTTCATTTTTCTGCTCATTAAATCTTTCATTCAACTCATTACTTTGCATTTTCATGAATTGGAACAAGTCATCTAATGACACTTTACTACCGACCGGTGTCGAGTTTGCAGTGATTCCACTCATTATTACTGATTCTGTCGCTGTGTCATTTAGACCGACACTTTCACTGTTTTCTGCCATTTTAAAAATAATGATAATAATAATTTTTAATAATAAACTATCGTTTATTTTCAATTGTTGCTTTACGTCTCCTTAATCTAGTAGCCACATAACCTAACCATCGTAATGTTTACGTGTTATGTTTTACTATTTCGGTACCAACCGTCTCTGCACTTTGGTTCATTTATATAAAATAATTTCTTATATAAAGTCCCAGTTCAGGGCGGCATTTATCTTTTTTTTTTACCTCGCATACATTATTTTTTATTTTAATAATTGTAAATAATAAGGTACTCACCATACATCCGGTGTGAACACGTGGTTTTACCACCTGCATTACTTTTATCACTAGGGTCCAGGGCTTCGTTAAACGAAAGGCAGAGACAGTTGGGCTTTCGAAATAACAATTTACACAGCATTGAGTTAAACAACTTGTGGTTTTATTTAGATTTGCAATTATTAATTTTCGTGAAACAAAATGGAGTCACCCCCCAACTATTATAATTAACAAAATGGCGGCTTCATGACTTCCACCTCTTTACCATATATTAATCTCATTATACTATTAGCTTTTCTCATAGCTTTATTTTTTCCACAAGAGTAGTTTTCTAAACTGCAGTATTCAATTTAAATTTACTTATCTCATTTTACTTATTTAGAAACACAAACCAACGTCTACTGATTCTACTTTTAAAATGCCGGCATTCATCCACTTTCACTCTCTCAATCTTACGTCATATACATGGATTGTTGTTACATATTTGATTAATAAAATTTTGAGCTCATATCAATGGTTAGAATTTTGAATTTTAAAACTCCCCTGAAATGTTGTGGTGGTGGCTTCGCCTCAGACGTTTTCCATGATTGGCGGCGGATGTTCGGCCGAACTTTACAGTCTGTTGGTTGCTGGTTTCACTGAATTTAATTTACTTCATTTTAACTTGTTCACTGAATTTAGTTACATTGTGTGATTACATTTTTACAAGTTTAGATCACTTCTACTGGCGATAATCTGCCAGCCCACAATTGAATGTGTGTACGCTCTGAGTTGATGATAGAGACTGAGAGCGGGTCATACACAATATCTGCGTATGTAGTAGTGTCCCGTCATCTTTTGTTTCATACTTCTGACGCCGTTGTTTTGCGTCACACTCATGACGTATTTACTTGTTTTACTACGTCTCACCATTGTTTTTTCAATTGGTTTTATATAATGTATGCGACGGAACGCACGTAGGCTGTGACCTTGGAGCCAATCTACACTGATGAAACTGCGTCGTGTTGTTAATTATTGGAAGATTTGACCTAACCATGTTTTATATTTGAAAATACCATAAATTTACAATAAAATATTTCCTGGTACCATAATTTCTAAGACAGACGTTTGGTACCGTCACATGTATACAATTAATTGTTCAAAGATTGCACATTCAGAACCCCCAAGTAATTTATCACTGAAACTGAAAGACTTTTAGAGTTGTAAAAGACTGGATGTTTATATAATGTTTGTATCTGCTCAACAGCAGAACATATCACAATTAACCATGCAGTCAGTACGTTTGGTAATGGTGAAGAAATTGTAGTTGCTACATATGACAGACACAATATTAAATAATTCTGAATTGATGAACATCCTGCAGGATTACAAAAGTAGTATGACTTATTTACGGACGTATTGGATTATTCATTCTTTTTATGATAGTAAAATTGTTTGAATAGATGTACAGTATCCAGTAAAAGTTATGATGCTGTTTGTATTTCTTTGATTAATAATTTCTTTTATCTCAAGAACACTGTAAATTTCACACTCATTTTAATATTATAAGCGTTTTTCTTAATATAATTTTTATTACATAACTATACACTGACTACAATATACAAAATGTTATTATTTTACAACAAAAAAGAAAACATAAAAAGTAAATTTATCAATCTGGTGTAAGGGTCAAAAAGTGAACAAAATATTTTATACAAAACTTTAATGCTTAAACATACGAAAATACAAATTAACATTTAAAACATACACAAGTATTACAAGAAATTTAAAAATTACAAAAATTTATTCTCACATATACAAAATGTGAATATTGGATATGCACCTTATTGAATATGCTTAAAAAACATGTACAAGGGACATGACTGTTCTCCTCTTAATTAACTTCATTTACAGAACTTTTTTTAAATATAATAGCCATTTCAACTGTACGCTTACTTATCTTACTGACGGTAATTACCCAATTTTTATCAAAAATAATTTTAACTTGTTTCTTCATCTTCAATCTTAGGTGCCAAGTAGTAACGGATGTGGCCGATGTCTCCAATTTTGTACTCCACAACCAGGGGTACATCAGATGACATAGAAAGCTGCACCTGCAGAAAATGTACACTTACTTTACACAGCTTTCTAGCAAACACTTAAACTATTAATGACAACTTTTCCATTTTGGTGCTGAATAAGTTTGATATCATACTGGATTTTGCAGACAGTAGTAAATGTTGTCATGTTTCTTGGAAGCAATTGTTAATAGTATACAGATGTCACCTAGTAATGGATGTTTTGTTGTATGGTTGAGAATGCTCCTCTCCATTTACCAAGGAGAGGATGCTACGCACAGTTGATACATCCTAAGTCTTTGGGTGTGACAAAAGCCAAATGAAAAGCTGATAACTGGCGACAACTATAAGCAGAAAAAACACAGCAGCACATACATATATGTACTGAAGAGAAAAAGAAGAGATGGCAGGAGTAGACCCAAAATGATACCCTCAGATGATATAGGTATTTTGAAAACTTAAGACTATACACAAAGCACCAGACGAAAACTGGGAACAGCTGCTATGCTGCTGACTCCATATAAAAGAAAGAGCACAGACAACAAGTACAATGTAGACATGGCAAAACATACAGATTTAGTAAAAAAACTGCTATAATTTTTGTGCGCGAAACAGAACATCAGACCACACAGAATTTTTGTGCATGACTTAGCCTTGGGAAAGTGCATATTTTTTAACATCTGTACATCCTTAACACATCATTTCAAACTTTGGCATCTTGCACCAGATGAAAAGTAGGCACAAGTGTTACGTTTCCCATGGTTAGAGACGGAAAAAACCAGCAGAGTGTGAGTTCTGAGTGAGGAATCCTTAGCCACCACTCAAGAAATCATCTTACAACTTCCAAACACTGTGCACACAAAATCAGCAACTCTGCGTCTGCAAGCAAGTTAATCATGTAGTCCTACTTTATAAAGAGCTACAATAGTGAACAGCATTTAATGTTTATGGATAGCAAAAACTTATCACAGTTTTACTAGAAAAGTTGTGAGATTCAAACAGTGCAAAATTCAAGACACTGAAATTAACAAAATAAGCGTGTAACAATAAGTTTCATACCATGTGTTATGAGAGTGGCAAAACACAGAAATTTCAGGCCATGTGTGAAATTAAGCTGCAATAATGACAACTGATATGTACACTATAGACAGCTAAAGATACTAGAATTAAACTAACATTGATTGGGGAAATCAGACAGAAAAAAGAAGTTAATGATATTTTAAGGTGTTAGGTTATGTGAGAGAGCAAGAGAATGTAAAAAGGTGGTCGGTGGGAGAGAGGAGGCGAGAGTACTGATTTGCCTTGATGTACTTGAATATACGTTAAATTAGTGTAATTGGGTGTTTTAACAGAATTTGTTTTAAATTTTAATGTAACAAATGTGAGACAATTGCACCAGGAACTTTTATAGATTACGTTCTTATTGATCAATGTACATTTTTTACAATCGATTGTAACGGTACATTAGGTCCGTAAAGGAATTTAGGTACATAACCAATAATTTTATTGTATATTCAATGTAATTTAATATGTGAGGGCAAAAGTTTTCAAATATATGATACAACGCAGTTCGCCAGGACGATTTGGTGTCAAGGTCAACTGGTCTACGTGCCGATCGGCAGCAAGTCAAACACAGCAACAACCGGACACTCCTAAAAAACGTCATCAAAAATATAAAAACGTAATCGTTGAGCTGTAAAACAAAGCCGTCATCGCCAGAGAACAATAGATTTGGTGACGTATTAACCCTTCCACTAGTGGAATATACGCCATATTGTCTTCCCAGTTACCTAGCAGTACTTGTGCGAGCTGCACGCTAATTAACTTGCTGGCCAGCAATTCCCAGCAAACATAGAATTTGGTCAAAAATGTAATTAAGGTGTAAAAGTGAAACCATTTGAAAATAACAGTTTAAAATGTAAAGTAGAATCAGTGGAAACAGCAGAACCAGAGAGGTAGACAATAATTCGGCAATCACCGGTGGAACAATGAGGGACGTCTGACTAAATCGGCTATCATCTAAATTCAGGGAAGTAGAAAACTTCAAGATTTAAATCCAATACTCTATAATTTTTGAGCTCAAATTAAACAAAAAAAATGTACCATTTTCAGTAGTGTGTGTGTGGGTGAGAATGGATGCGTGTATACCGGTATATGCATAGAACAAGATCACGAAGCATTGGTTTAGGTTACGTGAAACAGAAAACGTAACTATGAGAAAGAGCAAACTGCAGTAGATTTTAAAACCCTTTTATAGTAACTTAAACATAAAAATATATTATGTAATTGAGGCACATGTAATGCTCATGCAGCGAAAGTGATTCGCGGCCATTTTGTTTTTGTACTTGGTAAAGAAACAAGCATTCATTTTGTTTTTATTTGTGTTTGTATTTCCAAAATGTTTAAAATTAAATTACCAGTTTTCAATAGGAATATTAGCGTCTATTATTTCTAATAACCATTCAGTCTATGCTTCGCTTAAAAGAACCTGGACCCTAATGAAAATATTATGTTGGCAACAGCGCCACATGGTGAATCCAAACGTAAACAAGATATGAGTGTAAACGAGACTTCGAAAGGTAAGTAACTATAAAAAATAATCTCACAAGAAGTTGACAGTTAACAAATGGCGCCCGAACAGGGACTCGAAACAACATCGTCAGTGCGACTGCACGCTATACAAATTGCTGGCCAACATTCAAAAGTGTTCAAAATAGCAGTAAAAGTTTTAAAATGTGAGTTTAAACCTTATAAAACACATTTAACAGTATCAAAATGTAACATAAAATCAGTGAGTGCAAAAAGGAACAGTATAATAACTCGGCAGGACACCCATCAAGAGCATGAGGGACGCATAGCTACATCTGTAACCGGCGAGGCAGGGAAGTAGAACCATCACCCATTTTATACAATACGAATCTTTATAAATTATGTTGAGCTCAATAATCTAAAAATGTACCGTTTCAGTAGTGTGTGTGTGTGTGTGTGTGTGCGCGCGCGCGCGCGCGTGTATACCGGTATATATATAGATGTAAGGATCACAAGCATTGGTTGACGTTTTCTGATCTAAATAACGTAACAATTTAAAAATGGTAACTGCAGTATGTTTTGAATTCATTTTAGAGTAAACCAGGGTAACTTGAACATATATATACACATATATATATATATATATATATATATATATCATGTAATTGTGTCACAAGTGAGGCTGAAGCAGCGAGAATATCGCGCAGCCATTTTGTTTTTATGTTTTATGACTCCATCTTGCTTTTGTTTATCTAAATGTTGAAAATATTCAGATCATTAAATCCTGAGTTTGTAATCAAATGATATCAGTGTTGATTATTTCTAATAACCATTCAGTCTCTGAACACGCTTATAGAATCCTGGGACTCTTAGGTATAAATAAATACGTAATGTTGGTAACACTGTGCCGTGTTTTTGGTGAAAACCCGGCTGTTCTATAAAAGTGAATAATATAAAAAGCTTAATTGCCGAAATAAATTTAATTATGGTAATTACGCGTTATGGTTTGCGCTGGATGCCGTCGCTACCTGGCGGCGGAGTGGTGAGTTATGTTTTTCGACACGCTTGCCTGATGCAGGCCGTGTCACTCTGAATTCAGCTTTACAGGCAGAAGCAGCCGTCTTCCCAGGTCTAACCAAGTTGCTTTAAACTTCAAATTTCTATCTACTATGTTTGAGTAGAGGCTAAAGCGATCTCAGGTAAGTGACTTTAAGGTATATTGTTCCTTATATTGTAAAAGATTTAAAACGTAATGTGAAATTAACTCGGTTGCGAATGAAATAAAAGTTGTAAGTGGCCACGTGGTGGTGATTAAAAAGGCATGTTCATATTAAATATTCGATTATTTTTAGCTCTAGTATAGCATGATAATTTGTATTTATAATTAACTATTGTACCTATGAAAATGGGACGTAAAAGAAAGAGTATTTTGTAATTTGTGAAGATAGGGAACTTTATGAAACCGTTGTGAGCGAACACGTGCTGCTTGACGCCTTATGCCTGTTTGAGTTTGTTAATTTGCATACAGTCATCACTTTATGAACTATAATGTAATACATTGGGTTCTTATGAAAATATATACATATAATTGTGAAGCATTGTGGCCGTGAGTGTGCTCTAGTATTTTAAAAGAAAAACCTAAAGTAAAAATAAAACAAAACAAAATTCAAACGGGTTATGATGAACAAAGTGATGAACTTATGCAACTGCTAAAAACAATACTCAAACAAAATTATTTCTCTTATGATAATGAGTATTTCATGCAGGAGGATGGTCTGGCAATGGGGTCACCTTTATCGGGGATTTTAGCGGACCTATACTTGAACCACTTTGAGAATACATTTTTAATGTCTAGTCTTAATAAACAGCGAGACAAAATTAAATTTTACGTACGCTACGTTGACGACACTTTTATGATATTCAATGGAACGAGTAGACAAATAGAAAATTTGAAAGGATATATGAACAGCATAAACATGAAAATCCAATTTACCCTAGAAATGGAGAATAATAGCTGCCTGAACTTTCTTGATCTCACTATCAGCAAATATAATGACCGTTTTAGATTCAAAATTTATAGAAAGCCCACCACCACGAATATTACTATTCATGCTGATTCGTACCATCCATATTCCCAAAAAATGGCAGCCTTCAACGCGTTCGTTCATAGAATGCTTGCTATTCCCCTTGAGCAAAAAGACAGAGTGGAAGAGACTAATATAATCAAAAGTATAGCTATCGCTAATGGGTATAACAGTGGAATCATAGACAAGCTTATAAGAAAACACTCGGTAAAAATCAATAGTAAAAGCAGATTAACCGGCCCATCTAAAGAAGATACTAAGTTTATAGTAACTGAGTACACAAATGTACTACCAGTCATTGTAAAGAATGAGCTGAAAAAACGTAAAATAGCAGTGGCCTTTAAAACGACAAATAACATCAAAAAACGTTTGGGACAAAGAACTCATATCCCGGCTGAAGAGAAAACTGGAGTGTACAAGCTTGAATGCGATGACTGTGACAAATTCTATATAGGACAAACGGGCAGGCCGTCAGCCGAACATTTTAAAGAACACCTGCCCAAAAGTGATATCTCGAAAACTAGATCCAGTTACGCTCAGCATTTAATGCTGTATAATCATAAGTACTCAGACTTCCACACAAACTTTAAACTGCTTCATAATTGTAAAAAGGGCGCATACATGAACGCTGTGGAGGAATATGAGATATACAGGGCTTCTAAGTTACAAACGGACCAGCTACTTAATGACAAAGTTTCGTTCCGATCGAATCTGCTGTACAACACGGCCATCGATATCGATGGGTCAGCGGGCAATGATAACGGTCGTATAAGACAAAGCGCAACAGTTGGTCGTTGGCGGCGAGACGATGCGCATCGGACTGTGCCGTGACTGTGTCGGTGTTTAATTATGTGTGGTGTTTTTGTGTTTGTGTATTTTAAATAGTTGACGACCCCTTTTGGGTGAATTTGATGTTTTTATAATTTTTAAAAAACCTGATGATGAGAATTTATTCTCGAAACGCGTTGTTTTAAGGAAAAAACTAAAGAAGTCACAAGACGGAAGTTAATACAGGTAATTGCCTAATATTAATTCTAAATATTAGTAACGTGACTTGGAGACAATTAAAACAAAATGAACAAAGTGAGTTTTTATGCTGTGGGAAGTGGGTCTTGTGAATTAGGGGTCACTGAAATAATTATCCTTATAATTGTTCAGGGTTCCCGTCCCGTCGGAAGTCCAACTCATTCCAGCGGGTGGCTGTCCATCTGCCACGATGCAACGAATATAACCAGACTCGATCTTGGTGACCACGGGAGGAACGACTGCACATCATGCCACTGTGACCATGAGACATCCCCTGGACAATATTCAGGTGACATTTATGCCTTAAATACACTCTAGGCTGTTGCAGCAAATACCATCTGATGTGACTTTATTTTCAGTGTAACTCTAGTTCGATTTTCATTTGTGCTCACGTCCAGCTGGACATAATGGTTATAAACTTATCTGTTTTAATCTCTGAATATAATTACGCCCCAGAATAAGTGTAACCCGGCCGGGGCCATGTGTCCGGCTATTTTTTTGTTATATTTTTTTTAACAGTAAAAGTTGTGGGGAATCTGAATTTTAGTGATTCATGTGGGTGCTGTTCATTTATGCTGGGGGACTTAACCGGCTGGTTGTGTCCCTATTACATTTGGGTATTTTATTGATATATATACATATTAATAATTTAAAAGGGGGTTGGGTTTTTTCAATGGGTTTTAAGGGTTTTTGTTGTGCTTTAACCTGAGGCCGTCACCTGTTGGTGCGGTTGTGTGCAGGAACCTGACAGGTTATTTTCTGTTGAATCTGGTTCGGGCGCATGGCTGCGGCTGGGTCAATTCAGTTCTCTGTGAATTCTTTTATATATTTTTTATAAAGTTTAAACTATAGATTTCACAATTTTATAAAATTATTTTGGCTCTTTAATAATTCTTTAATAATTAAATTCATCTTGTCTTTCTTTACTGCCATAGTCAGTTCAGGATTTGTTGAGTTTTTTAACATATATTTATAATAGTAGTTTCTCACTATTTCATTTTATAATTGTAAAGCTATAAAATCCGTCTGTTTATATTTTATTTTCTGGTGGTTATGTTCCACTTGGTTTTTCTTTCAAATTTTTGTATTCTTGTAAAAGCATAAAAGAAAGTGAGAACTTACCATTTTATAAACCCATACAGACATGTTAACCTTGTGATGGTACTTTACTATTTGGGAGCAACCCGAAATATTTAATTATGCATTGTAACCTAAGAATATATACAGGCTGCTATGCCAATTTAAATTGGCAATTTCTAGTCCTTGTAATTAATTCAGTTTTTTTTTATTCTGTTATACTCTTATACTCCGAAAATTTTGGAAAAAGCGAATATAGGTGTAGATGTTATATTATGTTCAATGTTAATGTGCATAGGTGAATGTATAATTGTAAACCTGGTGCCACCACGTGGCATGCGTTTTTGTTGTTTTTGGTGGGATATTTTCCTTTGGAGACTTGGAATTACTGGAGATCTGGGGCATGGCTGGGGAGTCGGCTGCATTAGTAATAGATATGGGAGTAATTGCGCGTGAGTTTAGCGGGATATGGTATGGCCCGATCGGAATTCGGTACTGTCACCGACAAGATTCATTGTTTGAAGTTTGTAATAATATGTCCTTGTGAAATGTGACGTTGTGGTAGGTGTTATTGGTCTTATGTTTATGTTAGTGTCCAAGGTTTTCTCCTCTTGTGTGTCTGAAAGAGAGCTGGTTCAGGAGTGGGTCGGGTCTCCGCAGCGCTAGGGAACCCGGGGGTCCTCTTGATGGAAGGATTAGTACTCGAGGTCTTCTGATTTGAATTCTTGTGAATTGTTGTTGCGTGTTGTGTGTGTGTAATACTATTCGGGCGGCTTAGGGATGAGCACGATCAATCTGGATTTGTTTCTCAAGCACGAGCTCAAGTTTGAAATTAAGTCCCGGGGTGGGAGGCCCCAGGGGGATGTCGCTTCTTTGAGGAAGCAGTTAAGGGACGCCCTCTCCGCCGGAGGGGCGACGTCCATTGTAAAGGTAACAGATGTGACGGCGGAAGTGGAACTGTGCCAGGAGAAGTGGGGGGAGTTGGTCGAGGATCTGGAGTCGGCCCCGTCCACCTTGAGGGCGAGGCAGAGGGTCCGGCAGCGGGTGGAACACCTACAACACCGACTCGAGAACTTGTCCGCCCAGACAACGATCGCCGAAGTCAGCGTTATACTGAAGTTGCTTACGGACCAGGTGGTGAAGGCATTGCAGAATTTTGAGCCGGGGAAAACTCACACTCCCGTGGACTCTCCTCAGCCTCCTAAGTTGGACATGGAGCAGAGCAGAGTCCGCCGGCTCAGTTGCCAGCTTTCTCGGGTGGGTCGGGCGTTGCTTATAATAAATTACCGAATCCTCTTTCCGCGATTATCCAGCAGCTACCGGTCGTAGATGGGCTCGATGTGGACAAGCTGATGTTGTTTTTTGAAATATTGTTCCAGCTGTCTGACTTCCCGGGGATGTCAGACTGCACTCTCCTTCAGCTCATGTATCCCTACTGTCCTGGGTCCATGGCTGAGCGGGTCGCACAGACTATACGATGTGGCGGCAGTGTGACGTCTTTCCATCGGAGGGTGTTGGACGCATGCGTGCCTGGTAGATTGCGGGAACAATTGCGATATCGACATTGTTATAGGGTACAAGCGAACGGGGAGTGTTTCGCTGAGTTTGTGCTCAGCATCCGTGATTCTGTAAGAATCTTAGGGTTGGGACTGCCTGAGGAGGAGGTCGTACAAATGATTTTCAAAGGGGTTACACCCCAGGAGAGGTCGCGCTTACTGTTTGCTGAACGGCCGCGCAGTTTTGGAGATCTGGACAAGCTGTGTGTGTTATCACGGGCGATCCAGGTTAATGATGAGTCCCGAGGACCCGCAAGGACGAGTCAGGCCGAGTTTCGAAGGGAGGAGCGACATGCGGTTCAGTCCCAACCCCGACTGGAAGGATTCGCTGGCGATCGGAGCGTAGTTTGTTTCCGCTGTAGGAGACAGGGGCATGTTGCCCGCAATTGTCCGGAGGGTGGTGTGCGTCCGATGCGTCCCCCGAGGGTCCGGTCTTCAAAAAACTAAATAGCCAGGGGAAGACAGGTCGGAGGATGTCTTCCCCTCGCACTAAGTCTTTTCTGTGTCCTACTACCTCCAGGCCAAGGATAGGTCCCGACTCTTCTAACATCAAGGTCCTTGCTACTATCCCGCAACAGGCTTCTATATGCCCCTTCCTGTCGCTCGAGGTAAAAGGGGGTCAGCTCAGAGCATTGGTTGACTCCGGTTCAGCCCGATCTATTATCTCATCTCAAGTGTGTGCGGGCCTTGAGAAGCAGGGCTTAATAAAGAGGTCAGATCGGTCGTCAGTAGTATGCTGGACTGCGTCGCGGGAAATCCTGCCCATCTCCCGGGTGATTTCCTTTAAGTTCAAGATCGACGGTTTTTCCTGGGTGTGGCCTTTTCTGGTTTCTCCGGCTCTGGGAGTTGATTGTATCATTGGTGCAGACTTCATAGCTAAAAGTGGTCTCGTGTTGGACATCCATGGGCACCAATGTTATTTCAAGTTTAATCGGGGAGTTGTTATTCCGTTTCTTGGATTTTTGTGCCGATTCGGACCAGTATCTTGTTCGGAACGCTGCTTCAAATTCTGTGTAGTTCTGCACTTCATGTCGAATCGCAGTCCACCAATTGTCATGGACATTCTTCAAGTATTCATCCAACATATTCTTTATTACTGGCCACCGGTTTCCCTATTCCTGGCGATTGCTTCCTCGACTCTTTCTAAAAATTCAATTGGATTTCTTTTATAAGTCCGAAAGTCAATATTCTCGCGGCCGTCTAACTGTGATACACTGGTCATTATTGCTGGATACGTCCTTAAGTGGTTCATTTCGTCGCGTATAACGCTGAATTCCTTCTGTTGTTGTTAAGTGAATCGTACCTTATCACTGTCGATCTGGTCCTTCATAGTGTTCACTTTAGTATTTAAGGTCTCACATTTCTCCCCCAAGTTGGTGTTCATTAATGCCAGGTCCGCCTGTTTGAATTCAATTGACTCCATTTGTTTCATTCTAATCTCTTCGTTGTTATTTACCTAGGTGTGAATGTCCTCAATAGTTCGTATGATTGTCTGTTTATCCTGGTGGTATTCCTGCTGTACCTCCGAAATTTCCTTCCTAACTTCCATCACAGCCGTTTCTACTTTTTCTTCGGTTACTTTCTCTATCTCCTCCATCTTTTTATCCACCGTTTCGATAATTGTTTGGGCTGTTTCTTCTGTTCTTCTTTTATTCTCATTCATCTGTTGCCATAATCTCTTGCTGTCATATTGAATTGCTTCTATTTTCTTATCGATTTTCTGATTAGTTTCCTCAATCTTCATCCCCAATTCTTCTGCTAAATCTTCTTTAATTGATTCTATCTTTGTGTTCAGTAATTCTTCCGTCTTCCTATTATTTTGGTCTAATGTGTCTTCCATCTTCTTCTGTCCGTCTTCTATTTTCTTATTCAATTCTTCTATGTTTTTATTGGCGTCCTCTCTGGATTTCCTGTTATCTTCCTTCAATTCTTCCTTTAGCGATTCAATGTTTTTATGTCTGTTTTCCATCAATTCTTCTTTCAACGATTCAATATTTTCTTCCATCTTTTTCTGGCTATTTTCCATCTTCATCTGGCTATCTTCCATTTTCTTATTCAATTCTTCCTTAGTGGATTCTATATTCTTATTAATCGACTTCAGTATTTCCAGGATGTTTGCGTCCATTGTTTGTTGGTGTTGATTTTTCTGGTACGCTTCCTTCCGGTTGTTTTACTGGCTGTTGGATCTCCTCCACCTGTTCAGATTGTTTAGGATCCATAGTTGTAAAGATTTCCTCCATATCTTCCGCCGATGTTGCCTCTTTCTCTGCCATCCTCGGTTCTTCCTCAGGCTCTGCTACTCGCTTCCTCGACGTTGCTCTTCTGTGCATCTTTGCAATCACGTATTGTATCTGCTTAATCGAATTAGGTTTGTCTAGTTTTTATTTTTATAGTTTTAATTAGGTTTAAACGGCCTAATTCGTGCTCAGACGTTTGGGCGCCACTCTATTAATATCTACTAATGGTGGTTGTTTTGTGTTTAGTTTAAATAAAAGTTTATAATTGTTTAATAGTTGTTAAAAGGTATTCGCTGATGTAGTTCCCTTCACTTACCATGTATTTGTAGAATGGAGTCTTTTAAAGTAGTCCCTGTAATATAACTTCACAACACAAGACAAGTAATATAATATTTCACTGATGAAAATTAAATATAGGTTGAAATCGAAAGTCCTGTAAGTGATACAGATTCAAAATTCAAAACTCTGGCGCTGTACACTGTACTGCCACCTTCTGATAAAATGACTGCTCTTGATCTACTCGTTTTTTTTTGTTTTTTTTTAAGACTGATTGTAGGTAAGTAAATTGTAGGTTTATTAACATCAAATTAATGGAATACAATCACAAAATTCCTTCAAACAAGTGATAATCACAAATAAAAATAACTGATTCTAATACAGAGATTCTTGTTTCTCAAGGTCGGTAACACTGTTTGTTTTGAAGTTACAAATTATTAACCAAATAGGGTTAACTTTATTTTTATATTGTTACCAAAATCGTGTGTTCTTTTAGACTAAAAGATACGAATTGGAAAATGCTTAAGTCTTTTTGTTATGCATTAACAAAAGTGTTTACAAAATAAAATAGTGAATGAGATCATATAAAGGTAAAATATCGTATATGGTACCCCTGTTGTATGGAGTACAGGTTAAAATTTCGTATGTACGATAATTAACTCAACAGTTGTTGTTTTAAATTATTCTCTCTCTCTCTTTTAGAATTATTAATAAGTAATCATCATTAAGGATCCATCAATTTAAAATTTATTCAAGTACTTGTTCCTGTTATCTTGTTAATCAAAATAATTTAAAATAGTTACTCATTTGGTAAGATATGGAGGTTAGTTTGTACCTCTTCAAGTCACTTATTGACAGTAATTATTGATATTATATATTAAAAAACTTGCAATAACATTTAAACATACATTAATAACATATTTTTTTATCATTAATTAACTTTAATAACGTTCTTGAACATAATTACTATAATCATTAACCTTCGTTACAGGTTAGTCAAATCAGCATCTAACCTTGAAAATCGTCAAAAGTCAGTTAAATATTAAAATTTATTTAATAGTTTTTTTTATTATGATTAATCATTTATTCAATTAAAATAAATACAAGGAACGTTATTTAATAAGTGGGTTAATTAATAAAATAGCATCTTTGAGTCAGGTAGTTCCATACTTGACTCAAGTATGACAGCAACAAATATTTTTGGTTATTAGAAATGCATAAAAATTGTTAAAATCGTTTAATTAGTTTTGTACTCCCTTTCTATTTCACATATCATGCCGATATTATACACTAGCATGATTATCATTGTTCTCTACACTGTATTCACTCATTCGAAGGATCATAACCTTGATTCAGTTTTATGGTTATGTTTACTTCCGATGCTTAACTAGGAGGGTCGCACACAAATTATAACAATACTCTGCTGCGACGGTCCGTAACCCTTCACTCTGAATGACAAAAACTAAGTGTTGCCGCTCCGGACAAATTCTACTTCGAATCTGTCGGGATTAGCTCTTCTGATTGGCTGATAAATCTATACTCTCGTCCCCCAAACACCTTTTCAGAAATTAATTTTCTAAAATTTTACAATTCGACTTTGGGTCGGAGAGTATTTATGACGTCAGCAATTTGTTTGCAATTGATGCATATAATTTATTTTGATGATAACTTTTTTAATACTGTTTTAGTTGGAAAACTAACAATTTTATTAACTCTCGGATGCTCAGCTCTACAATTAAAGTTCAAACAAGCCATAAATCCGTCCATTGATAAATAAGTTAGCTCCTCCACTATGCACTTATTGTGGATCTTATTTATAATATGAGTCCTTCCACTTTTTTTCAATAAATAATTATTACTAACACTGTTTTATAGCAATTAGAGTCATTTCCTCTTATTATCTAATCACAGATTATTGTTTGTTAGCAAATTTATATTCATGCACTGTTCCAAACAATTAGGCATGGTATGCCAGTGCATTAATTCTTATTATTATACAAAATGATTTATCCTAATACAATTATTCCTATGGTACTTTGTTCCTTAATAATTAATACACATTTATTCAAAGTTTTACTCCTCAAACTGGTTTTGTTCATGTGTACTGTTTGTTTATAATATTACATGTTTGGGCTTTTGATATTTTGATACTTATTTTATATGATTATTGATTAATTAACAATGTATTCCTTTCTTGTAATTTGACTGTTGGTGAGGTTTATTGTGTATCTTGTTGCTATTATTCTCACTGTTGTGTTATATGTCCTGAATTAATTGTAATTATGGTGCTTGCAGCTACTTTCGGTTGACACGTATAATTGGTTTACATTATAATTCAATAATTTTACGTTTTTAAATACAGTAAATGGTTCTCAAAGTAGTATTGGCTATTTGTCTCACTACTGGTATACTCCTTTGTTCTTAAGAATCTGTTTTAATAGAGCTTTTTGTGTAATTATGAGGCGTCACCTCTGCCCTGTTGTTCTGGCCATTCTTTGTTTACTAATTATTAAGTAAATCTTGGTGCTGTCTACTTCTTATTGGTGTTAGTTTGTTCCTTATAAACTCTATTTTGATTGGTGTATAATAGAAATATACTTGTGTGTTTTTATTATAGTTACTTTTGATTTTACATTGTATATGTTGATCAGTTGAGGTTATGTTAATCCATTGTGGGCTTGGTATAATATATGCCTTTGAATGTCTTTCATTCACAATTTCTATTTACATATTCTACTAACAAATCTCATTACTATATCTTCAACACAGTATTATCCTTATTTTACTAATATTATATTTTAACTGATACACATTATTAATTATTTATTTATCATCAACATGTACTATGTGATTACTTTTTGTAATGCACATTAGGACTGAGTTACTTACTCTAAATTGTCATAATTACTTTCATTTATACACATAAATAACTATGTTATGTGTTGTTTCATGTTATTGGTATAAAAACTTGTTCATTTCATAATCATTATCTTTCATAATCAGTCAGAAACAATTATTCTGAAACGGTCTTATTTCTCTAGCTATTTTGAGCAGTTATTTTGTTTCTATCAGAAATTCTGGTGTGGTCTTATGTTTTATACAGTCTTATCTGTGTTTCACAGATCACACACTAGATGTTTGTGTTTCTTCATGAAGATTACTGTTCATTCTACGTGTCACTGGTTCCAAAAATATGACACTATATTGTTAGTGTTCATTGGGTTTGGGGCGTGTGATAGTATTTTATGCACTTATAAACGACGCATTGTTATTGTTTGTGTTTGTTTATCACTAGTAAAATTTCCTTCTTCCTGTTATCCACTCTTCTTATACGTCTCTTCCTCTTCTTATCTTGACATTAGGATGCTCATGGGTTTCTGCTATCATATGTGTCCTCTTCTTGGGAATCCATTCTTCATTCATGGGCATGTCCCCTCGTTCATTTTGTATGGGTCTGGTCCTTGAGTATTTTTCTTCTCATTACATATATTTTCTCTCACTTATTGTATGTGTATCCTCTTCTCCTCAGTTTATATTCTTCTTTGTAGAAACACCCTACACATTCATAGGTTTGTATTGTATGTTTTCTTCTTATGGTAGTTAATTCCTCACTCATAGATATGTTTTCCTCTTCTTTTAGTTATGTTTCCCTCACTCATAGGTCCTATTGGGTCTTGTTTTCTGACTTAGTATTTTAATTCATTTTTCTTCTTTTTCATTATATTTGATGATCCATTTAGTCTTAACTTCTTTCTTTTCTGGTGCTTCCCCTTTTTTCTTTTTTTTTTATTGTTATCTATTTATTGATATATTGTGGTTTTTTATAGTTGAGCGTTACTCTTTCTCTTATTAGGTTTTAATTATATTAGTCAAGACATGCATATGTTATATTCTTAGGTTTTGGGGTGTTAGTTATATTTTCTGTGTAACGATGATTTTGTTACGTTACATATGCCTTCCTATAAAATTGATTAATTCTGAATTCCTTTACTAATTTTATGAAGAATTTATCAATTGTAGTACTTTTTTCTCCACACTGAATATTCTGTTTCTCCTCGTATCCTTCCATTTCTTCTTCTATGAATCATAGTTTCTTCTTTCCATATTGTATTGTCTTCCCTAGATTATTTAATTTCCCTAACTATTTTCCCTAACACTTTAGCTGGGGCAGATCAGAGCGGCTCCTGTAGCTTACAACTCTGCTGGTCATACTAATATCAAATAAAATCAGAGGCAAATCTTCTCTCTACAAAATATAAATGATTGCTGGAATTATTCATCAGTCATATCATAACATTATAATAACAGTAGTCAAACTTCCGACTAATAATAAACATTCTGGGATTATTTTCACGCGCTTGCGGTTTATACATTATTATATTCTTCTCTCACTGATTCACCATTACATAATCTTCATATTTTTCATAGGATAAACTTAATTCACAGATTTCCCTTGGTATTTTCACTTGATTTTCTTCTTTATTCTTTATTATCAATTATTTCTTCTTGTGGTGGCTCATTTTATCATTACATATTATTCTTTGTTGTTTTACCAACAAAATTGTCATAATTCACATAATATACTCTTGTCTGGTTTTGCTGTTATGTCTTATTCATCGCATATCCACTCAATAATAAAATTTCTGCACCTTGATTTTCCTCCTTCTTCTCTAATATCATCACATATCGTCTCTTCTTGTAATAATAGTATAGTACGGGTAAGATGTTGTTTACTTAGTTGACTGGCTCTTTGAAATTATTTTAGTGCCATAGGTCTTGGGTGTCCAATTTAGTGCCATTGGCACTTTATTATACATATTTTCATTAATTATGTTATCAATTTATCAATACCCAATTTCCTATTTATATTCATCGTTTTCATATTAAAATCATCACTATAATTTTCAATAATTCACAATATAATCACACTTCAATATATCTCTTTAATGAAGCTTGGTTGTATATACCCTTTACTCTTTTGGTAATAGGGTCTTGTAACTCATAGGTATTGTTCAAGTTATTTTTTGTTATAGTATATGGGCCCGTGTAAAGCAGTAATAACTTTCTTGCAATGCCTTCAATAGCACTTGGGAGCTCTCTATTTCTCAATAACACTTTGTCTCCCACTTTGTATGTTATTATTTTGGGTTGTAGCTGTTTGTATTTTACTTTTAGTTTTTCGGTTCGTTCCACTGCATTGTTAAAAAATTTCAGTTTATTAAATTCGTATTCATTCCCCGGAGGAAAATTGATCATCTTCGTGATTTCTCTGGGTGGTTTCTTTTCGAACATTACGGTATATGGTGTTTCATAGATTCTTCCTACTTCTCTGAGGACTCTTTCAGCAGGATTGCTGTTCGGATGGTAAACAGAAGTTTTATAAGTTTTAATGCCATGGTTTGGTAATGTTTGTCTCCACTTTCTTCCCTTAAACTGCGTACCGTGGTCCGTAATTATTGATTTAGGCTTACCTATTTCTGGAATGTACCCATGTATTATCACCTCTAATAACTTATTTGTTGTGGCTCTATTTATGGGGTAAAGTTTGGTAAATTTTGTATAATGATAAAAAATTATCACTATAAATTTATATTGATGCCTTCCACCACTATGCGGGAATGGTCCGCATATATCTACAAATACTTTCTCTACTTTTTCTGTAGAAGTTATTGGTATCATCACCCCTTCTTTCTTTTCATTATTACATTTTACAAGTTGGCACAAATGACAGTGTTTGATATGCCTCCTTACTGTTCGATTCATGTCTTGGAAGTACACACGTTCTTCTAGGGCTTTTACCACTTTCATGGCTCCCATGTGTCCATACCTGATGTGGTAGTCTATGGTTATATCTTTTTCCATACTCTTTGGTATCACTACCTTCCACTGATCATCTGATTGTTTGGCTTTTATAAATAATAAGTGATCGTGTATACAATAATATTGGGTAATTTTTTCGTCTCGTTCCGTTAATCTGTGTAATATAGCTTGGATTTTGGAATCATTCTGCTGATGTGTTCTGATATCAGTTAATATGGTGGCTAACTCCGTTTTATTCTTTAGTAAATGGTTCACTTTGGCAATGGTCTCCTTTTCTCCTTCATATGTTTGGTCCTGGACATTTATGTCTGATAGTATGTCTGCGGCAATATTGCTTTTTCCAGGAACATATTCCCACTGGATGTTATACTCTTGGAGTGTTAATGTCCACCTCGTTAGCCTCCCATGTTTTAGTCGACAGTTCTTCAGGAATGATATTGATTTATGATCTGTCCTCACTGTTATCTGATATCCCAAAATATATGTTCGGAACTTCTCAAAAGCGAACACGATACTAAGTAGTTCCTTCTCAGTTGTGTGGTAATTTCTTTCACATTTGTTAAGTGTCCTGCTGGCGAAACTGATTACTTGGTGATTGCCTTCCTCATCTTCTTGGTATAATATAGACCCAATACTAACATCACTGGCATCACAGTTCATATAAAATGCTTCGTTAAAATTGGGGTGGTGTAGCATTACTGTTTTTAGGAATTTGTCCTTTATTAATTGAAATGTTATGTCTTGATCAGGTCCCCACTTCCATTTATCTTTTGATGAAAGTTGTGTGGCAAATTCTGAAGTTAACTCTGAATAATTGTGCTGGAATTTTCTATAATAGTTACAAATTCCAAGAAACGATTGTAACTGTTTCTTGTTTCTGGGTGTGGGAAAACGCTGTATAGCTTCCATTTTCTCTTGTGATGGTGTTATACCAGTCTCTGATAGATTGAAGCCGAGAAATTGTACTTCGTCTGCTATTAATTTAGATTTCTCTAATTTGAGAGTTATATTGTTTTCATGTAATTTTTGTAATACTTTTTCCACCCTTATGCAGTGTTCATCCCAATCATTGGATGTAATTAATAGATCATCAACATACACTGTAGTGAATTGTAGTGTATCATAACCCAAAATATCATCCATACATTTTACAAACACAGCTACTGAACTTACTAGGCCGAAGGGTAACCTCTTGAACTGATAGTTACGCCCTTCAAAAATAAAGGCCATATAATTTCTGCTATTGGGGTGTAATTCTACCTGCCAATATCCACATACGGTGTCCCATATACTAATATACTTGATACCGTGAAATTTTTTGAGTATTTCGTCAATTTCATCAGGTGAAGTTCTGTCATATAATAGTGTTATTTAACTCTCTGGCGTCCAAAAAAATTCTTACTGTACCGTTTTTCTGTGGCACCGCCACAATTGGGTTTGTGAATGGGGAATTGCTCAATTCAATTATGTCGTCTTCTATTAATCTTTGGATTTCTAGACGTACTGCTACTTTTAGTGAAAAGGCGACTTCCTTTTGAATTCTACGTTTTCTTTAAATTTTATTTCACATTGAAAGTTTTTCACCTTCCCTGGTGTGTCTGAAAATATGTGCCTGTAATTGTTATATATCTTTATTAGTTTTGATATCTGTTTATCTGTCAACTTCCTGTCGACTGTTTGATTGGAATTTCTTGATTTCATCCAATTTTTCCATCCACATTACATCTTCTTTATTCGGATATATCCTCCCACTGGTTGGTGGTTCCCTGTTATCGTAATTCTCTTCAATATAATATATTTCCCGGTTGGGATGTGTTTCCCTGTTCTCAACTAATTCCGCCGTCCATTTTACATTATTTAAATTCAAATATACCTTGGCTCTATTCATGTCTATTATCGCTGCACATCTCCTTAATATATCGCAGCCAATGAGTAATTTAAATGGTAGGCCACTTGCTACTAAAAATATCATGGGAATTGTTTCACCACCACTGAATACTTCTAATTGTACTTGATTCCTTATTGTTTTATTTTTCCGACCCGTTGCTCCAATTAATGTTATGTTATTTATTGGCAATGTTGGTATTATATTTTATTTTCCGCTTGTATTCGGTTTAATTCCATTTTATCTATCAACGATACGTTGGCTCCCGTGTCGATCATCGCAAGTGTTTGGATTCCATTAATTTGTACCGCTATATATGCAATCTCGTTGTTCACATTTTCCTTGACATTATTGTTTGGTTCTTCCATCAAATCTTTCCTAATGTTCTTTAAATAATTGAGTTTAATAATCGTTATTGAATTATTATTATTATCATCATCATTAACTAAGTCAGACCCCATAGTCCGGTTCAGTGAGGGTATACACGATGTTTTCACTGCCGGCGTTGGTTTAAAGGCGGGCTACCATTTGTGGCATCCCTTTCCGTCGAATGGGGTGTGTTATCTTCCCTGGATTCTTCTTGGTTGTTCGGGCGATACTCCCTCTCATGACCCGATCCTCGCTGGTCTTCACTGCTCCGGCTTCGGCGTGTATTATAGCCAGACTCATTCCTCTCACCATTGCTGCTGTTCCTATCATTGGTTCCATTATAACTCCGCCTACCTTGGTAGTAGTATCGTCTATTGTTATCTCGGCTGGCATGGGCGTAATTCACCCGCCGAAAATTATTATCATTATTATTGTTATTACCGTTGTATGGGCGGTGATTCCCATTATTATTGTTTGGTCGATAATAATTATTATTTGGCCTGAAATTAGTATGGTTGTTGTTTGGCCTGTAATTGTTGTTTTGGTTGTTTGTATTATTTAGTCGATTATGGTTATAGTCACCACGCCCATTATGCTGGTTATTATTATTTGGAGGTCGGGTATTTTGATTATCATTGTATCGGTTGGGGTTTTGGAAATTTCCCCTATTGTTATTGTTATTATCCGGCCCACTTCTGTCGTAATATGGCCCTATTCTTTGTCGGTTCCGTTGGTAGTAGCGTTCGTGTTCGTGGTTCTCTAATAACGCTAACATGGCTTGGGTCGTTTTGATCTGGTTATTTAGTCGGGCCCGTGATATACTTTCATGGAAATGGTATGCCAGTTTTGTTATTAGACATTCTTCTGGTATTGTCGGCTCGAGGTTTCTGGCAACACATATTTTGCCCAGAAAGTATGCTGTCATCGTGGTCCCGGCACTGGGGTCATACTTCCCATTGCTAATATTGTCTCTCACAATGTTTTGTGCCGATTCGGACCAGTATCTTGTTCGGAACGCTGCTTCAAATTCTGTGTAGTTCTGCACTTCATGTCGAATCGCAGTCCACCAATTGTCATGGACATTCTTCAAGTATTCATCCAACATATTCTTTATTACTGGCCACCGGTTTCCCTATTCCTGGCGATTGCTTCCTCGACTCTTTCTAAAAATTCAATTGGATTTCTTTTATAAGTCCGAAAGTCAATATTCTCGCGGCCGTCTAACTGTGATACACTGGTCATTATTGCTGGATACGTCCTTAAGTGGTTCATTTCGTCGCGTATAACGCTGAATTCCTTCTGTTGTTGTTAAGTGAATCGTACCTTATCACTGTCGATCTGGTCCTTCATAGTGTTCACTTTAGTATTTAAGGTCTCACATTTCTCCCCCAAGTTGGTGTTCATTAATGCCAGGTCCGCCTGTTTGAATTCAATTGACTCCATTTGTTTCATTCTAATCTCTTCGTTGTTATTTACCTAGGTGTGAATGTCCTCAATAGTTCGTATGATTGTCTGTTTATCCTGGTGGTATTCCTGCTGTACCTCCGAAATTTCCTTCCTAACTTCCATCACAGCCGTTTCTACTTTTTCTTCGGTTACTTTCTCTATCTCCTCCATATTTTTATCCACCGTTTCGATAATTGTTTGGGCTGTTTCTTCTGTTCTTCTTTTATTCTCATTCATCTGTTGCCATAATCTCTTGCTGTCATATTGAATTGCTTCTATTTTCTTATCGATTTTCTGATTAGTTTCCTCAATCTTCATCCCCAATTCTTCTGCTAAATCTTCTTTAATTGATTCTATCTTTGTGTTCAGTAATTCTTCCGTCTTCCTATTATTTTGGTCTAATGTGTCTTCCATCTTCTTCTGTCCGTCTTCTATTTTCTTATTCAATTCTTCTATGTTTTTATTGGCGTCCTCTCTGGATTTCCTGTTATCTTCCTTCAATTCTTCCTTTAGCGATTCAATGTTTTTATGTCTGTTTTCCATCAATTCTTCTTTCAACGATTCAATATTTTCTTCCATCTTTTTCTGGCTATTTTCCGTCTTCATCTGGCTATCTTCCATTTTCTTATTCAATTCTTCCTTAGTGGATTCTATATTCTTATTAATCGACTTCAGTATTTCCAGGATGTTTGCGTCCATTGTTTGTTGGCGTTGATTTTTCTGGTACGCTTCCTTCCGGTTGTTTTACTGGCTGTTGGATCTCCTCCACCTGTTCAGATTGTTTAGGATCCATAGTTGTAAAGATTTCCTCCATATCTTCCGCCGATGTTGCCTCTTTCTCTTCCATCCTCGGTTCTTCCTCAGGCTCTGCTACTCGCTTCCTCGACGTTGCTCTTCTGTGCATCTTTGCAATCACGTATTGTATCTGCTTAATCGAATTAGGTTTGTCTAGTTTTTATTTTTATAGTTTTAATTAGGTTTAAACGGCCTAATTCGTGCTCAGACGTTTGGGCGCCACTCTATTAATATCTACTAATGGTGGTTGTTTTGTGTTTAGTTTAAATAAAAGTTTATAATTGTTTAATAGTTGTTAAAAGGTATTCGCTGATGTAGTTCCCTTCACTTACCATGTATTTGTAGAATGGAGTCTTTTAAAGTAGTCCCTGTAATATAACTTCACAACACAAGACAAGTAATATAATATTTCACTGATGAAAATTAAATATAGGTTGAAATCGAAAGTCCTGTAAGTGATACAGATTCAAAATTCAAAACTCTGGCGCTGTACACTGTACTGCCACCTTCTGATAAAATGACTGCTCTTGATCTACTCGTTTTTTTTTGTTTTTTTTTAAGACTGATTGTAGGTAAGTAAATTGTAGGTTTATTAACATCAAATTAATGGAATACAATCACAAAATTCCTTCAAACAAGTGATAATCACAAATAAAAATAACTGATTCTAATACAGAGATTCTTGTTTCTCAAGGTCGGTAACACTGTTTGTTTTGAAGTTACAAATTATTAACCAAATAGGGTTAACTTTATTTTTATATTGTTACCAAAATCGTGTGTTCTTTTAGACTAAAAGATACGAATTGGAAAATGCTTAAGTCTTTTTGTTATGCATTAACAAAAGTGTTTACAAAATAAAATAGTGAATGAGATCATATAAAGGTAAAATATCGTATATGGTACCCCTGTTGTATGGAGTACAGGTTAAAATTTCGTATGTACGATAATTAACTCAACAGTTGTTGTTTTAAATTATTCTCTCTCTCTCTTTTAGAATTATTAATAAGTAATCATCATTAAGGATCCATCAATTTAAAATTTATTCAAGTACTTGTTCCTGTTATCTTGTTAATCAAAATAATTTAAAATAGTTACTCATTTGGTAAGATATGGAGGTTAGTTTGTACCTCTTCAAGTCACTTATTGACAGTAATTATTGATATTATATATTAAAAAACTTGCAATAACATTTAAACATACATTAATAACATATTTTTTTATCATTAATTAACTTTAATAACGTTCTTGAACATAATTACTATAATCATTAACCTTCGTTACAGGTTAGTCAAATCAGCATCTAACCTTGAAAATCGTCAAAAGTCAGTTAAATATTAAAATTTATTTAATAGTTTTTTTTATTATGATTAATCATTTATTCAATTAAAATAAATACAAGGAACGTTATTTAATAAGTGGGTTAATTAATAAAATAGCATCTTTGAGTCAGGTAGTTCCATACTTGACTCAAGTATGACAGCAACAAATATTTTTGGTTATTAGAAATGCATAAAAATTGTTAAAATCGTTTAATTAGTTTTGTACTCCCTTTCTATTTCACATATCATGCCGATATTATACACTAGCATGATTATCATTGTTCTCTACACTGTATTCACTCATTCGAAGGATCATAACCTTGATTCAGTTTTATGGTTATGTTTACTTCCGATGCTTAACTAGGAGGGTCGCACACAAATTATAACAATACTCTGCTGCGACGGTCCGTAACCCTTCACTCTGAATGACAAAAACTAAGTGTTGCCGCTCCGGACAAATTCTACTTCGAATCTGTCGGGATTAGCTCTTCTGATTGGCTGATAAATCTATACTCTCGTCCCCCAAACACCTTTTCAGAAATTAATTTTCTAAAATTTTACAATTCGACTTTGGGTCGGAGAGTATTTATGACGTCAGCAATTTGTTTGCAATTGATGCATATAATTTATTTTGATGATAACTTTTTTAATACTGTTTTAGTTGGAAAACTAACAATTTTATTAACTCTCGGATGCTCAGCTCTACAATTAAAGTTCAAACAAGCCATAAATCCGTCCATTGATAAATAAGTTAGCTCCTCCACTATGCACTTATTGTGGATCTTATTTATAATATGAGTCCTTCCACTTTTTTTCAATAAATAATTATTACTAACACTGTTTTATAGCAATTAGAGTCATTTCCTCTTATTATCTAATCACAGATTATTGTTTGTTAGCAAATTTATATTCATGCACTGTTCCAAACAATTAGGCATGGTATGCCAGTGCATTAATTCTTATTATTATACAAAATGATTTATCCTAATACAATTATTCCTATGGTACTTTGTTCCTTAATAATTAATACACATTTATTCAAAGTTTTACTCCTCAAACTGGTTTTGTTCATGTGTACTGTTTGTTTATAATATTACATGTTTGGGCTTTTGATATTTTGATACTTATTTTATATGATTATTGATTAATTAACAATGTATTCCTTTCTTGTAATTTGACTGTTGGTGAGGTTTATTGTGTATCTTGTTGCTATTATTCTCACTGTTGTGTTATATGTCCTGAATTAATTGTAATTATGGTGCTTGCAGCTACTTTCGGTTGACACGTATAATTGGTTTACATTATAATTCAATAATTTTACGTTTTTAAATACAGTAAATGGTTCTCAAAGTAGTATTGGCTATTTGTCTCACTACTGGTATACTCCTTTGTTCTTAAGAATCTGTTTTAATAGAGCTTTTTGTGTAATTATGAGGCGTCACCTCTGCCCTGTTGTTCTGGCCATTCTTTGTTTACTAATTATTAAGTAAATCTTGGTGCTGTCTACTTCTTATTGGTGTTAGTTTGTTCCTTATAAACTCTATTTTGATTGGTGTATAATAGAAATATACTTGTGTGTTTTTATTATAGTTACTTTTGATTTTACATTGTATATGTTGATCAGTTGAGGTTATGTTAATCCATTGTGGGCTTGGTATAATATATGCCTTTGAATGTCTTTCATTCACAATTTCTATTTACATATTCTACTAACAAATCTCATTACTATATCTTCAACACAGTATTATCCTTATTTTACTAATATTATATTTTAACTGATACACATTATTAATTATTTATTTATCATCAACATGTACTATGTGATTACTTTTTGTAATGCACATTAGGACTGAGTTACTTACTCTAAATTGTCATAATTACTTTCATTTATACACATAAATAACTATGTTATGTGTTGTTTCATGTTATTGGTATAAAAACTTGTTCATTTCATAATCATTATCTTTCATAATCAGTCAGAAACAATTATTCTGAAACGGTCTTATTTCTCTAGCTATTTTGAGCAGTTATTTTGTTTCTATCAGAAATTCTGGTGTGGTCTTATGTTTTATACAGTCTTATCTGTGTTTCACAGATCACACACTAGATGTTTGTGTTTCTTCATGAAGATTACTGTTCATTCTACTTGTCACTGGTTCCAAAAATATGACACTATATTGTTAGTGTTCATTGGGTTTGGGGCGTGTGATAGTATTTTATGCACTTATAAACGACGCATTGTTATTGTTTGTGTTTGTTTATCACTAGTAAAATTTCCTTCTTCCTGTTATCCACTCTTCTTATACGTCTCTTCCTCTTCTTATCTTGACATTAGGATGCTCATGGGTTTCTGCTATCATATGTGTCCTCTTCTTGGGAATCCATTCTTCATTCATGGGTATGTCCCCTCGTTCATTTTGTATGGGTCTGGTCCTTGAGTATTTTTCTTCTCATTACATATATTTTCTCTCACTTATTGTATGTGTATCCTCTTCTCCTCAGTTTATATTATTCTTCTTTGTAGAAACACCCTACACATTCATAGGTTTGTATTGTATGTTTTCTTCTTATGGTAGTTAATTCCTCACTCATAGATATGGTTTCCTCTTCTTTTAGTTATGTTTCCCTCACTCATAGGTCCTATTGGGTCTTGTTTTCTGACTTAGTATTTTAATTCATTTTTCTTCTTTTTCATTATATTTGATGATCCATTTAGTCTTAACTTCTTTCTTTTCTGGTGCTTCCCCTTTTTTTCTTTTTTTTTATTGTTATCTATTTATTGATATATTGTGGTTTTTTATAGTTGAGCGTTACTCTTTCTCTTATTAGGTTTTAATTATATTAGTCAAGACATGCATATGTTATATTCTTAGGTTTTGGGGTGTTAGTTATATTTTCTGTGTAACGATGATTTTGTTACGTTACATATGCCTTCCTATAAAATTGATTAATTCTGAATTCCTTTACTAATTTTATGAAGAATTTATCAATTGTAGTACTTTTTTCTCCACACTGAATATTCTCCTCGTAGTCTCCACATCTGTTTCTCCTCGTATCCTTCCATTTCTTCTTCTATGAATCACAGTTTCTTCTTTCCATATTGTATTGTCTTCCCTAGATTATTTAATTTCCCTAACTATTTTCCCTAACACTTTAGCTGGGGCAGATCAGAGCGGCTCCTGTAGCTTACAACTCTGCTGGTCATACTAATATCAAATAAAATCAGAGGCAAATCTTCTCTCTACAAAATATAAATGACTGCTGGAATTATTCATCAGTCATATCATAACATTATAATAACAGTAGTCAAACTTCCGACTAATAATAAACATTCTGGGATTATTTTCACGCGCTTGCGGTTTATACATTATTATATTCTTCTCTCACTGATTCACCATTACATAATCTTCATATTTTTCATAGGATAAACTTAATTCACAGATTTCCCTTGGTATTTTCACTTGATTTTCTTCTTTATTCTAGTATCGTTCTTTATTCTTTATTATCAATTATTTCTTCTTGTGGTGGCTCATTTTATCATTACATATTATTCTTTGTTGTTTTACCCACAAAATTGTCATAATTCACATAATATACTCTTGTTTGGTTTTGCTGTTATGTCTTATTCATCACATATCCACTCAATAATAAAATTTCTGCACCTTGATTTTCCTCCTTCTTCTCTAATATCATCACATATCGTCTCTTCTTGTAATAATAGTATAGTACGGGTAAGATGTTGTTTACTTAGTTGACTGGCTCTTGGAAATTATTTTAGTGCCATAGGTCTTGGGTGTCCAATTTAGTGCCATTGGCACTTTATTATACATATTTTCATTAATTATGTTATCAATTTATCAATACCCAATTTCCTATTTATATTCATCATTTTCATATTAAAATCATCACTATAATTTTCAATAATTCACAATATAATCACACTTCAATATATCTCTTTAATGAAGCTTGGTTGTATATACCCTTTACTCTTTTGGTAATAGGGTCTTGTAACTCATAGGTATTGTTCAAGTTATTTTTTGTTATAGTATATGGGCCCGTGTAAAGCAGTAATAACTTTCTTGCAATGCCTTCAATAGCACTTGGGAGCTCTCTATTTCTCAATAACACTTTGTCTCCCACTTTGTATGTTATTATTTTGGGTTGTAGCTGTTTGTATTTTACTTTTAGTTTTTCGGTTCGTTCCACTGCATTGTTAAAAAATTTCAGTTTATTAAATTCGTATTCATTCCCCGGAGGAAAATTGATCATCTTCGTGATTTCTCTGGGTGGTTTCTTTTCGAACATTACGGTATATGGTGTTTCATTGATTGACTGGTGGTGTGCCAAGTTAATGAAATCTTCAGCTGGGGATAAATACTCCTCCCATTTCCGCTGTTGTCTATGGCAATATGTTCTCAAGATTCTTCCTACTTCTCTGAGGACTCTTTCAGCAGGATTGCTGTTCGGATGGTAAACAGAAGTTTCATAAGTTTTAATGCCATGGTTTGGTAATGTTTGTCTCCACTTTCTTCCCTTAAACTGCGTACCGTGGTCCGTAATTATTGATTTAGGCTTACCTATTTCTGGAATGTACCCATGTATTATCACCTCTAATAACTTATTTGTAGTGGCTCTATTTATGGGGTAAAGTTTGGTAAATTTTGTATAATGATAAAAAATTATCACTATAAATTTATATTGATGCCTTCCACCACTACGCGGGAATGGTCCGCATATATCTACAAATACTTTCTCTAATTTTTCTGTAGAAGTTATTGGTATCATCACCCCTTCTTTCTTTTCATTATTACATTTTACAAGTTGGCACAAATGACAGTGTTTGATATGCCTCCTTACTGTTCGATTCATGTCTTGGAAGTACACATGTTCTTCTAGGGCTTTTACCACTTTCATGGCTCCCATGTGTCCATACCTGATGTGGTAGTCTATGGTTATATCTTTTTCCATACTCTTTGGTATCACTAACTTCCACTGATCATCTGATTGTTTGGCTTTTATAAATAATAAGTGATCGTGTATACAATAATATTGGGTAATTTTTTCGTCTCGTTCCGTTAATCTGTGTAATATAGCTTGGATTTTGGAATCATTCTGCTGATGTGTTCTGATATCAGTTAATATGGTGGCTAACTCAGTTTTATTCTTTAGTAAATGGTTCACTTTGGCAATGGTCTCCTTTTCTCCTTCATATGTTTGGTCCTGGACATTTATGTCTGATAGTATGTCTGCGGCAATATTGCTTTTTCCAGGAACATATTCCCACTGGATGTTATACTCTTGGAGTGTTAATGTCCACCTCGTTAGCCTCCCATGTTTTAGTCGACAGTTCTTCAGGAATGATATTGATTTATGATCTGTCCTCACTGTTATCTGATATCCCAAAATATATGTTCGGAACTTCTCAAAAGCGAACACGATACTAAGTAGTTCCTTCTCAGTTGTGTGGTAATTTCTTTCACATTTGTTAAGTGTCCTGCTGGCGAAACTGATTACTTGGTGATTGCCTTCCTCATCTTCTTGGTATAATATAGACCCAATACTAACATCACTGGCATCACAATTCATATAAAATGCTTCGTTAAAATTGGGGTGGTGTAGCATTACTGTTTTTAGGAATTTGTCCTTTATTAATTGAAATGTTATGTCTTGATCAGGTCCCCACTTCCATTTATCTTTTGATGAAAGTTGTGTGGCAAATTCTGAAGTTAACTCTGAATAATTGTGCTGGAATTTTCTATAATAGTTACAAATTCCAAGAAACGATTGTAACTGTTTCTTGTTTCTGGGTGTGGGAAAACGCTGTATAGCTTCCATTTTCTCTTGTGATGGTGTTATACCAATCTCTGATAGATTGAAGCCGAGAAATTGTACTTCGTCTGCTATTAATTTAGATTTCTCTAATTTGAGAGTTATATTGTTTTCATGTAATTTTTGTAATACTTTTTCCACCCTTATGCAGTGTTCATCCCAATCATTGGATGTAATTAATAGATCATCAACATACACTGTAGTGAATTGTAGTGTATCATAACCCAAAATATCATCCATACATTTTACAAACACAGCTACTGAACTTACTAGGCCAAAGGGTAACCTCTTGAACTGATAGTTACGCCCTTCAAAAATAAAGGCCATATAATTTCTGCTATTGGGGTGTAATTCTACCTGCCAATATCCACATACGGTGTCCCATATACTAATATACTTGATACCGTAAAATTTTTTGAGTATTTCGTCAATTTCATCAGGTGAAGTTCTGTCATTTATAATAGTGTTATTTAACTCTCTGGCGTCCAAAAAAATTCTTACTGTACCGTTTTTCTTAGGCACCGCCACAATTGGGTTTGTGAATGGGGAATTGCTCAATTCAATTATGTCGTCTTCTATTAATCTTTGGATTTCTAGACGTACTGCTTCTTTTAGTGAAAAGGCGACTTCCTTTTGAATTCTACGTTTTCTTTAAATTTTATTTCACATTGAAAGTTTTTCACCTTCCCTGGTGTGTCTGAAAATATGTGCCTGTAATTGTTATATATCTTTATTAGTTTTGATATCTGTTTATCTGTCAACTTCCTGTTGACTCATTGGAATTTCTTGATTTCATCCAATTTTTCCATCCACATTACATCTTCTTTATTCGGATATATCCTCCCATTGGTTGGTGGTTCCCTGTTATCGTAATTCTCTTCAATATAATATATTTCCCGGTTGGGATGTGTTTCCCTGTTCTCAACTAATTCCGCTGTCCATTTTACATTATTTAAATTCAAATATACCTTGGCTCTATTCATGTCTATTATCGCTGCACATCTCCTTAATATATCGCAGCCAATGAGTAATTTAAATGGTAGGCCACTTGCTACTAAAAATATCATGGGAATTGTTTCACCACCACTGAATACTTCTAATTGTACTTGATTCCTTATTGTTTTATTTTTCCGACCCGTTGCTCCAATTAATGTTATGTTATTTATTGGCAATGTTGGTATTATATTTTATTTTCCGCTTGTATTCGGTTTAATTCCATTTTATCTATCAACGATACGTTGGCTCCCGTGTCGATCATCGCAAGTGTTTGGATTCCATTAATTTGTACCGCTATATATGCAATCTCGTTGTTCACATTTTCCTTGACATTATTGTTTGGTTCTTCCATCAAATCTTTCCTAATGTTCTTTAAATAATTGAGTTTAATAATCGTTATTGAATTATTATTATTATCATCATCATTAACTAAGTCAGACCCCATAGTCCGGTTCAGTGAGGGTATACACGATGTTTTCACTGCCGGCGTTGGTTTAAAGGCGGGCTACCATTTGTGGCATCCCTTTCCGTCGAATGGGGTGTGTTATCTTCCCTGGATTCTTCTTGGTTGTTCGGGCGATACTCCCTCTCATGACCCGATCCTCGCTGGTCTTCACTGCTCCGGCTTCGGCGTGTATTATAGCCAGACTCATTCCTCTCACCATTGCTGCTGTTCCTATCATTGGTTCCATTATAACTCCGCCTACCTTGGTAGTAGTATCGTCTATTGTTATCTCGGCTGGCATGGGCGTAATTCACCCGCCGAAAATTATTATCATTATTATCGTTATTACCGTTGTATGGGCGGTGATTCCCATTATTATTGTTTGGTCGATAATAATTATTATTTGGCCTGAAATTAGTATGGTTGTTGTTTGGCCTGTAATTGTTGTTTTGGTTGTTTGTATTATTTAGTCGATTATGGTTATAGTCACCACGCCCATTATGCTGGTTATTATTATTTGGAGGTCGGGTATTTTGATTATCATTGTATCGGTTGGGGTTTTGGAAATTTCCCCTATTGTTATTGTTATTATCCGGCCCACTTCTGTCGTAATATGGCCCTATTCTTTGTCGGTTCCGTTGGTAGTAGCGTTCGTGTTTGTGGTTCTCTAATAACGCTAACATGGCTTGGGTCGTTTTGATCTGGTTATTTAGTCGGGCCTGTGATATACTTTCATGGAAATGGTATGCCAGTTTTGTTATTAGACATTCTTCTGGTATTGTCGGCTCGAGGTTTCTGGCAACACATATTTTGCCCAGAAAGTATGCTGTCATCGTGGTCCCGGCACTGGGGTCATACTTCCCATTGCTAATATTGTCTCTCACAATGTTTTGTGCCGATTCGGACCAGTATCTTGTTCGGAACGCTGCTTCAAATTCTGTGTAGTTCTGCACTTCATGTCGAATCGCAGTCCACCAATTGTCATGGACATTCTTCAAGTATTCATCCAACATATTCTTTATTACTGGCCACCGGTTTCCCTATTCCTGGCGATTGCTTCCTCGACTCTTTCTAAAAATTCAATTGGATTTCTTTTATAAGTCCGAAAGTCAATATTCTCGCGGCCGTCTAACTGTGATACACTGGTCATTATTGCTGGATACGTCCTTAAGTGGTTCATTTCGTCGCGTATAACGCTGAATTCCTTCTGTTGTTGTTAAGTGAATCGTACCTTATCACTGTCGATCTGGTCCTTCATAGTGTTCACTTTAGTATTTAAGGTCTCACATTTCTCCCCCAAGTTGGTGTTCATTAATGCCAGGTCCGCCTGTTTGAATTCAATTGACTCCATTTGTTTCATTCTAATCTCTTCGTTGTTATTTACCTAGGTGTGAATGTCCTCAATAGTTCGTATGATTGTCTGTTTATCCTGGTGGTATTCCTGCTGTACCTCCGAAATTTCCTTCCTAACTTCCATCACAGCCGTTTCTACTTTTTCTTCGGTTACTTTCTCTATCTCCTCCATCTTTTTATCCACCGTTTCGATAATTGTTTGGGCTGTTTCTTCTGTTCTTCTTTTATTCTCATTCATCTGTTGCCATAATCTCTTGCTGTCATATTGAATTGCTTCTATTTTCTTATCGATTTTCTGATTAGTTTCCTCAATCTTCATCCCCAATTCTTCTGCTAAATCTTCTTTAATTGATTCTATCTTTGTGTTCAGTAATTCTTCCGTCTTCCTATTATTTTGGTCTAATGTGTCTTCCATCTTCTTCTGTCCGTCTTCTATTTTCTTATTCAATTCTTCTGTTTTTATTGGCGTCCTCTCTGGATTTCCTGTTATCTTCCTTCAATTCTTCCTTTAGCGATTCAATGTTTTTATGTCTGTTTTCCATCAATTCTTCTTTCAACGATTAAATATTTTCTTCCATCTTTTTCTGGCTATTTTCCGTCTTCATCTGGCTATCTTCCATTTTCTTATTCAATTCTTCCTTAGTGGATTCTATATTCTTATTAATCGACTTCATTATTTCCAGGATGTTTGCGTCCATTGTTTGTTGGCGTTGATTTTTCTGGTACGCTTCCTTCCGGTTGTTTTACTGGCTGTTGGATCTCCTCCACCTGTTCAGATTGTTTAGGATCCATAGTTGTAAAGATTTCCTCCATATCTTCCGCCGATGTTGCCTCTTTCTCTTCCATCCTCGGTTCTTCCTCAGGCTCTGCTACTCGCTTCCTCGACGTTGCTCTTCTGTGCATCTTTGCAATCACGTATTGTATCTGCTTAATCGAATTAGGTTTGTTTAGTTTTTATTTTTATAGTTTTAATTAGGTTTAAACGGCCTAATTCGTGCTCAGACGTTGGGCGCCACTCTATTACCAATCTACTAATGGTGGTTGTTTTGTGTTTAGTTTAAATAAAAGTTTATAATTGTTTAATAGTTGTTAAAAGGTATTCGCTTATGTAGTTCCCTTCACTTACCATGTATTTGTAGAATGGAGTCTTTTAAAGTAGTCCCTGTAATATAACTTCACAACACAAGACAAGTAATATAATATTTCACTGATGAAAATTAAATATAGGTTGAAATCGAAAGTCCTGTAAGTGATACAGATTCAAAATTCAAAACTCTGGCGCTGTACACTGTACTGCCACCTTCTGATAAAATGACTGCTCTTGATCTACTCGTTTTTTTTTTGTTTTTTTTTAAGACTGATTGTAGGTAAGTAAATTGTAGGTTTATTAACATCAAATTAATGGAATACAATCACAAAATTCCTTCAAACAAGTGATAATCACAAATAAAAATAACTGATTCTAATACAGAGATTCTTGTTTCTCAAGGTCGGTAACACTGTTTGTTTTGAAGTTACAAATTATTAACCAAATAGGGTTAACTTTATTTTTATATTGTTACCAAAATCGTGTGTTCTTTTAGACTACAAGATACGAATTGGAAAATGCTTAAGTCTTTTTGTTATGCATTAACAGAAAAGTGTTTACAAAATAAAATAGTGAATGAGATCATATAAAGGTAAAATATCGTATATGGTACCCCTGTTGTATGGAGTACAGGTTAAAATGTCATATGTACGATAATTAACTCAACAGTTGTTGTTTTAAATTATTCTCTCTCTCTCTTTTAGAATTGTTAATAAGTAATCATCATTAAGGATCCATCAATTTAAAATTTATTCAAGTACTTGTTCCTGTTATCTTGTTAATCAAAATAATTTAAAATAGTTACTCATTTGGCAAGATAAGGAGGTTAGTTTGTACCTCTTCAAGTCACTTATTGACAGTAATTATTGATATTATATATTAAAAAACTTGCAATAACATTTAAACATACATTACTAACATATTTTTTTATCATTAATTAACTTTAATAACGTTCTTGAACATAATTACTATAATCATTAACTTTCGTTACAGGTTAGTCAAATCAGCATCTAACCTTGAAAATCGTCAAAAGTCAGTTAAATATTAAAATTTATTTAATAGTTTTTTTTTATTATGATTAATCATTTATTCAATTAAAATAAATACAAGGAACGTTATTTAATAAGTGGGTTAATTAATAAAATAGCATCTTTGAGTCAGGTAGTTCCATACTTGACTCAAGTATGACAGCAACAAATATTTTTGGTTATTAGAAATGCATAAAAATAGTTAAAATCGTTTAATTAGTTTTGTACTCCCTTTCTATTTCACATATCATGCCGATATTATACACTAGCATGATTATCATTGTTCTCTACACTGTATTCACTCATTCGAAGGATCATAACCTTGATTCAGTTTTATGGTTATGTTTACTTCCGATGCTTAACTAGGAGGGTCGCACACAAATTATAACAATACTCTGCTGCGACGGTCCGTAACCCTTCACTCTGAATGACAAAAACTAAGTGTTGCCGCTCCGGACAAATTCTACTTCGAATCTGTCGGGATTAGCTCTTCTGATTGGCTGATAAATCTATACTCTCGTCCCCCAAACACCTTTTCAGAAATTAATTTTCTAAAATTTTACAATTCGACTTTGGGTCGGAGAGTATTTATGACGTCAGCAATTTGTTTGCAATTGATGCATATAATTTATTTTGATGATAACTTTTTTAATACTGTTTTAGTTGGAAAACTAACAATTTTATTAACTCTCGGATGCTCAGCTCTACAATTAAAGTTCAAACAAGCCATAAATCCGTCCATTGATAAATAAGTTAGCTCCTCCACTATGCACTTATTGTGGATCTTATTTATAATATGAGTCCTTCCACTTTTTTTCAATAAATAATTATTACTAACACTGTTTTATAGCAATTAGAGTCATTTCCTCTTATTATCTAATCACAGATTATTGTTTGTTAGCAAATTTATATTCATGCACTGTTCCAAACAATTAGGCATGGTATGCCAGTGCATTAATTCTTATTATTATACAAAATGATTTATCCTAATACAATTATTCCTATGGTACTTTGTTCCTTAATAATTAATACACATTTATTCAAAGTTTTACTCCTCAAACTGGTTTTGTTCATGTGTACTGTTTGTTTATAATATTACATGTTTGGGCTTTTGATATTTTGATACTTATTTTATATGATTATTGATTAATTAACAATGTATTCCTTTCTTGTAATTTGACTGTTGGTGAGGTTTATTGTGTATCTTGTTGCTATTATTCTCACTGTTGTGTTATATGTCCTGAATTAATTGTAATTATGGTGCTTGCAGCTACTTTCGGTTGACACGTATAATTGGTTTACATTATAATTCAATAATTTTACGTTTTTAAATACAGTAAATGGTTCTCAAAGTAGTATTGGCTATTTGTCTCACTACTGGTATACTCCTTTGTTCTTAAGAATCTGTTTTAATAGAGCTTTTTGTGTAATTATGAGGCGTCACCTCTGCGCTGTTGTTCTGGCCATTCTTTGTTTACTAATTATTAAGTAAATCTTGGTGCTGTCTACTTCTTATTGGTGTTAGTTTGTTCCTTATAAACTCTATTTTGATTGGTGTATAATAGAAATATACTTGTGTGTTTTTATTATAGTTACTTTTGATTTTACATTGTATATGTTGATCAGTTGAGGTTATGTTAATCCATTGTTGGCTTGGTATAATATATGCCTTTGAATGTCTTTCATTCACAATTTCTATTTACATATTCTACTAACAAATCTCATTACTATATCTTCAACACAGTATTATCCTTATTTTACTAATATTATATTTTAACTGATACACATTATTAATTATTTATTTATCAACATGTACTATGTGATTACTTTTTGTAATGCACATTAGGACTGAGTTACTTACTCTAAATTGTCATAATTACTTTCATTTATACACATAAATAACTATGTTATGTGTTGTTTCATGTTATTGGTATAAAAACTTGTTCATTTCATAATCATTATCTTTCATAATCAGTCAGAAACAATTATTCTGAAACGGTCTTATTTCTCTAGCTATTTTGAGCAGTTATTTTGTTTCTATCAGAAATTCTGGTGTGGTCTTATGTTTTATACAGTCTTATCTGTGTTTCACAGATCACACACTAGATGTTTGTGTTTCTTCATGAAGATTACTGTTCATTCTACTTGTCACTGGTTCCAAAAATATGACACTATATTGTTAGTGTTCATTGGGTTTGGGGCGTGTGATAGTATTTTATGCACTTATAAACGACGCATTGTTATTGTTTGTGTTTGTTTATCACTAGTAAAATTTCCTTCTTCCTGTTATCCACTCTTCTTATACGTCTCTTCCTCTTCTTATCTTGACATTAGGATGCTCATGGGTTTCTGCTATCATATGTGTCCTCTTCTTGGGAATCCATTCTTCATTCATGGGTATGTCCCCTCGTTCATTTTGTATGGGTCTGGTCCTTGAGTATTTTTCTTCTCATTACATATATTTTCTCTCACTTATTGTATGTGTATCCTCTTCTCCTCAGTTTATATTCTTCTTTGTAGAAACACCCTACACATTCATAGGTTTGTATTGTATGTTTTCTTCTTATGGTAGTTAATTCCTCACTCATAGATATGTTTTCCTCTTCTTTTAGTTATGTTTCCCTCACTCATAGGTCCTATTGGGTCTTGTTTTCTGACTTAGTATTTTAATTCATTTTTCTTCTTTTTCATTATATTTGATGATCCATTTAGTCTTAACTTCTTTCTTTTCTGGTGCTTCCCCTTTTTTCTTTTTTTTTATTGTTATCTATTTATTGATATATTGTGGTTTTTTATAGTTGAGCGTTACTCTTTCTCTTATTAGGTTTTAATTATATTAGTCAAGACATGCATATGTTATATTCTTAGGTTTTGGGGTGTTAGTTATATTTTCTGTGTAACGATGATTTTGTTACGTTACATATGCCTTCCTATAAAATTGATTAATTCTGAATTCCTTTACTAATTTTATGAAGAATTTATCAATTGTAGTACTTTTTTCTCCACACTGAATATTCTGTTTCTCCTCGTATCCTTCCATTTCTTCTTCTATGAATCATAGTTTCTTCTTTCCATATTGTATTGTCTTCCCTAGATTATTTAATTTCCCTAACTATTTTCCCTAACACTTTAGCTGGGGCAGATCAGAGCGGCTCCTGTAGCTTACAACTCTGCTGGTCATACTAATATCAAATAAAATCAGAGGCAAATCTTCTCTCTACAAAATATAAATGATTGCTGGAATTATTCATCAGTCATATCATAACATTATAATAACAGTAGTCAAACTTCCGACTAATAATAAACATTCTGGGATTATTTTCACGCGCGTGCGGTTTATACATTATTATATTCTTCTCTCACTGATTCACCATTACATAATCTTCATATTTTTCATAGGATAAACTTAATTCACAGATTTCCCTTGGTATTTTCACTTGATTTTCTTCTTTATTCTAGTATCGTTCTTTATTCTTTATTATCAATTATTTCTTCTTGTGGTGGCTCATTTTATCATTACATATTATTCTTTGTTGTTTTACCCACAAAATTGTCAGAATTCACATAATATACTCTTGTTTGGTTTTGCTGTTATGTCTTATTCATCGCATATCCACTCAATAATAAAATTTCTGCACCTTGATTTTCCTCTATCTTCTCTAATATCATCACATATCGTCTCTTCTTGTAATAATAGTATAGTACGGGTAAGATGTTGTTTACTTAGTTGACTGGCTCTTTGAAATTATTTTAGTGCCATAGGTCTTGGGTGTCCAATTTAGTGCCATTGGCACTTTATTATACATATTTTCATTAATTATGTTATCAATTTATCAATACCCAATTTCCTATTTATATTCATCATTTTCATATTAAAATCATCACTATAATTTTCAATAATTCACAATATAATCACACTTCAATATATCTCTTTAATGAAGCTTGGTTGTATATACCCTTTACTCTTTTGGTAATAGGGTCTTGTAACTCATAGGTATTGTTCAAGTTATTTTTTGTTATAGTATATGGGCCCGTGTAAAGCAGTAATAACTTTCTTGCAATGCCTTCAATAGCACTTGGGAGCTCTCTATTTCTCAATAACACTTTGTCTCCCACTTTGTATGTTATTATTTTGGGTTGTAGCTGTTTGTATTTTACTTTTAGTTTTTCGGTTCGTTCCACTGCATTGTTAAAAAATTTCAGTTTATTAAATTCGTATTCATTCCCCGGAGGAAAATTGATCATCTTCGTGATTTCTCTGGGTGGTTTCTTTTCGAACATTACGGTATATGGTGTTTCATTGATTGACTGGTGGTGTGCCAAGTTAATGAAATCTTCAGCTGGGGATAAATACTCCTCCCATTTCCGCTGTTGTCTATGGCAATATGTTCTCAAGATTCTTCCTACTTCTCTGAGGACTCTTTCAGCAGGATTGCTGTTCGGATGGTAAACAGAAGTTTTATAAGTTTTAATGCCATGGTTTGGTAATGTTTGTCTCTACTTTCTTCCCTTAAACTGCGTACCGTGGTCTGTAATTATTGATTTAGGCTTACCTATTTCTGGAATGTACCCATGTATTATCACCTCTAATAACTTATTTGTAGTGGCTCTATTTATGGGGTAAAGTTTGGTAAATTTTGTATAATGATAAAAAATTATCACTATAAATTTATATTGATGCCTTCCACCACTACGCGGGAATGGTCCGCATATATCTACAAATACTTTCTCTAATTTTTCTGTAGAAGTTATTGGTATCATCACCCCTTCTTTCTTTTCATTATTACATTTTACAAGTTGGCACAAATGACAGTGTTTGATATGCCTCCTTACTGTTCGATTCATGTCTTGGAAGTACACATGTTCTTCTAGGGCTTTTACCACTTTCATGGCTCCCATGTGTCCATACCTGATGTGGTAGTCTATGGTTATATCTTTTTCCATACTCTTTGGTATCACTACCTTCCACTGATCATCTGATTGTTTGGCTTTTATAAATAATAAGTGATCGTGTATACAATAATATTGGGTAATTTTTTCGTCTCGTTCCGTTAATCTGTGTAATATAGCTTGGATTTTGGAATCATTCTGCTGATGTGTTCTGATATCAGTTAATATGGTGCCTAACTCTGTTTTATTCTTTAGTAAATGGTTCACTTTGGCAATGGTCTCCTTTTCTCCTTCATATGTTTGGTCCTGGACATTTATGTCTGATAGTATGTCTGCGGCAATATTGCTTTTCCAGGAACATATTCCCACTGGATGTTATACTCTTGGAGTCTTAATGTCCACCTCGTTAGCCTCCCATGTTTTAGTCGACAGTTCTTCAGGAATGATATTGATTTATGATCTGTCCTCACTGTTATCTGATATCCCAAAATATATGTTCGGAACTTCTCAAAAGCGAACACGATACTAAGTAGTTCCTTCTCAGTTGTGTGGTAATTTCTTTCACATTTAAGTGTCCTGCTGGCGAAACTGATTACTTGGTGATCGCCTTCCTCATCTTCTTGGTATAATATAGACCCAATACTAACATCACTGGCATCACAGTTCATATAAAATGCTTCGTTAAAATTGGGGTGGTGTAGCATTACTGTTTTTAGGAATTTGTCCTTTATTAATTGAAATGTTATGTCTTGATCAGGTCCCCACTTCCATTTATCTTTTGATGAAAGTTGTGTGGCAAATTCTGAAGTTAACTCTGAATAATTGTGCTGGAATTTTCTATAATAGTTACAAATTTCAAGAAACGATTGTAACTGTTTCTTGTTTCTGGGTGTGGGAAAACGCTGTATAGCTTCCATTTTCTCTTGTGATGGTGTTATACCAGTCTCTGATAGATTGAAGCCGAGAAATTGTACTTCGTCTGCTATTAATTTAGATTTCTCTAATTTGAGTTATATTGTTTTCATGCAATTTTTGTAATACTTTTTCCACCCTTATGCAGTGTTCATCCCAATCATTGGATGTAATTAATAGATCATCAACATACACTGTAGTGAATTGTAGTGTATCATAACCCAAAATATCATCCATACATTTTACAAACACAGCTACTGAACTTACTAGGCCGAAGGGTAACCTCTTGAACTGATAGTTACGCCCTTCAAAAATAAAGGCCATATAATTTCTGCTATTGGGGTGTAATTCTACCTGCCAATATCCACATACGGTGTCCCATATACTAATATACTTGATACCGTGAAATTTTTTGAGTATTTCGTCAATTTCACCAGGTGAAGTTCTGTCATTTATAATAGTGTTATTTAACTCTCTGGCGTCCAAAAAAATTCTTACTGTACCGTTTTTCTTAGGCACCGCCACAATTGGGTTTGTGAATGGGGAATTGCTCAATTCAATTATGTCGTCTTCTATTAATCTTTGGATTTCTAGACGTACTGCTTCTTTTAGTGAAAAGGCTATGGGGTACGACTTCCTTTTGAATTCTACGTTTTCTTTAAATTTTATTTCACATTGAAAGTTTTTCACCTTCCCTGGTGTGTCTGAAGATATGTGCCTGTAATTGTTATATATCTTTATTAGTTTTGATATCTGTTTATCTGTCAACTTCCTGTCGACTGTTTGATTGGAATTTCTTGATTTCATCCAATTTTTCCATCCACATTACATCTTCTTTATTCGGATATATCCTCCCATTGGTTGGTGGTTCCCTGTTATCGTAATTCTCTTCAATATAATATATTTCCCGGTTGGGATGCGTTTCCCTGTTCTCAACTAATTCCGCCGTCCATTTTACATTATTTAAATTCAAATATACCTTGGCTCTATTCATGTCTATTATCGCTGCACATCTCCTTAATATATCGCAGCCAATGAGTAATTTAAATGGTAGGCCACTTGCTACTAAAAATATCATGGGAATTGTTTCACCACCACTGAATACTTCTAATTGTACTTGATTCCTTATTGTTTTATTTTTCCGACCCGTTGCTCCAATTAATGTTATGTTATTTATTGGCAATGTTGGTATTATATTTTATTTTCCGCTTGTATTCGGTTTAATTCCATTTTATCTATCAACGATACGTTGGCTCCCGTGTCGATCATCGCAAGTGTTTGGATTCCATTAATTTGTACCGCTATATATGCAATCTCGTTGTTCACATTTTCCTTGACATTATTGTTTGGTTCTTCCATCAAATCTTTCCTAATGTTCTTTAAATAATTGAGTTTAATAATCGTTATTGAATTATTATTATTATCATCATCATCATTAACTAAGTCAGACCCCATAGTCCGGTTCAGTGAGGGTATACACGATGTTTTCACTGCCGGCGTTGGTTTAAAGGCGGGCTACCATTTGTGGCATCCCTTTCCGTCGAATGGGGTGTGTTATCTTCCCTGGATTCTTCTTGGTTGTTCGGGCGATACTCCCTCCCATGACCCGATCCTCGCTGGTCTTCACTGCTCCGGCTTCGGCGTGTATTATAGCCAGACTCATTCCTCTCACCATTGCTGCTGTTCCTATCATTGGTTCCATTATAACTCCACCTTGGTAGTAGTATCGTCTATTGTTATCTCGGCTGGCATGGGCGTAATTCACCCGCCGAAAATTATTATCATTATTATTGTTATTACCGTTGTATGGGCGGTGATTCCCATTATTATTGTTTGGTCGATAATAATTATTTGGCCTGAAATTAGTATGGTTGTTGTTTGGCCTGTAATTGTTGTTTTGGTTGTTTGTATTATTTAGTCGATTATGGTTATAGTCACCACGCCCATTATGCTGGTTATTATTATTTGGTGGTCGGGTATTTTGATTATCATTGTATCGGTTGGGGTTTTGGAAATTTCCCCTATTGTTATTGTTATTATCCGGCCCACTTCTGTCGTAATATGGCTCTATTCTTTGTCGGTTCCGTTGGTAGTAGCGTTCGTGTTTGTGGTTCTCTAATAACGCTAACATGGCTTGGGTCGTTTTGATCTGGTTATTTAGTCGGGCCTGTGATATACTTTCATGGAAATGGTATGCCAGTTTTGTTATTAGACATTCTTCTGGTATTGTCAGCTCGAGGTTTCTGGCAACACATATTTTGCCCAGAAAGTATGCTGTCATCGTGGTCCCGGCACTGGGGTCATACTTCCCATTGCTAATATTGTCTCTCACAATGTTTTGTGCCGATTCGGACCAGTATCTTGTTCGGAACGCTGCTTCAAATTCTGTGTAGTTCTGCACTTCATGTCGAATCGCAGTCCACCAATTGTCATGGACATTCTTCAAGTATTCATCCAACATATTCTTTATTACTGGCCACCGGTTTCCCTATTCCTGGCGATTGCTTCCTCGACTCTTTCTAAAAATTCAATTGGATTTCTTTTATAAGTCCGAAAGTCAATATTCTCGCGGCCGTCTAACTGTGATACACTGGTCATTATTGCTGGATACGTCCTTAAGTGGTTCATTTCGTCGCGTATAACGCTGAATTCCTTCTGTTGTTGTTAAGTGAATCGTACCTTATCGCTGTCGATCTGGTCCTTCATAGTGTTCACTTTAGTATTTAAGGTCTCACATTTCTCCCCCAAGTTGGTGTTCATTAATGCCAGGTCCGCCTGTTTGAATTCAATTGACTCCATTTGTTTCATTCTAATCTCTTCGTTGTTATTTACCTAGGTGTGAATGTCCTCAATAGTTCGTATGATTGTCTGTTTATCCTGGTGGTATTCCTGCTGTACCTCCGAAATTTCCTACCTAACTTCCATCACAGCCGTTTCTACTTTTTCTTCGGTTACTTTCTCTATCTCCTCCATCTTTTTATCCACCGTTTCGATAATTGTTTGGGCTGTTTCTTCTGTTCTTCTTTTATTCTCATTCATCTGTTGCCATAATCTCTTGCTGTCATATTGAATTGCTTCTATTTTCTTATCGATTTTCTGATTAGTTTCCTCAATCTTCATCCCCAATTCTTCTGCTAAATCTTCTTTAATTGATTCTATCTTTGTGTTCAGTAATTCTTCCGTCTTCCTATTATTTTGGTCTAATGTGTCTTCCATCTTCTATTTTCTTATTCAATTCTTCTATGTTTTTATTGGCGTCCTCTCTGGATTTCCTGTTATCTTCCTTCAATTCTTCCTTTAGCGATTCAATGTTTTTATGTCTGTTTTCCATCAATTCTTCTTTCAACGATTCAATATTTTCTTCCATCTTTTTCTGGCTATTTTCCGTCTTCATCTGGCTATCTTCCATTTTCTTATTCAATTCTTCCTTAGTGGATTCTATATTCTTATTAATCGACTTCAGTATTTCCAGGATGTTTGCGTCCATTGTTTGTTGGCGTTGATTTTTCTGGTACGCTTCCTTCCGGTTGTTTTACTGGCTGTTGGATCTCCTACACCTGTTCAGATTGTTTAGGATCCATAGTTGTAAAGATTTCCTCCATATCTTCCGCCGATGTTGCCTCTTTCTCTTCTATCCTCGGTTCTTCCTCAGGCTCTGCTACTCGCTTCCTCGACGTTGCTCTTCTGTGCATCTTTGCAATCACGTATTGTATCTGCTTAATCGAATTAGGTTTGTTTAGTTTTTATTTTTATAGTTTTAATTAGGTTTAAACGGCCTAATTCGTGCTCAGACGTTTGGGCGCCACTCTATTACCAATCTACTAATGGTGGTTGTTTTGTGTTTAGTTTAAATAAAAGTTTATAATTGTTTAATAGTTGTTAAAAGGTATTCGCTGATGTAGTTCCCTTCACTTACCATGTATTTGTAGAATGGAGTCTTTTAAAGTAGTCCCTGTAATATAACTTCACAACACAAGACAAGTAATATAATATTTCACTGATGAAAATTAAATATAGGTTGAAATCGAAAGTCCTGTAAGTGATACAGATTCAAAATTCAAAACTCTGGCGCTGTACACTGTACTGCCACCTTCTGATAAAATGACTGCTCTTGATCTACTCGTTTTTTTTTGTTTTTTTTTAAGACTGATTGTAGGTAAGTAAATTGTAGGTTTATTAACATCAAATTAATGGAATACAATCACAAAATTCCTTCAAACAAGTGATAATCACAAATAAAAATAACTGATTCTAATACAGAGATTCTTGTTTCTCAAGGTCGGTAACACTGTTTGTTTTGAAGTTACAAATTATTAACCAAATAGGGTTAACTTTATTTTTATATTGTTACCAAAATCGTGTGTTCTTTTAGACTACAAGATACGAATTGGAAAATGCTTAAGTCTTTTTGTTATGCATTAACAGAAAAGTGTTTACAAAATAAAATAGTGAATGAGATCATATAAAGGTAAAATATCGTATATGGTACCCCTGTTGTATGGAGTACAGGTTAAAATGTCGTATGTACGATAATTAACTCAACAGTTGTTGTTTTAAATTATTCTCTCTCTCTCTTTTAGAATTATTAATAAGTAATCATCATTAAGGATCCATCAATTTAAAATTTATTCAAGTACTTGTTCCTGTTATCTTGTTAATCAAAATAATTTAAAATAGTTACTCATTTGGTAAGATATGGAGGTTAGTTTGTACCTCTTCAAGTCACTTATTGACAGTAATTATTGATATTATATATTAAAAAACTTGCAATAACATTTAAACATACATTACTAACATATTTTTTTTATCATTAATTAACTTTAATAACGTTCTTGAACATAATTACTATAATCATTAACTTTCGTTACAGGTTAGTCAAATCAGCATCTAACCTTGAAAATCGTCAAAAGTCAGTTAAATATTAAAATTTATTTAATAGTTTTTTTTTATTATGATTAATCATTTATTCAATTAAAATAAATACAAGGAACGTTATTTAATAAGTGGGTTAATTAATAAAATAGCATCTTTGAGTCAGGTAGTTCCATACTTGACTCAAGTATGACAGCAACAAATATTTTTGGTTATTAGAAATGCATAAAAATAGTTAAAATCGTTTAATTAGTTTTGTACTCCCTTTCTATTTCACATATCATGCCGATATTATACACTAGCATGATTATCATTGTTCTCTACACTGTATTCACTCATTCGAAGGATCATAACCTTGATTCAGTTTTATGGTTATGTTTACTTCCGATGCTTAACTAGGAGGGTCGCACACAAATTATAACAATACTCTGCTGCGACGGTCCGTAACCCTTCACTCTGAATGACAAAAACTAAGTGTTGCCGCTCCGGACAAATTCTACTTCGAATCTGTCGGGATTAGCTCTTCTGATTGGCTGATAAATCTATACTCTCGTCCCCCAAACACCTTTTCAGAAATTAATTTTCTAAAATTTTACAATTCGACTTTGCGTCGGAGAGTATTTATGACGTCAGCAATTTGTTTGCAATTGATGCATATAATTTATTTTGATAACTTTTTTAATACTGTTTTAGTTGGAAAACTAACAATTTTATTAACTCTCGGATGCTCAGCTCTACAATTAAAGTTCAAACAAGCCATAAATCCGTCCATTGATAAATAAGTTAGCTCCTCCACTATGCACTTATTGTGGGTCTTATTTATAATATGAGTCCTTCCACTTTTTTTCAATAAATAATTATTACTAACACTGTTTTATAGCAATTAGAGTCATTTCCTCTTATTATCTAATCACAGATTATTGTTTGTTAGCAAATTTATATTCATGCACTGTTCCAAACAATTAGGCATGGTATGCCAGTGCATTAATTCTTATTATTATACAAAATGATTTATCCTAATACAATTATTCCTATGGTACTTTGTTCCTTAATAATTAATACACATTTATTCAAAGTTTTACTCCTCAAACTGGTTTTGTTCATGTGTACTGTTTGTTTATAATATTACATGTTTGGGCTTTTGATATTTTGATACTTATTTTATATGATTATTGATTAATTAACAATGTATTCCTTTCTTGTAATTTGACTGTTGGTGAGGTTTATTGTGTATCTTGTTGCTATTATTCTCACTGTTGTGTTATATGTCCTGAATTAATTGTAATTATGGTGCTTGCAGCTACTTTCGGTTGACACGTATAATTGGTTTACATTATAATTCAATAATTTTATGTTTTTAAATACAGTAAATGGTTCTCAAAGTAGTACTGGCTATCTGTCTCACTACTGGTATACTCCTTTGTTCTTAAGAATCTGTTTTAATAGAGCTTTTTGTGTAATTATGAGGCGTCACCTCTGCCCTGTTGTTCTGGCCATTCTTTGTTTACTAATTATTAAGTAAATCTTGGTGCTGTCTACTTCTTATTGGTGTTAGTTTGTTCCTTATAAACTCTATTTTGATTGGTGTATAATAGAAATATACTTGTGTGTTTTTATTATAGTTACTTTTGATTTTACATTGTATATGTTGATCAGTTGAGGTTATGTTAATCCATTGTGGGCTTGGTATAATATATGCCTTTGAATGTCTTTCATTCACAATTTCTATTTACATATTCTACTAACAAATCTCATTACTATATCTTCAACACAGTATTATCCTTATTTTACTAATATTATATTTTAACTGATACACATTATTAATTATTTATTTATCAACATGTACTATGTGATTACTTTTTGTAATGCACATTAGGACTGAGTTACTTACTCTAAATTGTCATAATTACTTTCATTTATACACATAAATAACTATGTTATGTGTTGTTTCATGTTATTGGTATAAAAACTTGTTCATTTCATAATCATTATCTTTCATAATCAGTCAGAAACAATTATTCTGAAACGGTCTTATTTCTCTAGCTATTTTGAGCAGTTATTTTGTTTCTATCAGAAATTCTGGTGTGGTCTTATGTTTTATACAGTCTTATCTGTGTTTCACAGATCACACACTAGATGTTTGTGTTTCTTCATGAAGATTACTGTTCATTCTACTTGTCACTGGTTCCAAAAATATGACACTATATTGTTAGTGTTCATTGGGTTTGGGGCGTGTGATAGTATTTTATGCACTTATAAACGACGCATTGTTATTGTTTGTGTTTGTTTATCACTAGTAAAATTTCCTTCTTCCTGTTATCCACTCTTCTTATACGTCTCTTCCTCTTCTTATCTTGACATTAGGATGCTCATGGGTTTCTGCTATCATATGTGTCCTCTTCTTGGGAATCCATTCTTCATTCATGGGTATGTCCCCTCGTTCATTTTGTATGGGTCTGGTCCTTGAGTATTTTTCTTCTCATTACATATATTTTCTCTCACTTATTGTATGTGTATCCTCTTCTCCTCAGTTTATATTCTTCTTTGTAGAAACACCCTACACATTCATAGGTTTGTATTGTATGTTTTCTTCTTATGGTAGTTAATTCCTAACTCATAGATATGTTTTCCTCTTCTTTTAGTTATGTTTCCCTCACTCATAGGTCCTATTGGGTCTTGTTTTCTGACTTAGTATTTTAATTCATTTTTCTTCTTTTTCATTATATTTGATGATCCATTTAGTCTTAACTTCTTTCTTTTCTGGTGCTTCCCCTTTTTTTCTTTTTTTTTTTATTGTTATCTATTTATTGATATATTGTGGTTTTTTATAGTTGAGCGTTACTCTTTCTCTTATTAGGTTTTAATTATATTAGTCAAGACATGCATATGTTATATTCTTAGGTTTTGGGGTGTTAGTTATATTTTCTGTGTAACGATGATTTTGTTACGTTACATATGCCTTCCTATAAAATTGATTAATTCTGAATTCCTTTACTAATTTTATGAAGAATTTATCAATTGTAGTACTTTTTTCTCCACACTGAATATTCTGTTTCTCCTCGTATCCTTCCATTTCTTCTTCTATGAATCATAGTTTCTTCTTTCCATATTGTATTGTCTTCCCTAGATTATTTAATTTCCCTAACTATTTTCCCTAACACTTTAGCTGGGGCAGATCAGAGCGGCTCCTGTAGCTTACAACTCTGCTGGTCATACTAATATCAAATAAAATCAGAGGCAAATCTTCTCTCTACAAAATATAAATGATTGCTGGAATTATTCATCAGTCATATCATAACATTATAATAACAGTAGTCAAACTTCCGACTAATAATAAACATTCTGGGATTATTTTCACGCGCTTGCGGTTTATACATTATTATATTCTTCTCTCACTGATTCACCATTACATAATCTTCATATTTTTCATAGGATAAACTTAATTCACAGATTTCCCTTGGTATTTTCACTTGATTTTCTTCTTTATTCTAGTATCGTTCTTTATTCTTTATTATCAATTATTTCTTCTTGTGGTGGCTCATTTTATCATTACATATTATTCTTTGTTGTTTTACCCACAAAATTGTCAGAATTCACATAATATACTCTTGTTTGGTTTTGCTGTTATGTCTTATTCATCGCATATCCACTCAATAATAAAATTTCTGCACCTTGATTTTCCTCTATCTTCTCTAATATCATCACATATCGTCTCTTCTTGTAATAATAGTATAGTACGGGTAAGATGTTGTTTACTTAGTTGACTGGCTCTTTGAAATTATTTTAGTGCCATAGGTCTTGGGTGTCCAATTTAGTGCCATTGGCACTTTATTATACATATTTTCATTAATTATGTTATCAATTTATCAATACCCAATTTCCTATTTATATTCATCATTTTCATATTAAAATCATCACTATAATTTTCAATAATTCACAATATAATCACACTTCAATATATCTCTTTAATGAAGCTTGGTTGTATATACCCTTTACTCTTTTGGTAATAGGGTCTTGTAACTCATAGGTATTGTTCAAGTTATTTTTTGTTATAGTATATGGGCCCGTGTAAAGCAGTAATAACTTTCTTGCAATGCCTTCAATAGCACTTGGGAGCTCTCTATTTCTCAATAACACTTTGTCTCCCACTTTGTATGTTATTATTTTGGGTTGTAGCTGTTTGTATTTTACTTTTAGTTTTTCGGTTCGTTCCACTGCATTGTTAAAAAATTTCAGTTTATTAAATTCGTATTCATTCCCCGGAGGAAAATTGATCATCTTCGTGATTTCTCTGGGTGGTTTCTTTTCGAACATTACGGTATATGGTGTTTCATTGATTGACTGGTGGTGTGCCAAGTTAATGAAATCTTCAGCTGGGGATAAATACTCCTCCCATTTCCGCTGTTGTCTATGGCAATATGTTCTCAAGATTCTTCCTACTTCTCTGAGGACTCTTTCAGCAGGATTGCTGTTCGGATGGTAAACAGAAGTTTTATAAGTTTTAATGCCATGGTTTGGTAATGTTTGTCTCTACTTTCTTCCCTTAAACTGCGTACCGTGGTCTGTAATTATTGATTTAGGCTTACCTATTTCTGGAATGTACCCATGTATTATCACCTCTAATAACTTATTTGTAGTGGCTCTATTTATGGGGTAAAGTTTGGTAAATTTTGTATAATGATAAAAAATTATCACTATAAATTTATATTGATGCCTTCCACCACTACGCGGGAATGGTCCGCATATATCTACAAATACTTTCTCTAATTTTTCTGTAGAAGTTATTGGTATCATCACCCCTTCTTTCTTTTCATTATTACATTTTACAAGTTGGCACAAATGACAGTGTTTGATATGCCTCCTTACTGTTCGATTCATGTCTTGGAAGTACACATGTTCTTCTAGGGCTTTTACCACTTTCATGGCTCCCATGTGTCCATACCTGATGTGGTAGTCTATGGTTATATCTTTTTCCATACTCTTTGGTATCACTACCTTCCACTGATCATCTGATTGTTTGGCTTTTATAAATAATAAGTGATCGTGTATACAATAATATTGGGTAATTTTTTCGTCTCGTTCCGTTAATCTGTGTAATATAGCTTGGATTTTGGAATCATTCTGCTGATGTGTTCTGATATCAGTTAATATGGTGCCTAACTCTGTTTTATTCTTTAGTAAATGGTTCACTTTGGCAATGGTCTCCTTTTCTCCTTCATATGTTTGGTCCTGGACATTTATGTCTGATAGTATGTCTGCGGCAATATTGCTTTTCCAGGAACATATTCCCACTGGATGTTATACTCTTGGAGTCTTAATGTCCACCTCGTTAGCCTCCCATGTTTTAGTCGACAGTTCTTCAGGAATGATATTGATTTATGATCTGTCCTCACTGTTATCTGATATCCCAAAATATATGTTCGGAACTTCTCAAAAGCGAACACGATACTAAGTAGTTCCTTCTCAGTTGTGTGGTAATTTCTTTCACATTTAAGTGTCCTGCTGGCGAAACTGATTACTTGGTGATCGCCTTCCTCATCTTCTTGGTATAATATAGACCCAATACTAACATCACTGGCATCACAGTTCATATAAAATGCTTCGTTAAAATTGGGGTGGTGTAGCATTACTGTTTTTAGGAATTTGTCCTTTATTAATTGAAATGTTATGTCTTGATCAGGTCCCCACTTCCATTTATCTTTTGATGAAAGTTGTGTGGCAAATTCTGAAGTTAACTCTGAATAATTGTGCTGGAATTTTCTATAATAGTTACAAATTTCAAGAAACGATTGTAACTGTTTCTTGTTTCTGGGTGTGGGAAAACGCTGTATAGCTTCCATTTTCTCTTGTGATGGTGTTATACCAGTCTCTGATAGATTGAAGCCGAGAAATTGTACTTCGTCTGCTATTAATTTAGATTTCTCTAATTTGAGTTATATTGTTTTCATGCAATTTTTGTAATACTTTTTCCACCCTTATGCAGTGTTCATCCCAATCATTGGATGTAATTAATAGATCATCAACATACACTGTAGTGAATTGTAGTGTATCATAACCCAAAATATCATCCATACATTTTACAAACACAGCTACTGAACTTACTAGGCCGAAGGGTAACCTCTTGAACTGATAGTTACGCCCTTCAAAAATAAAGGCCATATAATTTCTGCTATTGGGGTGTAATTCTACCTGCCAATATCCACATACGGTGTCCCATATACTAATATACTTGATACCGTGAAATTTTTTGAGTATTTCGTCAATTTCACCAGGTGAAGTTCTGTCATTTATAATAGTGTTATTTAACTCTCTGGCGTCCAAAAAAATTCTTACTGTACCGTTTTTCTTAGGCACCGCCACAATTGGGTTTGTGAATGGGGAATTGCTCAATTCAATTATGTCGTCTTCTATTAATCTTTGGATTTCTAGACGTACTGCTTCTTTTAGTGAAAAGGCTATGGGGTACGACTTCCTTTTGAATTCTACGTTTTCTTTAAATTTTATTTCACATTGAAAGTTTTTCACCTTCCCTGGTGTGTCTGAAGATATGTGCCTGTAATTGTTATATATCTTTATTAGTTTTGATATCTGTTTATCTGTCAACTTCCTGTCGACTGTTTGATTGGAATTTCTTGATTTCATCCAATTTTTCCATCCACATTACATCTTCTTTATTCGGATATATCCTCCCATTGGTTGGTGGTTCCCTGTTATCGTAATTCTCTTCAATATAATATATTTCCCGGTTGGGATGCGTTTCCCTGTTCTCAACTAATTCCGCCGTCCATTTTACATTATTTAAATTCAAATATACCTTGGCTCTATTCATGTCTATTATCGCTGCACATCTCCTTAATATATCGCAGCCAATGAGTAATTTAAATGGTAGGCCACTTGCTACTAAAAATATCATGGGAATTGTTTCACCACCACTGAATACTTCTAATTGTACTTGATTCCTTATTGTTTTATTTTTCCGACCCGTTGCTCCAATTAATGTTATGTTATTTATTGGCAATGTTGGTATTATATTTTATTTTCCGCTTGTATTCGGTTTAATTCCATTTTATCTATCAACGATACGTTGGCTCCCGTGTCGATCATCGCAAGTGTTTGGATTCCATTAATTTGTACCGCTATATATGCAATCTCGTTGTTCACATTTTCCTTGACATTATTGTTTGGTTCTTCCATCAAATCTTTCCTAATGTTCTTTAAATAATTGAGTTTAATAATCGTTATTGAATTATTATTATTATCATCATCATCATTAACTAAGTCAGACCCCATAGTCCGGTTCAGTGAGGGTATACACGATGTTTTCACTGCCGGCGTTGGTTTAAAGGCGGGCTACCATTTGTGGCATCCCTTTCCGTCGAATGGGGTGTGTTATCTTCCCTGGATTCTTCTTGGTTGTTCGGGCGATACTCCCTCCCATGACCCGATCCTCGCTGGTCTTCACTGTTCCGGCTTCGGCGTGTATTATAGCCAGACTCATTCCTCTCACCATTGCTGCTGTTCCTATCATTGGTTCCATTATAACTCCACCTTGGTAGTAGTATCGTCTATTGTTATCTCGGCTGGCATGGGCGTAATTCACCCGCCGAAAATTATTATCATTATTATTGTTATTACCGTTGTATGGGCGGTGATTCCCATTATTATTGTTTGGTCGATAATAATTATTTGGCCTGAAATTAGTATGGTTGTTGTTTGGCCTGTAATTGTTGTTTTGGTTGTTTGTATTATTTAGTCGATTATGGTTATAGTCACCACGCCCATTATGCTGGTTATTATTATTTGGTGGTCGGGTATTTTGATTATCATTGTATCGGTTGGGGTTTTGGAAATTTCCCCTATTGTTATTGTTATTATCCGGCCCACTTCTGTCGTAATATGGCTCTATTCTTTGTCGGTTCCGTTGGTAGTAGCGTTCGTGTTTGTGGTTCTCTAATAACGCTAACATGGCTTGGGTCGTTTTGATCTGGTTATTTAGTCGGGCCTGTGATATACTTTCATGGAAATGGTATGCCAGTTTTGTTATTAGACATTCTTCTGGTATTGTCAGCTCGAGGTTTCTGGCAACACATATTTTGCCCAGAAAGTATGCTGTCATCGTGGTCCCGGCACTGGGGTCATACTTCCCATTGCTAATATTGTCTCTCACAATGTTTTGTGCCGATTCGGACCAGTATCTTGTTCGGAACGCTGCTTCAAATTCTGTGTAGTTCTGCACTTCATGTCGAATCGCAGTCCACCAATTGTCATGGACATTCTTCAAGTATTCATCCAACATATTCTTTATTACTGGCCACCGGTTTCCCTATTCCTGGCGATTGCTTCCTCGACTCTTTCTAAAAATTCAATTGGATTTCTTTTATAAGTCCGAAAGTCAATATTCTCGCGGCCGTCTAACTGTGATACACTGGTCATTATTGCTGGATACGTCCTTAAGTGGTTCATTTCGTCGCGTATAACGCTGAATTCCTTCTGTTGTTGTTAAGTGAATCGTACCTTATCGCTGTCGATCTGGTCCTTCATAGTGTTCACTTTAGTATTTAAGGTCTCACATTTCTCCCCCAAGTTGGTGTTCATTAATGCCAGGTCCGCCTGTTTGAATTCAATTGACTCCATTTGTTTCATTCTAATCTCTTCGTTGTTATTTACCTAGGTGTGAATGTCCTCAATAGTTCGTATGATTGTCTGTTTATCCTGGTGGTATTCCTGCTGTACCTCCGAAATTTCCTACCTAACTTCCATCACAGCCGTTTCTACTTTTTCTTCGGTTACTTTCTCTATCTCCTCCATCTTTTTATCCACCGTTTCGATAATTGTTTGGGCTGTTTCTTCTGTTCTTCTTTTATTCTCATTCATCTGTTGCCATAATCTCTTGCTGTCATATTGAATTGCTTCTATTTTCTTATCGATTTTCTGATTAGTTTCCTCAATCTTCATCCCCAATTCTTCTGCTAAATCTTCTTTAATTGATTCTATCTTTGTGTTCAGTAATTCTTCCGTCTTCCTATTATTTTGGTCTAATGTGTCTTCCATCTTCTATTTTCTTATTCAATTCTTCTATGTTTTTATTGGCGTCCTCTCTGGATTTCCTGTTATCTTCCTTCAATTCTTCCTTTAGCGATTCAATGTTTTTATGTCTGTTTTCCATCAATTCTTCTTTCAACGATTCAATATTTTCTTCCATCTTTTTCTGGCTATTTTCCGTCTTCATCTGGCTATCTTCCATTTTCTTATTCAATTCTTCCTTAGTGGATTCTATATTCTTATTAATCGACTTCAGTATTTCCAGGATGTTTGCGTCCATTGTTTGTTGGCGTTGATTTTTCTGGTACGCTTCCTTCCGGTTGTTTTACTGGCTGTTGGATCTCCTACACCTGTTCAGATTGTTTAGGATCCATAGTTGTAAAGATTTCCTCCATATCTTCCGCCGATGTTGCCTCTTTCTCTTCTATCCTCGGTTCTTCCTCAGGCTCTGCTACTCGCTTCCTCGACGTTGCTCTTCTGTGCATCTTTGCAATCACGTATTGTATCTGCTTAATCGAATTAGGTTTGTTTAGTTTTTATTTTTATAGTTTTAATTAGGTTTAAACGGCCTAATTCGTGCTCAGACGTTTGGGCGCCACTCTATTACCAATCTACTAATGGTGGTTGTTTTGTGTTTAGTTTAAATAAAAGTTTATAATTGTTTAATAGTTGTTAAAAGGTATTCGCTGATGTAGTTCCCTTCACTTACCATGTATTTGTAGAATGGAGTCTTTTAAAGTAGTCCCTGTAATATAACTTCACAACACAAGACAAGTAATATAATATTTCACTGATGAAAATTAAATATAGGTTGAAATCGAAAGTCCTGTAAGTGATACAGATTCAAAATTCAAAACTCTGGCGCTGTACACTGTACTGCCACCTTCTGATAAAATGACTGCTCTTGATCTACTCGTTTTTTTTTGTTTTTTTTTAAGACTGATTGTAGGTAAGTAAATTGTAGGTTTATTAACATCAAATTAATGGAATACAATCACAAAATTCCTTCAAACAAGTGATAATCACAAATAAAAATAACTGATTCTAATACAGAGATTCTTGTTTCTCAAGGTCGGTAACACTGTTTGTTTTGAAGTTACAAATTATTAACCAAATAGGGTTAACTTTATTTTTATATTGTTACCAAAATCGTGTGTTCTTTTAGACTACAAGATACGAATTGGAAAATGCTTAAGTCTTTTTGTTATGCATTAACAGAAAAGTGTTTACAAAATAAAATAGTGAATGAGATCATATAAAGGTAAAATATCGTATATGGTACCCCTGTTGTATGGAGTACAGGTTAAAATGTCGTATGTACGATAATTAACTCAACAGTTGTTGTTTTAAATTATTCTCTCTCTCTCTTTTAGAATTATTAATAAGTAATCATCATTAAGGATCCATCAATTTAAAATTTATTCAAGTACTTGTTCCTGTTATCTTGTTAATCAAAATAATTTAAAATAGTTACTCATTTGGTAAGATATGGAGGTTAGTTTGTACCTCTTCAAGTCACTTATTGACAGTAATTATTGATATTATATATTAAAAAACTTGCAATAACATTTAAACATACATTACTAACATATTTTTTTATCATTAATTAACTTTAATAACGTTCTTGAACATAATTACTATAATCATTAACTTTCGTTACAGGTTAGTCAAATCAGCATCTAACCTTGAAAATCGTCAAAAGTCAGTTAAATATTAAAATTTATTTAATAGTTTTTTTTTACTATGATTAATCATTTATTCAATTAAAATAAATACAAGGAACGTTATTTAATAAGTGGGTTAATTAATAAAATAGCATCTTTGAGTCAGGTAGTTCCATACTTGACTCAAGTATGACAGCAACAAATATTTTTGGTTATTAGAAATGCATAAAAATAGTTAAAATCGTTTAATTAGTTTTGTACTCCCTTTCTATTTCACATATCATGCCGATATTATACACTAGCATGATTATCATTGTTCTCTACACTATATTCACTCATTCGAAGGATCATAACCTTGATTCAGTTTTATGGTTATGTTTACTTCCGATGCTTAACTAGGAGGGTCGCACACAAATTATAACAATACTCTGCTGCGACGGTCCGTAACCCTTCACTCTGAATGACAAAAACTAAGTGTTGCCGCTCCGGACAAATTCTACTTCGAATCTGTCGGGATTAGCTCTTCTGATTGGCTGATAAATCTATACTCTCGTCCCCCAAACACCTTTTCAGAAATTAATTTTCTAAAATTTTACAATTCGACTTTGCGTCGGAGAGTATTTATGACGTCAGCAATTTGTTTGCAATTGATGCATATAATTTATTTTGATAACTTTTTTAATACTGTTTTAGTTGGAAAACTAACAATTTTATTAACTCTCGGATGCTCAGCTCTACAATTAAAGTTCAAACAAGCCATAAATCCGTCCATTGATAAATAAGTTAGCTCCTCCACTATGCACTTATTGTGGGTCTTATTTATAATATGAGTCCTTCCACTTTTTTTCAATAAATAATTATTACTAACACTGTTTTATAGCAATTAGAGTCATTTCCTCTTATTATCTAATCACAGATTATTGTTTGTTAGCAAATTTATATTCATGCACTGTTCCAAACAATTAGGCATGGTATGCCAGTGCATTAATTCTTATTATTATACAAAATGATTTATCCTAATACAATTATTCCTATGGTACTTTGTTCCTTAATAATTAATACACATTTATTCAAAGTTTTACTCCTCAAACTGGTTTTGTTCATGTGTACTGTTTGTTTATAATATTACATGTTTGGGCTTTTGATATTTTGATACTTATTTTATATGATTATTGATTAATTAACAATGTATTCCTTTCTTGTAATTTGACTGTTGGTGAGGTTTATTGTGTATCTTGTTGCTATTATTCTCACTGTTGTGTTATATGTCCTGAATTAATTGTAATTATGGTGCTTGCAGCTACTTTCGGTTGACACGTATAATTGGTTTACATTATAATTCAATAATTTTATGTTTTTAAATACAGTAAATGGTTCTCAAAGTAGTACTGGCTATCTGTCTCACTACTGGTATACTCCTTTGTTCTTAAGAATCTGTTTTAATAGAGCTTTTTGTGTAATTATGAGGCGTCACCTCTGCCCTGTTGTTCTGGCCATTCTTTGTTTACTAATTATTAAGTAAATCTTGGTGCTGTCTACTTCTTATTGGTGTTAGTTTGTTCCTTATAAACTCTATTTTGATTGGTGTATAATAGAAATATACTTGTGTGTTTTTATTATAGTTACTTTTGATTTTACATTGTATATGTTGATCAGTTGAGGTTATGTTAATCCATTGTGGGCTTGGTATAATATATGCCTTTGAATGTCTTTCATTCACAATTTCTATTTACATATTCTACTAACAAATCTCATTACTATATCTTCAACACAGTATTATCCTTATTTTACTAATATTATATTTTAACTGATACACATTATTAATTATTTATTTATCAACATGTACTATGTGATTACTTTTTGTAATGCACATTAGGACTGAGTTACTTACTCTAAATTGTCATAATTACTTTCATTTATACACATAAATAACTATGTTATGTGTTGTTTCATGTTATTGGTATAAAAACTTGTTCATTTCATAATCATTATCTTTCATAATCAGTCAGAAACAATTATTCTGAAACGGTCTTATTTCTCTAGCTATTTTGAGCAGTTATTTTGTTTCTATCAGAAATTCTGGTGTGGTCTTATGTTTTATACAGTCTTATCTGTGTTTCACAGATCACACACTAGATGTTTGTGTTTCTTCATGAAGATTACTGTTCATTCTACTTGTCACTGGTTCCAAAAATATGACACTATATTGTTAGTGTTCATTGGGTTTGGGGCGTGTGATAGTATTTTATGCACTTATAAACGACGCATTGTTATTGTTTGTGTTTGTTTATCACTAGTAAAATTTCCTTCTTCCTGTTATCCACTCTTCTTATACGTCTCTTCCTCTTCTTATCTTGACATTAGGATGCTCATGGGTTTCTGCTATCATATGTGTCCTCTTCTTGGGAATCCATTCTTCATTCATGGGTATGTCCCCTCGTTCATTTTGTATGGGTCTGGTCCTTGAGTATTTTTCTTCTCATTACATATATTTTCTCTCACTTATTGTATGTGTATCCTCTTCTCCTCAGTTTATATTCTTCTTTGTAGAAACACCCTACACATTCATAGGTTTGTATTGTATGTTTTCTTCTTATGGTAGTTAATTCCTCACTCATAGATATGTTTTCCTCTTCTTTTAGTTATGTTTCCCTCACTCATAGGTCCTATTGGGTCTTGTTTTCTGACTTAGTATTTTAATTCATTTTTCTTCTTTTTCATTATATTTGATGATCCATTTAGTCTTAACTTCTTTCTTTTCTGGTGCTTCCCCTTTTTTTCTTTTTTTTTTTATTGTTATCTATTTATTGATATATTGTGGTTTTTTATAGTTGAGCGTTACTCTTTCTCTTATTAGGTTTTAATTATATTAGTCAAGACATGCATATGTTATATTCTTAGGTTTTGGGGTGTTAGTTATATTTTCTGTGTAACGATGATTTTGTTACGTTACATATGCCTTCCTATAAAATTGATTAATTCTGAATTCCTTTACTAATTTTATGAAGAATTTATCAATTGTAGTACTTTTTTCTCCACACTGAATATTCTGTTTCTCCTCGTATCCTTCCATTTCTTCTTCTATGAATCATAGTTTCTTCTTTCCATATTGTATTGTCTTCCCTAGATTATTTAATTTCCCTAACTATTTTCCCTAACACTTTAGCTGGGGCAGATCAGAGCGGCTCCTGTAGCTTACAACTCTGCTGGTCATACTAATATCAAATAAAATCAGAGGCAAATCTTCTCTCTACAAAATATAAATGATTGCTGGAATTATTCATCAGTCATATCATAACATTATAATAACAGTAGTCAAACTTCCGACTAATAATAAACATTCTGGGATTATTTTCACGCGCTTGCGGTTTATACATTATTATATTCTTCTCTCACTGATTCACCATTACATAATCTTCATATTTTTCATAGGATAAACTTAATTCACAGATTTCCCTTGGTATTTTCACTTGATTTTCTTCTTTATTCTAGTATCGTTCTTTATTCTTTATTATCAATTATTTCTTCTTGTGGTGGCTCATTTTATCATTACATATTATTCTTTGTTGTTTTACCCACAAAATTGTCAGAATTCACATAATATACTCTTGTTTGGTTTTGCTGTTATGTCTTATTCATCGCATATCCACTCAATAATAAAATTTCTGCACCTTGATTTTCCTCCTTCTCTAATATCATCACATATCGTCTCTTCTTGTAATAATAGTATAGTACGGGTAAGATGTTGTTTACTTAGTTGACTGGCTCTTTGAAATTATTTTAGTGCCATAGGTCTTGGGTGTCCAATTTAGTGCCATTGGCACTTTATTATACATATTTTCATTAATTATGTTATCAATTTATCAATACCCAATTTCCTATTTATATTCATCATTTTCATATTAAAATCATCACTATAATTTTCAATAATTCACAATATAATCACACTTCAATATATCTCTTTAATGAAGCTTGGTTGTATATACCCTTTACTCTTTTGGTAATAGGGTCTTGTAACTCATAGGTATTGTTCAAGTTATTTTTTGTTATAGTATATGGGCCCGTGTAAAGCAGTAATAACTTTCTTGCAATGCCTTCAATAGCACTTGGGAGCTCTCTATTTCTCAATAACACTTTGTCTCCCACTTTGTATGTTATTATTTTGGGTTGTAGCTGTTTGTATTTTACTTTTAGTTTTTCGGTTCGTTCCACTGCATTGTTAAAAAATTTCAGTTTATTAAATTCGTATTCATTCCCCGGAGGAAAATTGATCATCTTCGTGATTTCTCTGGGTGGTTTCTTTTCGAACATTACGGTATATGGTGTTTCATTGATTGACTGGTGGTGTGCCAAGTTAATGAAATCTTCAGCTGGGGATAAATACTCCTCCCATTTCCGCTGTTGTCTATGGCAATATGTTCTCAAGATTCTTCCTACTTCTCTGAGGACTCTTTCAGCAGGATTGCTGTTCGGATGGTAAACAGAAGTTTTATAAGTTTTAATGCCATGGTTTGGTAATGTTTGTCTCCACTTTCTTCCCTCAAACTGCGTACCGTGGTCTGTAATTATTGATTTAGGCTTACCTATTTCTGGAATGTACCCATGTATTATCACCTCTAATAACTTATTTGTAGTGGCTCTATTTATGGGGTAAAGTTTGGTAAATTTTGTATAATGATAAAAAATTATCACTATAAATTTATATTGATGCCTTCCACCACTACGCGGGAATGGTCCGCATATATCTACAAATACTTTCTCTAATTTTTCTGTAGAAGTTATTGGTATCATCACCCCTTCTTTCTTTTCATTATTACATTTTACAAGTTGGCACAAATGACAGTGTTTGATATGCCTCCTTACTGTTCGATTCATGTCTTGGAAGTACACATGTTCTTCTAGGGCTTTTACCACTTTCATGGCTCCCATGTGTCCATACCTGATGTGGTAGTCTATGGTTATATCTTTTTCCATACTCTTTGGTATCACTACCTTCCACTGATCATCTGATTGTTTGGCTTTTATAAATAATAAGTGATCGTGTATACAATAATATTGGGTAATTTTTTCGTCTCGTTCCGTTAATCTGTGTAATATAGCTTGGATTTTGGAATCATTCTGCTGATGTGTTCTGATATCAGTTAATATGGTGGCTAACTCTGTTTTATTCTTTAGTAAATGGTTCACTTTGGCAATGGTCTCCTTTTCTCCTTCATATGTTTGGTCCTGGACATTTATGTCTGATAGTATGTCTGCGGCAATATTGCTTTTCCAGGAACATATTCCCACTGGATGTTATACTCTTGGAGTCTTAATGTCCACCTCGTTAGCCTCCCATGTTTTAGTCGACAGTTCTTCAGGAATGATATTGATTTATGATCTGTCCTCACTGTTATCTGATATCCCAAAATATATGTTCGGAACTTCTCAAAAGCGAACACGATACTAAGTAGTTCCTTCTCAGTTGTGTGGTAATTTCTTTCACATTTGTTAAGTGTCCTGCTGGCGAAACTGATTACTTGGTGATCGCCTTCCTCATCTTCTTGGTATAATATAGACCCAATACTAACATCACTGGCATCACAGTTCATATAAAATGCTTCGTTAAAATTGGGGTGGTGTAGCATTACTGTTTTTAGGAATTTGTCCTTTATTAATTGAAATGTTATGTCTTGATCAGGTCCCCACTTCCATTTATCTTTTGATGAAAGTTGTGTGGCAAATTCTGAAGTTAACTCTGAATAATTGTGCTGGAATTTTCTATAATAGTTACAAATTTCAAGAAACGATTGTAACTGTTTCTTGTTTCTGGGTGTGGGAAAACGCTGTATAGCTTCCATTTTCTCTTGTGATGGTGTTATACCAGTCTCTGATAGATTGAAGCCGAGAAATTGTACTTCGTCTGCTATTAATTTAGATTTCTCTAATTTGAGTTATATTGTTTTCATGTAATTTTTGTAATACTTTTTCCACCCTTATGCAGTGTTCATCCCAATCATTGGATGTAATTAATAGATCATCAACATACACTGTAGTGAATTGTAGTGTATCATAACCCAAAATACCATCCATACATTTTACAAACACAGCTACTGAACTTACTAGGCCGAAGGGTAACCTATTGAACTGATAGTTACGCCCTTCAAAAATAAAGGCCATATAATTTCTGCTATTGGGGTGTAATTCTACCTGCCAATATCCACATACGGTGTCCCATATACTAATATACTTGATACCGTGAAATTTTTTGAGTATTTCGTCAATTTCACCAGGTGAAGTTCTGTCATTTATAATAGTGTTATTTAACTCTCTGGCGTCCAAAAAAATTCTTACTGTACCGTTTTTCTTAGGCACCGCCACAATTGGGTTTGTGAATGGGGAATTGCTCAATTCAATTATGTCGTCTTCTATTAATCTTTGGATTTCTAGACGTACTGCTTCTTTTAGTGAAAAGGCTATGGGGTACGACTTCCTTTTGAATTCTACGTTTTCTTTAAATTTTATTTCACATTGAAAGTTTTTCACCTTCCCTGGTGTGTCTGAAAATATGTGCCTGTAATTGTTATATATCTTTATTAGTTTTGATATCTGTTTATCTGTCAACTTCCTGTCGACTGTTTGATTGGAATTTCTTGATTTCATCCAATTTTTCCATCCACATTACATCTTCTTTATTCGGATATATCCTCCCATTGGTTGGTGGTTCCCTGTTATCGTAATTCTCTTCAATATAATATATTTCCCGGTTGGAATGCGTTTCCCTGTTCTCAACTAATTCCGCCGTCCATTTTACATTATTTAAATTCAAATATACCTTGGCTCTATTCATGTCTATTATCGCTGCACATCTCCTTAATATATCGCAGCCAATGAGTAATTTAAATGGTAGGCCACTTGCTACTAAAAATATCATGGGAATTGTTTCACCACCACTGAATACTTCTAATTGTACTTGATTCCTTATTGTTTTATTTTTCCGACCCGTTGCTCCAATTAATGTTATGTTATTTATTGGCAATGTTGGTATTATATTTTATTTTCCGCTTGTATTCGGTTTAATTCCATTTTATCTATCAACGATACGTTGGCTCCCGTGTCGATCATCGCAAGTGTTTGGATTCCATTAATTTGTACCGCTATATATGCAATCTCGTTGTTCACATTTTCCTTGACATTATTGTTTGGTTCTTCCATCAAATCTTTCCTAATGTTCTTTAAATAATTGAGTTTAATAATCGTTATTGAATTATTATTATTATCATCATCATCATTAACTAAGTCAGACCCCATAGTCCGGTTCAGTGAGGGTATACACGATGTTTTCACTGCCGGCGTTGGTTTAAAGGCGGGCTACCATTTGTGGCATCCCTTTCCGTCGAATGGGGTGTGTTATCTTCCCTGGATTCTTCTTGGTTGTTCGGGCGATACTCCCTCCCATGACCCGATCCTCGCTGGTCTTCACTGCTCCGGCTTCGGCGTGTATTATAGCCAGACTCATTCCTCTCACCATTGCTGCTGTTCCTATCATTGGTTCCATTATAACTCCACCTTGGTAGTAGTATCGTCTATTGTTATCTCGGCTGGCATGGGCGTAATTCACCCGCCGAAAATTATTATCATTATTATTGTTATTACCGTTGTATGGGCGGTGATTCCCATTATTATTGTTTGGTCGATAATAATTATTTGGCCTGAAATTAGTATGGTTGTTGTTTGGCCTGTAATTGTTGTTTTGGTTGTTTGTATTATTTAGTCGATTATGGTTATAGTCACCACGCCCATTATGCTGGTTATTATTATTTGGTGGTCGGGTATTTTGATTATCATTGTATCGGTTGGGGTTTTGGAAATTTCCCCTATTGTTATTGTTATTATCCGGCCCACTTCTGTCGTAATATGGCCCTATTCTTTGTCGGTTCCGTTGGTAGTAGCGTTCGTGTTCGTGGTTCTCTAATAACGCTAACATGGCTTGGGTCGTTTTGATCTGGTTATTTAGTCGGGCCTGTGATATACTTTCATGGAAATGGTATGCCAGTTTTGTTATTAGACATTCTTCTGGTATTGTCGGCTCGAGGTTTCTGGCAACACATATTTTGCCCAGAAAGTATGCTGTCATCGTGGTCCCGGCACTGGGGTCATACTTCCCATTGCTAATATTGTCTCTCACAATGTTTTGTGCCAATTCGGACTAGTATCTTGTTCGGAACGCTGCTTCAAATTCTGTGTAGTTCTGCACTTCATGTCGAATCGCAGTCCACCAATTGTCATGGACATTCTTCAAGTATTCATCCAACATATTCTTTATTACTGGCCATCGGTTTCCCTATTCCTGGCGATTGCTTCCTCGACTCTTTCTAAAAATTCAATTGGATTTCTTATATAAGTCCGAAAGTCAATATTCTCGCGGCCGTCTAACTGTGATACACTGGTCATTATTGCTGGATACGTCCTTAAGTGGTTCATTTCGTCGCGTATAACGCTGAATTCCTTCTGTTGTTGTTAAGTGAATCGTACCTTATCACTGTCGATCTGGTCCTTCATAGTGTTCACTTTAGTATTTAAGGTCTCACATTTCTCCCCCAAGTTGGTGTTCATTAATGCCAGGTCCGCCTGTTTGAATTCAATTGACTCCATTTGTTTCATTCTAATCTCTTCGTTGTTATTTACCTAGGTGTGAATGTCCTCAATAGTTCGTATGATTGTCTGTTTATCCTGGTGGTATTCCTGCTGTACCTCCGAAATTTCCTTCCTAACTTCCATCACAGCCGTTTCTATTTTTTCTTCGGTTACTTTCTCTATCTCCTCCATCTTTTTATCCACCGTTTCGATAATTGTTTGGGCTGTTTCTTCTGTTCTTCTTTTATTCTCATTCATCTGTTGCCATAATCTCTTGCTGTCATATTGAATTGCTTCTATTTTCTTATCGATTTTCTGATTAGTTTCCTCAATCTTCATCCCCAATTCTTCTGCTAAATCTTCTTTAATTGATTCTATCTTTGTGTTCAGTAATTCTTCCGTCTTCCTATTATTTTGGTCTAATGTGTCTTCCATCTTCTTCTGTCCGTCTTCTATTTTCTCATTCAATTCTTCTATGTTTTTATTGGCGTCCTCTCTGGATTTCCTGTTATCTTCCTTCAATTCTTCCTTTAGCGATTCAATGTTTTTATGTCTGTTTTCCATCAATTCTTCTTTCAACGATTCAATATTTTCTTCCATCTTTTTCTGGCTATTTTCCGTCTTCATCTGGCTATCTTCCATTTTCTTATTCAATTCTTCCTTAGTGGATTCTATATTCTTATTAATCGACTTCAGTATTTCCAGGATGTTTGCGTCCATTGTTTGTTGGCGTAGATTTTTCTGGTACGCTTCCTTCCGGTTGTTTTACTGGCTGTTGGATCTCCTCCACCTGTTCAGATTGTTTAGGATCCATAGTTGTAAAGATTTCCTCCATATCTTCCGCCGATGTTGCCTCTTTCTCTTCCATCCTCGGTTCTTCCTCAGGCTCTGCTACTCGCTTCCTCGACGTTGCTCTTCTGTGCATCTTTGCAATCACGTATTGTATCTGCTTAATCGAATTAGGTTTGTTTAGTTTTTATTTTTATAGTTTTAATTAGGTTTAAACGGCCTAATTCGTGCTCAGACGTTTGGGCGCTACTCTATTACCAATCTACTAATGGTGGTTGTTTTGTGTTTAGTTTAAATAAAAGTTTATAATTGTTTAATAGTTGTTAAAAGGTATTCGCTGATGTAGTTCCCTTCACTTACCATGTATTTGTAGAATGGAGTCTTTTAAAGTAGTCCCTGTAATATAACTTCACAACACAAGACAAGTAATATAATATTTCACTGATGAAAACTAAATATAGGTTGAAATCGAAAGTCCTGTAAGTGATACCGATTCAAAATTCAAAACTCTGGCGCTGTACACTGTACTGCCACCTTCTGATAAAATGACTGCTCTTGATCTACTCTTTTTTTTTTTGTTTTTTTTTAAGACTGATTGTAGGTAAGTAAATTGTAGGTTTATTAACATCAAATTAATGGAATACAATCACAAAATTCCTTCAAACAAGTGATAATCACAAATAAAAATAACTGATTCTAATACAGAGATTCTTGTTTCTCAAGGTCGGTAACACTGTTTGTTTTGAAGTTACAAATTATTAACCAAATAGGGTTAACTTTATTTTTATATTGTTACCAAAATCGTGTGTTCTTTTAGACTACAAGATACGAATTGGAAAATGCTTAAGTCTTTTTGTTATGCATTAACAGAAAAGTGTTTACAAAATAAAATAGTGAATGAGATCATATAAAGGTAAAATATCGTATATGGTAACCCTGTTGTATGGAGTACAGGTTAAAATGTCGTATGTACGATAATTAACTCAACAGTTGTTGTTTTAAATTATTCTCTCTCTCTCTCTTTTAGAATTATTAATAAGTAATCATCATTAAGGATGCATCAATTTAAAATTTATTCAAGTACTTGTTCCTGTTATCTTGTTAATCAAAATAATTTAAAATAGTTACTCATTTGGTAAGATATGGAGGTTAGTTTGTACCTCTTCAAGTCACTTATTGACAGTAATTATTAATATTATATATTAAAAAACTTGCAATAACATTTAAACATTCATTAATAACATATTTTTTTATCATTAATTAACTTTAATAACGTTCTTGAACATAATTACTATAATCATTAACCTTCGTTACAGGTTAGTCAAATCAGCATCTAACCTTGAAAATCGTCAAAAGTCAGTTAAATATTAAAATTTATTTAATAGTTTTTTTTATTATGATTAATCATTTATTCAATTAAAATAAATACAAGGAACGTTATTTAATAAGTGGGTTAATTAATAAAATAGCATCTTTGAGTCAGGTAGTTCCATACTTGACTCAAGTATGACAGCAACAAATATTTTTGGTTATTAGAAATGCATAAAAATTGTTAAAATCGTTTAATTAGTTTTGTACTCCCTTTCTATTTCACATATCATGCCGATATTATACACTAGCATGATTATCATTGTTCACTACACAGTATTCACTCATTCGAAGGATCATAACCTTGATTCAGTTTTATGGTTATGTTTACTTCCGATGCTTAACAAGGAGGGTCGCACACAAATTATAACAATACTCTGCTGCGACGGTCCATAACCCTTCACTCTGAATGACAAAAACTATGTGTTGCCGCTCCGGACAAATTCTACTTCGAATCTGTCGGGATTAGCTCTTCTGATTGGCTGATAAATCTATACTCTCGTCCCCCAAACACCTTTTCAGAAATTAATTTTCTAAAATTTTACAATTCGACTTTGGGTCGGAGAGTATTTATGACGTCAGCAATTTGTTTGCAATTGATGCATATAATTTATTTTGCTGATAACTTTTTTAATACTGTTTTAGTTGGAAAACTAACAATTTTATTAACTCTCGGATGCTCAGCTCTACAATTAAAGTTCAAACAAGCCATAAATCCGTCCATTGATAAATAAGTTAGCTCCTCCACTATGCACTTATTGTGGATCTTATTTATAATATGAGTCCTTCCACTTTTTTTCAATAAATAATTATTACTAACACTGTTTTATAGCAATTAGAGTCATTTCCTCTTATTAACTAATCACAGATTATTGTTTGTTAGCAAATTTATATTCATGCACTGTTCCAAATGATTAGGCATGGTATGCCGGTGCATTAATTCTTATTATTATACACAATGATTTATCCTAATACAATTATTCCTATGGTACTTTGTTCCTTAATAATTAATACACATTTATTCAAAGTTTTACTTCTCAAACTGGTTTTGTTCATGTGTACTGTTTGTTTATAATATTACATGTTTGGGCTTTTGATATTTTGATACTTATTTTATATGATTATTGATTAATTAACAATGTATTCCTTTCTTGTAATTTGACTGTTGGTGAGGTTTATTGTGTATCTTGTTGCTATTATTCTCACTGTTGTGTTATATGTCCTGAATTAATTGTAATTATGGTGCTTGCAGCTACTTAAGGTTGACACGTATAATTGGTTTACATTATAATTCAATAATTTTATGTTTTTAAATACAGTAAATGGTTCTCAAAGTAGTATTGGCTATTTGTCTCACTACTGGTATACTCCTTTGTTCTTAAGAATCTGTTTTAATAGAGCTTTTTGTGTAATTATGAGGCGTCACCTCTGCGCTGTTGTTCTGGCCATTCTTTGTTTACTAATTATTAAGTAAATCTTGGTGCTGTCTACTTCTTATTGGTGTTAGTTTGTTCCTTATAAACTCTATTTTGATTGGTGTATAATAGAAATATACTTGTGTGTTTTTATTATAGTTACTTTTGATTTTACATTGTATATGTTGATCAGTTGAGGTTATGTTAATCCATTGTTGGCTTGGTATAATATATGCCTTTGAATGTCTTTCATTCACAATTTCTATTTACATATTCTACTAACAAATCTCATTACTATATCTTCAACACAGTATTATCCTTATTTTACTAATATTATATTTTAACTGATACACATTATTAATTATTTATTTATCATCAACATGTACTATGTGATTACTTTTTGTAATGCACATTAGGACTGAGTTACTTACTCTAAATTGTCATAATTACTTTCATTTATACACATAAATAACTATGTTATGTGTTGTTTCATGTTATTAGTATAAAAACTTGTTCATTTCATAATCATTATCTTTCATAATCAGTCAGAAACAATTATTCTGAAACGGTCTTATTTCTCTAGCTATTTTGAGCAGTTATTTTGTTTCTATCAGAAATTCTGGTGTGGTCTTATGTTTTATACAGTCTTATCTGTGTTTCACAGATCACACACTAGATGTTTGTGTTTCTTCATGAAGATTACTGTTCATTCTACTTGTCACTGGTTCCAAAAATATGACACTATATTGTTAGTGTTCATTGGGTTTGGGGCATGTGATAGTATTTTATGCACTTATAAACGACGCATTGTTATTGTTTGTGTTTGTTTATCACTAGTAAAATTTCCTTCTTCCTGTTATCCACTCTTCTTATACGTCTCTTCCTCTTCTTATCTTGACATTAGGATGCTCATGGGTTTCTGCTATCATATGTGTCCTCTTCTTGGGAATCCATTCTTCATTCATGGGTATGTTCCCTCGTTCATTTTGTATGGGTCTGGTCCTTGAGTATTTTTCTTCTCATTACATATATTTTCTCTCACTTATTGTATGTGTATCCTCTTCTCCTCAGTTTATATTCTTCTTTGTAGAAACACCCTACACATTCATAGGTTTGTATTGTATGTTTTCTTCTTATGGTAGTTAATTCCTCACTCATAGATATGGTTTCCTCTTCTTTTAGTTATGTTTCCCTCACTCATAGGTCCTATTGGGTCTTGTTTTCTGACTTAGTATTTTAATTCATTTTTCTTCTTTTTCATTATATTTGATGATCCATTTAGTCTTAACTTCTTTCTTTTCTGGTGCTTCCCATTTTTTTCTTTTTTTTTTATTGTTATCTATTTATTGATATATTGTGGTTTTTTACAGTTTAGCGTTACTCTTTCTCTTATTAGGTTTTAATTATATTAGTCAAGACATGCATATGTTATATTCTTAGGTTTTGGGGTGTTAGTTATATTTTCTGTGTAACGATGATTTTGTTACGTTACATATGCCTTCCTATAAAATTGATTAATTCTGAATTCCTTTACTAATTTTATGAAGAATTTATCAATTGTAGTACTTTTTTCTCCACACTGAATATTCTGTTTCTCCTCGTATCCTTCCATTTCTTCTTCTATGAATCATAGTTTCTTCTTTCCATATTGTATTGTCTTCCCTAGATTATTTAATTTCCCTAACTATTTTCCCTAACACTTTAGCTGGGGCAGATCAGAGCGGCTCCTATAGCTTACAACTCTGCTGGTCATACTCATATCAAATAAAATCAGAGGCAAATCTTCTCTCTACAAAATATAAATGATTGCTGGAATTATTCATCAGTCATATCATAACATTATAATAACAGTAGTCAAACTTCCGACTAATAATAAACATTCTGGGATTATTTTCATGCGCTTGCGGTTTATACATTATTATATTCTTCTCACTGATTCACCATTACATAATCTTCATATTTTTCATAGGATAAACTTAATTCACAGATTTCCCTTGGTATTTTCACTTGATGTTCTTCTTTATTCTAGTATCGTTCTTTATTCTTTATTATCAATTATTTCTTCTTGCGGTGGCTCATTTTATCATTACATATTATTCTTTGTTGTTTTACCCACAAAATTGTCATAATTCACATAATATACTCTTGTTTGGTTTTGCTGTTATGTCTTATTCATCGCATATCCACTCAATAATAAAATTTCTGCACCTTGATTTTCCTCCTTCTTCTCTAATATCATCACATATCGTCTCTTCTTGTAATAATAGTATAGTACGGGTAAGATGTTGTTTACTTAGTTGACTGGCTCTTTGAAATTATTTTAGTGCCATAGGTCTTGGGTGTCCAATTTAGTGCCATTGGCACTTTATTATACATATTTTCATTAATTATGTTATCAATTTATCAATACCCAATTTCCTATTTATATTCATCATTTTCATATTAAAATCATCACTATAATTTTCAATAATTCACAATATAATCACACTTCAATATATCTCTTTAATGAAGCTTGGTTGTATATACCCTTTACTCTTTTGGTAATAGGGTCTTGTAACTCATAGGTATTGTTCAAGTTATTTTTTGTTATAGTATATGGGCCCGTGTAAAGCAGTAATAACTTTCTTGCAATGCCTTCAATAGCACTTGGGAGCTCTCTATTTCTCAATAACACTTTGTCTCCCACTTTGTATGTTATTATTTTGGGTTGTAGCTGTTTGTATTTTACTTTTAGTTTTTCGGTTCGTTCCACTGCATTGTTAAAAAATTTCAGTTTATTAAATTCGTATTCATTCCCCGGAGGAAAATTGATCATCTTCGTGATTTCTCTGGGTGGTTTCTTTTCGAACATTACGGTATATGGTGTTTCATTGATTGACTGGTGGTGTGCCAAGTTAATGAAATCTTCAGCTGGGGATAAATACTCCTCCCATTTCCGCTGTTGTCTATGGCAATATGTTCTCAAGATTCTTCCTACTTCTCTGAGGACTCTTTCAGCAGGATTGCTGTTCGGATGGTAAACAGAAGTTTTATAAGTTTTAATGCCATGGTTTGGTAATGTTTGTCTCCACTTTCTTCCATCAAACTGCGTACCGTGGTCTGTAATTATTGATTTAGGCTTACCTATTTCTGGAATGTACCCATGTATTATCACCTCTAATAACTTATTTGTAGTGGCTCTATTTATGGGGTAAAGTTTGGTAAATTTTGTATAATGATAAAAAATTATCACTATAAATTTATATTGATGCCTTCCACCACTACGCGGGAATGGTCCGCATATATCTACAAATACTTTCTCTAATTTTTCTGTAGAAGTTATTGGTATCATCACCCCTTCTTTCTTTTCATTATTACATTTTACAAGTTGGCACAAATGACAGTGTTTGATATGCCTCCTTACTGTTCGATTCATGTCTTGGAAGTACACATGTTCTTCTAGGGCTTTTACCACTTTCATGGCTCCCATGTGTCCATACCTGATGTGGTAGTCTATGGTTATATCTTTTTCCATACTCTTTGGTATCACTACCTTCCACTGATCATCTGATTGTTTGGCTTTTATAAATAATAAGTGATCGTGTATACAATAATATTGGGTAATTTTTTCGTCTCGTTCCGTTAATCTGTGTAATATAGCTTGGATTTTGGAATCATTCTGCTGATGTGTTCTGATATCAGTTAATATGGTGGCTAACTCTGTTTTATTCTTTAGTAAATGGTTCACTTTGGCAATGGTCTCCTTTTCTCCTTCATATGTTTGGTCCTGGACATTTATGTCTGATAGTATGTCTGCGGCAATATTGCTTTTCCAGGAACATATTCCCACTGGATGTTATACTCTTGGAGTCTTAATGTCCACCTCGTTAGCCTCCCATGTTTTAGTCGACAGTTCTTCAGGAATGATATTGATTTATGATCTGTCCTCACTGTTATCTGATATCCCAAAATATATGTTCGGAACTTCTCAAAAGCGAACACGATACTAAGTAGTTCCTTCTCAGTTGTGTGGTAATTTCTTTCACATTTGTTAAGTGTCCTGCTGGCGAAACTGATTACTTGGTGATCGCCTTCCTCATCTTCTTGGTATAATATAGACCCAATACTAACATCACTGGCATCACAGTTCATATAAAATGCTTCGTTAAAATTGGGGTGGTGTAGCATTACTGTTTTTAGGAATTTGTCCTTTATTAATTGAAATGTTATGTCTTGATCAGGTCCCCACTTCCATTTATCTTTTGATGAAAGTTGTGTGGCAAATTCTGAAGTTAACTCTGAATAATTGTGCTGGAATTTTCTATAATAGTTACAAATTTCAAGAAACGATTGTAACTGTTTCTTGTTTCTGGGTGTGGGAAAACGCTGTATAGCTTCCATTTTCTCTTGTGATGGTGTTATACCAGTCTCTGATAGATTGAAGCCGAGAAATTGTACTTCGTCTGCTATTAATTTAGATTTCTCTAATTTGAGTTATATTGTTTTCATGTAATTTTTGTAATACTTTTTCCACCCTTATGCAGTGTTCATCCCAATCATTGGATGTAATTAATAGATCATCAACATACACTGTAGTGAATTGTAGTGTATCATAACCCAAAATACCATCCATACATTTTACAAACACAGCTACTGAACTTACTAGGCCGAAGGGTAACCTATTGAACTGATAGTTACGCCCTTCAAAAATAAAGGCCATATAATTTCTGCTATTGGGGTGTAATTCTACCTGCCAATATCCACATACGGTGTCCCATATACTAATATACTTGATACCGTGAAATTTTTTGAGTATTTCGTCAATTTCACCAGGTGAAGTTCTGTCATTTATAATAGTGTTATTTAACTCTCTGGCGTCCAAAAAAATTCTTACTGTACCGTTTTTCTTAGGCACCGCCACAATTGGGTTTGTGAATGGGGAATTGCTCAATTCAATTATGTCGTCTTCTATTAATCTTTGGATTTCTAGACGTACTGCTTCTTTTAGTGAAAAGGCTATGGGGTACGACTTCCTTTTGAATTCTACGTTTTCTTTAAATTTTATTTCACATTGAAAGTTTTTCACCTTCCCTGGTGTGTCTGAAAATATGTGCCTGTAATTGTTATATATCTTTATTAGTTTTGATATCTGTTTATCTGTCAACTTCCTGTCGACTGTTTGATTGGAATTTCTTGATTTCATCCAATTTTTCCATCCACATTACATCTTCTTTATTCGGATATATCCTCCCATTGGTTGGTGGTTCCCTGTTATCGTAAATCTCTTCAATATAATATATTTCCCGGTTGGGATGCGTTTCCCTGTTCTCAACTAATTCCGCCGTCCATTTTACATTATTTAAATTCAAATATACCTTGGCTCTATTCATGTCTATTATCGCTGCACATCTCCTTAATATATCGCAGCCAATGAGTAATTTAAATGGTAGGCCACTTGCTACTAAAAATATCATGGGAATTGTTTCACCACCACTGAATACTTCTAATTGTACTTGATTCCTTATTGTTTTATTTTTCCGACCCGTTGCTCCAATTAATGTTATGTTATTTATTGGCAATGTTGGTATTATATTTTATTTTCCGCTTGTATTCGGTTTAATTCCATTTTATCTATCAACGATACGTTGGCTCCCGTGTCGATCATCGCAAGTGTTTGGATTCCATTAATTTGTACCGCTATATATGCAATCTCGTTGTTCACATTTTCCTTGACATTATTGTTTGGTTCTTCCATCAAATCTTTCCTAATGTTCTTTAAATAATTGAGTTTAATAATCGTTATTGAATTATTATTATTATCATCATCATCATTAACTAAGTCAGACCCCATAGTCCGGTTCAGTGAGGGTATACACGATGTTTTCACTGCCGGCGTTGGTTTAAAGGCGGGCTACCATTTGTGGCATCCCTTTCCGTCGAATGGGGTGTGTTATCTTCCCTGGATTCTTCTTGGTTGTTCGGGCGATACTCCCTCCCATGACCCGATCCTCGCTGGTCTTCACTGCTCCGGCTTCGGCGTGTATTATAGCCAGACTCATTCCTCTCACCATTGCTGCTGTTCCTATCATTGGTTCCATTATAACTCCACCTTGGTAGTAGTATCGTCTATTGTTATCTCGGCTGGCATGGGCGTAATTCACCCGCCGAAAATTATTATCATTATTATTGTTATTACCGTTGTATGGGCGGTGATTCCCATTATTATTGTTTGGTCGATAATAATTATTTGGCCTGAAATTAGTATGGTTGTTGTTTGGCCTGTAATTGTTGTTTTGGTTGTTTGTATTATTTAGTCGATTATGGTTATAGTCACCACGCCCATTATGCTGGTTATTATTATTTGGTGGTCGGGTATTTTGATTATCATTGTATCGGTTGGGGTTTTGGAAATTTCCCCTATTGTTATTGTTATTATCCGGCCCACTTCTGTCGTAATATGGCCCTATTCTTTGTCGGTTCCGTTGGTAGTAGCGTTCGTGTTCGTGGTTCTCTAATAACGCTAACATGGCTTGGGTCGTTTTGATCTGGTTATTTAGTCGGGCCTGTGATATACTTTCATGGAAATGGTATGCCAGTTTTGTTATTAGACATTCTTCTGGTATTGTCGGCTCGAGGTTTCTGGCAACACATATTTTGCCCAGAAAGTATGCTGTCATCGTGGTCCCGGCGCTGGGGTCATACTTCCCATTGCTAATATTGTCTCTCACAATGTTTTGTGCCAATTCGGACTAGTATCTTGTTCGGAACGCTGCTTCAAATTCTGTGTAGTTCTGCACTTCATGTCGAATCGCAGTCCACCAATTGTCATGGACATTCTTCAAGTATTCATCCAACATATTCTTTATTACTGGCCATCGGTTTCCCTATTCCTGGCGATTGCTTCCTCGACTCTTTCTAAAAATTCAATTGGATTTCTTATATAAGTCCGAAAGTCAATATTCTCGCGGCCGTCTAACTGTGATACACTGGTCATTATTGCTGGATACGTCCTTAAGTGGTTCATTTCGTCGCGTATAACGCTGAATTCCTTCTGTTGTTGTTAAGTGAATCGTACCTTATCACTGTCGATCTGGTCCTTCATAGTGTTCACTTTAGTATTTAAGGTCTCACATTTCTCCCCCAAGTTGGTGTTCATTAATGCCAGGTCCGCCTGTTTGAATTCAATTGACTCCATTTGTTTCATTCTAATCTCTTCGTTGTTATTTACCTAGGTGTGAATGTCCTCAATAGTTCGTATGATTGTCTGTTTATCCTGGTGGTATTCCTGCTGTACCTCCGAAATTTCCTTCCTAACTTCCATCACAGCCGTTTCTACTTTTTCTTCGGTTACTTTCTCTATCTCCTCCATCTTTTTATCCACCGTTTCGATAATTGTTTGGGCTGTTTCTTCTGTTCTTCTTTTATTCTCATTCATCTGTTGCCATAATCTCTTGCTGTCATATTGAATTGCTTCTATTTTCTTATCGATTTTCTGATTAGTTTCCTCAATCTTCATCCCCAATTCTTCTGCTAAATCTTCTTTAATTGATTCTATCTTTGTGTTCAGTAATTCTTCCGTCTTCCTATTATTTTGGTCTAATGTGTCTTCCATCTTCTTCTGTCCGTCTTCTATTTTCTCATTCAATTCTTCTATGTTTTTATTGGCGTCCTCTCTGGATTTCCTGTTATCTTCCTTCAATTCTTCCTTTAGCGATTCAATGTTTTTATGTCTGTTTTCCATCAATTCTTCTTTCAACGATTCAATATTTTCTTCCATCTTTTTCTGGCTATTTTCCGTCTTCATCTGGCTATCTTCCATTTTCTTATTCAATTCTTCCTTAGTGGATTCTATATTCTTATTAATCGACTTCAGTATTTCCAGGATGTTTGCGTCCATTGTTTGTTGGCGTAGATTTTTCTGGTACGCTTCCTTCCGGTTGTTTTACTGGCTGTTGGATCTCCTCCACCTGTTCAGATTGTTTAGGATCCATAGTTGTAAAGATTTCCTCCATATCTTCCGCCGATGTTGCCTCTTTCTCTTCCATCCTCGGTTCTTCCTCAGGCTCTGCTACTCGCTTCCTCGACGTTGCTCTTCTGTGCATCTTTGCAATCACGTATTGTATCTGCTTAATCGAATTAGGTTTGTTTAGTTTTTATTTTTATAATTTTAATTAGGTTTAAACGGCCTAATTCGTGCTCAAGACGTTTGGGCGCCACTCTATTACCAATCTACTAATGGTGGTTGTTTTGTGTTTAGTTTAAATAAAAGTTTATAATTGTTTAATAGTTGTTAAAAGGTATTCGCTGATGTAGTTCCCTTCACTTACCATGTATTTGTAGAATGGAGTCTTTTAAAGTAGTCCCTGTAATATAACTTCACAACACAAGACAAGTAATATAATATTTCACTGATGAAAACTAAATATAGGTTGAAATCGAAAGTCCTGTAAGTGATACCGATTCAAAATTCAAAACTCTGGCGCTGTACACTGTACTGCCACCTTCTGATAAAATGACTGCTCTTGATCTACTCTTTTTTTTTTGTTTTTTTTTTTTTTTTAAGACTGATTGTAGGTAAGTAAATTGTAGGTTTATTAACATCAAATTAATGGAATACAATCACAAAATTCCTTCAAACAAGTGATAATCACAAATAAAAATAACTGATTCTAATACAGAGATTCTTGTTTCTCAAGGTCGGTAACACTGTTTGTTTTGAAGTTACAAATTATTAACCAAATAGGGTTAACTTTATTTTTATATTGTTACCAAAATCGTGTGTTCTTTTAGACTACAAGATACGAATTGGAAAATGCTTAAGTCTTTTTGTTATGCATTAACAGAAAAGTGTTTACAAAATAAAATAGTGAATGAGATCATATAAAGGTAAAATATCGTATATGGTAACCCTGTTGTATGGAGTACAGGTTAAAATGTCGTATGTACGATAATTAACTCAACAGTTGTTGTTTTAAATTATTCTCTCTCTCTCTCTTTTAGAATTATTAATAAGTAATCATCATTAAGGATGCATCAATTTAAAATTTATTCAAGTACTTGTTCCTGTTATCTTGTTAATCAAAATAATTTAAAATAGTTACTCATTTGGTAAGATATGGAGGTTAGTTTGTACCTCTTCAAGTCACTTATTGACAGTAATTATTAATATTATATATTAAAAAACTTGCAATAACATTTAAACATACATTAATAACATATTTTTTTATCATTAATTAACTTTAATAACGTTCTTGAACATAATTACTATAATCATTAACCTTCGTTACAGGTTAGTCAAATCAGCATCTAACCTTGAAAATCGTCAAAAGTCAGTTAAATATTAAAATTTATTTAATAGTTTTTTTTTATTATGATTAATCATTTATTCAATTAAAATAAATACAAGGAACGTTATTTAATAAGTGGGTTAATTAATAAAATAGCATCTTTGAGTCAGGTAGTTCCATACTTGACTCAAGTATGACAGCAACAAATATTTTTGGTTATTAGAAATGCATAAAAATTGTTAAAATCGTTTAATTAGTTTTGTACTCCCTTTCTATTTCACATATCATGCCGATATTATACACTAGCATGATTATCATTGTTCACTACACAGTATTCACTCATTCGAAGGATCATAACCTTGATTCAGTTTTATGGTTATGTTTACTTCCGATGCTTAACAAGGAGGGTCGCACACAAATTATAACAATACTCTGCTGCGACGGTCCATAACCCTTCACTCTGAATGACAAAAACTATGTGTTGCCGCTCCGGACAAATTCTACTTCGAATCTGTCGGGATTAGCTCTTCTGATTGGCTGATAAATCTATACTCTCGTCCCCCAAACACCTTTTCAGAAATTAATTTTCTAAAATTTTACAATTCGACTTTGGGTCGGAGAGTATTTATGACGTCAGCAATTTGTTTGCAATTGATGCATATAATTTATTTTGCTGATAACTTTTTTAATACTGTTTTAGTTGGAAAACTAACAATTTTATTAACTCTCGGATGCTCAGCTCTACAATTAAAGTTCAAACAAGCCATAAATCCGTCCATTGATAAATAAGTTAGCTCCTCCACTATGCACTTATTGTGGATCTTATTTATAATATGAGTCCTTCCACTTTTTTTCAATAAATAATTATTACTAACACTGTTTTATAGCAATTAGAGTCATTTCCTCTTATTAACTAATCACAGATTATTGTTTGTTAGCAAATTTATATTCATGCACTGTTCCAAATGATTAGGCATGGTATGCCGGTGCATTAATTCTTATTATTATACACAATGATTTATCCTAATACAATTATTCCTATGGTACTTTGTTCCTTAATAATTAATCACATTTATTCAAAGTTTTACTTCTCAAACTGGTTTTGTTCATGTGTACTGTTTGTTTATAATATTACATGTTTGGGCTTTTGATATTTTGATATTTATTTTATACGATTATTGATTAATTAACAATGTATTCCTTTCTTGTAATTTGACTGTTGGTGAGGTTTATTGTGTATCTTGTTGCTATTATTCTCACTGTTGTGTTATATGTCCTGAATTAATTGTAATTATGGTGCTTGCAGCTACTTAAGGTTGACACGTATAATTGGTTTACATTATAATTCAATAATTTTATGTTTTTAAATACAGTAAATGGTTCTCAAAGTAGTATTGGCTATTTGTCTCACTACTGGTATACTCCTTTGTTCTTAAGAATCTGTTTTAATAGAGCTTTTTGTGTAATTATGAGGCGTCACCTCTGCGCTGTTGTTCTGGCCATTCTTTGTTTACTAATTATTAAGTAAATCTTGGTGCTGTCTACTTCTTATTGGTGTTAGTTTGTTCCTTATAAACTCTATTTTGATTGGTGTATAATAGAAATATACTTGTGTGTTTTTATTATAGTTACTTTTGATTTTACATTGTATATGTTGATCAGTTGAGGTTATGTTAATCCATTGTTGGCTTGGTATAATATATGCCTTTGAATGTCTTTCATTCACAATTTCTATTTACATATTCTACTAACAAATCTCATTACTATATCTTCAACACAGTATTATCCTTATTTTACTAATATTATATTTTAACTGATACACATTATTAATTATTTATTTATCATCAACATGTACTATGTGATTACTTTTTGTAATGCACATTAGGACTGAGTTACTTACTCTAAATTGTCATAATTACTTTCATTTATACACATAAATAACTATGTTATGTGTTGTTTCATGTTATTAGTATAAAAACTTGTTCATTTCATAATCATTATCTTTCATAATCAGTCAGAAACAATTATTCTGAAACGGTCTTATTTCTCTAGCTATTTTGAGCAGTTATTTTGTTTCTATCAGAAATTCTGGTGTGGTCTTATGTTTTATACAGTCTTATCTGTGTTTCACAGATCACACACTAGATGTTTGTGTTTCTTCATGAAGATTACTGTTCATTCTACTTGTCACTGGTTCCAAAAATATGACACTATATTGTTAGTGTTCATTGGGTTTGGGGCATGTGATAGTATTTTATGCACTTATAAACGACGCATTGTTATTGTTTGTGTTTGTTTATCACTAGTAAAATTTCCTTCTTCCTGTTATCCACTCTTCTTATACGTCTCTTCCTCTTCTTATCTTGACATTAGGATGCTCATGGGTTTCTGCTATCATATGTGTCCTCTTCTTGGGAATCCATTCTTCATTCATGGGTATGTTCCCTCGTTCATTTTGTATGGGTCTGGTCCTTGAGTATTTTTCTTCTCATTACATATATTTTCTCTCATTTATTGTATGTGTATCCTCTTCTCCTCAGTTTATATTCTTCTTTGTAGAAACACCCTACACATTCATAGGTTTGTATTGTATGTTTTCTTCTTATGGTAGTTAATTCCTCACTCATAGATATGGTTTCCTCTTCTTTTAGTTATGTTTCCCTCACTCATAGGTCCTATTGGGTCTTGTTTTCTGACTTAGTATTTTAATTCATTTTTCTTCTTTTTCATTATATTTGATGATCCATTTAGTCTTAACTTCTTTCTTTTCTGGTGCTTCCCATTTTTTTCTTTTTTTTTATTGTTATCTATTTATTGATATATTGTGGTTTTTTACAGTTGAGCGTTACTCTTTCTCTTATTAGGTTTTAATTATATTAGTCAAGACATGCATATGTTATATTCTTAGGTTTTGGGGTGTTAGTTATATTTTCTGTGTAACGATGATTTTGTTACGTTACATATGCCTTCCTATAAAATTGATTAATTCTGAATTCCTTTACTAATTTTATGAAGAATTTATCAATTGTAGTACTTTTTTCTCCACACTGAATATTCTGTTTCTCCTCGTATCCTTCCATTTCTTCTTCTATGAATCATAGTTTCTTCTTTCCATATTGTATTGTCTTCCCTAGATTATTTAATTTCCCTAACTATTTTCCCTAACACTTTAGCTGGGGCAGATCAGAGCGGCTCCTATAGCTTACAACTCTGCTGGTCATACTAATATCAAATAAAATCAGAGGCAAATCTTCTCTCTACAAAATATAAATGATTGCTGGAATTATTCATCAGTCATATCATAACATTATAATAACAGTAGTCAAACTTCCGACTAATAATAAACATTCTGGGATTATTTTCACGCGCTTGCGGTTTATACATTATTATATTCTTCTCACTGATTCACCATTACATAATCTTCATATTTTTCATAGGATAAACTTAATTCACAGATTTCCCTTGGTATTTTCACTTGATGTTCTTCTTTATTCTAGTATCGTTCTTTATTCTTTATTATCAATTATTTCTTCTTGCGGTGGCTCATTTTATCATTACATATTATTCTTTGTTGTTTTACCCACAAAATTGTCATAATTCACATAATATACTCTTGTTTGGTTTTGCTGTTATGTCTTATTCATCGCATATCCACTCAATAATAAAATTTCTGCACCTTGATTTTCCTCCTTCTTCTCTAATATCATCACATATCGTCTCTTCTTGTAATAATAGTATAGTACGGGTAAGATGTTGTTTACTTAGTTGACTGGCTCTTGGAAATTATTTTAGTGCCATAGGTCTTGGGTGTCCAATTTAGTGCCATTGGCACTTTATTATACATATTTTCATTAATTATGTTATCAATTTATCAATACCCAATTTCCTATTTATATTCATCATTTTCATATTAAAATCATCACTATAATTTTCAATAATTCACAATATAATCACACTTCAATATATCTCTTTAATGAAGCTTGGTTGTATATACCCTTTACTCTTTTGGTAATAGGGTCTTGTACCTCATAGGTATTGTTCAAGTTATTTTTTGTTATAGTATATGGGCCCGTGTAAAGCAGTAATAACTTTCTTGCAATGCCTTCAATAGCACTTGGGAGCTCTCTATTTCTCAATAACACTTTGTCTCCCACTTTGTATGTTATTATTTTGGGTTGTAGCTGTTTGTATTTTACTTTTAGTTTTTCGGTTCGTTCCACTGCATTGTTAAAAAATTTCAGTTTATTAAATTCGTATTCATTCCCCGGAGGAAAATTGATCATCTTCGTGATTTCTCTGGGTGGTTTCTTTTCGAACATTACGGTATATGGTGTTTCATTGATTGACTGGTGGTGTGCCAAGTTAATGAAATCTTCAGCTGAGGATAAATACTCCTCCCATTTCCGCTGTTGTCTATGGCAATATGTTCTCAAGATTCTTCCTACTTCTCTGAGGACTCTTTCAGCAGGATTGCTGTTCGGATGGTAAACAGAAGTTTTATAAGTTTTAATGCCATGGTTTAGTAATGTTTGTCACCACTTTCTTCCCTTAAACTGCGTACCGTGGTCCGTAATTATTGATTTAGGCTTACCTATTTCTGGAATGTACCCATGTATTATCACCTCTAATAACTTATTTGTAGTGGCTCTATTTATGGGGTAAAGTTTGGTAAATTTTGTATAATGATAAAAAATTATCACTATAAATTTATATTGATGCCTTCCACCACTACGCGGGAATGGTCCGCATATATCTACAAATACTTTCTCTAATTTTTCTGTAGAAGTTATTGGTATCATCACCCCTTCTTTCTTTTCATTATTACATTTTACAAGTTGGCACAAATGACAGTGTTTGATATGCCTCCTTACTGTTCGATTCATGTCTTGGAAGTACACATGTTCTTCTAGGGCTTTTACCACTTTCATGGCTCCCATGTGTCCATACCTGATGTGGTAGTCTATGGTTATATCTTTTTCCATACTCTTTGGTATCACTACCTTCCACTGATCATCTGATTGTTTGGCTTTTATAAATAATAAGTGATCGTGTATACAATAATATTGGGTAATTTTTTCGTCTCGTTCCGTTAATCTGTGTAATATAGCTTGGATTTTGGAATCATTCTGCTGATGTGTTCTGATATCAGTTAATATGGTGGCTAACTCCGTTTTATTCTTTAGTAAATGGTTCACTTTGGCAATGGTCTCTTTTCTCCTTCATATGTTTGGTCCTGGACATTTATCCTAGATAGTATGTCTGCGGCAATATTGCTTTTTCCAGGAACATATTCCCACTGGATGTTATACTCTTGGAGTGTTAATGTCCACATCGTTAGCCTCCCATGTTTTAGTCGACAGTTCTTCAGGAATGGTAAATTTTAAATGAGTTTTAAAGGTCTGAATTAAATGAGGGAATTAATTTGAGGTAGTTGTGAGTTTTCCAATGTAATTTTCAGTGATTAAATTAATGTGAAAATGATGAATAGAAGTTCATAATTGACTTGTAATAATAAAATGTAACGGGATGAAAGTTTTATGGAGTTTGAAACTAAACCTAAAATTGAAATGTTTGTAATTTTATTCAGATGCAGATTAAATGTTTATTTTAATGGAGTGAGAGAGTGAATCCTTTTTATTAAATGGTCAATTATTTTATTAAATGTAATTAAAGATTCAATCGTTAGCTGATGATAGCCTATGTAAGTAGGAATAGAGTAATTTATGTGAATAAGTAAATGTTTGGTTGTACTCACTATTTTATGTTAATAAAAGTCAAAGTAGGAAAGTTAAGAAAGCAAATGAATGGTGCTAGAGCACGTAACCAATTTCATGTAATGTAAATTGTAAATTTTAAATGTAGCTATATCATAAACAAAGATATTTTTTTTACTTGTGATTCCCCACTTTTCGGGCGGTCACGGCCTCACCGAACCCTGACCGTGGAATTGGTTTCGCTTTGACAGCTATGGTCGGGGCTCATTGCGTCACGTTCTGCCTTAACTGGCCATAGCTGTTATCGTTGTGAGAGGTGAATTTAGAAATTGACAGGGGGTAACTCAGGGGAATCACCAAACTATGGAACAGCGGCTATCACCCTTTTTGCGTAGGAACAGTAAAACAGGCGATAGACCTGCATTAATATGTAAAATCGGATATTTTGATATCTGGCAGTTTAACATGTAAGGCCGAAGCAAGGACAGGAGATGCCAAAATTCCTCCTCAAATTCAGTCCTTGTGGAAGCAACTGGACGCCACAGTCCGGGGGGGTCATAGTGTGTGTGGTAGGGAGGTTACTCAGGGGAGTAATGAATTAAAACCTTAAACTGACGTAAACTGAATGAGCTGATAGGCTGATCAAGCGATTTTATGTTGAATCAAGAGATATTATGCCCAAGGGCAGATTATTACAGTATATGATTTGTACGAAAGTAGTTGACTGAAATGTATTGCTTTAATCATTGATTAAAAGATATTAACGACTTTTATCATATGTTTTGCTTTCTATGATATTTTATAGATGACTTTACTGGTTTCTAAAAAAGAGTATTTCTAGAAGAGAAGGAGTTTATTGTGTTTTATTATGTTATTATTTTACTATGTTAGAGTGTAAGTATTATAAACATATGTCATGTATTTTACATTGTATAATTTTGAAGTGTATCTAAGGTAAGGTCATTCACCTGACCCAGAGAGATCAGCTGATGATTGGGGTTAGATATGTAATATATGCCTCATAATTGATTTGTAGTTTTTTTTTATATAAGTAAAGGAGGGAATAATAAATTTTAATAACAAGATAATTCTTTTTGGAAAAAAAAAAATCGTTGCAGTAAACAAGTTTATGTTAAATTTTGAGGTTCACTATCAGTAGAAAAGAGGTCAGCTGATTCATGATGTATATCTTATGTTATCTTTGTAATCAAGTGTAGCTATTTTTGAATTTATGGTAGAAATAGGTTGTTTATTATAAGTTTATTATAATAAATTTGTTTATTATTGTATTGTTTATTATATTATATTGTTTATTTGTTTATTATGAGTGTAAGTGATATAAGAAGAATAAAGTCAATGTATTTGAAAGATTTTGGACAATTTTGGAAAAATTTAAAATTTGCAATGAAATTAAGGAATGGAAAGAAATAAAGTAGACTAACGTGGATGTGGGTTTTGATAATAGACCTAATTGTTTTCACTAGTGGAATAAAATTTAATTAATTGAATTTAATTTGAAATAATATCAGAAAAAATTTTGTTGTTTGGAAAGGGAGAATTACTTTGCGTAGAAGCAATTATAGAATGCTTGTGAAGTTTATTTTAATATAAATGGAGGTAGTATGTAGTCGATAATGAAAATGTGTATGCACCCAGTATTTTGCTAAAGGCAACCCAGTATGAATGTAAGGGGGAACATATCGGTTGAGGATCTGATATGGTATAAGGCCAGTTTTTCATTTTTTGGCAGAATGATAGAAGGTTAGGGGGTACTATGGTGAGTATCTGTCCGAGGTTATGGTGTTGGGATCGCGTACAGAGAAGTCCAGTAATGTCGTTCAGGTGCAGCCATAGTCGCCGAGCTAGGGGGGTAGTTTACCCATGAAGTGTTAAGAATTAAAGGGGGGTTGTTGGCGCCATATCCTCACCGATCCTCTTAAGTTAACAAAGAGAGTTTTTCTGCTTTTTGGCATGAAACCTCTCATTGGGGGGGGGGGTTATTGTAACGGGACAAAAAGGGGAAACAAAATTTTAAAATGTGATTTGAATATTTTATGTCGCCCAAGTGTAGCGTCGAGACGGGTGTGAATTGGTATTGGAATGTGCAGTTTGCAAAGAGGGACCGCCCGCGCTTTCAACCGCGCACACAGTCGGCCAAGTTTCTCAAGCTAACGGCACGAACTGGTACACTCTTTCTGGCCCGGTGCGCGGAAAACAAAGGCAGTCGGCAAATAACATCTGAAGGCAGCGGATGCGTGCAGTGGTGTGCGACGCCGGCCGGGCAAAGTTTTATCTCGTCCGCATATAAAAAATGGTAAAAGTTAAAAGCAGTCTACTAAGAAACCTGTCCCCGGCCGGGTGTTAACACATAGACTCGTCAACCTAAAACTTCAGCTTGTAATTTTAAAGTATTAAAATGTGCTTAAATTTATAATATAAAGTGGAATTAAAAACAACGTGAGAACAAATTACCCTACAGTGATGTAGAAAACAAAATGTGAGAACTATTTTCGGACATGTGAGTGAATAAACCCACAGAGTACAACACGGGTCGACCAGGACGTACAGAGAAGTAACAGTGCAACTTTCTTCTTAATTCTTGCCGTAATTTTTATAAAGCGCTAAATTTAAAGTATGGGGAAAATTTAAATATGCGTGTATGAGAGAGTGAGCAAACTGGGCTGCCTTATATAATCTAATTAAAAAATAAATAAATATGTAATGTTGATATAACAGTATAAGTGGCATAGCAAACTAGGTTTTAATAACGTTTAGAACAGATGTAGAAGGAAATGAAGAGAGAGGAGAACAAAGAATGTCATAACAATAAATAATAATAAATTAACATTTTATTTCACTTGATATATGTGTGTTAGAATAATCATTTCAAGAACCTGATTTCATTTTCTGTGCTGGTAAATTCGCTATACGAAATAGGGTTACACCACTAGACGATCAGGCCAGAGAGTGACAAATAAAAGGTAAGTGGGAGTTTGTGATCATTTTGTAATTAATTAAAAAGTTATAAAATGCGACAAATGGTGCGGCGTGACCAGGATTTGGAATAAATAATGTATTTATTCCAAATTGGCCTATTTTAAAGCACAGAGAATGGAATAGGGTTGGCGGAAACCGGAAATAACTTACGTAAAATTTACGTAACATACGCAAAATAAAATTATGAGGTGTTGATAATTTGTGCATGTTAAATTACAAGTAAAATTTAATAAGTATTTAATAGAACAGTATAAAATGTCTGATAACGAAAAAGAAATTAATCTGATAGACTCAGTTATAAGTGAGAGTGGCCTTGGGTCAATGAACCTGTCACCAAGTGTGGGCGAATTAAGTCAGTCAATGCCAACAGCTGACTTGAGCGTTCAATCAGTAACTAACGCTGACCTAACCGAGTCGACTGTAATAAATAATGCTGAAGCAAAGTCTACTCCTGTAGTGATAAAAACAAAAAGATAAAAGAAAAAGAATTGTCATTAGATGACATATTTGATTTTATGAAAGCCAATTTCAGTAAAGTAAATAGTAATTTCTATAAACAAAGTAATGATTTTAATGGTCGTTTTGATGCAAATGACGAAAAGTTTGATAGTAAATTTGATAAATTGAATAATGAAATTAAAGAAATAAAGAGTAGTTTCGAAGTACAGAATAACAAATTTGATGAGTTAAGAAGAGAATTACAGGAACAAAAATTAAAATGTGAAGGGAATTTCAATGAATTAAAAAAGCAAAATAATGAATTAAAAAACGATATTAAAGAAATCAATAAAAATGTTGAGAAAACCAATGAGATATTTACCAGTAACGTTAGCAAATTAGAACGAAATATTGAGAGAATGGGAGTGTGGGTAATAAATACAGGTAAGAGCAAAATAAATGAAAATAACAGAGATATAAGTATTAACAGTAGTGGTGGTAGTTTAGATGCAAAACAGGTAGCGGTAAACAAGGGAGTACCGATAATTATAATAATGAGTTAACAAGTGATAACGAGATAATTAAAAATGTGTTAGAAAATAAAGTGAATAATAATAGTGCAGATGAAGTTTTAGTGGAAATAGAAAGTAGTAATAAGATAGTGGTTGCAGAGAGGTTGGGTTTACAAAGGGCAAATTTTCCCCGTGATTTAAATAGAGTAAAGACTCCAATAGTGAGTTATGTGGACAGAGTTTCCTGCCATGGTTATAAAGACAAGATGTCTCTAAGTAGGTCCCCTTTTGTGTATCATGAGTTCCCTGAAAGAATCAGGATGGGTTATGATAACGTTATGTTGCCTTTTGTGTGGAGTGATAGAGACAAAGTGAGATGGTGTCATGATGAGAGGTATTGTGAGAGTGGTAGAATTATTCACATTGAAAGAGATAGAGATAATATTATTTGATGTTGTTAGAAGTTATGAAGAGCTACTAGAGAAATTAAAGGGAGAGAGAATTAGTACCATTGTTGACTTACCTTGTTATGAAGATAGTGCAGAAATAAATAATGATAACGTTGATAATTATATTGAATGCTTACCTGTGCATAGACGTGGAGTATTAATAATAGATGATTCTGAAATTGAGAGGTTAAAATACTTAGGGGTGATGGATAATAATATAGACGGTGACAAGACCAAAACTAATGATGAAGACAGGTTATATTATTTGATAATAATGTGGGGTAATCCAGTAGATTATTATGTGGGTTTTACGGAACAATTTGAAATATTAGAGAATTATTATATAAATAATAATAATGAAATGAGTGTGAGTAAGAATGATAATTGTTATATAAAAATAAGGCTATTATATGATGGGGGTTAAATAAAAATCAGTGAATGGACATTTTAAATATTGTAGTTTATGTTTAATACTTGGCTAAATTAGGTAAAGAGGTGTGGAAAACAGAAAAATTTATGACGAAGAATTGTAAATAAATTTATAGTGAAATTAATTGTGTTTGGGTTGTGAGAGGTATTCTATGTAAACAATGTGTGCATGTAGTAGAAATTGATTTTAATAATAATAATATTTTATCAGACAAAATAATGAGAATAATTATGAAGGTGATAATAAATGAATTATAGTTGTTTTGGAGTAAAGTAATTAAAATAATTTGTGTTTTGAACAATTGATTGAATTAAAGAATTTGAGATCAATTAATTGATTAATGTTGTATAATTGAATTTTAATAATGAATTTAAATGACACTTCTGAGATTTGAAATTGATAATAAATAGTAAATGAATAAATATAAAATGTGTTTAGTTGTGTAATCATATGATTGTTATAATGTTTCAGAAGGTACATATGGTTGTACGTGAGATTTGGTGGTGACGAATTGTTTATAATTTTGTGTCTCTGACATGAATCATGTGTTTGAGTGATGTAATGTAAGTATGAAGTTTATCATGCAATTTAAAGAAAGTAAAATGTTCAAATGTTTGAACAGTAAATTTTAAATGAGTTTTAAAGGTCTGAATTAAATGAGGGAATTAATTTGAGGTAGTTGTGAGTTTTCCAATGTAATTTTCAGTGATTAAATTAATGTGAAAATGATGAATAGAAGTTCATAATTGACTTGTAATAATAAAATGTAACGGGATGAAAGTTTTATGGAGTTTGAAACTAAACCTAAAATTGAAATGTTTGTAATTTTATTCAGATGCAGATTAAATGTTTATTTTAATGGAGTGAGAGAGTGAATCCTTTTTATTAAATGGTCAATTATTTTATTAAATGTAATTAAAGATTCAATCGTTAGCTGATGATAGCCTATGTAAGTAGGAATAGAGTAATTTACGTGAATAAGTAAATGTTTGGTTGTACTCACTATTTTATGTTAATAAAAGTCAAAGTAGGAAAGTTAAGAAAGCAAATGAATGGTGCTAGAGCACGTAACCAATTTCATGTAATGTAAATTGTAAATTTTAAATGTAGCTATATCATAAACAAAGATATTTTTTTTACTTGTGATTCCCCACTTTTCGGGCGGTCACGGCCTCACCGAACCCTGACCGTGGAATTGGTTTAGCTTTGACAGCTATGGTCGGGGCTCATTGCGTCACGTTCTGCCTTAACTGGCCATAGCTGTTATCGTTGTGAGAGGTGAATTTAGAAATTGACAGGGGGGTAACTCGGGGGAATCACCAAACTATGGAACAGCGGCTATCACCCTTTTTGCGTAGGAACAGTAAAACAGGCGATAGACCCGCATTAAGGTTATAAATATGTAAAATCGGATATTTTGATATCTGGCAGTTTAACATGTAAGGCCGAAGCAAGGACAGGAGATGCCAAAATTCCTCCTCAAATTCAGTCCTTGTGGAAGCAACTGGACGCCACAGTCCGGGGGGGTCATAGTGTGTGTGGTAGGGAGGTTACTCAGGGGAGTAATGAATTAAAACCTTAAACTGACGTAAACTGAATGAGCTGATAGGCTGATCAAGCGATTTTATGTTGAATCAAGAGATATTATGCCCAAGGGCAGATTATTACAGTATATGATTTGTACGAAAGTAGTTGACTGAAATGTGTTGCTTTAATCATTGATTAAAAGATATTAACGACTTTTATCATATGTTTTGCTTTCTATGATATTTTATAGATGACTTTACTGGTTTCTAAAAAAGAGTATTTCTAGAAGAGAAGGAGTTTATTGTGTTTTATTATGTTATTATTTTACTATGTTAGAGTGTAAGTATTATAAACATATGTCATGTATTTTACATTGTATAATTTTGAAGTGTATCTAAGGTAAGGTCATTCACCTGACCCAGAGAGATCAGCTGATGATTGGGGTTAGATATGTAATATATGCCTCATAATTGATTTGTAGTTTTTTTTTATATAAGTAAAGGAGGGAATAATAAATTTTAATAACAAGATAATTCTTTTTGGGAAAAAAAAAATCGTTGCAGTAAACAAGTTTATGTTAAATTTTGAGGTTCACTATCAGTAGAAAAGAGGTCAGCTGATTCATGATGTATATCTTATGTTATCTTTGTAATCAAGTGTAGCTATTTTTGAATTTATGGTAGAAATAGGTTGTTTATTCTAATAAATTTGTTTATTATTGTATTGTTTATTATATTATATTGTTTATTTGTTTATTATGAGTGTAAGTGATATAAGAAGAATAAAGTCAATGTATTTGAAAGATCTTGGACAATTTTGGAAAAATTTAAAATTTGCAATGAAATTAAGGAATGGAAAGAAATAAAGTAGACTAACGTGTGGATGTGGGTTTTGATAATAGACCTAATTGTTTTCACTAGTGGAATAAAATTTAATTAATTGAATTTAATTTGAAATAATATCAGAAAAAATTTTGTTTGGAAAGGGAGAATTACTTTGTGTAGAAGCAATTATAGAATGCTTGTGAAGTTTATTTTAATATAAATGGAGGTAGTATGTAGTCGATAATGAAAATGTGTATGCACCCAGTATTTTGCTAAAGGCAACCCAGTATGAATGTAAGGGGGAACATATCGGTTGAGGATCTGATATGGTATAAGGCCAGTTTTTCATTTTTTGGCAGAATGATAGAAGGTTAGGGGGTACTATGGTGAGTATCTGTCCGAGGTTATGGTGTTGGGATCTCGTACAGAGAAGTCCAGTAATGTCGTTCAGGTGCAGCCATAGTCGCCGAGCTAGGGGGGTAGTTTACCCATGAAGTGTTAAGAATTAAAGGGGGGTTGTTGGCGCCATATCCTCACCGATCCTCTTAAGTTAACAAAGAGAGTTTTTCTGCTTTTTGGCATGAAACCTCTCATTGGGGGGGGGGGTTATTGTAACGGGACAAAAAGGGGAAACAAAATTTTAAAATGTGATTTGAATATTTTATGTCGCCCAAGTGTAGCGTCGAGACGGGTGTGAATTGGCATTGGAATGTGCAGTTTGCAAAGAGGGAGCGCCCGCGCTTTCAACCGCGCACACAGTCGGCCAAGTTTCTCAAGCTAACGGCACGAACTGGTACACTCTTTCTGGCCCGGTGCGCGGAAAACAAAGGCAGTCGGCAAATAACATCTGAAGGCAGCGGATGCGTGCAGTGGTGTGCGACGCCGGCCGGGCAAAGTTTTATCTCGTCCGCATATAAACAATGGTAAAAGTTAAAAGCAGTCTACTAAGAAACCTGTCCCCGGCCGGGTGTTAACACATAGACTCGTAAACCTAAAACTTCAGCTTGTAATTTTAAAGTATTAAAATGTGCTTAAATTTATAATATAAAGTGGAATTAAAAACAACGTGAGAACAAATTACCCTACAGTGACGTAGAAAACAAAATGTGAGAACTATTTTCGGACATGTGAGTAAATAAACCCGCAGAGTACAACACGGGTCGACCAGGACGTACAGAGAAGTAACAGTGCAACTTTCTTCTTAATTCTTGCCGTAATTTTTATAAAGCGCTAAATTTAAAGTATGGGGAAAATTTAAATATGCGTGTATGAGAGAGTGAGCAAACTGGGCTGCCTTATATAATCTAATTAAAAATAAATAAATATGTAATGTTGATATAATAGTATAAGTGGCATAGCAAAGTAGGTTTTAATAACGTTTAGAACAGATGTAGAAGGAAATGAAGAGAGAGGAGAACAAAGAATGTCATAACAATAAATAATAATAAATTAACATTTTATTTCACTTGATATATGTGTGTTAGAATAATCATTTCAAGAACCTGATTTCATTTTCTGTGCTGGTAAATTCGCTATATGACATAGGGTTACACCACTAAACGATCACGCCAGAGAGTGACAAATAAAAGGTAAGTCATAAATAAAAGGTTTGTGATCATTTTGTAATTAATTAAAAAGTTATAAAACGCGACATCTTGTTGTGAGCACTAGTGAGTTGAGAGTGTGAATTTGTGTGTGAAAAGGTTACCTGTATTATATATTTACCTGTATAATAATTTATTTTTGAAACTGTTTTTTCTGTGAGTTTTTATTTGACAATTATGAGTGACAAACGTGGTTGACTTTTTCAGCCAGATGGCGTATATTACACATGAAATGGACTTACAAAAAAACTTATAAGATGTAAAATCCTTGCCAACGTAAAATTTATTGCAATCTGGACATTCTATTATGTATATTCCACTTTCATTGTAAATACTGGATTTAGTTTTAGCTTTTATTTGATTAAAAACTAATTATCTGTATTATAAGACGTTTTTAATTTGTATCTTTAAATATTTTACTTAATTTTTGAGTTATGTTTTCATAATAAGTAAAGGTTGTATATTTTATATTATCATTAACAGATGGATTTTTAGGGCAATGGGAATTTCTTTACAGAGTTTATTTTCTAATTTATTGATAGTTTTTGTTTGGTATCCATTTTCAACTACTATCCGTTTGATAATATTTCTTTCTTTGTCATTTAGTGGGATACTAAGCATTTGGTAAATCAGGGAATTGAATACTGTCATTTTATGTTGAGGTGGATGGTTAGAGTAATTTGGTATAATTAAATTAGTTTGAGACGTTTGTCTGCATATTGAGTATTCATAATCTGTTTCATTTTACTTCCATGTTCCATAAGGAAATGGAAGTATGGTCATGGCAAAAAAAATCGTGTTCGAGATTACGGCAGATTCTGATTGTACTACCATCAAACATGAAAGTCATTTTTCGAAAAGTGTCTGTGTAGAATTTTTTCTATGGCAAACGATAACAGCCGCAAATTCAAAGAGAATCAATCTGCATACAGCCCTGAATTGTAGAGGACTCAAGGCCTATTGTTTTTGGTGAAGATCGGTTACAGGAAAGTGGTAGTTTACCTGCAACGTTTTACGTTTTAACAAGAGTAAAGTGCTTAATTTTGATAAATAAAGTATCCTGAAAAGAAGGTCATAATAATCCACTGTAGAAAGGTAGATGAAATATCTATAAATGAAAAGGGTAGTTGAAGGGGAGAGGGGGTAATTTTTTTTATAAATTAAAATGGTAATTGATGATGGAGGAGGTAAATTTTTATAAGTTTTATACGTGTACTACGTTATTGACAACAAAGAAGTAGTTTCTATGGAAAAATTTCATTTCACTTTAACAAAATTCTATATTTTTCATTTTAATTTAAATCATCAAGTACGTTCCTGGCAGGCAAGCATATCTCAATTATGTAATGTTTACTTTTCCAAAGTTTTATTATTGTGATTACTGCAATAAAAAGGCTGGCAGGACGGACACACACACACACACACACACACACAAAATTCGTGTTATGTCTGGCCTCACTCATGTTTATTTTCTTATGTTTGCACGCTTTTTAAATGGAAAGTGCCGAAACCCACACCAACACAACGCGTGCAAGCCGGAAAGGTGGACATCGATTTGCTTCCTGTGGATTGCTGGGCAGTGTTGCATTAAAGCAATTACGGTAATACAATCTGTGTACTTATTTCTATTATGATATGAGAATTATAAACTAATAAGTGCATGTGTGTATGTATGAAAAATATATAGTTTTCTCATTTGGAAAATTGTTTGCCCCTCCTTGCAAATATTTTGACCTCCCTGATGTCTAGTTATTTACTAGCCTGTGTGGAATATAGCGTTATGACATGGATCAGAATGGTGGGTGTTAAACAGGAGACACAAACGTATTAAGGAAGAAATGTTTGCTCAGAAATTTATAATTATACGGGTGAACAGAATAGTCGTTCAGGAAATCAGAAGACAAATTATGGACAGAAAGAAATCAAGACTTGATTTAAAAAAAGAAAAATGACTAGTATTGTATTGACAGGAAAGACTTTGATAACACTATAGACATCCCTCGGCCCCTCACAGAGAGAGTCCAATTTCATTACAGGAATCAGATCGCAGCTACTCTTTATTCGACCTACAGACATTTTATCCAAAAGTACAGTCCTTCCTCACGAAGGCTGAGGATAGTCTTAATGCACCTGACATGGTGGTACCATTTTAGCTGATACATAATTTCTTCAGAACTCAAGCATCCACTTATTTTATTAATATTTAAATGATTTTAAATATAAATTTTAGGACATGGAAGTCATGTATGGTTCTCCATACCGATTTTTGTTTATTGTTATGTCTAAATAATGTAATTTATTATTAATTCTTCCAATTTGAATTTTATTTTGGAATGTAAATTATTTATTGAGTTCAATATATTAGTTATATTTACACCATGGTTTTGGGAAATGTATAGAGTATCATCAACGTATCTAAGTAACATCCTAACGGGTCGTTCAATTTTATAATATTTATTATTTCTTCATAGAGTTTTTGTAGCACGATTTCAGATATGATCACGGAGGTTGGGGCTACCATAGCAAGGCCATCTGTTTGATAGTATAGTTTGTTATTATATTGAAAATAATTTTGACTTAAAATAATTATTAAAGTATTAGTTAATTGCTTAATGCATGTGTAACTTTCATTTTTTGTTAAATTTATTTATTACTATATTTACTTTCGTCAACGGAAATGTTTGTACACAAATTTGATATGTCGAAGGAATATAATCTTGTATTTTTGTTGACTTTTATGTTTAATGAGTTCAATACTGTTTTTGGCTTGAAGTGTTATTTTTGTTTTAAAATTTGTGTTAGTAATTTTGCTATTTTATAATTTGGTGCTGTTCTAGTGTTTATTAAAGGCCTAATAGGTTTATTGATTTTGTGTAATTTTATTAGAAAATTTAATTTTGGTGCACATGGATTATCCACTTTATATTTTAAAAATTCTTTGGAATTTATGATTTCGGTACTATTTTTCAGTATATTTGTTATTTGCGTTTGACATTTGTTTGTAGGATCTTATTTAATGTCATCCAATTAGTATTACAGTGGAGCCTCAAAAGTTCGGACCTCAAAAATCCAGAACCAACAAAAAACGAATATAAATTATTTTAGAGTCCGGACTGAGTGTAGTATCAGCTCTCACCAGTACCGTAGGCGCAGCGTTGTGGCTAGTCACGAGAAGGATAATGAGTCACACTATCCATCCGCATTCACTCCACTCAAGGACTTACCTGCACCTGTCACAGGCTCAGTCAGTTACTTCCGAGTCTCTTGAATGACTGCGTTATTGTCCAGTGTTGTGTATGTTTATATAAAAAGTATATGTTTATACATTTGTTTACATTATTAATGTCAATACACCATAAATATTTGGTACAGATACTTTAGCGTTGTTTGGAATGGGTAGTATGTCTGTTAATAAACCTAGTGAAAGGTGGAAACGTGTGTTTTTGACAAGAGAGACTAAGTTAGAAATTTTGAAAAGATTACCTTAAGGTGCAAGTGTTGCATCTCTTTCTAAAATCCACAATGTGGGAACTTCAACCATAAGTGACATTAAAGCATACAAAGATAAACTGGAAAAATTGGATTTTAAAGAAGGATCACAAAACAAAAAACATTGTGGACGGCCAATAACACAGCTCTGGAAGATAATATTTACTTATGGTTTACATAAAGAGGAAGCTTGTGTGAACCCATTTCAGGCCCTATGCTGTGTGGAAAGGCACTAGAATTCAATAGGTCCTTGAATGGACCCGCCAATTTCAAAGCTAGTGCAGGGTAGTTACATAAATTTAAAAAACGGCACGGAATCCGAGAATTAGAAATTCAAAGATAAAAGTAGAAAAGTTATATTTGGAACATGGTGTTGCCCAAACATTCAAACTAAAATTTCTTGATATGGTTGTTCAAAATGGTTTTATCACAGACGATGTGTACAATGCTGACAAAACTGGCTTTCTCTACCTAAACATTCTCTTGTTTCCCACCATGAAACCTCTGCATCAGGCTATAAAATGAGCAAATAAAAAGTAACCACTCGCACAGAATTGGAACGTGAACAGAAACCGAAAATTCAGAACAAAAAAATTGGAACCTGCCGATCGGCCACAGCGAATGCACTTCCATACCCTCCAGCACTATTTTAGTGACTGGGTTATTTTATTAAATCACTAAAACAGCGCTATTGTGTACGAACGCAGGAGTTCACTGTGGAATTTTAAACCATTTTTTTTACTGTACGTACTTAATTTCAACACTTCATCCATTAAAAAAGAATAAAATATGGATTATGCTTTATAACAAAATTCTAACAGTTCACAGTATATTTCGAAAATCCGGATGGTGTCCGGTCCCAATTGATCCGAATTTTCAAGTTTCCACTGTAATTATAATTGCTTCTGTTTGTCATCTAAATCTGTTCTGAAAATTATTACTGTAGTATTACTTTTGTCAGCTTTGGTTATAGTAACGGTTATTGGCTGTTTGTTGTGTTTTATGTTATAAATAGTGTTATTTTGTTTATTTTTAATATGACAATTTTTGTTATTATATCTTTTTATAAAGTTTATTATTACCATTGAGGCTTCTGTTCTTATTTTATTTTGGTTTTCTTCGTCTATATATTTTTTTTTCGTACCGGCCATCTAAGGACCACATGCCAATTTCAATTCTTTACTCTTTGTTCTTTTCTTTTTTTCCAATATTCTTTCATCATCTCACTGTGTCTTCTTCCTGTCTTCAGTCCACTTTGAACCTGCGTTTTTCTCTCTCCTACGCTGGACTCCCTCCATTTTTAACACTTTTGCCTGAAAAACTTCTCCTTCAACTGCTTCTTCTGCGTGTATATTATTTTTTTCTACATCCTTTTGAAATTCTTTAATCCAACTTGATGTTGACTTCTTCCCCCAAAGATATTTGAAGATTCGGTTGGTCAACCCATTGTCGTCCATTCTATATAAATGTCCAAAAAAATAATAGTCTTCTTTTCTCATTGTTTCTGTTATATTTTCTATACTTTGATATATTTCATCATTACTTCTTAATTGTTACTTGGTCTATATTACATTACTTGGTCTTTATTATTATTAACTGTTTTCTGTTTCGACTATATTTTCTATTATGTTTACTTACATTTTAAAGATTTGTTTTATTTGAGGTTTCTAGAGTTGCTAATGAACATTAGAACTAATTTTGAAAATGAAGAAATATTTTATAATATAATTAAAAAATACAATGTAGTGAACGGATGTAGAACATTAGAGATAAAAGTAAATAGCACACATGGAATATATTTGAAATAAGGGTAAATAACGGACACGCGTGATTGAGCACACCCACATCAGTGATAGAACTAGATGAAAAGGGCGTTTACCTCTACTGTTCATTACGTTAGAAGCATTGAAAGAAAAAGGGAATGGTTTAGATAATTTAATGTATACTAAAACCTATCCCGAAAAGTAAGTTAAACATAGTTAAAAAGTAAAATGAAAGGGGGGGATTTAAAGCATCATTAGGTATAGACAGTAACACACACACACACACACAATATATACTTGAAATAAATGTAAAAGTACTAACACGGGTGACTGAACCCGCCCATGTGCGTTAGAAACCAGAAAGTAAGGGCCTTGTTAACAAAAAGTGTATGTCCTGTTGGGCAGGTACAAAGTATTGTCCCTTTTTGATTATTGTATATTTCCGATCTGATGATGTGTGAAGATTAAAAATGTTAGCCTTATAACCTTCTCAGTTCATAAAGGCATTCATGCTTTATGCATAATTAAATTTGAAAGTTTCAGTGTTAACGTGATAGAAATTTCTAAACATACGTCACATGTACCATATGATAAAGGAATTAAAACATATACTACTGTGCATGCCCAGATGAAAACGAATTTGCTCTCCAATGGAGATTTTAACTCTGCTAATCAATCCAATTTAAGTATGAACACATGCCTTACATCAGTATCTAATTATTAATACAGTATAGATGAGTGCAATTCTGCTACTTCCACAGTGGTAAATAAATAACTGTACAGTATTAGTATCAATTTCAAAAACATAATTTTGTCTGTTACTTAATTTTTATTTACTGAATAAATCAATGACATAGTTTTATAGTTTTATTTGTGATATTATACAAATTTTCCTTTACAAAAATTATTGAAATATTGATGTTCATTCAACGTTTCAATTTTGAATTTTTTTTAAATCTGACTTTGTTTTGCAAATAAAATAACCATAATATTACCTGAGGTGAAAGTGGTGTGGCCTTTGTGAAATAATTTAGGTAGCGGCATGCAAATGTCAGAGTCACTGGTTCCTGCATTTCAATTGTGACAGCTTCTTCTTCTTTGTCTGCACTTGCAGTCTGTGCCAACTTGACATTTGCTTAATGGAAAAATTTTACACATATTAAAATCCAAAACTACTATTTATATATACATTATGTACAGAAAATAAATAACACAAATTATTATAACTATACAAGCTGTGGCTACAAAGCATTTGTCTTGTTCATATACAGTACAGTCCTCTAATACTTAAAAAGGTAGAAAATGGTTTGTTTGCACAACGGATACCATATAAAAACTTGAATACTTTAATACAAATTTATTATGACATGAAAAGTTGATGGAACCATAACATTTTATTTAATAATGAATTTAAAATCAGGATATTTTAATTTGAGGTGTTAACATGAAAGATTTCCTTTTTCATATCTAAAGTAGTTGTTGATACTAGCTTTGTTTTTAAAATAGTTTATTTTAGATCTTCAAGAAATATGAATAGGTTATAGGCCTATACACAGAGCAGACAAACAATTAAAACTTTTAAAGAAATAACAAAACCAGTAAATGTTTAAATAAAAACAAATCAAAATGACAATAATGAAAATGCATTGCGGCCTAACCCTGGATAGGCAGTGTTTCAATCAAATAAAATACCTGTTAATCTGTTAATTTTTATAGAAATGTATTTCAAAATTTTTAAAACACCATGAACAGTGTATACATGCTCATGCTGTAAGTAGAAAATGGTTTAAATTTGTCTTGAAATAGGCTCTAGTATAGATGGCCATCAGATCAAATATCGGTATAAATTTTGTCAAGTCTTGACAATAACAATTATATAGCCATCATCACCATAAATATGCCCATGGTGGAGTTCCTGGTACTAGGGAAATCTGTACAGCAATTTGTGTTTAGTGTTAAATCACCGTACAAAACCTTATATTTATTATAATGTCTCTCCTACTACGACATCATAACACAGGGAACCCGTTTAATTGGCCTCTGTCAATTAAACTGGCTGCCGTTGTTAGTACTAGTTATTTACCAACAATTTGGGAAACTGTAAAGAACAGGAATTCGTGCAAGGTTACTCAAACTTACTTACTCTCTTTTGGTTTTAGCAGAAACATCTCTTTATTTTTACTTCAAAATAATGTTTAGATTGATACTACCTTTAGTGGTTATCACCTTTTTCTTTTATATTTTAAATTTTCTGATAGATTCTACATCAAGAGCTCTTATACTCTTTAAAGTGTTACTCAGATGAGTTCAAAGCTATACTGTTTTAGATTACATTAAATACCACGGATCCGGGTTCTAATTTCATAATATTTCAAAATACTTCCACATTATGTAAACTATTTGAAGAATAGTTTGATTAATAGATTAGATTAATATACAGTAAATACAAAATTACTATGTTAAGATTTACATGGTTTGACAGAGTCTTTTCAAAACTTGTACTGTTTTTTACTTTGGTTGTTAGAAAACAATACAAGCACAGAAGTTACTGTTCTGTGTCACCTGGGTATAATGGTGATCTGCAGCTGGTCCTCTTGCGAATCCTCTTCAGTCGGTTTTCTGGGATGATCTTCGTAGTAGGTTGAGTTTCTCCATTAAGATTGTCGATTCTAAGTGGTGATCACAGTCATCACGCTACAATTCTGCTACCTGGTGCTCGTGATGTTGACGTCGTTGCTTCTTGTGGACATGCGAGTTCACTTCTCACATTTTAGTTTAATGTACACTAATGTTATCTTCCTACATGGTATGAAATATACCTTAAAATTTAAACTTTGATTTACAAAGAGATGTGTCGACTATTATTTTCCTTTTATTCATTATCTACATATAAGTTACATTATCAGATTTACGTTGCACTTAGTTTCACCTACATGTCGTGTATTTTACCATAAAACACTAACTTTCTGTAACATAGTTTGAAATAAAATGTACGTTCACGTTCCAGGCACATTGTGATGCTGTTAACTCGTCAGATATTCTGAGTCGACTGGGGTTGATTTAGCGGCCATGTGTAGGGACGGGGGCGCAGTTCACGAATCAAGAGAAAAGTAGTTCGTACTTTTATTATTAGTATTTTTCTACTAATTAACTATTATTAATTATCCTACCTTTCTTTATTTAGTTAGGTATTTTATTAATTATTCTCACGTCTTTTTATTAAATTAGAATGATTATTAGTATTCGCTTCATAACAGTATAATTTGCATATCCGTACTAGACTTTTTACAAGTTGGTACAGGTATTTAGGTACAGCGGGGAGAATGGATTATTTTGTCACGCGGTATTTAAACCAAAATTTATTTTTTTATTGTTGTGCTATTTAAATTTGCTTTTAAATTGTCACATCCTCCTCTACTTAAAGAAGACGACGGGGCGACATTAGTGGATATTAAATGGATATCTATGAAATACAATTATATTTGGCACGGAACTTCGTGATGAAATTTCTCTCTACAAGGTGGTTTTGATTCATCAATAGATTATCTTACATACTATATAAAATACTTAAAATTCAATACATATACAACACATAAAATACACAAATACATAAATCTACCTTATTTCTATTCCTTAATGCTACTACCGGTTTTTTTTTCTTAACTCGTTTCACGGAGTTACACTCATGAATATTTTTTTTTACTACACTTCAGTTACACAAGTGTTTATCTGTTTACGTTTATACAGATATACAGTATACGTGTACACTTTTACAGTTATGCCATAAGATTAAGGTTTCCCTAGTATTATTACAGAAGAGTATTCGCTCCTTTAGAATTTTCACGCGTAGTTTCGCTGATTATTTTGGCTTCATTGGTTCCGACGAATCCTTTGATTCCCTAGTTTCGTCCTTTTCTTAGTCTCAAACATGAACTACAATTTAATGTATGATTATTATCATGTTCACCTCAATCAATAAAATATCATAAGTTATTATTAACAATAACATATGATAATAACAATCGAGTTACCTTCAGTTCACTTAGGTAAGGGGTTTTTTGTTTGTCAGCTGACTTCTCACACTTTCTTTTATTTTCGTAGAACATGAGCTAAGGTTGATCAGGCCTCGCTATGTTTCACACAAGGTGTGTGGTGAGTTTAAACTCAATTACAATGCAGGAGGTTGCCTATATTTTATCTTATATATAAAAATGAATGTTTCTTTGTCCCGTATGCATTCCTATACCAGTAATCCGATTGCGATGAAACTTCGGTGAGTTGTTGTGCGCACGCCCGCGAAGTTTTCTGAATTTTTTTCGATGGGGTCCTTTGGGGGGTTCTTTGGGGTCTTCCACATCTCCTCCTAAACCACTGGACCGATTTCAACCAAACTTGGCACAAATATTTTACGCAACGGGAGAACCAACATAGGATAGGTGTTTTTTTCGACGGGGTCCTTTGGGGTCTTCCACATCTCCTCCTAAACCACTGGACCGATTTCAACCAAACTTGGCACAAATATTTTACGCAACGGGAGAACCAACATAGGATAGTTTTTTCGATATGATCCTTCGGGGAGTCCTTTTGGGTTCTTCCACATCTCCTCCTAAACCACTGGACCGATTTCAACCAAACTTGGCACAAATATTTTACGCAAAGGGAGAACCAACACAGGACAAGTGTTTTTTCGATGGGGTCCTTTGGGGGGTTCTTTGGGGTCTTCCACATCTCCTCCTAAACCACTGGACCGATTTCAACCAAACTTGGCACAAATATTTTACGCAACGGGAGAACCAACATAGGATAGGTGTTTTTTCGACGGGGTCCTTTGGGGTCTTCCACATCTCCTCCTAAACCACTGGACAGATTTCAACCAAACTTGGCACAAATATTTTATGCAACGGGAGAACCAACATAGGATATGTTTTTTCGATATGATCCTTCGGGGGGTCCTTTTGGGTTCTTCCACATCTCCTCCTAAACCACTGGACCGATTTCAACCAAACTTGGCACAAATATTTTACGCAAAGGGAGAACCAACACAGGACAAGTGTTTTTTCGATGGGGTCCTTTGGGGTCTTCCACATCTCCTCCTAAACCACTGGACCGATTTCAACCAAACTTGGCACAAATATTTTACGCAACGGGAGAACCAACATAGGATAGGTGTTTTTTTTTTTCGACAGGGTCCTTTGGGGTCTTCCACATCTCCTCCTAAACCACTGGACCGATTTCAACCAAACTTGGCACAAATATTTTACGCAACGGGAGAACCAACATAGGATATGTGTTTTTTTCGATATGATCCTTCGGGGGGGGGGGTCCTTTGGGGTCTTCCACATCTCCTCCTAATCCACTGGACCGATTTCAACCAAACTTGGCACAAATATTTTACGCAAAGGGAGAACCAACATAGGACAAGTGTTTTTTCGATACGATTCTTTGGGGGGTCCTTTGGGGTCTTAAAAAACTATTAATTTGGTTACTATGGCAACCCAATAGAATAGATTCTGTTCTAAATATATTATCGCATTAAATTGAAGACCACGCGAACGAAGTCGTGGGCAACAGCTATTTATTTTTAAGAAACCTACTTTAATTGTATTTTATTAATTAAACTAACATTTTCATTACGTACAACGTGAAACTCCGTAGCGAAGCACGGGTATTCTGCTAGTTCTTAATACTTAGGTAGTATTTCTGGTTTACTTACTTTCTCGCAGTAGTGTTTGTTTATTTTCACGAAGGAGAAAATTTTTTTATTTGAGACACATGACTTCTGCGAACATAATTATCCGCATTGGGTTCGTACAGTGCTACTGTTACGGGGGTGATGAACTTGTGAATCATGTAGGGGCCACACCATCGGTAAGATAGTTTGGAGGTGGTCCTATCAATGGCTCTACTCGTAGGGTGAGTTTTGTACATAACTAAATCACCTACTTTGTACTTTATTTCCCTGTTATTCTGCTCGTGATATTTTCGCGATTTTTGTAGATTCGCTCTCAAATTTGCACGAGCTTCGTTCCATATTTTCCTTATATTACTCCCATTTATTTCGCGAGGTAATAATTCATGAATTTTCCACTTGGTTGTTAACGGGTGGTTCGGTTTATACTTGATTTTAAACACTCTTATGAAATTTGAGTTCATTTAAACACACACACACATATATATATATACTTAAACACTCTTATACTAATCAATCAAATTTAAATTATTTCACATCAATTCACATATATGCAAATCTAATAATTATCTGTCGAGATAATGAGATAATATCCTTTTATAGTTAAAGAAATTTCACACAGAGAGTTCATTGTGTTTACACTAGCACAATAGATCAGCTGTTGTGGAGGTTGATTCAACGCGTTAGGGTGGCTTATTGTTCGCTTTACAAGAGGGTTTCTTAACAAGTGGGTGACTTTCTACAATCTAAAACACGATTTTTTTTTCCTGCACAAGTTTGTCATTTCTTGACAAATTTAGCTAACGACTTTTGGGACAGGCACGAACCTGAGTTTACAACCTTTAAATCTGTGCTTTATTATTATTTTGCATTTTACTAAACTTCTATTAACTTTACTACACTCACAAAAAAAACATAATTACTCTTGGTTCAGATTTTGTTGACATTTATTACACCTTAGTTTATTTACCATAATACTGTTTGTTTTCCCGTGCTTGCTATTCAAATAACTTATTTTGTTTACGGGGCAGAACGTACATTCCTCGACACGACTCCTACATGAAATAGCCTGTTAATATACCGACAGGTTGAAAATGGAATATTTTTACAAGCGGGGACTTGCTTATTACGTTGACTTCTTTATACCACTATTATTATTTTATTAATAAGACTCTAATTATTTTGCTCTATTTCACAAATTCAGAGTAAATAAATTTACGACCTTGCCAAGTTACTGTTTATTAATTAGCAGTGGCGCATTTTATGTGTCACAACGTACATAATTATTTTTTTTACACAAAAGCAGAGTGGCGCATTTTATAATGTCTCTCCTGCTAAGACATCATAAAACAGGGAACCCGTTTAATTGGCCTCTGTCAATTAAACTGGCTGCCGTTGTTAGTACTAGTTATTTACCAACAATTTGGGAAACTGTAAAGAACAGGAATTCGTGCAAGGTTACTCAAACTTACTTACTCTCTTTTGGTTTTAGCAGAAACATCTCTTTATTTTTACTTCAAAATAATGTTTAGATTGATACTACCTTTAGTGGTTATCACCTTTTTCTTTTATATTTTAAATTTTCTGATAGATTCTACATCAAGAGCTCTTATACTCTTTAAAGTGTTACTCAGATGAGTTCAAAGCTATACTGTTTTAGATTACATTAAATACCACGGATCCGGGTTCTAATTTCATAATATTTCAAAATACTTCCACATTATGTAAACTATTTGAAGAATAGTTTGATTAATAGATTAGATTAATATACAGTAAATACAAAATTACTATGTTAAGATTTACATGGTTTGACAGTCTTTTCAAAACTTGTACTGTTTTTTACTTCGGTTGTTAGAAAACAATACAAGCACAGAAGTTACTGTTCTGTGTCACCTGGGTATAATGGTGATCTGCAGCTGGTCATCTTGCGGATCCTCTTCAGTCGGTTTTCCGGGATGATCTTCGTAGTAGGTTGAGTTTCTCCATTAAGATTGTCGATTCTAAGAGGTGATCACAGTCATCACGCTACAATTCTGCTACCTGGTGCTCGTGATGTTAACGTCGTTGCTTCTTGTGGACGTGCGAGTTCACTTCTCACATTTTAGTTTAATGTACACTAATGTTATCTTCCTACATGGTATGAAATATACCTTAAAATTTAAACTTTGATTTACAAAGAGATGTGTCAACTATTATTTTCCTTTTATTCATTATCTACATATAAGTTACATTATCAGATTTACGTTGCACTTATACTAAAATTTTTACAGGAGAGGGATTGACGTTTGCAATGATCTCATCGCCATGTTGCCACTTCGTAACCACGTGTTTCTGTTGAATGTCACGCAAGCGTAACTTTCGTTACTGCATTCACTCAAAACATACTTCTCGCAGACAAAACAAATCCAGTACACGCAGACTAAATATGTAGCCTATTCCCCTACTTAAAAACTAATCTTCGATTTCGTTGTCCATGACGTGTCCGTTAATTAACTAAATATAATTATTACACTACGACTCGGAACACAAAACTTTTTATAGGTAAAAACGAAAAAGTTTTACCTTACAACCTGAACTGGCTTTCGCCTTTTAAAGGCTTCTTCAGAAGTCTCGCCTTTTAAAGTTTTGTGTTCCGAGTCGTAGTGTAATAATTATATTTAGTTAAAAACTAATATTTATTCAGTTGTAACTACAGATAATTCATAAACTAAAAATGTGAATTCTTACGAGAATAATAAACGAGAACTTAATTAACTTCAGTGTTTTTTTAAATTAACTTCAAATGTTCAGAATCTTTAATTTTTTGATTTAACGATAAATGTGACACTGTGCAATAATCAACTTAGTGTATAAATAAAGTAAAAATTAACAATAATAAAAAATATAAGACAGCAAAATAAGAGTCAATGTTTTGTTTTTATTACTTTTACCATAAAAACAAAACTGAAAATGAAATTATTATTACCTGTCTGTAGTTTTCTGCCTGTGCTGTTAATCTAAAGGTGTTACACCACTTATGTCGCTACCAGAGTCACTCGAGTCACTGGATTCTGTCCCCAAATTTATTACCAGTTGTTCCACGGCGTCTTCTAATATGCCTTCGTTGCTCCATGCTTCGTCAATTACTTTCTTTTTATGCATCACTGCTTTTCTCCAATCGTCTGCAGTAACATTCGTAATGCCCTCGCGTATCAATTTTTCTACTTCAGTTCCTGTAAAAGTCTTATTATTTCTTGCTACATATCCCTTTACTTGTGCCCAAATTAACTCAATGGGGTTAAAATGACAATTATACGGTGGTAATCGTACTACTTTATGGCCATGTTCTTGCACTACTTTGTCAATTACGTATTCCGGAAAGCGGGGTTTACAACCTGACACCAGCTCCAATAGCTCTGCTTTTTTCATGCTAACAGTCGTAGAAATGTTATGTTCATGAAGCCAGTGAATAATTTCTTCTTTATGTGTAGCTAATGTTGGCGCTTTGTCGTATATAACCAAGTGATAAGGGGCGTTATCCATTACAACAGTTGACGGCACTGTGAGGTTTTTTAATAACGAGTCTCTGAACCACTTGGTAAAGTTTTCAGAGTTCATTTCTTCGTGGAAGTCACTCGTTTTCTTTGACTTAAAGGCATAAAAACAGTTAGGTATGAAACCTTTTGATGTCCCAGCGTGTACAATAATATATCTACCCCCTCGTCCTAAAGGTATTTTCATTGTTCCTTCCACAGTATCATCTATCCATCCTTTTCGTAAACTGTGACCTATGTTTACCCGTTTCGTCTAACCAGACTACGTCTTCAATAGATTTAGTTTGAATTTCTCGTAGAAATCTACAACGTAAAGCAACTACACTTTCACTTTCCATAAGAACTTTTCTCCCCGAAATGTTTGTAAACTTAAAACCGATATTTTGCAATACTTTCCTAACAGATGATTTACTACCGGCAAAAAGATCAGCTGCTGCTAACGACTTATGAAGTTTATTTATTGTTGGGTGCTCTTTTCTACAATAGTAGCTATAAATATGCTGTCGAATTGCATTTTCTTGGAAAGAATCTAACTTCGTAACTTTTTCGTCTATATTTCTTTTTTTATTAGGTGTATGAAACTTGGGCTCTGTATCACTAAAATCAGTAAGAAGATCGTCTTTCTCTTTTTCTATACGTACTATAAGATTCTTCCCTACTTCGCATGCGGCAGCTGTACGCTCTAAAACTTTATTAAAGGAAATTAACGGCCCCCCCCGTTTGCTTTTTCTTTTTCAAAATATTCACGTACTGAACAGATAAGTTGTCTTGCCTGTCCATTAAATACTTTCCTTTTTCTTGTCTTGCGTATAGCTGAAGCACTCGTACTGGCGTCGGACATAGCTGAATGGATAATATTTACAATCACTATCACTTAGTCCACTAAATACTTAAATTTTACCACAAAATCACTTCTGAATATTAGACTAATAGTCACTAAATTTAAAAAATATCACTCAATCATGCAAATGCACTAAAATATGATAATATTATAAATTTTAAAACTGTTAAATTTCACTCACATCAAACGGTAGTAAACGCACTTGGCCTGCTGTTCAATTTACTACGCGCACGTGGTAACGCACAAACAGCGGAATAACAAGTACGAGTTGACAACGCTGTACTGTATAGTTTCAGCCAATCAGACCGCTGTAAACACCACTTCTCCCCTCACTTGCAGACAAACGTCAATCACTCTCCTGTAAAAATTGTAGTATAGTTTCACCTACATGTCGAGTATTTTACCATAAAACAGTAACTTTCTGTAACATAGTTTGAAATAAAATGTACGTTCACATTCCAGGCACATTGTGATGCTGTTAACTCGTCAGATATTCTGAGTCGACTGGGGTTGATTTAGCGGCTGTGTGTAGAGACGGGGGCGCAGTTCTCGAGTCAAGAGAAAAGTAGTTCGTACTTTTATTATTAGTATTTTTCTACTAATTAACTATTATTAATTATCCTACCTTTCTTTATTTAGTTAGGTATTTTATTAATTATTCTCACGTCTTTTTATTAAATTAGAATGATTATTAGTATTCGCTTCATAACAGTATAATTTGCATGTCCGTACTAGACTTTTTACAAGTTGGTACAGGTATTTAGGTACAGCGGGGAGGGTGGATTATTTTGTCACGCGGTATTTAAACCAAAATTTATTTTTTTATTGTTGTGCTATTTAAATTTGCTTTTAAATCGTCACATTATGCATAAGATTTTAGAAGCAAAAAACATTTTTCCCAAGACATTTAATTTTAGTTTATAATGACTTACCAACTTCTAATAGTAAAATATGGATGTGTGTGTGTGCGCGCGCATAGAAAAATGGAAGCTAGACAGTAACTGGTAACAAGTTTTTAACTGTGTTTCACAAAATGGTTTATTAATAGTCAAGCTGTAATAGACTTTTATTAGTTCTATTCCCTAGTTCCCAAAGACTCCTTTTTTATAAAACAAACAGGTCAAATAGTTTTGTTAGATTTCCTACTAATGAATATACATTTTTTTTTACCTTTGTTTTAATTCAGCATATATATTGCAATGTACGAAATACACATTTAAAATACATCATTCTTTACCTATTTTACAACTGGCACATTATTGTGGGTCATGTACAGACACTTGTATAACTGTGTGAGCTCTTTATTAAAAGTCTTACATATTTTTTGAAGAGATAACATTTGTACCTTGTTTCATGTATGTAATTAATGTACATTTTACATACCATTTCTATATATGCTAAAGTCCTGAAATTGTAACCACACACTATACATTGATAGTCAACATGCATTGATTTGCCATTGGAAGAACAGTAAAAGCACTTTATTTTACATTTTGTTTAATGAGTTTTTATGTTGAAGTAAATTATACAAAACGACTAACTGAAATATCAGTTTCCTTTTTTTTTATATAATGCAAGAAATGATCAGGAGATTAGTCAAATCACCTGCGACTGCAATGAACACTGAATTGTGATAAATTAGGTTCGACAGTTTGATGGAGGATGTGTAAACTTTCACAAAATAGGAAAACTTACAATTTTCTCAAAGCTTTATCATTAATGATACATTGCTAAAAATCCATTTAAAAAAATCTATACAAGAAACACTGTAGACTGACCAGTGTTTAGATTTGAATACTGTCTTCCGAGTTCCTCTAATTTCAAGATCAGTTCTGTATGAAATTGTGAGAGATCTGCTGTTACTTGTGATGGGATATAGGTGTGTTACATTAGATTAAGACTCACAAAAAAGCAATTTCATCCCTGATCATGTGTACCATATATTTGGGGAAAGGAATAGTTTTAGTTTTTTTTAGATTTAAACATTAACTAACATAATGTACAGAATTCAACTTGAAATAACAAGTATATCAGAATAAATACTTTGAACGCACACATAACGGCTGATTCATTAAAGATGGCTCAATCTTAAAGGCAATCAATAAAGTAAAAATTAAGAATTAAGTGACACTAGACAGCCAGGTCACAGTGAAAATGTAAATAGAGTGGACAGTCCTCAACTGCAGATTACATATAACTCAATTTCTAGGTGGAAATTCATTCTGTAATTACAAACGCGTTGCCAAGAATCCCCCAAAAAATATTTTATAATCTGGATATTAATTTCTTACACACATGGAAACAAACCTGCAAGGCATAAGCAGTTCATAAGTAGAACTTACATTTACATAGTCTTATTGTTTAAGACTACTGTTGTTTACACAGTCACACATTTTCCTAATACGTTAATTCAATATAATTAGGCGTGTGTCATACATATTTCTAAAGCAAACATTCACCACAAGAACAGATGCACAAAGGTGATTATAATGAAAACAAAAGTAGAAATAATTACGTATTCAGAAAACCTTGCTCAACTTACAAGCAACCCTCGAAAATTGTTGGCGTTTCCCACTCGCCAGATACCGTTTTCCGGGGGGTGGGAATAAAACTTTATTATTTAATATTTAGCATGTACCGCTACATTATTCATTAGCCCAGTTTATATTCTGATAGTCCCTTATCGAGTTGAAGATGAAAAATAATTGATTAAAAATAATCAAGCTGGACTAGGCTGAGTGTTTCCTCTTGTGCCCACTAACATGGCGAAGTCCCGACGAGAAATACCATTTGTCTATTGCTACACCAGGGTTGAAATCTTCTAAGGGTGGTCCATTTACTGCCAGCTGCATTAGATCTCCTAATTAAGTGATGTCCAGGGAAAGTCTCTGTTTCAGTTTTATCCTGTTAACGAAGCTAAATCCCCGTTCACAAGATGCTGTTGTTACTGCCATGCATGCGACGCCGTAAAATACTTTCTTTAGCTCACCAAAACGCTCAGGAAACTTGTACAGAGTTTTTAATAGCTCACCCAGTCCTTTTGAAGTTATTTGCTCTTCTTTAACCATCATTTTTAATTGAAGCCATTCCGATAGCAAAACATCCTCATTTATATCACCAGTAATAAAAACATGCACCAATTGAAGAATCTCCTCATTGCCATATGCAGTTAGGGTGTCATCTTGAGGAAGGCACAAGAAATCCAGAACGTGGCACTTGGTGCCTACTACAGTCTCAAATGTATCAAGACGGCACTTCAAGTAATGAACTGTGCTTTCGATCAGCTTATTACGGATTGATTTGTATTCTTCCTCCACTTGAGACGTGTTTGTGAGAACAATTCCTTGGTCGCCTTTGTATTTTGAGCAATTCAGTTTCTCTGAGTCTGAAGTGTCAGAAAGGAATTGTTTCACACTGGATCCTTCAGATGAAAGCAAGAACTGAACCATTTCCACCATTACCATCATTGACGATCGTACCTGTAAGATCAGTAACTGTTTCAACTGTAAAACTTTACAAAATGGCTCTAGTTTCCCATACAGGTCAATCAAAAAGTTTAATGTTTTTACAAACTTGTATGATGTAAGGATTTTTAGATAGCCTTTTGCTCTAGCTGCATCCGTAGCTTCTCCTGTTGTAGCTTTCCGGTTCGTTATATCCTCAAGATGGATGACCAGAGGTACGAGATCACGCCGCAAAGCTTTCAAAGCGTCAGATTTACTACATAGCCACCGTGCATTGTGAATATTTCTGAGTTTTACTATCTCACTTTCTAAAGTTTTCGCGGTATTTTTAAGCTCATGGAGGCGTTTTGAGGATCGTTTGTAAAATTTGTATATGTTCTTCACAGTTTCGTCAAGCTTTTCTAGGTAAGGGATGGAATTGGCAGCATCAGGTATGGCCAATTGTAGACGATGCGCGGCGCAGTGAATGCTGATTAAATGCGGAGCTTCTTCTTTCAAACGAAGTACGAAACCTGACTTTGAGCCAATCATAGTCAGTTCCCACACTAACCATGTACTTTTCTCTTCTCCAATCAAGCCCTAAGTTATCCAAGAGCCCAGTAACAGCAGTGAAATACGACTCTGCCTTACCGCTCTCGAGAGGCACAAGGCCTAAAAGGTCTTCTCTTATCTCCCCTTCACACACTAACGAGCATAAACAATCACATGTTCCTCAGCACTTCGGTCCGTGGAACCATCGATCAAAATACGGATACACTGAGCATTTTTTAATTTTTGAACCACATCTTCTTGTAACTGTTTAGCAATGAAAACTTGGCAGTTTTTATCGTTTACATATTTTGTCTCCACATTTACACCTAATTTAGTTACAAGGGCAACTTGCTTAGGGAAGTCGGTAAATGGTTTTTCATTGATGCCTATAAAATAGGCTATGTTGAATAAAGTTGTTAGATGCTCAAACACAGAAGACTCTATTTTCTTAATACATTTGGCAAGAGGAGCTTTTCCTGGTTCTGACTCTACTTCAAACCGCATTAATTGTCCATATTGTAATAAATCGTTTTATTGCGGTGTTAAATTCTCTGCCACACGTTGGATGCGTCACTTTGTAATAAAACGAAATCCCCCTCTATAAATAAATTGATATAATTTATAGATTTGATTATGTTGTTGGATTCTCGTTTATTACATGCAGTAATTATCTTTTATGTTAATTGATAAATATGATTTAAATAATTATAGTGTGATAATCTATTATGGATAAATTATTAATTTGCTGGTTTGTATATGAATGTAACGGTAGCGCCGAACTTGAAGTCGAATTCCTCTTCTCGAAAAATGTCGTCTGTGTATGTAAAGTCAAGTGTTGTCTGGACAAATAAATTAATATAAAGAACACTTTTCACGTACCTGGTTGTCGTACTAGATGTTCAGACGTTCACCGCCACTAAATAAACTGTCAAGGTTAATTTGACTAGTTTAAATTTTATAATCAAGGTTATGTAGTACCTTGAAGGTTATGTGGGCGCCATATGGGTTTTCTTGAGAAAAGTTCCCATAAAAAACAAATTTCCGAATTTAAAATTGTAAGTATTCACTTTTTCTGTTTTTAAATGCTTATGGCATTTAAAATAATTTAAATAGTGTATTGAAAAATTACTGTTTCAAATGTACCTCAGTGTATGCTATACTGAGGTTTACTTATCTAAAATGAAATAATTGAACACAAAGGTTATGCTGTATAACATTAGGGGTTTATTATACCCTCAAGAATCAAATTGAAATAAAATACATTTACAATAATTCAGTCGGATTTCAAAGTATCCGTTTGCTATATGGTCTAGCTCAATTTAGAACAATATAAAAACTTTGCTATGTTTATTAACAAAATTTAACATTATTTAACTAGATACCTCAGGGTAGGTTCTTGTAAATACAAAATAGAACGTTATTAATTGCTTTGATAGATATTACTATGATAGTAATGCATTTCTGGCCTCTTTAAAAACTCGCAATTATATTTGAGGTTAACGAAAATTTCGTCAGCTAAGATTCTTATTAATATTATAAAAACTAATTCTAACATATAAATTCTTACGTCAGATTATTAAAATCCTCTAAATAAATGAATACAGTGTTGTTATTAATTGTTTGATTGTTTTGCATCAGTACAAACGTGTGATAGTAATGATCAGTGAAAGACAGATATACAATAAAATTGGTCACTGTACTACCTTGCTTTTTTAATCTTATAGATTAAAAATTAAACACTTTAGTGGTCGGATTATATTGACCACTATATAACTGCACTTTATTCGCACTTGGAACGAGAAATATACCCTCTTCTTAACTCTTTGAAGGGCAGGCAATACACAGTGTGACCACCTGTATGTTGGGCGTAACGGGGCAGTGGTTACACAGTGAAACCACTTGCATTTCTCTAAATAGTCCTTTCCAGGGCAGCAGCTATACAGTGAAACCACCATAGAAGTTCATTTCTCTGCCACTTGGAGTGCTGGCAGTTGCATCAGCTGTTAGGAGTCATCTGTTGTTGTAGTAAGCAACATTTGTTTACACGTGCAGTACGTTGGTATGTGTCATAGTTTACTTTCCTTGCATCTTTTACAGTTTTCGTTTATTTTTGTTTTTTCAAGTGAATTAGTTATATTTAATATATTTTCTCAATGTTGAACAAAAGCCTAAAGATAAAGTTATACATATTTGTGAACAGTAAAGTGGTTTTTGGTGGTTACACTGTGTAACCACTGCCCTTGAGGTGCCTGTGGAAGGTAACTTACAAAATGTCTAGAAATTATTTGAGTGAAGAAGAAATCTTAAGATACGTATGCGATGATGGAATACCTTCGGACTGTGAAAGTATTGCTAGTGACTTAGATTCGGAATCTGACGTTCACCAAAATGAACCAGAAAAAACGGAATTTTTTTCAGTGACTTGAACATTCCTATTACTTTAGATGATGTTAGTAGTTATTGTGAAGAATCTGGTGATACGGGAAGTGATAAAATCATTTGAAATGCTACAAACACTGTCAAATGTGTTCCACAGTTCTGTGAATATAGCGGTGTTACTGAACATGTTAAAAAAATAGATAATCCAGATCCTTATAAATTATTTACCCTTTTTGTATATGATACAGTGATTGTCATATTGTTTTTCATACAAACTTGTATGGAACACAAAAGTGTAAACCATTTAAACCTACAACTGATAAAGAGATACGATGTTTTTTAGGTATAAATTTGTACATGTCCATTAATAAAAAAACCAGCCATCGCGATTATTGGTCACAAGACGAAGACGTACATGATTCTTATATTTCAAAGCTAATGCCAGTGAAACATTTTAGCTTCTTGTTGAGTCATTTACACTTAAATGATAACTCATTGATGCGTTTGCCAAATGACCCGAATTCTGATAAATTGTACAAATTGCGACCTTTCATGAATTTTTTATCTCAATCATTTATTGACTGCTACAAGCCACACCGTAACGTTGCTGTGGATGAGAGTATGGTTAAATTTAAGGGACGATCCTGTATAAAACAATTTATGAGGGATAAGCCAATTAAACGTGGTTACAAAATTAGGATGTTATGTGATGAATCTGCTTACAACTTAAAATTTCAAATTTATGTTGGAAAAGGTAAAAATAAAGTTGAATGTGGATTAGGTGGAAGAGTAGTTTTGGATCTCACGAATGGTCTAGAAGGTAAGAACCACATAGTTTATATGGATAATTTTTTTTCATCTGTACAACTGTACGAAAAACTGAGAAATAAAAATACTTTTGCATGCAGTACAGTGAATCCTAAAAGGAAAGGTTTACCACCTCTTGAAAATGAGAAAAATATGGAGAGGGGAGAATTCTCATTCAGTGTAAGCAACACTGGAACTGCTGTTTACAGGTGGAAAGACAGCAAAGGTGTCAATGTATTAAGCACTGCTCATGACCCTTCAGAAATTTCTACGGTAAAAAGAAAACAAAAAGATGGAACAAGGAAAACATTCACATGCCCACTTGCTATTCAGGAGTACAACTGTCACATGAATTTTGTAGACAAATTTGACAGGTTAAAAAATGACTACAAAATTGATAGAAAGAGCAAAAAATGGTGGATGCGATTATTTTTCCATTTTATTGATTGTTGTGTCACCAATGCTTTCATCATACACAAAGAGATGGACATGCAGCAGTACAACAACAAAGATTTTAAGCGCGCAATCTACAGGGCAATTTTCGCTCCAAAAATTGTTACTACAAAGAAGGCAGCAGTAAACTTAGAAGACAGACCAGCAAACGTCACAAACAAAAAAGCTCGTGTAGATGTTAATGTTAGGCTGGTATCTAGCAGTCATTAACCCACACATATGGCTTCACCACGAAGATGTGTGCTCTGCAGTTCTAAGAAAAACCCAGTACGATCAAGATGGAAATATGATGTGTGTGATGTAGCTTTGTGTTTGAGGTCAGGAAAGACAAGTTTTAATGATTTTCATTCTCTTAAACAGTTGTAAAGAAAGTTTTAAATTATTTTAAATTTGTAAATTTTCTGCCTTTGTTATTAGTTAAAAGTATTTAGAATTAATATTAGGCAATTACCTGTAAAGTAAAAGTAGCTCAAGTGGGGCAGTGGTTACACAGTGTAACCACCTTTCTTTAGTAAATAAATTATATATTTTTTAAAATTATTGTGTTTTAATAATTTTTAACATTCATTTATATGCCTAAAAAGATAAAATAAGAGAAAATTACAAAAACAAGTAAAAAAAATTTCCTGCCCCACATAGGGTTTTTTGTGTGCTTATTGCCTGCCCTTCAAAGAGTTAATGAAACTGGGTTGTTTACCTTACAGGTTCAATTTTCTCGTTCTGAATACGCGCACTGTCTAAAAGTTTCACTATTACTTGTCGATGCACTATTGTATGACGAATCGTTCTAATAATTATTTTAATGAAATTTAGAGTATTTACTACTACTATGATGTAGTAAATTAATAAACTATAAAACAACGTCGAGCCGCAACTGCTTAGCTCATGATGAAGGAAGAGAATGCGAATTTCTCAGCGCCTCACTGATTATATAATAAATGTCTTCATCGTGTTTAGGGACAAAAGTCGCTGAGTAAACTCTTTCTTGATAGGTACAGAAAACCGTTATAGCGACGTATTGTTTTATTTAACCACCACCGGCGCTCTCTCTGTACCCGACTGTCGTTGTTGTTGGTTTTCACTGATAATTTCTTAAATCCGTTTAAGAAATGATGCTAACACTCACTATTAACTTATTACACTTTCGATTTCTACGTTATTATCATCAAAATAAAGCTTATTGTCTGCTCTTTATTTTGATGTGGCAAATGCTGGTTTGCACCTAGCTTTCACTGACAATACATAAAAATAGTGTTTTGAAACATGGTTTCTTATTGTCGTCTGCTAATAATGCACAATGCGACTATTTCCTATCTTTTTACATTTTGTTTTTTACACTGTGTTCTCTTTAGAACGTTATTACATGACTAAAATTACATACATGATTACAATTAAAAGCTATTTACAGCGGAACAATATTAAATCTTAATATAATTATGATAATACGTTATTATGAAAATTCCTTATTCTCTAAATACATTTTACTTGGCCTACTCAATTTAAAGGTATACAATACTAATTGAATGATGGTATTTCACATCTCATTTATCATATTTATTGTTCAGTAAATTTAATGTTCATTAGGGGTCCTGTTTCCCTATTAACTTACTGACATAAATTCGTTTATGCATGGTCTAGATACATTTATGGTATCAGGTTAGGTATGGTACTGATATGGTAAAATATATAGAAACAATAAAGAAATATTACAGAAGGCAGAATTCTGGTACTTGAGCGGAATAGCAAGAATATAGGGTGTCATAGCAAGAATGGTACGGTACTAAGACATATGATGCAGAATGACAAAAGTACAAGGAGACTGGAAAATACAGATTTCATGCAGACACATAAAATAAAGGTATGAACAAAGGGTATATCTTTAACATCAATGTAAAATTAGTATCGTTATACAACTGTAAAAACTGTTAAAAACTATGGGTATATTAAAGTACAGTTATGATTTAAAAAACATTTTGGAATTCGGTGGCATATTAAGAGAGATGTAGCCACAAATGAAGAAGAGAAATCCTTTGTGGAAGACCTCTATCACATTTAGCTCGAAAATTTAACGTTGTTACGCAACACTTATGCCCCATAAAGGAACATGAATGTGGTGGTCACACACACACACACACACACAAAATTTTATGATACAGCCTTCAGACTGCACACATGCTTCCATGGAACCATGGTTTCATTAAAGGTCATGTATGAATAAACAATCCTGATCATAAGATTTTGTCGTTTTCACATACCTGCCAACTTTCCAAAAGGCCAATCAGTAAAAATCTCGCGTGTCAAAATACGTCCGAACCCGCGCGTCGAAACACGCAAGAACCCGCGCGTCAAAATGCAGTTTAACAACACAAAATGCATGCATATTTTTCACTTCAGATAATTAGAGTTCTATAGCATTAATACAATATTCTAAAGGACAAAATATTTAACGTAAATTAAACGACCACAAGTACTTGTAAAATTTATCAATGAAATCCACTTACCCAACGTTATTCGTAGGCTATGCACACAACCGAAGAAAATTTTGCAGAAAAGAGTATCTTGCTGCACTTCAAACCAAAAAGATAATTATATACAGTACACTGAAGTTATTTATATTATTTACAATCACATGCACTTCCTTTAGTCCGATTTAAGGGATAAACTTGTAGCTTGTTTAGCTTTCTTTAAAAAGTCTTTAGAAAAAGTGCTTTTATGACATGGTTCAAAACTGTTCGTCTTCAAAATGGAAATGGCTTCCAGAGTTCCATTGGACATAGATGACCTGAACTGAGTCCTATTCTTCTTAACTAGGCTAAAAATCTGCTCGCATTCTGCAATACAATGCGGTATTGTAAGAATAGACAACATTGTTGATGTATGGTTAAAAATAATTAATAATTTAAGTACAGGAGCAAACACACGCTTTATTGAAGAACAGTTTAGTAGCAAGTATACATAAAACGGACACACGAAATACACATTACAAAAGCAGATTTTAAACTGAACTAACTGGTCGAGTGCATCTCTGTTTATATCGAAAAAAGCTTCCAGATTTTTCCTTTTATTTAAAACTTCCAGAACATTACTTTTGTAGACTTCTCACAGTAAAAAAGCATGTGTGTGGGCTGAGGCCCCGCCCAGGTAGCTAGACCTCCCACCGCACAATACAAACTTTCACTCTACAATAACAGGTATACTTACTTAAAATTGAATGCAGAGTTTTCTAGTATATTCTCAACACCCTCCCTAAAACTCTACATTCTCACAATCACATTAATTTTTAAAAAATTCATTTTTACTCTTAAGTCCAAGTTTAGATCTTAAATAAACAAATTTTGGTTTTGACAAAGCTTTCGTAAGTATATCAGCAACTTGTTCATCACTTTTAACATAATGCACATCAATTTCTCCATTTTGAAAACAATCACGTACATAATTATATTTCACATCAATATGTTTTGTCCTTTGATGGAATTCAGGATTACTTATAAGTTTTAATGAACTAATATTATCTATATATAAATCATATTTATCAGTCTTACAATCGCATTCATTAAATAACTTCTTTAACCACATTATTTCAGTTGTTGCTAATGCTGCACTTACAAATTCTGACTCGGTTGTTGATAATGATACAGATTGTTGCTTCTTACTTCGCCAAATAATTGCAGCATTTGCATATATACAAGCTACGCCAGAAGTTGATTTACGTGTAACTGTATTGCTAGCATAATCAGCATCACTATAAGCTTTAAAGTTGCCATTCTTACAATATAGTAATCCAAAATCAATCGTACCTTTTAAATAACGTAAAATTCGTTTAACAATTGACCAATGAGCTACACTTGGTTTGTCTAAAACTCTAGATACAACATTTACAGCAAAACTTATGTCCGGACGACTTACAATTTGCAAAAACATCAAATTGCTGACAGCTTCACGATAAGGTACATTACTTACAATAGTTTTTGATAAATATTCATCATGATTACAATCAATTGGCGTGGATACAATATTAGCTTCTGACATATTAAACTTTTCTAAGATTTTGTTAATATAAGTACTTTGATGAATGAAAACGGACCCATCATTCAATCTACAAATTTCCATTCCAAGATAATTAGTAACTTCTTTAGTACTAGTAATTTTAAATTTTTTACTCAAATCATTCAACAATTTATCAATCAAACTTTCATTTGAAGCTGCAATAAGTCCATCATCAACATAAATTGCTAACAAGATATTATTATTATTATTATTGTTCAAAGAATTCAAAATAATTGAATCAGCTAATACTCTTTCAGGTTTAAAAAGTACATCTCTACTTATAATGACATCTCGCACTTCCGGAACATATACACGATAACCTTTACAATCCTCATGATATCCGACCAGATAACCTCTCATCGATTTTTTATCAAGTTTCTTACGCTTTTCTTTTGATATATGTACATAACACATGGTTCCAAATATTTTAAATCTATCAACAGTAGCTGTTTTTCCATTCCATAACTCATAAGGAGTTTTATTATTTTGTTTTGTTGGGCCTGTTCTATTAATTACATGTACAGCAGTATTCATTGCTTCTGCCCATAAGAATAGAGGTAAGTTTGAATTTGAATATAACATTGATCGAGCAGCCTCTACAATGATTCGGTTATCGCGCTCTGCAATTGAATTTTGTTCGGGCGTATATGGAACATTAATCGAATATTTTATACCTTTACTATTTAAAAAAGAGATCACAGCTTTATTATCGTATTCTTTACCACCATCAAAATGAATTTCTTTAATATTTGTTGCAAACTGATTCTCAACCCCGATACAAAATGATTTTAGTTTTTCTATTACTTCAGATTTTTCTCGAATAAAATGAATTTCTCTATAACTTGAAAAATCGTCTTTAAAAGAAACAAAATATAACTTTCTACCGAGCGACTCTACTTCCATAGGACCACAAACGTCAGTATAAATTATTTCGCGAGTTTTAGTGGCACGATCGATCTTTTTGTGAAAAGGCAATCTATGATTTTTGCCATAAGCGCAACCTTCACAAAAGAAATTTTCATCCGTAAATTTTATATTTAGATTTTTCAAAAAATTCTTCACATGTTTTACATTTTGATGGCAAAGTCTTTCGTGCCATAATTGTAAAACATTACCGTTGGCAATGCTCGATCTACTCTTTTGTTCTACCACGTTACATTCTTTTGGAATTAAAGTTTGAATGTCTAATTTTAGCAAACTACCAGGCTCATATTCGGAACCAGTTACAAGAATTTCATTACCATGCTTTAAAGTACATCTCGTAGCATTATGTGTTATTTCATAATCTATACCCCTTTTACCCGCATATTTAACAGAAAACAGATTATACATTGAATCAGGAACATATAATACATTATAGATAGTACCTTCTACGCGTCCACTATTTTTATAAGTTTCAAAGTCAATATTACCTTTACCATATGCAGACATTGCCATACCGTTGCCCATTCTTATACTGACTGGTGTTGTATATTCTTCGAACGTTGAAAACCATTCTCGATGCTTCGACATATGATCCGTCGCACCCGAATCCACAATCCAGAGATCATCCCGATTGCCACAGCTGCCTTTGTCACCTATTAGTGCTATCCTCGATGTTGATTTCTTCTGTCCAGAAGAAGAGTTACTTCTTTCTTGATTATTCGACCATCTTCGCTGTCCATTATTCTTATTCATGAAGCAATTGTTACTTTTATGACCTTTTCTTTTGCACGTATAACACCTGAAGCAGTCCCTTTTTAAATGACCTTGTCTTCCACAATTAAAACACTGCTCTTGTTTCAAATTATTCTTCTCATATTTATAAGTCATTCTTCTGTTCTTTATGACCGATTTTCAGATTAGCTAGCAACGCTGTCGTCTCTTCGTGTACTTCCTTTTGCTCTTGTAATCTAAATTCTTCTGCCATCAAGCGCTCAGTCAAATTTTCGAGATTCTTCTTATCGTCAGATACCGAATCCCAAGCACTGTGAAAATGATTAAACTTTTGTGGCAAAGATGTTAAAACACGAGTCATCACCATAGTCTTTTCAATTTTTCCCCCGAGATTTTTCATTTTTCTAGCCAACTGTTCTATTTTTGAAATATTATACGTAACACTTTCACTCTCTGTCCACTTAAACTCAAAAAAATTGTTTTTGAATCATCGACAGATTTTCATCAGATTTTAGATCATATGCTGTATTCAATTTGTCCCACATCTCCTTGGCAGTAGAACAACCCATTATAAGTTCGAGAGGCTTTCTCTCCACTGTTGTAACAATTAACTTTCTGGCAATTTTGTCCGCCTTCTTGAACTTTTCCAACAACGCGTCACGATCTTCTGCACCTGCAGCTGGCTCGGCTAATCTTCCTTCGCAAACATCCAGCACATCATCATCCTCTTCCATCAACGTGCGTACTACGAAGCGCCATTGATGCCAATTGTCTTTGTCTCGAAGTTTTTCAATTTTTATATTCGGTTCCATTTTTGCACAAATATTTTATACTTGCACTCCAATTACACACTGCACTCCGATTTTAAAATGCCACTGGGCCCATAACCTGTTGAGGTATGGTTAAAAATAATTAATAATTTAAGTACAGGAGCAAACACACGCTTTATTGAAGAACAGTTTAGTAGCAAGTATACATAAAACGGACACACGAAATACACATTACAAAAGCAGATTTTAAACTGAACTAACTGGTCGAGTGCATCTCTGTTTATATAGAAAAAAGCTTCCAGATTTTTCCTTTTATTTAAAACTTCCAGAACATTACTTTTGTAGACTTCTCACAGTAAACAAGCATGTGTGTGGGCTGAGGCCCCGCCCAGGTAGCTAGACCTCCCACCGCACAATACAAACTTTCACTCTACAATAACAGGTATACTTACTTAAAATTGAATGCAGAGTTTTCTAGTATATTCTCAACAAACATGAATCTAGAGATTCTGTCGAATTTATGATGTCCATCAGCTTCAAGGATGTTTGACACCTGAGCCCATTTAGAAACAACCGAACCCTGTTTACCTTCAACAGAAGACAAGTCATCTATCTGAAGGGCTGCAAACTCCCTTTGGAGTTCATTGACAGCATCATCTCTTGTTTCATTTCCTTTCCGCAACAGAATAATGGGAAACTTCTCCAAAAAGAAATTAACGGAAGAAAACTGAGCTTCTTCAATGCTGTCAAGTTTTGCAACCTGTGCATGCTTCAGGACATCACTCCTGAAAGGGAACTTATTGACCATGTAATCACAGGCAGTACAGAAATAGTTTCTGACAGACGAAAAAAATAGAGATTTGTCTTCATCTTTCAGTGTCTTAACCAAGTTCTGGGTTTGAATGCCAATAATCAATTCCTCGTCAACTTTCTGGTTCTGGATAGGGTGATACTGGACATCAAGCAATGCAGACCCTTTAATTACACTTGGTTTCACAAACTTAGTGAGCGTCTGTTTCAACAGATCCGTCATTAAGTCGAATAATATGTGAATATGCGGGGAAGCACTCTGAAGGACTGTATTAACTCTTCCAAATGATGGGATAGTCACATGCAGAAAAGTGCAAATGGCCTTGTTAAGGTCCGAAGAAAGAAACATGAACAGCTTTTCTTCGCGAGATGTAGTGGGATTCACGTTTCGCAGAACTGGCGTGTCACATTTGGAGGAGGAGCAATCGAGAAGTCTCTTTTTCTGGTTGTCATCAGATCTACTGCGGCCTGCTTTAGGAATGGTGAAGAATGACAAACTGGCAGAAACGTTTGGAGCACTCACTACTTCATCCTTGAAAAACGAAAGAAGTGGATCCCACTGATCTAATAATCTGTCTAAACACCTGCCTAAGGATAGCCATCTTGTGCACACGTGCTTCAACAATTTCTTTATTTCTTTTCCATGCAAACTTTGAAATTTCTGAAGCCATTCTTTTCTCTTGGCACTCTTCTCCAGGTAATAGAAAAGGTCAACAAGAATCTCATCGATTCTGAGTGGTAAACTTGCTGCAGCTTTCTCAGCAGCTAAATTAATGAGATGGCAGCTGCAACCAATGCCAAAAATATCTGCATGAGCTTCTTTCAGAACTGCAAGAACTCCATTTTTCTGTCCAATCATAACAGGAGCATTGTCCGAACAGAATGCAAGACAGTTTTTAATTGGTATTTTGTGGAATTCCAATTGCGATAGTAGCAGCTTACCAATGTTGCGTCCAGTCGAATCTCCTTCCAATGCTGGTACCGATAGTACACTACTTGTAACATTTTCTTGCACAGCATCATAAAATGTAACCACTATCGGATACAGCTTTGAACTAGTGTCATTGCTTCCATCTGTGGACAAACAAAATGGTCCATTCTGTAGACGTGTGACAATTTCTTGGGTTGTACAATGTGCCATTTCGTTCAAAACACACGTTGTTTTCGTGCGACCACAGCCACAAGTTTTAGCAATTTCCGATGTAGGGAACATCCTTCTGAACAAGGCTCCTGCATGATCAGCTGCAGCCAGTGGTATGTTGTGCTCTATTAGAAAAGAAGTAAACAAACACTCGGCTTGAATAACATCGTAATTACTATCTCCAGCTTTGGTAAAGAAACTATGTATTTTCTGATTCTCTGCCTTTGACTTCAAATTACTGAGATGTTTAGCACACTTAATATGATTTGTAATGTCGTTTTTGCCACCATGTGCTATATTAATATCACACGCACACACGGTACAAAACGCAAATTTTTCTCCTTTTCTGGATTTCAAGATGCATGGGAATTCCAAAGAATAGGATTCCCTGAACACCTGAAAATACTGTTTTTTCATGGATTCACTCATGATTTCTGATAAACAACACAGTCATAAAGTGACAAACACAATTCACGTTATCCCACAACTCACAACATAACCTTTGTATCGAAATAAGTGAAGACAAAAATGAAGCAAAAATAGCGACAAGCACAATTCACGTTTTTTTCAAACTTGCAGCATAACCTCGACTTCCCAACGCGTTGAGAAAAATACGACGCAAAATAAACGATGAGCACGATTCACAAGGTCTTTCCCCAATTACAACACAACATATTCTCAGCTTCCAAACACATGGTGCAAATAAAATGAAGATAAACAAGCGACGAGCACAATTCAAGATTTCTTTAAAACAATTCCAGCACAACCTTGACTTCCCAACACGTTGCGTAAAACACGAAGAAAATGCAACGAGCGAAATCACACGTTATTCCGTAACTATAATATACAATCTCGGCTACATAACTTGCATCCAACCACGCCAAGTCAGCGAAACAAAGAATACTTTAACCACGCTTCAATCGGAGCGGCTTGCGAACCAACTAGTCGATCTCGCAACTCAAATATATCGATATAGAACGACTGCATTTCAGCCGGAAAGCATTGTATTCATATAGGAATGTATTCATGGTTGAAAACTGTAACGACCGGGAAATGCGATGTATCGAATACTCACGGGTCACACACATCGAGATAATATATTATATCGATGGTCACACAACATGTACCGGTAGCATGTGGAAGCTCGTTCTGGCGCGAATTTTGAAAATAAGGTCTTCGTACGTAAAATCATAAAATATCGGAGTTCATCCGTAAAGCCGTAAAACACACGCTATTCCGTAAATTTTACGGAAAAACCGTAAAAGTTGGCAGGTATGTTTTCATCATTACAAACTACAGGAAGGTTAACAAATGGATCAAGTAACTGCAAAAATTGGTTTGGAAGGATATAGCGACTATAAACAGACCTGAAATCAAGTAACAAACTGACCAAAATACAGTCACCTATCAAATATCCAGCCTATGGATGCAAGAAGTTATAAAAAGTTGTACATATTTTGATTATGGATAAAAATAATGATTCTACCTGTTTAAATTTTCTTATAAATACAATTGGAAGCAAAATGACACTCTACAAAAACCACTTTTTTTACCCACATGAAAAAAAAACTTATGTTTTATAAATGTATAATATATGTATGTTTTATAAATGTATTATATTTTATAAATGTATTTCATATATTTGTTTCCATACGTTGTCTTAGAACAGTTGCTTCAAAAGATGAGAGCAGCGATCTGAATTTATTATTTGTAAATGTGTTTTGGTTACTTTTTCTTTACAAAAATAAAACTCATCTTAATAAGGGTGGTAAAATACTGACCAAAACAATATTTATTTTTTTATTTTTTAGAAATATATGCTGCTGAACCCATACATTCACTTACTGGTACCTACTGCAGTCTATTATCTATTACTAACAATTAAAATTAAACATGTTTGTTGAAATGAACCAAAAAAAATTGAATTTATACCATCCCACTCTCATTAACTTTGGCTGCTGTCATTGTCATGTAAACAACAAATGTAATGCTACTCTTATTACACACATGCAAAGCTAAATTTAGTACAAACCTGTCCCAATATCTCCGACTGTAGAGAATTTTACACCCTCTTTTGTACAAGAGATCACAACAGATTCTCCAAATTGGCTCAAGTCACGGCAAATTCGTGCAAATTCATTTGATGGCATTTTTATGATGCAAGAGTAATTTGTTTCCTGCAAAATATCAACACATACGTTCCTCCATTTACAAACAACAAACAATACAAGACACTGATCACAAAACTTCTATACTACTAATTTACCATCACAATTTTATTTATATACAGTACAATCATCAAACTAAGCTAAAACTTATTGCAACACTTCCCTTGTGTAAAATTTATCTCGCATATCATAATCACTACTATTTATATGATTTACGATTTGTGTACCGTAATAATTTTTTTTTCTCCAATGCTGAAAAGCAATTTCTTTCATTACCATACTGTACTTCCCAAATACACAGAAATTTACACAGATAAAAAGTAAAAAATTAAATATTACATGATACTAACAGCTGTCTACTTTTATAATTCTTGTTTCGTAACTTCCATATTGAAGCTGAAGCAATAATAAGTACAGTGATGGCAAGTTGCACTATGGGAGAGGTGGCAGCAATGAACGGCTCATTCAAAGAATGCCAAATTTCCATCCCGATACTTCTAAATATCAAGATGTAAAACACATCAAACAAATTAAGGAGAATTCAGAAATCTTAGTCTGAGACAGACTAACTTTTGTTATGAGGATGATTTGGAAAGTACGGTACATCAAGCATACGTTTTGTGCGTGGAGTCTGATCGAATTTGGACATGTGTGGACGGTTTGGTTTACTGGGAGTTCATTATACCAATGTGAGTTTTATTACATCATCATACTAAGATGTGTAATAAAAATGCAGCAAATAACAACACATGGTAATGGTATTGAGAGTTCAGGGAAAACTGTACAAGTTCGTGATGCAGCACCATGGCAACCTCCTCAATCCTCACTGATGATGAAATCATACAAATTGTTTGTAAAAAGCTCATACAACATTTGAGAATAAGTGAACTGAATGAAAGTCTTCCACAAAGTTTTCCCCTATAGAAAAATTATTCCGATCAGCACTTTCAAGCTTCACAGCTCATCGTCAGATCGGAAATTTCCGATCCGATCTGATGATGAGCTGTGAAGCTTGAAAGTACTTATCAGAATCATTTTTCTATAGTGGTGTGCAACAGTGATAATTCTGTTTGTGATTATAACCACTAACACAACTTTCTTAATTAAATTTCTCACAAAGTTTTTGTATATAACAATCACAAGAAAGCTTGTTTAACATAAAATCTGTGATAGGTGGGTTCCAAAAATGCTCATCCAAGCCCAACAAAAACTAGAGAATAACATCAGCAGGCAATTTGTTGGACCAATGTCATAATGAAGAAGACAGATTAAAAAAAATTCAAACAAGCAATTTCAGGTGTTTTTTGTGCTTTAAAAAGTGTCTTGCTGGTTTAATTCATAAAACATGGTACAATAATCTCTGACATGTATTATCAAACATTAGTAAATTTAAGAAGAGAATATACAAAATTACCAACACAACTTCGTCTTCTGGTGTTATACTCCTTCATCTACACAACACACTACCATACCATACTGTGAAATTCAAATGGAAGATTTTTCTAACTCCTTATAGCCCGGCATTAGTGTCCCCCGGGGCCTTTCTCCTTTATAAGTGTCTCAAAATTATTGTATATCACAAAGTATCCTGAACAAAGAGATCAAAACTAGTAGAAAAGATGTTGAGAAACTGATAGTACACTTTTCTGAAAGAATTAAAGAAGCTAGTTCCAAGTTACAAAAAATGCCCTCATAGTAGATTATTTTTGAAAACAACAATGTAATATAGATTTATGTTATGTTACTTTAGACTGCCACTATTAAGAAAATGATGTTCATTAACTGTTTAACTGCAATTTGATTATTAAATTACGCTTGAACAAAATGAATCTGCAAGAATTTGATGTATGTACACTAGTTGGAATAATACCTCAAGAAACGCTGTATATTGTAAACAGGTGCTTACTGTCTTTACAGTTACTAGATATTTAACAAGTGTTAATGAGTGATAATTGTTAAATTTCTTAATTGTTCTGGATTCATCGCAACAGCACTAATCATCAGCACATATTGTTTCTCTAATAAGTTCAAAATTCTGAAACCTGGGGCAGTAACAGACACTGAGAAAGTTATAAATTTATAACAGTTAGCACCTTTCACCAAACTGTATATTTGTTGACAATATCTCTTTCATATATAAACCAAGGTCCTTAAAAAAGTTCCTTTTGTTTCGTCTTTCATTAGGTGCTTTTTCATCCTTTCAGCAAAGGGGTGACAAGGTATAAAAATAATTTTAGCACTAGAACCGGATCCAAAGCAACAGCAGCATTTTTATTTCTTCACTTTCTAATGATATTGTAGTCATTTGGTGACAGCCATTAGCTTCCCCATAGACAAGGACTGCTTGAAATATCAGATTCTTTCTCTAGCTGCAGAACATTCCTATACCTTCTGGTTGGCTTATTACCACCAACTATGATTTCCAAATGGCAATGCACAACCGACTGACTTCAACTAACTAAAACGGATCTACATATGGACAAGAATTACCTCCAGATGCAACCACAAATCACATACAGTATAAGGAAATTTCAGTCTCACTTGTCAACCATGTATAAAAGAACTCCGCTGTTAGAGAATTTACGGTTGATAAGTGATTACTGTAAAATACACAATTTGAACACAACAAACTTAAATCGAAATGAAATTTGCTTTTATATTACAACTGTATTTAAAAACTAAAATGTTATGGGCAAAAAAAACAAAACTAATGAAACAGGCCTTCAACAAACTACCTGATTATAAAAATTGTATATCTTATGGTTGACAAAATAGTTGTTTTATAATTTCTATTCTGTCTCATTTTTATTACACAGACAAGAATACAATAACTTTACTTTAAAAAAAGTGCATCAAACCGTTGCATACACTCAATGCAACACAATCACCATCAACTTCACAGTCATATTGAAAATATGTTACTGTTAATATTGTGTACAAGTGTTCTCATACTAGCGTTTCTATGAACAGAAACACAATACATTTTCTTCCAAGTTATACACTTTATCATTAATTATCTGTATAATGAAGAAATTTGTGTTAGTGGTTGAAATCACAATCAGAATGATCACTGTTGCACACCACTATATAAAAATTATTCCGATTAGCGCTTTCAAGCTTCACAGCCCATCGTCAGATCGAAATAGACAGGAAATATGTAAAAACAAACCATTCACCCCTCTCCCCCACCCTGCTCACACACAACAAGCTATAAATTAATGACCCTTCCTCACCCCCTAAACCCTGTCCCACCATCTGTACAGTTACATATTTTTCTAGCAAATTCCTTGTGTTTCAGTGTGTGTGTGTGTGTGTGTGTGTGTGTGTGCGTGCGTGTGTGTGTGTGTGTGTGTGCATCCTTTTAAACTACCCTCTTCCTCTGCACACACGTGGGTCAGTCACACACCCATATTTTAAAACAACCAATTAGTACTATGCAATATAATTCTTAATCTTATCTATCTGTCCTCTCTCATTTACTTCTAAATCATGTTATAAAATATTTCTTCATTATCAAATTTAATTTTAATATTAAATTGTCTAACCCTTTTTCTCTTTCTTTCAATATTTCTAACTCCTCTCTAAGCTTCCTTTCAACTGTGTTATTTACTACTTTTACAATTTCGTATTCTTCCAAAGGATTAACAAACTTATGGTTGTCTTCTATGAAATGTCTTGCATATAACGAATTGGTTGTTCTATTACCTTCTCCACGTTTGTGGTCAGACAACCTGCATACGAATGTCCGTCCTGTCTCACCTAGGTACACTTTGTTGCAGTCTTTACATTTTAATTTATAAATTCCGCTTTTCTGTAATACTGGAATTTTTTCTATATTCTTATTCCTTATCTTATCAAATACCGTTTCACGTTTTTTAATAGCTATATCTACTCCATATTTATTAAAACATTTTATAATTTTTCTAGTATGTGAACCTATGTATGTCAATGACCCTGCATAATTCTTTTGTTCTGGTTCTATTTTAGCTTTTTGTATGTTAACCCTTTTCATAACTTTATCCACTATGTTGGTGTTATAATTATTATTCCTTACAATTCCCTTTATCGTTTTTAACTCCCTATCTTTTGATTCGGTCTCTTTTAAACACTTCTGAGCTCTGTAACAAAATGAATTGATTGCTGCCATTTTATATCTATATGGGTGGTAAGGCTCTCTTGGTATAATTACGAGGGCTATCCAGAAAGTAACAGACGTTTTGACCGACCGCGGCGGTGGGCGGGGATAGAGCCGCCATCTTGGTGTCAGAACGTTCCTACACTCAGTACGCATCCAGCTGTGGTAGCGTGCGGTCTGTGCCCCTCTTACTTTGCTCTCTGTGACGTGTTAAAATGTGCGCTGCAATAGAAAATCCCGCCACTTGTGAGGTGCGTTCTGTGATTAGGTTTTTGTTGGCAAAAAATCACAAACCAATTGAAATTTATCGCCAACTTTGTGATGTGTACGGAAAAGGAATAATGAATGAAAGCCGAGTGAGGCAATGGTGCATTGATTTTAAAAATGGCCGTACCAATGTTCACAATGAGGACCGCAGTGGTAGACCTAGCCTTGTGACTGATGAACTGGTGATGAAAATCAACGACAAAATTCGTGAAGATCGTCGTTTCACGATTACGGAACTTTCGAAACATTTTCCCCAAATTTCACGGAGTTTGGTGCATGAAATTGTGGCGGAAAAGCTTGGTTACCACAAATTTTGTGCTAGGTGGATTCCGAAAATCCTAACGGAAGACCACAAAAAACAGAGACTGGTTGCAGCACTAACTTTCCTCGAAGATTACGACAAAAATGGTAACAAAGTTATTGATCGTATCGTAACTGGGGACGAGACGGGTGAAGCATGTCAATAGTGAAACAAAAAGGCAGTCGATGGAATCGGGACACACAAATTCTCCCAAGAAACCAAGGAAGTGTTTGCAAACGCTGTCAGCAAGAAAGATCATGGCTACTGTGTATTGGGACTCTGAGGGAGTGATTCTCGTTGATTTTCTTGAACGTGGCACAACAATTAACTCAGAGAGGTATTGTGAAACACTGAGAAAGTTAAGGCGCGCGATACAAAACAAGCGTCGGGGAAAACTTAGTGCGAAGGTTTTGTTTTTTCACGACAACGCACGTCCAATCGTACCAGAGAGCTCTTCGGTGGTTTTGGATGGGAGGTGTTCGATCATCCACCGTACAGCCCGGATTTGGTGCTGAGCGACTATCATCTCTTCCCAGCGATGAAGACATGGCTCGCTACACAACGCTTTGATACTGACGCCGAACTGCATGCTGGTGTAAACCAGTAGTTGAAATCGCTGGCGGCAGATTTCTACAGAGACGGTATTGAAAAACTTGTGCCACGGTATGATAAGTGCCTTAATTTGAATGGCGATTATGTAGAAAAATAGCTTAAGAGTGTACCTTTCAAATGTATATAATAAAATTTTGTTTTTTCATTTTGTAAATTTTTTATTTCAAAACGTCTGTTACTTTCTGGATAGCCCTCGTATATCAGAATACGACTCTTTCCTAAATATCCCAAACTGTAGTTTCTCATTATCTTTAATTTCTGTTTAAATCTAAGTAATTTATTTTCTTACCTCCTATCTCTTCTTTAAATTGTAAGTTTTTATCCTTATTATTTGCCTCATTTATAAACTCATGCACTTCTTCTATGCTTCCTTCCCAAATTACTAATACATCATCAACGTATCTAGACCATAATTTTATATTGTCTTTATACTTAGTGGAAGTTATTAATTGCTTTTCAAAATCATTCATGTATATTTCAGCAAGAATAGGGGATAATGAAGACCCCATAGGTAAACCTTTTTTCTGTATATAAAACTTGTTATTAAACCTAAAATAGTTCTGATTTACACATTCTTTAATTACTTTCATCAACTGCTTTTTATACCTGTATTCTCCCATATTATTATCGTTTATTAACTTAATAACTTTATTTACTGTGATATTAGTAAACATGTCCTTAACATCCAGTGATATCAATTTTGTATTTACATTAAGCCTAATATTTTCTAATTTTTCTATCAATTTTACATTATTCTCTATGTTGTATTTTGTCCCAAATTCATATTTCTCTTTCAGTACTCTGCTAACTTCCTTTGATAATTTATAAATAGGTGCATTAATAAAAGAAACAATCGGTCTAATTGGTTTTCCTTCTTTATGTACCTTAACCTGACTTTTAAAAGTTGGTGCTGTTGGATTACTTTCCAATAAATACTTTTTCTCATTTTCTTCTATAAATGTTATCTGTTTCATCATTTGTTTTATCCTTGACTGGTACTTACTTGTATAATCATACTTTATTTCCTCGTATGGTCCTTCCCTTATAAATTCTTCCGTTTTCTTTATGTATTCGTCCTTTCTCAGTAATACCATTGTATTTCCTTTGTCCGCCTTCGTAACTATATCATTCTTCTTTATTTTATTCTTTAGTTTAGTTACAGTTGATTTGATTTTTTGTTCATTTTTTGAATTATACAAACTTTTCTTAAATATTTTATCTACTACATTCCCTACTTCCCACCTTATTCTTTTTTTATCATTTTCATTTCCTAGTTTTTGTATTACGCTTTCACATTCAATAATCGTTTTTTCTTGATTTAATTCTGGTGGCGGTGTGTATTTTAAGCCTTTTGCTAACATTTCTTTTTCTTCTGTGTTGAAATTTACCTCTGTAAGGTTTATTACTCTTTTTTCATAGTTATTCTTAGAGAGGTGTTCCTTTTTTACTTCGTTCTTTCTTATTAATTTATTTAACTTATCTACCATTTTTTTATTTTTATTTTCCAATTTCTTTTCTACGTACCCCAAACCAAAATTATATAATATTTCTTCTAACTCTACATACGAGTATATTCTTAACAATTCTATGTGTCTGTCATATAATTCCCTATTATATCTATTGATTAAGCTTATTAGAAATTGCCCAAAACTACACAATCTACCTTAAAAGGAAAAATTGCTATCAGCCTGTCACACTAAAAATTTATCTGATAATAAACCAAATCAATCACACTAATGAAACTCAAATAAACATAATCCACTTAGTATATTTATTAATCAACTGATCATATTGAAGTTCATTGAAATCTCAAAGTATTAATTGGTATATTTACTAAAACAATGTATGCACTTATTCATAGTAATTGGTGTACAACATGAATGATTTACACCATACATACAACATGAAAAGGATAGCCAAATTTTTCTTATTAAGATTCTACTCTGATGTAATGAAGGCAATCATAAAATATCAGTTCAAAAATATCATGTACAGCATTCAATCGGAAAATGCTTGGAAATAATGTTCTCCAGGAAGCAAAGAATACAAAATTTCTGTGATAAGCGGAGTTACAGGAAACTATAAATAGAATTAATCAGTCCAAAATGGTATTTAATAAACAGAAAAAACCCTTCACTTCAAATATCATTTTAAAAAAAAGCAAGAATTTGGTAAAGGTGTATGTGTAAAGTGTTGTTCTGTAAGGGACCAAATCATGTACAATAGGAGAAAGAGACAAGAAAAGACTCCAAAGCATTTGAGACCTGATGCTACAGAAGAATGGTCAAGGTAAGCTGGAGAGAGAAGGTAACTAATGCAGATATCCTTAGAAGAAGAGCTCAAGAAACCAGAATATTCATAGGAAACTTACGCAATGGGCTAGTGAAGAGAATAACAGAAGGCCCCATTTGGACTAAATAAGGCAGTTTATTGACAATTTGAACAGCACGTCATGTTGCAAACTGAAAAAAAGCAAAGCGAGAAGAATGGTAAGACGCTGCCAACCAGCCTGCAGTCTGCTAACTAGAAAGAAAGAGCGGTGTGTCTCAAACAAAATACATTACTGTAACTGAAACATAAACTATAAACAATACATTAATTATACTCACAGGAATGCCCAAGTGTTCCTGATCTAAGTTCATCAGCTTCATTTCATAGTCTGATACCTTTTCTTGGTTCTGGGTTTCAAAAATAAACGTTACAGTGTCAGCGTTGTCTTGTGCTTTAATTGTCAAAACATCGTCATTTCCAGCACATTTCATAATTTTTGACATGCTAAAACAAGAATCAAAAATTTGCAACATGCCTTGGAATTATGTATAAGTGTATAAATACAACAACGCTATTAGTTTGTGTACACACAACTACAGGCTCTATATTTTATTTTGCATATATTATTCAAGCAGTACAAGTCAGTACTATTACTGACTCTTCCAAGTACAAAAATGTGGATGCTATCAGAACATATTAAATCCTCTGACCTACAACATTCCGGAGGGGGGGGGGCCTGAATTTTCAAGTGGACTTGATTTAACACTGAGAATCTTCAATTGGAAAGTGGTGCAATTCTTTTGTTTGTACCTGACAGGTTTATGGAACACCCCATATTTTTCAGATATATAGCATGGTGAAGGTATGTCTTGGTACAATTTCTATATACCTAGCGCATCTGAAAGTTGGACTGTGGGCTAAGCACTAACAGTCAGCCTGCCTAGATATGGGAATCCACAGCAGCTCACTTTATTGCACTCCAAAAAGATTAACTATAATTATTCAGCTACTATTTTGTCACCTTCAGTTTCCGCATATATAAACATATTTCAGTCATTGTGTTGTAATGATTATTTTTGTCACTATTAAGTATTGGAAAGATAAAATAACTAATTAATTTTGAAAAATGTAATGTATTGCAAAGGGTAATCACAAACAGAAATAACACTTTTGCACACCGCTATAGATAAAAATTCCCTATTAGCACTTGTTATTAGCTTTGCATTTGTTAAAATCATTCATTACATGACCATTGCTTATATATGGTACACATTCTTCTATAAACAATATTACAAAAGGAAATTTCAGCGTTTAACGTTTCAGCATTCCAGACAGATCCACAGGGACTTTAGTGCCTATAATAAACCAGTATGTTGCCCCAGGCACAATTGTTTTGTCCAATGCGTGGAGGGGATATCACAATTTACATCAAAATATAAAATAAACAAATATGTAGATCAAAATGAAATTAAAAATACAAACTGTCGCTGGTTATCGCTACGTGTGAAGGGGGAAATGCATTGTTACTGGCGATTGCTCACATCGAGTAATTGCTCACTGCATGCTGCCACTAAACCAAAAAGATCCGCAAATTTTATTACAAGCAGCTGCTGCCACAGCTTTACGTCAACAACCCATACCTTTGGGCTTGGCTCCAGTAAATGTTGAACAAAATTTGTTAGCAAAATGATTGGGGGTTATAAACAAGCTATGTTCTGTACCTACATGGAGGAGAGTTCTAACAGCCAATCCTAAAGATCTGGGCTGTTGGAACTAGTAGCCATTGCAGTGTCTGCTAAATAAAATCTGTTATAACATTGTTTGTTGAAGAATATATAGTGTATGTAAGTGAATGCCATGTAACAAAGAATTTTAACAAATACAAAGTAATGTAAAAAGTACTGCCCCTACATATGCTACCCACAATACGTGTGCTTTCAAAATTAACTGCTAAAAACAAGAGAATATAATAAATAATAATATAAATACCCTCGACTTTATGAGTTACCACACCGTTATTATATAGTGTACTATACGTCATCATATTAGTAGTTACCATATCAGCAATATTGTAACCTGTTCTGCCAAAGATTTAACAAATCAAGCATATAAAAAAACTTGGGCAAAAGAGCATGCAAGTTTCTTGAAACATTTTCATAAACTTAAGAACCTGTAGATACCCAAGAGAATTGTTGAAAGATGTGTAGCCTATATTCAGGTACCATTAGTTAGACTAATATCATTTAGTTACCGACAACTCTGACAGCTGTCCATAGAGCCTTACTCTAAAGCTGTTTACATGTCGGCTTTATATGGGTGGTATTGATTACTGAATAACATGCAATTACAAACATATCACTCAAAACATGTTGCAAGTTCGTTTTGAGAAACTGACCAAGACGTATCTACAAGATGGTCTCGCCTTGTATACCGTTTTTAATTAGGTTATGCTTAATTTTCCCTGATAACTGAAAAAGTGCACAGAATACCTAAATCTATATTTCAAAGTGGAACTAAGAATATTATTCTGAAAACCAACTACACAGAACTTATCTAAATTTCCAAAATAAGCCTACATAATGTTAAACAGTATTGCAGACACACTGACAAAAAATTATATCATATTTACCTTGCAAGATTTATGCCCATTGACAAGTTTCTGTCGCATCTGTACTTATCAAAACCATCGCTTCTCAAATTTAAAGAGACCAAACTTACATGAGAATTGTCCATGGCCTGTAGTTGGATACCTGAATTTGAGCAATCAAACGAAGCCTGATTTAACAGCTCCTTTATGGCTTCCAACACTTTTTTTAATATTGAGCTCTGTACTAAACGTGCTTCAAACATTTTAAATATATTATGGAACCTCAGAACAATAAAAATTCACAAGTATCACAACAGCTCCTACTGCCTCAATCACCGAACCGAGAATGGCGTTTTCGCGGGAAGATGACACACTGTAACAAATCCCGCCTAAAACAGAAACACAAAAGAATACAATGAACGTTGCATGTACAACTGATACTTGATACAAGTTGATAAAAAGTGAATTCTAATATAACTACGTAATTAAAAAACTACAAACAGAGTTTTTTATTGCATCTTTTATTAATAGATAAAATGAAATTATATAAATAAATGGGTCTTGGGGAATATTCAGCGGCAACATGTAACTTCCGGCGCCGCGCGTGTACTATATTTCGGTATCCGATGTGTACATCCAACTGTTTTCTTCACAAGTAACTAATGCCAGGTTATGGAGGTTATGTACGACAATGTAACTTAAATAAAATTTACTTTGTCACTGTACATTAAAAGGGTGTATTTATTGGAAGTACAGAAATTAGTTTACATTTATCGCACATAATTACGGTACAGAGACGATTTTGGGAGGTTGTTGCTACGTTTAAAAATATAACTTAACCTTTTACATTTTGAAAAATTAATTAGACTTAACAAACGTTTCCTTAGTTAGTGTACATTCAAAGGCTGTATTTATTGTATGGATAAAAGGCTGTATATAACATTAACGGCTGTATTTATTCGAAGTAAGTAATGCCAGCTTATGGAGGTTATGTACGACAATGTAACTTAAATAAAATTTACTTTGTTCGTGTACATTAAAAGGGTGTATTTATTGGAAGTACAGAAATTAGTTTATCGCACATAATTACGGTACAGAGACGATTTTGGCAGGTTGTGGCTACGTTTAATTATTTAACCTAACCTTTTAGATTTTTAAAATTAATTAGACTCAACAGACATTTCCTTAGTTAGTGTACATTCGAAGGCTGTATATAACATTAAAGGCTGTCTTTATTCAAAGTACCGGAATTAAAACGTACTTCCAATTTAGAACCTAGTACAATCTAATGTATAACCAAACAAGTACATTAAAATCCTTTTTTCAACATAATGCAATAATAAGCAATGTGTAGTTTCTGTTAACATGCAAATGATTAAGTATTAATAATGGGTTACAGTGGAATTTGATGTTGCTACGGTCTGAATTAATGCAAATAAAATTGGGAGAATCTCGTAAACATATTAAAGAATGCTTGTATATTACACACAAAATTATTACAGTACGGACCTTTGTTAATGAATAGAAACAAATTTGACTCTATACTTTAGTATGTACCAATAAAATTCACCTTTTTTCAAATACCAATATCTGTTGTTGTTTTTCATACCCTTAAAAAAAGGTCATTAACAACATACATTATGAGAAAACGTGATTACAAATAACCAGCCATTAGTTACTTAGAAGAAAATAGATATAACATTTACAAACATCAAATCTTCAATTCTCTCCCTATTTGTTTTATAAAAACTGGAGTTTCTACTGCAGGTTTTAAGTCCACTAACTACTTAATTAAATATACATAATTGTTCCTGTATCTTGTTGGGTAACATTATATTAATACATCTGCTTCCTACTCATATGTGCAAACAATGTTTTTAATGTATGGTCCTAAAATCTTTATCAACACTTTATATCTTTAAAATTTAGACAAAGTCTAATGAGCAACTTGGCCTAACCTGAATTTACATGACCTGGCTCAGAACAACTTTATTTTGGCAAATACAAAGATGAAGACTGGTTGCAATTTCTTCAGGGCTCACACCTACTGCCAGGCCTAGTTCTATAACATGATAAGGAAGAAATAAATCAGCCCAAACCTGCAACTGCTGTGGGAAGGCTTTTACACCATTACCAATAAGATTAATGATGTCATCTAAGAATAACTCATTAGCTTTATGTTTAACTTTCATTAGTTTTATCTTTTTTAACAATTTTTAATGCAGTTTACTGGAGTAAAATCTTCTTATTGATAATGTTCTTATCAGTTTCATTACATTATTCTTATCTCTTTTTATTACCGTATCTCAGACAATATTTATAGTATACAATTTAGTTAATGACTTAGTATTTTGTTCTTCATGTATCATGGTCATGAAATGGTTTAAGTTGGGGCCTATTTTATGTAAGGGGAAAACATAACGTTACAATATTGTAATTACTTTATTTCTATAATTATTTATAAGTATTACTTTGTACAAACAAAACTGGCTTAGAAATGGGTCTACTTAGGAAATTATGGAATTCTGCTGAAATTTTGAATAGTTCTGGAGGGGAATTGATCCCCTGATAACCCCCCTCCGCAAGTTACTCCACTGATCCCACTCTACACAGTTCCAAGAAATCCTGTATTTAGTAGAGCTTCCCTTATGTTTGCCTGGTAAGTGACGGAGAAGGGATCTATTTAACGTGTAAGTTGAAGAATATATTTAATTACTGCACTTAACTTGATATAAGTACTGATTACATTTCAGGATTATTATTTTCAGAAATAATGTATGTAAACCAGTTTTCCCCATATAAAGTTAATTAAAATTCTTTAATGCATTCCAGGCATTTACAGTAGTAGATTCGTTTTACTAAATTTGAATTTACACAAATAATTCTCTTTGATTAACCAGAGTTACACACACAAACTAAATGCTGAGTGTCCTCCTAGTGTATAAATTCAGCTAAAACAGTATTCCAAAAACTTACCTTGTTACTAGAATATGTGACATGATGAACTTTTCATCATGTGTTCAACTTTGTGTTGGGAGTTAAGCATTTTAATAATTTATATTTATGCAGGCGTATAGCAAAATCTGATCATCATGGAAAAGGAATAAGGCATTTTGTAATAGCAATTAACTGATTAGTTCCTGCTGTATTACCGAATCATATTACAAGACCAATTTTTGTTTAATTGAAAAGATATATTTTAATTGTTTCTTTTGGTGCAATCTGTAAATTCCATGACACACGTCCATAAAGGTTTGAAAATATGCTTACTCCAGTTTGATAGGAATAAATTTTCAAAAAACTAATACAAATTTGTTATGTCTGATCACACCAGCTATCCTGTCTATTGGCAATGAGACTTTTATCCAAATTTATCATATAGTATTGTGCTAAGATGTTACACTACATTTGTATACTGTAATACAGTGTATTATTTGCAGACTGACAGGGTTATAAAAAATTCTGAAAGAATTGTTGCTTTTACAACACCATCCTTTATCAAGTGACTACTCAAATCTGCCAGTTTTTCACAGATCCCCTAGTGATGCTCCAAACTTTTCAAGGATTCTCCTGGCCTTAAAAAACTGACTGGCCTCATTGATTGACATGACTAATGTTAAATTTACTTTGGGATACTTCCAAACATAATACAGTTTACAATAAACAAACAAAATATTATGCCTGTCTAATTTTTTCCAGAACTGTATACACATAATTTGATCTGGATAGAACATTTATTAAACAATAATACTATTTGATGCAAATAATTAAAATATCGGTATGGAGAACCATACATGACTACCATGTTCTAAGATTTATATTTGAAATCATTTTAGAAATGAAATATTTCTATAGAAACTACTTCTACCTTCAGCCTCAACCACAGAATTGTGATCACTAACATATACCACCTCATGTTCATAAAACAGTATTCCAAACACTTACCTTGTTACTATGGTGTCTTCAACAGGTACATTGGTGTATAAATTCGTTATGTCAAATGATGCTAATGTTGAGTTGTGTGGTATATGGATGTGTTCTAGTTTTTTGACAAGTTCTATGTTGTTTTTAACAGAAGTGTTGTTTGTTGGTTAGATTTATGTTGTTTGTTGGTTAGATTTATATGTTTTCTGATTAGTTTATCTAGGTGTCTGGCGATTTTGTGGGAGGGTGCTTGTGTGTTATTTATCAAAGGTCAAATGGGTATATTGGGTTTGTGTATTTTTGGTAATGCGTTTAGTTTTGGGGGGTTAGGTTTAATTTCTTTTTAGGTATTTTATGTTTTCTGTTTGGATTATGTATTTTGCATTATTTATGAATTTGTTTTTGGTATTTTATTGTGGGATCTTTGGTTATTTGAGTTACATTGTTTTCGGAGAAGAATTTCTCAGTTTTATTGTTTATTTCTTAAATATTAGAATTACCTTGGTTCCTTCTTTGCAATTATGTTTATTTCTTGTTTGTTCATTATGACTGTTATAATTTCTATAGGTACTTTTGGTGTGTTTGTTGTAATTTTGTGTTTTACATAATCTTTTGTGATTAAATCATTTGGTGTAAAATGTTCCAGATTATAAAATACACCTAACAGTTTTAACATACAATATATATAGTAACACCTCTATACATAGTAACAGGTATATCAATATACCTGTAATCACAGGTATGGGAAAGTAATGGCAAATCTTGCATAATCTTGTTATCAGTTATTGTTATTAGTCGGCTAGTGCTATTAAATTCATATTGGCCCAAAGTGATCACAAAAGGAATTTATTATATTTGTTTACAGTCATCGGTGTTGATTCCAAGTGGATTTGAAATTTATATAAATTAATTTTCACTCACATGAATGAAGTTGCAACCGTAAAGAAATACAGAATATATTTTCTATGACAGCAGACAAGACAGGACACTTGTATTTTGCCTTTTATGTGTGTACATACATTCAGACATCATTTATTTGGATTGACTTCTGCAAGCTTGAAATCAAATACTAATAATGTTTTATGAATATTAATTACTACACTTTCACATGTGAAACTTACTTTGTTTATTTTCCTCGTACGACATTTCAGTGTGGTGTTCGCCTTCATCAGCGGGGTATGATACAGAATGTCCGGAACTTGTAACGGTTTGTTTAGTTGGTAGGTTGTGTGGGGGAGTGTGGAGGTGGAAGGGGGTTATGTAAAATTATAATCCTCAAAGTATAATATTGAATTAATTGGGATGTTTTGTTAAATTGTTACGACGGTCTCACCGATCGTCACATAGTACAGTGGAAACCAAAATAAAACACACTTATGAATTTGCAAATTACATTTATTATATTTTTAATTGGTGTTGTTACATGCTTGTTCACTTCTTTTGTTACATTTTAAATCAGTGTTGTGTTGTGATTAGCTACGATGGTAGTGTTATTAGTACAGACGAGGATGCTGCAGTTTCTTTCTTAAAGAAAAAGATTTGGTTCACAATCCTCGTCAATGTGGTAATGGACATGATATGATTTTAGCGCTTGGGCACCAACAGCGTTGGTGTTGTAATAAGAAGACTTGCCGTGAGTATAAGCCAGTTTGCAAGGACACATTTTTAGAGGGGTCCAGATTACCCCTGAGAACAATAATAAAATTTATTTATGACTGGTATGAAGGCCGTAGTAGTGTGAAAAACAGTAAAAATCAACTGAAAATCGACAACATAACACACACACATTGGACGGCTTACTTAAGACATATCTGTGCTGAAGACATCATGAGCAACCCACAGAAAATTGGAGGACCAAATTTAACAGTTGAAATCGACGAGAGTCTCTTTGCCAAGAGAAAAAATAATGTTGGCCGGGTGTATCCACAACAGTGGGTTTTCGGAGGATTCTGTCGAGAAACAAAGGAATGTTTCTTGTGTCCTGTCGAAGATCGATCAGCAGGTACTCTCCTACCTCTCATAGTGGCAAATATTGAACCAGGGTCCATTATAATGTCAGATGAGTGGCGTTCATACCGTCAAATTGTTAATTTGCCACAACAGTACACTCATTTGACTGTAAACCATAGTTATAACTTTGTGGATCCTCAAACTGGAGCGCATACACAAAGCATAGAAAGCATGTGGCGGTCCTGTAAACGCCGAAACGTGATTGAATGTGGTACGAGAAGGGATCACTTAGATTCCTATTTAAGTGAGTTCATGTGGCGAACAAGAAATGCAAACCAGGATTTGTTCGAGAAAATGCTTGAAGATATAAAAAAATATGAAGCCCCTTTATGATTCTTGTTTTACATGACTTTGGTAAGTATTATCAATTTGGTATGTTCTATTTAGAATACGTAGTTAATTATGATATTGACTTTGAAATCATGTGCTTACTTTAATTATTCATTGCTCAAGCTTAATCCAATACCATTTTCAAGGATTTTAAGTACTCTGTAAAAGTATTTCGTTTCCTTATTGAACACAGTACATGACACATTAAAAGTATTCAGTACTTAAAAGTAGGTTAGGTTACATTATTATTCTAAATAACTTCACAACAGCTGTAACAAAGTTAATTATAAAATAATAATCATTTTGTATTTTTTCTTTTACAAGTGGATATTAAGCCAAAAAGCTGATATCATATAAAGTGTAATAATCATGTTCAGTGTATTATTATGTTTAATATCATAGGTACAGCTTAAACTAACCTTATACTCACGAGGTACAATTGTACTGATTTCACCTGTAAAAGAACGGTTAGCTGAAAATAAGACACAATTGTAACACATACCACAACCTGTGTGTGTGTGTGTGTGTGTTTTGGTGGATGCGTCAATAATCTGTAAACCCTTTAATATTGGTCTCTTAGAATGTTGACTGATTAAACAAAATAATTGATTAATGTTCATATGTCAGTACTTGGTGTGTCCAGTGATGTAATTTATTTTTCTTTGCAGGCATTCGTGATTTAATGCGAAACGTGGCTGTGAATGGAAAAATTGATTACCGTATGTATTCCAGGACTATATTCAGGTTTGTAATTTACACAGTGAAACCAGTCAAAACAAAGTATTAAAATCCTTTGAAAATATTATTAAAAGCAGGCACATTACATGGTAAGAGATGTGATGAAATAAGTGATACACACTATCATCATTGTATGGTGTTCTGTTGTGTGACAGGTCCCAGATATTACCAATCATCTCCATTCATATGTATTTGGTTTGAACTGTTGAGCTTTCATCTCTACATAAGATACTCCACTTTGCATTTCGTACACAAGCTCATCTTCTCTCCTTTCATGGTTCTTTCAAAAACTGGTGTTAATTGTTCATTTTCTCTGAGGATTAAATATACTTATACTTAATATTAAATACTTAAAAGTTGGTTAGGTTACATTATTTAATCTAAACAACTTCACAGCAGCTGTAACAAAGTTATTTATAAAATAATAACTGTATTTTTTCCTTTACAAGTGGGTATTAAATAAAAAACCGATATCATATTCTTATACCATAAGAAGTAATATAATCACGTTATGTTCATGATGAGTTCTATTTCTTGTGTATAGTGTGTTTCAGTGTTTGCATTAAACAAAACATTTTTAAATCAGTGTTGAACCTTTGCCAAGTAGTGTGCATGATATTTTCCAACAAATTCGTATACTGTATGAGAGTAGACTATTGATGTATACTACTCTACATGTCAGAAGTATAACGATATATTTACAAATTACTTTATTTTATATTCTTATGTTATTATTATTATTCAATAAAAAATAAAATACTTTTTAACAACAATATACTTTTATTTTAATTATTGTATTGTATTCAATTATTCAGAAACATAAATATAATTAAAGTAAAAATAAATAGTTGTAATAATTTAATTAAAAAGTATATTTTTGTTAAAAGGAATATCTTAATTATTCAACAATGATATATAACTCTCTCTCTTCCCCCTCCCACTCTCTGTGGGGGGGGGGGTTGAATATATGAGTGATAGTTTAATCTTGTTTTCAACAAATTCCAATTACATTGCAATCTGATAGGTTAGAGTCTGTACTTAAAATGGACAAATTTTTGGTTAAGTGACCAAAATACTAGGTAAAGTGGTAAGTAAACAGCCATTCCATTCTAATCAGCCTACACATACATATTGTTACATTATTACAGTACATTTAATGCAAACAGTCTTCTTTACAATTGAATTAAAGGTACACAATTTAACTATAACGTTAGGTGAGACTGACGAATACAAAAACAATACCAATACATCTATTACAATATAGAATACTACAAGGACAAGATACTACAGATTTAAAGGTAAGAAAAAGGGATAAACGTTACAATATATATTATTGCCCATCTTCTTTATTTACAGTGTGGAACAGTAGATCCTGTTACAGTATACTGGACTTAGTACTTAGTTGAGGCACAGATACTTCCTAAATAATACATCTACTCCACATGAGTGTTGTGGTTGGTTAGGTAATGATAGTACATTGTTGTGTGTAATGATAGTACATTGGGTTTGATGTTTCTTTACAAACCCAGTTGACTCTGTAGTGCTCAATTCTACGTCTTTCGACCTCACTGTAACTGTTTATTCTCCGTTTCTTCCAGCGGTTGTTCATGTAACCTGTCTTGTATGTTACTGTACTAATTTTTAAAATAAACACTTATTTATCTTGTAGCATAAGCTATTAACCGTAGTGCATACTCCTTCTTTATCTAAAAAATGGTAGATATTGTTAAGCCCCTTACCTTTTACTTCCATGTCCTTAAGGAAATGGAAGTATGGTGATGGCAAAAAAAAAAAAATCGTGTTCGAGATTTTTGCAGATTCTGATTGTACTACCCTCAAAACATGAAAAGTCATTTTTCGAAAAGTGTGTGTGTGTGTGTGTGTGTGTGTGTGTGTGTGTGTGTGTGTGTTTGTGTGTAGATTTTTTTCTATGGCAAACGATAACAGCCAAAAATTCAAACAGAATCGAATACTTGGATTTCGTTGTCCATGACATGTCCATTAATTAACTAAATATAATTATTACACTACGACTCGGAACACAATAGTAGTGTAATAATTATATTTAGAATCAAATATTTTTTTACATACAGCCCTGATTTGTATAGTACTCAAGACCTATTGGTTTTGCTGAAGATCGGTTAACGGAAAGGGGTAGTTTACCTGCAACATTTTAACAAGGGTATTTTCTGTGGCAAACGATAAGAGCCGCAAATTCAAACTGAATAAAACAATTTTCTGCGTACAGCCCTGTGTAGAGTACTCAAGACGTATTGTTCTTTGTGAAGATCGGTTAAGGGAAAGGAGTAGTTTGATTATGTGATTTGATTAATGCTTGTGACTGTGGTTTGATTATCTGAAATTAATGCTTCTATTACCTTCCAACACTAATATTACCTTAAAACAGGAATTATAGACATGCTACTTTAGAGTTGTGTCTTTATGGCTGGGATTACATTGATTGATGGGATTATTACTTATTACAAACTGGTTTACATTCCATAGTAGTAAATTTTTCCTTAGTTTGCCAAATTTTGTTGACTGATTAATTCTATTTAGTGTGTCTGAGCCTAATTTAGGTATCTATGGTATTTTATACATAACAGTGTGTCTATTTTCTTACAACCTTTTTCTTCTTTGACAATTCATAATAGCCATAATAGCATAATATTCTTAATAGCAACATTACTAACATTATTACACACAAAACATATTTAAACATAACTAACTCTTAATACAATTAATTAAACAAATTGAACCTTCTAATTGTAGTCTTTTCCCTTGAAACAAATATGGGACTTGGGTTTAAATCCTAATTAATACAATGTTGCTGAACATTCATAATAATATAAATCATGTCTCCCTTAATCTTACTTATAGTCTATGTTTCATACATTTGGGGTGAATCATTAATTTTAACAGTCTTGTAAATAAAGAAGATGGGCAATAATATATATTGTAACGTTTATCCCTTTTTCTTACCTTTAAATCTGTAGTATCTTGTCCTTGTAGTATTCTATATTGTAATAGATGTATTGGTATTGTTTTTGTATTCGTCAGTCTCACCTAACGTTATAGTTAAATTGTGTACCTTTAATTCAATTGTAAAGAAGACTGTTTGCATTAAACGTAATGTAATAATGTAACAATATGTATGTGTAGGCTGATTAGAATGGAACGGCTGTTTACTTACCACTTTACCTAGTATTTTGGTCACTTAACCAAAAATTTGTCCATTTTAAGTACAGACTCTAACCTATCAGATTGCAATGTAACTGGAATTTGTTGAAAACAAGATTAAACTATCACTCATATATTCAACCCCCCCCCCACAGAGAGTGGGAGGGGGAAGAGAGAGAGTTATATATCATTGTTGAATAATTAAGATATTCCTTTTAACAAAAATATACTTTTTAATTAAATTATTACAACTATTTATTTTTACTTTAATTATATTTATGTTTCTGAATAATTGAATACAATACAATAATTAAAATAAAAGTATATTGTTGTTAAAAAGTATTTTATTTTTTATTGAATAATAATAAATATCACTATAATATTGACGACTCAGAACACTAAGTTTTTTATAAGTAAAAACGTAAAGTTTTACCTTACAGCCTAAACCGGCTTTCACCTATAGAAGGCTTCATCAGAGGCTGTCGTTAGTAGCGCTGCTCGTCTTGTTGTTGGCGACGAGATAGTGTTTCGAAAGATTGAAGCTGTGTGTGTGTGGTGAGATGTGTTCGAATAATGCGTGCGATTTGAATTGTGTCTGTTCGTTTAGGATGTCGTTTTTATTTGTTTTTGTGTGTTTGTATATTTCTAATTGTTCTAGAGTGTCTAGTTTTCGGCCTTTTGTGTGTACGTGTAGTATGTTCATGTTATTGTCGATGTTTTTATATGTGTGGTTTGCTTCAATGAGGTGGTTTGCGAAGGTAGATTCTGTAGTGGTGTGGAGTGCTTTTGTGTGTTCAATGTATCTCTGTTTGAAGCTACGTCCTGTCTGGCCTATGTAGAATTTACTGCAATTTGAACAATTTAGTTTATATACACCGGGTAGATCGAATTTGTTTTGTGCTTTGGGCATGCGTTTTGATAGTGTGTGTTCTGTTTTGTTAGTGGTTTTGTAAGCGATTCTGTATCCTGCTTTTTTGAATTTGTGGGCAATTTTTTCTGTTTGTTTGTTGATGTATGTTAGTGTTATGAATTTGTTGTTTTCTGTCTTTGTCTGTTGTTTGTTTTGTGTTTTGTGTAGGAGTTTACTGACTATTGTTCTGTCATAACCGTTAGATTCTGCTAGATATTTTATCGTGTTTAGTTCGTCTTTGTAGTCTATTTCATCTAAGGGGATGTTGTTAAGTCTATGTATCATGGTTCTAAAAGCAGCTAGTTTGTGTTGTATTGGGTGATTGGAGGTGTTGTGTATTAGTGTGTCAGTTGTAGTTGGTTTTCTGTATATACTGAATTTGTGCCTGTGTTCTAGTTTTGTGATGGAGAGGTCTAAGAAGTTTATGGTATTGTTGTGTTCGTATTCGGCAGTGAAGGTTATGTTTTTATGTATTTTGTTTATGTGTGTTAGTAACTGTTCACATTGTCTTGTGTTTCCCCTGTATAGTATTAGAATGTCATCAACGTATCTGTGCCAATATAGTATTTTATGTGAGTGTCTGTCATTGTTTGTGAGTATTTTTGTTTTTTCTAAGTGTTGGAGGAAGACTTCTGCTAGAATGCTGGATATGGGGGAGCCCATGGGTAGGCCATCGTTCTGTGTGTAGTATTTTTTGTTATAAGTAAAGTAGTTTTGTTTTGTGATAATGTTCAGAGTTTCTGTTATTTCATTGATAAGTTCGTCTGGTGTGTTGTTCTGTTTGAGTTTGTTTTGTAGGATGGTGATTGTTTCAGAGATGGGGATGTTTGTGTACAGGTTTTTAATGTCAAAGGAGGCTAATGTGGCGTTATGGGGGATGTGTATGTCTTTTATTTTTGTTACTAGGTCAGTGTTGTTTTTTACTGCAATGTTGTTGTCTATTTGTGTGTGTTGTCTAATAATTTTGTCTAGATATTTTGCCAGTTTGTGTGCAGGGGCATTACGGTAGTTGATAATGGGGCGGATCGGAATGTCTTCTTTATGGATTTTGGGAAGCGCTTGGAGTGTAGGTGCTGATGGTCAGAAGACATACACATCCCCCATAACGCCACATTAGCCTCCTTTGACATTAAAAACCTGTACACAAACATCCCCATCTCTGAAACAATCACCATCCTACAAAACAAACTCAAACAGAACAACACACCAGACGAACTTATCAATGAAATAACAGAAACTCTGAACATTATCACAAAACAAAACTACTTTACTTATAACAAAAAATACTACACACAGAACGATGGCCTACCCATGGGCTCCCCCATATCCAGCATTCTAGCAGAAGTCTTCCTCCAACACTTAGAAAAAACAAAAATACTCACAAACAATGACAGACACTCACATAAAATACTATATTGGCACAGATACGTTGATGACATTCTAATACTATACAGGGGAAACACAAGACAATGTGAACAGTTACTAACACACATAAACAAAATACATAAAAACATAACCTTCACTGCCGAATACGAACACAACAATACCATAAACTTCTTAGACCTCTCCATCACAAAACTAGAACACAGGCACAAATTCAGTATATACAGAAAACCAACTACAACTGACACACTAATACACAACACCTCCAATCACCCAATACAACACAAACTAGCTGCTTTTAGAACCATGATACATAGACTTAACAACATCCCCTTAGATGAAATAGACTACAAAGACGAACTAAACACGATAAAATATCTAGCAGAATCTAACGGTTATGACAGAACAATAGTCAGTAAACTCCTACACAGAACACAAAACAGACAAAGACAGAAAACAACAAATTCATAACACTAACATACATCAACAAACAAACAGAAAAAATTGCCCACAAATTCAAAAAAGCAGGATACAGAATCGCTTACAAAACCACTAACAAAACAGAACACACACTATCAAAACGCATGCCCAAAGCACAAAACAAATTCGATCTACCCGGTGTATATAAACTAAATTGTTCAAATTGCAGTAAATTCTACATAGGCCAGACAGGACGTAGCTTCAAACAGAGATACATTGAACACACAAAAGCACTCCACACCACTACAGAATCTACCTTCGCAAACCACCTCATTGAAGCAAACCACACATATAAAAACATCGACAATAACATGAACATACTACACGTACACACAAAAGGCCGAAAACTAGACACTCTAGAACAATTAGAAATATACAAACACACAAAAACAAATAAAAACGACATCCTAAACGAACAGACACAATTCAAATCGCACGCATTATTCGAACACATCTCACCACTCACACACAGCTTCAATCTTTCGAAACACTATCTCGTCGCCAACAACAAGACGAGCAGCGCTACTAACGACAGCCTCTGATGAAGCCTTCTATAGGTGAAAGCCGGTTTAGGCTGTAAGGTAAAACTTTACGTTTTTACTTATAAAAAATTTAGTGTTCCGAGTCGTCAATATTATAGTGATATTTAGTTAAGTAACGGACACGTCATGGACAACGAAATCCAAGAATAATAATAATAACATAAGAATATAAAATAAAGTAATTTGTAAATATATCGTTATACTTCTGACATGTAAAGTAGTATACATCAATAGTCTACTCTCATACAGTATACGAATTTGTTGGAAAATATCATGTACACTACTTGGCAAAGGTTCAACACTGATTTAAAAATGTTTTGTTTAATGCAAACACTGAAACACACTATACACAAGAAATAGAACTCATCATGAACATAACGTGATTATATTACTTCTTATGGTATAAGAATATGATATCGGTTTTTTATTTAATACCCACTTGTAAAGGAAAAAATTCAGTTATTATTTTATAAATAACTTTGTTACAGCTGCTGTGAAGTTGTTTAGATTAAATAATGTAACCTAACCAACTTTTAAGTATTTAATATTAAGTATAAGTATATTTAATCCTCAGAGAAAATGAACAATTAACACCAGTTTTTGAAAGAACCATGAAAGGAGAGAAGATGAGCTTGTGTACGAAATGCAAAGTGGAGTATCTTATGTAGAGATGAAAGCTCAACAGTTCAAACCAAATACATATGAATGGAGATGATTGGTAATATCTGGGACCTGTCACACAACAGAACACCATACAATGATGATAGTGTGTATCACTTATTTCATCACATCTCTTACCATGTAATGTGCCTGCTTTTAATAATATTTTCAAAGGATTTTAATACTTTGTTTTGACTGGTTTCACTGTGTAAATTACAAACCTGAATATAGTCCTGGAATACATACGGTAATCAATTTTTCCATTCACAGCCACGTTTCGCATTAAATCACGAATGCCTGCAAAGAAAAATAAATTACATCACTGGACACACCAAGTACTGACATATGAACATTAATCAATTATTTTGTTTAATCAGTCAACATTCTAAGAGACCAATATTAAAGGGTTTACAGATTATTGACGCATCCACCAAAACACACACACACACACACACAGGTTGTGGTATGTGTTACAATTGTGTCTTATTTTCAGCTAACCGTTCTTTTACAGGTGAAATCAGTACAATTGTACCTCGTGAGTATAAGGTTAGTTTAAGCTGTACCTATGATATTAAACATAATAATACACTGAACATGATTATTACACTTTATATGATATCAGCTTTTTGGCTTAATATCCACTTGTAAAAGAAAAAATACAAAATGATTATTATTTTATAATTAACTTTGTTACAGCTGTTGTAAAGTTATTTAGAATAATAATGTAACCTAACCTACTTTTAAGTACTGAATACTTTTAATGTGTCATGTACTGTGTTCAATAAGGAAACGAAATACTTTTACAGAGTACTTAAAATCCTTGAAAATGGTATTGGATTAAGCTTGAGCAATGAATAATTAAACTAAGCACATGATTTCAAAGTCAATATCATAATTAACTACGTATTCTAAATAGAACATACCAAATTGATAATACTTACCAAAGTCATGTAAAACAAGAATCATAAAGGGGCTTCATATTTTTTTATATCTTCAAGCATTTTCTCGAACAAATCCTGGTTTGCATTTCTTGTTCGCCACATGAACTCACTTAAATAGGAATCTAAGCGATCCCTTCTCGTACCACATTCAATCACGTTTCGGCGTTTACAGGACCGCCACATGCTTTCTATGCTTTGTGTATGCGCTCCAGTTTGAGGATCCACAAAGTTATAACTATGGTTTACAGTCAAATGAGTGTACTGTTGTGGCAAATTAACAATTTGACGGTATGAACGCCACTCATCTGACATTATAATGGACCCTGGTTCAATATTTGCCACTATGAGAGGTAGGAGAGTACCTGCTGATCGATCTTCGACAGGACACAAGAAACATTCCTTTGTTTCTCGACAGAATCCTCCGAAAACCCACTGTTGTGGATACACCCGGCCAACATTATTTTTTCTCTTGGCAAAGAGACTCTCGTCGATTTTAACTGTTAAATTTGGTCCTCCAATTTTCTGTGGGTTGCTCATGATGTCTTCAGCACAGATATGTCTTAAGTAAGCCGTCCAATGTGTGTGTGTTATGTTGTCGATTTTCAGTTGATTTTTACTGTTTTTCACACTACTACGGCCTTCATACCAGTCATAAATAAATTTTATTATTGTTCTCAGGGGTAATCTGGACCCCTCTAAAAATGTGTCCTTGCAAACTGGCTTATACTCACGGCAAGTCTTCTTATTACAACACCAACGCTGTTGGTGCCCAAGCGCTAAAATCATATCATGTCCATTACCACATTGACGAGGATTGTGAACCAAATCTTTTTCTTTAAGAAAGAAACTGCAGCATCCTCGTCTGTACTAATAACACTACCATCGTAGCTAATCACAACACAACACTGATTTAAAATGTAACAAAAGAAGTGAACAAGCATGTAACAACACCAATTAAAAATATAATAAATGTAATTTGCAAATTCATAAGTGTGTTTTATTTTGGTTTCCACTGTACTATGTGACGATCGGTGAGACCGTCGTAACAATTTAACAAAACATCCCAATTAATTCAATATTATACTTTGAGGATTATAATTTTACATAACCCCCTTCCACCTCCACACTCCCCCACACAACCTACCAACTAAACAAACCGTTACAAGTTCCGGACATTCTGTATCATACCCCGCTGATGAAGGCGAACACCACACTGAAATGTCGTACGAGGAAAATAAACAAAGTAAGTTTCACATGTGAAAGTGTAGTAATTAATATTCATAAAACATTATTAGTATTTGATTTCAAGCTTGCAGAAGTCAATCCAAATAAATGATGTCTGAATGTATGTACACACATAAAAGGCAAAATACAAGTGTCCTGTCTTGTCTGCTGTCATAGAAAATATATTCTGTATTTCTTTACGGTTGCAACTTCATTCATGTGAGTGAAAATTAATTTATATAAATTTCAAATCCACTTGGAATCAACACCGATGACTGTAAACAAATATAATAAATTCCTTTTGTGATCACTTTGGGCCAATATGAATTTAATAGCACTAGCCGAATAATAACAATAACTGATAACAAGATTATGCAAGATTTGCCATTACTTTCCCATACCTGTGATTACAGGTATATTGATATACCTGTTACTATGTATAGAGGTGTTACTATATATATTGTATGTTAAAACTGTTAGGTGTATTTTATAATCTGGAACATTTTACACCAAATGATTTAATCACAAAAGATTATGTAAAACACAAAATTACAACAAACACACCAAAAGTACCTATAGAAATTACAACAGTCATAATGAACAAACAAGAAATAAACATAATTGCAAAGAAGGAACCAAGGTAATTCTAATATTTAAGAAATAAACAATAAAACTGAGAAATTCTTCTCCGAAAACAATATAACTCAAATTACCAAAGATCCCATAATAAAATACCAAAAACAAATTCATAAATAATGCAAAATACATAATCCAAACAGAAAACATAAAATACCTAAAAAGAAATTAAACCTAACCCCCCAAAACTAAACGCATTACCAAAAATACACAAACCCAATATACCCATTTGACCTTTGATAAATAACACACAAGCACCCTCCCACAAAATCGCCAGACACCTAGATAAACTAATCAGAAAACATATAAATCTAACCAACAAACAACATAAATCTAACCAACAAACAACACTTCTGTTAAAAACAACATAGAACTTGTCAAAAAACTAGAACACATCCATATACCACACAACTCAACATTAGCATCATTTGATATAACGAATTTATACACCAATGTACCTGTTGAAGACACCATAGTAACAAGGTAAGTGTTTGGAATACTGTTTTATGAACATGAGGTGGTATATGTTAGTGATCACAATTCTGTGGTTGAGGCTGAAGGTAGAAGTAGTTTCTATAGAAATATTTCATTTCTAAAATGATTTCAAATATAAATCTTAGAACATGGTAGTCATGTATGGTTCTCCATACCGATATTTTAATTATTTGCATCAAATAGTATTATTGTTTAATAAATGTTCTATCCAGATCAAATTATGTGTATACAGTTCTGGAAAAAATTAGACAGGCATAATATTTTGTTTGTTTATTGTAAACTGTATTATGTTTGGAAGTATCCCAAAGTAAATTTAACATTAGTCATGTCAATCAATGAGGCCAGTCAGTTTTTTAAGGCCAGGAGAATCCTTGAAAAGTTTGGAGCATCACTAGGGGATCTGTGAAAAACTGGCAGATTTGAGTAGTCACTTGATAAAGGATGGTGTTGTAAAAGCAACAATTCTTTCAGAATTTTTTATAACCCTGTCAGTCTGCAAATAATACACTGTATTACAGTATACAAATGTAGTGTAACATCTTAGCACAATACTATATGATAAATTTGGATAAAAGTCTCATTGCCAATAGACAGGATAACTGGTGTGATCAGACATAACAAATTTGTATTAGTTTTTTGAAAATTTATTCCTATCAAACTGGAGTAAGCATATTTTCAAACCTTTATGGATGTGTGTCATGGAATTTACAGATTGCACCAAAAGAAACAATTAAAATATATCTTTTCAATTAAACAAAAATTGGTCTTGTAATATGATTCGGTAATACAGCAGGAACTAATCAGTTAATTGCTATTACAAAATGCCTTATTCCTTTTCCATGATGATCAGATTTTGCTATACGCCTGCATAAATATAAATTATTAAAATGCTTAACTCCCAACACAAAGTTGAACACATGATGAAAAGTTCATCATGTCACATATTCTAGTAACAAGGTAAGTTTTTGGAATACTGTTTTAGCTGAATTTATACACTAGGAGGACACTCAGCATTTAGTTTGTGTGTGTAACTCTGGTTAATCAAAGAGAATTATTTGTGTAAATTCAAATTTAGTAAAACGAATCTACTACTGTAAATGCCTGGAATGCATTAAAGAATTTTAATTAACTTTATATGGGGAAAACTGGTTTACATACATTATTTCTGAAAATAATAATCCTGAAATGTAATCAGTACTTATATCAAGTTAAGTGCAATAATTAAATATATTCTTCAACTTGCACGTTAAATAGATCCCTTCTCCTTCACTTACCAGGCAAACATAAGGGAAGCTCTACTAAATACAGGATTTCTTGGAACTGTGTAGAGTGGGATCAGTGGAGTAACTTGCGGAGGGGGGTTATCAGGGGATCAATTCCCCTCCAGAACTATTCGAAATTTCAGCAGAATTCCATAATTTCCTAAGTAGACCCATTTCTAAGCCAGTTTTGTTTGTACAAAGTAATACTTATAAATAATTATAGAAATAAAAGTAATTACAATATTGTAACGTTATGTTTTCCCCTTACATAAAATAGGCCCCAACTTAAACCATTTCATGACCATGATACATGAAGAACAAAATACTAAGTCATTAACTAAATTGTATACTATAAATATTGTCTGAGATACGGTAATAAAAAGAGATAAGAATAATGTAATGAAACTGATAAGAACATTATCAATAAGAAGATTTTACTCCAGTAAACTGCATTAAAAATTGTTAAAAAAGATAAAACTAATGAAAGTTAAAAATAAAGCTAATGAGTTATTCTTAGATGACATCATTTATCTTATTGGTAATGGTGTAAAAGCCTTCCCACAGCGGTTGCAGGTTTGGGCTGATTTATTTCTTCCTTATCATGTTATAGAACTAGGCCTGGCAGCAGGTGTGAGCCCTGAAGAAATTGCAACCAGTCTTCATCTTTGTATTTGCCAAAATAAAGTTGTTCTGAGCCAGGTCAAGTAAATTCAGGTTAGGCCAAGTTGCTCATTAGACTTTGTCTAAATTTTAAAGGTATAAAGTGTTGATAAAGATTTTAGGACCGTACATTAAAAACATTGTTTGCACATATGAGTAGGAAGCAGATGTATTAATATAATGTTACCCAACAAGATACAGGAACAATTATGTATATTTAATTAAGTAGTTAGTGGACTTAAAACCTGCAGTAGAAACTCCAGTTTTTATAAAACAAATAGGGAGAGAATTGAAGATTTGATGTTTGTAAATGTTATATCTATTTTCTTCTAAGTAACTAATGGCTGGTTATTTGTAATCACGTTTTCTCATAATGTATGTTGTTAATGACCTTTTTTTAAGGGTATGAAAAACAACAACAGATATTGGTATTTGAAAAAAGGTGAATTTTATTGGTACATACTAAAGTATAGAGTCAAATTTGTTTCTATTCATTAACAAAGGTCCGTACTGTAATAATTTTGTGTGTAATATACAAGCATTCTTTAATATGTTTACGAGATTCTCACAATTTTATTTGCATTAATTCAGACCGTAGTAACATTAAATTCCACTGTAACCCATTATTAATACTTAATCATTTGCATGTTAACAGAAACTACACATTGCTTATTATTGCATTATGTTGAAAAAAGGATTTTAATGTACTTGTTTGAATATACATTAGATTGTACTAGGTTCTAAATTGGAAGTACGTTTTAATTCCGGTACTTTGAATAAAGACAGCCTTTAATGTTATATACAGCCTTTGAATGTACACTAACTAAGGAAACGTCTGTTAAGTCTAATTAATTTTAAAAATCTAAAAGGTTAAGTTAAATAATTAAACGTAGCCACAACCTGCCAAAATCGTCTCTGTACCGTAATTATTTGCGATAAATGTAAACTAATTTCTGTACTTCCAATAAATACACCCTTTTAATGTACACGAACAAAGTAAATTTTATTTAAGTTACATTGTCGTACATAACCTCCATAAGCTGGCATTACTTACTTCGAATAAATACAGCCGTTAATGTTATATACAGCCTTTTATCCATACAATAAATACAGCCTTTGAATGTACACTAACTAAGGAAACGTTTGTTAAGTCTAATTAATTTTTCAAAATCTAAAAGGTTAAGTTATATTGTTAAACGTAGCAACAACCTCCCAAAATCGTCTCTGTACCGTAATTATGTGCGATAAATGTAAACTAATTTCTGTACTTCCAATAAATACACCCTTTTAATGTACAGTGACAAAGTAAATTTTATTTAAGTTACATTGTCGTACATATTCTCCATAAGCTGCCATTAGTTACTTGTGAAGAAAACAGTTGGATGTACACATCGGACACCGAAATATTATACACGCGCGGCGCCGGAAGTTGAATTTTGCTGCTGAATATTCCCCAAGACCCATAAATATATTCACATTTTTAATTGCTTATCAAAACCGCCTATAGAAACCACTTATGGTCTTGGGGAATAGTCAGCGGCAAAATGAAACTTCCGTCGCCGCGCGTGTACTATATTTTGGTGTCCGATGTGTACATCCAACTGTTTTCTTCACAAGTAACTAATGCCAGCTTATGGAGGTTATGTACGACAATGTAACTTAAATAAAATTTACTTTGTTAGTGTACATTAAAAGGGTGTATTTATTGGAAGTACAGAAATTAGTTTACATTTATCGCACATAATTACGGTACAGAGATGATTTTGGGAGGTTGTGGCTACGTTTAACAATGTAACTTAACCTTTTACAGTTTTAAAATTAATTAGACTTAACAAACGTTTCCTTAGTTAGTGTACATTCAAAGGCTGTTTTTATTGTATGGATAAAAGGCTGTATATAACATTAACGGCTGTATTTATTCAAAGTAATTAATGCCAGCTTATGGAGGTTATGTACGACAATGTAACTTAAATAAAATTTACTTTGTTCGTGTACATTAAAAGGGTGTATTTATTGGAAGTACAGAAATTAGTTTACATTTATCGCACATAATTACGATATAGAGACGATTTTGGGAGGTTGTGACTACGTTTAATTATTTAACAACCTTTTAGATTTTTTAAATTAATTAGACTTAACAGACATTACCTTAGTTAGTGTACATTCAAAGGCTGTATATAACATTAAAGGCTGTATTTATTCAAAGTACCGGAATTAAGACGTACTTCCAATTTAGAACCTAGTACAATCTAATGTATAACCAAACAAGTACATTAAAATCCTTTTTTCAACATAATGCAATAAAAAGCAATGCGCAGTTTCTGTTAACATGCAAATGATTAAGTATTAATAATGGGCATTACAATAGGAAGTAAGGTTCGCCTGTGACAGACTCGTTTCCACTGAGATTTACAGCCCACGACAAACCAGACAAGAGACGTAGCACAGTGGCATAGTTACGGAGAAATTGTAATGAGCACACGCTACAATGTTGATTTGAGCGTGCCAGCAGTAAAAAAAAAACGGAGTAGTCACACAATTGTACTGTTATATGTGTGAATAAATGTACAGTTACACGGTTATTAAATATAATAAAAGATTTATTATACAGCTACAATAGTGAATACATCGAGAGCGTGTTGCTCTTATGGCGATTGCCCTGTGACTCACTCACTCACATGCCCCGCTATACATATGTCATGGCGTATCCCCACTCTTATAACTTATGGTACTACTCACAACATCTCCCCTTTTCTAGTTTTCCAAAATTAAATTACAATATTATTGCATAACATTTATTAAACATACAAAACCTTTTAGGTACTCTGATTTCTTTATCGTACGACCTGATCTAGTCGTAATTACCGGAGCATCATTCGCAGTCACATTAACAATAGGATTATTATTACAGATATTATTTGCATTATTCACATTATTATTTACAGTATTTGTATTGCTCGAAACTCTTCTTTGCGTGGGCTCTTCTAATGGTATATCTAAACTATATTGGATTTCATTAAATTGTGTACCTTTGGATAGATCTTTTCGATTACGTGTTACAATAGTTGTCTTGATTATTCATCTCTTCTTTCACAGCACTAACACTTAACTAAAAAGTTAGTGTTAGTTAAGTGTTACAATAGTATTTTGCTCTGTTTTTACTTTATAAGATCTAGGATTTTGATGTTTTTCAATAATAATACCACTTTGATGAGGTAAGGTTTCCTTTCCTTCATCATTAATTTTAACTTTATCTCCCACATTAAATTCTGTAAGAGCTTTCGAACCTTTATTATAATAGAACTTTTGTTTATTTTGACGTTCTTGCAAAATAGTACTAAATTTATTTGACTCTAATTTGCCTTCATTTGAATTTGGTATTATGTTTCTTACTTTCCTACCATACATTAATTCCGCTGGCGTAATGCCACTATTATCAATAGGCATATTTCTTAATTGTAATAGAGCCATTTCTTTATCCTTTCCTTCCTGAATAATTTTTTTCAAAATATGTTTGAGAGTCTGTATATGTCTCTCTGCTAAACCATTTGACTGGTGATGTTTTGGAGTAGTTATCACATGTTTAAAACCCCATTGATCTGAAAATTTTTTAAATTTAAAACTCGTGTATTGAGTACCTGAATCTGAATATAAAACTTTAGGTACCCCATATCGTGCAAAAAACTCCTTTAAAGACTGTATAGTAGACTCTGCGCTTAAATCACTTAAATGTTGCAAATCAATGAATTTACTATACGTATCTGCTACAATTATAAACCTTTTACCAAGTAAATAAAAAATATCAGAAGCTACAATTTCCCAAGGATTTTTAGGTATTGGTTTTTCAATCATTGGTTCTTTACTATTATCCCTTTGATAACTACAACAAATATCACAATTGCTTACCAAGTCATCAATTTGCTTCGACATGCCTGGCCAAAACAATGTTTTTCTAGCTAACATTTTGCATTTTTCACTACCAAAATGAGCATAATGTATTTTAGCAAGCATTACTTTTCTCATGGATTTTGGTACAACTATACAAGTATTTTTCAAAAATAAACCCTTACACTCTGAAAGTTCTTCTTTGAAAGAAAAATATGGTTTGACAGTTTCAGAAACGGATGATTTGTTTACAGGCCATCCATCTTTTACATATTTTAGAACTTCTTGCAGTTCTTTATCGTTGCTAGTTTCATTTTTTAATTCATTCATTCTTATATCAGATACACTAAGACTTTTCTCAACCATCATAACATATGCTTTAATTTTTTCTTCATCGGAGGACTCTGTAGTTTGCAAATAAAGTCTACTCAAATGATCAGCCAGTAATAACTTTTTACCTGGTACATACTTAAGATCTAAATCAAAATTATGTAAACTTATTCTCATCCTTTGTAATCTTGGAGGGATTTTATTCATTGGCTTTTTAAAGATCGAGATCAGTGGATTATGGTCAGTCTCTACGACAAATTTTTGACCAAACAAATATTGATTGAATTTATGACAACCAAAAACAATGGCTAAACACTCTTTTTCAATTTGACTGTACATTACTTCAGTCTCTGTTAAAGCACGGGAACCATATGCCACTGGTCTTCCATCTTGTATCAATACACATCCAAGTCCCTCACTGGAAGCATCTACACTCAATGTTATGGGTTTATTTATCTCAAAATATGTTAAAACTGGAGGTTTACATAACGCCTCTTTAAGCTTTAAAAATGACGTTTGCTGTGCAGTACCCCACACAAATGGCACATCTTTCTTTGTTAGTTGTCTTAAACTACTAGTTAATTGTGCAGCATTTGGTATAAACTTTGATACATAATTTATTGTTCCTAAGAATGTTAGTAATTCTCTTTTTTTTTGGTATTTGCATTTTTTCAATTGCCTCAACTTTTTCTGTATCAATTTCAATTCCATCTGCGGAAAGTATATGACCTAAATATTTAACTTTCGTTGCAATAAAAGCACTTTTATCTGCATTAAATTTAATACCATATTCTCTGGCTCTTTTAAAAACTTTATCCATAAGTTTTAATAATTGGTCTTTAGCCTCAGCCCAAATTAACATATCATCGGCATATATGCCTACATTTTCAATATCTCCAAAAATTTGATTAAAAACTCTATAGAATACTTCAGGACTAGAGCTTATACCGTAAGGCATTCTGTTAAAATAATATCTCCCAAATGGAGCATTAAAAGTAGTTAACTCTTTACTATCTTCTGACAATTCAACTTGCCAGAATGCTTTATTTGCATCCAACTTGTAACAGTACATAATGACCCAATACCATAATTATGGGGTTTAAAGGTATTTTCAATGTTTTATATTATTTAATCATTAAAGTACAGAATGGTTAGGTCCATTTTCCCTATATATGGAGTAACAAAGCCGATTCAGCAAGAGTATCATACCAAGGTCACCGTAGGACGTGCAGGAGTAGGAAAAGGCCATGGCGGTGTTTGTGACGAATGACTTTAATATGCATTGTGATTGGATCATAGCACTGTTCCGTCATAACCAAAAACAATGACGCACTGAATACAATACGTACAACGAGGCGTTGTCCAGTAAGACAAAGCTGGATGACGTAAGAAACACACACACAAGCGCAAATTTACATTTGCCTCGTTCTCAATTCAGCGTAGTTCTTCAAAGGATACACAGCGATGTATCGCTGTGTGATCAATTTTATAACAAAAGTTTATAATAACTAGATTCAAAATTACCAGTATAATAGTGGAGCAATAAAGGCTCGAATTCAATAACAGTATGAACTATAATATGTAGAATCAGTGCTTATATTTACTTCATTAAAACTCAGCAGAACTAGAGGCGAACACCGGCCATCAACATGGGCGTCAACCACCAACAGCGAAGGAACAACACCGAACAACAATAAGAGAAGTCCAATTTTACCATCTTTCTTATAGTTTAATGAGCTCATTAATCAAGAATAATTAATTAAACGAATGTACTTGTTCAAGGGTGAATGTGTGTGAGAATGAGTGAGTGAACTCATGGCCATAACTATATGCCGAGGGCATTGGTTTGTGTGTAAATTAATTACTAAGTAATAAATGATTAAAGCTGCAGCAATATAAACGTTACACTGATCTTGATTTAGAAAACAAAAAGAAGTATTAAGAATAATGTTGGATATTAAACTAGCCGCCATTTTGTTTTGGGTCATCTTATATGACGTCATTTTGACCACATGGTCGTGTATGTAAAACATTCTGGAAAATTAAATTTTGATAGTTATTTTCAATAATACAGTGTTATCATTTGTGTCATCATCTGTGTATCAAAATCTCGCTGTAAATGAATCCTGGCCCCCCCTTAGGTAAAAGCACATTTAAAAAAGAAGAATATGAGCCCGGCAGTGACTGAAATTGGTAAGTACCCAGAAGTACCATATTATGGTATTTTTATAAATATAAATATCAATATATGTGTAGTAATAAATAATAAAGTAGGGGGAAAGTCACAAACTTTGTAAAATATTTTGCGTTTTTTACCTTTGCTGCAATCTCATCAATTGTAGGAAGCTGAATATGTTCTCTTTTTATGCAAGAATTTAAATATTGTGGGTCCAAACAAATTCTTATTGACCCATCTGTTTTACCAACAACTACTAATGAATTTACAAAATCAGTTGGTTTTTTTAATTTTTGATATAATACCAACAGCTTCCATTCTATTTATTTCATATTTCAATTTATTAATCAATTTAAAAGGAACATGTCTACATGGTTCTACTTTACCTACACTTCCTTCTTTTAATTCTATTTTATATTGAAAATCTTTTATTCTACCATAACCATTAAAAACATCTGCGTATTTCTTTATAATATCATTAGCTGTGTTTACTGAAAAAGCATTTAAAATATCAACATATATAGCTTCATCTCCGGGCTGGACTCTTCGTATCAAATTAAAATCAATGGAACTCTTTAAACCTAAAATAGGTACACTTTTACCATCAAAAATTTCAAACTCTACTCGTTGTTCAATATTGCCTACTTTGCAATTTAAGCTTACTTTACCAATAGTTTTCATTTTTTCTTGACTATAATTTTTCAAAATTACATTAGATTTCAGGCATTCAGTTATATTCAATTTTCTACATAAGTCAATAGGTATTATATTACATTGAGCTCCAGTGTCAATTTTAAAAGCAACTGTTTTCTTAGAATCTAAAATATTTACATGTTGGATCCATTCGTCTCGTGTACTGATAGCATCCACACTAATCCAGTCACAAAAAAATTCATCAAAATACTCACATTCAGCCTCAGACGCCACATTTACAACTTTTATTGAACGCTTATTTTTACACATTTTTGCAAAATGTCCTGTCTTACCACAGTTTATACAGTCCTTCATAAACGCTGGACAATTCTTAAAACGATGTTGTATCCGCACCGTTGGCATGCAGTCACCTGTTGTCTTGAAGCACCCGGCTCTCGTGTCGTAGAAGATGATGATGATGTCATCTTTGTCTGTTGAACTCTGCTCATGTTGTTGCCTGCGTCACCGTCATGAGTCTTGGAATCGCCACTACTCAGCTGTTTTTTTATGCTAGCAACTTCCTTTGTAGGCTCGAGTTTTTTAACATGCTGATCCGATAATTCAGCACTTTTACAAATTTTAACAGTTTTTACTAACGTTAACTCACTCTCACGTAATAACCTATCTTTGACTCGTTTGTCTAAAATGCTGGCAACAGTGCGATCTCTTATCAAACGCTCTCTCAAAGTACTAAAATTACAATCCGCACTTAATTTCTTCAATTCAGTCAAATATGCATCAAACGACTCACCAGGCTGCTGATTTCTCATGAAAAACGTGTGCGAACTAACACTCTCATTTTTGATAGGCACAAAGTGCTCTTCAAATTTCTGCAGTACTGTATCGTAACTGTTTTTTTCATCGTCGGTCAATCCCAACGTATTATACACGTCTACACATTCTTCACCTATGCAATGCAAAAATACGGCCACTTGTAAAATTGTACATCATCGGCCATTTTATTAGTACCTGATTCAATACGATATATTTCAAAAAGCTGTTTCCACTTTGTCCATCCTTCAGTAGTTATCTTTTGTAAACAACTTGGTGGTTTCAAGCCAGTTAATTGACGTAGACGTGGTTGTAAACGTCGTTGTCGTTCCTGTACCTGCAGCAGTAGTAGACATTTTCACAATTACACTACGCAACTCACACACTGTATTCAAACTGAATAACTCCACTATATATTTTACGCACTTTAGTTCTTCAAAGTCGCAGCGCCATGTTATATGTGTGAATAAATGTACAGTTACACGGATATTAAATATAATAAAAGATTTATTATACAGCTACAATAGTGAATACATCGAGAGCGTGTTGCTCTTATGGCGATCGCCCTGTGACTCACTCACATGCCCCGCTATACATATGTCATGGCGTATCCCCACTCTTATAACTTATGGTACTACTCACAACATGTACTCACCCTGTATGAGAACACACAACGTCTATCTAATGAATAGGATCGAGAGTGCGCACAGCGGGAGGACATCTTACTGGTGACAACTGATATTTACGACAAGGAAGAGGAGTGCCGTCTTGGAAACGACGACATGCTGTGTCCTGATAACTGACGGAAAAGGGTCATGGATAGTCAGACAATAACAAAATGTGACGTATTGTTCGCATGAGAACAGCAGCAGACTCCCAGAGTATGCTTAGACAAAGGCTTGATCGACAGGCGCGGAATTGCTCTATATTCCAGGAAAAGGTACGGAGGCCCTTCGTCGTGTACTTGAGGGGAGACCAGACAACCAACCAGAGTCCGGCATCTTCCCAGAGCACAGGTGGAGAGGACCGTCGTCATGATAGCAACAGAAACAACGAATCAGAAGTAGAGAACCATAGTTCTGCATAAGGGTAGGAGTTCATCTGACCTATCATGGTTGACCAAAGGCGTGTTTGTCAGGAAATTGCATTGTGGTAAATGATGCTTAATAAAAACTGTTTACAGTGCACGCGAGAGGGCAGTCTTCATAAATTTTTCAATCTTTATCTTTGAGCAGTCTACATAAAAGTTTCAATCTTACTTTTTCTCAGTCAAAGTTCTCAGTTTTAATATGTCACAGTTAACATATGTGTAGCAGTTTGGCTTTGAAACTCAGTTACGTGGTACTTTAATCAGTGACTTAACATTTCAATATTGACAAGTTATTCAGTAATAGTGTATCCACAGTGACTCAATCACGCAATATACATCAGTGATTAATAACTTTCAAGTACTTTATCTTACTCAGCTACCGCTTATTAAGAACCAAGCTAATCATTCGCAGTTTCATTAATAACAAACTCGCAGAACTTTTGTTAATACTTTATCGAACAACGATACATTAACATATACAAGAAGAAGTTCGATAATAGACAGTCATATATATACACACTAGTTAACAATGAACGTACTCACACAACACATGACTTCATAGATGGCCGACATCAATGAACACATACACTGCGAGTGGATCTGATCCGCGTGTGTTGAGTGATAGTGACATCGAAGCTATGCAACCTCATACATATGGATCATCTGCAGGAAGGAGTTTCACCGATGGAAATATTGGATAATCCTTTTTACAAGTAAATCTTTATGTTATTCTTGTCATAAGAACTCTACTGTCCTGTCTCTTTTCAAAGAAAACACCCTTTGAGAATTTAGATTAATTATCATGGAAAATTTAAATAAAGCTATTCATCTGAGGCAAGAAATGAATGCATTAGTATAAGATTTATATGTTGTTTATCTACGTTTATATATGTTGATTGTGTATATATGTATATGTATGTTTTCAGCGAACGACGTACTGGATTCATATTGTAATTTGATTCATATATATATATGTGTTCTTTTTTTATGGATGTATTTACAGGACATCATTTATATTTATATATTAAAGTTTCTTTACTTGAATGATGTTAATAAATAAGTGTTTATTTTAGTCAGTATTATGCGTTCATCATTGTCAATCTTACCTCATAACAGACATTAACGTCACTTGAATGAATTATAGTAAATTTTAAATATTTATACAACAAATTAGAGTCTCATTGCAGTAATTATGCTAACCATCAAATAACTAAATAATCACGTAAATTCAAGTAATTTGCTATAACTAACCTAATTGGGTGATTACATGATTAAACTCCACAAATTAGTATAATTGCACATTGCATTCACTACAATCACAATTTAATTAAATATGCAAACGACAACATTTGCATAATAGATTGTATAAATTGGCTCCCAAAGAACGTGGGACACTACAAACATCAATTACATACCCCATTCATTGAAGCAATAAAAAGCAATGTGCAGTTTCTGTTAACATGCAAATGATTAAGTATTAATAATGGGAATAATGGGTTACAGCGGAATTTAATGTTACTGCGGTCTGAATTAATGCAAATAAAATTGGGAGAATCTCGTAAACATATTAAAGATTGCTTGTATATTACACACAAAATTATTACAGTACGAACCTTTGTTAATGAATAGAAACAAATTTGACTCTATACTTTAGTATGTACCAATAAAATTCACCTTTTTTCAAATACCAATATCTGTTGTTTTTTTCATACCCTTAAAAAAAGGTCATTAACAACATACATTATGAGAAAACGTGATTACAAATAACCAGCCATTAGTTACTTGTGAAGAAAATAGATATAACATTTACAAACATCAATTCTTCAATTCTCTCCCTATTTGTTTTATAAAAACTGGAGTTTCTACTGCAGGTTTTAAGTCCACTAACTACTTAATTAAATATACATAATTGTTCCTGTATCTTGTTGGGTAACATATTATATTAATACATCTGTGTGTATCCTACTCATATGTGCAAACAATGTTTTTAGTGTACGGTCCTAAAATCTTTATCAACACTTTATATCTTTAAGATTTAGACAAAGTCTAATGAGCAACTTGGCCTAACCTGAATTTACATGACCTGGCTCAGAACAACTTTATTTTGGCAAATACAAACATGAAGACTGGCTGCAATTTCTTCAGGGCTCACATCTGCTGCCAGGCTTAGTTCTATAACATGATAAGGAAGAAAGAAATGAGCCTAAACCTGCAACCGCTGTGGGAAGGCTTTTACACCATTACCAAGAAGATTAATGATGTCATCTAAGAATAACTCATTAGCTTTATTTGTACATTTAATGCATCTTAATTAGTACACTAACAGCACTGCTCTGTCTTACAGTAACAAAACACGTTACCGTACACTAACTCAAAAGAATTTCTTGTTTTCAGTTTAAGAAAGTTGAAATCGTGTATTTATTTTGTTTTCCATTCACTATTTGTAAAACATGCTTAAAATTAATATGTGTACGCTTACTATATTGAAATCCAATGTTCACTATCCAATAATTACAAATTTTGTAGAATTGTGAAATTAGTAACACTATGTACTAATGTGTGATTATCAGTTGAATTCCTGAATTCCTTTGATTCATTAATAAATCTTACTAATTTGTTTCTTTATGTCTATAATGATTTCTTATTAGTTTTTAATCTTTGTGTATTCATTATTCATTTGTAAATTTTTTGGATTTTGTTGTCCATGACATGTTCATTGATTAACTAATTATCATTAAAACACACAGAGGACTGATCCTCTTTTGCAAGATCACATGTATGTTTCAAGTATGTTTTTAATTTTTTTAATTGTATGCAATGTGGACACATACAGAGGAGTGTCAGTTTTTTGTTTTTTCAAAAAATACAATGAGAGGGGGAGAGAGAGAGAGACCAAAAATAACACGTACAGAAATTACATCAGAACTTTTCCTGACAGTAAAAAAATAACTAAATAATGAATGGTAAAGAACATTAACAAAATTAATGGAAATTATAGTTATTATTTGTTGTCTAATGAACAGGTACTATTAAAGGCTTCATATACTTCACATCTTAAATTATAAACCTATTACAAACATATTTGGTATACTCAGCTTGAAACAAACGTTCAGACCAATAAAAATGGTTTAAATTTTGCCATGCTGCATTATTAGTACTGTTGAAACAGCAGTTTGATTATAATTGTTTTTAGAACAGACTTCTGGAATCATGTGTGCAAAATGATTAAAACATACCTCCTTACAGTGTGCCTTAATAAGTTGTTGATTATTCTAACTGATACACTGTCATCCCATTATCATATGACACTTCTCAGAGCTTCAGTAATAGTCATCTTTGCTGTTAACATGGACACAAGTCTCTTTTTTAAAAAGACTTTTCATTAGTAAAGTTACTTATAAGTAGGCATACATTTGTACTCATAATATGAGGTTAAGAATTAAGAAAATTAAAGAATGATATTTACTTACTAACCATTGAGTGTAACATTATTTACAGTAATTAATAATGTCCCAATTTATAAAAGTCATGTTTGGCTAACTAGGCATAACCCAACCTGTGCTCCTGACATCATAATTCTCTATCTTCTAATAATATTACTTAACTTTATTGTGATATAACTGATCATAATTGTTCCTTATAACTCCCTACAACTTTTACAACAATACTAATGACAAAAATCAATAATAATTTCTTACAATTAACATACATAATTTGTCTAGGCATATTGGCCTATTATAGTTTGAAAATTATTTTTTCATATTTTAACAATTCTTGTTTTTAATACAAGACAACCATTCTAAATTGTTCTTGATCCTTGGCTTTCACTTTTGTTACACTAATAATGACAATTATTAGCAATAATTGTTTACAAATAGTAGAAATAAGTTATTCAGGTATAGGGCCTACTGGCCCCTTGTAGCATCACCTTAGTTTCTTTCGTACGTTTAAAATAATTACTTTTCCTATCAGACAATTACTTTACATTGTTCTTGATACCCTTATTCAACTTTCACTACAATAATAATTACATAACTTAACAATTATTTACTATGAATAACATACAAATATTCTAGGCTCATTTGCCTATGATATTGACCCTTAATTTCATTCATACCTTGAAAATACATGTTTCTTCCTATTACATCATTATTCTAAAACATTCTTCACAATTTACTGAAGCTTTGACAACATAGTTTGTCCTTTAATATTGTTTTTCTTACTTATTCTAGTTGTTATTATCTTCAGTATCAGTATTCTGAAGGTTTAGTCCATGTATCTTGTTTCATTATTTACTTTATTTATACTATTGGTTAATCATATCTTCCTTACTAGAAAATTATTCTAATAATAACTATTCTAGTATTATTTATACAGTATAGTTTGTTTAATAAGTTTACATTAAAACTGTTCTTTTTACATACAATTATTGACAAGTTTTAGTTTCTCATATTTCTTCTTCTTCATGTTATAATTCAAATTATGACCATTATTATCTAGCTATTATAAGCTTATTTACTACTTCATCAGTAGTTTTCACCTTCTGTTTACAATTCATGGATTTTACAATGCTTTTTTGTTCTTTCTGTTGTTTAAAACATTATAATGTTACATAACCTTACTTGTAGGCTTACATTTAACTCTATTGTTGTGTTATTATTACATTTTTGTAATACTTAACTAAAATTTAAGTATTCAGTGCTGCGAAAGAAGAGATGAATAATTAAGACAACTTTTGTAATACTCTTTTTGATTTATATTATTCTATTCATAATTATAAATAAAATTTGATTTCATTATTTTAGTACTTAGAAACTAATTATTGAATTAATAATTTTCTTTATTGAGTAGTATCCAGTTTATTACTGCAGTATGGAGTATAGGTTTTATCTTTTTTAACAATTTTTAATGCAGTTTACTGGAGTAAAATCTTCTTATTGATAATGTTCTTATCAGTTTCATTACATTATTCTTATCTCTTTTTATTATCTCAGACAATATTTATAGTATACAATTTAGTTAACGACTTAGTATTTTGTTCTTCATGTATCATGGTCATGGAATGGTTTAAGTTGGGGGGTTTATGTAAGGGGAAAACATAACGTTACAATATTGTAATTACTTTTATTTCTATAATTATTTATAAGTATTACTTGTACAAACAAAACTGGCTTAGAAATGGGTCTACTTAGGAAATTATGGAATTCTGCTGAAATTCCGAATAGTTCTGGAGGGGAATTGATCCCCTGATAACCCCCCTCCGCAAGTTACTCCACTGATCCCACTCTACACAGTTCCAAGAAATCCTGTATTTAGAAGTTCAAAAGAAAGTGATAGAGACTCTAAAGATCTCATTGTAGCATTCACTACTGGGACAGTTCATGGTTTAGAGCTTCCCTTATGTGCCTGGTAAGTGAAGGAGAAGGGATCTATTTAACGTGCAAGTTGAAGAATCAATTTGATTATTGCACTTAACTTGATATAAGTACTGATTACATTTCAGGATAATTATTTTCAGAAATAATGTATGTAAACCAGTTTCCCCATATAAAGTTAATTAAAATTCTTTAATGCATAGCATTCCAGGCATTTATGGTAGTAAATTGCAACCAGTCTTCATCTTTGTATTTGCCAAAATAAAGTTGTTCTGAGCCAGGTCATGTAAATTCAGGTTAGGCCAAGTTGCTCATTAGACTTTGTCTAAATCTTAAAGATGTAAAGTGTTGATAAAGATTTTAGGACCGTGCATTAAAAACATTGTTTGCACATATGAGTAGGAAGCAGATATATTAATATAATATGTTACCCAACAAGATACAGGAACAATTATGTATATTTGATTAAGTAGTTAGTGGACTTAAAACCTGCAGTAGAAACTCCAGTTTTTATAAAACAAATAGGGAGAGAATTGAAGATTTGATGTTTGTAAATGTTATATCTATTTTCTTCACAAGTAACTAATGGCTGGTTATTTGTAATCACGTTTTCTCATAATGTATGTTGTTAACGACCTTTTTTTAAGGGTATGAAAAAAACAACAGATATTGGTATTTGAAAAAAGGTGAATTTTATTGGTACATACTAAAGTATACAGTCAAATTTGTTTCTATTCATTAACAAAGGCCGTACTGTAATAATTTTGTGTGTAATATACCGTACAAGCATTCTTTAATATATTTACGAGATTCTCCCAATTTTATTTGCATTAATTCAGACCGTAGTAACATTAAATTCCACTGTAGCCATTATTAATACTCAATCATTTGTATGTTAACAGAAATTGCACATTGCTTTTTATTGCATTATGTTGAAAAAAGGATTTTAATGTACTTGTTTGGTTATACATTAGATTGTACTAGGTTCTAAATTGGAAGTACGTTTTAATTCCGGTACTTTGAATAAATACAGCCTTTAATGTTATATACAGCCTTTGAATGTACACTAACTAAGGAAATGTCTGTTAAGTCTAATTAATTTTATAAATCTAAAAGGTTAAGTTAAATAATTAAACGTAGCCACAACCTCCCAAAATCGTCTCTGTACCGTAATTATGTGCGATGAATGTAAACTAATTTCTGTACTTCCAATAAATACACCATTTTAATGTACACTAACAAAGTAAATTTTATTTAAGTTACATTGTCGTACATAACCTCCATAAGCTGGCATTAGTTACTTGTGAAGAAAACAGTTGGATGTACACATCGGACACCGAAATATTGTACACGCGCGGCGACGGAAGTTCAATTTTGCCGCTGACTATTCCCCAAGACCCGTTTACAATAATAAAATCAAATTATTCGCCTATAAAAATTATAAAATATATCCCTGTTGATAGATTTTTAGGGTCTTAAGGTATAGCAAGCAGCAAAATGAACTTCCGTCTCCTCGCGTGTACCATATTTCGGTGTCCGATGTGTACTAAAACTTTTTTCTTCACAAGTAACTTATGCCAGGTTATGGAGGTTATGTACTACAATGTAACTTAAATAAAATTTACTTTGTTAGTGTACCTTAAAAGGGTGTATTTATTGGAAGTACAGAAATTAGTTTACATTTATCGAACTTAATTATGGTACAGAGACGATTTTGGGAGGTTGTGTCTACGTTTAACAATATAACTTAACCTTTTAGATTTTTAAAATTAATTAGACTTAACAAACATTTCCTTAGTTAGTGTACATTCAAAGGCTGTATTTATTGTATGGCTAAAAGGCTGTATTTATTCGAAGTAAGTAATGCCAGCTTATGGAAGTTATGTACGACAATGTAACTTCAATTAAATTTACTTTGTTAGTGTACATTAAAAGGGTGTATTTATTGGAAGTACAAAAATTAGTTTACATTTATCGCACATAATTACAGTACAGAGACGATTTTGGGAGGTTGTGGCTATGTTTAATTATTTAACTTAACCTTTTAGATTTATAAAATTAATTAGACTTAACAGACATTTCCTTAGTTAGTGTACATTCAAAGGCTGTATATAACATTAAAGGCTGTGTTTATTCAAAGTACCGGAATTAAAACGTACTTCCAATTTAGAACCTAGTACAATCTAATGTATAACCAAACAAGTACATTAAAATCCTTTTTTCAACATAATGCAATAAAAAGCAATGTGCAGTTTCTGTTAACATGCAAATGATTAAGTATTAATAATGGGTTACAGTGGAATTTAATGTTACTACGGTCTGAATTAATGCAAATAAAATTGGGAGAATCTCGTAAACATTAAAGATTGCTTGTATATTACACACAAAATTATTACAGTACGAACCTTTGTTAATGAATAGAAACAAATTTGACTCTATACTTTAGTATGTACCAATAAAATTCACCTTTTTTCAAATACCAATATCTGTTGTTTTTTTTCATACCTTTAAAAAAAGGTCATTAACAACATACATTATGAGAAAACGTGATTACAAATAACCAGCCATTAGTTACTTGTGAAGAAAATAGATATAACATTTACAAACATCAAATCTTCAATTCTCTCCCTATTTGTTTTATAAAAACTGGAGTTTCTACTGCAGGTTTTAAGTCCACTAACTACTTAATTAAATGTACACAATTGTTCCTGTATCTTGTTGGGTAACATATTATATTAATACATCTGCTTCCTACTCATATGTGCAAACAATGTTTTTAATGTACGGTTCTAAAATCTTTATATATCTTTAAAATTTAGACAAAGTCTAATGAGCAACTTGGCCTAACCTGAATTTACATGACCTGGCTCAGAACAACTTTATTTTGGCAAATACAAAGATGAAGACGGGTTGCAATTTCTTCAGGGCTCACACCTGCTGCCAGGCTTAGTTCTATAATATGATAAGGAAGAAAGAAATCAGCCCGAACCTGCAACCACTGTGGGAAGGCTTTTACACCATTACCAAGAAGATTAATGATGTCATCTAAGAATAACTCATTAGCTTTATTTATACATTTAATGCATCTTAATTAGTACACTAACAGCACTGCTCTGTCTTACAGTAACACAACACGTTACACTAACTCAAAAGAATTTCTTGTTTTCAGTTTAAGAAAGTTGAAATCGTGTATTTATTTTCTTTTCCATTCACTATTTGTAAAACGTGCTTAAAATTAATATGTGTACGCTTACTATATTGAAATCCAATGTTCACTATCCAATAATTACAAATTTTGTGGAATTGTGAAATTAGTAACACTATGTACTAATGTGTGATTATCAGTTAAATTGCTGAATTCCTTTGATTCATTAATAAATCTTACTAATTTGTTTCTTTATGTCTATAATGATTTCTTATTAGTTTTTAATCTTTGTGTTTTCATTATTCATTTGTAAATTTTTGCATTTTGTTGTCCATGACATGTTCATTGATTAACTAATTATCATTAAAACACACAGAGGACTGATCCTCTTTTGCAAGATCACAAGTATGTTTTTAATTTTTTTAATTGTATGCAATGTGGACACATACAGAGGAGTGTCAGTTTTTTTATGTTTTTCAATAAATAACAATGAGAGGAGGAGAGAGAGAGAGTGAGAGAGAGAAAGAGAGAGAGAGAGAGAGAGAGAGAGAGAGAGAGAGAGAGAGAGAGAGACCAAAAATAACACGTACAGAAATTACATCAGAACTTTTCCTGACAGTAAAAAATAACTAAATAATGAATGGCAAAGAACATTAACAAAATTAATGGAAATTATAGTTATTATTTGTTGTCTAATGAACAGGTACTAGTAAAGGCTTCACATACTTCACATCTTAAATTATAAACCTATTACAAACATATTTGGTATACTCAGCTTGAAACAAACGTTCAGACCAATAAAAATGGTTTAAATTTTGCCATGCTGCATTATTAGTACTGTTGAAACAGCAGTTTGATTATAATTGTTTTTAGAACAGACTTCTGGAATGATGTGTGCAAAATGATTAAAACATACCTCCTTACAGTGTGCCTTAATAAGTTGTTGATTATTCTAACTGATACACTGTCATCCCATTATCATATGACACTTCTCAGAGCTTCAGTAATAGTCATCTTTGCTGTTAACATGGACACAAGTCTCTTTTTTAAAAAGACTTTTCATTAGTAAAGTTACTTATAAGTAGGCATACATTTGTACTCATAATATGAGGTTAAGAATTAAGAAAATTAAAGAATGATATTTACTTACTAACCATTGAGTGTAACATTATTTACAGTAATTAATAATGTCCCAATTTATAAAAGTCATGTTTGGCTAACTAGGCATAACCCAACCTGGGTTCCTGACATCCTAATTATCTTTCTACTAATAATATCATTTAACTTTATTGTGATATAACTGATCACAATTGTTCCTTATAACTCCGTACAACTTTTACAACAATACTAATGACAAAAATCAATAATAATTTCTTACAATTAACATACATAATTTGTCTAGGCATATTGGCCTATTATTGTTTGAACATTATTTTTTCATATTTTAACAATTCTTGTTTTTAATACAAGAAAACTATTCTAAATTGTTCTTGATCTTTGGCTTCCACTTTTGTTACACTAATAATGACAATTATTAGCAATAATTGTTTACAAATAGTAGAAATAAGTTATTCAGGTATAGGGCCTACTGGCCCATTGTAGTGGACACCTTAGTTTCTTTCGTACGTTTAAAATAATTACTTTTGCTATCAGACAATTACTTTACATTGTTCTTGATATTCTTGATGTTACATTCAACTTTCACTACAATAATAATGACATAACTTAACAATTATTTACTATGAATAACATAACAAATGTTCTAGGCTCATTTACCTATGATATTGACCCTTAATTTCATTCATACCTTGAAAATACATGTTTCTTCCTATTACATCATTATTCTAAAACATTCTTCACAATTTACTGAAGCTTTGACAACATAGTTTGTCCTTTAATACCGGTATTGTTTTTCTTACTTGTTCTAGTTGTTATTATCTTCAGTATCAGTATTCTGAAGGTTTAGTCCATGTATCTTGTTTCATTATTTACTTTGTTTATACTTATTGGTTAATCATATCTTCCTTACTAGAATATTATTCTAATAATAACGATTCTAGTATTATTTATACAGTATAGTTTGTTTAATAAGTTTACATTAAAACTGTTCTTTTTACATACAATTATTGACAAGTTTTAGTTTCTCATATTTCTTCTTCTTCATGTTATAATTCAAATTATAACCATTATTACCTAGCTATTATAAGCTTATTTACTACTTCATCAGTAGTTTTCACCTTCTGTTTACAATTCACGGATTTTACAATGCTTTTTTGTTCTGTCTGTTGTTTAAAACATTATAATGTTACATAACCTTACTTGTAGGCTTACATTTAGCTTTATTGTTGTTTTATTATTACATTTTTGTAACACTCTTTTTGATTTACATTATTCTATTCATAATCATAAATAAAATTTGATTTCATTATTTTAGTACTTAGAAACTAATTATTGAATTAATAATTTTCTTTATTGAGTATCCAGTTTATTACTGCAGTATGGAGTATAGGTTTTATCATTTTTAACAATTTTTAATGCAGTTTACTGGAGTAAAATCTTCTTATTGATAATGTTCTTATCAGTTTCATTACATTATTCTTATCTCTTTTTATTATCTCGGACAATATTTATAGTATACAATTTAGTTAATGACCTAGTATTTTGTTCTTCATGTATCATGGTCATGAAATGGTTTAAGTTGGGGCCTATTTTATGTAAGGGGAAAACATAACGTTACAATATTGTAATTACTTTTATTTCTATAATTATTTATAAGTATTACTTGTACAAACAAAACTGGCTTGGAAATGGGTCTACTTAGGAAATTATGGAATTCTGCTGAAATTTCGAATAGTTCTGGAGGGAAATTGATCCCCTGATAACTCCCCTCCGCAAGTAACTCCAATGATCCCACTCTACACAGTTCCAAGAAATCCTGTATTTAGAAGTTCAAAAGAAAGTGATACAGACTCTAAAGATCTCATTGTAGCATTCACTACTGGGACAGTTCATTGTTTAGAGCTTCCCTCATGTGCCTGGTAAGTGAAGGAGAAGGGATCTATTTAACGTGCAAGTTGAAGAATATATTTAATTATTGCACTTAACTTGATATAAGTACTGATTACATTTCAGGATTATTATTTTCAGAAATAATGTATGTAAACCAGTTTTCCCCATATAAAGTTAATTAAAATTCTTTAATGCATAGCATTCCAGGCATATACAGTAGTAGATTCGTATTACTAAATTTGAATTTACACAAATAATTCTCTTTGATTAACCAGAGTTACACACACAAACTAAATGCTGAGTGTCCTCCTAGTGTATAAATTCAGCTAAAATAGTATTCCAAAAACTTACCTTGTTACTAGAATATGTGACACGATGAACTTTCATCATGTGTTCAACTTTGTGTTGGGAGTTAAGCATTTTAATAATTTTTATTTATGCAGGCGTATAGCAAAATCTGATCATCATGGAAAAGGAATAAGGCATTTTGTAATAGCAATTAACTGATTAGTTCCTGCTCTATTACCGAGTCATATTACAAGACCAATTTTTGTTTAATTGAAAAGATATATTTTAACTGTTTCTTTTGGTGCAATCTGTAAATTCCATGACACACGTACATAAAGGTTTGAAAATATGCTTACTCCAGTTTGATAGGAATAAATTCTCAAAAAACTAATACAACATATTTGTTATGTCCGATCACACCAGCTATCCTTTCTATTGGAAATGAGCCTTTTATCCGAATTTATCATATAGTATTGTGCCAAGATATTACACTACATTTGTATACTGTAATACAGTATATTATTTGCAGACTGACAGGTTTGTAAAAAATTCTGAAAGAATTGTTGCTTTTACAACACCATCCTTTATCAAGTGACTACTCAAATCTGCCAGTTTTTCACAGAAACTGAAGTTTGATGATTAGATCCCCTAGTGATGCTCCAAACATTTCAAGGATTCTCCTGGCCTTAAAAAACTGGACTGGCCTCATTGACTGACATGACTAATGTTAAATTTACTTTATGGGATACTTCCAAACATAATACAGTTTACAATAAACAAACAAAATATTATGCGTGTCTAATTTTCCAGAACTGTATACACATAATTTGATCTGGATAGAACATTTATTAAACAATAATACTATTTGATGCAAATAATTAAAATATCGGTATGGAGAACCATACATGACTACCATGTTTTAAGATTTATATTTGAAATCATTTTAGAAATGAAATATTTACACAGAAACTACTTCTATCTTCAGCATCAACCACAGAATTGTGATCACTAACATACACCACCTCATGTTAGCGCACTTGATTTTCACTTATGATGGCAGTCGATGGCACTTCCGAAACGTCTGGTTTTGCAGAAAACATTGGACCACAGCCAAACAGCTTGGGAAGGAATTTTATCAACAAACTACTTCAATGTTGCTGATAACGTAGTACACATATAAAAAATTATCCTCTCCCCTTCACCTATCATTTTCATTTATAGAAAATTATCCCCTCCCCCTACCCCTTTTCATTTATAGATATTAAATCTTCCTTTCTACAGTGGATTATTATGACCTTTTCAGGATAATTTATTTATCAAAATTAAGTACTTTACTCTTGTTAAAACAAAACGTTGCAGGTAAACTACACCTTCTCCTTAACCGATCTTCACCAAAATCAACAGACCTTGAGTCCTCTACAATATGCAAAAAATTATTTGAATTTGCGGGAGTTATCATTCGCCATTGACAAAATTCTACACGCAGACATCTTTCTAAAAATGATTTTTCTTTATGTTTTGAGGGTAGTAAAATCAGAATCAGCCCTCACGGGACACTAATTATTACATACAATTTTCACCTTCATTTAACCCAGCTTCCACTCACTGTGTACTTTCTCACAGGCCATACCATGTTCTTTTTAACGTTGCCGAACATAAATTGATGTTAAATTAAAAATAAAGTAAAGGCATAGCACCTTAAGTTTGCAACGTGCAAGTTGAAGAATCAATTTAATTATTGCACTTAACTTGATATAAGTAGTGATTACATTTCAGGATTATTATTTTCAGAAATAATGTATGTAAACCAGTTTTCCCCATATAAAGTTAATTAAAATTCTTTAATGCATAGCAGTCCAGGCATTTATGGTAGTAAATTGCAACCAGTCTTCATCTTTGTATTTGCCAAAATAAAGTTGTTCTGAGCCAGGTCATGTAAATTCAGGTTAGGCCAAGTTGCTCATTAGACTTTGTCTAAATCTTAAAGATATAAAGTGTTGATAAAGATTTTAGGACCGTGCATTAAAAACATTGTTTGCACATATGAGTAGGAAGCAGATGTATTAATATAATATGTTACCCAACAAGATACAGGAACAATTATGTATATTTGATTAAGTAGTTAGTGGACTAAAAACCTGCAGTAGAAACTCCAGTTTTTATAAAACAAATAGGGAGAGAATTGAAGATTTGATGTTTGTAAATGTTATATCTATTTCCTTCACAAGTAACTAATGGCTAGTTATTTGTAATCACGTTTTCTCATAATGTATGTTGTTAATGACCTTTTTTTAAGGGTATGAAAAAAACAACAGATATTGGTATTTGAAAAAAGGTGAATTTTATTGGTACATACTAAAGTATAGAGTCAAATTTGTTTCTATTCATTAACAAAGGCCGTACTGTAATAATTTTGTGTGTAATATACCGTACAAGCATTCTTTAATATGTTTACGAGATTCTCCCAATTTTATTTGCATTAATTCAGACCGTAGTAACATTAAATTCCACTGTAGCCATTATTAATACTCAATCCAATCATTTGTATGTTAACAGAAACTGCACATTGCTTTTTATTGCATTATGTTGAAAAAAGGATTTTAATGTACTTGTTTGGTTATACATTAGATTGTACTAGGTTCTAAATTGGAAGTACGTTTTAATTCCGGTACTTTGAATAAATACAGCCTTTAATGTTATATACAGCCTTTGAATGTACACTAACTAAGGAAATGTCTGTTAAGTCTAATTAATTTTATAAATCTAAAAGGTTAAGTTAAATAATTAAACGTAGCCACAACCTCCCAAAATCGTCTCTGTACCGTAATTATGTGCGATAAATGTAAACTAATTTCTGTACTTCCAATAAATACACCATTTTAATGTACACTAACAAAGTAAATTTTATTTAAGTTACATTGTCGTACATAACCTCCATAAGGTGGCATTAGTTACTTGTGAAGAAAACTGTTGGATGTACACATCGGACACCGAAATATTGTACACGCGCGGCGACGGAAGTTCAATTTTGCCGCTGACTATTCCCCAAGACCCGTTTACAATAATAAAATCACATTATTCGCCTATAAAAATTATAAAATATATCCCTGTTGATAGATTTTTAGGGTCTTAAGGTATAGCAAGCGGCAAAATGAACTTCCGTCTCCACGCGTGTACATATTTCGGTTCCGATGTGTACTAAAACTTTTTTCTTCACAAGTAACTTATGCCGGGTTATGGAGGTTATGTACTACAATGTAACGTAAATAAAATTTACTTTGTTAGTGTACCTTAAAAGGGTGTATTTATTGGAATTACAGAAATTAGTTTACATTTATCGAACTTAATTACGGTACAGAGACGATTTTGGGAGGTTGTGTCTACGTTTAACAATATAACTTAACCTTTTAGATTTTTAAAATTAATTAGACTTAACAAACGTTTCCTTAGTTAGTGTACATTCAAAGGCTGTATTTATTGTATGGATAAAAGGCTGTATATAACATTAACGGCTGTATTTATTCGAAGTAAGTAATGCCAGCTTATGGAGGTTATGTACGACAATGTAACTTCAATAAAATTTACTTTGTTCGTGTACATTAAAAGGGTGTATTTATTGGAAGTACAAAAATTAGTTTACATTTATCGCACATAATTACGGTACAGAGACGATTTTGGGATGTTGTGTCTACGTTTAACAATATAACTTAAACTTTTAGATTTTTAAAATTAACTAGACTTAACAAACGTTTCCTTAGTTAGTGTACATTCAAAGGCTGTATTTATTGTATGGCTAAAAGGCTGTATTTATTCGAAGTAAGTAATGCCAGCTTATGGAAGTTATGTACGACAATGTAACTTCAATAAAATTTACTTTGTTAGTGTACATTAAAAGGGTGTATTTATTGGAAGTACAAAAATTAGTTTACATTTATCGCACATAATTACAGTACAGAGACGATTTTGGGAGGTTGTGGCTACGTTTAATTATTTAACTTAACCTTTTAGATTTATAAAATTAATTAGACTTAACAGACATTTCCTTAGTTAGTGTACATTCAAAGGCTGTATATAACATTAAAGGCTGTATTTATTCAAAGTACCGGAATTAAAACGTACTTCCAATTTAGAACCTAGTACAATCTAATGTATAACCAAACAAGTACATTAAAATCCTTTTTTCAACATAATGCAATAAAAAGCAATGTGCAGTTTCTGTTAACATGCAAATGATTAATTATTAATAATGGGTTACAGTGGAATTTAATGTTACTACGGTCTGAATTAATGCAAATAAAATTGGGAGAATCTCGTAAACATATTAAAGATTGCTTGTATATTACACACAAAATTATTACAGTACGAACCTTTGTTAATGAATAGAAACAAATTTGACTCTATACTTTAGTATGTACCAATAAAATTCACCTTTTTTCAAATACCAATATCTGTTGTTTTTTATCATACCTTTAAAAAAAGGTCATTAACAACATACATTATGAGAAAACGTGATTACAAATAACCAGCCATTAGTTACTTGTGAAGAAAATAGATATAACATTTACAAACATCAAATCTTCAATTCTCTCCCTATTTGTTTTATAAAAACTGGAGTTTCTACTGCAGGTTTTAAGTCCACTAACTACTTAATTAAATGTACACAATTGTTCCTGTATCTTGTTGGGTAACATATTATATTAATACATCTGCTTCCTACTCATATGTGCAAACAATGTTTTTAATGTACGGTTCTAAAATCTTTATCAACACTTTATATCTTTAAAATTTAGACAAAGTCTAATGAGCAACTTGGCCTAACCTGAATTTACATGACCTGGCTCAGAACAACTTTATTTTGGCAAATACAAAGATGAAGACTGGTTGCAATTTCTTCAGGGCTCACACCTGCTGCCAGGCTTAGTTCTATAATATGATAAGGAAGAAAGAAATCAGCCCGAACCTGCAACCACTGTGGGAAGGCTTTTACACCATTACCAAGAAGATTAATGATGTCATCTAAGAATAACTCATTAGCTTTATTTATACATTTAATGCATCTTAATTAGTACACTAACAGCACTGCTCTGTCTTACAGTAACACAACACGTTACACTAACTCAAAAGAATTTCTTGTTTTCAGTTTAAGAAAGTTGAAATCGTGTATTTATTTTCTTTTCCATTCACTATTTGTAAAACGTGCTTAAAATTAATATGTGTACGCTTACTATATTGAAATCCAATGTTCACTATCCAATAATTACAAATTTTGTGGAATTGTGAAATTAGTAACACTATGTACTAATGTGTGATTATCAGTTAAATTGCTGAATTCCTTTGATTCATTAATAAATCTTACTAATTTGTTTCTTTATGTCTATAATGATTTCTTATTAGTTTTTAATCTTTGTGTTTTCATTATTCATTTGTAAATTTTTGCATTTTGTTGTCCATGACATGTTCATTGATTAACTAATTATCATTAAAACACACAGAGGACTGATCCTCTTTTGCAAGATCACAAGTATGTTTTTAATTTTTTTAATTGTATGCAATGTGGACACATACAGAGGAGTGTCAGTTTTTTTATGTTTTTCAATAAATAACAATGAGAGGAGGAGAGAGAGAGAGTGAGAGAGAGAAAGAGAGAGAGAGAGAGAGAGAGAGAGAGAGAGAGAGAGAGAGAGAGAGAGAGAGAGAGAGAGAGAGAGACCAAAAATAACACGTACAGAAATTACATCAGAACTTTTCCTGACAGTAAAAAATAACTAAATAATGAATGGCAAAGAACATTAACAAAATTAATGGAAATTATAGTTATTATTTGTTGTCTAATGAACAGGTACTAGTAAAGGCTTCACATACTTCACATCTTAAATTATAAACCTATTACAAACATATTTGGTATACTCAGCTTGAAACAAACGTTCAGACCAATAAAAATGGTTTAAATTTTGCCATGCTGCATTATTAGTACTGTTGAAACAGCAGTTTGATTATAATTGTTTTTAGAACAGACTTCTGGAATGATGTGTGCAAAATGATTAAAACATACCTCCTTACAGTGTGCCTTAATAAGTTGTTGATTATTCTAACTGATACACTGTCATCCCATTATCATATGACACTTCTCAGAGCTTCAGTAATAGTCATCTTTGCTGTTAACATGGACACAAGTCTCTTTTTTAAAAAGACTTTTCATTAGTAAAGTTACTTATAAGTAGGCATACATTTGTACTCATAATATGAGGTTAAGAATTAAGAAAATTAAAGAATGATATTTACTTACTAACCATTGAGTGTAACATTATTTACAGTAATTAATAATGTCCCAATTTATAAAAGTCATGTTTGGCTAACTAGGCATAACCCAACCTGGGTTCCTGACATCCTAATTATCTTTCTACTAATAATATCATTTAACTTTATTGTGATATAACTGATCACAATTGTTCCTTATAACTCCGTACAACTTTTACAACAATACTAATGACAAAAATCAATAATAATTTCTTACAATTAACATACATAATTTGTCTAGGCATATTGGCCTATTATTGTTTGAACATTATTTTTTCATATTTTAACAATTCTTGTTTTTAATACAAGAAAACTATTCTAAATTGTTCTTGATCTTTGGCTTCCACTTTTGTTACACTAATAATGACAATTATTAGCAATAATTGTTTACAAATAGTAGAAATAAGTTATTCAGGTATAGGGCCTACTGGCCCATTGTAGTGGACACCTTAGTTTCTTTCGTACGTTTAAAATAATTACTTTTGCTATCAGACAATTACTTTACATTGTTCTTGATATTCTTGATGTTACATTCAACTTTCACTACAATAATAATGACATAACTTAACAATTATTTACTATGAATAACATAACAAATGTTCTAGGCTCATTTACCTATGATATTGACCCTTAATTTCATTCATACCTTGAAAATACATGTTTCTTCCTATTACATCATTATTCTAAAACATTCTTCACAATTTACTGAAGCTTTGACAACATAGTTTGTCCTTTAATACCGGTATTGTTTTTCTTACTTGTTTTAGTTGTTATTATCTTCAGTATCAGTATTCTGAAGGTTTAGTCCATGTATCTTGTTTCATTATTTACTTTGTTTATACTTATTGGTTAATCATATCTTCCTTACTAGAATATTATTCTAATAATAACGATTCTAGTATTATTTATACAGTATAGTTTGTTTAATAAGTTTACATTAAAACTGTTCTTTTTACATACAATTATTGACAAGTTTTAGTTTCTCATATTTCTTCTTCTTCATGTTATAATTCAAATTATAACCATTATTACCTAGCTATTATAAGCTTATTTACTACTTCATCAGTAGTTTTCACCTTCTGTTTACAATTCACGGATTTTACAATGCTTTTTTGTTCTGTCTGTTGTTTAAAACATTATAATGTTACATAACCTTACTTGTAGGCTTACATTTAGCTTTATTGTTGTTTTATTATTACATTTTTGTAACACTCTTTTTGATTTACATTATTCTATTCATAATCATAAATAAAATTTGATTTCATTATTTTAGTACTTAGAAACTAATTATTGAATTAATAATTTTCTTTATTGAGTATCCAGTTTATTACTGCAGTATGGAGTATAGGTTTTATCATTTTTAACAATTTTTAATGCAGTTTACTGGAGTAAAATCTTCTTATTGATAATGTTCTTATCAGTTTCATTACATTATTCTTATCTCTTTTTATTATCTCGGACAATATTTATAGTATACAATTTAGTTAATGACCTAGTATTTTGTTCTTCATGTATCATGGTCATGAAATGGTTTAAGTTGGGGCCTATTTTATGTAAGGGGAAAACATAACGTTACAATATTGTAATTACTTTTATTTCTATAATTATTTATAAGTATTACTTGTACAAACAAAACTGGCTTGGAAATGGGTCTACTTAGGAAATTATGGAATTCTGCTGAAATTTCGAATAGTTCTGGAGGGAAATTGATCCCCTGATAACTCCCCTCCGCAAGTAACTCCAATGATCCCACTCTACACAGTTCCAAGAAATCCTGTATTTAGAAGTTCAAAAGAAAGTGATACAGACTCTAAAGATCTCATTGTAGCATTCACTACTGGGACAGTTCATTGTTTAGAGCTTCCCTCATGTGCCTGGTAAGTGAAGGAGAAGGGATCTATTTAACGTGCAAGTTGAAGAATATATTTAATTATTGCACTTAACTTGATATAAGTACTGATTACATTTCAGGATTATTATTTTCAGAAATAATGTATGTAAACCAGTTTTCCCCATATAAAGTTAATTAAAATTCTTTAATGCATAGCATTCCAGGCATATACAGTAGTAGATTCGTATTACTAAATTTGAATTTACACAAATAATTCTCTTTGATTAACCAGAGTTACACACACAAACTAAATGCTGAGTGTCCTCCTAGTGTATAAATTCAGCTAAAATAGTATTCCAAAAACTTACCTTGTTACTAGAATATGTGACACGATGAACTTTCATCATGTGTTCAACTTTGTGTTGGGAGTTAAGCATTTTAATAATTTTTATTTATGCAGGCGTATAGCAAAATCTGATCATCATGGAAAAGGAATAAGGCATTTTGTAATAGCAATTAACTGATTAGTTCCTGCTCTATTACCGAGTCATATTACAAGACCAATTTTTGTTTAATTGAAAAGATATATTTTAACTGTTTCTTTTGGTGCAATCTGTAAATTCCATGACACACGTACATAAAGGTTTGAAAATATGCTTACTCCAGTTTGATAGGAATAAATTCTCAAAAAACTAATACAACATATTTGTTATGTCCGATCACACCAGCTATCCTTTCTATTGGAAATGAGCCTTTTATCCGAATTTATCATATAGTATTGTGCCAAGATATTACACTACATTTGTATACTGTAATACAGTATATTATTTGCAGACTGACAGGTTTGTAAAAAATTCTGAAAGAATTGTTGCTTTTACAACACCATCCTTTATCAAGTGACTACTCAAATCTGCCAGTTTTTCACAGAAACTGAAGTTTGATGATTAGATCCCCTAGTGATGCTCCAAACATTTCAAGGATTCTCCTGGCCTTAAAAAACTGGACTGGCCTCATTGACTGACATGACTAATGTTAAATTTACTTTATGGGATACTTCCAAACATAATACAGTTTACAATAAACAAACAAAATATTATGCGTGTCTAATTTTCCAGAACTGTATACACATAATTTGATCTGGATAGAACATTTATTAAACAATAATACTATTCGATGCAAATAATTAAAATATCGGTATGGAGAACCATACATGACTACCATGTTTTAAGATTTATATTTGAAATCATTTTAGAAATGAAATATTTACACAGAAACTACTTCTATCTTCAGCATCAACCACAGAATTGTGATCACTAACATACACCACCTCATGTTAGCGCACTTGATTTTCACTTATGATGGCAGTCGATGGCACTTCCGAAACGTCTGGTTTTGCAGAAAACATTGGACCACAGCCAAACAGCTTGGGAAGGAATTTTATCAACAAACTACTTCAATGTTGCTGATAACGTAGTACACATATAAAAAATTATCCTCTCCCCTTCACCAATCATTTTCATTTATAGAAAATTATCCCCTCCCCCTACCCCTTTTCATTTATAGATATTAAATCTTCCTTTCTACAGTGGATTATTATGACCTTTTCAGGATAATTTATTTATCAAAATTAAGTACTTTACTCTTGTTAAAACAAAACGTTGCAGGTAAACTACACCTTCTCCTTAACCGATCTTCACCAAAATCAACAGACCTTGAGTCCTCTACAATATGCAAAAAATTATTTGAATTTGCGGGAGTTATCATTCGCCATTGACAAAATTCTACACGCAGACATCTTTCTAAAAATGATTTTTCTTTATGTTTTGAGGGTAGTAAAATCAGAATCAGCCCTCACGGGACACTAATTATTACATACAATTTTCACCTTCATTTAACCCAGCTTCCACTCACTGTGTACTTTCTCACAGGCCATACCATGTTCTTTTTAACGTTGCCGAACATAAATTGATGTTAAATTAAAAATAAAGTAAAGGCATAGCACCTTAAGTTTGCAACGTGCAAGTTGAAGAATCAATTTAATTATTGCACTTAACTTGATATAAGTAGTGATTACATTTCAGGATTATTATTTTCAGAAATAATGTATGTAAACCAGTTTTCCCCATATAAAGTTAATTAAAATTCTTTAATGCATAGCAGTCCAGGCATTTATGGTAGTAAATTGCAACCAGTCTTCATCTTTGTATTTGCCAAAATAAAGTTGTTCTGAGCCAGGTCATGTAAATTCAGGTTAGGCCAAGTTGCTCATTAGACTTTGTCTAAATCTTAAAGATATAAAGTGTTGATAAAGATTTTAGGACCGTGCATTAAAAACATTGTTTGCACATATGAGTAGGAAGCAGATGTATTAATATAATATGTTACCCAACAAGATACAGGAACAATTATGTATATTTGATTAAGTAGTTAGTGGACTAAAAACCTGCAGTAGAAACTCCAGTTTTTATAAAACAAATAGGGAGAGAATTGAAGATTTGATGTTTGTAAATGTTATATCTATTTCCTTCACAAGTAACTAATGGCTAGTTATTTGTAATCACGTTTTCTCATAATGTATGTTGTTAATGACCTTTTTTTAAGGGTATGAAAAAAACAACAGATATTGGTATTTGAAAAAAGGTGAATTTTATTGGTACATACTAAAGTATAGAGTCAAATTTGTTTCTATTCATTAACAAAGGCCGTACTGTAATAATTTTGTGTGTAATATACCGTACAAGCATTCTTTAATATGTTTACGAGATTCTCCCAATTTTATTTGCATTAATTCAGACCGTAGTAACATTAAATTCCACTGTAGCCATTATTAATACTCAATCCAATCATTTGTATGTTAACAGAAACTGCACATTGCTTTTTATTGCATTATGTTGAAAAAAGGATTTTAATGTACTTGTTTGGTTATACATTAGATTGTACTAGGTTCTAAATTGGAAGTACGTTTTAATTCCGGTACTTTGAATAAATACAGCCTTTAATGTTATATACAGCCTTTGAATGTACACTAACTAAGGAAATGTCTGTTAAGTCTAATTAATTTTATAAATCTAAAAGGTTAAGTTAAATAATTAAACGTAGCCACAACCTCCCAAAATCGTCTCTGTACCGTAATTATGTGCGATAAATGTAAACTAATTTCTGTACTTCCAATAAATACACCATTTTAATGTACACTAACAAAGTAAATTTTATTTAAGTTACATTGTCGTACATAACCTCCATAAGGTGGCATTAGTTACTTGTGAAGAAAACTGTTGGATGTACACATCGGATACCGAAATATTGTACACGCGCGGCGACGGAAGTTCAATTTTGCCGCTGACTATTCCCCAAGACCCGTTTACAATAATAAAATCACATTATTCGCCTATAAAAATTATAAAATATATCCCTGTTGATAGATTTTTAGGGTCTTAAGGTATAGCAAGCGGCAAAATGAACTTCCGTCTCCACGCGTGTACATATTTCGGTTCCGATGTGTACTAAAACTTTTTTCTTCACAAGTAACTTATGCCGGGTTATGGAGGTTATGTACTACAATGTAACGTAAATAAAATTTACTTTGTTAGTGTACCTTAAAAGGGTGTATTTATTGGAATTACAGAAATTAGTTTACATTTATCGAACTTAATTACGGTACAGAGACGATTTTGGGAGGTTGTGTCTACGTTTAACAATATAACTTAACCTTTTAGATTTTTAAAATTAATTAGACTTAACAAACGTTTCCTTAGTTAGTGTACATTCAAAGGCTGTATTTATTGTATGGATAAAAGGCTGTATATAACATTAACGGCTGTATTTATTCGAAGTAAGTAATGCCAGCTTATGGAGGTTATGTACGACAATGTAACTTCAATAAAATTTACTTTGTTCGTGTACATTAAAAGGGTGTATTTATTGGAAGTACAAAAATTAGTTTACATTTATCGCACATAATTACGGTACAGAGACGATTTTGGGATGTTGTGTCTACGTTTAACAATATAACTTAAACTTTTAGATTTTTAAAATTAACTAGACTTAACAAACGTTTCCTTAGTTAGTGTACATTCAAAGGCTGTATTTATTGTATGGCTAAAAGGCTGTATTTATTCGAAGTAAGTAATGCCAGCTTATGGAAGTTATGTACGACAATGTAACTTAAATAAAATTTACTTTGTTAGTGTACATTAAAATGGTGTATTTATTGGAAGTACAAAAATTAGTTTACATTTATCGCACATAATTACAGTACAGAGACGATTTTGGGAGGTTGTGGCTACGTTTAATTATTTAACTTAACCTTTTAGATTTATAAAATTAATTAGACTTAACAGACATTTCCTTAGTTAGTGTACATTCAAAGGCTGTATATAACATTAAAGGCTGTATTTATTCAAAGTACCGGAATTAAAACGTACTTCCAATTTAGAACCTAGTACAATCTAATGTATAACCAAACAAGTACATTAAAATCCTTTTTTCAACATAATGCAATAAAAAGCAATGTGCAGTTTCTGTTAACATGCAAATGATTAATTATTAATAATGGGTTACAGTGGAATTTAATGTTACTACGGTCTGAATTAATGCAAATAAAATTGGGAGAATCTCGTAAACATATTAAAGATTGCTTGTATATTACACACAAAATTATTACAGTACGAACCTTTGTTAATGAATAGAAACAAATTTGACTCTATACTTTAGTATGTACCAATAAAATTCACCTTTTTTCAAATACCAATATCTGTTGTTTTTTATCATACCTTTAAAAAAAGGTCATTAACAACATACATTATGAGAAAACGTGATTAAAAATAACCAGCCATTAGTTACTTGTGAAGAAAATAGATATAACATTTACAAACATCAAATCTTCAATTCTCTCCCTATTTGTTTTATAAAAACTGGAGTTTCTACTGCAGGTTTTAAGTCCACTAACTACTTAATTAAATGTACACAATTGTTCCTGTATCTTGTTGGGTAACATATTATATTAATACATCTGCTTCCTACTCATATGTGCAAACAATGTTTTTAATGTACGGTTCTAAAATCTTTATCAACACTTTATATCTTTAAAATTTAGACAAAGTCTAATGAGCAACTTGGCCTAACCTGAATTTACATGACCTGGCTCAGAACAACTTTATTTTGGCAAATACAAACATGAAGACTGGTTGCAATTTCTTCAGGGCTCACACCTGCTGCCAGGCTTAGTTCTATAATATGATAAGGAAGAAAGAAATCAGCCCGAACCTGCAACCACTGTGGGAAGCCTTTTACACCATTACCAAGAAGATTAATGATGTCATCTAATAATAACTCATTAGCTTTATTTATACATTTAATGCATCTTAATTAGTACACTAACAGCACTGCTCTGTCTTACAGTAACACAACACGTTACACTAACTCAAAAGAATTTCTTGTTTTCAGTTTAAGAAAGTTGAAATCGTGTATTTATTTTCTTTTCCATTCACTATTTGTAAAACGTGCTTAAAATTAATATGTGTACGCTTACTATATTGAAATCCAATGTTCACTATCCAATAATTACAAATTTTGTGGAATTGTGAAATTAGTAACACTATGTACTAATGTGTGATTATCAGTTAAATTTCTGAATTCCTTTGATTCATTAATAAATCTTACTAATTTGTTTCTTTATGTCTATAATGATTTCTTATTAGTTTTTAATCTTTGTGTTTTGATTATTCATTTGTAAATTTTTGCATTTTGTTGTCCATGCCATGTTCATTGATTAACTAATTATCATTAAAACACACAGAGGACTGATCCTCTTTTGCAAGATCACAAGTATGTTTCAAGTATGTTTTTAATTTTTTTAATTGTATGCAATGTGGACACATACAGAGGAGTGTCAGTTTTTTATGTTTTTCAATAAATAACAATGAGAGGAGGAGAGAGAGAGAGAGAGTGAGAGAGAGAGAGAGAGAGAGAGAGAGAGAGAGACCAAAAATAACACGTACAGAAATTACATCAGAACTTTTCCTGACAGTAAAAAATAACTAAATAATGAATGGCAAAGAACATTAACAAAATTAATGGAAATTATAGTTATTATTTGTTGTCTAATGAACAGGTACTAGTAAAGGCTTCACGTACTTCACATCTTAAATTATAAACCTATTACAAACATATTTGGTATACTCAGCTTGAAACAAACGTTCAGACCAATAAAAATGGTTTAAATTTTGCCATGCTGCATTATTAGTACTGTTGAAACAGCAGTTTGATTATAATTGTTTTTAGAACAGATTTCTGGAATGATGTGTGCAAAATGATTAAAACATACCTCCTTACAGTGTGCCTTAATAAGTTGTTGATTATTCTAACTGATACACTGTCATCCCATTATCATATGACACTTCTCAGAGCTTCAGTAATAGTCATCTTTGCTGTTAACATGGACACAAGTCTTTTTTTTAAAAAGACTTTTCATTAGTAAAGTTACTTATAAGTAGGCATACATTTGTACTCATAATATGAGGTTAAGAATTAAGAAAATTAAAGAATGATATTTACTTACTAACCATTGAGTGTAACATTATTTACAGTAATTAATAATGTCCCAATTTATAAAAGTCATGTTTGGCTAACTAGGCATAACCCAACCTGGGTTCCTGACATCCTAATTATCTTTCTTCTAATAATATCATTTAACTTTATTGTGATATAACTGATCACAATTGTTCCTTATAACTCCGTACAACTTTTACAACAATACTAATGACAAAAATCAATAATAATTTCTTACAATTAACATACATAATTTGTCTAGGCATATTGGCCTATTATTGTTTGTACATTATTTTTTCATATTTTAACAATTCTTGTTTTTAATACAAGAAAACTATTCTAAATTGTTCTTGATCTTTGGCTTCCACTTTTGTTACACTAATAATGACAATTATTAGCAATAATTGTTTACAAATAGTAGAAATAAGTTATTCAGGTATAGGGCCTACTGGCCCATTGTAGTGGACACCTTAGTTTCTTTCGTACGTTTAAAATAATTACTTTTGCTATCAGACAATTACTTTACATTGTTCTTGATATTCTTGATGTTACATTCAACTTTCACTACAATAATAATGACATAACTTAACAATTATTTACTATGAATAACATAACAAATGTTCTAGGCTCATTTGCCTATGATATTGACCCTTAATTTCATTCATACCTTGAAAATACATGTTTCTTCCTATTACATCATTATTCTAAAATATTCTTCACAATTTACTGAAGCTTTGACAACATAGTTAGTCCTTTAATACTGGTATTGTTTTTCTTACTTGTTCTAGTTGTTATTATCTTCAGTATCAGTATTCTGAAGGTTTAGTCCATGTATCTTGTTTCATTATTTACTTTGTTTATACTTATTGGTTAATCATATCTTCCTTACTAGAATATTATTCTAATAATAACGATTCTAGTATTATTTATACAGTATAGTTTGTTTAATAAGTTTACATTAAAACTGTTCTTTTTACATACAATTATTGACAAGTTTTAGTTTCTCATATTTCTTCTTCTTCATGTTATAATTCAAATTATAACCATTATTACCTAGCTATTATAAGCTTATTTACTACTTCATCAGTAGTTTTCACCTTCTGTTTACAATTCACGGATTTTACAATGCTTTTTTGTTCTGTCTGTTGTTTAAAACATTATAATGTTACATAACCTTACTTGTAGGCTTACATTTAGCTTTATTGTTGTTTTATTATTACATTTTTGTAATACTCTTTTTGATTTACATTATTCTATTCATAATCATAAATAAAATTTGATTTCATTATTTTAGTACTTAGAAACTAATTATTGAATTAATAATTTTCTTTATTGAGTACCCAGTTTATTACTGCAGTATGGAGTATAGGTTTTATGATTTTTAACAATTGTTAATGCAGTTTACTGGAGTAAAATCTTCTCATTGATAATGTTCTTATCAGTTTCATTACATTATTCTTATCTCTTTTTATTATCTCGGACAATATTTATAGTATACAATTTAGTTAATGACCTAGTATTTTGTTCTTCATGTATCATGGTCATGAAATGGTTTAAGTAGGGGCCTATTTTATGTAAGGGGAAAACATAACGTTGGAAAACAAAAACGTATCGTAGGAAATTATGGAATTCTGCTGAAATTTCGAATAGTTCTGGAGGGGAATTGATCCCCTGATAACCCCCCTCCGCAAGTTACTCCAATGATCCCACTCTACACAGTTCCAAGAAATCCTGTATTTAGAAGTTCAAAAGAAAGTGATACAGACTCTAAAGATCTCATTGTAGCATTCACTACTGGGACAGTTCATGGTTTAGAGCTTCCTTTATGTGCCTGATAAGTGAAGGAGAAGGGATCTATTTAACGTGCAAGTTGAAGAATATATTTAATTATTGCACTTAACTTGATATAAGTACTGATTACATTTCAGGATTATTATTTTCAGAAATAATGTATGTAAACCAGTTTTCCCCATATAAAGTTAATTAAAATTCTTTAATGCATAGCATTCCAGGCATTTACAGTAGTAGATTCGTATTACTAAATTTTAATTTACACAAATAATTCTCTTTGATTAACCAGAGTTACACACACAAACTAAATGCTGAGCGTCCTCCTAGTGTATAAATTCAGCTAAAATAGTATTCCAAAAACTTACCTTGTTACTAGAATATGTGACAGATGAACTTTCATCATGTGTTCAACTTTGTGTTGGGAGTTAAGCATTTTAATAATTTTTATTTATGCAGGCGTATAGCAAAATCTGATCATCATGGAAAAGGAATAAGGCATTTTGTAATAGCAATTAACTGATTAGTTCCTGCTCTATTACCGAATCATATTACAAGACCAATTTTTGTTTAATTGAAAAGATATATTTTAACTGTTTTTTTTGGTGCAATCTGTAAATTCCATGACACACGTCCATAAAGGTTTGAAAATATGCTTACTACAGTTTGATTGGATTAAAATCTCAAAAAACTAATACAAATTTGTTATGTCTGATCACACCAGCTATCCTTTCTATTGGAAATGAGCCTTTTATCCAAATTTATCATATAGTATTGTGCCAAGATATTACACTACATTTGTATACTGTAATACAGTATATTATTTGCAGACTGACAGGGTTATAAAAAATTCTGAAAGAATTGTTGCTTTTACTACACCATCTTTTATCAAGTGACTATTCAAATCTGCCAGTTTTTCACAGAAACTGAAGTTTGATGATTAGATCCCCTAGTGATGCTCCAAACATTTCAAGGATTCTCCTGGCCTTAAAAAACTGGACTGGCCTCATTGATTGACATGACTAATGTTAAAATTACTTTAGGATACTTCCAAACATAATACAGTTTACAATAAACAAAGAAAATATTATGCCTGTCTAATTTTTCCAGAACTGTATACACATAATTTGATCTGGATAGAACATTTATTAAACAATAATACTATTTGATGCAAATAATTAAAATATCGGTATGGCGAACCCTACATGACTACCATGTTTTAAGATTTATATTTGAAATCATTTTAGAAATGAAATATTTCCACAGAAATTACTTCTATCTTCAGCCTCAACCACAGAATTGTGATCACTAACATATACCACCTCATGTTAGCGCACTCAATTTTCACTGATGATGGCAGTCGATGGCACTTCCGAAACGTCTGGTTTTGCAGAAAACATTGGACCATGGCCAAACAGCTTGGGAAGGAATTTTATCAACAAACTACTTCAATGTTGCTGATAACGTAGTACACGTATAAAAATTATCCCCTTCCCTTCACCTATCATTTTCATTTATAGAAAATTATCCCCTCCCCCTACCGCTTTCCATTTATAGATATTTCATCTACCTTTCTACAGTGGATTATTGTAACCTTTTCAGGATAATTTATTTATCAAAATTAAGTACTTTACTCTTGTTAAAACAAAACGTTGCAGGTAAACTACACCTTCTCCTTAACCGATCTTCACCAAAATCAACAGACCTTGAGTCCTCTACAATATGCAAAAAATTATTTGAATTTGCGGGAGTTATCATTCACCATAGACAAAATTCTACACACAGACATCTTTCTAAAAATGATTTTTCTTTATGTTTTGAGGGTAGTAAAATCAGAATCAGCCCTCACGGGACACTAATTATTACATACAATTTTCACCTTCATTTAACCCAGCTTCCACTCACTGTGTACTTTCTCACAGGCCATAACATGTTCTTTTTAATGTTGCCAAACATAAATTGATGTTAAATTAAAAATAAAGTAAAGGCATAGCACCTTAAGTTTGCAACATGCAAGTTGAAGAATCTATTTAATTATTGCACTTAACTTGATATAAGTACTGATTACATTTCAGGATTATTATTTTCAGAAATAATGTATGTAAACCAGTTTTCCCCATATAAAGTTAATTAAAATTCTTTTATGCATAGCATTCCAGGCACTTATGGTAGGCCTAGTATATTTGTATTACTAAATTTGAATTTACACAAATAATTCTCTTTGATTAACCAGAGTTACACACACAAACTAAATGCTGAGTGTCCTCCTAGTGTATAAATTCAGCTAAAACAGTATTCCAAACACTTACCTTGTTACTATGGTGTCTTCGACGGGTACATTGGTGTATAAATTTGTTATGTCAAATGATGCTAATGTTGAGTTGTGTGGTATATGGATGTGTTCTAGTTTTTTGACAAGTTCTATGTTGTTTATAACAGAAGTGTTGTTGGTTAGATTTATGTGTTTTCTGATTAATGGCGATTTAATCTAGGTGTCTGGCGATTTTGTGGGAGGGTGCTTGTGTGTTATTTATCAAAGGTCAAATGGGTATATTGGGTTTGTATATTTTCGGTAATGCGTTTAGTTTTGGGGGGTTAGGTTTAATTTGTTTTAGGTATTTTATGTTTTCTGTTTGGATTATGTATTTTGCATTATTTATGAATTTGTTTTTGGTACTTTGTGGGATTTTTGGTTATTTGTGTTATATTGTTTTCGGAGAAGAATTTCTCAGTTTTATTGTTTATTTCTTGTTTGTTCATTATGACTGTTGTAATTTCTATAGATACTTTTGGTGTGTTTGTTATAATTTTGTGTTTTACATAATCTTTTGTGATTAAATCATTTGGTGTAAAATGTTCCAGATTATAAAATACACCTAACAGTTTTAACATATAATATAAAACGTACCACATTCAATCACGTTTCGGCAATTACAGGACCACCACATGCTTTCTACGCCATGTGTATGAGCTCCCGTTTGAGGATCCACAAAGTTATAACTATGGTTTACAGTCAAATGAGTGTACTGTTATGGCAAATTAACCCTTTAAAGCCGAAATTTTGAAAAACCATTAGAAAAAAATTTCTTTTCTAAAAATTCAATTTGGCATATATTGAGGATGTCTAATACATTTTTTCAAAATTTTATCTCTTATGGTTTAAAAATAGGAGTTATGTTGCTTATAAGCAACAGTGGGCTTTAAGGGAGCTTCTAGTATACGTGGAAAGAATGTTGTAAAGAATATTGTACAAGTAGCTGTTATGAATATATCGTATTATTTAAGGCAATTTTTATACAAAACACAAATTATAATGTCTCTTTGTCTATAAACCCATTAAAATTGTGTTAATAACAATAATTTATGATAAATAATATTATTTGTGTAGCAATAATACAATCAAAATATGTATGAACTGAAGTCTATTTTACATTATGTGAAACTGAGAGAAACACTTTTTTTTTAATGTCAGACACAGGTTAATTTTACACTTAGTGCACACAAGCTGCGTAGTTCCCTGACAAACCTTGCACCGCCCTTTTTTTTCCAGCATGTCTGGTAAATGCGCCAGTCCATCAAAGCGAACATCAGTTGTTGGGAGCATAATAAGAGTACGACGTTTTGGTGGTGTTACATTATCTGTATTTTTGTTGCTGGGACGTCCACGTTTTTGTATTTTTGGGTCTCCAGAATGCATTAGACCATAGGAAATATTTGCCTGAAATTGCAATAGTGGCAATTTGGGTTTTTTGCCCCTCTGCATTTCATGACGTCTGTACATCAACCAGCTGTTCACAACTGCAACTCCTAAACACCAGTATACAATTCGCATATACCATTTTTTTGACCGTATGTTGATTCTGTAAAGCTCAATATGCAATAAGGTGTAGTGTCAGTTACCACCAATCGGTGTTTATATCTGTTTATCCTTCCTGGATACTCACGGAAAACTTGGTAGTTTGTGAATAAAATATCCTCCAACTCCTTCTTTGTTTGTGAACTGTAACCAGTCGTTTCTTCCAACTTTTCACGAATTGTTGTTTCAATCTTCTCCTCTTCTTCAGCGACTTCCACTGTTAATATTTCAGCACCTACAGGTACCTTACCACTATCATTATTATTAAAAGTTATTTGGTTGTCCATGAGGTTGATTATACACCTACTTTCCTGTAATAGGTTGATCCCAATAATACAGTCTCGAATTAAATTTGGTATTATGATAAAAACACCATCCGTAACATATTCACCGATCCTTACCTCTAGCATCACTTGTTGTGTTATTTGCTTGGACTTTCTCCCTACTGTCCTTTTACAACCACGTTCGTTACTTTCAATACGTGTATTTTGCCTATATGTTTTTTTATTTTTGTGATACCATTCGGTAGACAGAGCATTAATTTGGCTACCGGTATCGAGTAACGCAACTACTGATATGTTATTGAGTTGTACGTTTACCTCCGGGCACTTAACTCTACAAATTTCCTGATAGTCTGATTCTTCTTCCAGCAACTCTAATATCTACTCTAATATCTACGAAAGTAGTACCAATTTCCTTATATCTAATGTCTAAATCTAACTTACTTCTACCATAATGCTTCTTTAGTTTTTTGAACTTGTGTAGTTTTTTGTATTTGTATTAGAAGTACTAACTACCTGTGAGTTTGTTTGGGTTCCGCTTGTCGAAGCTATTGCATTGACTTGTGGCTCATAAATACGCTTTGGCGGCATTTTCTCCCTGTCCCTCGGTTCGGTTTCATTATCCGCCTGTCGCCAATGTGTTTTATGACGCTGAGTGCTCGGCCGTTCACTTTTATTGTGTTGCCATTGTGTTCCTATACTACCCTTGGGTTCCCGCTTAAGTTGTAACTGTGTGTTGTATCCACCGCTGCTTTCATCTTTCTTCTTTCTCAATGCTTTCTTTTTGCAAATTCCATTAGCAATGCCTGGAACTCCATTATATTGTTCACACCCCTCATTATGCACGCTACTGCAATCTCATGGCTATAATGACGTTATAGTTTACGGATTAGGTGTTGATCGGATATTGGCGGTAATAATTGACAGTTCTGTAGAATACATCGTTCCATATACTGGATCATACTCAATCCGCTTTCCGGTCGGTACTTTCCGAACTCTAGTTTATCACGAACATTTTCTTGAATCATCTGATTCCAGACTTAGCGGTAAACGCTTCCTGAAATTCTGAAAAGGTGTTCACTTCACTTCTAATTAACTTCCACCATATGGCGGCCTCTCCTTCCAAATGCCTTGACACCCAGTTAACCCCTTCGCTTTGGTAGTATTCCCTATGCATTTCTTCCAACTCTTAATATTCACCTTCTCCATTAAAGTTAACGTTTTTGGCGTACTCCACTACCATCCCTTGTTGCCTCGGCGTTCTCTCAATTTGAGCGATTCTCGCACGTACGTCTTCTTTAATTTGTGTTAGCTGTTCGTCCACCGTCGTGCAGCTGTTTTCATAACATTCTTTTAAATGTTGTATCTGTTCATCATTCTTTTTCTTATTATTATTTACCTTAATATGTAATGTTTTAATTTCCTGTGTGATACCAGCGTGGTGCTGTTCTCGAGATTCCTCGCATTTCTCCCGGTGTTCTCTCACTTCTGACTGGACGATTTCTACTTCTTCTCGGACGACTTCTTTCACTTCTGTCCGTAATTGGGTAGCTATTTCTTGGTTTTCGTTTCTGATTTGGTGTATCTGTTGTTCTACCTGTGTCTTATGTTCCTGTAACTGTCATGTATATTTTTGTTCCATGTTTCGTTCCATGTCGTCTATTCTTCTTTCTATTCGTGGTATGTTCTCTGTCATTTGTTTATTATTCTCTGTCATTTGTTGTGTGAAGGTCTGTTCAATTTGTTTAAAGCTCTGCTCTATTTGTTTATTGTTGTCTATTAATAATTGTTTAGTGTTGTCTTCACTCTTTCTATTGTTTTCTGCTAAAAGTGTAATGTGTTGTAGTATCATGCTGATATCAAGGTTTGTTGGAGATTGTTGTGTTTCACTATTTGTTTGTGTTTATTGTGTTTCTGGACGAACATTTTCTTCTTCCCGTCGTCCCCTTGCCTCTGAAGAAACCATCGGGCTCTCGTTTTCCATAGATTCCTCCCATCCTCTATTCTCTCCCATTTGATTAATAATATCAAACTCTACTTTACTACCACCATTATTTTCACTATTGTCTGCCATATTGGTATCACTTATTTTAGATAATTTAAATTTCCTTAATTGTTTGGTCTTACTACGTGTTATCATTTAATTTTAACATATACTTGTTCTAGCATATACTTATTTTAACTAAACTATCGTCTATCCCGTTTCATTCTGCTGAGCTAAATCAAGCTCCACATTGTTGGGCGGCAAATATTACATAAACGGAGAACGTGCTCCTAGTTCTGGCGTTATAATTACTTTTTATAATTAATATGTGATGATATTAATTATGGTGATTATGTTTAATATGATTAATGCCTTATTAATGTGCTGGGCACCAGAGATTTTTTAGATCTCAGGGGTTATTAAATAATAACTCTTCTGTTAAGATGCTAATAACTTATTTAATATTTAAATAATTATTCATATACAAACAAGATATTGATTATAAACTTATATCAATAAACATATAAATATCATATTCAAATTCCCATTGAATTTGATCATAAATCATTATGTATCTTTACACAGCACTAACACTTTAATTCAATTACTACCTTTAAATTCGCTTGCAATTATAATTAAACAAAGTAGGAAATTCTTTATAAAGTATCTTTGTATACTTCAAATATTGTCTTCGTATACTTCAACTATTTTTGAGATTACATCTATTCAATGCTTAATCATTTAGTAAGACAATTATTAATTAAACTATCAGATGAAATTAATGTATTCACTGACTTCCTTTTTATAAACTGTTAGTTAGATTATACTAAGTACATATAGAGTTATTCATTAGTTCTTTCTAGGTCATTAGATATAGAATTTTACTAGCATCTCAACAGACTCGTGAATTCTTTCAGAATGAAACGGGCGAACCAAAGATAGACGACTAAACTACATGGGATTTATAATTAGTAAACAATTGAAATTAATCTGTTACTTGAGTGTGTGATTATCCATCTCCTGCTTTGTAATGATTCACGTCAATACACATTACACTTTACCACTATTGCTCTGCTTTGGTTTACACACTCTCGACAATTCCTATCGGTCACGCACTCGATTGCAACTCGGTTACATACTCCGTTCTACTTACGTGCACCAACACATATCAATATAAACTTCTTCAATCTTGATGTCGCACTAAATAAAAGTTATTCACTCGCGATCTTTTCTTCGTACTGGCTTGTTCAGTTTATACTTGAATTGTTAATTATATGATCACTGAATGTTACGTTGAACTATTAATTCCATTGTACGGAATAAGATGATAAAGCTTGACAAATATAAACTAAAAAGAGATTGATTCAGAACTTTGTAATAAGAATGTTTGCGTTCGAATAAGTTTCACTAAAAGAGACTGACTAAGTAAACGTAAGAGAGTTTGATTAAGAGATACTAAGAGAGTTTTTGTTCCTCCCAGGGTAATATTTATATAGGCGCTTCCTTTACTCTCTCCACCGTCACACTAAAAAATACCCCGATTGGCTATCTATTTTGGTTTTTCTGGTAATTTCAAATCTACCCACTCAGTAACAGCTAAAAGTTCGCGCTACAAAAAGACGCTTTTTCTGGTTGGCTGTAACATTGCGCGAGCGGCAATTTCCCTCATGTATGTTAATTCGTAAGACTGACGCTAACTTTCTCTGACGATTTCACTTCTTTACTGCGTGATCTATTGTACTTTCAAGGTTGTAGTTGCCACCCTCTTAATGGGACTCCGTCATTTTTTGTGACTTTTAGCAAACAAAGCATTCTATATCTTTATGACTTTAGAAAGCTGTTTCATACAATACACTTTTAAAACTGCTGGCTCCATACTGTCGCCTGTATAATATTAACTTTTTATATAACCAGGAGACGTTCATTTGTCTCGTTCTTATTACAATTACATTAAAATTGCTTAATTCTTATTTAATACACATATTACATTAGTAATTATATCTAAATAATAATACATCATATTACGTAACCTTGGTTTACGTTATAATATGAAATACCAGAGTGGCAAAAGTTTCAAATTTGTTCTTATTGTTTTTGCCGGAGAACCAAGAAATAAAACTCACTACAAGTATGTTTTTTGTATACCGTCAAATGGGGATACTTGAGACAAGTTTTATTTTTTCTTTGATGCCATTTACTCCCCTTTTGAAAAAATGTGATTGTTACACCTCAAGACCTCCAGTCTGTGCTTACAGTTTCTATATATATTAACATTTTCTATACATTTTTATTTTTATCCCCTCCACAAACTAATATACTGTGTCTCAATTTACCCAGTGGGTTGGAGGTAAAATGAGACATGAACTAAAACACCATATATAGCAATGATTTTTGACTGGATGTCTCAAGTAAGGCATTGCCTGGTTTACTTGAGACCTAAACAAGTTACCATATTACCAAGTGGTACCTAATATTTAGTGAATACAAAAAATAACACTGAAAAAATCACTTTATTATTCAAACACAAAAAATTAACAGGACATTTTCAAAAATTGTGAAGCCCTTGAATGACTTTATTGAGTGTAACTTTACATATTACAACCTACTTTCACTTACTTTTCAGAACAAAAAATTTATGAAATATTAAAAAAAAAATGACGGCCTCGAATAATTTTGTAAGGTGTAACTTTATGAAAAATAACTTCTATGTCTACTTCATTTTCATCGTCAATGTCTGGGAAAATGAAAACACTGTCATTTTTTGAGGACCTCCTAAGGAACTTGACCTTAACTTTGGTTTGATTTTCATCTTTGTCCAATACTTGGGCAATGAAGTGTTTCGCAGACTCTTTTCTAGTGCCAACATCATACATAAGCCGAACTAACACAAAGTATCTTTAGTGAGTTCTGCCATGGTCACAGAATGTTGTCCAGTTGGTGTAGACTCTTCTTTTTTCCTTCTTGAGCCAGATCTAGCAACTCCTCATCGCTGGTGAAATGTACATCAAGATCCGAGTCCGAATCATGCAATGAGTAGGAACTGTTTTCTGATTCGGAACTCCATATGTGTTTATGTCCTCTGTTCTTGAAGAAAGCATTTGTACTAGTACATATTCTTGAAAACGGATTAATTGCTTGGGATCTTTCACCTGTTGTTTTCTTCTGCACAGTGGAGTTCCTACTTGAATGAGATGTCGTTTCTGGCAGTGAAAGGACGTCAACTCTGTCGGAATCTTAAGAATCCTGTTCCCTTGAGTTTTTCTTTACCAAAACTTTTCTTGAACGCTTTGAGTTTCTTTGAGTTGTGGGATTCTTGGGGGAATCTGTTTCAAGCATTCCACCAACAATTCCCTTCCCAGGTGGAAGATTTAGCCTCTTCTTTCTTACTCTTAAGGGTTGGGTTTCTTTGCATCTTAATTCAGTTAGAAAATCCTGAAAACTTGCAGTCCATTCCCCTTTATTGGCTGTTTCTTCACTATTAGATGTGGTCAGGATGGTTGTGTTCAATGGCAGCCTTTTCAGAACTTGGTTCCTGTTCAGTGGACACACCCCTGAGCCCCTAAATCCTGCTTGAATGTTTTTTTGAGTTGTTGATTCTAGTTCTTGCAGACAAGACTTCAACAGACGTGGGAAAGTGTCTTTTGGAATGGTCCCTCTATTTTTGTTTTTCCATCCTTCTAGAACCTCTGCCCACTTCAACTTGAGTGGCTTAAAAAATGCCACATCCAGAGGCTGTGTCAGTCCTGTGCTGTTTGGAGGTAAAAGGACAAACCAAATGTTCATTTTCTCACATTGTCTTATCACGAAGAGGGAAATATGACTAGCTAGGTTATCCCCTAGCAGAATTTTGGGGTTTTCATTGGGAGATCTCCGGAAATATGGCATGATTATTTTTTCAAACCAGTCATCAAAAACTTGCATATTGAACCAGCCACTTGGTGAAGTATTATAACCACAGCCCTGTGGTCCACCCATTGTCCAGGTGTCATATGGGGGACATTTGGCTTTGTATACCACATACGGCGGCAGTAGAACCCCATTGGCTGCGACAGAAAACATAACGGATATGCTGGACTTGGAGGAATCCATGATTCGCTCTGGGTGACGACAGTTACGTTTCACAAGGACTTTTTTTCGGTGTGGGTCATCAGTGATATTAGTTTCATCGTAATTTATGATCAAACTAGGGTCAACATCCTTTAAAGTCTTCTGAAGTTCATCAAAGTATTTGTTTAAAATGTCATTGTCAACATTAGCTCTGGATCTTTTTATATTTTGGCACAACCTCTGGCTCAAATCCCCTTTGTTTCTGTTCAGAAATGACTCAACCCAATCTGGACCAGGCATATTGTGTTTGTTTGTTTGTCATTGAAAAACAATGAAAGAAGCCAGTATTTAATAAAAAAATCATTTTTGGGGGAACTTGAGACATCTCAACTTACCCCAACTCTTTTGTCTCAAGTTACCCCAAAAATTACCACTCTAGGGAAATTTTGCTTTCTGTTAAAAATGAGTGGTGACACTGCTAGAATTATTGGAGGGAAAGTAAGCTAAGGAAGTGAGGTTAACCAACACTGACTTTGTTTCTGCCTAAAATAAAACAGTTAAGTTGCACCTTGGCAGTTAGTTGATGAAAAAGTTATTTAAAAAAAGCGTTAATTTTCTTGATAATTTGTAATATTCTTACCTGAAGTTTAAATGACCTGCTGATAATTCCAAACAAAGCTGATAGGATGTTAACAGTAACCACACACTGAAAATCCAAAACCTCAAACAGTGTGACCACTACCAAAAATTAAAGATATTATTGTATTTTGTCTGAAGTTGCCCCATAGTCTCAAGTATTCCCATTTTACGGTACTGAAAGTAGGCGATGATAAGGGAGAAATTTATGTCACAGGATATCAATCCAAAGATGAAATTTCTACAAAGTTATATTAAAGGAAAATTATGAAATAACAAGGTTTGAATAAATTTTGACAGTTTTGCCCAATCCAGAAATTAAGGAAATTAACTGACAAATTGTCTATGTGTTCCCTAGAAATGTTTCTGTGTTTGAAAAATTATAGACTTTTATTCTATCACTTATTTGTTATATTATGTAACAGAACAACATTTCTTTATGATTTTTAATAAACATAGTATCTGAGTATCTTGTTTCCATTTACTTTTCACATAGACCAAGAAGGTGTAATTGTAAACAAGCAGTTAAGAATTAAAAACACAACACAAAATAGTTCAATGTCAACTACTTTATATTTGTTCGAATTTTTGTTTCAATATTTCAAAGGATAATGAAAACACTTGTTGACAATTACTCCTAAGATGTTGGGGTAATTGGAAATGAATGAGGTACCGGTAATTGTAAATTGAGTTTTAGAGGTGTTTATTATTGATATTTAAACAATGTTTGCATGCAACTTAATAACAAGGATTGAAATAACTATTATTTGCAGTTATTTCATTTTTAAACCTATACATAATTTTAATCAATAAATATGCTCCAGTCCTTCGTATTTCATTTCCAATTTCCGATAAATAAAATATCTCTACATTTTTAGGTTAGGTACACTTTTCATAACTTTTTTATAAGATGCTCAAAGTGTGAGCTTGTACTTGCTTGTTTTGATAAACCCCTTAAAAAGGTTTCTCAAGAACAAAAACTGGTATTTACAGTTTGCTTTTAGGATATATCTCATGAAATAGTGGAAACTTTCTACTTGAATTCTGTTTTTCTTTTAGGCTACTTCCTATTCGAAAGACATACGGTATTTTCACTTTTCAAGAGATTGGAAGATAACTGTACAAGGGATAAATCTACATCTTAATAAAGTGTTACAGATAAGTGTATGGAAGGTTATAATCCTAGACGGAAATTTTATGAACAATTCAAAAGACTGTTATTCTGAGAATGCAAATTAATGAACTGTAAACAGGGAGAAGTAATTATGCTTAAAAGTCACAGTAATTAATTATATTTAAGTCACAGTATTGTTAAAGGCATAAAAAACAAATTCATGCCAAGTTATCTTGCCTTTTCCAATTAGTAGCAGTATACCTAGAGGCTTTTCAATCTAATGAGTTGGTTTCACCTTTTCTTAAATCTTAACTTCATATTATGAGTACAAATGTAATGAGAAAATTTACTAACAAAAAGTATCCTTAAATAAAAGCTCTGTTTTTCAACAATTATTTTATGATGGGGTCAAAGTGTTAAGAGTGGCAATTGAAAATTCCAGAACAAACAATTGGGTTTTTAAAGAAATTGTTAGTCCTGTGAAGAGAAGAAATTGTAACAAATGAACACTTGTGAGATGTGTCCATGTTAGCAACAAAAGTGACTCTTACTGGAGACATGAGAACTGTCAGCTGCCTCTGTAGTCTCAAAAAAATAGTCATATGGTGTGCAGTTTCATGGCAATGGATTACTGAGACCCTATATTAAAAAAAATGATTCAGTGTAGACTTCTATCAAGATATTAATAAGATCACTGCAATTACTACAACTTTAAATACTGCAAATTACAAGTTAGAGAACTAACGTAGTGAGAGAGGAAACAGCATGGTATGAAATTAGAACTGTAGAAAAGAACTTATTGGGTCTTTGGCTATCCTAAGCAAAATTCAAGAGCTCTAAAAAAACCCTTTAAAACAAATGACTTCAGTAGATTCTTCATATTAAGCCTCTAAGAATATACTAAAATTAAAATCTGTTTCATACACTTGTCGTTTCAACTTATTTTCTTAGCAGCTGACATTAATAGTGTTAACTGGATATAGAAACACACCATACATTGGTAGGCTTTTCTAGTCATATTTTAAAAAAAATACAATCACTGTGCTGGTTGGTCACTAATCTCATCAGCCATCTTCATCCATTTTCTGGTGGAAAATGTTCAAGCAAACAGAAATACTCGAGCAAAACATACAGACTTTTCAAAAATTAAGCTAACTGAAGTTTATGGAGAACAACAGTTTCTGAAACAAAGCTTTCTAGAGAAGGGCACCTACCTCCAAAATTATAAGACTATAGTGTTTACAGTGCTATAGATGAATAGAATGTGGAATGATGAAATCCTATATTTTGAAATGAAAAATAACAGCACAAAGATGAAACACTGATAAGGAATCATTCAATAAATATAAAGAAACAAATTACTAAAATTATTAATAAAACAAAGGAACTCAGAAATTTAATTTAACCAAATTATTTCTGTTTAAGACAAATTAAATATAGATTGATAACCACACATTAGTCATAGGATTGCTAATTTCACAATTCCAGAAAATTTTAATTATTGGTTGTTGAATATTTGATTGAAAATATAGTATAAGTCTAAACACATTAATGTAAAACTCGTTTTCATAAAAAGTGGATTAAAAGAAGAGAAACTCACAATTTCAACATTTGTTTGAACTGAAATGAGAAATTCCTTGAGTTAGTGTAATGTGTTGTGTTACTGTGACACACAGCAGTACTGTTGGTGCACTAATTTAAATGGATTTAATGTTTAAATAAAGCTAACTGACACTAATAAGTTATTCTTAGATGTAGTAATTTAGGTTAAGCCAAATTGCTCATTAGGCGTTGACTAAAGTTTAGTGATTCAAAGTTCTGATAAAGATGTTTAGGACTACACTTTAAAAATTGGTACGGAGAACCATACAGATGTTTATAAGGAGAACCATATACATTTTATATTTAAAATCATTTACTTGAATTCAGTATGATAATTTCTAAAAAAATATTCCCCACCCTCAAACTATTTTCACTATTTATGGATACTTTTGTTATTATAGGGTAGTTGTTTAATATAATGTTATTTTTGAGTCACTTTATCTATAAAAATTAGGTACTTTATTCTTATAATAAAACTGAACTACACAACTGATCCCCACCACTAATGATATTTACACTTTCATAGAGTAATACTTTTATCATATGTAACTGGTAAGATAACTTATCCTACAAAATTGAATACTTGTAGTTTACTTGATATCAGAAAAGTAATTATCAAAAAGTCACTCCCTCTCCCTTCAGCTACATTCTCCATTTCTAGATATCTGATTTACCATTTTACAGTGGATTAACACAATTTTATTTTCGGGCCACTTATTTATCAATATTAAGTACTTTACTCTTCTTGAAACACAAAACAATGCAGGTAAACTACCCCTTCCCCTTAACCAAACAACCCCATTTTTGATATTTACACTTTTATTGACTAATAGTTTCATTATATGTAATTACTAAGGTATCTTATTTTTCAAAATGGAGTACTTTATTCGTTATTAGATAGGTAGTTTTCACAAATTTACCCCCTCCCCTTTTGACTACCCTTTTTATTTCTAGATATTTCATCTTCCTTTCTATAGTGGATTATTATGACCTTCTTTTCAGGGTATTTTATTTATCAAAATCAAGTACTTTACTCTTGTTAAAACGTAAAATGTTGCAAGTAAACTACCCTTCCCATTTAACCAATCTTCACCAAAAACAGTAGCCCTTGAGTCCTCTAAAACTCGTGCATATTGTAACGTCTCTCGTCTTACCGAGTATTCTATAGTTACAGGTTTATAGTTAATTCAGCCCCAAAGTTGGGTTCACCATTCTGTAACGTCTCTCGTCTTACCAACGTCGAGTATCGTTTATTAATTAATTATTGTTTGCTAATGTTCAAAGCGGTAAAATTTTTTATGTTTACCAAAATTACTGAAATCGAGTGTGTGTGATTTGGGAGAGATCACTGAAGTTGTTTAATTGTAGTTAGGAGAGAGAGTAGGACCAAGGATATTATCCCCGGAGTATACAATTACTTATTTTAAAATATTCGCCGTTCGTAAGACCAGCTGATTTTGACGTCTGCCTCCAAATTTTAGGTTAAGCAAACACCAATTGTCGGTGATACTTTCCGGCGGTTCGTCCTCTTCTTGGCTTCCTGAAACCCTGTAACAACTACCCTCTACAAGAAATAATACACATTTTATTACTTATAACAAGATACTCAGTGTATTTATTTATTGAATACTCTAAATTTCTCTTCTACCAGTACAAAAAAATATTATAATCGATTTTTTTTTTGTCAACACCACATTGGTTCGATCTAATTAAGTAAACATGGAATTATAACACATTATTTTTTATATTTGATTAAACATTAAACAATAAAGAATCCATTTATTAATATCCCCAGGGTTAAGGGTAAGTTCTTTGTGTTATGAGACGGTCAGAAATGATTAATAATATACTACGCTTTACGAGAAAAAAAATAAATTTCTATTTTTTTGTTTTTTCGTAGTATGTAGTTTCGGGTTCTTCCGCTAGAGTACAGATTATATATGTGTTATAAACACGAAATCAGTTACTAAATATTGGAACTGCGCAAAGATTCGAGATGAGGATTTCTTGGTTAACAATTATTAATAAAGTTTATTTTACCTCTTTTCTCGAAGTATTTACTTGGATGGTGCTGTTTCTAGTGTTGGAGTTATAGTTGTTTTGTAATTTCGTTAAATTTTCATAAGATACAATCTCACCAAAATCTCGAAGTGCCGTCCAACTAGGCCTGATCTGGTAGCTGTAGAGGTGGGCTAAACTGTTATTTTAAAATACTAGGTATGAAAATACCGTTCCAAAAAGTAACAGGTACAAATACCTGTTATTATATACTATATATACATAACCTATATTATCCTTTGTAAATAACTCGTTTTGAGTTTCCTGCAGGTCTCCTATGTAATATCTTCAAATAGATACACTGCAAGTAGGTTTATTTTCACCTAGATAAACCTATTAATATATTAATAAACCTACTTGCTGTGTATTTATTTGAAGATATTATATAACCTATACTATATAATTTGTTATAAGAAATAAATTGAAACTAAAAGTATTAACAGTGTTACTTTACACTGTGACTTTATTAAACTATTACTGTTTAAATGAAAATAAGAAACAAGAGAATTTATAGGCCTATCTCCCTTTGGGAATACCAATTTAAGTTTCACTAGTAGTAAACAAACTAACATTGGTTAGACAAATCAGTTGCGAAACTCGGGGCAATTAAATAATTTAGAGTAGGCCTACACGTAATACCACAAAAAATAATGTGAAAAAACATCAGAAACGTATAATAAAAACATAACAGTAAGCCACAAGAGTGAATGAGAATAAACAAAATTTTACAAATAAAAATAAAAAAACAAATGTAATAAAATAAATATAAATACATAAATAAAAACTTATAAATAATAAGAAACAACAAAAGTAAATTAAATGCATTACAGATATTTAAGGAACAGGACTAGATAAAGTGCATAAATGTCCATTACAACAATCTCATCATTTACGTGAGATGTGTAGTGAAGTTAAAATCACATTAATAAAAAGTATAATATAGCTTATCAACATCAGCCACTCTATAGGTTATAACTCAATATAATTAAATACAACTATTTCACTAAGGACTCAGATCACAAAGTTTTTTTGAGTAAAAACATAAAGTTTTACCAACTGATTTTAGTTACAAGTTGGTGACTAGTATAATATATAATTTATTAGCATATAATCTGTATTATATATCTGCATATCACACGAGAATAAAAGTAACAGCAGGATGAATTATTTCCTTTATTAAAAACAGCTTCGTCTCTTTGCGCAGAATGAAGTATACAGGACGAAAAAGTGGCTCGTACTATTATAGTTCCTACTCGAAATATGCTTGATACTACCTGTTCCTAAAATACTAGGTGTTACTAAAATACTAGGTGTTACTAAAATACTAGGTGTTACTCTGGAACGAATTGTTCCTTGTGTATCAGTGATACCACTAGTATTTAAAATACCTAGTATTTTAAATACGCGTTACTGGCTGTTCCTTGCGTTCCAGCGATATTTTTGTACGCCTAGTATTTGGCCTTGGCATATTCATTTATAAATGATCTTGCGTACTTTGTGTGTGTGTGTGTGTGTGTGTGTAGGTACGTAGGGGGTGTGCCTCGACTCGGAACAGCGAGGGCGGCGTATCTCGATTCGGAACAGCGTCGCGTCGCCGCGTATAACAGGTATTTCAACTTTTCAGTCACTGTTACATCCGTTCCACAAAAATATCGTTCCAAAATACCTATTACAGGTATATCGGCCTACCTCTAGTAGCTGGGTTATTTCAAATTTTCATCGAATAAAGGACGTTAAAGTTGATACTTGAAGGAGTTCTACATAAGGTGGATACTACTCATTAATTTTTTATTAAATTTAACACTGTTTCCAAAAGTTTTCATAAGGTTTTATTAAATTTTTGATGGCATTACACTTTTTTCCAAACGAACGGTTTTCAATCGTTTTAACAATTAATTCATATCTTGTTAGGTGGTTACTGTTAGTAACCAATGATTTTTATATCATTTTTTATTGTTGCATCTATATACTTTCGAGTATATAGGCTGTTTTTAATTATTATAAATTTATTTCTTATTTATAGAAAAATAATCCTTTTTAAATTTGGTTTATTATCCAATTTGATTTATATAAGGTTTTCCTTTTATTTCCTCTTAACTTTAGATATAGGTCTTTAATATTTTTATTTCCTTTAATTGTACTTATTTATTAGTTATTAATTTCTTATAGTATCCTTACACTAAACTATTTTCTGCTGCCATTTTACTCATACAGTATTATTTTATTTTTATTATTATTTTATATTTAACCATTTTATTTTTAACCCTGGGTTATCTTATATTCAAACACAATTATTCTATTAAATATAAAATTAGACCTAAGTACAAAATCTTTGTGGCCTACACAATACAAATTATACAATATTCAAACAAAACACATAATTGGTCAGTAGCAATATAGTCTACTATTATAATCAATTGTTTCTCCATCTACAGCATAAGTCTGTGAGATGCTCCTTTTAAAACCACTTATTTTCTCACTGGGTACACTATAACTCACTTTGTACTCTTTATATCACTGAATTACAGTTTATAATGTTTTGTGATACAAAGTAATCTAGAGCTAGGTATATTATACCCATTTCTGACCTTTATAGTGGGGTGATTACGTTATCATTTTTGGGACTGGGTTATGTAACGTTACATAAACCCCCCCCACTAGAACAAATTTATTTTTGTTTTACTTGTTTCAAAATAAATTGTTGACTTCTTCAATCTTCATAATATTCCTGTTTTATATCTTCATAATATCTTCCTTCATTTGTAACATTACCAAATTTGGTAGTTACATAAAGTAAGCAATTATTACGTCAAGTGACGGGAAAGCATGAAAGTATTTCTAGATAAGTAAAATTATGAGAACAAGAAGTGTGTATCTACAGATATATTAGTGTAAAGTTCCAACAAAGAAGAAGGAAGTGTAACATAGCAGCATCGTACACAAAGTAGAGAAAGAAAATGACCATGAGCCAAAATAAAATGTTAGAAACCAGGCCCAATAGATTCTAACAGTGAGGGGAAACAACGACAATAATGAATAATGAAAGTGTAAAAGAAGACAACAAGATTCCAACAGTGAGGGGAAACAACGACAATAATAAATAATGTATTATATGGAAATACACTGCACATAAACAGATTAAAGATGATAGCACAAAGCTAGATGAAAGGGAACCCAATATGACAAACTAATTAAGCAAAATACCTTGTTAAAACTTGTACAAAGACCACTAAAAGTATTACCAGTAGTTAGAAAAACATCTGGTACTACTATGAGAACAGATTATAACCATAAGAATAGTAATTTTATAGACAAATTATTAAAAACTAAATGACCATGATGATGGAATCAGAATGTAAACAAACCCTATGTAGCAAGTTATTTAAGCAAAATGCAACATACAAACTTGTTCAAAGGTAAATAAAAATGTTATCAGTAATCAGAAGGATGTCTGATACTACTTTGAGAATCTATGTAAAATATAATAATAACAATTTAGTTGTTGATTTATAAAAAAATAACTGACTGCAATGTAATGACCTGATGTAAACAAACCCAATACTAGAAATTGAAGGGTTCTCAGATAGCTAAAAGCTAACAAATATATTAAATGAACTGGGTACTATAGTTGTACACTAGTTGCCTTTACAACATTATATACTTTATGTAGAAAAACCATAAACAAAGTGACAATTTGAAGAAAAGAGATCAGGAGGTAGTTGAATAAGACTACTAGTATATGAAACACAACCTTGTGCATGTACTAAAGGGTAAACCCATGTAAATAAACATTTATATTATTATTAGAGTACAAAACCAATGTTATTAGATAAGGAATAATAGTATTAAGGGCGATTATGAATAATCGAATATGGACGCTATAGACGCCATGATCAAACATTGTTTGAATAATAATTATTCCCAAATTTTTGTATTAAGCAGTTGAGAAATAGATTCAAAGTGTTTAATCAGAAGTGTTATTATGTAATTAGATAAGATTTGGTGTAATAAACTTATTAATTATAAGATTCACCATAAAATTTTGTGAAATCGTTGTAGTGAATTAATAATGGACGGATTATAATCTTGTTTGGACTTTATTTAAAGCTCAGGATGTCCGCGATTTATTGACACCAACCATTCAACGATTAGACAAATAATAAGAAAGTTATAACGATTATAAACTTTTTAATTATTTTGTGCACCAGTGCTTACGTCATTTTAATCTCAAACCCATCTACAAATTTGGTAATAAATTAAAAGTTTTACTAAATTAAGATACTTTGGATCGGAGAGTTCAAAGAATTCAACCAATCAAATGAATGAAAACCGGCAGACGAGCCAGAGACGCTCCGGAGGAGCGTGACAGTCATCTTTCAATCATCAACGAGTCAACACGTATAATTCGACGGACCAAATCGATGAAGAAGTTTATTTTGAATTGTGCGCGACACGCATACATTAGTAATACTACACACGCCTAACCTAAAGATAACACAGAATTAATGTGTGTACAGTGCGGAGTGAATATATTAACAAAATACGACCAGTGTATAATATCGGTCGTATTTTCGAGTGTTGTGGTGAAAATAACCAGGGAGTACAATATTTTTCATTAATTAACAATAAAACAGAAATAATCATTTCTGTAAAAAACAATTGGTTGAATACTACGCTAATCAATAGTAGCGAAGTATAATAATGCTGATGAAATTTATCAGAATTGACGAAAGAATTATTTCGCAATTTTTAACTTGATAAATAAATGTTTTTAATATTTTTCATAATTAAAAGAGTCAAGATTAATGTACTTATTACAAAATACGAGTGCCGCAAATAGACGCTCAATTGACTCATGCAGTCTTTGACTTGATTAAATGGAAATAAATATTTTTAATTTTTTGCGAAAGAATATTCTATTCTACTGATAGTTATGCATCAGAAATATTATAAATAATATATATATTTAGATTAATAAGAAATCAATGAATATTATAATTAACCCTAATAACTATTCACGTTATTAGATAACCTAAAAATAATAACCACAATTTGTCACCTTTTTGTCATAAGTCTGTTCTCATATAATACAAACCAGATGAAAGATATCACAAGAGTTTTTTTTTATTATAACTTTTTCTCTTGTGAATAAATCATTTCTATAGTTAACTATTAAATAATAATAGTACATTTCAGCAGTGCAAATCAACGCACTCGTTTATCAAAGTAACGACTGGGTACTAATTCCCGCGTACGATAATACCATAGTTATCGATTATATGGTACCAATTTTCAATTTTAATATTTGTTTGTTTGTTTTTTATTAATTGTTTATTAAATATTGTTATAAAACACCACATCTTGTATCTGGCATCACGTCACTTAAAAGATTACACGAACTTGGTAATTTGACTATGTAAGAGGAGATAACCTCTCAAAATAAAAATTATTGTATTAACCGACGGTGTTACCAGCCTTGAGGTTAAGAAGAGTTTCATTTTAAAATTGTTCATAATTATTTTCCTGTAAAATTATTAGTGACTGATTGTTAAATTTTAAAGATTTACTAGCATTCCAAACTGTTAATAAACCTCAATATTTTTGTTACCAGTGGAAAAAGTGTTTAATTTCAAACTTAAAATAATTTATTTTTTCATAGCCAGTTCTATCAAAAGGTGGCGGAAGAATTTGAATATTCTTGATAATTCAAAGCATTATTCAGTTGTTATATTATTATTATTGTGCATGCCCATCACGTTTAATATTCAAATAGATAATCTCCTTGTATGTGTAGTGTGTATGTTACAGCTGAGCAGTCACCCAACAGAACAGCAATATCCACATATGGTAAGTGGGGAGGTTATCAGCGGAGTGTGAAAAATACTTTTTAAATTAAAAGATTTAACCAGCGATACCCACACAATCAGTAATTACAATCAGACTGCTAAAAATAATTACATTTTTTTTTTGAAGTTTTATTGTAAAACATTATTGTGGATACCGGAGCGTATCTACACTCAACAACACAATCAATACAACAACACACTTACATCTATAATCTATTATACATTTCAGACTGGTCATATACCTGTTATTCGGTTAAATGGTAATTGCTGTTTTCCTACTCAACTCTCTCTTGGAGGCATATTCATCAATGATTTATTTCTCTGGGTAGTGGTACTTCCACATTTTACTTGATAAGGGCTGGTCACACTAATCATAAAAAACTTGTTTTAACACTTATTTCTATTTACTTCTATAAATTTGCTTTCTCAATTAAGCTTCTGTCTGCTATCTTCCTTCTATTTTCTTCATCTATACTTCTGGAATCTAATATCACTCTTTTCAGCTATTTTATAATTATTATCCCTTAAATATTCAATTTCCCTAACATTTTTCCCTATCCTGCGTGGTGGTTCAGTTCGGGTGGCCACTTTTGGGTCCATAACTCCGCTGTCCATCCTTACACCTTCTGAGACCAGGGGAACATCATCCCTGCTCAGGAAAATTATTGCCGGAACATTTCTACGGTCAATTCGTTATAATAAAAAGATTACAAGTAGTCGATTAGCGACTAATACTAAACACTTTTGGGATTCTTCATACTGTAGCTGTTTGCATTTAATTATATATTTCTTCTTCTTCTTGATTCCTTCTTCTTTTCCATTAACTAATAGCATCTAACATTATTGATAGGCCTTATTTTTAAATCCTTTTGACTTTCCTTCTTGTGACATATTTTCTCCGTATCATTTTTTCTTATATCATCTTCAATTCCGAGAGATTCTAAATTATTGTTGTATTAATTATTATCCTCCTTCAGCTTCCTTGTAGTCATTAAATTATTCGTTATTCTTCTTATTTGAGCACATTACCATCAATTGTTTTTATTTATTTATTTTTACTTCTGTTCGTTACCATAAAAATATTATTTTTTCTATCATTCCATTTTAAATCAGTTCTTTATAAAATAATATTTAATCATCTGTTCTCTTTTTCTTGGTAGTTTGTTGTTTGTTAAATCAAATTATATATCGTTTTGAAATATTTAAAGTAAGTGGTACTTACATACTTTTTATTAAATCATATTGTTCCTGAATAAATATTTAGTAAGTTGTCCTTACATGCTTTTGGAATTTTGGGTTTTTTTTTCGAAATAACTTGAGTAAGTTGTCCTTATGTGCTTTTTGAATTTTGGGGTTTTTATTTTCCCATGCGTGGCTTGGTCGGTTTTCTGAAAATCAGTCCCTTTTTTCTGGTTGGTTAGCATTTAGTTTAACCATGGTCCATTAACTCAGGTACTCTCTTTTCTCAGATTACTGGGGTGTTCGGAATTAATTCTCTCCTTGATAATCTTCTTACCATCCGGGTCTTCCACTTTGTTGCTATGAAACCTTCACTTAAGTACCGGTCTTCCATCACTGTTAGTTCCTTTTTAACTAACAGGTATTGTACCTTCTCTGAAGTAACATATTCACTCATTTTTAATATCATTCCATTCTCTTTGACCTCTGTATTATTTACCCAACGTTTTGCTGGTATATTTCGTATTAAAGATATAGCTGATGTTGTCAGATACTCTTCGATCGTGGATATATTTAAATGATATTTAACTTTATTTAAGTTTTTTGTTAGTATTCTATGGTGGTTTGTTTTTGCCATTTTTATAAAATTTTTTCTATAATTCATACCTTTACTTAACTCCCTTTGTTCGTTAATTGGGATGTTAAATACATTAATTAATCCAACCTTCCTCATCTCCATTTCTTCTTTTGTATTTAATATTTTCCTTCTGGATATTTTTCTTAATTTCTTGGTCTTCCTTTCCATGGTTTAGACATTCTCTTTGTCCTTTCTATTCTTATTTTCAGATAGCAATGCATTCTGGTCTTCTCTACTTTCTGTTTCCTTGCTACTGTCTTCTGTGTTCGGATTTACTATAATACTTTCAGAAGTGCTGTTTAGTGTTTCATTCATATTCTTTAAACACATCTCCATTTTTTTATTTGTTTCCTCCTTGTATTTATCTACTTTTGGGCTAAGTGTGTTAGCATTTTCACACTTCTCCCCGAAAGTTTCCCATATCTCCTTATTGAACTTCTCCATCTTACCCTCAATCCGCTTTAAACTTTCTTCGTTTATTTTCTCAATTTGTTTTAACTGTCCCTCAAGGTCTCATTTTGCTTCCTTGAGTTCTCCTCCTGTTTCCTAAAGTTTTCATCTATTTTGTCAAATTTCTCGCTCAAGGTTTCATTTTGTTTCCTTGAGTTCTCATCTATTTTATCAAATTTTTCCTCCTGTCTCCTAAAATTTTCCTTATTTTCCTCATTGGTTTGCTTTGAGTTTTCCCCCTGTTTCTTAAAGTTTTCATCTATTTTGTCAAATTTCTCGGCTATAAATCTCATCATGTCTTGCCAATTTGGTTCTCTTCTGGCTTCCACTTTGTCTGGTTGATCCCCTTGGGCATCCTCTTCAACTATTTCCTTTTCCGTGTTCATAATTGCTTCAGTTTCTTCTTTATCACCCATTGGTTGTTCCATTTCACTGTCCGTAACTATTTCTATCTCTCGTTCCTGTCCACCTTCTTCCTTCTCCTTTTCTTCTGCCCTCTTCTTCGATCTGCCTCTGGTATTATGCATTTCTTGTTTTCTCATAACTGCCGACGATAATTAGGTTTTTTGTTATATTATTTTGTTGAATATCTCAAAATTCTTTTCTAATTACAGCCCTTTTACATTGAGCGCCATTTTGTAACGTCTCTCGTCTTACCGAGTATTCTATAGTTACAGGTTTATAGTTAATTCAGCCCCAAAGTTGGGTTCACCATTCTGTAACGTCTCTCGTCTTACCAACGTCGAGTATCGTTTATTAATTAATTATTATTTGCTAATGTTCAAAGCGGTAACATTTTTTATGTTTACCAAAATTACTGAAATCGAGTGTGTGTGATTTGGGAGAGATCACTGAAGTTGTTTAATTGTAGTTAGGAGAGAGAGTAGGACCAAGGATATTATCCCCGGAGTATACAATTACTTATTTTAAAATATTCGCCGTTCGTAAGACCAGCTGATTTTGACGTCTGCCTCCAAATTTTAGGTTAAGCAAACACCAATTGTCGGTGATACTTTCCGGCGGTTCGTCCTCTTCTTGGCTTCCTGAAACCCTGTAACAACTACCCACTACAAGAAATAATACACATTTTATTACTTATAACAAGATACTCAGTGTATTTATTTATTGAATACTCTAAATTTCTCTTCTACCAGTACAAAAAATATTATAATCGATTTTTTTTTTGTCAACACCACATTGGTTCGATCTAATTAAGTAAACATGGAATTAAAACACATTATTTTTTATATTTGATTAAACATTAAACAATAAAGAATTCATTTATTAATTTCCCCAGGGTAAAGGGTAAGTTCTTTGTGTTATGAGACGGTTAGAAATGATTAATAATATACTACGCTTTACAAGAAAAAAAATAAATATCTATTTTTTTGTTCTTTCGTAGTATGTAGTTTCGGGTTCTTCCGCTAGAGTACAGATTATGTATGTGTTATAAACACGAAATCAGTTACTAAGTATTGGAACTGCACAAAGATTCGAGATGAGGATTTCTTGGTTAACAATTATTAATAAAGTTTATTTGACCTCTTTTCTCGAAGTATTTACTTGGATGGTGCTGTTTCTAGTTTTGGAGTTATAGTTGTTTTGTAATTTCGTTAAATTTTCATAAGATGTAATATCTCCAAAATCTCGGATTGCCGTCCAACTAGGCCTGATCTGGTAGCTGGGTTATTTCAAATTTTCATCGAATAAAGGACGTTAAAGTTGATAATTGAAGGAGTTCTACATAAGGTGGATACTACTCGTTAATTTTTTATTAAATTTAGTACTGTTTCCAAAAGTTTTCATAAGGTTTTATTAAATTTTTGATAGCATTACACTTTTTTCCAAACGAATGGTTTTCAATCGTTTTAACAATTAATTCATATCGTGTTAGGTGGTTACTGTTAGTAACCAATAATTTTTATATTATTTTTTATTGGTGCATCTATATACTTTTGAGTATATAGGCTGTTTTTAATATTATTATAAATTTATTTCTTATTTATAGAAAAATAATCCTTTTTAAATTTGGTTTATTATCCAATTTGATTTATATAAGGTTTTTCCTTTTATTTCCTCTTAACGTTAGATATAGGTCTTTAATATTTTTATTTCCTTTAATTGTACTTATTTATTATTTATTAATTTCTTATAGTATCCTTACACTAAACTATTTTCTACTGCCATTTTACTCATACAGTATTATTTTATTTTTATTATTATTTTATATTTAACCATTTTATATTTAACCCTTTTATTTTTAACCCTGGGTTATCTGATATTCAAACACAATTATTCTATTAAATATAAAATTAGACCTAAGTACAAAATCTTTGTGGCCTACACAATACAAATTATACAATATTCAAACAAAACACATAATTGGTCAGGAGCAATATAGTCTACTATTATAATCAATTGTTTCTCCATCTACAGCATAAGTCTGGGAGATGCTCCTTTTAAAACCACTTATTTTCTCACTGGGTACACTATAACTCACTTTGTACTCTTTATATCACTTAATTACAGTTTATAATGTTTTGTGATACAAAGTAATCTAGAGCTAGGTATATTATACCCATTTCTGACCTTTATAGTGGGGTGATTACTTTATCATTTTTGGGACTGGGTTATGTAACGTTACATAAATCCCCCCCACTAGAGCAAATTTATTTTCGTTTTACTTGTTTCAAAATAAATTGTTGACTTCTTCAATCTTCATAATATTCCTGTTTTATATCTTCATAATATCTTCCTTCATTTCAGACTGGTTATATACCTGTTATTCGGTTAAATGGTAATTGCTGTTTTCCTACTCAACTCTCTCTCTCTTGGAGGCATATTCATCAATGATTTCTTTCTCTGGGTAGTGGTACTTCCACATTTTACTTGTTAAGGGTTGGTCACACTAATCATAAAAGACTTGTTTTAACACTTATTTCTATTTATTTCTATAAATTCGCTTTCTCAATTAAGCTTCTGTCTGCTATCTTCCTTCTATTTTCTTCATCTATACTTCTGGAATCTAATATCACTCTTTTCAGCTATTTTATAATTATTATCCCTTAAATATTCAATTTCCCTAACATTTATCCCCATCCTGTGTGGTGGTTCAGTTCGGGTGGCCACTTTTGGGTCCATAACTCCGCTGTCCATCCTTACACCTTCTGTGACCAGGGGAACATCATCCCTGCTCAGAAAAATTATTGCCGGAACATCTCTATGGTCAATTCGTTATAATAAAAAGATTACAAGTAGTCGATTAGCGACTAATACTAAACACTTTTGGGATTCTTCATACTGTAGCTGTTTGCATTTAATTATATATTTCTTCTTCTTCTTGATTCCTTCTTCTTTTCCATTAACTAATAGCATCTAACATTATTGATAGGCCTTATTTTAAAATCCTTTTGACTTTCCTTCTTGTGACATATTTTCTCCGTATCATTTTTTCTTATATCATCTTCAATTCCGAGAGATTCTAAATTATTGGTTTATTAATTATTATCCTCCTTCAGCTTCATTGTAGTCATTAAATTATTCGTTATTGTTCTTATTTGAGCACATTACTATCAATTGGTTTTATTTATTTATTTCTACTTCTGTTCGTTACCATAAAAATATTATTTTTTCTATCATTCCATTTTAAATCAGTTCTTTATAAATATTATTTAATCATCTGTTCTCTTTTTCTTGGTAGTTTGTTGTTTGTTAAATCAAATTATATCGTTTCGAAATATTTAAAGTAAATGGTACTTACATACTTTTTATTAAATCATATTGTTCCTGAATAAATATTTTGTAAGTTGTCCTTACATGCTTTTGGAATTTTGGGTTTTTTTTCGAAATAACTTGAGTAAGTTGTCCTCATGTGCTTTTTGAATTTTGGGGTTTTTATTTTCCCATGGGTGGCTTGGTCGGTTTTCCGAAAATCAGTCCCTTTTTTCTGGTTGGTTAGCGTTTAGTTTAACCATGGTCCATTAACTCAGGTACTCTCTTTTCTCGGATTACTGGGGTGTTCGGAATTAATTCTCTCCTTGATAGTCTTCTTACCATCCGGCTCTTCCACTTTGTTGCTATGAAACCTTCACTTAAGTACCGGTCTTCCATCACTGTTAGTTCCTTTTTAACTAACAGGTATTGTACCTTCTCTGAAGTAACATATTCACTCATTTTTAATATCATTCCATTCTCTTTGACCTCTGTATTATTTACCCAACGTTTTGCTGGTATATTTCGTATTAAAGATATAGCTGATGTTGTCAGATACTCTTCGATCGTGGATATATTTAAATGATATTTAACTTTATTTAAGTTTTTTGTTATTATTCTATGGTGGTTTATTTTTGCCATTTTTATAAAATTTTTTCTATAATTCATACCTTTACTTAACTCCCTTTGTTCGTTAATTGGGATGTTAAATACATTAATTAATCCACCCTTCCTCATCTCCATTTCTTCTTTTGTATTTAATATTTTCCTTCTGCATATTTTTCTTAATTTCTTGGTCTTCCTTTCCATGGTTTGGAATTCTCTTTGTCCTTTCTATTCTTATTTTCAGATAGCAATGCATTCTGGTCTTCTCTACTTTCTGTTTCCTTGCTACTCTCTTCTGTGTTCGGATTTACTATAATACCTTCAGAAGTGCTGTTTAGTGTTTCATTCATATTCTTTAAACACATCTCCATTTTTTTATTTGTTTCCTCCTTGTATTTATCTACTTTTGGGCTAAGTGTGTTAGCATTTTCACACTTCTCCCCGAAAGTTTCCCATATCTCCTTATTGAACTTCTCCATCTTACCCTCAATCCGCTTTAAACTTTCTTCGTTTATTTTCTCAATTTGTTTTAACTGTCCCTCAAGGTCTCATTTTGCTTCCTTGAGTTCTCCTCCTGTTTCCTAAAGTTTTCATCTATTTTGTCAAATTTCTCGCTCAAGGTTTCATTTTGTTTCCTTGAGTTCTCATCTATTTTATCAAATTTTTCCTCCTGTCTCCTAAAATTTTCCTTATTTTCCTCATTGGTTTGCTTTGAGTTTTCCTCCTGTTTCTTAAAGTTTTCATCTATTTTGTCAAATTTCTCGGCTATAAATCTCATCATGTCTTGCCAATTTGGTTCTCTTCTGGCTTCCACTTTGTCTGGTTGATCCCCTTGGGCATCCTCTTCAACTATTTCCTTTTCCGTGTTCATAATTGCTTCAGTTTCTTCTTTATCACCCATTGGTTGTTCCATTTCACTGTCCGTAACTATTTCTATCTCTCGTTCCTGTCCACCTTCTTCCTTCTCCTTTTCTTCTGCCCTCTTCTTCGATCTGCCTCTGGTATTATGCATTTCTTTTTTCTCATAACTGCCAACGATAATTCGGTTTTTTGTTATATTATTTTGTTGAATATCTCAAAATTCTTTTCTAATTACAGCCCTTTTACGTTGAGCGCCATTTTGTAACGTCTCTCGTCTTACCGAGTATTCTATAGTTACAGGTTTATAGTTAATTCAGCCCCAAAGTTGGGTTCACCATTCTGTAACGTCTCTCGTCTTACCAACGTCGAGTATCGTTTATTAATTAATTATTGTTTGCTAATGTTCAAAGCGGTAAAATTTTTTATGTTTACCAAAATTACTGAAATCGAGTGTGTGTGATTTGGGAGAGATCACTGAAGTTGTTTAATTGTAGTTAGGAGAGAGAGTAGGACCAAGGATATTATCCCCGGAGTATACAATTACTTATTTTAAAATATTCGCCGTTCGTAAGACCAGCTGATTTTGACGTCTGCCTCCAAATTTTAGGTTAAGCAAACACCAATTGTCGGTGATACTTTCCGGCGGTTCGTCCTCTTCTTGGCTTCCTGAAACCCTGTAACAACTACCCACTACAAGAAATAATACACATTTTATTACTTATAACAAGATACTCAGTGTATTTATTTATTGAATACTCTAAATTTCTCTTCTACCAGTACAAAAAATATTATAATCGATTTTTTTTTTTGTCAACACCACATTGGTTCGATCTAATTAAGTAAACATGGAATTAAAACAAATTATTTTTTATATTTGATTAAACATTAAACAATAAAGAATTCATTTATTAATTTCCCCAGGGTAAAGGGTAAGTTCTTTGTGTTATGAGACGGTTAGAAATGATTAATAATATACTACGCTTTACAAGAAAAAAAATAAATATCTATTTTTTTGTTCTTTCGTAGTATGTAGTTTCGGGTTCTTCCGCTAGAGTACAGATTATGTATGTGTTATAAACACGAAATCAGTTACTAAGTATTGGAACTGCACAAAGATTCGAGATGAGGATTTCTTGGTTAACAATTATTAATAAAGTTTATTTTACCTCTTTTCTCGAAGTATTTACTTGGATGGTGCTGTTTCTAGTTTTGGAGTTATAGTTGTTTTGTAATTTCGTTAAATTTTCATAAGATGTAATATCTCCAAAATCTCGGATTGCCGTCCAACTAGGCCTGATCTGGTAGCTGGGTTATTTCAAATTTTCATCGAATAAAGGACGTTAAAGTTGATAATTGAAGGAGTTCTACATAAGGTGGATACTACTCGTTAATTTTTTATTAAATTTAGTACTGTTTCCAAAAGTTTTCATAAGGTTTTATTAAATTTTTGATAGCATTACACTTTTTTCCAAACGAATGGTTTTCAATCGTTTTAACAATTAATTCATATCGTGTTAGGTTTTTACTGTTAGTAACCAATAATTTTTATATTATTTTTTATTGGTGCATCTATATACTTTTGAGTATATAGGATGTTTTTAATATTATTATAAATTTATTTCTTATTTATAGAAAAATAATCCTTTTTAAATTTGGTTTATTATCCAATTTGATTTATATAAGGTTTTTCCTTTTATTTCCTCTTAACGTTAGATATAGGTCTTTAATATTTTTATTTCCTTTAATTGTACTTATTTATTATTTATTAATTTCTTATAGTATCCTTACACTAAACTATTTTCTGCTGCCATTTTACTCATACAGTATTATTTTATTTTTATTATTATTTTATATTTAACCATTTTATATTTAACCCTTTTATTTTTAACCCTGGGTTATCTGATATTCAAACACAATTATTCTATTAAATATAAAATTAGACCTAAGTACAAAATCTTTGTGGCCTACACAATACAAATTATACAATATTCAAACAAAACACATAATTGGTCAGGAGCAATATAGTCTACTATTATAATCAATTGTTTCTCCATCTACAGCATAAGTCTGGGAGATGCTCCTTTTAAAACCACTTATTTTCTCACTGGGTACACTATAACTCACTTTGTACTCTTTATATCACTTAATTACAGTTTATAATGTTTTGTGATACAAAGTAATCTAGAGCTAGGTATATTATACCCATTTCTGACCTTTATAGTGGGGTGATTACGTTATCATTTTTGGGACTGGGTTATGTAACGTTACATAAATCCCCCCCACTAGAGCAAATTTATTTTCGTTTTACTTGTTTCAAAATAAATTGTTGACTTCTTCAATCTTCATAATATTCCTGTTTTATATCTTCATAATATCTTCCTTCATTTCAGACTGGTTATATACCTGTTATTCAGTTAAATGGTAATTGCTGTTTTCCTACTCAACTCTCTCTCTCTTGGAGGCATATTCATCAATGATTTCTTTCTCTGGGTAGTGGTACTTCCACATTTTACTTGTTAAGGGTTGGTCACACTAATCATAAAAGACTTGTTTTAACACTTATTTCTATTTACTTCTATAAATTCGCTTTCTCAATTAAGCTTCTGTCTGCTATCTTCCTTCTATTTTCTTCATCTATACTTCTGGAATCTAATATCACTCTTTTCAGCTATTTTATAATTATTATCCCTTAAATATTCAATTTCCCTAACATTTATCCCTATCCTGTGTGGTGGTTCAGTTCGGGTGGCCACTTTTGGGTCCATAACTCCGCTGTCCATCCTTACACCTTCTGTGACCAGGGGAACATCATCCCTGCTCAGAAAAATTATTGCCGGAACATCTCTATGGTCAATTCGTTATAATAAAAAGATTACAAGTAGTCGATTAGCGACTAATACTAAACACTTTTGGGATTCTTCATACTGTAGCTGTTTGCATTTAATTATATATTTCTTCTTCTTCTTGATTCCTTCTTCTTTTCCATTAACTAATAGCATCTAACATTATTGATAGGCCTTATTTTAAAATCCTTTTGACTTTCCTTCTTGTGACATATTTTCTCCGTATCATTTTTTCTTATATCATCTTCAATTCCGAGAGATTCTAAATTATTGGTTTATTAATTATTATCCTCCTTCAGCTTCATTGTAGTCATTAAATTATTCGTTATTGTTCTTATTTGAGCACATTACTATCAATTGGTTTTATTTATTTATTTCTACTTCTGTTCGTTACCATAAAAATATTATTTTTTCTATCATTCCATTTTAAATCAGTTCTTTATAAATATTATTTAATCATCTGTTCTCTTTTTCTTGGTAGTTTGTTGTTTGTTAAATCAAATTATATCGTTTCGAAATATTTAAAGTAAATGGTACTTACATACTTTTTATTAAATCATATTGTTCCTGAATAAATATTTTGTAAGTTGTCCTTACATGCTTTTGGAATTTTGGGTTTTTTTTCGAAATAACTTGAGTAAGTTGTCCTCATGTGCTTTTTGAATTTTGGGGTTTTTATTTTCCCATGGGTGGCTTGGTCGGTTTTCCGAAAATCAGTCCCTTTTTTCTGGTTGGTTAGCGTTTAGTTTAACCATGGTCCATTAACTCAGGTACTCTCTTTTCTCGGATTACTGGGGTGTTCGGAATTAATTCTCTCCTTGATAGTCTTCTTACCATCCGGCTCTTCCACTTTGTTGCTATGAAACCTTCACTTAAGTACCGGTCTTCCGTCACTGTTAGTTCCTTTTTAACTAACAGGTATTGTACCTTCTCTGAAGTAACATATTCACTCATTTTTAATATCATTCCATTCTCTTTGACCTCTGTATTATTTACCCAACGTTTTGCTGGTATATTTCGTATTAAAGATATAGCTGATGTTGTCAGATACTCTTCGATCGTGGATATATTTAAATGATATTTAACTTTATTTAAGTTTTTTGTTATTATTCTATGGTGGTTTATTTTTGCCATTTTTATAAAATTTTTTCTATAATTCATACCTTTACTTAACTCCCTTTGTTCGTTAATTGGGATGTTAAATACATTAATTAATCCACCCTTCCTCATCTCCATTTCTTCTTTTGTATTTAATATTTTCCTTCTGCATATTTTTCTTAATTTCTTGGTCTTCCTTTCCATGGTTTGGAATTCTCTTTGTCCTTTCTATTCTTATTTTCAGATAGCAATGCATTCTGGTCTTCTCTACTTTCTGTTTCCTTGCTACTCTCTTCTGTGTTCGGATTTACTATAATACCTTCAGAAGTGCTGTTTAGTGTTTCATTCATATTCTTTAAACACATCTCCATTTTTTTATTTGTTTCCTCCTTGTATTTATCTACTTTTGGGCTAAGTGTGTTAGCATTTTCACACTTCTCCCCGAAAGTTTCCCATATCTCCTTATTGAACTTCTCCATCTTACCCTCAATCCGCTTTAAACTTTCTTCGTTTATTTTCTCAATTTGTTTTAACTGTCCCTCAAGGTCTCATTTTGCTTCCTTGAGTTCTCCTCCTGTTTCCTAAAGTTTTCATCTATTTTGTCAAATTTCTCGCTCAAGGTTTCATTTTGTTTCCTTGAGTTCTCATCTATTTTATCAAATTTTTCCTCCTGTCTCCTAAAATTTTCCTTATTTTCCTCATTGGTTTGCTTTGAGTTTTCCTCCTGTTTCTTAAAGTTTTCATCTATTTTGTCAAATTTCTCGGCTATAAATCTCATCATGTCTTGCCAATTTGGTTCTCTTCTGGCTTCCACTTTGTCTGGTTGATCCCCTTGGGCATCCTCTTCAACTATTTCCTTTTCCGTGTTCATAATTGCTTCAGTTTCTTCTTTATCACCCATTGGTTGTTCCATTTCACTGTCCGTAACTATTTCTATCTCTCGTTCCTGTCCACCTTCTTCCTTCTCCTTTTCTTCTGCCCTCTTCTTCGATCTGCCTCTGGTATTATGCATTTCTTGTTTTCTCATAACTGCCGACGATAATTAGGTTTTTTGTTATATTATTTTGTTGAATATCTCAAAATTCTTTTCTAATTACAGCCCTTTTACATTGAGCGCCATTTTGTAACGTCTCTCGTCTTACCGAGTATTCTATAGTTACAGGTTTATAGTTAATTCAGCCCCAAAGTTGGGTTCACCATTCTGTAACGTCTCTCGTCTTACCAACGTCGAGTATCGTTTATTAATTAATTATTATTTGCTAATGTTCAAAGCGGTAACATTTTTTATGTTTACCAAAATTACTGAAATCGAGTGTGTGTGATTTGGGAGAGATCACTGAAGTTGTTTAATTGTAGTTAGGAGAGAGAGTAGGACCAAGGATATTATCCCCGGAGTATACAATTACTTATTTTAAAATATTCGCCGTTCGTAAGACCAGCTGATTTTGACGTCTGCCTCCAAATTTTAGGTTAAGCAAACACCAATTGTTGGTGATACTTTCCGGCGGTTCGTCCTCTTCTTGGCTTCCTGAAACCCTGTAACAACTACCCACTACAAGAAATAATACACATTTTATTACTTATAACAAGATACTCAGTGTATTTATTTATTGAATACTCTAAATTTCTCTTCTACCAGTACAAAAAATATTATAATCGATTTTTTTTTTGTCAACACCACATTGGTTCGATCTAATTAAGTAAACATGGAATTAAAACACATTATTTTTTATATTTGATTAAACATTAAACAATAAAGAATTCATTTATTAATTTCCCCAGGGTTAAGGGTAAGTTCTTTGTGTTATGAGACGGTTAGAAATGATTAATAATATACTACGCTTTACAAGAAAAAAAATAAATTTCTATTTTTTTGTTATTTCGTAGTATGTAGTTTCGGGTTCTTCCGCTAGAGTACAGATTATGTATGTGTTATAAACACGAAATCAGTTACTAAATATTGGAACTGCACAAAGATTCGAGATGAGGATTTCTTGGTTAACAATTATTAATAAAGTTTATTTTACCTCTTTTCTCGAAGTATTTACTGGGATGGTGCTGTTTCTAGTGTTGGAGTTATAGTTGTTTTGTAATTTCGTTAAATTTTCATAAGATGTAATCTCTCCAAAATCTCGGATTGCCGTCCAACTAGGCCTGATCTGGTAGCTGGGTTATTTCAAATTTTCATCGAATAAAGGACGTTAAAGTTGATAATTGAAGGTGTTCTACATAAGGTGGATACTACTCGTTAATCTTTTATTAAATTTAGTACTGTTTCCAAAAGTTTTCATAAGGTTTTATTAAATTTTTGATGGCATTACACTTTTTTCCAAACGAATGGATTTCAATCGTTTTAACAATTAATTCATATCTTGTTAGGTGGTTACTGTTAGTAACCAATAATTTTTATATCATTTTTTATTGGTGCATCTATATACTTTTGAGTATATAGGCTGTTTTTAATATTATTATAAATTTATTTCTTATTTATAGAAAAATAATCCTTTTTAAATTTGGTTTATTATCCAATTTGATTTATATAAGGTTTTTCCTTTTATTTCCTCTTAACTTTAGATATAGGTCTTTAATATTTTTATTTCCTTTAATTGTACTTATTTATTATTTATTAATTTCTTATAGTATCCTTACACTAAACTATTTTCTGCTGCCATTTTACTCATACAGTATTATTTTATTTTTATTATTATTTTATATTTAACCATTTTATATTTAACCCTTTTATTGTTAACCCTGGGTTATCTGATATTCAAACACAATTATTCTATTAAATATAAAATTAGACCTAAGTACAAAATCTTTGTGGCCTACACAATACAAATTATACAATATTCAAACAAAACACATAATTGGTCAGGAGCAATATAGTCTACTATTATAATCAATTGTTTCTCCATCTACAGCATAAGTCTGGGAGATGCTCCTTTTAAAACCACTTATTTTCTCACTGGGTACACTATAACTCACTTTGTACTCTTTATATCACTTAATTACAGTTTATAATGTTTTGTGATACAAAGTAATCTAGAGCTAGGTATATTATACCCATTTCTGACCTTTATAGTGGGGTGATTACGTTATCATTTTTGGGACTGGGTTATGTAACGTTACATAAATCCCCCCCCACTAGAACAAATTTATTTTTGTTTTACTTGTTTCAAAATAAATTGTTGACTTCTTAAATCTTCATAATATCTTCCTTCATTTCAGACTGGTTATATACCTGTTATTCGGTTAAATGGTAATTGCTGTTTTCCTACTCAACTCTCTCTCTCTCGGAGGCATATTCATCAATGATTTATTTCTCTGGGTAGTGGTACTTCCACATTTTACTTGTTAAGGGCTGGTCACACTAATCATAAAAAACTTGTTTTAACACTTATTTCTATTTACTTCTATAAATTCGCTTTCTCAATTAAGCTTCTGTCTGCTGTCTTCCTTCTATTTTCTTCATCTATACTTCTGGAATCTAGTATCACTCTTTACAGCTATTTTATAATTATTATCCCTTAAACATTCAATTTCCCTAACATTTTTCCCTATCCTATGTGGTGGTTCAGTTCGGGTGGCCACTTTTGGGTCCATAACTCCGCTGTCCATCCTTACACCTTCTGTGACCAGGGGAACATCATCCCTGCTCAGAAAAATTATTGCCGGAACATCTCTATGGTCAATTCGTTATAATAAAAAGATTACAAGTAGTCGATTAGCGACTAATACTAAACACTTTTGGGATTCTTCATACTGTAGCTGTTTGCATTTAATTATATATTTCTTCTTCTTCTTGATTCCTTCTTCTTTTCCATTAACTAATAGCATCTAACATTATTGATAGGCCTTATTTTAAAATCCTTTTGACTTTCCTTCTTGTGACATATTTTCTCCGTATCATTTTTTCTTATATCATCTTCAATTCCGAGAGATTCTAAATTATTGTTGTATTAATTATTATCCTCCTTCAGCTTCATTGTAGTCATTAAATTATTCGTTATTCTTCTTATTTGAGCACATTACCATCAATTGTTTTTATTTATTTATTTTTACTTCTGTTCGTTACCATAAAAATATTATTTTTTCTATCATTCCATTTTAAATCAGTTCTTTATAAAATAATATTTAATCATCTGTTCTCTTTTTCTTGGTAGTTTGTTGTTTGTTAAATCAAATTATATATCGTTTTGAAATATTTAAAGTAAGTGGTACTTACATACTTTTTATTAAATCATATTGTTCCTGAATAAATATTTAGTAAGTTGTCCTTACATGCTTTTGGAATTTTGGGTTTTTTTTTTCAAAATAACTTGAGTAAGTTGTCCTTATGTGCTTTTTGAATTTTGGGGTTTTTATTTTCCCATGCGTGGCTTGGTCGGTTTTCTGAAAATCAGTCCCTTTTTTCTGGTTGGTTAGCGTTTAGTTTAACCATGGTCCATTAACTCAGGTACTCTCTTTTCTCAGATTGCTGGGGTGTTCGGAATTAATTCTCTCCTTGATAATCTTCTTACCATCCGGGTCTTCCACTTTGTTGCTATGAAACCTTCACTTAAGTACCGGTCTTCCATCACTGTTAGTTCCTTTTTAACTAACAGGTATTGTACCTTCTCTGAAGTAACATATTCACTCATTTTTAATATCATTCCATTCTCTTTGACCTCTGTATTATTTACCCAACTTTTGCTGGTATATTTCGTATTAAAGATATAGCTGATGTTGTCAGATACTCTTCGATCGTGGATATATTTAAATGATATTTAACTTTATTTAAGTTTTTTGTTAGTATTCTATGGTGGTTTGTTTTTGCCATTTTTATAAAATTTTTTCTATAATTCATACCTTTACTTAACTCCCTTTGTTCGTTAATTGGGATGTTAAATACATTAATTAATCCACCCTTCCTCATCTCCATTTCTTCTTTTGTATTTAATATTTTCCTTCTGCATATTTTTCTTAATTTCTTGGTCTTCCTTTCCATGGTTTAGACATTCTCTTTGTCCTTTCTATTCTTATTTTCAGATAGCAATGCATTCTGGTCTTCTCTACTTTCTGTTTCCTTGCTACTGTCTTCTGTGTTCGGATTTACTATAATACTTTCAGAAGTGCTGTTTAGTGTTTCATTCATATTCTTTAAAAACATCTCCATTTTTTTATTTGTTTCCTCCTTGTATTTATCTACTTTTGGGCTAAGTGTGTTAGCATTTTCACACTTCTCCCCGAAAGTTTCCCATATCTCCTTATTGAACTTCTCCATCTTACCCTCAATCCGCTTTAAACTTTCTTCGTTTATTTTCTCAATTTGTTTTAACTGTCCCTCAAGGTCTCATTTTGCTTCCTTGAGTTCTCCTCCTGTTTCCTAAAGTTTTCATCTATTTTGTCAAATTTCTCGCTCAAGGTTTCATTTTGTTTCCTTGAGTTCTCATCTATTTTATCAAATTTTTCCTCCTGTCTCCTAAAATTTTCCTTATTTTCCTCATTGGTTTGCTTTGAGTTTTCCTCCTGTTTCTTAAAGTTTTCATCTATTTTGTCAAATTTCTCGGCTATAAATCTCATCATGTCTTGCCAATTTGGTTCTCTTCTGGCTTCCACTTTGTCTGGTTGATCCCCTTGGGCATCCTCTTCAACTATTTCCTTTTCCGTGTTCATAATTGCTTCAGTTTCTTCTTTATCACCCATTGGTTGTTCCATTTCACTGTCCGTAACTATTTCTATCTCTCGTTCCTGTCCACCTTCTTCCTTCTCCTTTTCTTCTGCCCTCTTCTTCGATCTGCCTCTGGTATTATGCATTTCTTGTTTTCTCATAACTGCCGACGATAATTCGGTTTTTTGTTATATTATTTTGTTGAATATCTCAAAATTCTTTTCTAATTACAGCCCTTTTACGTTGAGCACCATTTTGTAACGTCTCTCGTCTTACCGAGTATTCTATAGTTACAGGTTTATAGTTAATTCAGCCCCAAAGTTGGGTTCACCATTCTGTAACGTCTCTCGTCTTACCAACGTCGAGTATCGTTTATTAATTAATTATTGTTTGCTAATGTTCAAAGCGGTAAAATTTTTTATGTTTACCAAAATTACTGAAATCGAGTGTGTGTGATTTGGGAGAGATCACTGAAGTTGTTTAATTGTAGTTAGGAGAGAGAGTAGGACCAAGGATATTATCCCCGGAGTATACAATTACTTATTTTAAAATATTCGCCGTTCGTAAGACCAGCTGATTTTGACGTCTGCCTCCAAATTTTAGGTTAAGCAAACACCAATTGTCGGTGATACTTTCCGGCGGTTCGTCCTCTTCTTGGCTTCCTGAAACCCTGTAACAACTACCCACTACAAGAAATAATACACATTTTATTACTTATAACAAGATACTCAGTGTATTTATTTATTGAATACTCTAAATTTCTCTTCTACCAGTACAAAAAATATTATAATCGATTTTTTTTTTGTCAACACCACATTGGTTCGATCTAATTAAGTAAACATGGAATTAAAACACATTTTTTATATTTGATTAAACATTAAACAATAAAGAATTCATTTATTAATTTCCCCAGGGTAAAGGGTAAGTTCTTTGTGTTATGAGACGGTTAGAAATGATTAATAATATACTACGCTTTACAAGAAAAAAAATAAATATCTATTTTTTTGTTCTTTCGTAGTATGTAGTCTCAGGTTCTTCCGCTACAGTACAGATTATGTATGTGTTATAAACACGAAATCAGTTACTAAGTATTGGAACTGCACAAAGATTCGAGATGAGGATTTCTTGGTTAACAATTATTAATAAAGTTTATTTTACCTCTTTTCTCGAAGTATTTACTTGGATGGTGCTGTTTCTAGTGTTGGAGTTATAGTTGTTTTGTAATTTCGTTAAATTTTCATAAGATGTTATATCTCCAAAATCTCGGATTGCCGTCCAACTAGGCCTGATCTGGTAGCTGGGTTATTTCAAATTTTCATCGAATAAAGGACGTTAAAGTTGATAATTGAAGGAGTTCTACATAAGGTGGATACTACTCGTTAATATTTTATTAAATTTAGTACTGTTTCCAAAAGTTTTCATAAGGTTTTATTAAATTTTTGATAGCATTACACTTTTTTCCAAACGAATGGTTTTCAATCGTTTTAACAATTAATTCATATCGTGTTAGGTGGTTACTGTTAGTAACCAATAATTTTTATATCATTTTTTATTGGTGCATCTATATACTTTTGAGTATATAGGCTGTTTTTAATATTATTATAAATTTATTTCTTATTTATAGAAAAATAATCCTTTTTAAATTTGGTTTATTATCCAATTTGATTTATATAAGGTTTTTCCTTTTATTTCCTCTTAACTTTAGATATAGGTCTTTAATATTTTTATTTCCTTTAATTGTACTTATTTATTATTTATTAATTTCTTATAGTATCCTTACACTAAACTATTTTCTGCTGCCATTTTACTCATACAGTATTATTTTATTTTTATTATTATTTTATATTTAACCATTTTATATTTAACCCTTTTATTTTTAACCCTGGGTTATCTGATATTCAAACACAATTATTCTATTAAATATAAAATTAGACCTAAGTACAAAATCTTTGTGGCCTACACAATACAAATTATACAATATTCAAACAAAACACATAATTGGTCAGGAGCAATATAGTCTACTATTATAATCAATTGTTTCTCCTCCATCTACAGCATAAGTCTGGAGATGCTCCTTTTAAAACCACTTATTTTCTCACTGGGTACACTATAACTCACTTTGTACTCTTTATATCACTTAATTACAGTTTATAATGTTTTGTGATACAAAGTAGTCTAGAGCTAGGTATATTATACCCATTTCTGACCTTTATAGTGGGGTGATTACTTTATCATTTTTGGACTGGGTTATGTAACGTTACATAAATCCCCCCACTAGAACAAATTTATTTTTGTTTTACTTGTTTCAAAATAAATTGTTGACTTCTTCAATCTTCATAATATTCCTGTTTTATATCTTCATAATATCTTCCTTCATTTCAGACTGGTTATATACCTGTTATTCGGTTAAATGGTAATTGCTGTTTTCCTACTCAACTCTCTCTCTCTTGGAGGCATATTCATCAATGATTTATTTCTCTGGGTAGTGGTACTTCCACATTTTACTTGTTAAGGGCTGGTCACACTAATCATAAAAAACTTGTTTTAACACTTATTTCTATTTACTTCTATAAATTCGCTTTCTCAATTAAGCTTCTGTCTGCTATCTTCCTTCTATTTTCTTCATCTATACTTCTGGAATCTAATATCACTCTTTTCAGCTATTTTATAATTATTATCCCTTAAATATTCAATTTCCCTAACATTTTTCCCTATCCTGTGTGGTGGTTCAGTTCGGGTGGCCACTTTTGGGTCCATAACTCCGCTGTCCATCCTTACACCTTCTGTGACCAGGGGAACATCATCCCTGCTCAGAAAAATTATTGCCGGAACATCTCTATGGTCAATTCGTTATAATAAAAAGATTACAAGTAGTCGATTAGCGACTAATACTAAACACTTTTGGGATTCTTCATACTGTAGCTGTTGCATTTAATTATATATTTCTTCTTCTTCTTGATTCCTTCTTCTTTTCCATTAACTAATAGCATCTAACATTATTGATAGGCCTTATTTTAAAATCCTTTTGACTTTACTTCTTGTGACATATTTTCTCCGTATCATTTTTTCTTATATCATCTTCAATTCCGAGAGATTCTAAATTATTGTTTTATTAATTATTATCCTCCTTCAGCTTCATTGTAGTCATTAAATTATTCGTTATTGTTCTTATTTGAGCACATTACCATCAATTGGTTTTATTTATTTATTTCTACTTCTGTTCGTTACCATAAAAATATTATTTTTTCTATCATTCCATTTTAAATCAGTTCTTTATAAATATTATTTAATCATCTGTTCTCTTTTTCTTGGTAGTTTGTTGTTTGTTAAATCAAATTATATCGTTTCAAAATATTTAAAGTAAATGGTACTTACATACTTTTTATTAAATCATATTGTTCCTGAATAAATATTTAGTAAGTTGTCCTTACATGCTTTTGGAATTTTGGTTTTTTTTTTGGAAATAACTTGAGTAAGTTGTCCTCATGTGCTTTTTGAATTTTGGGGTTTTTATTTTCCCATGGGTGGCTTGGTCGGTTTTCCGAAAATCAGTCCCTTTTTTCTGGTTGGTTAGCGTTTAGTTTAACCATGGTCCATTAACTCAGGTACTCTCTTTTCTCGGATTACTGGGGTGTTAGGAATTAATTCTCTCCTTGATAGTCTTCTTACCATCCGGCTCTTCCACTTTGTTGCTATGAAACCTTCACTTAAGTACCGGTCTTCCGTCACTGTTAGTTCCTTTTTAACTAACAGGTATTGTACCTTCTCTGAAGTAACATATTCACTCATTTTTAATATCATTCCATTCTCTTTGACCTCTGTATTATTTACCCAACGTTTTGCTGGTATATTTCGTATTAAAGATATAGCTGATGTTGTCAGATACTCTTCGATCGTGGATATATTTAAATGATATTTAACTTTATTTAAGTTTTTTGTTATTATTCTATGGTGGTTTATTTTTGCCATTTTTATAAAATTTTTTCTAGAATTCATACCTTTACTTAACTCCCTTTGTTCGTTAATTGGGATGTTAAATACATTAATTAATCCACCCTTCCTCATCACCATTTCTTCTTTTGTATTTAATATTTTCCTTCTGCATATTTTTTCTTAATTTCTTGGTCTTCCTTTCCATGGTTTAGACATTCTCTTTGTCCTTTCCATTCTTATTTTCAGATAGCAATGCATTCTGGTCTTCTCTACTTTCTGTTTCCTTGCTACTCTCTTCTGTGTTCGGATTTACTATAATACCTTCGGAAGTGCTGTTTAGTGTTTCATTCATATTCTTAAACACATCTCCATTTTTTTATTTGTTTCCTCCTTGTATATATCTACTTTTGGGCTAAGTGTGTTAGCAGTTTCATACTTCTCCCCGAAAGTTTCCCATATCTCCTTATTGAACTTCTCCATCTTACCCTCAATCCGCTTTAAACTTTCTTCGTTTATTTTCTCGATTTGTTTTAAACTGTCCCTCAAGGTCTCATTTTGCTTCCTTGAGTTCTCCTCCTGTTTCCTAAAGTTTTCATCTATTTTGTCAAATTTCTCGCTCAAGGTTTCATTTTGTTTCCTTGAGTTCTCATCTATTTTATCAAATTTTTCCTCCTGTCACCTAAAATTTGCCTTATTTTCCTCATTGGTTTGCTTTGAGTTTTCCTCCTGTTTCTTAAAGTTTTCATCTATTTTGTCAAATTTCTCGGCTATAAATCTCATCATGTCTTGCCAATTTGGTTCTCTTCTGGGTTCCACTTTGTCTGGTTGATCCCTTGGGCATCCTCTTCAACTATTTCCTTTTCCGTGTTCATAATTGCTTCAGTTTCTTCTTTATCACCCATTGGTTGTTCCATTTCACTGTCCGTAACTATTTCTATCTCTCGTTCCTGTCCACCTTCTTCCTTCTCCTTTTCTTCTGCCCTCTTCTTCGATCTGCCTCTGGTATTATGCATTTCTTGTTTTCTCATAACTGCCGACGATAATTAGGTTTTTTGTTATATTATTTTGTTGAATATCTCAAAATTCTTTTCTAATTACAGCCCTTTTACGTTGAGCGCCATTTTGTAACGTCTCTCGTCTTACCGAGTATTCTATAGTTACAGGTTTATAGTTAATTCAGCCCCAAAGTTGGGTTCACCATTCTGTAACGTCTCTCGTCTTACCAACGTCGAGTATCGTTTATTAATTAATTATTGTTTGCTAATGTTCAAAGCGGTAAAATTTTTTATGTTTACCAAAATTACTGAAATCGAGTGTGTGTGATTTGGGAGAGATCACTGAAGTTGTTTAATTGTAGTTAGGAGAGAGAGTAGGACCAAGGATATTATCCCCGGAGTATACAATTACTTATTTTAAAATATTCGCCGTTCGTAAGACCAGCTGATTGTGACGTCTGCCTCCAAATTTTAGGTTAAGCAAACACCAATTGTCGGTGATACTTTCCGGCGGTTCGTCCTCTTCTTGGCTTCCTGAAACCCTGTAACAACTACCCACTACAAGAAATAATACACATTTTATTACTTATAACAAGATACTCAGTGTATTTATTTATTGAATACTCTAAATTTCTCTTCTACCAGTACAACAAATATTATAATCGATTTTTTTTTTGTCAACACCACATTGGAACGATCTAATTAAGTAAACATGAATTAAAACTCATTATTTTTTATATTTGATTAAACATTAAACAATAAAGAATTCATTTATTAATTTCCCCAGGGTTAAGGGTAAGTTCTTTGTGTTATGAGACGGTTAGAAATGATTAATAATATACTACGCTTTACAAGAAAAAAAAAAAAAATCTATTTTTTTGTTTTTTCGTAGTATGTAGTTCGGGTTCTTCCGCTAGAGTACAGATTATGTATGTGTTATAAACACGAAATCAGTTACTAAATATTGGAACTGCACAAAGATTCGAGATGAGGATTTCTTGGTTAACAATTATTAATAAAGTTTATTTTACCTCTTTTCTCGAAGTATTTACTTGGATGGTGCTGTTTCTAGTGTTGGAGTTATAGTTGTTTTGTAATTTCGTTAAATTTTCATAAGATGTAATATCTCCAAAATCTCGGATTGCTGTCCAACTAGGCCTGATCTGGTAGCTGGGTTATTTCAAATTTTCATCGAATAAAGGACGTTAAAGTTGATAATTGAAGGTGTTCTACATAAGGTGGATACTACTCGTTAATTTTTTATTAAATTTAGTACTGTTTCCAAAAGTTTTCATAAGTTTTTATTAAATTTTTGATGGCATTACACTTTTTTCCAAACGAATGGTTTTCAATCGTTTTAACAATTAATTCATATCTGGTTAGGTGGTTACTGTTAGTAACCAATAATTTTTTATATCATTTTTTATTGGTGCATCTATATACTTTTGAGTATATAGGCTGTTTTTAATATTATTATAAATTTATTTCTTATTTATAGAAAAATAATCCTTTTTAAATTTGGTTTATTATCCAATTTGATTTATATAAGGTTTTTCCTTTTATTTCCTCTTAACTTTAGATATAGGTCTTTAATATTTTTATTTCCTTTAATTGTACTTATTTATTATTTATTAATTTCTTATAGTATCCTTACACTAAACTATTTTCTGCTGCCATTTTACTCATACAGTATTATTTTATTTTTATTATTATTTTATATTTAACAATTTTATATTTAACCCTTTTATTTTTAACTCTGGGTTATCTGATATTCAAACACAATTATTCTATTAAATATAAAATTAGACCTAAGTACAAAATCTTTGTGGCCTACACAATACAAATTATACAATATTCAAACAAAACACATAATTGGTCAGGAGCAATATAGTCTACTATTATAATCAATTGTTTCTCCATCTACAGCATAAGTCTGGGAGATGCTCCTTTTAAAACCACTTATTTTCTCACTGGGTACACTATAACTCACTTTGTACTCTTTATATCACTTAATTACAGTTTATAATGTTTTGTGATACAAAGTAGTCTAGAGCTAGGTATATTATACCCATTTCTGACCTTTATAGTGGGGTGATTACTTTATCATTTTTGGGACTGGGTTATGTAACGTTACATAAATCCCCCCACTAGAACAAATTTATTTTTGTTTTACTTGTTTCAAAATAAATTGTTGACTTCTTCAATCTTCATAATATTCCTGTTTTATATCTTCATAATATCTTCCTTCATTTCAGACTGGTTATATACCTGTTATTCGGTTAAATGGTAATTGCTGTTTTCCTACTCAACTCTCTCTCTCTTGGAGGCATATTCATCAATGATTTATTTCTCTGGGTAGTGGTACTTCCACATTTTACTTGTTAAGGGCTGGTCACACTAATCATAAAAAACTTGTTTTAACACTTATTTCTATTTACTTCTATAAATTCGCTTTCTCAATTAAGCTTCTGTCTGCTATCTTCCTTCTATTTTCTTCATCTATACTTCTGGAATCTAATATCACTCTTTTCAGCTATTTTATAATTATTATCCCTTAAATATTCAATTTCCCTAACATTTTTCCCTATCCTGTGTGGTGGTTCAGTTCGGGTGGCCACTTTTGGGTCCATAACTCCGCTGTCCATCCTTACACCTTCTGTGACCAGGGGAACATCATCCCTGCTCAGAAAAATTATTGCCGGAACATCTCTATGGTCAATTCGTTATAATAAAAAGATTACAAGTAGTCGATTAGCGACTAATACTAAACACTTTTGGGATTCTTCATACTGTAGCTGTTTGCATTTAATTATATATTTCTTCTTCTTCTTGATTCCTTCTTCTTTTCCATTAACTAATAGCATCTAACATTATTGATAGGCCTTATTTTAAAATCCTTTTGACTTTACTTCTTGTGACATATTTTCTCCGTATCATTTTTTCTTATATCATCTTCAATTCCGAGAGATTCTAAATTATTGTTTTATTAATTATTATCCTCCTTCAGCTTCATTGTAGTCATTAAATTATTCGTTATTGTTCTTATTTGAGCACATTACCATCAATTGGTTTTATTTATTTATTTCTACTTCTGTTCGTTACCATAAAAATATTATTTTTTCTATCATTCCATTTTAAATCAGTTCTTTATAAATATTATTTAATCATCTGTTCTCTTTTTCTTGGTAGTTTGTTGTTTGTTAAATCAAATTATATCGTTTCGAAATATTTAAAGTAAATGGTACTTACATACTTTTTATTAAATCATATTGTTCCTGAATAAATATTTAGTAAGTTGTCCTTACATGCTTTTGGAATTTTGGGTTTTTTTTTGGAAATAACTTGAGTAAGTTGTCCTCATGTGCTTTTTGAATTTTGGGGTTTTTATTTTCCCATGGGTGGCTTGGTCGGTTTTCCGAAAATCAGTCCCTTTTCTCTGGTTGGTTAGCGTTTAGTTTAACCATGGTCCATTAACTCAGGTACTCTCTTTTCTAGGATTACTGGGGTGTTAGGAATTAATTCTCTCCTTGATAGTCTTCTTACCATCCGGCTCTTCCACTTTGTTGCTATGAAACCTTCACTTAAGTACCGGTCTTCCGTCACTGTTAGTTCCTTTTTAACTAACAGGTATTGTACCTTCTCTGAAGTAACATATTCACTCATTTTTAATATCATTCCATTCTCTTTGACCTCTGTATTATTTACCCAACGTTTTGCTGGTATATTTCGTATTAAAGATATAGCTGATGTTGTCAGATACTCTTCGATCGTGGATATATTTAAATGATATTTAACTTTATTTAAGTTTTTTGTTATTATTCTATGGTGGTTTATTTTTGCCATTTTTATAAAATTTTTTCTAGAATTCATACCTTTACTTAACTCCCTTTGTTCGTTAATTGGGATGTTAAATACATTAATTAATCCACCTCCACCCTTCCTCATCACCATTTCTTCTTTTGTATTTAATATTTTCCTTCTGCATATTTTTCTTAATTTCTTGGTCTTCCTTTCCATGGTTTAGACATTCTCTTTGTCCTTTCCATTCTTATTTTCAGATAGCAATGCATTCTGGTCTTCTCTACTTTCTGTTTCCTTGCTACTCTCTTCTGTGTTCGGATTTACTATAATACCTTCGGAAGTGCTGTTTAGTGTTTCACTCATATTCTTTAAACACATCTCCATTTTTTTATTTGTTTCCTCCTTGTATTTATCTACTTTTGGGCTAAGTGTGTTAGCAGTTTCATACTTCTCCCCGAAAGTTTCCCATATCTCCTTATTGAACTTCTCCATCTTACCCTCAATCCGCTTTAAACTTTCTTCGTTTATTTTCTCGATTTGTTTTAAACTGTCCCTCAAGGTCTCATTTTGCTTCCTTGAGTTCTCCTCCTGCTTCCTAAAGTTTTCATCTATTTTGTCAAATTTCTCGCTCAAGGTTTCATTTTGTTTCCTTGAGTTCTCATCTATTTTATCAAATTTTTCCTCCTGTCACCTAAAATTTGCCTTATTTTCCTCATTGGTTTGCTTTGAGTTTTCCTCCTGTTTCTTAAAGTTTTCATCTATTTGTCAAATTTCTCGGCTATAAATCTCATCATGTCTTGCCAATTTGGTTCTCTTCTGGGTTCCACTTTGTCTGGTTGATCCCCTTGGGCATCCTCTTCAACTATTTCCTTTTCCGTGTTCATAATTGCTTCAGTTCTTCTTTATCACCCATTGGTTGTTCCATTTCACTGTCCGTAACTATTTCTATCTCTCGTTCCTGTCCACCTTCTTCCTTCTCCTTTTCTTCTGCCCTCTTCGATCTGCCTCTGGTATTATGCATTTCTTGTTTTCTCATAACTGCCGACGATAATTAGGTTTTTTGTTATATTATTTTGTTGAATATCTCAAAATTCTTTTCTAATTACAGCCCTTTTACGTTGAGCGCCATTTTGTAACGTCTCTCGTCTTACCGAGTATTCTATAGTTACAGGTTTATAGTTAATTCAGCCCCAAAGTTGGGTTCACCATTCTGTAACGTCTCTCGTCTTACCAACGTCGAGTATCGTTTATTAATTAATTATTGTTTGCTAATGTTCAAAGCGGTAAAATTTTTTATGTTTACCAAAATTACTGAAATCGAGTGTGTGTGATTTGGGAGAGATCACTGAAGTTGTTTAATTGTAGTTAGGAGAGAGAGTAGGACCAAGGATATTATCCCCGGAGTATACAATTACTTATTTTAAAATATTCGCCGTTCGTAAGACCAGCTGATTGTGACGTTTGCCTCCAAATTTAGGTTAAGCAAACACCAATTGTCGGTGATACTTTCCGGCGGTTCGTCCTCTTCTTGGCTTCCTGAAACCCTGTAACAACTACCCACTACAAGAAATAATACACATTTTATTACTTATAACAAGATACTCAGTGTATTTATTTATTGAATACTCTAAATTTCTCTTCTACCAGTACAACAAATATTATAATCGATTTTTTTTTTGTCAACACCACATTGGAACGATCTAATTAAGTAAACATGAATTAAAACACATTATATTTTATATTTGATTAAACATTAAACAATAAAGAATTCATTTATTAATTTCCCCAGGGTTAAGGGTAAGTTCTTTGTGTTATGAGACGGTTAGAAATGATTAATAATATACTACGCTTTACAAGAAGAAAAATAAATATCTATTTTTTTGTTTTTTCGTAGTATGTAGTTTCGGGTTCTTCCGCTAGAGTACAGATTATGTATGTGTTATAAACACGAAATCAGTTACTAAATATTGGAACTGCACAAAGATTTGAGATGAGGATTTCTTGGTTAACAATTATTAATAAAGTTTATTTTACCTCTTTTCTCGAAGTATTTACTTGGATGGTGCTGTTTCTAGTGTTGGAGTTATAGTTGTTTTGTAATTTCGTTAAATTTTCATAAGATGTAATATCTCCAAAATCTCGGATTGCCGTCCAACTAGGCCTGATCTGGTAGCTGGGTTATTTCAAATTTTCATCGAATAAAGGACGTTAAAGTTGATAATTGAAGGTGTTCTACATAAGGTTGATACTACTCGTTAATTTTTTATTAAATTTAGTACTGTTTCCAAAAGTTTTCATAAGGTTTTATTAAATTTTTGATGGCATTACACTTTTTTCCAAACGAATGGTTTTCAATCGTTTTAACAATTAATTCATATCTTGTTAGGTGGTTACTGTTAGTAACCAATAATTTTTATATCATTTTTTATTGGTGCATCTATATACTTTTGAGTATATAGGCTGTTTTTAATATTATTATAAATTTATTTCTTATTTATAGAAAAATAATCCTTTTTAAATTTGGTTTATTATCCAATTTGATTTATATAAGGTTTTTCCTTTTATTTCCTCTTAACTTTAGATATAGGTCTTTAATATTTTTATTTCCTTTAATTGTACTTATTTATTATTTATTAATTTCTTATAGTATCCTTACACTAAACTATTTTCTGCTGCCATTTTACTCATACAGTATTATTTTATTTTTATTATTATTTTATATTTAACAATTTTATATTTAACCCTTTTATTTTTAACTCTGGGTTATCTGATATTCAAACACAATTATTCTATTAAATATAAAATTAGACCTAAGTACAAAATCTTTGTGGCCTACACAATACAAATTATACAATATTCAAACAAAACACATAATTGGTCAGGAGCAATATAGTCTACTATTATAATCAATTGTTTCTCCATCTACAGCATAAGTCTGGGAGATGCTCCTTTTAAAACCACTTATTTTCTCACTGGGTACACTATAACTCACTTTGTACTCTTTATATCACTTAATTACAGTTTATAATGTTTTGTGATACAAAGTAGTCTAGAGCTAGGTATATTATACCCATTTCTGACCTTTATAGTGGGGTGATTACTTTATCATTTTTGGGACTGGGTTATGTAACGTTACATAAATCCCCCCACTAGAACAAATTTATTTTTGTTTTACTTGTTTCAAAATAAATTGTTGACTTCTTCAATCTTCATAATATTCCTGTTTTATATCTTCATAATATCTTCCTTCATTTCAGACTGGTTATATACCTGTTATTCGGTTAAATGGTAATTGCTGTTTTCCTACTCAACTCTCTCTCTCTTGGAGGCATATTCATCAATGATTTATTTCTCTGGGTAGTGGTACTTCCACATTTTACTTGTTAAGGGCTGGTCACACTAATCATAAAAAACTTGTTTTAACACTTATTTCTATTTACTTCTATAAATTCGCTTTCTCAATTAAGCTTCTGTCTGCTATCTTCCTTCTATTTTCTTCATCTATACTTCTGGAATCTAATATCACTCTTTTCAGCTATTTTATAATTATTATCCCTTAAATATTCAATTTCCCTAACATTTTTCCCTATCCTGTGTGGTGGTTCAGTTCGGGTGGCCACTTTTGGGTCCATAACTCCGCTGTCCATCCTTACACCTTCTGTGACCAGGGGAACATCATCCCTGCTCAGAAAAATTATTGCCGGAACATCTCTATGGTCAATTCGTTATAATAAAAAGATTACAAGTAGTCGATTAGCGACTAATACTAAACACTTTTGGGATTCTTCATACTGTAGCTGTTTGCATTTAATTATATATTTCTTCTTCTTCTTGATTCCTTCTTCTTTTCCATTAACTAATAGCATCTAACATTATTGATAGGCCTTATTTTAAAATCCTTTTGACTTTACTTCTTGTGACATATTTTCTCCGTATCATTTTTTCTTATATCATCTTCAATTCCGAGAGATTCTAAATTATTGTTTTATTAATTATTATCCTCCTTCAGCTTCATTGTAGTCATTAAATTATTCGTTATTGTTCTTATTTGAGCACATTACCATCAATTGGTTTTATTTATTTATTTCTACTTCTGTTCGTTACCATAAAAATATTATTTTTTCTATCATTCCATTTTAAATCAGTTCTTTATAAATATTATTTAATCATCTGTTCTCTTTTTCTTGGTAGTTTGTTGTTTGTTAAATCAAATTATATCGTTTCGAAATATTTAAAGTAAATGGTACTTACATACTTTTTATTAAATCATATTGTTCCTGAATAAATATTTAGTAAGTTGTCCTTACATGCTTTTGGAATTTTGGGTTTTTTTTTTGGAAATAACTTGAGTAAGTTGTCCTCATGTGCTTTTTGAATTTTGGGGTTTTTATTTTCCCATGGGTGGCTTGGTCGGTTTTCCGAAAATCAGTCCCTTTTCTCTGGTTGGTTAGCGTTTAGTTTAACCATGGTCCATTAACTCAGGTACTCTCTTTTCTAGGATTACTGGGGTGTTAGGAATTAATTCTCTCCTTGATAGTCTTCTTACCATCCGGCTCTTCCACTTTGTTGCTATGAAACCTTCACTTAAGTACCGGTCTTCCGTCACTGTTAGTTCCTTTTTAACTAACAGGTATTGTACCTTCTCTGAAGTAACATATTCACTCATTTTTAATATCATTCCATTCTCTTTGACCTCTGTATTATTTACCCAACGTTTTGCTGGTATATTTCGTATTAAAGATATAGCTGATGTTGTCAGATACTCTTCGATCGTGGATATATTTAAATGATATTTAACTTTATTTAAGTTTTTTGTTATTATTCTATGGTGGTTTATTTTTGCCATTTTTATAAAATTTTTTCTAGAATTCATACCTTTACTTAACTCCCTTTGTTCGTTAATTGGGATGTTAAATACATTAATTAATCCACCCTTCCTCATCACCATTTCTTCTTTTGTATTTAATATTTTCCTTCTGCATATTTTTCTTAATTTCTTGGTCTTCCTTTCCATGGTTTAGACATTCTCTTTGTCCTTTCCATTCTTATTTTCAGATAGCAATGCATTCTGGTCTTCTCTACTTTCTGTTTCCTTGCTACTCTCTTCTGTGTTCGGATTTACTATAATACCTTCGGAAGTGCTGTTTAGTGTTTCACTCATATTCTTTAAACACATCTCCATTTTTTTATTTGTTTCCTCCTTGTATTTATCTACTTTTGGGCTAAGTGTGTTAGCAGTTTCATACTTCTCCCCGAAAGTTTCCCATATCTCCTTATTGAACTTCTCCATCTTACCCTCAATCCGCTTTAAACTTTCTTCGTTTATTTTCTCGATTTGTTTTAAACTGTCCCTCAAGGTCTCATTTTGCTTCCTTGAGTTCTCCTCCTGCTTCCTAAAGTTTTCATCTATTTTGTCAAATTTCTCGCTCAAGGTTTCATTTTGTTTCCTTGAGTTCTCATCTATTTTATCAAATTTTTCCTCCTGTCACCTAAAATTTGCCTTATTTTCCTCATTGGTTTGCTTTGAGTTTTCCTCCTGTTTCTTAAAGTTTTCATCTATTTTGTCAAATTTCTCGGCTATAAATCTCATCATGTCTTGCCAATTTGGTTCTCTTCTGGGTTCCACTTTGTCTGGTTGATCCCCTTGGGCATCCTCTTCAACTATTTCCTTTTCCGTGTTCATAATTGCTTCAGTTTCTTCTTTATCACCCATTGGTTGTTCCATTTCACTGTCCGTAACTATTTCTATCTCTCGTTCCTGTCCACCTTCTTCCTTCTCCTTTTCTTCTGCCCTCTTCTTCGATCTGCCTCTGGTATTATGCATTTCTTGTTTTCTCATAACTGCCGACGATAATTAGGTTTTTTGTTATATTATTTTGTTGAATATCTCAAAATTCTTTTCTAATTACAGCCCTTTTACGTTGAGCGCCATTTTGTAACGTCTCTCGTCTTACCGAGTATTCTATAGTTACAGGTTTATAGTTAATTCAGCCCCAAAGTTGGGTTCACCATTCTGTAACGTCTCTCGTCTTACCAACGTCGAGTATCGTTTATTAATTAATTATTGTTTGCTAATGTTCAAAGCGGTAAAATTTTTTATGTTTACCAAAATTACTGAAATCGAGTGTGTGTGATTTGGGAGAGATCACTGAAGTTGTTTAATTGTAGTTAGGAGAGAGAGTAGGACCAAGGATATTATCCCCGGAGTATACAATTACTTATTTTAAAATATTCGCCGTTCGTAAGACCAGCTGATTGTGACGTTTGCCTCCAAATTTTAGGTTAAGCAAACACCAATTGTCGGTGATACTTTCCGGCGGTTCGTCCTCTTCTTGGCTTCCTGAAACCCTGTAACAACTACCCACTACAAGAAATAATACACATTTTATTACTTATAACAAGATACTCAGTGTATTTATTTATTGAATACTCTAAATTTCTCTTCTACCAGTACAACAAATATTATAATCGATTTTTTTTTTGTCAACACCACATTGGAACGATCTAATTAAGTAAACATGAATTAAAACACATTATATTTTATATTTGATTAAACATTAAACAATAAAGAATTCATTTATTAATTTCCCCAGGGTTAAGGGTAAGTTCTTTGTGTTATGAGACGGTTAGAAATGATTAATAATATACTACGCTTTACAAGAAGAAAAATAAATATCTATTTTTTTGTTTTTTCGTAGTATGTAGTTTCGGGTTCTTCCGCTAGAGTACAGATTATGTATGTGTTATAAACACGAAATCAGTTACTAAATATTGGAACTGCACAAAGATTTGAGATGAGGATTTCTTGGTTAACAATTATTAATAAAGTTTATTTTACCTCTTTTCTCGAAGTATTTACTTGGATGGTGCTGTTTCTAGTGTTGGAGTTATAGTTGTTTTGTAATTTCGTTAAATTTTCATAAGATGTAATATCTCCAAAATCTCGGATTGCCGTCCAACTAGGCCTGATCTGGTAGCTGGGTTATTTCAAATTTTCATCGAATAAAGGACGTTAAAGTTGATAATTGAAGGTGTTCTACATAAGGTTGATACTACTCGTTAATTTTTTATTAAATTTAGTACTGTTTCCAAAAGTTTTCATAAGGTTTTATTAAATTTTTGATGGCATTACACTTTTTTCCAAACGAATGGTTTTCAATCGTTTTAACAATTAATTCATATCTTGTTAGGTGGTTACTGTTAGTAACCAATAATTTTTATATCATTTTTTATTGGTGCATCTATATACTTTTGAGTATATAGGCTGTTTTTAATATTATTATAAATTTATTTCTTATTTATAGAAAAATAATCCTTTTTAAATTTGGTTTATTATCCAATTTGATTTATATAAGGTTTTTCCTTTTATTTCCTCTTAACTTTAGATATAGGTCTTTAATATTTTTATTTCCTTTAATTGTACTTATTTATTATTTATTAATTTCTTATAGTATCCTTACACTAAACTATTTTCTGCTGCCATTTTACTCATACAGTATTATTTTATTTTTATTATTATTTTATATTTAACAATTTTATATTTAACCCTTTTATTTTTAACTCTGGGTTATCTGATATTCAAACACAATTATTCTATTAAATATAAAATTAGACCTAAGTACAAAATCTTTGTGGCCTACACAATACAAATTATACAATATTCAAACAAAACACATAATTGGTCAGGAGCAATATAGTCTACTATTATAATCAATTGTTTCTCCATCTACAGCATAAGTCTGGGAGATGCTCCTTTTAAAACCACTTATTTTCTCACTGGGTACACTATAACTCACTTTGTACTCTTTATATCACTTAATTACAGTTTATAATGTTTTGTGATACAAAGTAGTCTAGAGCTAGGTATATTATACCCATTTCTGACCTTTATAGTGGGGTGATTACTTTATCATTTTTGGGACTGGGTTATGTAACGTTACATAAATCCCCCCACTAGAACAAATTTATTTTTGTTTTACTTGTTTCAAAATAAATTGTTGACTTCTTCAATCTTCATAATATTCCTGTTTTATATCTTCATAATATCTTCCTTCATTTCAGACTGGTTATATACCTGTTATTCGGTTAAATGGTAATTGCTGTTTTCCTACTCAACTCTCTCTCTCTTGGAGGCATATTCATCAATGATTTATTTCTCTGGGTAGTGGTACTTCCACATTTTACTTGTTAAGGGCTGGTCACACTAATCATAAAAAACTTGTTTTAACACTTATTTCTATTTACTTCTATAAATTCGCTTTCTCAATTAAGCTTCTGTCTGCTATCTTCCTTCTATTTTCTTCATCTATACTTCTGGAATCTAATATCACTCTTTTCAGCTATTTTATAATTATTATCCCTTAAATATTCAATTTCCCTAACATTTTTCCCTATCCTGTGTGGTGGTTCAGTTCTGGTGGCCACTTTTGGGTCCATAACTCCGCTGTCCATCCTTACACCTTCTGTGACCAGGGGAACATCATCCCTGCTCAGAAAAATTATTGCCGGAACATCTCTATGGTCAATTCGTTATAATAAAAAGATTACAAGTAGTCGATTAGCGACTAATACTAAACACTTTTGGGATTCTTCATACTGTAGCTGTTTGCATTTAATTATATATTTCTTCTTCTTCTTGATTCCTTCTTCTTTTCCATTAACTAATAGCATCTAACATTATTGATAGGCCTTATTTTAAAATCCTTTTGACTTTACTTCTTGTGACATATTTTCTCCGTATCATTTTTTCTTATATCATCTTCAATTCCGAGAGATTCTAAATTATTGTTTTATTAATTATTATCCTCCTTCAGCTTCATTGTAGTCATTAAATTATTCGTTATTGTTCTTATTTGAGCACATTACCATCAATTGGTTTTATTTATTTATTTCTACTTCTGTTCGTTACCATAAAAATATTATTTTTTCTATCATTCCATTTTAAATCAGTTCTTTATAAATATTATTTAATCATCTGTTCTCTTTTTCTTGGTAGTTTGTTGTTTGTTAAATCAAATTATATCGTTTCGAAATATTTAAAGTAAATGGTACTTACATACTTTTTATTAAATCATATTGTTCCTGAATAAATATTTAGTAAGTTGTCCTTACATGCTTTTGGAATTTTGGGTTTTTTTTTTGGAAATAACTTGAGTAAGTTGTCCTCATGTGCTTTTTGAATTTTGGGGTTTTTATTTTCCCATGGGTGGCTTGGTCGGTTTTCCGAAAATCAGTCCCTTTTCTCTGGTTGGTTAGCGTTTAGTTTAACCATGGTCCATTAACTCAGGTACTCTCTTTTCTAGGATTACTGGGGTGTTAGGAATTAATTCTCTCCTTGATAGTCTTCTTACCATCCGGCTCTTCCACTTTGTTGCTATGAAACCTTCACTTAAGTACCGGTCTTCCGTCACTGTTAGTTCCTTTTTAACTAACAGGTATTGTACCTTCTCTGAAGTAACATATTCACTCATTTTTAATATCATTCCATTCTCTTTGACCTCTGTATTATTTACCCAACGTTTTGCTGGTATATTTCGTATTAAAGATATAGCTGATGTTGTCAGATACTCTTCGATCGTGGATATATTTAAATGATATTTAACTTTATTTAAGTTTTTTGTTATTATTCTATGGTGGTTTATTTTTGCCATTTTTATAAAATTTTTTCTAGAATTCATACCTTTACTTAACTCCCTTTGTTCGTTAATTGGGATGTTAAATACATTAATTAATCCACCCTTCCTCATCACCATTTCTTCTTTTGTATTTAATATTTTCCTTCTGCATATTTTTCTTAATTTCTTGGTCTTCCTTTCCATGGTTTAGACATTCTCTTTGTCCTTTCCATTCTTATTTTCAGATAGCAATGCATTCTGGTCTTCTCTACTTTCTGTTTCCTTGCTACTCTCTTCTGTGTTCGGATTTACTATAATACCTTCGGAAGTGCTGTTTAGTGTTTCACTCATATTCTTTAAACACATCTCCATTTTTTTATTTGTTTCCTCCTTGTATTTATCTACTTTTGGGCTAAGTGTGTTAGCAGTTTCATACTTCTCCCCGAAAGTTTCCCATATCTCCTTATTGAACTTCTCCATCTTACCCTCAATCCGCTTTAAACTTTCTTCGTTTATTTTCTCGATTTGTTTTAAACTGTCCCTCAAGGTCTCATTTTGCTTCCTTGAGTTCTCCTCCTGCTTCCTAAAGTTTTCATCTATTTTGTCAAATTTCTCGCTCAAGGTTTCATTTTGTTTCCTTGAGTTCTCATCTATTTTATCAAATTTTTCCTCCTGTCACCTAAAATTTGCCTTATTTTCCTCATTGGTTTGCTTTGAGTTTTCCTCCTGTTTCTTAAAGTTTTCATCTATTTTGTCAAATTTCTCGGCTATAAATCTCATCATGTCTTGCCAATTTGGTTCTCTTCTGGGTTCCACTTTGTCTGGTTGATCCCCTTGGGCATCCTCTTCAACTATTTCCTTTTCCGTGTTCATAATTGCTTCAGTTTCTTCTTTATCACCCATTGGTTGTTCCATTTCACTGTCCGTAACTATTTCTATCTCTCGTTCCTGTCCACCTTCTTCCTTCTCCTTTTCTTCTGCCCTCTTCTTCGATCTGCCTCTGGTATTATGCATTTCTTGTTTTCTCATAACTGCCGACGATAATTAGGTTTTTTGTTATATTATTTTGTTGAATATCTCAAAATTCTTTTCTAATTACAGCCCTTTTACGTTGAGCGCCATTTTGTAACGTCTCTCGTCTTACCGAGTATTCTATAGTTACAGGTTTATAGTTAATTCAGCCCCAAAGTTGGGTTCACCATTCTGTAACGTCTCTCGTCTTACCAACGTCGAGTATCGTTTATTAATTAATTATTGTTTGCTAATGTTCAAAGCGGTAAAATTTTTTATGTTTACCAAAATTACTGAAATCGAGTGTGTGTGATTTGGGAGAGATCACTGAAGTTGTTTAATTGTAGTTAGGAGAGAGAGTAGGACCAAGGATATTATCCCCGGAGTATACAATTACTTATTTTAAAATATTCGCCGTTCGTAAGACCAGCTGATTGTGACGTTTGCCTCCAAATTTTAGGTTAAGCAAACACCAATTGTCGGTGATACTTTCCGGCGGTTCGTCCTCTTCTTGGCTTCCTGAAACCCTGTAACAACTACCCACTACAAGAAATAATACACATTTTATTACTTATAACAAGATACTCAGTGTATTTATTTATTGAATACTCTAAATTTCTCTTCTACCAGTACAACAAATATTATAATCGATTTTTTTTTTGTCAACACCACATTGGAACGATCTAATTAAGTAAACATGAATTAAAACACATTATATTTTATATTTGATTAAACATTAAACAATAAAGAATTCATTTATTAATTTCCCCAGGGTTAAGGGTAAGTTCTTTGTGTTATGAGACGGTTAGAAATGATTAATAATATACTACGCTTTACAAGAAGAAAAATAAATATCTATTTTTTTGTTTTTTCGTAGTATGTAGTTTCGGGTTCTTCCGCTAGAGTACAGATTATGTATGTGTTATAAACACGAAATCAGTTACTAAATATTGGAACTGCACAAAGATTTGAGATGAGGATTTCTTGGTTAACAATTATTAATAAAGTTTATTTTACCTCTTTTCTCGAAGTATTTACTTGGCTGGTGCTGTTTCTAGTGTTGGAGTTATAGTTGTTTTGTAATTTCGTTAAATTTTCATAAGATGTAATATCTCCAAAATCTCGGATTGCCGTCCAACTAGGCCTGATCTGGTAGCTGGGTTATTTCAAATTTTCATCGAATAAAGGACGTTAAAGTTGATAATTGAAGGTGTTCTACATAAGGTTGATACTACTCGTTAATTTTTTATTAAATTTAGTACTGTTTCCAAAAGTTTTCATAAGGTTTTATTAAATTTTTGATGGCATTACACTTTTTTCCAAACGAATGGTTTTCAATCGTTTTAACAATTAATTCATATCTTGTTAGGTGGTTACTGTTAGTAACCAATAATTTTTATATCATTTTTTATTGGTGCATCTATATACTTTTGAGTATATAGGCTGTTTTTAATATTATTATAAATTTATTTCTTATTTATAGAAAAATAATCCTTTTTAAATTTGGTTTATTATCCAATTTGATTTATATAAGGTTTTTCCTTTTATTTCCTCTTAACTTTAGATATAGGTCTTTAATATTTTTATTTCCTTTAATTGTACTTATTTATTATTTATTAATTTCTTATAGTATCCTTACACTAAACTATTTTCTGCTGCCATTTTACTCATACAGTATTATTTTATTTTTATTATTATTTTATATTTAACAATTTTATATTTAACCCTTTTATTTTTAACCCTGGGTTATCTGATATTCAAACACAATTATTCTATTAAATATAAAATTAGACCTAAGTACAAAATCTTTGTGGCCTACACAATACAAATTATACAATATTCAAACAAAACACATAATTGGTCAGGAGCAATATAGTCTACTATTATAATCAATTGTTTCTCCATCTACAGCATAAGTCTGGGAGATGCTCCTTTTAAAACCACTTATTTTCTCACTGGGTACACTATAACTCACTTTGTACTCTTTATATCACTTAATTACAGTTTATAATGTTTTGTGATACAAAGTAGTCTAGAGCTAGGTATATTATACCCATTTCTGACCTTTATAGTGGGGTGATTACGTTATCATTTTTGGGACTGGGTTATGTAACGTTACATAAATCCCCCCACTAGAACAAATTTATTTTTGTTTTACTTGTTTCAAAATAAATTGTTGACTTCTTCAATCTTCATAATATTCCTGTTTTATATCTTCATAATATCTTCCTTCATTTCAGACTGGTTATATACCTGTTATTCGGTTAAATGGTAATTGCTGTTTTCCTACTCAACTCTCTCTCTCTTGGAGGCATATTCATCAATGATTTATTTCTCTGGGTAGTGGTACTTCCACATTTTACTTGTTAAGGGCTGGTCACACTAATCATAAAAAACTTGTTTTAACACTTATTTCTATTTACTTCTATAAATTCGCTTTCTCAATTAAGCTTCTGTCTGCTATCTTCCTTCTATTTTCTTCATCTATACTTCTGGAATCTAATATCACTCTTTTCAGCTATTTTATAATTAATATCCCTTAAATATTCAATTTCCCTAACATTTTTCCCTATCCTGTGTGGTGGTTCAGTTCGGGTGGCCACTTTTGGGTCCATAACTCCGTTGTCCATCCTTACACCTTCTGAGACCAGGGGAACATCATCCTTGCTCAGGAAAATTATTGCCGGAACATTTCTACGGTCAATTCGTTATAATAAAAAGATTACAAGTAGTCGATTAGTGACTAATACTAAACACTTTTGGGATTTTTCATACTGTAGCTGTTTTCATTTAATTATATATTTCTTCTTATTCTTGATTCCTTCTTCTTTTCCATTAACTAATAGCATCTAACATTATTGATAGGCCTTATTTTAAAATCCTTTTGACTTTCCTACTTGTGACATATTTTCTCCGTATCATTTTTTCTTATATCATCTTCAATTCTGAGAGATTCTAAATTATTGTTGTATTAATTATTATCCTCCTTCAGCTTCATTGTAGTCTTTAAATTATTCGTTATTCTTCTTATTTGAGCACATTACCATCAATTGTTTTTATTTATTTGTTTTTACTTCTGTTCGATACAATAAAAATATTATTTTTTCTATAATTCCATTTTAAATCAGTTCTTTATAAATATTATTTAATCATCTGTTCTCTTTTTCTTGGTAGTTTGTTGTTTGTTAAATCAAATTATATCGTTTCGAAATATTTAAAGTAAGTGGTACTTACATACTTTTTATTAAATCATATTGTTGCTGAATAAATATTTAGTAAGTTGTCCTTACATGCTTTTGGAATTTTGGTTTTTTTTTTTCGAAATAACTTTAGTAAGTTGTCCTTATGTGCTTTTTGAATTTTGGGGTTTTTATTTTCCCATGGGTGGCTTGGTCGGTTTTCCGAAAATCAGTCCCTTTTTTCTGGTTGATTAGCGTTTAGTTTAACCATGGTCCATTAACTCAGGTACTCTCTTTTCTAGGATTACTGGGGTGTTCGGAATTAATTCTCTCCTTGATAATCTCCTTACCATCCGGCTCTTCCACTTTGTTGCTATGAAACCTTCACTTAAGTACCGGTCTTCCGTCACTGTTAGTTCCTTTTTAACTAACAGGTATTGTACCTTCTCTGAAGTAACATATTCACTCATTTTTAATATAATTCCATTCTCTTTGACCTCTGTATTATTTACCCAACGTTTTGCTGGTATATTTCGTATTAAAGATATAGCTGATGTTGTCAGATACTCTTCGATCATGGATATATTTAAATGATATTTAACTTTATTTAAGTTTTTTGTTATTATTCTATGGTGGTTTATTTTTGCCATTTTTATAAAATTTTTTCTATAATTTATACCTTTACTTAACTCCCTTTGTTCGTTAATTGGGATGTTAAATACATTAATAAATCCACCCTTACTCATCTCCATTTCTTCTTTTGTATTTAATATTTTCCTTCTGCATATTTTTCTTAATTTCTTGGTCTTCCTTTCCATGGTTTGGACATTCTCTTTGTCCTTTCTATTCTTATTTTCAGATAGCAATGCATTCTGGTCTTCCCTACTTTCTGTTTCCTTGCTACTCTCTTCTGTGTTCGGATTTACTATAATACCTTCGGAAGTGCTGTTTAGTGTTTCATTCATATTCTTTAAAAACATCTCCATTTTTTTATTTGTTTCCTCCTTGTATTTATCTACTTTTGGGCTAAGTGTGTTAGCATTTTCACACTTCTCCCCGAAAGTTTCCCATATCTCCTTATTGAACTTCTCCATCTTACCCTCAATGCGCTTTAAACTTTCTTCGGTTATGTTCTCAATTTGTTTTAAACTGTCCCTCAAGGTCTCATTTTGCTTCCTTGATTTCTCCTCCTGTTTCCTAAAGTTTTCCTCTTTTTTGTCAAATTTCTCGCTCAAGGTTTCATTTTGTTTCCTTGAGTTCTCATGTATTTTATCAAATTTTTCCTCCTGTCTCCTAAAATTTTCCTTATTTTCCTCATTGGTTTGCTTTGAGTTTTCCTCCTGTTTCTTAAAGTTTTCATCTATTTTGTCAAATTTCTCGGCTATAAATCTCGTCATGTCTTGCCAATTTGGTTCTCTTCTGGCTTCCACTTTGTCTGGTTGATCCCCTTGGGCATCCTCTTCAACGATTTCCTTTTCCGTGTTCATAATTGCTTCAGTTTCTTCTTTATCACCCATTGGTTGTTCCATTTCACTGTCCGTAACTATTTCTATCTCTCATTCCTGTCCACCTTCTTCCTTCTCCTTTTCTTCTGCTCTATTCTTCGATCTGCCTCTAGTATTATGCATTTCTTGTTTTCTCATAACTGCCGACGATAATTAGGTTTTTTGTTATATTATTTTGTTGAATAACTCAAAATTCTTTTCTAATTACAGCCCTTTTACATTGAGCGCCATTTTGTAAAGTCTGTCGTCTTACCGAGTATTCTATAGTTACAGGTTTATAGTTAATTCAGCCCCAAAGTTGGGTTCACCATTCTGTAACGTTCTCGACATAGCAACGTCGAGTACCGTTTATTAATTAATTATTGTTTGCTAATGTTCAAAGCGGTAAAATATTTTATGTTTACCAAAATTACTGAAATCGAGTTTGTGTGATTTGGGAGAGATCACTGAAGTTGTTTAATTGTAGTTAGGAGAGAGTGTAGGACCAAGGATATTATCCCCGGAGTATACAATTACTTATTTTAAAATATTCGCCGTTCGTAAGACCAGCTGATTTTGACGTCTGCCTCCAAATTTTAGGTTAAGCAAACACCAATTGTCGGTGATACTTTCCGGCGGTTCGTCCTCTTCTTGGCTTCCTGAAACCCTGTAACAACTACCCTCTACAAGAAATAATACACATTTTATTACTTATAACAAGATACTCAGTGTATTTATTTATTGAATACTCTAAATTTCTCTTCTACCAGTACAACAAATATTATAATCGATTTATTTTTTGTCAACATCACATTGGTTCGATCTAATTAAGCAAACATGGAATTAAAACACATTATTTTTTATATTTGATTAAACATTAAACAATAAAGAATTCATTTATTAATTTCCCCAGGGTTAAGGGTAAGTTCTTTGTGTTATGAGACGGTTAGAAATGATTAATAATATACTACGCTTTAAAAGAAAAAAATAAATTTATATTTTTTTGTTTTTTCGTAGTATGTAGTTTCGGGTTCTTCCGCTAGAGAACAGATTATGTATGTGTTATAAACACGAAATCAGTTACTAAATATTGGAACTGCACAAATATTCGAGATGAGGATTTCTTGGTTAACAATTATTAATAAAGTTTATTTTACCTCTTTTCTCGAAGTATTTACTTGGATGATGCTGTTTCTAGTGTTGGAGTTATAGTTGTTTTGTAATTTCGTTAAATTTTTGTAAGACGTAATCTCTCCAAAATCTCGAATTGCCGTCCAACTAGGCCTGATCTGGTAGCTGTGTTATTTCAAATTTTCATCGAATAAAGGACTTTAAAGTTGATACTTGAAGGAGTTCTACATAAGGTGGATACTACTCGTTAATTTTTTATTAAATTTAGTACTTTTTTCAAACGCTTTCATAAGGTTTTATTAAATTTTTGATGGCATTACACTTTTTTCCAAACGAACGGTTTTCAATCGTTTTAACAATTAATTCATATCTTGTTAGGTGGTTACTGTTAGTAACCAATAATTTTTATATCATTTTTTATTGGTGCATCTATATGCTTTTGAGTATATAGGCTGTTTTTAATTATTATAAATTTATTTCTAATTTATAGAAAAATAATCCTGTTTAAATTTGGTTTATTATCCAATTTGATTTATATAAGGTTTTTCCTTTTATTTCCTCTTAACTTTAGATATAGGTCTTTAATATTTTTATTTCCTTTAATTGTACTTATTTATTATTTATTAATTTCTTATAGTATCCTTAACTAAACTATTTTCTGCTGCCATTTTACTCATACAGTATTATTTTATTTTTATTATTATTTTATATTTAACCATTTTATATTTAACCCTTTTATTTTTAACCCTGGGTTATCTGATATTCAAACACAATTATTCTATTAAATATAAAATTAGACCTAAGTACAAAATCTTTGTGGCCTACACAATACAAATTATACAATATTCAAACAAAACACATAATTGGTCAGTAGCAATATAGTCTACTATTATAATCAATTGTTTCTCCATCTACAGCATAAGTATGGGAGATGCTCCTTTTAAAACCACTTATTTTCTCACTGGGTACACTATAACTCACTTTGTACTCTTTATATCACTTAATTACAGTTTATAATGTTTTGTGATACAAAGTAATCTAGAGTTGGTATATTATACCCATTTCTGACCTTTATAGTGGGGTGATTACGTTATCATTTTTGGGACTGGGTTATGTCACGTTACATAAATCCCTCCCACTAGAACAAATTTATTTTCGTTTTGCTTGTTTCAAAATAAATTGTTGACTTCTTCAATCTTCATAATATTCCTGTTTTATATCTTCATAATATCTTCCTTCATTTCAGACTGGTTATATACCTGTTATTCGGTTAAATGGTAATTGCTGTTTTCCTACTCAACTCTCTCTCTCTTGGAGGCATATTCATCAATGATTTATTTCTCTGGGTAGTGGTACTTCCACATTTTACTTGATAAGGGCTGGTCACACTAATCATAAAAAACTTGTTTTAATGCTTATTTCTATTTACTTCTATAAACTCGCTTTCTCAATTAAGCTTCTGTCTGCTATCTTCCTTCTATTTTCTTCATCTATACTTCTGGAATCTAATATCAATCTTTTCAGCTATTTTATAATTATTATCCCTTAAATATTCAATTTCCCTAACATTTTTCCCTATCCTGTGTGGTGGTTCAGTTCTGGTGGCCACTTTTGGGTCCATAACTCCGCTGTCCATCCTTACACCTTCTGTGACCAGGGGAACATCATCCCTGCTCAGAAAAATTATTGCCGGAACATCTCTATGGTCAATTCGTTATAATAAAAAGATTACAAGTAGTTGATTAGCGACTAATACTAAACACTTTTCGGATTCTTCATACTGTAGCTGTTTGCATTTAATTATATATTTCTTCTTCTTCTTGATTCCTTCTTCTTTTCCATTGACTAATAGCATCTAACATAATTGATAGGCCTTATTTTAAAATCCTTTTGACTTTCCTTCTTGTGACATATTTTCTCCGTATCATTTTTTCTTATATCATCTTCAATTCCGAGAGATTCTAAATTATTGTTGTATTAATTATTATCCTCCTTCAGCTTCATTGTAGTCATTAAATTATTCGTTATTCTTCTTATTTGAGCACATTACAATCAATTGTTTTTATTTATTCATTTTTACTTCTGTTCGTTACCATAAAAATATTTTTTTTTCTATCATCCCATTTTAAATCAGTTCTTTATAAATATTATTTAATCATCTGTTCTCTTTTTCTTGGTAGTTTGTTGTTTGTTAAATCAAATTATATCGTTTCAAAATATTTAAAGTAAGTGGTACTTACATACTTTTTATTAAATCATATTGTTCCTGAATAAATATTTAGTAAGTTGTCCTTACATGCTTTTGGAATTTTGGTTTTTTTTTCGAAATAACTTGAGTAAGTTGTCCTTATGTGCTTTTTGAATTTTGGGGTTTTTATTTTCCCATGGGTAGCTTGGTCGGTTTTCCGAAAATCAGTCCCTTTTTTCTGGTTGGTTAGCGTTTAGTTTAACCATGGTCCATTAACTCAGGTACTCTCTTTTCTCGGATTACTGGGGTGTTCGGAATTAATTCTCTCGTTGATAATCTTCTTACCATCCGGCTCTTCCACTTTGTTGCTATGAAACCTTCACTTAAGTACCGGTCTTCCTTCACTGTTAGTTCCTTTTTAACTAACAGGTATTGTACCTTCTCTGACGTAACATATTCACTCATTTTTAATATCATTCCATTCTCTTTGACCTCTGTATTATTTACCCAACGTTTTGCTGGTATATTTCGTATTAAAGATATAGCTGATGTTGTCAGATACTCTTCGATCATGGATATATTTAAATGATATTTAACTTTATTTAAGTTTTTTGTTATTATTCTATGGTGGTTTATTTTTGCCATTTTTATAAAATTTTTTCTATAATTTATACCTTTACTTAACTCCCTTTGTTCGTTAATTGGGATGTTAAATACATTAATAAATCCACCCTTACTCATCTCCATTTCTTCTTTTGTATTTAATATTTTCCTTCTGCATATTTTTCTTAATTTCTTGGTCTTCCTTTCCATGGTTTGGACATTCTCTTTGTCCTTTCTATTCTTATTTTCAGATAGCAATGCATTCTGGTCTTCTCTACTTTCTGTTTCATTGCTACTCTCTTGTGTGTTCGGATTTACTATAATATCTTCGGAAGTGCTGTTTAGTGTTTCATTCATATTCTTTAAACACATCTCCATTTTTTTATTTGTTTCCTCCTTGTATTTATCTACTTTTGGGCTAAGTGTGTTAGCATTTCACACTTCTCCCCGATAGTTTCCCATATCTCCTTATTGAACTTCTCCATCTTACCCTCAATGCGCTTTAAACTTTCTTCGTTTATTTTCTCAATTTGTTTTAAACTGTCCCTCAAGGTCTCATTTTGCTTCCTTGAGTTCTCCTCCTGTTTCCTAAAGGTTTCATCTATTTTTCAAATTTCTCGCTCAAGGTTTCATTTTGTTTCCTTGAGTTCTCATCTATTTTATCAAATTTTTCCTCCTGTCTCCTAAAATTTTCCTTATTTTCCTCATTGGTTTGCTTTGAGTTTTTCTCCTGTTTCTTAAAGTTTTCATCTATTTTGTCAAATTTCTCAGCTATAAATCTCATCATGTCTTGGGAATTTGGTTCTCTTCTGGCTTCCACTTTGTCTGGTTGATCCCCTTGAGCATCCTCTTCAACTATTTCCTTTTCCGTGTTCATAATTGCTTCAGTTTCTTCTTTATCACTCATTGGTTGTTCCATTTCACTGTCTGTAACTATTTCTATATCTCGTTCCTGTCCACCTTCTTCCTTCTCCTTTTCTTCTGCCCTCTTCTTCGATCTGCCTCTGGTATTATGCATTTCTTGTTTTCTCATAACTGCCGACGATAATTAGGTTTTTTGTTATATTATTTTGTTGAATATCTCAAAATTCTTTTCTAATTACAGCCCTTTTACGTTGAGCGCCATTTTGTAAAGTCTCTCGTCTTACCGAGTATTCTATAGTTACAGGTTTATAGTTAATTCAGCCCCAAAGTTGGGTTCACCATTCTGCAACGTCTCTCGACTTAGCAACGTCGAGTATCGTTTATTAATTAATTATTGTTTGCTAATGTTCAAAGCGGTAAAATATTTTATGTTTACCAAAATTACTGAAATCGAGTTTGTGTGATTTGGGAGAGATCACTGAAGTTGTTTAATTGTAGTTAGGAGAGAGAGTAGGACCAAGGATATTATCCCCGGAGTATACAATTACTTATTTTAAAATATTCGCCGTTCGTAAGACCAGCTGATTTTGACGTCTGCCTCCAAATTTTAGGTTAAGCAAACACCAATTGTCGGTGATACTTTCCGGCAGTTCGTCCTCTTCTTGGCTTCCTGAAACCCTGTAACAATTACCCTCTACAAGAAATAATACACATTTTATTACTTATAACAAGATACTCAGTGTATTTATTTATTGAATACTCTAAATTTCTCTTCTACCAGTACAACAAATATTATAATCGATTTTTTTTTTGTCAACACCACATTGGTTTGATCTAATTAAGTAAACATGGAATTAAAACACATTATTTTTTATATTTGATTAAACATTAAACAATAAAGAATTCATTTAATAATTTCCCCAGTGTTAAGGGTATGTTCTTTGTGTTATGAGACGGTTAGAAATGATTAATAATATACTAAGCTTTACAAGAAAAAAAATAAATTTCAATTTTTTTGTTTTTTCGTAGTATGTAGTTTCGGGTTCTTCCGCTAGAGTACAGATTATGTATGTGTTATAAACACGAAATCAGTTACTAAATATTAGAACTGCACAAAGATTCGAGATGAGGATTTCTTGGTTAACAATTATTTATAAAGTTTATTGTACCTCTTTTCTCGAAGTATTTACTTGGATGGTGCTGTTTCTAGTGTTGGAGTTATAGTTGTTTTGTAATTTCGTTAAATTTTCATAAGATATAATCTCACCAAAATCTCGAAGTGCCGTCCAACTAGGCCTGATCTGGTAGCTGGGTTATTTCAAATTTTCATCGAATAAAGGACTTTAAAGTTGATACTTGAAGGAGTTCTACATAAGGTGGATACTACTCGTTAATTTTTTATTAAATTTAGTACTGTTTCCAAACGTTTTCATAAGGTTTTATTAAATTTTTGATGGCATTACACTTTTTTCCAAACGAACGGTTTTCAATCGTTTTAACAATTAATTCATATCTTGTTAGGTGGTTACTGTTAGAAACCAATAATTTTTATATCATTTTTTATTGGTGCATCTATATACTTTTGAGTATATAGGCTGTTTTTAATTATTATAAATTTATTTCTTATTTATAGAAAAATAATCCTTTTTATATTTGGTTTATTATCCAATTTCATTTATATAAGGTTTTTCCTTTTATTTCCGCTTAACTTTAGATATTGGTCTTTAATATTTTTATTTCCTTTAATTGTACTTATTTATTATTTATTATTTATTAATTTCTTATAGTATCCTTACACTAAACTATTTTCTGCTGCCATTTTACTCATACAGTATTATTTTATTTTTATTATTATTTTATATTTAACCATTTTATATTTCAATCAGAATGATCAATTTTGCACACCACTAATAAAAATTATTCCGATTAGCACTTTCAAACTTCACAGCTCGTCAGATCAGGAATAGGCAGAAAATATGTAATACCCAACCCTTTGCCCCTCTCCACCACCCTGCTCACCCACAACAAACTAAAAATTAATGACCCTTCCCCACCCCCTAAACTCTGTCTCACCATCTGTACAGTTACATATTTTTCTAGTAAATTCCTTGTGTTTCAGTGTGTGTGTGTGTGTGTGTGTGTGCATCCCTTTAAACTACTCTCTTCCTCTCCACACACGTGGGTCAGTCACACACCCTTATTTTAAAACAACCAATTAGTACTATGAAATATAATTCTTAATCTTATCTATCTGCCCTCTCTCATTTACTTCTTAATCATGTTATAAAATATTTCTTCATTATCAAATTTAATTTTAATATTAATTAAATTGTCTAACCCTTTCTCTCTTTCTTTCAATATTTCTAACTCCTCTCTAAGCTTCCTTTCAACTGTGTTATTTACTACTTTTACAATTTCGTATTCTTCCAAAGGATTAACAAACTTGTGGTTGTCTTCTATGAAATGTCTTGCATATAACGAATTGGTTGTTCTATTACCTTCTCCACGTTTGTGGTCAGACAACCTGCATGCGAATTTTCGTTCTGTCTCCCCTAGGTACACTTTGTTGCAGTCTTTACATTTTAATTTATAAATTCCGCTTTTCTGTAATACTGGAATTTTTTCTATATTCTTATTCCTTATCTTATCAAATACCGTTTCACATTTTTTAATAGCTATATCTACTCCATATTTATTAAAACATTTTATAATTTTTCTAGTATGTGAACCTATGTATGTCAATGACCCTGCATAATTCTTTTGTTCTGGTTCTATTTTAGCTTTTTGTATGTTGACCCTTTTCATAACTTTATCCACTATGTTGGTGCTATAATTATTATTCCTTACAATTCCCTTTATCGTTTTTAACTCCCTATCTTTTGATTTGGTCTCTTTTAAACACTTCTGAGCTCTGTAACAAAAGGAATTGATTGCCGCCATTTTATATCTGTATGGGTGGTACGACTCTCTTGGTATAATTATATCAGAATACGACTCTTTCCTAAATATCCCAAACTGTAGTTTCTCATTATCTTTAATTTCTATGTTTAAATCTAAGTAATTTATTTGCTTACCTCCTATCTCTTCCTTAAATTGTAAGTTTTTATCCTTATTATTTACCTCCTTTATAAACTCATGCACTTCTTCTATGCTTCCTTCCCAAACTACTAATACATCATCAACGTATCTAGACCATAATTTTATATTGTCTTTATACTTAATGGAAGTTATTAATTGCTTTTCAAAATCATTCATGTATATTTCAGCAAGAATAGGGGATAATGAAGACCCCATAGGTAAACCTTTTTTCTGTATATAAAACTTGTTATTAAACCTAAAATAGTTCTGATTTACACATTCTTTAATTACTTTCATCAACTGCTTTTTATACCTGTATTCTCCCATATTATTATCATTTATTAACTTAATAACTTTATTTACTGTGATATTAGTAAACATGTCCTTAACATCCAGTGATATCAATTTTGTATTTACATTAATGCTAATATTTTCTAATTTTTCTATCAATTTTATATTATTCTCTATGTTGTATTTTGTCCCAAATTCATATTTCTCTTTCAGTACTCTGCTAACTTCTTTGATAGTTTATAAATAGGTGCATTAATAAAAGAAACAATCGGTCTAATTGGTTTACCTTCTTTATGTATCTTAACCTGACTTTTATAAGTTGGTGCTGTTGGATTACTTTCCAATAAATACTTTTTCTTATTTTCTTCTATAAATGTTATCTGTTTCATCATTTGTTTTATCCTTGACTGGTACTTACTTGTATAATCATACTTTATTTCCTCGTATGGTCCTTCCCTTATAAATTCTTCCGTTTTCTTTATGTATTCTTCCTTTCTCATTAGTACCTTTGTATTTCCAATCGACTAATACTAAACACTTTTCGGATTCTTCATACTGTAGCTGTTTGCATTTAATTGTATATTTCTTCTTCTTCTTGATTCCTTCTTCTTTTCCATTGACTAATAGCATCTAACATTATTGATATGCCTTATTTTAAAATCCTTTTGACTTTCCTTCTTGTGACATATTTTCTTCGTACCATTTTTTCTTATATCATCTTCAATTCCGAGAGATTCTAAATTATTGTTGTATTAATTATTATCCTCCTTCAGCTTCATTGTAGTCATCAAATTATTCGTTATTCTTCTTATTTGAGAACATTACCATCAATTGTTTTTATTTATTTATTTTTACTTCTGTTCGTTACCATAAAATATTATTTTTTCTATAATTCCATTTTAAATCAGTTCTTTATAAATATTATTTAATCATCTGTTCTCTTTTTCTTGGTAGTTTGTTGTTTGTTAAATCAAATTATATCGTTTCGAAATATTTAAAGTAAGTGGTACTTACATACTTTTTATTAAATCATATTGTTCCTGAATAAATATTTAGTAAGTTGTCCTTACATGCTTTTGGAATTTTGGGTTTTTTTTTTTCGAAATAACTTGAGTAAGTTGTCCTTATGTGCTTTTTGAATTTTGGGGTTTTTATTTTCCCATGGGTGGCTTGGTCGGTTTTCCGAAAATCAGTCCCTTTTTTCTGGTTGGTTAGCGTTTACTTTAACCATGGTCCATTAACTCAGGTACTCTCTTTTCTCGGATTACTGGGGTGATCGGAATTAATTCTCTCCTTGATAAACTTCTTACCATCCGGCTCTTCCACTTTGTTGCTATGAAACCTTCACTTAAGTACCGGTCTTCCGTCACTGTTAGTTCCTTTTTAACTAACAGGTATTGTACATTCTCTGACGTAACATATTCACTCATTTTTAATATCATTCCATTCTCTTTGACCTCTGTATTATTTACCCAACGTTTTGCTGGCATATTTCGTATTAAAGATATAGCTGATGTTGTCAGATACTCTTCGATCGTGGATATATTTAAATGATATTTAACTTTATTTAAGTTTTTTGTTATTATTCTATGGTGGTTTATTTTTGCCATTTTTATAAAATTTTTCTATAATTCATACCTTTACTTAACTCCCTTTGTTCGTTAATTGGGATGTTAAATACATTAATTAATCCACCCTTCCTCATCACCATTTCTTCTTTTGTATTTAATATTTTCCTTCTGCATATTTTTCTTAATTTCTTGGTCTTCCTTTCCATGGTTTGGACATTCTCTTTGTCCTTTCTATTCTTATTTTCAGATAGCAATGCATTCTGGTCTTCTCTACTTTCTGTTTCCTTGCTACTCTCTTCTGTGTTCGGATTTACTATAATACCTTCGGAAGTGCTGTTTAGTGTTTCATTCATATTCTTTAAACACATCTCCATTTTTTTATTTGTTTCCTCCTTGTATTTATCTACTTTTGGGCTAAGTGTGTTAGCATTTTCACACTTCTCCCTGAAAGTTTCCCATATCTCCTTATTGAACTTCTCCATCTTACCCTCAATGCGCTTTAAACTTTCTTCGGTTATGTTCTCAATTTGTTTTAAACTGTCCCTCAAGGTCTCATTTTGCTTCCTTGAGTTCTCCTCCTGTTTCCTAAAGTTTTCCTCTATTTTGTCAAATTTCTCGCTCAAGGTTTTTCTTTTTGTTTCCTTGAGTTCTCATCTATTTTATCAAATTTTTCCTCCTGTCTCCTAAAATTTTCCTTATTTTCCTCATTGGTTTGCTTTGAGTTTTCCTCCTGTTTCTTAAAGTTTTCATCTATTTTGTCAAATTTCTCAGCTATAAATCTCATCATGTCTTGCCAATTTGGTTCTCTTCTGGCTTCCGCTTTGTCTGGTTGATCCCCTTGGGCATCCTCTTCAACTATTTCCTTTTCCGTGTTCATAATTGCTTCAGATTCTTCTTTATCACCCATTGGTTGTTCCATTTCACTGTCTGTAACTATTTTTATCTCTCGTTCCTGTCCACCTTCTTCCTTCTCCTTTTCTTCTGCCCTCTTCTTCGATCTGCCTCTGGTATTATGCATTTCTTGTTTTCTCATAACTGCCGACGATAATTAGGTTTTTTGTTTTATTATTTTGTTGAATATCTCAAAATTCTTTTCTAATTACAGCCCTTTTATGATGAGCGCCATTTTGTAACGTGTCTCGTCTTACCGAGTATTCTATAGTTACAGGTTTATAGTTAATTCAGCCCCTAAGTTGGGTTCACCATTCTGTAACAACTCTCGTCTTACCAACGTCAAGTATCGTTTATTAATTAATTATTGTTTGCTAATGTTCAAAGCGGTAAAATTTTTTATGTTTACCAAAATTACTGAAATCGAGTGTGTGTGATTTGGGAGAGATCACTGAAGTTGTTTAATTGTAGTTAGGAGAGAGAGTAGGACCAAGGATATTATCCCCGGAGTATACAATTACTTATTTTAAAATATTCGCCGTTCGTAAGACCAGCTGATTTTGACGTCTGCCTCCAAATTTTAGGTTAAGCAAACACCAATTGTCGGTGATACTTTCCAGCGGTTCGTCCTCTTCTTGGCTTCCTGAAACCCTGTAACAACTACCCACTACAAGAAATAATACACATTTTATTACTTATAACAAGATACTCAGTGTATTTATTTATTGAATACTCTAAATTTCTCTTCTACCAGTACAAAAATTATTATAATCGATTTTTTTTTTGTCAACACCACATTGGTTCGATCTAATTAAGTAAACATGGAATTAAAACAGATTATTTTTTATATTTGATTAAACATTAAACAATAAAGAATTCATTTATTAATTTCCCCAGGGTTAAGGGTAAGTTCTTTGTGTTATGAGACGGTTAGAAATGATTAATAATATACTACGCTTTACAAGAAAAAAAAAAATTTCTATTTTTTTGTTTTTTTGTAATATGTAGTTTCGGGTTCTTCCGCTAGAGTACAGATTATGTATGTGTTATAAACACGAAATCAGTTACTATTTATTGGAACTGCACAAAGATTCGAGATGAGGATTTTTTTGGTTAACAATTATTAATAAAGTCTATTTTACCTCTTTTCTCGAAGTATTTACTTGGATGGTGCTGTTTCTAGTGTTGGAGGTATAGTTGTTTTGTAATTTCGTTACATTTTCATAAGATATAATCTCACCAAAATCTCGAAGTGCCGTCCAACTAGGCCTGATCTGGTAGCTGGGTTATTTCAAATTTTCATCGAATAAAGGACGTTAAAGTTGATACTTGAAGGAGTTCAACATAAGGTGGATACTACTCGTTAATTTTTTATTAAATTTAGTACTGTTTCCAAAAGTTTCATAAAGTTTTATTAAATTTTTGATGGCATTACACTTTTTTCCAAACGAACGGTTTTCAATCGTTTTAACAATTAATTCATATCTTGTTAGGTGGTTACTGTTAGTAACCAATAATTTTTATATCATTTTTTATTGGTGCATTGTATACTTTTGAGTATTTAGGCTGTTTTTAATTATTATAAATTTATTTCTTATTTATAGAAAAATAATCCTTTTTAAATTTGGTTTATTATCCAATTTGATTTATATAAGGTTTTTCCTTTTATTTCCTCTTAACTTTAGATATAGGTCTTTAATATTTTTATTTCCTTTAATTGTACTTATTTATTATTTATTAATTTCTTATAGTATCCTTACACTAAACTGTGTACTAATACTAAACTAACACTAATAGCTGTGTTATTTCAAATTTTCATCGAATAAAGGATGTTAAAGTTGATACTTGAAGGAGTTCTACATAAGGTGGATACTACTCGTTAATTTTTTATTAAATTTTGTAATGTTTCCAAAAGTTTTCATAAGATTTTATTAAATTTTTGATGGCATTACACTTTTTTCCAAACGAACGGTTTTCAATCGTTTTAACAATTATTTCATATCTTGTTAGGTGGTTACTGTTAGTAACCAATAATTTTTATATCATTTTTTATTGGTGCATCTATATACTTCTGAGTATATAGGCTGTTTTTAATTATTATAAATTTATTTCTTATTTGTAGAAAAATAATCCTTTTTAAATTTGGTTTATTATCCAATTTGATTTATATAAGGTTTTTCCTTTTATTTCCTCTTAACTTTAGATATAGGTCTTTAATATTTTTATTTCCTTTAATTGTACTTATTTATTATTTATTAATTTCGTATAGTATCCTTACACTAAACTATTATCTGCTGCCATTTTACTCATACAGTATTATTTTATTTTTATTATTATTTTATATTTAACCATTTTATATTTAACCCTTTTATTTTTAACCCTGGGTTATCTGATATTCAAACACAATTATTCTATTAAATATAAAATTAGACCTAAGTACAAAATCTTTGTGGCCTACACAATACAAATTATACAATATTCAAACAAAACACATAATTGGTCAGTAGCAATATAGTCTACTATTATAATCAATTGTTTCTCCATCTACAGCATAAGTCTGGGAGATGCTCCTTTTAAAACCACTTATTTTCTCACTGGGTACACTATAACTCAGTTTGTACTCTTTATATCACTTAATTACAGTTTATAATGTTTTGTGATACAAAGTAATCTAGAGCTGGTATATTATACCCATTTCTGACCTTTATAGTGGGGTGATTACGTTATCATTTTTGGGACTGGATTATGTCACATTACATAAATCCCCCCCACTAGAACAAATTTATTTTCGTTTTGCTTGTTTCAAAATAAATTGTTGACTTCTTCAATCTTCATAATATTCCTGTTTTATATCTTCATAATACCTTCCTTCATTTCAGACTGGTTATATACCTGTTATTCGGTTAAATGGTAATTGCTGTTTTCCTACTCAACTCTCTCTCTCTTGGAGGCATATTCATCAATGATTTATTTCTCTGGGTAGTGGTACTTCCACATTTTACTTGATAAGGGCTGGTCACACTAATCATAAAAAACTTGTTTTAACACTTATTTCTATTTACTTCTATAAACTCGCTTTCTCAATTAAGCTTCTGTCTGCTATCTTCCTTCTATTTTCTTTATCTATAATTCTGGAATCTAATATCACTCTTTTCAGCCATTTTATAATTAATATCCCTTAAATATTCAATTTCCCTAACATTTTTCCCTATCCTGTGTGTTGGTTCAGTTCGAGTGGCCACTTTTGGGTCCATAACTCCGCTGTCCATCCTTACACCTTCTGTGACCAGAGGAACATCATCCCTGCTCAGAAAAATTATGGCCGGAACATCTCTACGGTCAATTCGTTATAATAAAAAGATTACAAGTAGTCGATTAACGACTAATATTAAACACTTTTGGGATTCTTCATACCGTAGCTGTTTGCATTTAATTATATATTTCTTCTTCTTCTTGATTCCTTCTTCTTTTCCATTAACTAATAGCATATAACATTATTGATAGGCCTTATTTTAAAATCCTTTTGACTTTCCTTCTTGTGACATATTTTCTCCGTATCATTTTTTCTTATATCATCTTCAATTCCGAGAGATTCTAAATTATTGTTGTATTAATTATTATCCTCCTTCAGCTTCATTGTAGTCATTAAATTATTCGTTATTCTTCTTATTTGAGCACATTACCATCAATTGGTTTTTTTTATTTATTTTTACTTCTGTTCGTTAACATAAAAATATTATTTTTTCTATCATTCCATTTTAAATCAGTTCTTTATAAATATTATTTAATCATCTGTTCTCTTTTTCTTGGTAGTTTGTTGTTTGTTAAATCAAATTATATCGTTTCGAAATATTTAAAGTAAGTGGTACTTACATACTTTTTATTAAATCATATTGTTGCTGAATAAATATTTAGTAAGTTGTCCTTACATGCTTTTGGAATTTTGGGTTTTTCTTTCGAAATAACTTGAGTAAGTTGTCCTTATGTGCTTTATGAATTTTGGGGTTTTTATTTTCCCATGGGTGGCTTGGTCGGTTTTCCGAAAATCAGTCCCTTTTTTCTGGTTGGTTAGCGTTTAGTTTAACCATGGTCCATTAACTCAGGTACTCTCTTTTCTTGGATTACTGGGGTGTTCGGAATTAATTCTCTCCTTGATAAACTTCTTACCATCCGGCTCTTCCACTTTGTTGCTATGAAACCTTCACTTAAGTACCGGTCTTCCGTCACTGTTAGTTCCTTTTTAACTAACAGGTATTGTACATTCTCTGACGTAACATATTCACTCATTTTTAATATCATTCCATTCTCTTTGACCTCTGTATTATTTACCCAACGTTTTGCTGGTATATTTCGTATTAAAGATATAGCTGATGTTGTCAGATACTCTTCGATCGTGGATATATTTAAATGATATTTAACTTTATTTAAGTTTTTTGTTATTATTCTATGGTGGTTTATTTTTGCCATTTTTATAAAATTTTTTCTATAATTCATACCTTTACTTAACTCCCTTTGTTCGTTAATTGGGATGTTAAATACATTAATTAATCCACCCTTCCTCATCACCATTTCTTCTTTTGTATTTAATATTTTCTTTCTGCATATTTTTCTTATTTTCTTGGTCTTCCTTTCCATGGTTTGGACATTCTCTTTGTCCTTTCTATTCTTATTTTCAGATAGCAATGCATTCTGGTCTTCTCTACTTTCTGTTTCCTTGCTACTCTCTTCTGTGTTCGGATTTACTATAATACCTTCTGAATTGCTGTTTAGTGTTTCATTCATATTCTTTAAACACATCTCCATTTTTTTATTTGTTTCCTCCTTGTATTTATCTACTTTTGGGCTAAGTGTGTTAGCATTTTCACACTTTTCCCCGAAAGTTTCCCATATCTCCTTATTGAACTTCTCCATCTTACCGTCAATCCGCTTGAAACTTTCTTCGTTTATTTTCTCAATTTGTTTTAAACTGTCCCTCAAGGTCTCATTTTGCTTCCTTGAGTTCTCCTCCTGTTTCCTAAAGTTTTCCTCTATTTTGTCAAATTTCTCGCTCAAGGTTTTTCTTTTTGTTTCCTTGAGTTCTCATCTATTTTATCAAATTTTTCCTCCTGTCTCCTAAAATTTTCCTTATTTTCCTCATTGGTTTGCTTTGAGTTTTCCTCCTGTTTCTTAAAGTTTTCATCTATTTTGTCAAATTTCTCGGCTATAAATCTCATCATGTCTTGCCAATTTGGTTCTCTTCTGGCTTCCGCTTTGTCTGGTTGATCCCCTTGGGCATCCTCTTCAACTATTTCCTTTTCCATGTTCATAATTGCTTCAGTTTCTTCTTTATCACCCATTGTTTGTTCCATTTCACTGTCTGTAACTATTTCTATCTCTCGTTCCTGTCCACCTTCTTCCTTCTCCTTTTCTTCTGCCCTCTTCTTCGATCTGCCTCTGGTATTATGCATTTCTTGTTTTCTCATAACTGCCGACGATAATTAGGTTTTTTGTTTTATTATTTTGTTGAATATCTCAAAATTCTTTTCTAATTACAGCCCTTTTACGATGAGCGCCATTTTGTAACGTGTCTCGTCTTACCGAGTATTCTATAGTTACAGGTTTATAGTTAATTCAGCCCCAAAGTTGGGTTCACCATTCTGTAACAACTCTCGTCTTACCAACGTCAAGTATCGTTTATTAATTAATTATTGTTTGCTAATGTTCAAAGCGGTAAAATTTTTTATGTTTACCAAAATTACTGAAATCGAGTGTGTGTGATTTGGGAGAGATCACTGAAGTTGTTTAATTGTAGTTAGGAGAGAGAGTAGGACCAAGGATATTATTCCCGGAGTATACAATTACTTATTTTAAAATATTCGCCGTTCGTAAGACCAGCTGATTTTGACGTCTGCCTCCAAATATTAGGTTAAGCAAACACCAATTGTCGGTGATACTTTCCGGCGGTTCGTCCTCTTCTTGGCTTCCTGAAACCCTGTAACAACTACCCACTACAAGAAATAATACACATTTTATTACTTATAACAAGATACTCAGTGTATTTATTTATTGAATACTCTAAATTTCTCTTCTACCATTACAAAAATTATTATAATCGATTTTTTTTTTGTCAACACCACATTGGTTCGATCTAATTAAGTAAACATGGAATTAAAACACATTATTTTTTATATTTGATTAAACATTAAACAATAAAGAATTCATTTATTAATTTCCCCAGTGTTAAGGGTAAGTTCTTTGTGTTATGAGACGGTTAGAAATGATTAATAATATACTACGCTTTACAAGAAAAAAATAAATTTCTATTTTTTTGTTTTTTCGTAATATGTAGTTTCGGGTTCTTCCGCTAGAGTACAGATTATGTATGTGTTATAAACACGAAATCAGTTACTAATTATTGGAACTGCACAAAGATTCGAGATGAGGATTTTTTGGTTAACAATTATTAATAAATTCTATTTTACCTCTTTTCTCGAAGTATTTACTTGGATGGTGCTGTTTCTAGTGTTGGAGGTATAGTTGTTTTGTAATTTCATTACATTTTCATAAGATATTATCTCACCGAAATCTCGAAGTCCTGTCCAACTAGGCCTGATCTGGTAGCTGGGTTATTTCAAATTTTCATCGAATAAAGGACGTTAAAGTTGATACTTGAAGAAGTTCTACATAAGGTGGATACTACTCGTTAATTTTTTATTAAATTTAGTACTGTTTCCAAAAGTTTTCATAAAGTTTTATTAAATTTTTGATGGCATTACACTTTTTTCCAAACGAACGGTTTTCAATCGTTTTAACAATTAATTCATATCTTGTTAGGTGGTTACTGTTAGTAACCAATAATTTTTATATCATTTTTTATTGGTGCATTATATACTTTTGAGTATTTAGGCTGTTTTTAATTATTATAAATGTATTTCTTATTTACAGAAAAATAATCCTTTTTAAATTTGGTTTATTATCCAATTTGATTTATATAAGGTTTTTCCTTTTATTTCCTCTTAACTTTAGATATAGGTCTTTAATATTTTTATTTCCTTTAATTGTACTTATTTATTATTTATTAATTTCTTATAGTATCCTTACACTAAACTATTTTCTGCTGCCATTTTACTCATACAGTAATATTTTATTTTTATTATTATTTTATATTTAACCATTTTATATTTAACCCTTTTATTTTTAACCCTGGGTGATCTTATATTCAAACACAATTATTCTATTAAATATAAAATTAGACCTAAGTACAAAATCTTTGTGGCCTACACAATACAAATTATACAATATTCAAACAAAACACAAATTGGTCAGTAGCAATATAGTCTACTATTATAATCAATTGTTTCTCCATCTACAGCATAAGTCTGGGAGATGCTCCTTTTAAAACCACTTATTTTCTCACTGGGTACACTATAACTCACTTTGTACTCTTTATATCACTTAATTACAGTTTATAATGTTTTGTGATACAAAGTAATCTAGAGCTGGTATATTATACCCATTTCTGACCTTTATAGTGGGGTGATTACGTTATCATTTTTGGGACTGGGTTATGTCACATTACATAAATCCCCCCCACTAGAACAAATTTATTTTCGTTTTGCTTGTTTCAAAATAAATTGTTGACTTCTTCAATTTTCATAATATTCCTGTTTTATATCTTCATAATACCTTCCTTCATTTCAGACTGGTTATATACCTGTTATTCGGTTAAATGGTAATTGCTGTTTTCCTACTCAACTCTCTCTCTCTTGGAGGCATATTCATCAATGATTTATTTCTCTGGGTAGTGGTACTTCCACATTTTACTTGATAAGGGCTGGTCACACTAATCATAAAAAACTTGTTTTAACACTTATTTCTATTTACTTCTATAAACTCGCTTTCTCAATTAAGCTTCTGTCTGCTATCTTCCTTCTATTTTCTTTATCTATAATTCTGGAATCTAATATCACTCTTTTCAGCCATTTTATAATTATTATCCCTTAAATATTCAATTTCCCTAACATATTTCCCTATCCTGTGTGTTGGTTCAGTTCGGGTGGCCACTTTTGGGTCCATAACTCCGCTGTCCATCCTTACACCTTCTGTGACCAGAGGAACATCATCCCTGCTCAGAAAAATTATTGCCGGAACATCTCTACGGTCAATTCGTTATAATAAAAAGATTACAAGTAGTCGATTAACGACTAATACTAAACACTTTTGGGATTCTTCATACCGTAGCTGTTTGCATTTAATTATATATTTCTTCTTCTTCTTGATTCCTTCTTCTTTTCCATTAACTAATAGCATATAACATTATTGATAGGCCTTATTTTAAAATCCTTTTGACTTTCCTTCTTGTGACATATTTTCTCCGTATCATTTTTTCTTATATCATCTTCAATTCCGAGAGATTCTAAATTATTGTTGTATTAATTATTATCCTCCTTCAGCTTCATTGTAGTCATTAAATTATTCGTTATTCTTCTTATTTGAGCACATTACCATCAATTGGTTTTTTTTTTTTATTTTTACTTCTGTTCGTTAACATAAAAATATTATTTTTTCTATCATTCCATTTTAAATCAGTTCTTTATAAATATTATTTAATCATCTGTTCTCTTTTTCTTGGTAGTTTGTTGTTTGTTAAATCAAATTATATCGTTTCGAAATATTTAAAGTAAGTGGTACTTACATACTTTTTATTAAATCATAATGTTGCTGAATAAATATTTATTAAGTTGTCCTTACATGCTTTTGGAATTTTGGGTTTTTCTTTCGAAATAACTTGAGTAAGTTGTCCTTATGTGCTTTATGAATTTTGGGGTTTTTATTTTCCCATGGGTGGCTTGGTCGGTTTTCCGAAAATCAGTCCCTTTTTTCTGGTTGGTTAGCATTTAGTTTAACCATGGTCCATTAACTCAGGTACTCTCTTTTCTTGGATTACTGGGGTGTTCGGAATTAATTCTCTCCTTGATAAACTTCTTACCATCCGGCTCTTCCACTTTGTTGCTATGAAACCTTCACTTAAGTACCGGTCTTCCGTCACTGTTAGTTCCTTTTTAACTAACAGGTATTGTACATTCTCTGACGTAACATATTCACTCATTTTTAATATCATTCCATTCTCTTTGACCTCTGTATTATTTACCCAACGTTTTGCTGGTATATTTCGTATTAAAGATATAGCTGATGTTGTCAGATACTCTTCGATCGTGGATATATTTAAATGATATTTAACTTTATTTAAGTTTTTTGTTATTATTCTATGGTGGTTTATTTTTGCCATTTTTATAAAATTTTTTCTATAATTCATACCTTTACTTAACTCCCTTTGTTCGTTAATTGGGATGTTAAATACATTAATTAATCCACCCTTCCTCATCACCATTTCTTCTTTTGTATTTAATATTTTCCTTCTGCATATTTTTCTTAATTTCTTGGTCTTCCTTTCCATGGTTTGGACATTCTCTTTGTCCTTTCTATTCTTATTTTCAGATAGCAATGCATTCTGGTCTTCTCTACTTTCTGTTTCCTTGCTACTCTCTTCTGTGTTCGGATTTACTATAATACCTTCTGAATTGCTGTTTAGTGTTTCATTCATATTCTTTAAACACATCTCCATTTTTTTATTTGTTTCCTCCTTGTATTTATCTACTTTTGGGCTAAGTGTGTTAGCATTTTCACACTTTTCCCCGAAAGTTTCCCATATCTCCTTATTGAACTTCTCCATCTTACCGTCAATCCGCTTTAAACTTTCTTCGTTTATTTTCTCAATTTGTTTTAAACTGTCCCTCAAGGTCTCATTTTGCTTCCTTGAGTTCTCCTCCTGTTTCCTAAAGTTTTCCTCTATTTTGTCAAATTTCTCGCTCAAGGTTTTTCTTTTTGTTTCCTTGAGTTCTCATCTATTTTATCAAATTTTTCCTCCTGTCTCCTAAAATTTTCCTTATTTTCCTCATTGGTTTGCTTTGAGTTTTCCTCCTGTTTCTTAAAGTTTTCATCTATTTTGTCAAATTTCTCGGCTATAAATCTCATCATGTCTTGCCAATTTGGTTCTCTTCTGGCTTCCGCTTTGTCTGGTTGATCCCCTTGGGCATCCTCTTCAACTATTTCCTTTTCCATGTTCATAATTGCTTCAGTTTCTTCTTTATCACCCATTGGTTGTTCCATTTCACTGTCTGTAACTATTTCTATCTCTCGTTCCTGTCCACCTTCTTCCTTCTCCTTTTCTTCTGCCCTCTTCTTCGATCTGCCTCTGGTATTATGCATTTCTTGTTTTCTCATAACTGCCGACGATAATTATGTTTTTTGTTTTATTATTTTGTTGAATATCTCAAAATTCTTTTCTAATTACAGCCCTTTTACGATGAGCGCCATTTTGTAACGTGTCTCGTCTTACCGAGTATTCTATAGTTACAGGTTTATAGTTAATTCAGCCCCAAAGTTGGGTTCACCATTCTGTAACAACTCTCGTCTTACCAACGTCAAGTATCGTTTATTAATTAATTATTGTTTGCTAATGTTCAAAGCGGTAAAATTTTTTATGTTTACCAAAATTACTGAAATCGAGTGTGTGTGATTTGGGAGAGATCACTGAAGTTGTTTAATTGTAGTTAGGAGAGAGAGTAGGACCAAGGATATTATTCCCGGAGTATACAATTACTTATTTTAAAATATTCGCCGTTCGTAAGACCAGCTGATTTTGACGTCTGCCTCCAAATATTAGGTTAAGCAAACACCAATTGTCGGTGATACTTTCCGGCGGTTCGTCCTCTTCTTGGCGTCCTGAAACCCTGTAACAACTACCCACTACAAGAAATAATACACATTTTATTACTTATAACAAGATACTCAGTGTATTTATTTATTGAATACTCTAAATTTCTCTTCTACCATTACAAAAATTATTATAATCGATTTTTTTTTTGTCAACACCACATTGGTTCGATCTAATTAAGTAAACATGGAATTAAAACACATTATTTTTTATATTTGATTAAACATTAAACAATAAAGAATTCATTTATTAATTTCCCCAGTGTTAAGGGTAAGTTCTTTGTGTTATGAGACGGTTAGAAATGATTAATAATATACTACGCTTTACAAGAAAAAAATAAATTTCTATTTTTTTGTTTTTTCGTAATATGTAGTTTCGGGTTCTTCTGCTAGAGTACAGATTATGTATGTGTTATAAACACGAAATCAGTTACTAATTATTGGAACTGCACAAAGATTCGAGATGAGGATTTTTTGGTTAACAATTATTAATAAATTCTATTTTACCTCTTTTCTCGAAGTATTTACTTGGATGGTGCTGTTTCTAGTGTTGGAGGTATAGTTGTTTTGTAATTTCATTACATTTTCATAAGATATTATCTCACCGAAATCTCGAAGTGCTGTCCAACTAGGCCTGATCTGGTAGCTGGGTTATTTCAAATTTTCATCGAATAAAGGACGTTAAAGTTGATACTTGAAGAAGTTCTACATAAGGTGGATACTACTCGTTAATTTTTTATTAAATTTAGTACTGTTTCCAAAAGTTTTCATAAAGTTTTATTAAATTTTTGATGGCATTACACTTTTTTCCAAACGAACGGTTTTCAATCGTTTTAACAATTAATTCATATCTTGTTAGGTGGTTACTGTTAGTAACCAATAATTTTTATATCATTTTTTATTGGTGCATTATATACTTTTGAGTATTTAGGCTGTTTTTAATTATTATAAATGTATTTCTTATTTACAGAAAAATAATCCTTTTTAAATTTGGTTTATTATCCAATTTGATTTATATAAGGTTTTTCCTTTTATTTCCTCTTAACTTTAGATATAGGTCTTTAATATTTTTATTTCCTTTAATTGTACTTATTTATTATTTATTAATTTCTTATAGTATCCTTACACTAAACTATTTTCTGCTGCCATTTTACTCATACAGTAATATTTTATTTTTATTATTATTTTATATTTAACCATTTTATATTTAACCCTTTTATTTTTAACCCTGGGTGATCTTATATTCAAACACAATTATTCTATTAAATATAAAATTAGACCTAAGTACAAATTCTTTGTGGCCTACACAATACAAATTATACAATATTCAAACAAAACACAAATTGGTCAGTAGCAATATAGTCTACTATTATAATCAATTGTTTCTCCATCTACAGCATAAGTCTGTGAGATGCTCCTTTTAAAACCACTTATTTTCTCACTGGGTACACTATAACTCACTTTGTACTCTTTATATCACTTAATTACAGTTTATAATGTTTTGTGATACAAAGTAATCTAGAGCTAGGTATATTATACCCATTTCTGACCTTTATAGTGGGATGATTACTTTATCATTTTTGGGACTGGTTTATGTAACGTTACTAAAATCCCCCCCCCCACTGGAACAAATTTATTTTCGTTTTACTTGTTTCAAAATAAATTGTTGACTTCTTCAATCTTCATAATATTCCTGTTTTATATCTTCATAATATCTTCCTTCATTTCAGACTGGTTATATACCTGTTATTCAGTTAAATGGTAATTGCTGTTTTCCTACTCAACTCTCTCTCTCTCTTGGAGGCATATTCATCAATGATTTATTTCTCTGGGTAGTGGTACTTCCACATTTTACTTGATAAGGGCTGGTCACACTAATCATAAAAAACTTGTTTTAACACTTATTTCTATTTACTTCTATAAATTCGCTTTCTCAATTAAGCTTCTGTCTGCTATCTTCCTTCTATTTTCTTCATCTATACTTCTGGATTCTAATATCACTCTTTTCAGCTATTTTATAATTATTATCCCTTAAATATTCAATTTCCCTAACATTTTTCCCTATCCTGTGTGGTGGTTCAGTTCGGGTGGCCACTTTTGGGTCCATAACTCCGCTGTCCATCCTTACACCTTCTGAGACCAGGGGAACATCATCCCTGGTCAGGAAAATTATTGCCGGAACATTTCTACTGTCAATTCGTTATAATAAAAAGATTACATGTAGTCAATTAGCGACTAATACTAAACACTTTTGGGATTCTTCATACTGTAGCTGTTTGCATTTAATTATATATTTCTTCTTCTTCTTCTTCTTGATTCCTTCTTCTTTTCCATTAACTAATAGCATCTAACATTATTGATATGCCTTATTTTAAAATCCTTTTGACTTTCCTTCTTGTGACATATTTTCTCCGTATCATTTTTTCTTATATCATCTTCAATTCCGAGAGATTCTAAATTATTGTTGTATTAATTATTATCCTCCTTCAGCTTCATTGTAGTCATTAAATTATTCGTTATTCTTCTTATTTGAGCACATTACCATCAATTGTTTTTATTTATTTATTTTTACTTCTGTTCGTTACCATAAAAATATTATTTTTTCTACCATTCCATTTTAAATCAGTTCTTTATAAATATTATTTAATCATCTGTTCTCTTTTTCTTGGTAGTTTGTTATTTGTTAAATCAAATTATATCGTTTAGAAATATTTAAAGTAAGTGGTACTTACATACTTTTTATTAAATCATATTGTTCCTGAATAAATATTTAGTAAGTTGTCCTTACATGCTTTTGGAATTTTGGGTTTTTTTTTTCGAAATAACTTGAGTAAGTTGTCCTTATGTGCTTTTTGAATTTTGGGGTTTTTATTTTCCCATGGATGGCTTGGTCGGTTTTCCGAAAATCAGTCCCTTTTTTCTGGTTGGTTAGCGTTTAGTTTAACCATGGTCCATTAACTCAGGTACTCTCTTTTCTCGGATTACTGGGGTGATCGGAATTAATTCTCTCCTTGATAAACTTCTTACCATCCGGCTCTTCCACTTTGTTGCTATGAAACCTTCACTTAAGTACCGGTCTTCCGTCACTGTTAGTTCCTTTTTAACTAACAGGTATTGTACATTCTCTGACGTAACATATTCACTCATTTTTAATATCATTCCATTCTCTTTGACCTCTGTATTATTTACCCAACGTTTTGCTGGTATATTTCGTATTAAAGATATAGCTGATGTTGTCAGATACTCTTCGATCGTGGATATATTTAAATGATATTTAACTTTATTTAAGTTTTTTGTTATTATTCTATGGTGGTTTATTTTTGCCATTTTTATAAAATTTTTTCTATAATTCATACCTTTACTTAACTCCCTTTGTTCGTTAATTGGGATGTTAAATACATTAATTAATCCACCCTTCCTCATCTCCATTTCTTCTTTTGTATTTAATATTTTCCTTCTGCATATTTTTCTTAATTTCTTGGTCTTCCTTTCCATGGTTTGGACATTCTCTTTGTCCTTTCTATTCTTATTTTCAGATAGCAATGAATTCTGGTCTTCTCTACTTTCTGTTTCCTTGCTACTCTCTTCTGTGTTCGGATTTACTATAATACCTTCGGAAGTGCTGTTTAGTGTTTCATTCATATTCTTTAAACACATCTCCATTTTTTTATTTGTTTCCTCCTTGTATTTATCTACTTTTGGGCTAAATGTGTTAGCATTTTCACACTTTTCCCCGAAAGTTTCCCATATCTCCTTATTGAACTTCTCCATCTTACCGTCAATCCGCTTGAAACTTTCTGCGTTTATTTTCTCAATTTGTTTTAAACTGTCCCTCAAGGTCTCATTTTGCTTCCTTGAGTTCTCCTCCTGTTTCCTAAAGTTTTCCTCTATTTTGTCAAATTTCTCGCTCAAGGTTTTTCTTTTTGTTTCCTTGAGTTCTCATCTATTTTATCAAATTTTTCCTCCTGTCTCCTAAAATTTTCCTTATTTTCCTCATTGGTTTGCTTTGAGTTTTCCTCCTGTTTCTTAAAGTTTTCATCTATTTTGTCAAATTTCTCGGCTATAAATCTCATCATGTCTTGCCAATTTGGTTCTCTTCTGGCTTCCGCTTTGTCTGGTTGATCCCCTTGGGCATCCTCTTCAACTATTTCCTTTTCCATGTTCATAATTGCTTCAGTTTCTTCTTTATCACCCATTGGTTGTTCCATTTCACTGTCTGTAACTATTTCTATCTCTCGTTCCTGTCCACCTTCTTCCTTCTCCTTTTCTTCTGCCCTCTTCTTCGATCTGCCTCTGGTATTATGCATTTCTTGTTTTCTCATAACTGCCGACGATAATTAGGTTTTTTGTTTTATTATTTTGTTGAATATCTCAAAATTCTTTTCTAATTACAGCCCTTTTACGATGAGCGCCATTTTGTAACGTGTCTCGTCTTACCGAGTATTCTATAGTTACAGGTTTATAGTTAATTCAGCCCCAAAGTTGGGTTCACCATTCTGTAACAACTCTCGTCTTACCAACGTCAAGTATCGTTTATTAATTAATTATTGTTTGCTAATGTTCAAAGCGGTAAAATTTTTTATGTTTACCAAAATTACTGAAATCGAGTGTGTGTGATTTGGGAGAGATCACTGAAGTTGTTTAATTGTAGTTAGGAGAGAGAGTAGGACCAAGGATATTATTCCCGGAGTATACAATTACTTATTTTAAAATATTCGCCGTTCGTAAGACCAGCTGATTTTGACGTCTGCCTCCAAATATTAGGTTAAGCAAACACCAATTGTCGGTGATACTTTCCGGCGGTTCGTCCTCTTCTTGGCTTCCTGAAACCCTGTAACAACTACCCACTACAAGAAATAATACACATTTTATTACTTATAACAAGATACTCAGTGTATTTATTTATTGAATACTCTAAATTTCTCTTCTACCATTACAAAAATTATTATAATCGATTTTTTTTTTGTCAACACCACATTGGTTCGATCTAATTAAGTAAACATGGAATTAAAACACATTATTTTTTATATTTGATTAAACATTAAACAATAAAGAATTCATTTATTAATTTCCCCAGTGTTAAGGGTAAGTTCTTTGTGTTATGAGACGGTTAGAAATGATTAATAATATACTACGCTTTACAAGAAAAAAATAAATTTCTATTTTTTTGTTTTTTCGTAATATGTAGTTTCGGGTTCTTCCGCTAGAGTACAGATTATGTATGTGTTGTAAACACGAAATCAGTTACTAATTATTGGAACTGCACAAAGATTCGAGATGAGGATTTTTTGGTTAACAATTATTAATAAATTCTATTTTACCTCTTTTCTCGAAGTATTTACTTGGATGGTGCTGTTTCTAGTGTTGGAGGTATAGTTGTTTTGTAATTTCATTACATTTTCATAAGATATTATCTCACCGAAATCTCGAAGTGCTGTCCAACTAGGCCTGATCTGGTAGCTGGGTTATTTCAAATTTTCATCGAATAAAGGACGTTAAAGTTGATACTTGAAGAAGTTCTACATAAGGTGGATACTACTCGTTAATTTTTTATTAAATTTAGTACTGTTTCCAAAAGTTTTCATAAAGTTTTATTAAATTTTTGATGGCATTACACTTTTTTCCAAACGAACGGTTTTCAATCGTTTTAACAATTAATTCATATCTTGTTAGGTGGTTACTGTTAGTAACCAATAATTTTTATATCATTTTTTATTGGTGCATTATATACTTTTGAGTATTTAGGCTGTTTTTAATTATTATAAATGTATTTCTTATTTACAGAAAAATAATCCTTTTTAAATTTGGTTTATTATCCAATTTGATTTATATAAGGTTTTTCCTTTTATTTCCTCTTAACTTTAGATATAGGTCTTTAATATTTTTATTTCCTTTAATTGTACTTATTTATTATTTATTAATTTCTTATAGTATCCTTACACTAAACTATTTTCTGCTGCCATTTTACTCATACAGTAATATTTTATTTTTATTATTATTTTATATTTAACCATTTTATATTTAACCCTTTTATTTTTAACCCTGTGTGATCTTATATTCAAACACAATTATTCTATTAAATATAAAATTAGACCTAAGTACAAAATCTTTGTGGCCTACACAATACAAATTATACAATATTCAAACAAAACACAAATTGGTCAGTAGCAATATAGTCTACTATTATAATCAATTGTTTCTCCATCTACAGCATAAGTCTGGGAGATGCTCCTTTTAAAACCACTTATTTTCTCACTGGGTACACTATAACTCACTTTGTACTCTTTATATCACTTAATTACAGTTTATAATGTTTTGTGATACAAAGTAATCTAGAGCTAGGTATATTATACCCATTTCTGACCTTTATAGTGGGATGATAACTTTATCATTTTTGGGACTGGTTTATGTAACGTTACTAAAATCCCCCCCCCACTGGAACAAATTTATTTTCGTTTTACTTGTTTCAAAATAAATTGTTGACTTCTTCAATCTTCATAATATTCCTGTTTTATATCTTCATAATATCTTCCTTCATTTCAGACTGGTTATATACCTGTTATTCAGTTAAATGGTAATTGCTGTTTTCCTACTCAACTCTCTCTCTCTCTTGGAGGCATATTCATCAATGATTTATTTCTCTGGGTAGTGGTACTTCCACATTTTACTTGATAAGGGCTGGTCACACTAATCATAAAAAACTTGTTTTAACACTTATTTCTATTTACTTCTATAAATTCGCTTTCTCAATTAAGCTTCTGTCTGCTATCTTCCTTCTATTTTCTTCATCTATACTTCTGGATTCTAATATCACTCTTTTCAGCTATTTTATAATTATTATCCCTTAAATATTCAATTTCCCTAACATTTTTCCCTATCCTGTGTGGTGGTTCAGTTCGGGTGGCCACTTTTGGGTCCATAACTCCGCTGTCCATCCTTACACCTTCTGAGACCAGGGGAACATCATCCCTGGTCAGGAAAATTATTGCCGGAACATTTCTACTGTCAATTCGTTATAATAAAAAGATTACATGTAGTCAATTAGCGACTAATACTAAACACTTTTGGGATTCTTCATACTGTAGCTGTTTGCATTTAATTATATATTTCTTCTTCTTCTTCTTCTTGATTCCTTCTTCTTTTCCATTAACTAATAGCATCTAACATTATTGATATGCCTTATTTTAAAATCCTTTTGACTTTCCTTCTTGTGACATATTTTCTCCGTATCATTTTTTCTTATATCATCTTCAATTCCGAGAGATTCTAAATTATTGTTGTATTAATTATTATCCTCCTTCAGCTTCATTGTAGTCATTAAATTATTCGTTATTCTTCTTATTTGAGCACATTACCATCAATTGTTTTTATTTATTTATTTTTACTTCTGTTCGTTACCATAAAAATATTATTTTTTCTACCATTCCATTTTAAATCAGTTCTTTATAAATATTATTTAATCATCTGTTCTCTTTTTCTTGGTAGTTTGTTATTTGTTAAATCAAATTATATCGTTTAGAAATATTTAAAGTAAGTGGTACTTACATACTTTTTATTAAATCATATTGTTCCTGAATAAATATTTAGTAAGTTGTCCTTACATGCTTTTGGAATTTTGGGTTTTTTTTTTCGAAATAACTTGAGTAAGTTGTCCTTATGTGCTTTTTGAATTTTGGGGTTTTTATTTTCCCATGGATGGCTTGGTCGGTTTTCCGAAAATCAGTCCCTTTTTTCTGGTTGGTTAGCGTTTAGTTTAACCATGGTCCATTAACTCAGGTACTCTCTTTTCTCGGATTACTGGGGTGATCGGAATTAATTCTCTCCTTGATAAACTTCTTACCATCCGGCTCTTCCACTTTGTTGCTATGAAACCTTCACTTAAGTACCGGTCTTCCGTCACTGTTAGTTCCTTTTTAACTAACAGGTATTGTACATTCTCTGACGTAACATATTCACTCATTTTTAATATCATTCCATTCTCTTTGACCTCTGTATTATTTACCCAACGTTTTGCTGGTATATTTCGTATTAAAGATATAGCTGATGTTGTCAGATACTCTTCGATCGTGGATATATTTAAATGATATTTAACTTTATTTAAGTTTTTTGTTATTATTCTATGGTGGTTTATTTTTGCCATTTTTATAAAATTTTTTCTATAATTCATACCTTTACTTAACTCCCTTTGTTCGTTAATTGGGATGTTAAATACATTAATTAATCCACCCTTCCTCATCTCCATTTCTTCTTTTGTATTTAATATTTTCCTTCTGCATATTTTTCTTAATTTCTTGGTCTTCCTTTCCATGGTTTGGACATTCTCTTTGTCCTTTCTATTCTTATTTTCAGATAGCAATGAATTCTGGTCTTCTCTACTTTCTGTTTCCTTGCTACTCTCTTCTGTGTTCGGATTTACTATAATACCTTCGGAAGTGCTGTTTAGTGTTTCATTCATATTCTTTAAACACATCTCCATTTTTTTATTTGTTTCCTCCTTGTATTTATCTACTTTTGGGCTAAATGTGTTAGCATTTTCACACTTTTCCCCGAAAGTTTCCCATATCTCCTTATTGAACTTCTCCATCTTACCGTCAATCCGCTTGAAACTTTCTGCGTTTATTTTCTCAATTTGTTTTAAACTGTCCCTCAAGGTCTCATTTTGCTTCCTTGAGTTCTCCTCCTGTTTCCTAAAGTTTTCCTCTATTTTGTCAAATTTCTCGCTCAAGGTTTTTCTTTTTGTTTCCTTGAGTTCTCATCTATTTTATCAAATTTTTCCTCCTGTCTCCTAAAATTTTCCTTATTTTCCTCATTGGTTTGCTTTGAGTTTTCCTCCTGTTTCTTAAAGTTTTCATCTATTTTGTCAAATTTCTCGGCTATAAATCTCATCATGTCTTGCCAATTTGGTTCTCTTCTGGCTTCCGCTTTGTCTGGTTGATCCCCTTGGGCATCCTCTTCAACTATTTCCTTTTCCATGTTCATAATTGCTTCAGTTTCTTCTTTATCACCCATTGGTTGTTCCATTTCACTGTCTGTAACTATTTCTATCTCTCGTTCCTGTCCACCTTCTTCCTTCTCCTTTTCTTCTGCCCTCTTCTTCGATCTGCCTCTGGTATTATGCATTTCTTGTTTTCTCATAACTGCCGACGATAATTATGTTTTTTGTTTTATTATTTTGTTGAATATCTCAAAATTCTTTTCTAATTACAGCCCTTTTACGATGAGCGCCATTTTGTAACGTGTCTCGTCTTACCGAGTATTCTATAGTTACAGGTTTATAGTTAATTCAGCCCCAAAGTTGGGTTCACCATTCTGTAACAACTCTCGTCTTACCAACGTCAAGTATCGTTTATTAATTAATTATTGTTTGCTAATGTTCAAAGCGGTAAAATTTTTTATGTTTACCAAAATTACTGAAATCGAGTGTGTGTGATTTGGGAGAGATCACTGAAGTTGTTTAATTGTAGTTAGGAGAGAGAGTAGGACCAAGGATATTATTCCCGGAGTATACAATTACTTATTTTAAAATATTCGCCGTTCGTAAGACCAGCTGATTTTGACGTCTGCCTCCAAATATTAGGTTAAGCAAACACCAATTGTCGGTGATACTTTCCGGCGGTTCGTCCTCTTCTTGGCTTCCTGAAACCCTGTAACAACTACCCACTACAAGAAATAATACACATTTTATTACTTATAACAAGATACTCAGTGTATTTATTTATTGAATACTCTAAATTTCTCTTCTACCATTACAAAAATTATTATAATCGATTTTTTTTTTGTCAACACCACATTGGTTCGATCTAATTAAGTAAACATGGAATTAAAACACATTATTTTTTATATTTGATTAAACATTAAACAATAAAGAATTCATTTATTAATTTCCCCAGTGTTAAGGGTAAGTTCTTTGTGTTATGAGACGGTTAGAAATGATTAATAATATACTACGCTTTACAAGAAAAAAATAAATTTCTATTTTTTTGTTTTTTCGTAATATGTAGTTTCGGGTTCTTCCGCTAGAGTACAGATTATGTATGTGTTGTAAACACGAAATCAGTTACTAATTATTGGAACTGCACAAAGATTCGAGATGAGGATTTTTTGGTTAACAATTATTAATAAATTCTATTTTACCTCTTTTCTCGAAGTATTTACTTGGATGGTGCTGTTTCTAGTGTTGGAGGTATAGTTGTTTTGTAATTTCATTACATTATCATAAGATATTATCTCACCGAAATCTCGTAGTGCTGTCCAACTAGGCCTGATCTGGTAGCTGGGTTATTTCAAATTTTCATCGAATAAAGGACGTTAAAGTTGATACTTGAAGGAGTTCTACATAAGGTGGATACTACTCGTTAATTTTTTATTAAATTTAGTACTGTTTCCAAAAGTTTTCATAAAGTTTTATTAAATTTTTGATGGCATTACACTTTTTTCCAAACGAACGGTTTTCAATCGTTTTAACAATTAATTCATATCTTGTTAGGTGGTTACTGTTAGTAACCAATAATTTTTATATCATTTTTTATTGGTGCATTATATACTTTTGAGTATTTAGGCTGTTTTTAATTATTATAAATGTATTTCTTATTTACAGAAAAATAATCCTTTTTAAATTTGGTTTATTATCCAATTTGATTTATATAAGGTTTTTCCTTTTATTTCCTCTTAACTTTAGATATAGGTCTTTAATATTTTTATTTCCTTTAATTGTACTTATTTATTATTTATTAATTTCTTATAGTATCCTTACACTAAACTATTTTCTGCTGCCATTTTACTCATACAGTAATATTTTATTTTTATTATTATTTTATATTTAACCATTTTATATTTAACCCTTTTATTTTTAACCCTGTGTGATCTTATATTCAAACACAATTATTCTATTAAATATAAAATTAGACCTAAGTACAAAATCTTTGTGGCCTACACAATACAAATTATACAATATTCAAACAAAACACAAATTGGTCAGTAGCAATATAGTCTACTATTATAATCAATTGTTTCTCCATCTTCAGCATAAGTCTGGGAGATGCTCCTTTTAAAACCACTTATTTTCTCACTGGGTACACTATAACTCACTTTGTACTCTTTATATCACTTAATTACAGTTTATAATGTTTTGTGATACAAAGTAATCTAGAGCTAGGTATATTATACCCATTTCTGACCTTTATAGTGGGATGATAACTTTATCATTTTTGGGACTGGTTTATGTAACGTTACTAAAATCCCCCCCCCCCCACTGGAACAAATTTATTTTCGTTTTACTTGTTTCAAAATAAATTGTTGACTTCTTCAATCTTCATAATATTCCTGTTTTATATCTTCATAATATCTTCCTTCATTTCAGACTGGTTATATACCTGTTATTCAGTTAAATGGTAATTGCTGTTTTCCTACTCAACTCTCTCTCTCTCTTGGAGGCATATTCATCAATGATTTATTTCTCTGGGTAGTGGTACTTCCACATTTTACTTGATAAGGGCTGGTCACACTAATCATAAAAAACTTGTTTTAACACTTATTTCTATTTACTTCTATAAATTCGCTTTCTCAATTAAGCTTCTGTCTGCTATCTTCCTTCTATTTTCTTCATCTATACTTCTGGATTCTAATATCACTCTTTTCAGCTATTTTATAATTATTATCCCTTAAATATTCAATTTCCCTAACATTTTTCCCTATCCTGTGTGGTGGTTCAGTTCGGGTGGCCACTTTTGGGTCCATAACTCCGCTGTCCATCCTTACACCTTCTGAGACCAGGGGAACATCATCCCTGGTCAGGAAAATTATTGCCGGAACATTTCTACTGTCAATTCGTTATAATAAAAAGATTACATGTAGTCAATTAGCGACTAATACTAAACACTTTTGGGATTCTTCATACTGTAGCTGTTTGCATTTAATTATATATTTCTTCTTCTTCTTCTTGATTCCTTCTTCTTTTCCATTAACTAATAGCATCTAACATTATTGATATGCCTTATTTTAAAATCCTTTTGACTTTCCTTCTTGTGACATATTTTCTCCGTATCATTTTTTCTTATATCATCTTCAATTCCGAGAGATTCTAAATTATTGTTGTATTAATTATTATCCTCCTTCAGCTTCATTGTAGTCATTAAATTATTCGTTATTCTTCTTATTTGAGCACATTACCATCAATTGTTTTTATTTATTTATTTTTACTTCTGTTCGTTACCATAAAAATATTATTTTTTCTACCATTCCATTTTAAATCAGTTCTTTATAAATATTATTTATTCATCTGTTCTCTTTTTCTTGGTAGTTTGTTATTTGTTAAATCAAATTATATCGTTTAGAAATATTTAAAGTAAGTGGTACTTACATACTTTTTATTAAATCATATTGTTCCTGAATAAATATTTAGTAAGTTGTCCTTACATGCTTTTGGAATTTTGGGTTTTTTTTTTCGAAATAACTTGAGTAAGTTGTCCTTATGTGCTTTTTGAATTTTGGGGTTTTTATTTTCCCATGGATGGCTTGGTCGGTTTTCCGAAAATCAGTCCCTTTTTTCTGGTTGCTTAGCGTTTAGTTTAACCATGGTCCATTAACTCAGGTACTCTCTTTTCTCGGATTACTGGGGTGATCGGAATTAATTCTCTCCTTGATAAACTTCTTACCATCCGGCTCTTCCACTTTGTTGCTATGAAACCTTCACTTAAGTACCGGTCTTCCGTCACTGTTAGTTCCTTTTTAACTAACAGGTATTGTACATTCTCTGACGTAACATATTCACTCATTTTTAATATCATTCCATTCTCTTTGACCTCTGTATTATTTACCCAACGTTTTGCTGGTATATTTCGTATTAAAGATATAGCTGATGTTGTCAGATACTCTTCGATCGTGGATATATTTAAATGATATTTAACTTTATTTAAGTTTTTTGTTATTATTCTATGGTGGTTTATTTTTGCCATTTTTATAAAATTTTTTCTATAATTCATACCTTTACTTAACTCCCTTTGTTCGTTAATTGGGATGTTAAATACATTAATTAATCCACCCTTCCTCATCACCATTTCTTCTTTTGTATTTAATATTTTCCTTCTGCATATTTTTCTTAATTTCTTGGTCTTCCTTTCCATGGTTTGGACATTCTCTTTGTCCTTTCTATTCTTATTTTCAGATAGCAATGCATTCTGGTCTTCTCTACTTTCTGTTTCCTTGCTACTCTCTTCTGTGTTCGGATTTACTATAATACCTTCGGAATTGCTGTTTAGTGTTTCATTCATATTCTTTAAACACATCTCCATTTTTTTATTTGTTTCCTCCTTGTATTTATCTACTTTTGGGCTAAGTGTGTTAGCATTTTCACACTTTTCCCCGAAAGTTTCCCATATCTCCTTATTGAACTTCTCCATCTTACCCTCAATCCGCTTTAAACTTTCTTCGTTTATTTTCTCAATTTGTTTTAAACTGTCCCTCAAGGTCTCATTTTGCTTCCTTGAGTTCTCCTCCTGTTTCCTAAAGTTTTCCTCTATTTTGTCAAATTTCTCGCTCAAGGTTTTTCTTTTTGTTTCCTTGAGTTCTCATCTATTTTATCAAATTTTTCATCCTGTCTCCTAAAATTTTCCTTATTTTCCTCATTGGTTTGCTTTGAGTTTTCCTCCTGTTTCTTAAAGTTTTCATCTACTTTGTCAAATTTCTCGGCTATAAATCTCATCATGTCTTGCCAATTTGGTACTCTTCTGGCTTCCGCTTTGTCTGGTTGATCCCCTTGGGCATCCTCTTCAACTATTTCCTTTTCCATGTTCATAATTGCTTCAGTTTCTTCTTTATCACCCATTGGTTGTTCCATTTCACTGTCTGTAACTATTTCTATCTCTCGTTCCTGTCCACCTTCTTCCTTCTCCTTTTCTTCTGCCCTCTTCTTCGATCTGCCTCTGGTATTATGCATTTCTTGTTTTCTCATAACTGCCGACGATAATTAGGTTTTTTGTTTTATTATTTTGTTGAATATCTCAAAATTCTTTTCTAATTACAGCCCTTTTACGATGAGCGCCATTTTGTAACGTGTCTCGTCTTACCGAGTATTCTATAGTTACAGGTTTATAGTTAATTCAGCCCCAAAGTTGGGTTCACCATTCTGTAACAACTCTCGTCATACCAACGTCAAGTATCGTTTATTAATTAATTATTGTTTGCTAATGTTCAAAGCGGTAAAATTTTTTATGTGTACCAAAATTACTGAATTCGAGTGTGTGTGATTTGGGAGAGATCACTGAAGTTGTTTAATTGTAGTTAGGAGAGAGAGTAGGACCAAGGATATTATTCCCGGAGTATACAATTACTTATTTTAAAATATTCGCCGTTCGTAAGACCAGCTGATTTTGACGTCTGCCTCCAAATATTAGGTTAAGCAAAACACCAATTGTCGGTGATACTTTCCGGCGGTTCGTCCTCTTCTTGGCTTCCTGAAACCCTGTAACAACTACCCACTACAAGAAATAATACACATTTTATTACTTATAACAAGATACTCAGTGTATTTATTTATTGAATACTCTAAATTTCTCTTCTACCATTACAAAAATTATTATAATCGATTTTTTTTTTGTCAACACCACATTGGTTCGATCTAATTAAGTAAACATTGAATTAAAACACATTATTTTTTATATTTGATTAAACATTAAACAATAAAGAATTCATTTATTAATTTCCCCAGTGTTAAGGGTAAGTTCTTTGTGTTATGAGACGGTTAGAAATGATTAATAATATACTACGCTTTACAAGAAAAAAATAAATTTCTATTTTTTTGTTTTTTCGTAATATGTAGTTTCGGGTTCTTCCGCTAGAGTACAGATTATGTATGAGTTATAAACACGAAATCAGTTACTAATTATTGGAACTGCACAAAGATTCGAGATGAGGATTTTTTGGTTAACAATTATTAATAAATTCTATTTTACCTCTTTTCTCGAAGTATTTACTTGGATGGTGCTGTTTCTAGTGTTGGAGGTATAGTTGTTTTGTAATTTCATTACATTTTCATAAGATATTATCTCACCGAAATCTCGAAGTGCTGTCCAACTAGGCCTGATCTGGTAGCTGGGTTATTTCAAATTTTCATCGAATAAAGGACGTTAAAGTTGATACTTGAAGGAGTTCTACATAAGGTGGATACTACTCGTTAATTTTTTATTAAATTTAGTACTGTTTCCAAAAGTTTTCATAAAGTTTTATTACATTTTTGATGGCATTACACTTTTTTCCAAACGAACGGTTTTCAATCGTTTTAACAATTAATTCATATCTTGTTAGGTGGTTACTGTTAGTAACCAATAATTTTTATATCATTTTTTATTGGTGCATTATATACTTTTGAGTATTTAGGCTGTTTTTAATTATTATAAATGTATTTCTTATTTACAGAAAAATAATCCTTTTTAAATTTGGTTTATTATCCAATTTGATTTATATAAGGTTTTTCCTTTTATTTCCTCTTAACTTTAGATATAGGTCTTTAATATTTTTATTTCCTTTAATTGTACTTATTTATTATTTATTAATTTCTTATAGTATCCTTACACTAAACTATTTTCTGCTGCCATTTTACTCATACAGTAATATTTTATTTTTATTATTATTTTATATTTAACCATTTTATATTTAACCCTTTTATTTTTAACCCTGGGTGATCTTATATTCAAACACAATTATTCTATTAAATATAAAATTAGACCTAAGTACAAAATCTTTGTGGCCTACACAATACAAATTATACAATATTCAAACAAAACACAAATTGGTCAGTAGCAATATAGTCTACTATTATAATCAATTGTTTCTCCATCTACAGCATAAGTCTGTGAGATGCTCCTTTTAAAACCACTTATTTTCTCACTGGGTACACTATAACTCACTTTGTACTCTTTATATCACTTAATTACAGTTTATAATGTTTTGTGATACAAAGTAATCTAGAGCTAGGTATATTATACCCATTTCTGACCTTTATAGTGGGATGATTACGTTATCATTTTTGGGACTGGTTTATGTAACGTTACTAAAATCCCCCCCCCCCCACTGGAACAAATTTATTTTCGTTTTACTTGTTTCAAAATAAATTGTTGACTTCTTCAATCTTCATAATATTCCTGTTTTATATCTTCATAATATCTTCCTTCATTTCAGACTGGTTATATACCTGTTATTCAGTTAAATGGTAATTGCTGTTTTCCTACTCAACTCTCTCTCTCTCTTGGAGGCATATTCATCAATGATTTATTTCTCTGGGTAGTGGTACTTCCACATTTTACTTGATAAGGGCTGGTCACACTAATCATAAAAAACTTGTTTTAACACTTATTTCTATTTACTTCTATAAATTCGCTTTCTCAATTAAGCTTCTGTCTGCTATCTTCCTTCTATTTTCTTCATCTATACTTCTGGATTCTAATATCACTCTTTTCAGCTATTTTATAATTATTATCCCTTAAATATTCAATTTCCCTAACATTTTTCCCTATCCTGTGTGGTGGTTCAGTTCGGGTGGCCACTTTTGTGTCCATAACTCCGCTGTCCATCCTTACACCTTCTGAGACCAGGGGAACATCATCCCTGGTCAGGAAAATTATTGCCGGAACATTTCTACTGTCAATTCGTTATAATAAAAAGATTACATGTAGTCAATTAGCGACTAATACTAAACACTTTTGGGATTCTTCATACTGTAGCTGTTTGCATTTAATTATATATTTCTTCTTCTTCTTCTTCTTGATTCCTTCTTCTTTTCCATTAACTAATAGCATCTAACATTATTGATATGCCTTATTTTAAAATCCTTTTGACTTTCCTTCTTGTGACATATTTCTCCGTATCATTTTTTCTTATATCATCTTCAATTCCGAGAGATTCTAAATTATTGTTGTATTAATTATTATCCTCCTTCAGCTTTATTGTAGTCATTAAATTATTCGTTATTCTTCTTATTTGAGCACATTACCATCAATTGTTTTTATTTATTTATTTTTACTTCTGTTCGTTACCATAAAAATATTATTTTTTCTACCATTCCATTTTAAATCAGTTCTTTATAAATATTATTTAATCATCTGTTCTCTTTTTCTTGGTAGTTTGTTATTTGTTAAATCAAATTATATCGTTTAGAAATATTTAAAGTAAGTGGTACTTACATACTTTTTATTAAATCATATTGTTCCTGAATAAATATTTAGTAAGTTGTCCTTACATGCTTTTGGAATTTTGGGTTTTTTTTTTCGAAATAACTTGAGTAAGTTGTCCTTATGTGCTTTTTGAATTTTGGGGTTTTTATTTTCCCATGGATGGCTTGGTCGGTTTTCCGAAAATCAGTCCCTTTTTTCTGGTTGGTTAGCGTTTAGTTTAACCATGGTCCATTAACTCAGGTACTCTCTTTTCTCGGATTACTGGGGTGATCGGAATTAATTCTCTCCTTGATAAACTTCTTACCATCCGGCTCTTCCACTTTGTTGCTATGAAACCTTCACTTAAGTACCGGTCTTCCGTCACTGTTAGTTCCTTTTTAACTAACAGGTATTGTACATTCTCTGACGTAACATATTCACTCATTTTTAATATCATTCCATTCTCTTTGACCTCTGTATTATTTACCCAACGTTTTGCTGGTATATTTCGTATTAAAGATATAGCTGATGTTGTCAGATACTCTTCGATCGTGGATATATTTAAATGATATTTAACTTTATTTAAGTTTTTTGTTATTATTCTATGGTGGTTTATTTTTGCCATTTTTATAAAATTTTTTCTATAATTCATACCTTTACTTAACTCCCTTTGTTCGTTAATTGGGATGTTAAATACATTAATTAATCCACCCTTCCTCATCACCATTTCTTCTTTTGTATTTAATATTTTCCTTCTGCATATTTTTCTTAATTTCTTGGTCTTCCTTTCCATGGTTTGGACATTCTCTTTGTCCTTTCTATTCTTATTTTCAGATAGCAATGCATTCTGGTCTTCTCTACTTTCTGTTTCCTTGCTACTCTCTTCTGTGTTCGGATTTACTATAATACCTTCGGAATTGCTGTTTAGTGTTTCATTCATATTCTTTAAACACATCTCCATTTTTTTATTTGTTTCCTCCTTGTATTTATCTACTTTTGGGCTAAGTGTGTTAGCATTTTCACACTTTTCCCCGAAAGTTTCCCATATCTCCTTATTGAACTTCTCCATCTTACCCTCAATCCGCTTTAAACTTTCTTCGTTTATTTTCTCAATTTGTTTTAAACTGTCCCTCAAGGTCTCATTTTGCTTCCTTGAGTTCTCCTCCTGTTTCCTAAAGTTTTCCTCTATTTTGTCAAATTTCTCCCTCAAGGTTTTTCTTTTTGTTTCCTTGAGTTCTCATCTATTTTATCAAATTTTTCCTCCTGTCTCCTAAAATTTTCCTTATTTTCCTCATTGGTTTGCTTTGAGTTTTCCTCCTGTTTCTTAAAGTTTTCATCTATTTTGTCAAATTTCTCGGCTATAAATCTCATCATGTCTTGCCAATTTGGTTCTCTTCTGGCTTCCGCTTTGTCTGGTTGATCCCCTTGGGCATCCTCTTCAACTATTTCCTTTTCCATGTTCATAATTGCTTCAGTTTCTTCTTTATCACCCATTGGTTGTTCCATTTCACTGTCTGTAACTATTTCTATCTCTCGTTCCTGTCCACCTTCTTCCTTCTCCTTTTCTTCTGCCCTCTTCTTCGATCTGCCTCTGGTATTATGCATTTCTTGTTTTCTCATAACTGCCGACGATAATTAGGTTTTTTGTTTTATTATTTTGTTGAATATCTCAAAATTCTTTTCTAATTACAGCCCTTTTACGATGAGCGCCATTTTGTAACGTGTCTCGTCTTACCGAGTATTCTATAGTTACAGGTTTATAGTTAATTCAGCCCCAAAGTTGGGTTCACCATTCTGTAACAACTCTCGTCTTACCAACGTCAAGTATCGTTTATTAATTAATTATTGTTTGCTAATGTTCAAAGCGGTAAAATTTTTTATGTTTACCAAAATTACTGAAATCGAGTGTGTGTGATTTGGGAGAGATCACTGAAGTTGTTTAATTGTAGTTAGGAGAGAGAGTAGGACCAAGGATATTATTCCCGGAGTATACAATTACTTATTTTAAAATATTCGCCGTTCGTAAGACCAGCTGATTTTGACGTCTGCCTCCAAATATTAGGTTAAGCAAACACCAATTGTCGGTGATACTTTCCGGCGGTTCGTCCTCTTCTTGGCTTCCTGAAACCCTGTAACAACTACCCACTACAAGAAATAATACACATTTTATTACTTATAACAAGATACTCAGTGTATTTATTTATTGAATACTCTAAATTTCTCTTCTACCATTACAAAAATTATTATAATCGATTTTTTTTTTGTCAACACCACATTGGTTCGATCTAATTAAGTAAACATGGAATTAAAACACATTATTTTTTATATTTGATTAAACATTAAACAATAAAGAATTCATTTATTAATTTCCCCAGTGTTAAGGGTAAGTTCTTTGTGTTATGAGACGGTTAGAAATGATTAATAATATACTACGCTTTACAAGAAAAAAATAAATTTCTATTTTTTTGTTTTTTCGTAATATGTAGTTTCGGGTTCTTCCGCTAGAGTACAGATTATGTATGTGTTATAAACACGAAATCAGTTACTAATTATTGGAACTGCACAAAGATTCGAGATGAGGATTTTTTGGTTAACAATTATTAATAAATTCTATTTTACCTCTTTTCTCGAAGTATTTACTTGGATGGTGCTGTTTCTAGTGTTGGAGGTATAGTTGTTTTGTAATTTCATTACATTTTCATAAGATATTATCTCACCGAAATCTCGAAGTGCTGTCCAACTAGGCCTGATCTGGTAGCTGGGTTATTTCAAATTTTCATCGAATAAAGGACGTTAAAGTTGATACTTGAAGGAGTTCTACATAAGGTGGATACTACTCGTTAATTTTTTATTAAATTTAGTACTGTTTCCAAAAGTTTTCATAAAGTTTTATTACATTTTTGATGGCATTACACTTTTTTCCAAACGAACGGTTTTCAATCGTTTTAACAATTAATTCATATCTTGTTAGGTGGTTACTGTTAGTAACCAATAATTTTTATATCATTTTTTATTGGTGCATTATATACTTTTGAGTATTTAGGCTGTTTTTAATTATTATAAATGTATTTCTTATTTACAGAAAAATAATCCTTTTTAAATTTGGTTTATTATCCAATTTGATTTATATAAGGTTTTTCCTTTTATTTCCTCTTAACTTTAGATATAGGTCTTTAATATTTTTATTTCCTTTAATTGTACTTATTTATTATTTATTAATTTCTTATAGTATCCTTACACTAAACTATTTTCTGCTGCCATTTTACTCATACAGTAATATTTTATTTTTATTATTATTTTATATTTAACCATTTTATATTTAACCCTTTTATTTTTAACCCTGGGTGATCTTATATTCAAACACAATTATTCTATTAAATATAAAATTAGACCTAAGTACAAAATCTTTGTGGCCTACACAATACAAATTATACAATATTCAAACAAAACACAAATTGGTCAGTAGCAATATAGTCTACTATTATAATCAATTGTTTCTCCATCTACAGCATAAGTCTGTGAGATGCTCCTTTTAAAACCACTTATTTTCTCACTGGGTACACTATAACTCACTTTGTACTCTTTATATCACTTAATTACAGTTTATAATGTTTTGTGATACAAAGTAATCTAGAGCTAGGTATATTATACCCATTTCTGACCTTTATAGTGGGATGATTACGTTATCATTTTTGGGACTGGTTTATGTAACGTTACTAAAATCCCCCCCCCCCCACTGGAACAAATTTATTTTCGTTTTACTTGTTTCAAAATAAATTGTTGACTTCTTCAATCTTCATAATATTCCTGTTTTATATCTTCATAATATCTTCCTTCATTTCAGACTGGTTATATACCTGTTATTCAGTTAAATGGTAATTGCTGTTTTCCTACTCAACTCTCTCTCTCTCTTGGAGGCATATTCATCAATGATTTATTTCTCTGGGTAGTGGTACTTCCACATTTTACTTGATAAGGGCTGGTCACACTAATCATAAAAAACTTGTTTTAACACTTATTTCTATTTACTTCTATAAATTCGCTTTCTCAATTAAGCTTCTGTCTGCTATCTTCCTTCTATTTTCTTCATCTATACTTCTGGATTCTAATATCACTCTTTTCAGCTATTTTATAATTATTATCCCTTAAATATTCAATTTCCCTAACATTTTTCCCTATCCTGTGTGGTGGTTCAGTTCGGGTGGCCACTTTTGTGTCCATAACTCCGCTGTCCATCCTTACACCTTCTGAGACCAGGGGAACATCATCCCTGGTCAGGAAAATTATTGCCGGAACATTTCTACTGTCAATTCGTTATAATAAAAAGATTACATGTAGTCAATTAGCGACTAATACTAAACACTTTTGGGATTCTTCATACTGTAGCTGTTTGCATTTAATTATATATTTCTTCTTCTTCTTCTTCTTGATTCCTTCTTCTTTTCCATTAACTAATAGCATCTAACATTATTGATATGCCTTATTTTAAAATCCTTTTGACTTTCCTTCTTGTGACATATTTCTCCGTATCATTTTTTCTTATATCATCTTCAATTCCGAGAGATTCTAAATTATTGTTGTATTAATTATTATCCTCCTTCAGCTTTATTGTAGTCATTAAATTATTCGTTATTCTTCTTATTTGAGCACATTACCATCAATTGTTTTTATTTATTTATTTTTACTTCTGTTCGTTACCATAAAAATATTATTTTTTCTACCATTCCATTTTAAATCAGTTCTTTATAAATATTATTTAATCATCTGTTCTCTTTTTCTTGGTAGTTTGTTATTTGTTAAATCAAATTATATCGTTTAGAAATATTTAAAGTAAGTGGTACTTACATACTTTTTATTAAATCATATTGTTCCTGAATAAATATTTAGTAAGTTGTCCTTACATGCTTTTGGAATTTTGGGTTTTTTTTTTCGAAATAACTTGAGTAAGTTGTCCTTATGTGCTTTTTGAATTTTGGGGTTTTTATTTTCCCATGGATGGCTTGGTCGGTTTTCCGAAAATCAGTCCCTTTTTTCTGGTTGCTTAGCGTTTAGTTTAACCATGGTCCATTAACTCAGGTACTCTCTTTTCTCGGATTACTGGGGTGATCGGAATTAATTCTCTCCTTGATAAACTTCTTACCATCCGGCTCTTCCACTTTGTTGCTATGAAACCTTCACTTAAGTACCGGTCTTCCGTCACTGTTAGTTCCTTTTTAACTAACAGGTATTGTACATTCTCTGACGTAACATATTCACTCATTTTTAATATCATTCCATTCTCTTTGACCTCTGTATTATTTACCCAACGTTTTGCTGGTATATTTCGTATTAAAGATATAGCTGATGTTGTCAGATACTCTTCGATCGTGGATATATTTAAATGATATTTAACTTTATTTAAGTTTTTTGTTATTATTCTATGGTGGTTTATTTTTGCCATTTTTATAAAATTTTTTCTATAATTCATACCTTTACTTAACTCCCTTTGTTCGTTAATTGGGATGTTAAATACATTAATTAATCCACCCTTCCTCATCACCATTTCTTCTTTTGTATTTAATATTTTCCTTCTGCATATTTTTCTTAATTTCTTGGTCTTCCTTTCCATGGTTTGGACATTCTCTTTGTCCTTTCTATTCTTATTTTCAGATAGCAATGCATTCTGGTCTTCTCTACTTTCTGTTTCCTTGCTACTCTCTTCTGTGTTCGGATTTACTATAATACCTTCGGAATTGCTGTTTAGTGTTTCATTCATATTCTTTAAACACATCTCCATTTTTTTATTTGTTTCCTCCTTGTATTTATCTACTTTTGGGCTAAGTGTGTTAGCATTTTCACACTTTTCCCCGAAAGTTTCCCATATCTCCTTATTGAACTTCTCCATCTTACCCTCAATCCGCTTTAAACTTTCTTCGTTTATTTTCTCAATTTGTTTTAAACTGTCCCTCAAGGTCTCATTTTGCTTCCTTGAGTTCTCCTCCTGTTTCCTAAAGTTTTCCTCTATTTTGTCAAATTTCTCCCTCAAGGTTTTTCTTTTTGTTTCCTTGAGTTCTCATCTATTTTATCAAATTTTTCCTCCTGTCTCCTAAAATTTTCCTTATTTTCCTCATTGGTTTGCTTTGAGTTTTCCTCCTGTTTCTTAAAGTTTTCATCTATTTTGTCAAATTTCTCGGCTATAAATCTCATCATGTCTTGCCAATTTGGTTCTCTTCTGGCTTCCGCTTTGTCTGGTTGATCCCCTTGGGCATCCTCTTCAACTATTTCCTTTTCCATGTTCATAATTGCTTCAGTTTCTTCTTTATCACCCATTGGTTGTTCCATTTCACTGTCTGTAACTATTTCTATCTCTCGTTCCTGTCCACCTTCTTCCTTCTCCTTTTCTTCTGCCCTCTTCTTCGATCTGCCTCTGGTATTATGCATTTCTTGTTTTCTCATAACTGCCGACGATAATTAGGTTTTTTGTTTTATTATTTTGTTGAATATCTCAAAATTCTTTTCTAATTACAGCCCTTTTACGATGAGCGCCATTTTGTAACGTGTCTCGTCTTACCGAGTATTCTATAGTTACAGGTTTATAGTTAATTCAGCCCCAAAGTTGGGTTCACCATTCTGTAACAACTCTCGTCTTACCAACGTCAAGTATCGTTTATTAATTAATTATTGTTTGCTAATGTTCAAAGCGGTAAAATTTTTTATGTTTACCAAAATTACTGAAATCGAGTGTGTGTGATTTGGGAGAGATCACTGAAGTTGTTTAATTGTAGTTAGGAGAGAGAGTAGGACCAAGGATATTATTCCCGGAGTATACAATTACTTATTTTAAAATATTCGCCGTTCGTAAGACCAGCTGATTTTGACGTCTGCCTCCAAATATTAGGTTAAGCAAACACCAATTGTCGGTGATACTTTCCGGCGGTTCGTCCTCTTCTTGGCTTCCTGAAACCCTGTAACAACTACCCACTACAAGAAATAATACACATTTTATTACTTATAACAAGATACTCAGTGTATTTATTTATTGAATACTCTAAATTTCTCTTCTACCATTACAAAAATTATTATAATCGATTTTTTTTTTGTCAACACCACATTGGTTCGATCTAATTAAGTAAACATGGAATTAAAACACATTATTTTTTATATTTGATTAAACATTAAACAATAAAGAATTCATTTATTAATTTCCCCAGTGTTAAGGGTAAGTTCTTTGTGTTATGAGACGGTTAGAAATGATTAATAATATACTACGCTTTACAAGAAAAAAATAAATTTCTATTTTTTTGTTTTTTCGTAATATGTAGTTTCGGGTTCTTCCGCTAGAGTACAGATTATGTATGTGTTATAAACACGAAATCAGTTACTAATTATTGGAACTGCACAAAGATTCGAGATGAGGATTTTTTGGTTAACAATTATTAATAAATTCTATTTTACCTCTTTTCTCGAAGTATTTACTTGGATGGTGCTGTTTCTAGTGTTGGAGGTATAGTTGTTTTGTAATTTCATTACATTTTCATAAGATATTATCTCACCGAAATCTCGAAGTGCTGTCCAACTAGGCCTGATCTGGTAGCTGGGTTATTTCAAATTTTCATCGAATAAAGGTCGTTAAAGTTGATACTTGAAGGAGTTCTACATAAGGTGGATACTACTCGTTAATTTTTTATTAAATTTAGTACTGTTTCCAAAAGTTTTCATAAAGTTTTATTAAATTTTTGATGGCATTACACTTTTTTCCAAACGAACGGTTTTCAATCGTTTTAACAATTAATTCATATCTTGTTAGGTGGTTACTGTTAGTAACCAATAATTTTTATATCATTTTTTATTGGTGCATTATATACTTTTGAGTATTTAGGCTGTTTTTAATTGTTATAAATGTATTTCTTATTTACAGAAAAATAATCCTTTTTAAATTTGGTTTATTATCCAATTTGATTTATATAAGGTTTTTCCTTTTATTTCCTCTTAACTTTAGATATAGGTCTTTAATATTTTTATTTCCTTTAATTGTACTTATTTATTATTTATTAATTTCTTATAGTATCCTTACACTAAACTATTTTCTGCTGCCATTTTACTCATACAGTAATATTTTATTTTTATTATTATTTTATATTTAACCATTTTATATTTAACCCTTTTATTTTTAACCCTGGGTGATCATATATTCAAACACAATTATTCTATTAAATATAAAATTAGACCTAAGTACAAAATCTTTGTGGCCTACACAATACAAATTATACAATATTCAAACAAAACACAAATTGGTCAGTAGCAATATAGTCTACTATTATAATCAATTGTTTCTCCATCTACAGCATAAGTCTGTGAGATGCTCCTTTTAAAACCACTTATTTTCTCACTGGGTACACTATAACTCACTTTGTACTCTTTATATCACTTAATTACAGTTTATAATGTTTTGTGATACAAAGTAATCTAGAGCTAGGTATATTATACCCATTTCTGACCTTTATAGTGGGATGATTACGTTATCATTTTTGGGACTGGTTTATGTAACGTTACTAAAATCCCCCCCCCCCACTGGAACAAATTTATTTTCGTTTTACTTGTTTCAAAATAAATTGTTGACTTCTTCAATCTTCATAATATTCCTGTTTTATATCTTCATAATATCTTCCTTCATTTCAGACTGGTTATATACCTGTTATTCAGTTAAATGGTAATTGCTGTTTTCCTACTCAACTCTCTCTCTCTTGGAGGCATATTCATCAATGATTTATTTCTCTGGGTAGTGGTACTTCCACATTTTACTTGATAAGGGCTGTTCACACTAATCATAAAAAACTTGTTTTAACACTTATTTCTATTTACTTCTATAAATTCGCTTTCTCAATTAAGCTTCTGTCTGCTATCTTCCTTCTATTTTCTTCATCTATACTTCTGGATTCTAATATCACTCTTTTCAGCTATTTTATAATTATTATCCCTTAAATATTCAATTTCCCTAACATTTTTCCCTATCCTGTGTGGTGGTTCAGTTCGGGTGGCCACTTTTGGGTCCATAACTCCGCTGTCCATCCTTACACCTTCTGAGACCAGGGGAACATCATCCCTGGTCAGGAAAATTATTGCCGGAACATTTCTACTGTCAATTCGTTATAATAAAAAGATTACATGTAGTCAATTAGCGACTAATACTAAACACATTTGGGATTCTTCATACTGTAGCTGTTTGCATTTAATTATATATTTCTTCTTCTTCTTCTTCTTCTTGATTCCTTCTTCTTTTCCATTAACTAATAGCATCTAACATTATTGATATGCCTTATTTTAAAATCCTTTTGACTTTCCTTCTTGTGACATATTTTCTCCGTATCATTTTTTCTTATATCATCTTCAATTCCGAGAGATTCTAAATTATTGTTGTATTAATTATTATCCTCCTTCAGCTTCATTGTAGTCATTAAATTATTCGTTATTCTTCTTATTTGAGCACATTACCATCAATTGTTTTTATTTATTTATTTTTACTTCTGTTCGTTACCATAAAAATATTATTTTTTCTACCATTCCATTTTAAATCAGTTCTTTATAAATATTATTTAATCATCTGTTCTCTTTTTCTTGGTAGTTTGTTATTTGTTAAATCAAATTATATCGTTTAGAAATATTTAAAGTAAGTGGTACTTACATACTTTTTATTAAATCATATTGTTCCTGAATAAATATTTAGTAAGTTGTCCTTACATGCTTTTGGAATTTTGGGTTTTTTTTTTCGAAATAACTTGAGTAAGTTGTCCTTATGTGCTTTTTGAATTTTGGGGTTTTTATTTTCCCATGGATGGCTTGGTCGGTTTTCCGAAAATCAGTCCCTTTTTTCTGGTTGGTTAGCGTTTAGTTTAACCATGGTCCATTAACTCAGGTACTCTCTTTTCTCGGATTACTGGGGTGATCGGAATTAATTCTCTCCTTGATAAACTTCTTACCATCCGGCTCTTCCACTTTGTTGCTATGAAACCTTCACTTAAGTACCGGTCTTCCGTCACTGTTAGTTCCTTTTTAACTAACAGGTATTGTACATTCTCTGACGTAACATATTCACTCATTTTTAATATCATTCCATTCTCTTTGACCTCTGTATTATTTACCGAACGTTTTGCTGGTATATTTCGTATTAAAGATATAGCTGATGTTGTCAGATACTCTTCGATCGTGGATATATTTAAATGATATTTAACTTTATTTAAGTTTTTTGTTATTATTCTATGGTGGTTTATTTTTGCCATTTTTATAAAATTTTTTCTATAATTCATACCTTTACTTAACTCCCTTTGTTCGTTAATTGGGATGTTAAATACATTAATTAATCCACCCTTCCTCATCACCATTTCTTCTTTTGTATTTAATATTTTCCTTCTGCATATTTTTCTTAATTTCTTGGTCTTCCTTTCCATGGTTTGGACATTCTCTTTGTCCTTTCTATTCTTATTTTCAGATAGCAATGCATTCTGGTCTTCTCTACTTTCTGTTTCCTTGCTACTCTCTTCTGTGTTCGGATTTACTATAATACCTTCGGAATTGCTGTTTAGTGTTTCATTCATATTCTTTAAACACATCTCCATTTTTTTATTTGTTTCCTCCTTGTATTTATCTACTTTTGGGCTAAGTGTGTTAGCATTTTCACACTTTTCCCCGAAAGTTTCCCATATCTCCTTATTGAACTTCTCCATCTTACCCTCAATCCGCTTTAAACTTTCTTCGTTTATTTTCTCAATTTGTTTTAAACTGTCCCTCAAGGTCTCATTTTGCTTCCTTGAGTTCTCCTCCTGTTTCCTAAAGTTTTCCTCTATTTTGTCAAATTTCTCCCTCAAGGTTTTTCTTTTTGTTTCCTTGAGTTCTCATCTATTTTATCAAATTTTTCCTCCTGTCTCCTAAAATTTTCCTTATTTTCCTCATTGGTTTGCTTTGAGTTTTCCTCCTGTTTCTTAAAGTTTTCATCTATTTTGTCAAATTTCTCGGCTATAAATCTCATCATGTCTTGCCAATTTGGTTCTCTTCTGGCTTCCGCTTTGTCTGGTTGATCCCCTTGGGCATCCTCTTCAACTATTTCCTTTTCCATGTTCATAATTGCTTCAGTTTCTTCTTTATCACCCATTGGTTGTTCCATTTCACTGTCTGTAACTATTTCTATCTCTCGTTCCTGTCCACCTTCTTCCTTCTCCTTTTCTTCTGCCCTCTTCTTCGATCTGCCTCTGGTATTATGCATTTCTTGTTTTCTCATAACTGCCGACGATAATTAGGTTTTTTGTTTTATTATTTTGTTGAATATCTCAAAATTCTTTTCTAATTACAGCCCTTTTACGATGAGCGCCATTTTGTAACGTGTCTCGTCTTACCGAGTATTCTATAGTTACAGGTTTATAGTTAATTCAGCCCCAAAGTTGGGTTCACCATTCTGTAACAACTCTCGTCTTACCAACGTCAAGTATCGTTTATTAATTAATTATTGTTTGCTAATGTTCAAAGCGGTAAAATTTTTTATGTTTACCAAAATTACTGAAATCGAGTGTGTGTGATTTGGGAGAGATCACTGAAGTTGTTTAATTGTAGTTAGGAGAGAGAGTAGGACCAAGGATATTATTCCCGGAGTATACAATTACTTATTTTAAAATATTCGCCGTTCGTAAGACCAGCTGATTTTGACGTCTGCCTCCAAATATTAGGTTAAGCAAACACCAATTGTCGGTGATACTTTCCGGCGGTTCGTCCTCTTCTTGGCTTCCTGAAACCCTGTAACAACTACCCACTACAAGAAATAATACACATTTTATTACTTATAACAAGATACTCAGTGTATTTATTTATTGAATACTCTAAATTTCTCTTCTACCATTACAAAAATTATTATAATCGATTTTTTTTTTGTCAACACCACATTGGTTCGATCTAATTAAGTAAACATGGAATTAAAACACATTATTTTTTATATTTGATTAAACATTAAACAATAAAGAATTCATTTATTAATTTCCCCAGTGTTAAGGGTAAGTTCTTTGTGTTATGAGACGGTTAGAAATGATTAATAATATACTACGCTTTACAAGAAAAAAATAAATTTCTATTTTTTTGTTTTTTCGTAATATGTAGTTTCGGGTTCTTCCGCTAGAGTACAGATTATGTATGTGTTATAAACACGAAATCAGTTACTAATTATTGGAACTGCACAAAGATTCGAGATGAGGATTTTTTGGTTAACAATTATTAATAAATTCTATTTTACCTCTTTTCTCGAAGTATTTACTTGGATGGTGCTGTTTCTAGTGTTGGAGGTATAGTTGTTTTGTAATTTCATTACATTTTCATAAGATATTATCTCACCGAAATCTCGAAGTGCTGTCCAACTAGGCCTGATCTGGTAGCTGGGTTATTTCAAATTTTCATCGAATAAAGGTCGTTAAAGTTGATACTTGAAGGAGTTCTACATAAGGTGGATACTACTCGTTAATTTTTTATTAAATTTAGTACTGTTTCCAAAAGTTTTCATAAAGTTTTATTAAATTTTTGATGGCATTACACTTTTTTCCAAACGAACGGTTTTCAATCGTTTTAACAATTAATTCATATCTTGTTAGGTGGTTACTGTTAGTAACCAATAATTTTTATATCATTTTTTATTGGTGCATTATATACTTTTGAGTATTTAGGCTGTTTTTAATTGTTATAAATGTATTTCTTATTTACAGAAAAATAATCCTTTTTAAATTTGGTTTATTATCCAATTTGATTTATATAAGGTTTTTCCTTTTATTTCCTCTTAACTTTAGATATAGGTCTTTAATATTTTTATTTCCTTTAATTGTACTTATTTATTATTTATTAATTTCTTATAGTATCCTTACACTAAACTATTTTCTGCTGCCATTTTACTCATACAGTAATATTTTATTTTTATTATTATTTTATATTTAACCATTTTATATTTAACCCTTTTATTTTTAACCCTGGGTGATCATATATTCAAACACAATTATTCTATTAAATATAAAATTAGACCTAAGTACAAAATCTTTGTGGCCTACACAATACAAATTATACAATATTCAAACAAAACACAAATTGGTCAGTAGCAATATAGTCTACTATTATAATCAATTGTTTCTCCATCTACAGCATAAGTCTGTGTGATGCTCCTTTTAAAACCACTTATTTTCTCACTGGGTACACTATAACTCACTTTGTACTCTTTATATCACTTAATTACAGTTTATAATGTTTTGTGATACAAAGTAATCTAGAGCTAGGTATATTATACCCATTTCTGACCTTTATAGTGGGATGATTACGTTATCATTTTTGGGACTGGTTTATGTAACGTTACTAAAATCCCCCCCCCACTGGAACAAATTTATTTTCGTTTTACTTGTTTCAAAATAAATTGTTGACTTCTTCAATCTTCATAATATTCCTGTTTTATATCTTCATAATATCTTCCTTCATTTCAGACTGGTTATATACCTGTTATTCAGTTAAATGGTAATTGCTGTTTTCCTACTCAACTCTCTCTCTCTTGGAGGCATATTCATCAATGATTTATTTCTCTGGGTAGTGGTACTTCCACATTTTACTTGATAAGGGCTGTTCACACTAATCATAAAAAACTTGTTTTAACACTTATTTCTATTTACTTCTATAAATTCGCTTTCTCAATTAAGCTTCTGTCTGCTATCTTCCTTCTATTTTCTTCATCTATACTTCTGGATTCTAATATCACTCTTTTCAGCTATTTTATAATTATTATCCCTTAAATATTCAATTTCCCTAACATTTTTCCCTATCCTGTGTGGTGGTTCAGTTCGGGTGGCCACTTTTGTGTCCATAACTCCGCTGTCCATCCTTACACCTTCTGAGACCAGGGGAACATCATCCCTGGTCAGGAAAATTATTGCCGGAACATTTCTACTGTCAATTCGTTATAATAAAAAGATTACATGTAGTCAATTAGCGACTAATACTAAACACATTTGGGATTCTTCATACTGTAGCTGTTTGCATTTAATTATATATTTCTTCTTCTTCTTCTTCTTCTTGATTCCTTCTTCTTTTCCATTAACTAATAGCATCTAACATTATTGATATGCCTTATTTTAAAATCCTTTTGACTTTCCTTCTTGTGACATATTTTCTCCGTATCATTTTTTCTTATATCATCTTCAATTCCGAGAGATTCTAAATTATTGTTGTATTAATTATTATCCTCCTTCAGCTTCATTGTAGTCATTAAATTATTCGTTATTCTTCTTATTTGAGCACATTACCATCAATTGTTTTTATTTATTTATTTTTACTTCTGTTCGTTACCATAAAAATATTATTTTTTCTACCATTCCATTTTAAATCAGTTCTTTATAAATATTATTTAATCATCTGTTCTCTTTTTCTTGGTAGTTTGTTATTTGTTAAATCAAATTATATCGTTTAGAAATATTTAAAGTAAGTGGTACTTACATACTTTTTATTAAATCATATTGTTCCTGAATAAATATTTAGTAAGTTGTCCTTACATGCTTTTGGAATTTTGGGTTTTTTTTTTCGAAATAACTTGAGTAAGTTGTCCTTATGTGCTTTTTGAATTTTGGGGTTTTTATTTTCCCATGGATGGCTTGGTCGGTTTTCCGAAAATCAGTCCCTTTTTTCTGGTTGGTTAGCGTTTAGTTTAACCATGGTCCATTAACTCAGGTACTCTCTTTTCTCGGATTACTGGGGTGATCGGAATTAATTCTCTCCTTGATAAACTTCTTACCATTCCGGCTCTTCCACTTTGTTGCTATGAAACCTTCACTTAAGTACCGGTCTTCCGTCACTGTTAGTTCCTTTTTAACTAACAGGTATTGTACATTCTCTGACGTAACATATTCACTCATTTTTAATATCATTCCATTCTCTTTGACCTCTGTATTATTTACCCAACGTTTTGCTGGTATATTTCGTATTAAAGATATAGCTGATGTTGTCAGATACTCTTCGATCGTGGATATATTTAAATGATATTTAACTTTATTTAAGTTTTTTGTTATTATTCTATGGTGGTTTATTTTTGCCATTTTTATAAAATTTTTTCTATAATTCATACCTTTACTTAACTCCCTTTGTTCGTTAATTGGGATGTTAAATACATTAATTAATCCACCCTTCCTCATCACCATTTCTTCTTTTGTATTTAATATTTTCCTTCTGCATATTTTTCTTAATTTCTTGGTCTTCCTTTCCATGGTTTGGACATTCTCTTTGTCCTTTCTATTCTTATTTTCAGATAGCAATGCATTCTGGTCTTCTCTACTTTCTGTTTCCTTGCTACTCTCTTCTGTGTTCGGATTTACTATAATACCTTCGGAATTGCTGTTTAGTGTTTCATTCATATTCTTTAAACACATCTCCATTTTTTTATTTGTTTCCTCCTTGTATTTATCTACTTTTGGGCTAAGTGTGTTAGCATTTTCACACTTTTCCCCGAAAGTTTCCCATATCTCCTTATTGAACTTCTCCATCTTACCCTCAATCCGCTTTAAACTTTCTTCGTTTATTTTCTCAATTTGTTTTAAACTGTCCCTCAAGGTCTCATTTTGCTTCCTTGAGTTCTCCTCCTGTTTCCTAAAGTTTTCCTCTATTTTGTCAAATTTCTCCCTCAAGGTTTTTCTTTTTGTTTCCTTGAGTTCTCATCTATTTTATCAAATTTTTCCTCCTGTCTCCTAAAATTTTCCTTATTTTCCTCATTGGTTTGCTTTGAGTTTTCCTCCTGTTTCTTAAAGTTTTCATCTATTTTGTCAAATTTCTCGGCTATAAATCTCATCATGTCTTGCCAATTTGGTTCTCTTCTGGCTTCCGCTTTGTCTGGTTGATCCCCTTGGGCATCCTCTTCAACTATTTCCTTTTCCATGTTCATAATTGCTTCAGTTTCTTCTTTATCACCCATTGGTTGTTCCATTTCACTGTCTGTAACTATTTCTATCTCTCGTTCCTGTCCACCTTCTTCCTTCTCCTTTTCTTCTGCCCTCTTCTTCGATCTGCCTCTGGTATTATGCATTTCTTGTTTTCTCATAACTGCCGACGATAATTAGGTTTTTTGTTTTATTATTTTGTTGAATATCTCAAAATTCTTTTCTAATTACAGCCCTTTTACGATGAGCGCCATTTTGTAACGTGTCTCGTCTTACCGAGTATTCTATAGTTACAGGTTTATAGTTAATTCAGCCCCAAAGTTGGGTTCACCATTCTGTAACAACTCTCGTCTTACCAACGTCAAGTATCGTTTATTAATTAATTATTGTTTGCTAATGTTCAAAGCGGTAAAATTTTTTATGTTTACCAAAATTACTGAAATCGAGTGTGTGTGATTTGGGAGAGATCACTGAAGTTGTTTAATTGTAGTTAGGAGAGAGAGTAGGACCAAGGATATTATTCCCGGAGTATACAATTACTTATTTTAAAATATTCGCCGTTCGTAAGACCAGCTGATTTTGACGTCTGCCTCCAAATATTAGGTTAAGCAAACACCAATTGTCGGTGATACTTTCCGGCGGTTCGTCCTCTTCTTGGCTTCCTGAAACCCTGTAACAACTACCCACTACAAGAAATAATACACATTTTATTACTTATAACAAGATACTCAGTGTATTTATTTATTGAATACTCTAAATTTCTCTTCTACCATTACAAAAATTATTATAATCGATTTTTTTTTTGTCAACACCACATTGGTTCGATCTAATTAAGTAAACATGGAATTAAAACACATTATTTTTTATATTTGATTAAACATTAAACAATAAAGAATTCATTTATTAATTTCCCCAGTGTTAAGGGTAAGTTCTTTGTGTTATGAGACGGTTAGAAATGATTAATAATATACTACGCTTTACAAGAAAAAAATAAATTTCTATTTTTTTGTTTTTTCGTAATATGTAGTTTCGGGTTCTTCCGCTAGAGTACAGATTATGTATGTGTTATAAACACGAAATCAGTTACTAATTATTGGAACTGCACAAAGATTCGAGATGAGGATTTTTTGGTTAACAATTATTAATAAATTCTATTTTACCTCTTTTCTCGAAGTATTTACTTGGATGGTGCTGTTTCTAGTGTTGGAGGTATAGTTGTTTTGTAATTTCATTACATTTTCATAAGATATTATCTCACCGAAATCTCGAAGTGCTGTCCAACTAGGCCTGATCTGGTAGCTGGGTTATTTCAAATTTTCATCGAATAAAGGTCGTTAAAGTTGATACTTGAAGGAGTTCTACATAAGGTGGATACTACTCGTTAATTTTTTATTAAATTTAGTACTGTTTCCAAAAGTTTTCATAAAGTTTTATTAAATTTTTGATGGCATTACACTTTTTTCCAAACGAACGGTTTTCAATCGTTTTAACAATTAATTCATATCTTGTTAGGTGGTTACTGTTAGTAACCAATAATTTTTATATCATTTTTTATTGGTGCATTATATACTTTTGAGTATTTAGGCTGTTTTTAATTGTTATAAATGTATTTCTTATTTACAGAAAAATAATCCTTTTTAAATTTGGTTTATTATCCAATTTGATTTATATAAGGTTTTTCCTTTTATTTCCTCTTAACTTTAGATATAGGTCTTTAATATTTTTATTTCCTTTAATTGTACTTATTTATTATTTATTAATTTCTTATAGTATCCTTACACTAAACTATTTTCTGCTGCCATTTTACTCATACAGTAATATTTTATTTTTATTATTATTTTATATTTAACCATTTTATATTTAACCCTTTTATTTTTAACCCTGGGTGATCATATATTCAAACACAATTATTCTATTAAATATAAAATTAGACCTAAGTACAAAATCTTTGTGGCCTACACAATACAAATTATACAATATTCAAACAAAACACAAATTGGTCAGTAGCAATATAGTCTACTATTATAATCAATTGTTTCTCCATCTACAGCATAAGTCTGTGTGATGCTCCTTTTAAAACCACTTATTTTCTCACTGGGTACACTATAACTCACTTTGTACTCTTTATATCACTTAATTACAGTTTATAATGTTTTGTGATACAAAGTAATCTAGAGCTAGGTATATTATACCCATTTCTGACCTTTATAGTGGGATGATTACATTATCATTTTTGGGACTGGTTTATGTAACGTTACTAAAATCCCCCCCCCACTGGAACAAATTTATTTTCGTTTTACTTGTTTCAAAATAAATTGTTGACTTCTTCAATCTTCATAATATTCCTGTTTTATATCTTCATAATATCTTCCTTCATTTCAGACTGGTTATATACCTGTTATTCAGTTAAATGGTAATTGCTGTTTTCCTACTCAACTCTCTCTCTCTTGGAGGCATATTCATCAATGATTTATTTCTCTGGGTAGTGGTACTTCCACATTTTACTTGATAAGGGCTGTTCACACTAATCATAAAAAACTTGTTTTAACACTTATTTCTATTTACTTCTATAAATTCGCTTTCTCAATTAAGCTTCTGTCTGCTATCTTCCTTCTATTTTCTTCATCTATACTTCTGGATTCTAATATCACTCTTTTCAGCTATTTTATAATTATTATCCCTTAAATATTCAATTTCCCTAACATTTTTCCCTATCCTGTGTGGTGGTTCAGTTCGGGTGGCCACTTTTGGGTCCATAACTCCGCTGTCCATCCTTACACCTTCTGAGACCAGGGGAACATCATCCCTGGTCAGGAAAATTATTGCCGGAACATTTCTACTGTCAATTCGTTATAATAAAAAGATTACATGTAGTCAATTAGCGACTAATACTAAACACATTTGGGATTCTTCATACTGTAGCTGTTTGCATTTAATTATATATTTCTTCTTCTTCTTCTTCTTCTTGATTCCTTCTTCTTTTCCATTAACTAATAGCATCTAACATTATTGATATGCCTTATTTTAAAATCCTTTTGACTTTCCTTCTTGTGACATATTTTCTCCGTATCATTTTTTCTTATATCATCTTCAATTCCGAGAGATTCTAAATTATTGTTGTATTAATTATTATCCTCCTTCAGCTTCATTGTAGTCATTAAATTATTCGTTATTCTTCTTATTTGAGCACATTACCATCAATTGTTTTTATTTATTTATTTTTACTTCTGTTCGTTACCATAAAAATATTATTTTTTCTACCATTCCATTTTAAATCAGTTCTTTATAAATATTATTTAATCATCTGTTCTCTTTTTCTTGGTAGTTTGTTATTTGTTAAATCAAATTATATCGTTTAGAAATATTTAAAGTAAGTGGTACTTACATACTTTTTATTAAATCATATTGTTCCTGAATAAATATTTAGTAAGTTGTCCTTACATGCTTTTGGAATTTTGGGTTTTTTTTTTCGAAATAACTTGAGTAAGTTGTCCTTATGTGCTTTTTGAATTTTGGGGTTTTTATTTTCCCATGGATGGCTTGGTCGGTTTTCCGAAAATCAGTCCCTTTTTTCTGGTTGGTTAGCGTTTAGTTTAACCATGGTCCATTAACTCAGGTACTCTCTTTTCTCGGATTACTGGGGTGATCGGAATTAATTCTCTCCTTGATAAACTTCTTACCATTCCGGCTCTTCCACTTTGTTGCTATGAAACCTTCACTTAAGTACCGGTCTTCCGTCACTGTTAGTTCCTTTTTAACTAACAGGTATTGTACATTCTCTGACGTAACATATTCACTCATTTTTAATATCATTCCATTCTCTTTGACCTCTGTATTATTTACCCAACGTTTTGCTGGTATATTTCGTATTAAAGATATAGCTGATGTTGTCAGATACTCTTCGATCGTGGATATATTTAAATGATATTTAACTTTATTTAAGTTTTTTGTTATTATTCTATGGTGGTTTATTTTTGCCATTTTTATAAAATTTTTTCTATAATTCATACCTTTACTTAACTCCCTTTGTTCGTTAATTGGGATGTTAAATACATTAATTAATCCACCCTTCCTCATCACCATTTCTTCTTTTGTATTTAATATTTTCCTTCTGCATATTTTTCTTAATTTCTTGGTCTTCCTTTCCATGGTTTGGACATTCTCTTTGTCCTTTCTATTCTTATTTTCAGATAGCAATGCATTCTGGTCTTCTCTACTTTCTGTTTCCTTGCTACTCTCTTCTGTGTTCGGATTTACTATAATACCTTCGGAATTGCTGTTTAGTGTTTCATTCATATTCTTTAAACACATCTCCATTTTTTTATTTGTTTCCTCCTTGTATTTATCTACTTTTGGGCTAAGTGTGTTAGCATTTTCACACTTTTCCCCGAAAGTTTCCCATATCTCCTTATTGAACTTCTCCATCTTACCCTCAATCCGCTTTAAACTTTCTTCGTTTATTTTCTCAATTTGTTTTAAACTGTCCCTCAAGGTCTCATTTTGCTTCCTTGAGTTCTCCTCCTGTTTCCTAAAGTTTTCCTCTATTTTGTCAAATTTCTCGCTCAAGGTTTTTCTTTTTGTTTCCTTGAGTTCTCATCTATTTTATCAAATTTTTCCTCCTGTCTCCTAAAATTTTCCTTATTTTCCTCATTGGTTTGCTTTGAGTTTTCCTCCTGTTTCTTAAAGTTTTCATCTATTTTGTCAAATTTCTCGGCTATAAATCTCATCATGTCTTGCCAATTTGGTTCTCTTCTGGCTTCCGCTTTGTCTGGTTGATCCCCTTGGGCATCCTCTTCAACTATTTCCTTTTCCTTGTTCATAATTGCTTCAGTTTCTTCTTTATCACCCATTGGTTGTTCCATTTCACTGTCTGTAACTATTTCTATCTCTCGTTCCTGTCCACCTTCTTCCTTCTCCTTTTCTTCTGCCCTCTTCTTCGATCTGCCTCTGGTATTATGCATTTCTTGTTTTCTCATAACTGCCGACGATAATTAGGTTTTTTGTTTTATTATTTTGTTGAATATCTCAAAATTCTTTTCTAATTACAGCCCTTTTACGATGAGCGCCATTTTGTAACGTGTCTCGTCTTACCGAGTATTCTATAGTTACAGGTTTATAGTTAATTCAGCCCCAAAGTTGGGTTCACCATTCTGTAACAACTCTCGTCTTACCAACGTCAAGTATCGTTTATTAATTAATTATTGTTTGCTAATGTTCAAAGCGGTAAAATTTTTTATGTTTACCAAAATTACTGAAATCGAGTGTGTGTGATTTGGGAGAGATCACTGAAGTTGTTTAATTGTAGTTAGGAGAGAGAGTAGGACCAAGGATATTATTCCCGGAGTATACAATTACTTATTTTAAAATATTCGCCGTTCGTAAGACCAGCTGATTTTGACGTCTGCCTCCAAATATTAGGTTAAGCAAACACCAATTGTCGGTGATACTTTCCGGCGGTTCGTCCTCTTCTTGGCTTCCTGAAACCCTGTAACAACTACCCACTACAAGAAATAATACACATTTTATTACTTATAACAAGATACTCAGTGTATTTATTTATTGAATACTCTAAATTTCTCTTCTACCATTACAAAAATTATTATAATCGATTTTTTTTTTGTCAACACCACATTGGTTCGATCTAATTAAGTAAACATGGAATTAAAACACATTATTTTTTATATTTGATTAAACATTAAACAATAAAGAATTCATTTATTAATTTCCCCAGTGTTAAGGGTAAGTTCTTTGTGTTATGAGACGGTTAGAAATGATTAATAATATACTACGCTTTACAAGAAAAAAATAAATTTCTATTTTTTTGTTTTTTCGTAATATGTAGTTTCGGGTTCTTCCGCTAGAGTACAGATTATGTATGTGTTATAAACACGAAATCAGTTACTAATTATTGGAACTGCACAAAGATTCGAGATGAGGATTTTTTGGTTAACAATTATTAATAAATTCTATTTTACCTCTTTTCTCGAAGTATTTACTTGGATGGTGCTGTTTCTAGTGTTGGAGGTATAGTTGTTTTGTAATTTCATTACATTTTCATAAGATATTATCTCACCGAAATCTCGAAGTGCTGTCCAACTAGGCCTGATCTGGTAGCTGGGTTATTTCAAATTTTCATCGAATAAAGGACGTTAAAGTTGATACTTGAAGTGTTCTACATAAGGTGGATACTACTCGTTAATTTTTTATTAAATTTAGTACTGTTTCCAAAAGTTTTCATAAAGTTTTATTAAATTTTTGATGGCATTACACTTTTTTCCAAACGAACGGTTTTCAATCGTTTTAACAATTAATTCATATCTTGTTAGGTGGTTACTGTTAGTAACCAATAATTTTTATATCATTTTTTATTGGTGCATTATATACTTTTGAGTATTTAGGCTGTTTTTAATTATTATAAATGTATTTCTTATTTACAGAAAAATAATCCTTTTTAAATTTGGTTTATTATCCAATTTGATTTATATAAGGTTTTTCCTTTTATTTCCTCTTAACTTTAGATATAGGTCTTTAATATTTTTATTTCCTTTAATTGTACTTATTTATTATTTATTAATTTCTTATAGTATCCTTACACTAAACTATTTTCTGCTGCCATTTTACTCATACAGTAATATTTTATTTTTATTATTATTTTATATTTAACCATTTTATATTTAACCCTTTTATTTTTAACGCTGGGTGATCTTATATTCAAACACAATTATTCTATTAAATATAAAATTAGACCTAAGTACAAAATCTTTGTGGCCTACACAATACAAATTATACAATATTCAAACAAAACACAAATTGGTCAGTAGCAATATAGTCTACTATTATAATCAATTGTTTCTCCATCTACAGCATAAGTCTGTGAGATTCTCCTTTTAAAACCACTTATTTTCTCACTGGGTACACTATAACTCACTTTGTACTCTTTATATCACTTAATTACAGTTTATAATGTTTTGTGATACAAAGTAATCTAGAGCTAGGTATATTATACCCATTTCTGACCTTTATAGTGGGATGATTACGTTATCATTTTTGGGACTGGTTTATGTAACGTTACTAAAATCCCCCCCCCCCACTGGAACAAATTTATTTTCGTTTTACTTGTTTCAAAATAAATTGTTGACTTCTTCAATCTTCATAATATTCCTGTTTTATATCTTCATAATATCTTCCTTCATTTCAGACTGGTTATATACCTGTTATTCAGTTAAATGGTAATTGCTGTTTTCCTACTCAACTCTCTCTCACTCTTGGAGGCATATTCATCAATGATTTATTTCTCTGGGTAGTGGTACTTCCACATTTTACTTGATAAGGGCTGGTCACACTAATCATAAAAAACTTGTTTTAACACTTATTTCTATTTACTTCTATAAATTCGCTTTCTCAATTAAGCTTCTGTCTGCTATCTTCCTTCTATTTTCTTCATCTATACTTCTGGATTCTGATATCACTCTTTTCAGCTATTTTATAATTATTATCCCTTAAATATTCAATTTCCCTAACATTTTTCCCTATCCTGTGTGGTGGTTCAGTTCGGGTGGCCACTTTTGGGTCCATAACTCCGCTGTCCATCCTTACACCTTCTGAGACCAGGGGAACATCATCCCTGGTCAGGAAAATTATTGCCGGAACATTTCTACTGTCAATTCGTTATAATAAAAAGATTACATGTAGTCAATTAGCGACTAATACTAAACACTTTTGGGATTCTTCATACTGTAGCAGTTTGCATTTAATTATATATTTCTTCTTCTTCTTCTTCTTGATTCCTTCTTCTTTTCCATTAACTAATAGCATCTAACATTATTGATATGCCTTATTTTAAAATCCTTTTGACTTTCCTTCTTGTGACATATTTTCTCCGTATCATTTTTTCTTATATCATCTTCAATTCCGAGAGATTCTAAATTATTGTTGTATTAATTATTATCCTCCTTCAGCTTTATTGTAGTCATTAAATTATTCGTTATTCTTCTTATTTGAGCACATTACCATCAATTGTTTTTATTTATTTATTTTTACTTCTGTTCGTTACCATAAAAATATTATTTTTTCTACAATTCCATTTTAAATCAGTTCTTTATAAATATTATTTAATCATCTGTTCTCTTTTTCTTGGTAGTTTGTTATTTGTTAAATCAAATTATATCGTTTAGAAATATTTAAAGTAAGTGGTACTTACATACTTTTTATTAAATCATATTGTTCCTGAATAAATATTTAGTAAGTTGTCCTTACATGCTTTTGGAATTTTGGGTTTTTTTTTTCGAAATAACTTGAGTAAGTTGTCCTTATGTGCTTTTTGAATTTTGGGGTTTTTATTTTCCCATGGATGGCTTGGTCGGTTTTCCGAAAATCAGTCCCTTTTTTCTGGTTGGTTAGCGTTTAGTTTAACCATGGTCCATTAACTCAGGTACTCTCTTTTCTCGGATTACTGGGGTGATCGGAATTAATTCTCTCCTTGATAAACTTCTTACCATCCGGCTCTTCCACTTTGTTGCTATGAAACCTTCACTTAAGTACCGGTCTTCCGTCACTGTTAGTTCCTTTTTAGCTAACAGGTATTGTACATTCTCTGACGTAACATATTCACTCATTTTTAATATCATTCCATTCTCTTTGACCTCTGTATTATTTACCCAACGTTTTGCTGGTATATTTCGTATTAAAGATATAGCTGATGTTGTCAGATACTCTTCGATCGTGGATATATTTAAATGATATTTAACTTTATTTAAGTTTTTTGTTATTATTCTATGGTGGTATATTTTTGCCATTTTTATAAAATTTTTTCTATAATTCATACCTTTACTTAACTCCCTTTGTTCGTTAATTGGTATGTTAAATACATTAATTAATCCACCCTTCCTCATCACCATTTCTTCTTTTGTAATTAATATTTTCCTTCTGCATATTTTTCTTAATTTCTTGGTCTTCCTTTCCATGGTTTGGACATTCTCTTTGTCCTTTCTATTCTTATTTTCAGATAGCAATGCATTCTGGTCTTCTCTATTTTCTGTTTCCTTGCTACTCTCTTCTGTGTTCGGATTTACTATAATACCTTCGGAATTGCTGTTTAGTGTTTCATTCATATTCTTTAAACACATCTCCATTTTTTTATTTGTTTCCTCCTTGTATTTATCTACTTTTGGGCTAAGTGTGTTAGCATTTTCACACTTTTCCCCGAAAGTTTCCCATATCTCCTTATTGAACTTCTCCATCTTACCCTCAATCCGCTTTAAACTTTCTTCGTTTATTTTCTCAATTTGTTTTAAACTGTCCCTCAAGGTCTCATTTTGCTTCCTTGAGTTCTCCTCCTGTTTCCTAAAGTTTTCCTCTATTTTGTCAAATTTCTCGCGCAAGGTTTTTCTTTTTGTTTCCTTGAGTTCTCATCTATTTTATCAAATTTTTCCTCCTGTCTCCTAAAATTTTCCTTATTTTCCTCATTGGTTTGCTTTGAGTTTTCCTCCTGTTTCTTAAAGTTTTCATCTATTTTGTCAAATTTCTCGGCTATAAATCTCATCATGTCTTGCCAATTTGGTTCTCTTCTGGCTTCCGCTTTGTCTGGTTGATCCCCTTGGGCATCCTCTTCAACTATTTCCTTTTCCATGTTCATAATTGCTTCAGTTTCTTCTTTATCACCCATTGGTTGTTCCATTTCACTGTCTGTAACTATTTCTATCTCTCGTTCCTGTCCACCTTCTTCCTTCTCCTTTTCTTCTGCCCTCTTCTTCGATCTGCCTCTGGTATTATGCATTTCTTGTTTTCTCATAACTGCCGACGATAATTAGGTTTTTTGTTTTATTATTTTGTTGAATATCTCAAAATTCTTTTCTAATTACAGCCCTTTTACGATGAGCGCCATTTTGTAACGTGTCTCGTCTTACCGAGTATTCTATAGTTACAGGTTTATAGTTAATTCAGCCCCAAAGTTGGGTTCACCATTCTGTAACAACTCTCGTCTTACCAACGTCAAGTATCGTTTATTAATTAATTATTGTTTGCTAATGTTCAAAGCGGTAAAATTTTTTATGTTTACCAAAATTACTGAAATCGAGTGTGTGTGATTTGGGAGAGATCACTGAAGTTGTTTAATTGTAGTTAGGAGAGAGAGTAGGACCAAGGATATTATTCCCGGAGTATACAATTACTTATTTAAAAAATATTCGCCGTTCGTAAGACCAGCTGATTTTGACGTCTGCCTCCAAATTTTAGGTTAAGCAAACACCAATTGTCGGTGATACTTTCCGGCGGTTCGTCCTCTTCTTGGCTTCCTGAAACCCTGTAACAACTACCCACTACAAGAAATAATTCACATTTTATTACTTATAACAAGATACTCAGTGTATTTATTTATTGAATACTCTAAATTTCTCTTCTACCATTACAAAAATTATTATAATCGATTTTTTTTTTGTCAACACCACATTGGTTCGATCTAATTAAGTAAACATGGAATTAAAACACATTATTTTTTATATTTGATTAAACATTAAACAATAAAGAATTCATTTATTAATTTCCCCAGTGTTAAGGGTAAGTTCTTTGTGTTATGAGACGGTTAGAAATGATTAATAATATACTACGCTTTACAAGAAAAAAATAAATTTCTATTTTTTTGTTTTTTCGTAATATGTAGTTTCGGGTTCTTCCGCTAGAGTACAGATTATGTATGTGTTATAAACACGAAATCAGTTACTAATTATTGGAACTGCACAAAGATTCGAGATGAGGATTTTTTGGTTAACAATTATTAATAAATTCTATTTTACCTCTTTTCTCGAAGTATTTACATGGATGGTGCTGTTTCTAGTGTTGGAGGTATAGTTGTTTTGTAATTTCATTACATTTTCATAAGATATTATCTCACCGAAATCTCGAAGTGCTGTCCAACTAGGCCTGATCTGGTAGCTGGGTTATTTCAAATTTTCATCGAATAAAGGACGTTAAAGTTGATACTTGAAGGAGTTCTACATAAGGTGGATACTACTCGTTAATTTTTTATTAAATTTAGTACTGTTTCCAAAAGTTTTCATAAAGTTTTATTAAATTTTTGATGGCATTACACATTTTTCCAAACGAACGGTTTTCAATCGTTTTAACAATTAATTCATATCTTGTTAGGTGGTTACTGTTAGTAACCAATAATTTTTATATCATTTTTTATTGGTGCATTATATACTTTTAAGTATTTAGGCTGTTTTTAATTATTATAAATGTATTTCTTATTTACAGAAAAATAATCCTTTTTAAATTTGGTTTATTATCCAATTTGATTTATATAAGGTTTTTCCTTTTATTTCCTCTTAACTTTAGATATAGGTCTTTAATATTTTTATTTCCTTTAATTGTACTTATTTATTATTTATTAATTTCTTATAGTATCCTTACACTAAACTATTTTCTGCTGCCATTTTACTCATACAGTAATATTTTATTTTTATTATTATTTTATATTTAACCATTTTATATTTAACCCTTTTATTTTTAACCCTGGGTGATCTTATATTCAAACACAATTATTCTATTAAATATTAAATTAGACCTAAGTACAAAATCTTTGTGGCCTACACAATACAAATTATACAATATTCAAACAAAACAAAAATTGGTCAGTAGCAATATAGTCTACTATTATAATCAATTGTTTCTCCATCTACAGTATAAGTCTGTGAGATGCTCCTTTTAAAACCACTTATTTTCTCACTGGGTACACTATAACTCTCTTTGTACTCTTTATATCACTTAATTACAGTTTATAATGTTTTGTGATACAAAGTAATCTAGAGCTAGGTATATTATACCCATTTCTGACCTTTATAGTGGGATGATTACGTTATCATTTTTGGGACTGGTTTATGTAACGTTACTAAAATCCCCCCCCACTGGAACAAATTTATTTTCGTTTTACTTGTTTCAAAATAAATTGTTGACTTCTTCAATCTTCATAATATTCCTGTTTTATATCTTCATAATATCTTCCTTCATTTCAGACTTGTTATATACCTGTTATTCAGTTAAATGGTAATTGCTGTTTTCCTACTCAACTCTCTCTCTCTTGGAGGCATATTCATCAATGATTTATTTCTCTGGGTAGTGGTACTTCCACATTTTACTTGATAAGGGCTGGTCACACTAATCATAAAAAACTTGTTTTAACACTTATTTCTATTTACTTCTATAAATTTGCTTTCTGAATTAAGCTTCTGTCTGCTATCTTCCTTCTATTTTCTTCATCTATACTTCTGGATTCTAATATCACTATTTTCAGCTATTTTATAATTATTATCCCTTAAATATTCAATTTCCCTAACATTTTTCCCTATCCTGTGTGGTGGTTCAGTTCGGGTGGCCACTTTTGGGTCCATAACTCCGCTGTCCATCCTTACACTTTCTGAGACCAGGGGAACATCATCCCTGGTCAGGAAAATTATTGCCGAAACATTTCTACTGTCAATTCGTTATAATAAAAAGATTACATGTAGTCGATTAGCGACTAATACTAAACACATTTGGGATTCTTCATACTGTAGCTGTTTGTATTAATTATAGTTTTCTTCTTCTTCTTGATTCCTTCTTCTTTTCCATTAACTAATAGCATCAAACGTTATTGATATGCCTTATTTTAAAATCCTTTTGACTTTCCTTCTTGTGACATATTTTCTCCGTATCATTTTTTCTTATATCATCTTCAATTCCGAGAGATTCTAAATTATTGTTGTATTAATTATTATCCTCCTTCAGCTTCATTGTAGTCATTAAATTATTCGTTATTCTTCTTATTTGAGCACATTACCATCAATTGTTTTTATTTATTTATTTTTACTTCTGTTCGTTACCATAAAAATATTATTTTTTCTACCATTCCATTTTAAATCAGTTCTTTATAAATATTATTTAATCATCTGTTCTCTTTTTCTTGGTAGTTTGTTATTTGTTAAATCAAATTATATCGTTTAGAAATATTTAAAGTAAGTGGTACTTACATACTTTTTATTAAATCATATTGTTCCTGAATAAATATTTATTAAGTTGTCCGTACATGCTTTTGGAATTTTGGGTTTTTTTTTTCGAAATAACTTGAGTAAGTTGTCCTTATGTGCTTTTTGAATTTTGGGGTTTTTATTTTCCCATGGGTGGCTTGGTCGGTTTTCCGAAAATCAGTCCCTTTTTTCTGGTTGGTTAGCGTTTAGTTTAACCATGGTCCATTAACTCAGGTACTCTCTTTTCTCGGATTACTGGGGTGTTCGGAATTAATTCTCTCCTTGATAAACTTCTTACCATCCGGCTCTTCCACTTTGTTGCTATGAAACCTTCACTTAAGTACCGGTCTTCCGTCACTGTTAGTTCCTTTTTAACTAACAGGTATTGTACATTCTCTGACGTAACATATTCACTCATTTTTAATATCATTCCATTCTCTTTGACCTCTGTATTATTTACCCAACGTTTTGCTGGTATATTTCGTATTAAAGATATAGCTGATGTTGTCAGATACTCTTCGATCGTGGATATATTTAAATGATATTTAACTTTATTTAAGTTTTTTGTTATTATTCTATGGTGGTTTATTTTTGCCATTTTTATAAAATTTTTTCTATAATTCATACCTTTACTTAACTCCCTTTGTTCGTTAATTGGGATGTTAAATACATTAATTAATCCACCCTTCCTCATCTCCATTTCTTCTTTTGTATTTAATATTTTCCTTCTGCATATTTTTCTTAATTTTTTGGTCTTCCTTTCCATGGTTTGGACATTCTCTTTGTCCTTTCTATTCTTATTTTCAGATAGCAATGCATTCTGGTCTTCTCTACTTTCTGTTTCCTTGCTACTCTCTTCTGTGTTCGGATTTACTATAATACCTTTGGAAGTGCTGTTTAGTGTTTCATTCATATTCTTTAAACACATCTCCATTTTTTTATTTGTTTCCTCCTTGTATTTATCTACTTTTGGGCTAAGTGTGTTAGCATTTTCACACTTCTCCCCGTAAGTTTCCCATATCTCCTTATTGAACTTCTCCATCTTACCCTCAATCCGCTTTAAACTTTCTTCGTTTATTTTCTCAATTTGTTTTTAACTGTCCCTCAAGGTCTCATTTTGCTTCCTTGAGTTCTCCTCCTGTTTCCTAAAGTTTTCCTCTATTTTGTCAAATTTCTCGCTCAAGGTTTTTCTTTTTGTTTCCTTGAGTTCTCATCTATTTTATCAAATTTTTCCTCCTGTCTCCTAAAATTTTCCTTATTTTCCTCATTGGTTTGCTTTGAGTTTTCCTCCTGTTTCTTAAAGTTTTCATCTATTTTGTCAAATTTCTCGGCTATAAATCTCATCATGTCTTGCCAATTTGGTTCTCTTCTGGCTTCCGCTTTGTCTGGTTGATCCCCTTGGGCATCCTCTACAACTATTTCCTTTTCCGTGTTCATAATTGCTTCAGTTTCTTCTTTATCACCCATTGGTTGTTCCATTTCACTGTCTGTAACTATTTCTATCTCTCGTTCCTGTCCACCTTCTTCCTTCTCCTTTTCTTCTGCCCTCTTCTTCGATCTGCCTCTGGTATTATGCATTTCTTGTTTTCTCATAACTGCCGACGATAATTAGGTTTTTTGTTTTATTATTTTGTTGAATATCTCAAAAATCTTTTCTTATTACAGCCCTTTTACGATGAGCGCCATTTTGTAACGTGTCTCGTCTTACCGAGTATTCTATAGTTACAGGTTTATAGTTAATTCAGCCCCAAAGTTGGGTTCACCATTCTGTAACAACTCTCGTCTTACCAACGTCGAGTATCGTTTATTAATTAACTATTGTTTGCTAATGTTCAAAGCGGTAAAATTTTTTATGTTACCAAAATTACTGAAATCGAGTGTGTGTGATTTGGGAGAGATCACTGAAGTTGTTTAATTGTAGTTAGGAGAGAGAGTAGGACCAAGGATATTATCCCCGGAGTATACAATTACTTATTTTAAAATATTCGCCGTTCGTAAGACCAGCTGATTTTGACGTCTGCCTCCAAATTTTAGGTTAAGCAAACACCAATTGTCGGTGATACTTTCCGGCGGTTCGTCCTCTTCTTGGCTTCCTGAAACCCTGTAACAACTACCCTCTACAAGAAATAATACACATTTTATTACTTATAACAAGATACTCAGTGTATTTATTTATTGATTTCTCTAAATTTCTCTTCTACCAGTACAAAAAATATTATAATCGATTTTTTTTTTGTCAACACCACATTGGTTCGATCTAATTAAGTAAACATGGAATTAAAACACATTATTTTTTATATTTGATTAAACATTAAAAAATAAAGAATTCATTTATTAATTTCCCCAAGGTTAAGGGTAAGTTCTTTGTGTTATGAGACGGTTAGAAATGATTAATAATATACTACGCTTTACAAGAAAAAAAATAAATTTCTATTTTTTGTTTTTTCGTAGTATGTAGTTTCGGGTTCTTCCGCTAGAGTACAGATTATGTATGTGTTATAAACACGAAATCAGTTACTAATTATTGGAACTGCACAAAGATTCGAGATGAAGATTTTTTGGTTAACAATTATTAATAATTTCTATTTTACCTCTTTTCTCGAAGTATTTACTTGGATGGTGCTGTTTCTAGTGTTGGAGTTATAGTTGTTTTGTAATTTCGTTACATTTTCATAAGATATAATCTCACCAAAATCTCGAAGTGCCGTCCAACTAGGCCTGATCTGGTAGCTGGGTTATTTCAAATTTTCATCGAATAAATGACGTTAAAGTTGATACTTGAAGGAGTTCTACATAAGGTGGATACTACTCGTTAATTTTTTATTAAATTTAGCACTCTTTCCAAAAGTTTTCATAAGATTTTATTAAATTTTTGATGGCATTACACTTTTATCCAAACAAACGGTTTTCAATCGTTTTAACAATTAATTCATATCTTGTTAGGTGGTTACTGTTAGTAACCAATAATTTTTATATCATTTTTTATTGGTGCATCTATATACTTTTGAGTATTTAGGCTGTTTTTAATTATTATAAATTTATTTCTTATTTATAGAAAAATAATCCTTTTTAAATTTGGTTTATTATCCAATTTGATTTATATGAGGTTTTTCCTTTTATTTCCTCTTAACTTTAGATATAGGTCTTTAATATTTTTATTTCCTTTAATTGTACTTATTTATTATTTATTAATTTCTTATAGTATCCTTACACTAAACTATTTTCTGCTGCCATTTTACTTATACAGTATTATTTTATTTTTATTATTATTTTATATTTTACCATTTTATATTTAACCCTTTTATTTTTAACCCTGGGTTATCTTATATTCAAACACAATTATTCTATTAAATATAAAATTAGACCTAAGTACAAAATCTTTGTGGCCTACACAATACAAATTATACAATATTCAAACAAAACACATAATTGGTCAGTAGCAATATAGTCTACTATTATAATCAATTGTTTCTCCATCTACAGCATAAGTCTGTGAGATGCTCCTTTTAAAACCACTTATTTTCTCACTGGGTACACTATAACTCACTTTGTACTCTTTATATCACTTAATTACAGTTTATAATGTTTTGTGATACAAAGTAATCTAGAGCTAGGTATATTATACACATTTCTGACCTTTATAGTGGGGTGATTACGTTATCATTTTTGGGACTGGGTTATGTAACGTTACTAAAATCCCCCCCCTAGAACAAATTTATTTTCGTTTTACTTGTTTCAAAATAAATTGTTGACTTCTTCAATCTTCATAATATTCCTGTTTTATATCTTCATAATATCTTCCTTCATTTCAGACTGGTTATATACCTGTTATTCGGTTAAATGGTAATTGCTGTTTTCCTACTCAACTCTCTCTCTCTTGGAGGCATATTCATCAATGATTTATTTCTCTGGGTAGTGGTACTTCCACATTTTACTTGATAAGGGCTGGTCACACTAATCATAAAAAACTTGTTTTAACACTTATTTCTATTTACTTCTATAAATTCGCTTTCTCAATTAAGCTTCTGTCTGCTATCTTCCTTCTATTTTCTTTATCTATACTTCTGGAATCTAATATCACTCTTTTCAGCCATTTTATAATTATTATCCCTTAAATATTCAATTTCCCTAACATTTTTCCCTATCCTGTGTGGTGGTTCAGTTCGGGTGGCCACTTTTGGGTCCATAACTCCGCTGTCCATCCTTACACCTTCTGAGACCAAGGGAGCATCATCCCTGCTCAGGAAAATTATTGCCGGAACATTTCTACGGTCAATTCGTTATAATAAAAAGATTACATGTAGTCGATTAGCGACTAATACTAAACACTTTTGGGATTCTTCATACTGTAGCTGTTTGCATTTAATTATATATTTCTTCTTCTTCTTGATTCCTTCTTCTTTTCCATTAACTAATAGCATCTAACATTATTGATAGGCCTTATTTTGAAATCGTTTTGACTTTCCTTCTTGTGACAAATTTTCTCCGTATCATTTTTTCTTATATCATCTTCAATTCCGAGAGATTCTAAATTATTGTTGTATTAATTATTATCCTCCTTCAGCTTCATTGTAGTCATTAAATTATTCGTTATTCTTCTTATTTGAGCACATTACCATCAATTGTTTTTATTTATTTATTTTTACTTCTGTTCGTTACCATAAAAATATTATTTTTTCTATCATTCCATTTTAAATCAGTTCTTTATAAATATTATTTAATCATCTGTTCTCTTTGTCTTGGTAGTTTGTTGTTTGTTAAATCAAATTATATCGTTTAGAAATATTTAAAGTAAGTGGTACTTACATACTTTTTATTAAATCATATTGTTCCTGAATAAATATTTATTAAGTTGTCCTTACATGCTTTTGGAATTTTGGGTTTTTTTCGAAATAACATGAGTAAGTTGTCCTTATGTGCTTTTTGAATTTTGGGGTTTTTATTTTCCCATGGATGGCTTGGTCGGTTTTCCGAAAATCAGTCCCTTTTTTCTGATTGGTTAGCGTTTAAAAGTCCATTAACTCAGGTACTCTCTTTTCTCGGATTACTGGGGTGTTCGGAATTAATTCTCTCCTTGATAATCTTCTTACCATCCGGCTCTTCCACTTTGTTGCTATGAAACCTTCACTTAAGTACCGGTCTTCCATCACTGTTAGTTCCTTTTTAACTAACAGGTACTGTACCTTCTCTGACATAACATATATCACTCATTTTTAATATCATTCCATTCTCTTTGACCTCTGTATTATTTACCCAACGTTTTGCTGGTATATTTCGTATTAAAAATATAGCTGATGTTGTCAGATACTCTTCGATCGTGGATATATTTAAATGATATTTAACTTTATTTAAGTTTTTTGTTATTATTCTATGGTGGTTTATTTTTGCCATTTTTATAAAATTTTTTCTATAATTCATACCTTTACTTAACTCCCTTTGTTCGTTAATTGGGATGTTAAATACATTAATTAATCCACCCTTCCTCATCTCCATTTCTTCTTTTGTATTTAATATTTTCCTTCTGCATATTTTTCTTAATTTTTTGGTCTTCCTTTCCATGGTTTGGACATTCTCTTTGTCCTTTCTATTCTTATTTTCAGATAGCAATGCATTCTGGTCTTCTCTACTTTCTGTTTCCTTGCTACTCTCTTCTGTGTTCGGATTTACTATAATACCTTCGGAAGTGCTGTTTAGTGTTTCATTCATATTCTTTAAACACATCTCCATTTTTTTATTTGTTTCCTCCTTGTATTTATCTACTTTTGGGCTAAGTGTGTTAGCATTTTCACACTTTTCCCCGAAAGTTTCCCATATCTCCTTATTGAACTTCTCCATCTTACCCTCAATCCGCTTTAAACTTTCTTCGTTTATTTTCTCAATTTGTTTTAAAGTGTCCCTCAAGGTCTCATTTTGCTTCCTTGAGTTCTCCTCCTGTTTCCTAAAGTTTTCCTCTATTTTGTCAAATTTCTCGCTCAAGGTTTCCTTTTTGTTTCCTTGAGTTCTCATCTATTTTATCAAATTTTTCCTCCTGTCTCCTAAAATTTTCCTTATTTTCCTCATTGGTTTGCTTTGAGTTTTCCTCCTGTTTCTTAAAGTTTTCATCTATTTTGTCAAATTTCTCGGCTATAAATCTCATCATGTCTTGCCAATTTGGTTCTCTTCTGGCTTCCGCTTTGTCTGGTTGATCCCCTTGGGCATCCTCTTCAACTATTTCCTTTTCCGTGTTCATAATTGCTTCAGTTTCTCCTTTATCACCCATTGGTTGTTCCATTTCACTGTCTGTAACTATTTCTATCTCTCGTTCCTGTCCACCTTCTTCCTTCTCCTTTTCTTCTGCCCTCTTCTTCGATCTGCCTCTGGTATTATGCATTTCTTGTTTTCTCATAACTGCCGACGATAATTAGGTTTTTTGTTTTATTATTTTGTTGAATATCTCAAAATTCTTTTCTAATTACAGCCCTTTTACGATGAGCGCCATTTTGTAACGTGTCTCGTCTTACCGAGTATTCTATAGTTACAGGTTTATAGTTAATTCAGCCCCAAAGTTGGGTTCACCATTCTGTAACAACTCTCGTCTTACCAACGTCGAGTATCGTTTATTAATTAACTATTGTTTGCTAATGTTCAAAGCGGTAAAATTTTTTATGTTTACCAAAATTACTGAAATCGAGTGTGTGTGATTTGGGAGAGATCACTGAAGTTGTTTAATTGTAGTTAGGAGAGAGAGTAGGACCAAGGATATTATCCCCGGAGTATACAATTACTTATTTTAAAATATTCGCCGTTCGTAAGACCAGCTGATTTTGACGTCTGCCTCCAAATTTTAGGTTAAGCAAACACCAATTGTCGGTGATACTTTCCGGCGGTTCGTCCTCTTCTTGGCTTCCTGAAACCCTGTAACAACTACCCTCTACAAGAAATAATACACATTTTATTACTTATAACAAGATACTCAGTGTATTTATTTATTGATTTCTCTAAATTTCTCTTCTACCAGTACAAAAAATATTATAATCGATTTTTTTTTTGTCAACACCACATTGGTTCGATCTAATTAAGTAAACATGGAATTAAAACACATTATTTTTTATATTTGATTAAACATTAAACAATAAAGAATTCATTTATTAATTTCCCCAAGGTTAAGGGTAAGTTCTTTGTGTTATGAGACGGTTAGAAGTGATTAATAATATACTACGCTTTACAAGAAAAAAAATAAATTTCTATTTTTTGTTTTTTCGTAGTATGTAGTTTCGGGTTCTTCCGCTACAGTACAGATTATGTATGTGTTATAAACACGAAATCAGTTACTAATTATTGGAACTGCACAAAGATTCGAGATGAGGATTTTTTGGTTAACAATTATTAATAATTTCTATTTTACCTCTTTTCTCGAAGTATTTACTTGGATGGTGCTGTTTCTAGTGTTGGAGTTATAGTTGTTTTGTAATTTCGTTACATTTTCATAAGATATAATCTCACCAAAATCTCGAAGTGCCGTCCAACTAGGCCTGATCTGGTGGCTGGGTTATTTCAAATTTTCATCGAATAAATGACGTTAAAGTTGATACTTGAAGGAGTTCTACATAAGGTGGATACTACTCGTTAATTTTTTATTAAATTTAGCACTCTTTCCAAAAGTTTTCATAAGATTTTATTAAATTTTTGATGGCATTACACTTTTATCCAAACAAACGGTTTTCAATCGTTTTAACAATTAATTCATATCTTGTTAGGTGGTTACTGTTAGTAACCAATAATTTTTATATCATTTTTTATTGGTGCATCTATATACTTTTGAGTATTTAGGCTGTTTTTAATTATTATAAATTTATTTCTTATTTATAGAAAAATAATCCTTTTTAAATTTGGTTTATTATCCAATTTGATTTATATGAGGATTTTCCTTTTATTTCCTCTTAACTTTAGATATAGGTCTTTAATATTTTTATTTCCTTTAATTGTACTTATTTATTATTTATTAATTTCTTATAGTATCCTTACACTAAACTATTTTCTGCTGCCATTTTACTTATACAGTATTATTTTATTTTTATTATTATTTTATATTTTACCATTTTATATTTAACCCTTTTATTTTTAACCCTGGGTTATCTTATATTCAAACACAATTATTCTATTAAATATAAAATTAGACCTAAGTACAAAATCTTTGTGGCCTACACAATACAAATTATACAATATTCAAACAAAACACATAATTGGTCAGTAGCAATATAGTCTACTATTATAATCAATTGTTTCTCCATCTACAGCATAAGTCTGTGAGATGCTCCTTTTAAAACCACTTATTTTCTCACTGGGTACACTATAACTCACTTTGTACTCTTTATATCACTTAATTACAGTTTATAATGTTTTGTGATACAAAGTAATCTAGAGCTAGGTATATTATACACATTTCTGACCTTTATAGTGGGGTGATTACGTTATCATTTTTGGGACTGGGTTATGTAACGTTACTAAAATCCCCCCCACTAGAACAAATTTATTTTCGTTTTACTTGTTTCAAAATAAATTGTTGACTTCTTCAATCTTCATAATATTCCTGTTTTATATCTTCATAATATCTTCCTTCATTTCAGACTGGTTATATACCTGTTATTCGGTTAAATGGTAATTGCTGTTTTCCTACTCAACTCTCTCTCTCTTGGAGGCATATTCATCAATGATTTATTTCTCTGGGTAGTGGTACTTCCACATTTTACTTGATAAGGGCTGGTCACACTAATCATAAAAAACTTGTTTTAACACTTATTTCTATTTACTTCTATAAATTCGCTTTCTCAATTAAGCTTCTGTCTGCTATCTTCCTTCTATTTTCTTTATCTATACTTCTGGAATCTAATATCACTCTTTTCAGCCATTTTATAATTATTATCCCTTAAATATTCAATTTCCCTAACATTTTTCCCTATCCTGTGTGGTGGTTCAGTTCGGGTGGCCACTTTTGGGTCCATAACTCCGCTGTCCATCCTTACACCTTCTGAGACCAAGGGAGCATCATCCCTGCTCAGGAAAATTATTGCCGGAACATTTCTACGGTCAATTCGTTATAATAAAAAGATTACATGTAGTCGATTAGCGACTAATACTAAACACTTTTGGGATTCTTCATACTGTAGCTGTTTGCATTTAATTATATATTTCTTCTTCTTCTTGATTCCTTCTTCTTTTCCATTAACTAATAGCATCTAACATTATTGATAGGCCTTATTTTGAAATCGTTTTGACTTTCCTTCTTGTGACAAATTTTCTCCGTATCATTTTTTCTTATATCATCTTCAATTCCGAGAGATTCTAAATTATTGTTGTATTAATTATTATCCTCCTTCAGCTTCATTGTAGTCATTAAATTATTCGTTATTCTTCTTATTTGAGCACATTACCATCAATTGTTTTTATTTATTTATTTTTACTTCTGTTCGTTACCATAAAAATATTATTTTTTCTATCATTCCATTTTAAATCAGTTCTTTATAAATATTATTTAATCATCTGTTCTCTTTGTCTTGGTAGTTTGTTGTTTGTTAAATCAAATTATATCGTTTAGAAATATTTAAAGTAAGTGGTACTTATATACTTTTTATTAAATCATATTGTTCCTGAATAAATATTTATTAAGTTGTCCTTACATGCTTTTGGAATTTTGGGTTTTTTTTCGAAATAACATGAGTAAGTTGTCCTTATGTGCTTTTTGAATTTTGGGGTTTTTATTTTCCCATGGGTGGCTTGGTCGGTTTTCCGAAAATCAGTCCCTTTTTTCTGGTTGGTTAGCGTTTAAAAGTCCATTAACTCAGGTACTCTCTTTTCTCGGATTACTGGGGTGTTCGGAATTAATTCTCTCCTTGATAATCTTCTTACCATCCGGCTCTTCCACTTTGTTGCTATGAAACCTTGACTTAAGTACCGGTCTTCCATCACTGTTAGTTCCTTTTTAACTAACAGGTACTGTACCTTCTCTGACATAACATATATCACTCATTTTTAATATCATTCCATTCTCTTTGACCTCTGTATTATTTACCCAACGTTTTGCTGGTATATTTCGTATTAAAAATATAGCTGATGTTGTCAGATACTCTTCGATCGTGGATATATTTAAATGATATTTAACTTTATTTAAGTTTTTTGTTATTATTCTATGGTGGTTTATTTTTGCCATTTTTATAAAATTTTTTCTATAATTCATACCTTTACTTAACTCCCTTTGTTCGTTAATTGGGATGTTAAATACATTAATTAATCCACCCTTCCTCATCTCCATTTCTTCTTTTGTATTTAATATTTTCCTTCTGCATATTTTTCTTAATTTTTTGGTCTTCCTTTCCATGGTTTGGACATTCTCTTTGTCCTTTCTATTCTTATTTTCAGATAGCAATGCATTCTGGTCTTCTCTACTTTCTGTTTCCTTGCTACTCTCTTCTGTGTTCGGATTTACTATAATACCTTCGGAAGTGCTGTTTAGTGTTTCATTCATATTCTTTAAACACATCTCCATTTTTTTATTTGTTTCCTCCTTGTATTTATCTACTTTTGGGCTAAGTGTGTTAGCATTTTCACACTTTTCCCCGAAAGTTTCCCATATCTCCTTATTGAACTTCTCCATCTTACCCTCAATCCGCTTTAAACTTTCTTCGTTTATTTTCTCAATTTGTTTTAAAGTGTCCCTCAAGGTCTCATTTTGCTTCCTTGAGTTCTCCTCCTGTTTCCTAAAGTTTTCCTCTATTTTGTCAAATTTCTCGCTCAAGGTTTCCTTTTTGTTTCCTTGAGTTCTCATCTATTTTATCAAATTTTTCCTCCTGTCTCCTAAAATTTTCCTTATTTTCCTCATTGGTTTGCTTTGAGTTTTCCTCCTGTTTCTTAAAGTTTTCATCTATTTTGTCAAATTTCTCGGCTATAAATCTCATCATGTCTTGCCAATTTGGTTCTCTTCTGGCTTCCGCTTTGTCTGGTTGATCCCCTTGGGCATCCTCTTCAACTATTTCCTTTTCCGTGTTCATAATTGCTTCAGTTTCTCCTTTATCACCCATTGGTTGTTCCATTTCACTGTCTGTAACTATTTCTATCTCTCGTTCCTGTCCACCTTCTTCCTTCTCCTTTTCTTCTGCCCTCTTCTTCGATCTGCCTCTGGTATTATGCATTTCTTGTTTTCTCATAACTGCCGACGATAATTAGGTTTTTTGTTTTATTATTTTGTTGAATATCTCAAAATTCTTTTCTAATTACAGCCCTTTTACGATGAGCGCCATTTTGTAACGTGTCTCGTCTTACCGAGTATTCTATAGTTACAGGTTTATAGTTAATTCAGCCCCAAAGTTGGGTTCACCATTCTGTAACAACTCTCGTCTTACCAACGTCGAGTATCGTTTATTAATTAACTATTGTTTGCTAATGTTCAAAGCGGTAAAATTTTTTATGTTACCAAAATTACTGAAATCGAGTGTGTGTGATTTGGGAGAGATCACTGAAGTTGTTTAATTGTAGTTAGGAGAGAGAGTAGGACCAAGGATATTATCCCCGGAGTATACAATTACTTATTTTAAAATATTCGCCGTTCGTAAGACCAGCTGATTTTGACGTCTGCCTCCAAATTTTAGGTTAAGCAAACACCAATTGTCGGTGATACTTTCCGGCGGTTCGTCCTCTTCTTGGCTTCCTGAAACCCTGTAACAACTACCCTCTACAAGAAATAATACACATTTTATTAATTATAACAAGATACTCAGTGTATTTATTTATTGATTTCTCTAAATTTCTCTTCTACCAGTACAAAAAATATTATAATCGATTTTTTTTTTGTCAACACCACATTGGTTCGATCTAATTAAGTAAACATGGAATTAAAACACATTATTTTTTATATTTGATTAAACATTAAACAATAAAGAATTCATTTATTAATTTCCCCAAGGTTAAGGGTAAGTTCTTTGTGTTATGAGACGGTTAGAAATGATTAATAATATACTACGCTTTACAAGAAAAAAAATAAATTTCTATTTTTTGTTTTTTCGTAGTATGTAGTTTCGGGTTCTTCCGCTAGAGTACAGATTATGTATGTGTTATAAACACGAAATCAGTTACTAATTATTGGAACTGCACAAAGATTCGAGATGAGGATTTTTTGGTTAACAATTATTAATAATTTCTATTTTACCTCTTTTCTCGAAGTATTTACTTGGATGGTGCTGTTTCTAGTGTTGGAGTTATAGTTGTTTTGTAATTTCGTTACATTTTCATAAGATATAATCTCACCAAAATCTCGAAGTGCCGTCCAACTAGTCCTGATCTGGTGGCTGGGTTATTTCAAATTTTCATCGAATAAATGACGTTAAAGTTGATACTTGAAGGAGTTCTACATAAGGTGGATACTACTCGTTAATTTTTTATTAAATTTAGCACTCTTTCCAAAAGTTTTCATAAGATTTTATTAAATTTTTGATGGCATTACACTTTTATCCAAACAAACGGTTTTCAATCGTTTTAACAATTAATTCATATCTTGTTAGGTGGTTACTGTTAGTAACCAATAATTTTTATATCATTTTTTATTGGTGCATCTATATACTTTTGAGTATTTAGGCTGTTTTTAATTATTATAAATTTATTTCTTATTTATAGAAAAATAATCCTTTTTAAATTTGGTTTATTATCCAATTTGATTTATATGAGGATTTTCCTTTTATTTCCTCTTAACTTTAGATATAGGTCTTTAATATTTTTATTTCCTTTAATTGTACTTATTTATTATTTATTAATTTCTTATAGTATCCTTACACTAAACTATTTTCTGCTGCCATTTTACTTATACAGTATTATTTTATTTTTATTATTATTTTATATTTTACCATTTTATATTTAACCCTTTTATTTTTAACCCTGGGTTATCTTATATTCAAACACAATTATTCTATTAAATATAAAATTAGACCTAAGTACAAAATCTTTGTGGCCTACACAATACAAATTATACAATATTCAAACAAAACACATAATTGGTCAGTAGCAATATAGTCTACTATTATAATCAATTGTTTCTCCATCTACAGCATAAGTCTGTGAGATGCTCCTTTTAAAACCACTTATTTTCTCACTGGGTACACTATAACTCACTTTGTACTCTTTATATCACTTAATTACAGTTTATAATGTTTTGTGATACAAAGTAATCTAGAGCTAGGTATATTATACACATTTCTGACCTTTATAGTGGGGTGATTACGTTATCATTTTTGGGACTGGTTTATGTAACGTTACTAAAATCCCCCCCACTAGAACAAATTTATTTTCGTTTTACTTGTTTCAAAATAAATTGTTGACTTCTTCAATCTTCATAATATTCCTGTTTTATATCTTCATAATATCTTCCTTCATTTCAGACTGGTTATATACCTGTTATTCGGTTAAATGGTAATTGCTGTTTTCCTACTCAACTCTCTCTCTCTTGGAGGCATATTCATCAATGATTTATTTCTCTGGGTAGTGGTACTTCCACATTTTACTTGATAAGGCTGGTCACACTAATCATAAAAAACTTGTTTTAACACTTATTTCTATTTACTTCTATAAATTCGCTTTCTCAATTAAGCTTCTGTCTGCTATCTTCCTTCTATTTTCTTCATCTATACTTCTGGAATCTAATATCACTCTTTTCAGCTATTTTATAATTATTATCCCTTAAATATTCAATTTCCCTAACATTTTTCCCTATCCTGTGTGGTGGTTCAGTTCGGGTGGCCACTTTTGGGTCCATAACTCCGCTGTCCATCCTTACACCTTCTGAGACCAGGGGAACATCATCCCTGCTCAGGAAAATTATTGCCGGAACATTTCTACTGTCAATTCGTTATAATAAAAAGATTACATGTAGTCGATTAGCGACTAATACTAAACACTTTTGGGATTCTTCATACTGTAGCTGTTTGCATTTAATTATATATTTCTTCTTCTTCTTGATTCCTTCTTCTTTTCCATTAACTAATAGCATCTAACATTATTGATATGCCTTATTTTAAAATCCTTTTGACTTTCCTTCTTGTGACATATTTTCTCCGTATCATTTTTTCTTATATCATCTTCAATTCCGAGAGATTCTAAATTATTGTTGTATTAATTATTATCCTCCTTCAGCTTCATTGTAGTCATTAAATTATTCGTTATTCTTCTTATTTGAGCACATTACCATCAATTGTTTTTATTTATTTATTTTTACTTCTGTTCGTTACCATAAAAATATTATTTTTTCTATCATTCCATTTTAAATCATTTCTTTATAAATATTATTTAATCATCTGTTCTCTTTGTCTTGGTAGTTTGTTGTTTGTTAAATCAAATTATATCATTTAGAAATATTTAAAGTAAGTGGTACTTACATACTTTTTATTAAATCATATTGTTCCTGAATAAATATTTATTAAGTTGTCCTTACATGCTTTTGGAATTTTGGGTTTTTTTTCGAAATAACTTGAGTAAGTTGTCCTTATGTGCTTTTTGAATTTTGGGGTTTTTATTTTCCCATGGGTGGCTTGGTCGGTTTTCCGAAAATCAGTCCCTTTTTTCTGGTTGGTTAGCGTTTAAAAGTCCATTAACTCAGGTACTCTCTTTTCTCGGATTACTGGGGTGTTCGGAATTAATTCTCTCCTTGATAATCTTCTTACCATCCGGCTCTTCCACTTTGTTGCTATGAAACCTTCACTTAAGTACCGGTCTTCCGTCACTGTTAGTTCCTTTTTAACTAACAGGTATTGTACCTTCTCTGACATAACATATTCACTCATTTTTAATATCATTCCATTCTCTTTGACCTCTGTATTATTTACCCAACGTTTTGCTGGTATATTTCGTATTAAAAATATAGCTGATGTTGTCAGATACTCTTCGATCGTGGATATATTTAAATGATATTTAACTTTATTTAAGTTTTTTGTTATTATTCTATGGTGGTTTATTTTTGCCATTTTTATAAAATTTTTTCTATAATTCATACCTTTACTTAACTCCCTTTGTTCGTTAATTGGGATGTTAAATACATTAATTAATCCACCCTTCCTCATCTCCATTTCTTCTTTTGTATTTAATATTTTCCTTCTGCATATTTTTCTTAATTTCTTGGTCTTCCTTTCCATGGTTTGGACATTCTCTTTGTCCTTTCTATTCTTATTTTCAGATAGCAATGCATTCTGGTCTTCTCTACTTTCTGTTTCCTTGCTACTCTCTTCTGTGTTCGGATTTACTATAATACCTTCGGAAGTGCTGTTTAGTGTTTCATTCATATTCTTTAAACACATCTCCATTTTTTTATTTGTTTCCTCCTTGTATTTATCTACTTTTGGGCTAAGTGTGTTAGCATTTTCACACTTTTCCCCGAAAGTTTCCCATATCTCCTTATTGAACTTCTCCATCTTACCCTCAATCCGCTTTAAACTTTCTTTGTTTATTTTCTCAATTTGTTTTAAACTGTCCCTCAAGGTCTCATTTTGCTTCCTTGAGTTCTCCTCCTGTTTCCTAAAGTTTTCCTCTATTTTGTCAAATTTCTCGCTCAAGGTTTCCTTTTTGTTTCCTTGAGTTCTCATCTATTTTATCAAATTTTTCCTCCTGTCTCCTAAAATTTTCCTTATTTTCCTCATTGGTTTGCTTTGAGTTTTCCTCCTGTTTCTTAAAGTTTTCATCTATTTTGTCAAATTTCTCGGCTATAAATCTCATCATGTCTTGCCAATTTGGTTCTCTTCTGGCTTCCGCTTTGTCTGGTTGATCCCCTTGGGCATCCTCTTCAACTATTTCCTTTTCCGTGTTCATAATTGCTTCAGTTTCTCCTTTATCACCCATTGGTTGTTCCATTTCACTGTCTGTAACTATTTCTATCTCTCGTTCCTGTCCACCTTCTTCCTTCTCCTTTTCTTCTGCCCTCTTCTTCGATCTGCCTCTGGTATTATGCATTTCTTGTTTTCTCATAACTGCCGACGATAATTAGGTTTTTTGTTTTATTATTTTGTTGAATATCTCAAAATTCTTTTCTAATTACAGCCCTTTTACGATGAGCGCCATTTTGTAACGTGTCTCGTCTTACCGAGTATTCTATAGTTACAGGTTTATAGTTAATTCAGCCCCAAAGTTGGGTTCACCATTCTGTAACAACTCTCGTCTTACCAACGTCGAGTATCGTTTATTAATTAACTATTGTTTGCTAATGTTCAAAGCGGTAAAATTTTTTATGTTACCAAAATTACTGAAATCGAGTGTGTGTGATTTGGGAGAGATCACTGAAGTTGTTTAATTGTAGTTAGGAGAGAGAGTAGGACCAAGGATATTATCCCCGGAGTATACAATTACTTATTTTAAAATATTCGCCTTTCGTAAGACCAGCTGATTTTGACGTCTGCCTCCAAATTTTAGGTTAAGCAAACACCAATTGTCGGTGATACTTTCCGGCGGTTCGTCCTCTTCTTGGCTTCCTGAAACCCTGTAAAAACTACCCTCTACAAGAAATAATACACATTTTATTACTTATAACAAGATACTCAGTGTATTTATTTATTGATTTCTCTAAATTTCTCTTCTACCAGTACAAAAAATATTATAATCGATTTTTTTTTTGTCAACACCACATTGGTTCGATCTAATTAAGTAAACATGGAATTAAAACACATTATTTTTTATATTTGATTAAACATTAAACAATAAAGAATTCATTTATTAATTTCCCCAAGGTTAAGGGTAAGTTCTTTGTGTTATGAGACGGTTAGAAATGATTAATAATATACTACGCTTTACAAGAAAAAAAATAAATTTCTATTTTTTGTTTTTTCGTAGTATGTAGTTTCGGGTTCTTCTGCTAGAGTACAGATTATGTATGTGTTATAAACACGAAATTAGTTACTAATTATTGGAACTGTACAAAGATTCGAGATGAGGATTTTTTGGTTAACAATTATTAATAAATTCTATTTTACCTCTTTTCTCGAAGTATTTACATGGATAGTGCTGTTTCTAGTGTTGGAGTTATAGTTGTTTTGTAATTTCGTTACATTTTCATAAGATATAATCTCACCAAAATCTCGAAGTGCCGTCCAACTAGACCTGATCTGGTAGCTGGGTTATTTCAAATTTTCATCGAATAAAGGACGTTAAAGTTGATACTTGAAGGAGTTCTACATAAGGTGGATACTACTCGTTAATTTTTTATTAAATTTAGCACTCTTTCCAAAAGTTTTCATAAGATTTTATTAAATTTTTGATAGCATTACACTTTTTTCCAAACGAACGGTTTTCAATCGTTTTAACAATTAATTCATATCTTCTTAGGTGGTTACTGTTAGTAACCAATAATTTTTATATCATTTTTTATTGGTGCATCTATATACTTTTGAGTATTTAGGCTGTTTTTAATTATTATAAGTTTATTTCTTATTTATAGAAAAATAATCCTTTTTAAATTTGGTTTATTATCCAATTTGATTTATATAAGGTTTTTCCTTTTATTTCCTCTTAACTTTAGATATAGGTCTTTAATATTTTTATTTCCTTTAATTGTACTTATTTATTAATTTCTTATAGTATCCTTACACTAAACTATTTTCTGCTGCCATTTTACTTATATAGTATTATTTTATTTTTATTATTATTTTATATTTTACCATTTTATATTTAACCCTTTTATTTTTAACCCTGGGTTATCTCTAATTCAAACACAATTATTCTATTAAATATAAAATTAGACCTAAGTACAAAATCTTTGTGGCCTACACAATACAAATTATACAATATTCAAACAAAACACATAATTGGTCAGTAGCAATATAGTCTACTATTATAATCAATTGTTTCTCCATCTACAGCATAAGTCTGGGAGATGCTCCTTTTAAAACCACTTATTTTCTCACTGGGTACACTATAACTCACTTTGTACTCTTTATATCACTTAATTACAGTTTATAATGTTTTGTGATACAAAGTAATCTAGAGCTAGGTATATGATACCCATTTCTGACCTTTATAGTGGGGTGATTACGTTATCATTTTTGGGACTGGGTTATGTAACGTTACTAAAATCCCCCCCACTAGAACAAATTTATTTTCGTTTTACTTGTTTCAAAATAAATTGTTGACTTCTTCAATCTTCATAATATTCCTGTTTTATATCTTCATAATATCTTCCTTCATTTCAGACTGGTTATATACCTGTTATTCGGTTAAATGGTAATTGCTGTTTTCCTACTCAACTCTCTCTCTCTTGGAGGCATATTCATCAATGATTTATTTCTCTGGGTAGTGGTACTTCCAGATTTTACTTGATAAGGGCTGGTCACACTAATCATAAAAAACTTGTTTTAACACTTATTTCTATTTACTTCTATAAATTCGCTTTCTCAATTAAGCTTCTGTCTGCTATCATCCTTCTATTTTCTTTATCTATACTTCTGCAATCTAATATCACTCTTTTCAGCCATTTTATAATTATTATCCCTTAAATATTCAATTTCCCTAACATTTTTCCCTATCCTGTGTGGTGGTTCAGTTCGGGTGGCCACTTTTGGGTCCATAACTCCGCTGTCCATCCTTACACCTTCTGAGACCAGGGGAACATCATCCCTGCTCAGGAAAATTATTGCCGGAACATTTCTACGGTCAATTCGTTATAATAAAAAGATTACAAGTAGTCGATTAGCGACTAATACTAAACACTTTTGGGATTCTTCATACTGTAGCTGTTTGCATTTAATTATATATTTCTTCTTCTTCTTCTTGATTCCTTCTTCTTTTCCATTAACTAATAGCATCTAACATTATTGATAGGCCTTATTTTAAAATCCTTTTGACTTTCCTACTTGTGACATATTTTCTCCGTATCATTTTTTCTTATATCATGTTCAATTCTGAGAGATTCTAAATTATTGTTGTATTAATTATTATCCTCCTTCAGCTTCATTGTAGTCATTAAATTATTCGTTATTCTTCTTATTTGAGCACATTACCATCAATTGTTTTTATTTATTTATTTTTACTTCTGTTCGTTACCATAAAAATATTATTTTTTCTATCATTCCATTTTAAATCAGTTCTTTATAAATATTATTTAATCATCTGTTCTCTTTGTCTTGGTAGTTTGTTGTTTGTTAAATCAAATTATATCGGTTAGAAATATTTAAAGTAAGTGGTACTTACATACTTTTTATTAAATCATATTGTTCCTGAATAAATATTTATTAAGTTGTCCTTACATGCTTTTGGAATTTTGTGTTTCTTTTTTTCGAAATTACTGGAGTAAGTTGTCCTTACGTGCTTTTTGAATTTTGGGGTTTTTATTTTCCCATGGGTGGCTTGGTCGGTTTTCTGAAAATCAGTCCCTTTTTTCTGGTTGGTTAGCGTTTAGTTTAACCATGGTCCATTAACTCAGGTACTCTCTTTTCTCGGATTACTGGGGTGTTCGGAATTAATTCTCTCCTTGATAATCTTCTTACCATCCGGCTCTTCCACTTTGTTGCTATGAAACGTTCACTTAAGTACCGGTCTTCCGTCACTGTTAGTTCCTTTTTAACTAACAGGTATTGTACCTTCTCTGACGTAACATATTCACTCACTTTTAATATCATTCCATTCTCTTTGACCTCTGTATTATTTACCCAACGTTTTGCTGGTATATTTCGTATTAAAGATATAGCTGATGTTGTCAGATACTCTTCGATCGTGGATATATTTAAATGATATTTAACTTTATTTAAGTTTTTTGTTATTATTCTATGGTGGTTTATTTTTGCCATTTTTATAAAATTTTTTCTATAATTCATACCTTTACTTAACTCCCTTTGTTCGTTAATTGGGATGTTAAATACATTAATTAATTCACCCTTCCTCATCTCCATTTCTTCTTTTGTATTTAATATTTTCCTTCTGCATATTTTTCTTAATTTCTGTGTCTTCCTTTCCATGGTTTGGACATTCTCTTTGTCCTTTCTATTAGTATTTTCAGATAGCAATGCATTCTGGTCTTCTCTACTTTCTGTTTCCTTGCTACTCTCTTCTGTGTTCGGATTTACTATAATACCTTCGGAAGTTCTGTTTAGCGTTTCATTCATATTCTTTAAACACGTCTCCATTTTTTATTTGTTTCCTCCTTGTATTTATCTACTTTTGGGCTAAGTGTGTTAGCATTTTCACACTTTTCCCCGAAAGTTTCCCATATCTCCTTATTGAACTTCTCCATCTTACCCTCAATCCGCTTTAAACTTTCTTCGTTTATTTTCTCCATTTGTTTTAAACTGTCCCTCAAGGTCTTATTTTGCTTCCTTAAGTTCTCCTCCTGTTTCCTAAAGTTTTCCTCTATTTTCTCAAATTTCTCGCTCAAGGTTTCCTTTTGTTTCCTTGAGTTCTCATCTATTTTATCAAATTTTTCCTCCTGTCTCCTAAAATTTTCCTTATTTTCCTCATTGGTTTGCTTTGAGTTTTCCTCCTGTTTCTTAAAGTTTTCATCTATTTTGTCAAATTTCTCGGCTATAAATCTCATCATGTCTTGCCAATTTGGTTCTCTTCTGGCTTCCGCTTTGTCTGGTTGATCCCCTTGGGCATCCTCTTCAACTATTTCCTTTTCCGTGTTCATAATTGCTTCAGTTTCTTCTTTATCACCCATTGGTTGTTCCATTTCACTGTCCGTAACTATTTCTATCTCTCGTTCCTGTCCACCTTCTTCCTTCTCCTTTTCTTCTGCCCTCTTCTTCGATCTGCCTCTGGTATTATGCATTTCTTGTTTTCTCATAACTGCCGACGATAATTAGGTTTTTTGTTATATTATTTTGTTGAATATCTCAAATTCTTTTCTAATTACAGCCCTTTTACGTTGAGCGCCATTTTGTAATGTCTCTCGTCTTACCGAGTATTCTATAGTTACAGGTTTATAGTTAATTCAGCCCCAAAGTTGGGTTCACCATTCTGTAACGTCTCTCGTCTTACCAACGTCGAGTATCGTTTATTAATTAACTATTGTTTGCTAATGTTCAAAGCGGTAAAATTTTTTATGTTTACCAAAATTACTGAAATCGAGTGTGTGTGATTTGGGAGAGATCACTGAAGTTGTTTAATTGTAGTTAGGAGAGAGAGTAGGACCAAAGATATTATCCCCGGAGTATACAATTACTTATTTTAAAATATTCGCCGTTCGTAAGACCAGCTGATTTTGATGTCTGCCTCCAAATTTTAGGTTAAGCAAACACCAATTGTCGGTGATACTTTCCGGCGGTTCGTCCTCTTCTTGGCTTCCTGAAACCCTGTAACAACTACCCTCTACAAGAAATAATACACATTTTATTACTTATAACAAGATACTATGAAATTACGTATTTATTACCATTTAAATAGCTTAGTAAACCATACCATAATAAAAAAACTTACACTTACCGTTTGCGAGTTCTTGGGTCCAGGGTCTCATACGTACTTTGGGATACAAGCGCAATTTTCAAGGTTTCGTGAATAATTTACACAATACATTTTTGAAGAGAAATTAATTTTGTTTAATAATCAAATAGTGCGATTTTATAACTTTGTTTTCCAAATAAATTGTCTTACATGTTTTTAAAGGTTGGATAACTCTTGTTTATACATCTTATTTAATAGCCTTACATAATATTACTTACGTCTAAGAAGATAGCCCAGCTGCTCACACACTCTCACATTCTTAAAAACAACCCCCGTTACCCTAATTGATTAATATAATGCATTATATAAAATCCCCGCCTGCAACACGTTCATCCGTGACCTCGTGGCCGCCCCGTGTTAAGTTTGTAATCGTCCCGAAAAATAAACAAAAAAATAACAAATATGGATGTTGTTGTTCTGTAGTTATTCCCGCATCACTGCCACTGTTTTAAAAAGATTGATTCACTTTTACTGCCACATTTTTTAAATTTTGAGAAGAGCTAACCCCTTCGAGATGCACCGGCCGGTACTCCTTGGGACGAACTGCTGCATGTGCTTGGTTGAACTGGCGGAAGCGGCAATTCAATGCCACCGGGTTTTAGTCGCCGTATACAGTTGACTTGCTGCGGCATATCCAGTTTATGCATAGATTATAGCTGGTATATGTGTGTGTCCAGAGGCCGATATTGGACTTGGTTCCGCTGATGTCACCAACAGTAGGCGGAGTTAATGCGACTTCCGTGAGGTCTTATAGAAGACGACGAGTATTTTTTACGCTCTGGCCATCTTGAGTTTTTTGTTAGAGCGTCCTTTGAGCGCATGTGGGTGTAGTTGCGCTTGAGCGTTGACACACATGTACAAAGTTCTTAGAATTTTGGTGGAGGTGCAAATGCTCTGCCGCATTCCTCAACAACAACTGCGCCTTATTGTTGTTGTGTCATTGTTCTGTTACACTGGCAAATACGTTGCACAATACAATTACAGTTTTACAAATTCATTATACCAGTCCGCCCAAAAATGAAATAAGTAAAAATATATTTATATACCCCAAACCGTTAAAAATAAAAACACCCAAAAATGACCCGCTACAATACCCCCTCGATGAGAATTCTGCTGTCCACGACAGAAGAAATCTCATCGATAACCCCGAAGAGGACCGGTGAGGAACTGGTGCCAACAACCCCCTGGTTCTTAACCTCATGGGTACACGACCCCCCTGGCTCAGCGACCATGGACTCATCTGAACGAGATCACTGGACTTCTCCGTAAGAGATCCCAACACCGAGAAATCGAACAGACTCGCACCACGGTGCACCTCGCCTTTTAACATGCTACCCCCAAAAATCCTCAACCCCTGGCTAAAATTACTCCAGCTCCTCCGCCGATATGGTTCCCCTTTTTTCAAGCTGGGCTGCCTTCAGCAGATACTGGGCTCACACACACTCACGTTACATGATACCCTAACACATTAAAAATAAAAATTTTCTTTTAAAATTTTTTATAAATTTAAAAAATTTAAATTTCAAAAAAAAAATCTTTTACCAAAAAATTCTCTTCCTTGTTTTTTCTAATTTTTTGTTTCAAATGACTTAACCTAGACATTTCTAATAATATAAACACATCCTTACTCTAACATGAGAACCACTTATATTCTACCAATACAATGCAATACAATAAAATAAACATGGTTAATGCACACATAATAAAAGAATCATTATCTAACATATTCATTCGCTGGCAGGCGAAAAATCAAGTTTTTTTTTTCTCAAAATATTTTAAAAAAATTTTAAAATTTTAAAATTCAAAAAATTTAAATTTATTCATTAAAAAAAATTTTATTACATTTATTTATTAAATAACATTTATTAAAATTATTCAAATATTAGTTTGAATTAATCAAACAAACAAATTAAAATTGGATTCCTACTATACAAGCTTAGTAGGTGTATGACCTCATCAGCTGATCGTAACTAGGTCAAGTCCAAAACCCTTGACCTACATATGTTATGTATGAGTTCTGAAAACACATTGAACATCTGTAATATTCTACCTTGACATACAAAACATAATAAAATACAACATTTAAGATAAACAAAATATTAATATAATAATAATCAAATTGGCATTTAAATTATTTAAATTAAACAATTCTTGACTTTACATTATTTTCACATTTCATCAAAATTCTGTCACTGGTTGAAAAAATAAACAATTGTATAATCTTGATTATAAATTCCTCTCTTTAGTTAACAGTTTAATTGTACATTACTGTGGGTGTTGTAACTCATTTATTCTCATTACTGTACTAGATCTGTGTACATATATGAACTTTACCTCTCCCTATGGCTCTAATATTCATCAACTACAATTATCATGACACCCATCTCTACCAAAATCTCTACTAATCAGGACACTCTAAACCCCAACTTATCATTTAACACAATTCACCACCTTCTCTACATATAAAATACTCTCTAACCCTTTGTATAGGATACGTGTTTCCCCGCCCCCAAAAAACTCAATTCCCTTATCTGGCGGCCCGGATTTTACCTAAGGCGGCCCCTTCCCCACTAAAAGCTAACCCTATCCCGTCCCAACCCTTGTTGCGGACTCCTCCATTACACTACCCTCTAATACAAAATTGCCATCCCCAAAAATCTCAAACTCATTACATTACTACAAATACACAAAATAACCTCATTAACTAAAAAAAACAACAATATATCACTCAAAATCTACATAAAGTCTCCATTACTACTGTGTCAACATTAATACTTCACCAGCTCTGTTACATCACATCAACTCAAAAACAACATTACCTCATATTCATCTTTATCATTTCACATTCAGCTTTTAATTCCATTTGGACAGGTCTACATGTCCCATAAAACATTTATCACCCATGAATTATCTTTTATTAATTTGCATAAATTATTGTTATTTTATTTCTCATATTCTTTTTATCTTTACTTCAAAATATCTGTAGTACACTAAACATTAATTACTTGTAACATTTACAAACCAATGTACCAGTGACATGGTATTGCTGATCAGCTGATCCTCCTGACACAATGAAAATACATCTTAAAATTGAACAAATTACATGGAATATACATATTTATTTTTTTTTTTATTCTCCCTTCTCACCTCATTGTTTCCCATTTCTCTGATTCTGGTTATTTATATTAGCCTGCCAGACGATTTACTTATTGGCTTAAAAAAATACACACATAATAAAATTACATATTCTTATCAATGCTTATCTAATAGACAACAATAAAATAATACACTTAAAATTATAGCATGAACACCTTAATTTACGAGTCTGAGCATATAATTATGTGGACAGAGCACAAGCATTTTCAATTGGATTAAACCTTGAATAAGCAAAAACTTTTACGTCATAAAATTTTAAATTCGTGACTCCTTTACGTCACCTCCCAGCCACACACACTATTTCAGATTACGGAGGACTGTCTCGCCCTTTCGCTTCCACAGAGACTGTATATTTTGGAGTAGGTTTTTTACCTCTCCGTGTCTCTGCTTCCGCTGTTAAGTTTTAAAGTTAGTGAACATCATAATGTTCTTGTTATAAAATCATGCACCCTTAAAAACGGATCTGCCACCTGGCTCTGCTGTTCCTCCTCGAACAGAGTGGCAGCCGCTGTTCCATAGTTTCCGGAGATTTCCTCTAATTGTCCCCCCATTGAATTTCAAATCTGTACCAATTTCAAGTCAGCTATGGTCAAGGGACTTGATATGACCATAGCTGGCCGCTAGCCAAAACCACGGTTAGTGCTGGTAAGGCAGTAACCGCCCGAAAAGTCGAGGAAATCTAATCTTTAATTTCACTGCCTGTTTCATCAATACCATTATGTGCGACACGTTATTTAATATTGTGTGTAAAACATTTTTATTTACACGGATAAGGTGTGCCGCACATTTGTCGCCAGTTTGGCCTCCGATGGAGGTAACACTCACTGCTACCCCCAACCCATTTCGCTACTTGTGAGAGCACAGGCCACCCCCACAGTAGCCCCTTAATAACTAATTACAATTGAAAACTAATTAAAATTTTTTGTATACATTATCATATAATATTTACATCAATAATCGTCTAACCCATTCATAACCTTTTACCGTTTAACTTTCTTGAAATTTTTAAAATTTATTATTAATAATCATTATTTATCATTTTTCATTTATTATAAAAAATTTTTAATTATCATATTTGTTCAACACAATGATTGCATTAAAATTTCACTATTGCATTAACACCTCAATCACACCTGTAAACAGCTTTTCTTATACATGATTATAAAATTTTTCTACTTACAATTCCTTTAACATGCTATACACACAAAACATAATCACCATCATCTCTGAAACATTTCACAAAATTTATTAATTTAAATTAAATAATTTATCATTCATTGCCAAATTTCCATCTCGTAAAACAAACTGAATTTACAAAAAAATTTTAATTATACAACATTTACATACTCAATTAGAATATTTAACATATATCAAATTGTTTCAATTACATTAATTATTAACAATATAGAATTCATTACCATCCAAACAATTATGATTCTCTGATTACTTGTTTTCAAAATTAATTTGGTTTATTTATTTAAATTGCAAGTATTTCAATATTATTATCACAACAATCATCTTACATACACATATATAAATTCACTAGATTTTATTTACAACTCTTGTTAATTATTATTCCATTTTTTCCACACTTCTGTCCAAATCTGCCATGTCAAAAAACCATTAAAACAAAATATTTATACTGTCTTTTATTGTTTTAATAGTTTAACCTCCATCGTTCCAAATCAACCTTGGTTCTACATAACATCGTTCAATCTTATCAGCACACAAATGACTGTTTTGTGTGTTGTAACCAGAAAAACTAACTTCAATCAACTTATTCACATACTCGTTCAACCAGTCTGCGTTAGGTATTTTTGTCAAGTCTTCATCATTAAATTCATTCACTATCGGGTTAATTATTTTTATTAAATCATTGTAATCATTATCATTCACATATACTTCTAAACTTTCCTTCCATTCTTCATATTTTCTATGCAAATTATACAGTTCTGTTACATACCCTTCTCTACTTACTTCTCTCTCTTCATAACACCACATCACACTCTCACAATCATTCCGGACAGAGGGTACACAATTACTCAACAAAAATAAACCCCTTAATTCATCTATCAAAACGGGACTCTTGCCCAACAACAACACTTGTGACCACATTAAATCATCATAAATAATAAAAGGAAAATTTCCCCTCTGTCCCCACTCTACTACAACATTATTTTTCCTCTCTCTCTCTAACTCACTGACACACATTAACATCTCATAATCACTACATTCTACACTTTCATTAATACTCTCATTATTCATTTTTTCCGTATCACTTTCTGATACCAATTTCTCAAACACATTATTATTCTCAATATTACGTACATTATTTTCAACATTGTTATTATTTGTTAACTCTTTATCTGGTACTACATTTTTGTATTTGTCATTACAATTTTCATTTGTATTATCTTTCTCTGTCCTCATCACACGTACTCCCATTCGCTCAATACTTTGTTCTAATTTATTTAAACTATTTTTTATTGTTTCGTTATTATTTTCAAAACATTTATTGATCTCACTAATATGGGTTTTTAACTCTCTGAAATTGCTTTCGCATTTTATTTTCTGTTCGTGTATTTCGCTTTTCAACTCATGGAATTTAACATTCTGCTCATCGAATTTAACACATAACATTGCATTCATGCCACACAAATATCTCATTACATCACTATTTTCAGATTGATTATTTCTATTAGTCGAGATTGGGGTTATTTGAATCCCCGAATTATCTGTACTATCTTTTTCATTTGTTTTGCTTACATTCATAATTTTCTCGTCTTGACCTACATTCGGTGTTGAATGTATGTCAAGACTACTCATCACAGCTGATTCATTTAATTCAGCTATTTCGCTTATCACAGTCGAGTCGGACAAATCGACTCCGTTCTCTGTATGTTCCATTATTATATTTTTTAAATATGTAATTTATTTCTTATCTGTCTGAACAAATATTTTTTACTTATTTTACGTAACTTTACGTCTTTCACTTAACCTCTCAATTGTGCTTGTATCTTATTTGTAGGTATGGTTTTTACATCAAATTTTAACTTATAAAAACTGTCCCTTTCGGCTGCGACAACTGTGAAATTACGTATTTATTACCATTTAAATAGCTTAGTAAACCATACCATAATAAAAAAACTTACACTTACCGTTTGCGAGTTCTTGGGTCCAGGGTCTCATACGTACTTTGGGATACAAGCGCAATTTTCAAGGTTACGTGAATAATTTACACAATACATTTTTGAAGAGAAATTAATTTTGTTTAATAATCAAATAGTGCGATTTTATAACTTTGTTTTCCAAATAAATTGTCTTACATGTTTTTAAAGGTTGGGTAACTCTTGTTTATACATCTTATTTAATAGCCTTACATAATATTACTTACGTCTAAGAAGATAGCCCAGCTGCTCACACACTCTCACATTCTTAAAAACAACCCCCGTTACCCTAATTGATTAATATAATGCATTATATAAAATCCCCACCTGCAACACGTTCATCCGTGACCTCGTGGCCGCCCCGTGTTAAGTTTGTAATCGTCCCGAAAAATAAACAAAAAAATAACAAATATGGATGTTGTTGTTCTGTAGTTATTCCCGCATCACTGCCACTGTTTTAAAAAGATTGATTCACTTTTACTGCCACATTTTTTAAATTTTGAGAAGAGCTAACCCCTTCGAGATGCACCGGCCGGTACTCCTTGGGACGAACTGCTGCATGTGCTTGGTTGAACTGGCGGAAGCGGCAATTCAATGCCACCGGGTTTTAGTCGCCGTATACAGTTGACTTGCTGCGGCATATCCAGTTTATGCATAGATTATAGCTGGTATATGTGTGTGTCCAGAGGCCGATATTGGACTTGGTTCCGCTGATGTCACCAACAGTAGGCGGAGTTAATGCGACTTCCGTGAGGTCTTATAGAAGACGACGAATATTTTTTACGCTCTGGCCATCTTGAGTTTTTTGTTAGAGCGTCCTTTGAGCGCATGCGGGTGTAGTTGCGCTTGAGCGTTGACACACATGTACAAAGTTCTTAGAATTTTGTTGGAGGTGCAAATGCTCTGCCGCATTCCTCAACAACAACTGCGCCTTATTGTTGTTGTGTCATTGTTCTGTTACACTGGCAAATACGTTGCACAATACAATTACAGTTTTACAAATTCATTATACCAGTCCGCCCAAAAATGAAATAAGTAAAAATATATTTATATACCCCAAACCGTTAAAAATAAAAACACCCAAAAATGACCCGCTACAATACTCAGTGTATTTATTTATTGATTACTCTAAATTTCTCTTCTACCAGTACAAAAAATATTATAATCGATTTTTTTTTTGTCAACACCACATTGGTTCGATGTAATTAAGTAAACATGGAATTAAAACACATTATTTTTTATATTTGATTAAACATTAAACAATAAAGAATTCATTTATTAATTTCCCCAGGGTTAAGGGTAAGTTCTTTGTGTTATGAGATGGTTAGAAACGATTAATAATATACTACGCTTTACAAGAAAAAAAATAAATTTCTATTTTTTGTTTTTTCGTAGTATGTAGTTTTGGGTTCTTCCGCTAGAGTACAATTATGTATGTGTTATAAACACGAAATCAGTTACTAATTATTGGAACTGCACAAAGATTCGAGATGAGGATTTTTTGGTTAACAATTATTAATAAAGTCTATTTTACCTCTTTTCTCGAAGTATTTACTTGGATGGTGCTGTTTCTAGTGTTGGAGTTATAGTTGTTTTGTAATTTCATTACATTTTCATAAGATATAATCTCACCAAAATCTCGAAGTGCCGTCCAACTAGGCCTGATCTGGTAGCTGGGTTATTTCAAATTTTCATCGAATAAAGGACGTTAAAGTTGATACTTGAAGGAGTTCTACATAAGGTGGATACTACTCGTTAATTTTTTATTAAATTTAGCACTCTTTCCAAAAGTTTTCATAAGATTTTATTAAATTTTTGATGGCATTACACTTTTTTCCAAACGAACGGTTTTCAATCGTTTTAACAATTAATTCATATCTTGTTAGGTGGTTACTGTTAGTAACCAATAATTTTTATATCATTTTTTATTGGTGCATTATATACTTTTGAGTATTTAGGCTGTTTTTAATTATTATAAATGTATTTCTTATTTATAGAAAAATAATCCTTTTTAAATTTGGTTTATTATCCAATTTGATTTATATAAGGTTTTTCCTTTTATTTCCTCTTAACTTTAGATATAGGTATTTAATATTTTTATTTCCTTTAATTGTACTTATTTATTATTTATTAATTTCTTATAGTATCCTTACACTAAACTATTTTCTGCTGCCATTTTACTCATACAGTAATATTTTATTTTTATTATTATTTTATATTTAACCATTTTATATTTAACCCTTTTATTTTTAACCCTGGGTGATCTTATATTCAAACACAATTATTCTATTAAATATAAAATTAGACCTAAGTACAAAATCTTTGTGGCCTACACAATACAAATTATACAATATTCAAACAAAACACAAATTGGTCAGTAGCAATATAGTCTACTATTATAATCAATTGTTTCTCCATCTACAGCATAAGTCTGTGAGATGCTCCTTTTAAAACCACTTATTTTCTCACTGGGTACACTATAACTCACTTTGTACTCTTTATATTACTTAATTACAGTTTATAATGTTTTGTGATACAAAGTAATCTAGAGCTAGGTATATTATACCCATTTCTGACCTTTATAGTGGGATGATTACGTTATCATTTTTGGGACTGGTTTATGTAACGTTACTAAAATCCCCCCCCCTCTGGAACAAATTTATTTTCGTTTTACTTGTTTCAAAATAAATTGTTGACTTCTTCAATCTTCATAATATTCCTGTTTTATATCTTCATAATATCTTCACAACACAATAATAGAGTACACAACACATCAAACCACCCAACACAACATAAACATGCGGCCTTCAACCATATGCTCCATAGACTAACTAAAATACCCTTAAATAAAAAATATTACACAGTCGAAATCAACACAATAAAATACATAGCAATCAAAAACGGTTACAACCCTAATTTAATAAACACACTACACAAACGCATCAAAAACAAAAACAACAAAACACAAAATACCATCAACACACAACACAATAAACACATCACACTCACATACCACAACTCCTACACACACAAAATCGCCAACACATTCAGAAAACACAAATACAAAATAGCATACAGAACAACCAATACCATCAAAAAACACATAAATAATACAAACACAGACATAGACAAATATAACAAAACAGGTGTTTACAAATTAAATTGTAATGACTGCAATAGTTTCTACATAGGCCAGACGGGAAGATCTTTTTCATCCCGTTATTCTGAACACTTAAAAGCTGTAACCAACAACAATATACACTCCGCATTCGCCACACACATACACACAGAAAACCACAGTTACACCAACATAGACACTAATCTTGAAATTTTACATTACTTACCTAAAGGTCAAAAACTCAACACAACTGAATAATACGAAATATATAAACACCACACAACACAACCAAACAACATACTTAACGATCAATTACAATATAAATCACATACACTTTTTGACACAATTTTACAAAAAACTAACATCAAGTTGAATCCCCGCGCCAATCCCCTTCCTCCACACACCACCCCCACTACACCTTCCACACAACAACCGTTACAAAATGATGGCAGTCTGACTCAAAGCTGAAGAAGGCGGATACATACGCCGAAACGCATCCAACGTAAAACAGTAAGTTTCACAAGAAAAAGTTCATTTTTAGATAAGTGTTAGTGCTGTGAAAGAAGAGATGGATAATCAAGACAACTATTACAGATATCATTCACAGTCAGCCAATAACGTGCAGCAAGAGTCCAAATCCATTACAGGAATCAGATCACAGCTCCCTTTGGCCAGCCCTTCGTTCAACCTACAAACATTTTATCCAGAAGTAGTCCTTCCTCATGAAGGTTGGGGATAGTCTACACCTACCTGACATGGGGGTACCATTTTAGCTGATACGTCATTTCTTCAGAACCCAAGCATCCAGTTATTTGATGTTTTGTCACCATATCTAGCTCTGCTTCTTGTCAAATATACATTGTAGACACAAACGTAAAATTCTGTCTCTGTAAATTTCTTGGTTGTAGAGTACAGAACAACCAATTTTTGTGGCTCTGTGCTCAGAGTACCCGTACTCAGAACGCCTATTGACAAATACTAGTAGAGGTCACTAATCCTTCTTTACTGTATTTGATTGGCACAGATAATGGAAATTACATCTGAAAGTCATTCTATAACATATGCCTCTTGTTGAAAGAGGAAGCGAGTTCTTAGGATTTAACTCGTCCATTTGGCATTTGTCTGGCTATCTAACTATCTGGGGTATGTTTCACAATAACTTTTGAATACATCAACTGATTTTCATAAAACTTGGCACACATGTCCACACTTTTACCCTACAGAACCTTGTTGTTTTTGAGATTGATCGCCCCAAAAAATAGGACGGGGAGTCAAAATTGTGAAAAATTGTGAAATTCTATGTGAGGTATTAAATTATAGGGAATTTAAACCACAATCTGAATATAATATTCATTTTTGAAATTTTCAAATTTTTTGGATGTCAGAGCCCAGAATGTTGGCGAAATTTTTGGTAAAATCTCAAAAACTCATGTGGCATATTAAGTTAAAGCGATTTTGACTTAAATCTGAATGTAATTTTAAGTTTAAAAATTTCAAAATATTTGGAGTCTAGGAACCAGTAAAGAGATCACAATATTTTTTTTAAATGTCAATCCAACTGGGTATCAGATTAAAAGGAATTGTAACCCAAATCCAAATCTTCCTAAGTGTTTGTGTTTATTGTATGGTTGTGTGCATAACAGTTGTTATGTTACCAAAGAAATATCAGAGTAATCAGGGTGTTTGTAATTTTTTCTGCAATTGGAAAATTGTATAATAATGAAATTTATGTAATACTAAATGTACTTCATTCAGAATAGCAAGCGAGTTCTGCAGCTCAGAGAGCACAGACCTACTAGTTAATCATAATGAGACAAATATATTTAAAATGAGTCCGATGTACGAACGCACAAAGATTATTGTAAGATAGTTGAAAATGTAATGTAGCCTTCACCTAAATTTCTGAGCTAAACAGAAGTAGGCCTACTTCAGGATTAGATGCTGTGAGCAAGCTAATAGTGTAGAAACGGAAGATAAAAGATAAAAAAAGACATTTAAATATTCGAAGAGAAACAATTTAAAGGAACAGCTCTGGGCAAAGAAGAATTTACCTGAGCAAAACTAATTTTTATTTCCATGTTCCATAAGGAAATGGAAGTATGATGATTGCAAAAAAAAACATGTTCGAGCAAAAGGCTGATTTTGATTGTACTACCCTCAAAACATGAAGAAAAATCATTTTCATCAAAGCGTCTGTATGTAGAATTTTTTCTATAGCGAACGATAACTGTTGCAAATTCAAACAAAATCAAATAATGTTTTGTATATATTGTAACGTTACATAACCCAGTCCCAAAAATGATAACGTAATCACCCCACTATAAAGGTCAGAAATGGGTATAATATACCTAGCTCTAGATTACTTTGTATCACAAAACATTATAAACTGTAATTAAGTGATATAAAGAGTACAAAGTGAGTTATAGTGTACCCAGTGAGAAAATAAGTGGTTTTAAAAGGAGCATCTCACAGACGTATGCTGTAGATGGAGAAACAATTGATTATAATAGTAGACCAATTATGTGTTTTGTTTGAATATTGTATAATTTGTATTGTGTAGGCCACAAAGATTTTGTACTTAGGTCTAATTTTATATTTAATAGAATAATTGTGTTTGAATATAAGATAACCCAGGGTTAAAAATAAAAGGGTTAAATATAAAATGGTTAAATATAAAATAATAATAAAAATAAAATAATACTGTATGAGTAAAATGGCAGCAGAAAATAGTTTAGTGTAAGGATACTATAAGAAATTAATAAATAATAAATAAGTACAATTAAAGGAAATAAAAATATTAAAGACCTATATCTAAAGTTAAGAGGAAATAAAAGGAAAAACCTTATATAAATCAAATTGGATAATAAACCAAATTTAAAAAGGATTATTTTTCTATAAATAAGTAATAAATTTATAATAATTAAAAACAGCCTAAATACTCAAAAGTATATAGATGCACCAATAAAAAATGATATAAAAATTATTGGTTACTAACAGTAACCACCTAACAAGATATGAATTAATTGTTAAAACGATTGAAAACCGTTCGTTTGGAAAAAAGTGTAATGCCATGAAAAATTTAATAAAACCTTATGAAAACTTTTGGAAACAGTACTAAATTTAATAAAAAATTAACGAGTAGTATCCACCTTATGTAGAACTCCTTCAAGTATCAACTTTAACGTCCTTTATTCGATGAAAATTTGAAATAACCCAGCTACCAGATCAGGACTAGTTGGATGGCACTTCGAGATTTTGGTGAGATTATATCTTATGAAAATTTAACGAAATTACAAAACAACTATAACTCCAACACTAGAAACAGCACCATCCAAGTAAATACTTCGAGAAAAGAGGTAAAATAAACTTTATTAATAATTGTTAACCAAGAAATCCTCATCTCGAACCTTTGTGCAGTTCCAATATTTAGTAACTGATTTCGTGTTTATAACACATACATAATCTGTACTCTAGCGGAAGAACACGAAACTACATACTACGAAAAAATAAAAAAATAGAAATTTATTTTTTTTTCTTGTAAAGCGTAGTATATTATTAATCATTTCTGACCGTCTCATAACACAAAGAACTTACCCTTAACCTTGGGGAAATTAATAAATGAATTCCTTATTGTTTAATGTTTAATCAAATATAAAAAATAATGTGTTATAATTCCGTGTTTACTTAATTAGATCGAACCAATGTGGTGTTGACAAAAAAAAAATCGATTATAATATTTGTTGTACTGGTAGAAGAGAAATTTAGAGTATTCAATAAATAAATACACTGAGTATCTTGTTATAAGTAATAAAATGTGTATTATTTCTTGTAGAGGGTAGTTGTTACAGGGTTCCAGGAAGCCAAGGAGAGGACGAACCGCCGGAAAGTATCACCGACAATTGGTGTTTGCTTAACCTAAAATTTGGAGGCAGACGTCAAAAACAGCTGGTCTTACGAACGGCGAATATTTTAAAATAAGTAATTGTATACTCCGGGGATAATATCCTTGGTCCTACTCTCTCTCCTAACTACAATTAAACAACTTCAGTGATCTCTCCCAAATCACACACACTCGATTTCAGTAATTTTGGTAAACATAAAAAATTTTACCGCTTTGAACATTAGCAAACAATAATTAATTAATAAACGATACTCGACGTTGGTAAGACGAGAGACGTTACAGAATGGTGAACCCAACTTTGGGGCTGAATTAACTATAAACCTGTAACTATAGAATACTCGGTAAGACGAGAGACGTTACAAAATGGCGCTCAACGTAAAAGGGCTGTAATTAGAAAAGAATTTTGAGATATTCAAGAAAATAATATAACAAAAAACCTAATTATCGTCGGCAGTTATGAGAAAACAAGAAATGCATAATACCAGAGGCAGATCGAAGAAGAGGGCAGAAGAAAAGGAGAAGGAAGAAGGTGGAGAGGAACGAGAGATAGAAATAGTTACCGACAGTGAAATGGAACAACCAATGGGTGATAAAGAAGAAACTGAAGCAATTATGAACACGGAAAAGGAAATAGTTGAAGAGGATGCCCAAGGGGGTCAACCAGACAAAGCGGAAGCCAGAAGAGAACCAAATTGGCAAGACATGATGAGATTTATAGCCGAGAAATTTGACAAACTAGATGAAAACTTTAAGAAACAGGAGGAAAACTCAAAGCAAACCAATGAGGAAAATAAGGAAAATTTTAGGAGACAGGAGGAAAAATTTGATAAAATAGATGAGAACTCAAGGAAACAAAATGAAACTTTGAGCGAGAAATTTGACAAAATAGATGAAAACTTTAGGAAACAGGAGGAGAACTCAAGGAAGCAAAATGAGACCTTGAGGGACAGTTTAAAACAAATTGAGAAAATAAACGAAGAAAGTTTAAAGCGCATTGAGGGTAAGATGGAGAAGTTCAATAAGGAGATATGGGAAACTTTCGGGGAGAAGTGTGAAAATGCTAACACACTTAGCCCAAAAGTAGATAAATACAAGGAGGAAACAAATAAAAAAATGGAGATGTGTTTAAAGAATATGAATGAAACGCTAAACAGCACTTCCGAAGATATTATAGTAAATCCGAACACAGAAGAGAGTAGCAAGGAAACAGAAAGTAGAGAAGACCAGAATGCATTGCTATTTGAAAATAAGAATAGAAAGGACAAAGAGAATGTCCAAACCATGGAAAGGAAGACCAAGAAATTAAGAAAAATATGCAGAAGGAAAATATTAAATTCAAAAGAAGAAATGGAGATGAGGAAGGGTGGATTAATTAATGTATTTAACATCCCAATTAACGAACAAAGGGAGTTAAGTAAAGGTATGAATTATAGAAAAAATTTTATATAAATGGCAAAAATAAACCACCATAGAATAATAACAAAAAACTTAAATAAAGTTAAATATCATTTAAATATATCCACGATCGAAGAGTATCTGACAACATCAGCTATATCTTTAATACGAAATATACCAGCAAAACGTTGGGTAAATAATACAGAGGTCAAAGAGAATGGAATGATATTAAAAATGAGTGAATATTTTACGTCAGAGAAGGTACAATACCTGTTAGTTAAAAAGGAACTAACAGTGACGGAAGGCCGGTACTTAAGTGAACGTTTCATAGCAACAAAGTGGAAGAGCCGGATGGTAAGAAGATTATTAAGGAGAGAATTAATTCCGAACACCCCAGTAATCCGAGAAAAGAGACTACCTGAGTTAATGGACCATGGTTAAACTAAACGCTAACCAACCAGAAAAAAGAGACTGATTTTCAGAAAACCGACCAAGCCACCCATGGGAAAATAAAAACCCCAAAATTCAAAAAGCACGTAAGGACAACTTACTCAAGTTATTTCGAAAAAAACCCAAAATTCCAAACGCATGTAAGGACAACTTACTAAATATTTATTCAGGAACAATATGATTTAATAAAAAGTATGTAAGTACCACTTGCTTTAAATATTTTGAAACGATATAATTTGTTTTAACAAACAACAAACTACCAAGGAAAAGAGAACAGATGATTAAATAATATTTATAAAGAACTGATTTAAAATGGTATGATAGAAAAAATAATATATTTATGGTAACAAACAGAAGTAAAAATAAATAAATAAAAACAATTGATGGTAATGTGCTCAAATAAGAAGAATAACGAATAATTTAATGACTACAATGAAGCTGAAGGAGGATAATAATTAATACAACAATAATTTAGAATCTCTCGGAATTGAAGATGATATAAGAAGAAATGATTCGGAGAAAATATGTCATAAGAAGGAAAGTCAAAAGGATTTTAAAATAAGGCCTATCAATAATGTTAGATGCTATTAGTTAATGGAAAAGAAGAAGGAATCAAGAAGAAGAAGAAATATATAATTAAATGCAAACAGCTACAGTATGAAGAATCCCAAAAGTGTTTAGTATTAGTCGCTAATCGACTACTTGTAATCTTTTTATTATAACGAATTGACCGTAGAAATGTTCCGGCAATAATTTTCCTGAGCAGGGATGATGTTCCCCTGGTCTCAGAAGGTGTAAGGATGATGGACAGCGGAGTTATGGACCCAAAAGTGGCCACCCAAACTGAACCACCACACAGGATAGGGAAAAATGTTAGGGAAATTGAATATTTAAGGGATAATAATTATAAAATAGCTGAAAAGAGTGATATTAGATTTCAGAAGTATAGATGAAGAAAATAGAAGGAAGATAGCAGACAGAAGCTTAATTGAGAAAGCGAATTTATAGAAGTACCGTAAATAGAAATAAGTCTTAAAACAAGTTTTTTATGATTAGTGTGACCAGCCCTTATCAAGTAAAATGTGGAAGTACCACTACCCAGAGAAATAAATCATTGATGAATATGCCTCCAAGAGAGAGAGAGTTGAGTAGGAAAACAGCAATTACCATTTAACCGAATAACAGGTATATAACCAGTCTGAAATGAAGGAAGATATTATGAATATATAAAACAGGAATATTATGAAGATTGAAGAAGTCAACAATTTATTTTGAAACAAGTAAAACGAAAATAAATTTGTTCTAGTGGGGGGGATTTATGTAACGTTACATAACCCAGTCCCAAAAAATGATAACGTAATCACCCCACTATAAAGGTCAGAAATGGGTATAATATACCTAGCTCTAGATTACTTTGTATCACAAAACATTATAAACTGTAATTAAGTGATATAAAGAGTACAAAGTGAGTTATAGTGTACCCAGTGAGAAAATAAGTGGTTTTAAAAGGAGCATCTCACAGACGTATGCTGTAGATGGAGAAAAAATTGATTATAATAGTAGACTATATTGCTACTGACCAATTATATGTTTTGTTTGAATATTGTATAATTTATATTATGTAGGCCACAAAGATTTTGTACTTAGGTCTAATTTTATATTTAATAGAATAATTGCGTTTGAATATAAGATAACCCAGGGTTAAAAATAAAATGGTTAAATATAAAATGGTTAAATATAAAATAATAATAAAAATAAAATAATACTCTATGAGTAAAATGGCAGCAGAAAATAGTTTAGTGTAAGGATACTATAAGAAATTAATAAATAATAAATAAGTACAATTAAAGGAAATAAAAATATTAAAGACCTATATCTAAAGTTAAGAGGAAATAGAAGGAAAAACCTTATATAAATCAAATTGGATAATAAACCAAATTTAAAAAGGATTATTTTTCTATAAATAAGAAATAAATTTATAATAATTAAAAACAGCCTATATACTCAAAAGTATATAGATGCAACAATAAAAAATTATGTACAAATTATTGGTTACTAACAGTAACCACCTAACAAGATATGAATTAATTGTTGAAACGATTGAAAACCGTTCGTTTGGAAAAAAGTTTAATGCCATCAAAAATTTAATAAAACCTTATGAAAACTTTTGGAAACAGTACTAAATTTAATAAAAAATTAACAAGTAGTATCCACCTTATGTAGAACTCCTTCAAGTATCAACTTTAACGTCTTTTATTCGATGAAAATTTGAAATAACCCAGCTACCAGATCAGGCCTAGTTGGACGGCACTTCGAGATTTTGGTGAGATTATATCTTATGAAAATTTAACGAAATTACAAAACAACTATAACTCCAACACTAGAAACAGCACCATCCAAGTAAGTACTTCGAGAAAAGAGGTAAAATAAACTTTATTAATAATTGTTAACCAAGAAATCCTCATCTCGAATCTTTGTGCAGTTCCAATATTTAGTAACTGATTTCTAACATAATCATAGTCTTTTCATTTCTAACATTTCATACATAATCTGTACTCTAGCGGAAGTTCCCAAAACTACACACTATGAAAAAACAAAAAAATAGAAATTTATTTTTTTTCTTGTAAAGCGTAGTATATTATTAATCATTTCTAACCGTCTCATAACACAAAGAACTTACCCTTAACCCTGGGGAAATTAATAAATGAATTCTTTATTGTTTAATGTTTAATCAAATATAAAAAATAATGTGTTACAATTCCATGTTTACTTAATTAGATCGAACCAATGTGGTGTTGACAAAAAAAAAAATCGATTATAATATTTGTTGTACTGGTAGAAGAGAAATTTAGAGTATTCAATAAATAAATACACTGAGTATCTTGTTATAAGTAATAAAATGTGTATTATTTCTTGTAGAGGGTAGTTGTTACAGGGTTTCAGGAAGCCAAGGAGAGGACGAACTGCCGGAAAGTATCACCGACAATTGGTGTTTGCTTAACCTAAAATTTGGAGGCAGACGTCAAAATCAGCTGGTCTTACGAACGGCGAATATTTTAAAATAAGTAATTGTATACTCCGGGGATAATATCCTTGGTCCTACTCTCTCTCCTAACTACAATTAAACAACTTCAGTGATCTCTCCCAAATCACACACACTCGATTTCAGTAATTTTGGTAAACATAAAAAATTTTACCGCTTTGAACATTAGCAAACAATAATTAATTAATAAACGATACTCGATTTTGGTAAGACGAGAGTCGTTACAGAATGGTGAACCCAACTTTGGGGCTGAATTAACTATATACCTGTAACTATAGAATACTCGGTAAGACGAGAGACGTTACAAAATGGTGCTCAACGTAAAAGGGCTGTAATTAGAAAAGAATTTTGAGATATTCAAGAAAATAATATAACAAAAAACCTAATTATCGTCGGCAGTTATGAGAAAACAAGAAATGCATAATAGCAGAGGCAGATCGAAGAAGAGGGCAGAAGAAAAGGAGAAGGAAGAAGGTGGACAGGAACGAGAGATAGAAATAGTTACGGACAGTGAAATGGAACAACCAATGGGTGATAAAGAAGAAACTGAAGCAATTATGAACACGGAAAAGGAAATAGTTGAAGAGGATGCCGAAGGGGAACAACCAGACAAAGCGGAAGCCAGAAGAGAACCAAATTGGCAAGACATGATGTGATTTATAGCCGAGAAATTTGACAAAATAGATGAAAACTTTAGGAAACAGGAGGAGAACTCAAGGAAGCAAAATGAGACCTTGAGGGACAGTTTAAAACAAATTGAGAAAATAAACGAAGAAAGTTTAAAGCGGATTGAGGATAAGATGGAGAAGTTCAATAAGGAGATATGGGAAACTTTCGGGGAGAAGTGTGAAAATGCTAACACACTTAGCCCAAAAGTAGATAAATACAAGGAGGAAACAAATAAAAAAATGGAGATGTGTTTAAAGAATATGAATGAAACACTAAACAGCACTTCCGAAGGTATTATAGTAAATCCGAACACAGAAGAGAGTAGCAAGGAAACAGAAAGTAGAGAAGACCAGAATGCATTGCTATCTGAAAATAAGAATAGAAAGGACAAAGAGAATGTCCAAACCATGGAAAGGAAGACCAAGAAATTAAGAAAAATATGCAGAAGGAAAATATTAAATACAAAAGAAGAAATGGAGATGAGGAAGGGTGGATTAATTAATGTATTTAACATCTCAATTTACGAACAAAGGGAGTTAAGTAAAGGTATGAATTATAGAAAAAATTTTATAAAAATGGCAAAAATAAACCACCATAGAATAATAACAAAAAACTTAAATAAAGTTAAATATCATTTAAATATATCCACGATCGAAGAATATCTGACAACATCAGCTATATCTTTAATACGAAATATACCAGCAAAACGTTGGGTAAATAATACAGAGGTCAAAGAGAATGGAATGATATTAAAAATGAGTGAATATGTTGCGTCAGAGAAGGTACAATACTTGTTAGTTAAAAAGGAACTAACAATGACGGAAGACCGGTACTTAGTGAACGTCTCATAGCAACAAAGTGGAAGAGCCGGATGGTAAGAAGATTATCAAGGAGAGTCTTAATTCCGAACACCCCAGTAATGCGAGAAAAGAGAGTACCTGAGTTAATGGACCATGGTTAAGCTAAACACTAACCAACCAGAAAAAAGGGACTGATTTTCGGAAAACCGACCAAGCCACCCATGGGAAAATAAAAACCCCAAAATTCAAAAAGCATGTAAGGACAACTTACTCAAGTTATTTCGAAACAATAAAAAAAAATCAAAAAAACCAAAACCCCAAAATTCCAAAATACCAAAAGCATGTAAGGACAACTTAGAAAATATTTATTCAGGAACAATATGATTTAATAAAAAGTATGTAAGTACCACTTACTTTAAATATTTCGAAACGATATAATTTGTTTTAACAAACAACAAACTACCAAGGAAAAGTGAACAGATGATTAAATAATATTTATAAAGGACTGATTTAAAATGGAATGATAGAAAAAATAATATTTTTATGGTAACTAACAGTAGTAAAAATAAATAAATAAAAACAATTGATGGTAATGTGCTCAAATAAGAAGAATAACGAATAATTTAATGACTACAATGAAGCTGAAGGAGGATAATAATTAATACAACAATAATTTAGAATCTCTCGGAATTGAAGATTATATAAGAAGAAATGATACGGAGAAAATATGTCATAAGAAGGAAAGTCAAAAGGATTTTAAAATAAGGCCTATCAATAATGTTAGATGCTATTAGTTAATGGAAAAGAAGAAGGAATCAAGAAGAAGAAGAAATATATAATTAAATGCAAACAGCTACAGTATGAAGAATCCCAAAAGTGTTTAGTATTAGTCGCTAATCGACTACTTGTAATCTTTTTATTATAACGAATTGACCGTAGAAATATTCCGGCAATAATTTTCCTGAGCAGGGATGATGTTCCCCTGGTCTCAGAAGGTGTAAGGATGATGGACAGCTGAGTTATGGACCCAAAAGTGGCCACCCGAACTGAACCACCACACAGGATAGGGAAAAATGTTAGGGAAATTGAATATTTAAGGGATAATAATTATAAAATAGCTGAAAAGAGTGATATTAGATTCCAGAAGTATAGATGAAGAAAATAGAAGGAAGATAGCAGACAGAAGCGTAATTGAGAAAGCGAATTTATAGAAGTAAATAGAAATAAGTGTTAAAACAAGTTTTTTATGATTAGTGTGACCAGCCCTTATCAAGTAAAATGTGGAAGTACCACTACCCAGAGAAATAAATCATTGATGAATATGCCTCCAAGAGAGAGAGAGAGTTGAGTAGGAAAACAGCAATTACCATTTAACCGAATAACAGGTATATAACCAGTCTGAAATGAAGGAAGATATTATGAAGATATAAAACAGGAATATTATGAAGATTGAAGAAGTCAACAATTTATTTTGAAACAAGTAAAACGAAAATAAATTTGTTCTAGTGGGGGGGATTTATGTAACGTTACATACCCCAGTCCCAAAAATGATAACATAATCACCCCACTATAAAGGTCAGAAATGGGTATAATATACCTAGCTTTAGATTACTTTGTATCACAAAACATTATAAACTGTAATTAAGTGATATAAAGAGTACAAAGTGAGTTATAGTGTACCCAGGGAGAAAATAAGTGGTTTTAAAAGGAGCATCTCACAGACTTATGCTGTAGATGGAGAAACAATTGATTATAATAGTAGACTATATTGCTACTGACCAATTATGTGGTTTGTTTGAATATTGTATAATTTGTATTGTGTAGGCCACAAAGATTTTGTACTTAGGTCTAATTTTATATTTAATAGAATAATTGTGTTTGAATATAAGATAACCCAGGGTTAAAAATAAAAGGGTTAAATATAAAATGGTTAAATATAAAATAATAATAAAAATAAAATAATACTGTATGAGTAAAATGGCAGCAGAAAATACTTTAGTGTAAGGATACAATAAGAAATTAATAAATAATAAATAAGTACAATTAAAGGAAATATAAATATTAAAGACCTATATCTAAAGTTAAGGGGAAATAAAAGGAAAAATCTTATATAAATCAAATTGGATAATAAACCAAATTTGAAAAGGATTATTTTTCTATAAATAAGAAATAAATTTATAATAATTAAAAACAGCCTATATACTCAAAAGTATATAGATGCACAAATAAAAAATGATATAAAAATTATTGGTTACTAACAGTAACCACCTAACAAGATATGAATTATTTGTACGATTGAAAACCGTTCGTTTGGAAAAAAATGTAATGCCATCAAAAATTTAATAAAACCTTATGAAAACTTTTGGAAACAGTGTTAAATTTAATAAAAAATTAACGAGTAGTATCCACCTTATGTAGAACTCCTTCAAGTATCAACTTTAACGTCCTTATTCGATGAAAATTTGAAATAACCCAGCTACTAGAGGTAGGCCGATATACCTGTAATAGGTATTTTGGAACGATATTTTTGTGGAACGGATGTAACAGTGACTGAAAAGTTGAAATACCTGTTATTCGCGGCGACGCGACGCTGTTCCGAATCGAGATACGCCGTCCTCGCTGTTCCGAGTCAAGGCACACCCCCTACGCACCTACACACACACACACACACACACACACACACACACACACACACACACACACACAAAGTACGCAAGTTCATGTAAATGAATATGCCAAGGCCAAATACTAGGTGTACAAAAATATCACTGGAACGCAAGGAACAGCCAGTAACGCGTATTTAAAATACTAGGTATTTCAAATACTAGTGGTATCACCGATACACAAGGAACAATTCGTTCCAGAGTAACACCTAGTATTGTAGTAACACCTAGTATTTTAGGAACAGGTAGTATCAAGCATATTTCGAGTAGGAACTATAATAGTACGAGCCACTTTAGTGAAATAGTTGTATTTAATTATATTGAGTTATAACCTATAGAGTGGCTGATGTTGATAAGCTATATTATACTTTTATTAATGTGATTTTAACTTCACTACACATCTCACGTAAATGATGAGATTGTTGTAATGGACATTTATGCACTTTATCTAGTCGTGTTCCTTAAATATCTGTAATGCATTTAATTTACTTTTGTTGTTGCTTATTATTTATAAGTTTTTATTTATGTATTTATATTTATTTGTAAAATTTTGTTTATTCTCATTCACTCTTGTGGCTTATTGTTATGTTTTTATTATACGTTTCTGATGTTTTTTCACATTATTTTTTGTGGTATTACGTGTAGGCCTACTCTAAATTATTTAATTGCCCCGAGTTTCGCAACTGATTTGTCTAACCAATGTTAGTTTGTTTACTACTAGTGAAACTTAAATTGGTATTCCCAAAGGGAGATAGGCCTATAAATTCTCTTGTTTCTTATTTTCATTTAAACAGTAATAGTTTAATAAAGTCACAGTGTAAAGTAACACTGTTAATACTTTTAGTTTCAATTTATTTCTTATAACAAATTATATAGTATAGGTTATATAATATCTTCAAATAAATACACAGCAAGTAGGTTTATTAATATATTAATAGGTTTATCTAGGTGAAAATAAACCTACTTGCAGTGTATCTATTTGAAGATATTACATAGGAGACCTGCAGGAAACTCAAAACGAGTTATTTACAAAGGATAATATAGGTTATGTATATATAGTATATAATAACAGGTATTTGTACCTGTTATTTTTTTTGGAACGGTATTTTCATACCTAGTATTTTAAAATAACAGTTTAGCCCACCTCTACCAGCTACCAGATCAGGCCTAGTTGGACGGCACTTCGAGATTTTGGTGAGATTGTATCTTATGAAAATATAACGAAATTACAAAACAACTATAACTCCAACACTAGAAACAGCACCATCCAAGTAAATACTTCGAGAAAAGAGGTAAAATAAACTTTATTAATAATTGTTAACCAAGAAATCCTCATCTCGAATCTTTGTGCAGTTCCAATATTTAGTAACTGATTTCGTGTTTATAACACATACATAATCTGTACTCTAGCGGAAGAACCTGATACTACATACTACGAAAAAACAAAAAAAATAGAAATTTTTTTTTTTCTTGGAAAGCGTAGTATATTATTAATCATTTCTGACCGTCTCATAACACAAAGAACTTACCCTTAACCCTGGGGAAATTAATAAATGAATTCTTTATTGTTTAATGTTTAATCAAATATAAAAAATAATGTGTTATAATTCCATGTTTACTTAATTAGATCGAACCAATGTGGTGTTGACAAAAAAAAATCGATTATAATATTTTTTGTACTGGTAGAAGAGAAATTTAGAGTATTCAATAAATAAATACACTGAGTATCTTGTTATAAGTAATAAAATGTGTATTATTTCTTGTAGAAGGTAGTTGTTACAGGGTTTCAGGAAGCCAAGAAGAGGACGAACCGCCGGAAAGTATCACCGACAATTGGTGTTTGCTTAACCTAAAATTTGGAGGCAGACGTCAAAATCAGCTGGTCTTACGAACGGCGATTATTTTTAAATAAGTAATTGTATACTCCGGGGATAATATCCTTGGTCCTACTCTCTCTCCTAACTACAATTAAACAACTTCAGTGATCTCTCCCAAATCACACACACTCGATTTCAGTAATTTTGGTAAAACATAAAAAATTTTACCGCTTTGAACATTAGCAAACAATAATTAATTAATAAACGATACTCGACGTTGGTAAGACGAGAGACGTTACAGAATGGTGAACCCAACTTTGGGGCTGAATTAACTATAAACCTGTAACTATAGAATACTCGGTAAGACGAGAGACGTTACAATATGCACGAGTTTTAGAGGACTCAAGGGCTACTGTTTTTGGTGAAGATTGGTTAAATGGGAAGGGTAGTTTACTTGCAACATTTTACGTTTTAACAAGAGTAAAGTACTTGATTTTGATAAATAAAATACCCTGAAAAGAAGGTCATAATAATCCACTATAGAAAGGAAGATGAAATATCTAGAAATGAAAAGGGTAGTCAAAAGGGGAGGGGGTAAATTTGTGAAAACTACCTATCTAATAACGAATAAAGTACTCCATTTTGAAAAATAAGATACCTTAGTAATTACATATAATGAAACTATTAGTCAATAAAAGTGTAAATATCAAAAATGGGGTTGTTTGGTTAAGGGGAAGGGGTAGTTTACCTGCATTGTTTTGTGTTTCAAGAAGAGTAAAGTACTTAATATTGATAAATAAGTGGCCCGAAAATAAAATTGTGTTAATCCACTGTAAAATGGTAAATCAGATATCTATAAATGGAGAATGTAACTGAAGGGAGAGGGAGTGACTTTTTGATAATTACTCTTCTGATATCAAGTAAACTACAAGTATTCAATTTTGTAGGATAAGTTATCTTACCAGTTACATATGATAAAAGTATTACTCTATGAAAGTGTAAATATCATTAGTGGTGGGGATCAGTTGTGTAGTTCAGTTTTATTATAAGAATAAAGTACCTAATTTTTATAGATAAAGTGACTCAAAAATAACATTATATTAAACAACTACCCTATAATAACAAAAGTATCCATAAATAGTGAAAATAGTTTGAGGGTGGCGAATATTTTTTTAGAAATTATCATACTGAATTCAAGTAAATGACTTTAAATATAAAATGTATATGGTTCTCCTTATAAACATCTGCATGGTTCTCCGTACCAATTTTTAAAGTGTAGTTCTAAACATTTTTATCAGAACTTTGAATCACTAAACTTTAGTCAACGTCTAATGAGCAATTTGGCTTAACCTAAATGACTACATCTAAGAATAACTTATTAGTGTCAGTTAGCTTTATTTAAACATTAAATGCATTTAAATTAGTGCACCGACAGTACTGCTGTGTGTCACAGTAACACAACACATTACACTAACTCAAGGAATTTCTCATTTCAGTTCAAACAAATGTTGAAATTGTGAGTTTCTCTTCTTTTAATCCACTTTTTATGAAAACGAGTTTTACATTAATGTGTTTAGACTTATACTATATTTTCAATCAAATATTCAACAACCAATAATTAAAATTTTCTGGAATTGTGAAATTAGCAATCCTATGACTAATGTGTGGTTATCTATCTATATTTAATTTGTCTTAAACAGAAATAATTTGGTTAAATTAAATTTCTGAGTTCCTTTGTTTTATTAATAATTTTAGTAATTTGTTTCTTTATATTTATTGAATGATTCCTTATCAGTGTTTCATCTTTGTGCTGTTATTTTTCATTTCAAAATATAGGATTTCATCATTCCACATTCTATTCATCTATAGCACTGTAAACACTATAGTCTTATAATTTTGGAGGTAGGTGCCCTTCTCTAGAAAGCTTTGTTTCAGAAACTGTTGTTCTCCATAAACTTCAGTTAACTTAATTTTTGAAAAGTCTGTATGTTTTGCTCGAGTATTTCTGTTTGCTTGAACATTTTCCACCAGACAATGGATGAAGATGGCTGATGAGATTAGTGACCAACCAGCACAGTGATTGTAACATGTCAAAATATGACTATAGAAAAAGCTACCAATGTATGGTGTGTTTCTATATCCAGTTAACACTATTAATGTCAGCTGCTAAGAAAATAAGTTGAAACAACAAGTGTATGAAACAGATTTTAAGTTTAGTATATTCTTAGAGACTTAATATGAAGAATCTACTGAAGTCATTTGTTTTAAAGGGTTTTTTTAGAGCTCTTGAATTTTGCTTAGGATAGCCAAAGACCCAATAAGTTCTTTTCTACAGTTCTAATTTCATACCATGCTGTTTCCTCTCTCACTACGTTAGTTCTCTAACTTGTAATTTGCAGTATTTAAAGTTGTAATAATTGCAGTGATCTTATTAATATCTTGATAGAAGTCTACACTGAATCATTTTTTTTAATATAGGGTCTCAATAATCCATTGCCATGAAACTGCACACAATATGACTATTTTTTTGAGACTACAGAGGCAGCTGACAGTTCTCATAGCTCCAGTAAGAGTCACTTTTGTTGCTAACATGGACACATCTCACAAGTGTTCATTTGTTACAATTTCTTCTCTTCACAGGACTAACAATTTCTTTAAAAACCCAATTGTTTGTTCTGGAATTTTCAATTGCCACTCTTAACACTTTGACCCCATCATAAAATAATTGTTGAAAAACAGAGCTTTTATTTAAGGATACTTTTTGTTAGTAAATTTTCTCATTACATTTGTACTCATAATATGAAGTTAAGAATTAAGAAAAGGTGAAACCAACTCATTAGATTGAAAAGCCTCTAGGTATACTGCTACTAATTGGAAAAGGCAAGATAACTCGGCATGAATTTGTTTTTTATGCCTTTAACAATACTGTGACTTAAATATAATTAATTACTGTGACTTTTAAGCATAATTACTTCTCCCTGTTTACAGTTCATTAATTTGCATTCTCAGAATAACAGTCTTTTGAATTGTTCATAAAATTTCCATCTAGGATTATAACCTTCCATACACTTATCTGTAACACTTTATTAAGATGTAGATTTATCCCTTGTATAGTTATCTTCCAATCTCTTGAAAAGTGAAAATACCGTATGTCTTTCGAATAGGAAGTAGCCTAAAAGAAAAACAGAATTCAAGTAGAAAGTTTCCACTATTTCATGAGATATATCCTAAAAGCAAACTGTAAATACCAGTTTTTGTTCATGAGAAACCTTTTTAAGGGGTTTATCAAAACAAGCAATTACAAGCTCACACTTTGAGCATCTTATAAAAAAGTTATGAAAAGTGTACCTAACCTAAAAATGTAGAGATATTATATTTATCGGAAATTGGAAATGAAATACGAAGGACTGGAGCATATTTATTGATTAAAATTATCTATAGGTTTAAAAATGAAATAACTGCAAATAATAGTTATTTCAATCTTTGTTATTATGTTGCATGCAAACATTGTTTAAATATCAATAATAAACACCTCTAAAACTCAATTTACAATTACCGGTACCTCATTCATTTCCAATTACCCCAACATCTTAGGAGTAATTGTCAACAAGTGTTTTCATTATCCTTTGAAATATTGAAACAAAAATTCGAACAACTATAAAGTAGTTGACATTGAACTATTTTGTGTTGTGTTCTTAATTCTTAACTGCTTGTTTACAATTACACCTTCTTGGTCTATGTGAAAAGTAAATGGAAACAAGATACTCAGATACTATGTTTATTAAAAATCATAAAGAAATGTTGTTCTGTTACATAATATAACAAATAAGTGATAGAATAAAAGTCTATAATTTTTCAAACACAGAAACATTTCTAGGGAACACATAGACAATTTGTCAGTTAATTTCCTTAATTTCTGGATTGGGCAAAACTGTCAAAATTTATTCAAAGCTCGTTATTTCATAATTTTCCTTTAATATAACTTTGTAGAAATTTCATCTTTGGATTGATATCCTGTGACAAAAATTTCTCCCTTATCATCGCCTACTTTCAGTACCGTAAAATGGGAATACTTGAGACTATGGGGCAACTTCAGACAAAATACAATAATATCTTTAATTTTTGGTAGTGGTCACACTGTTTGAGGTTTTGGATTTTCAGTGTGTGGTTACTGTTAACATCCTATCAGCTTTGTTTGGAATTATCAGCAGGTCATTTAAACTTCAGGTAAGAATATTACAAATTATCAAGAAAATTAACGCTTTTTTTAAATAAGTTTTTCATCAACTAACTGCCAAGGTGCAACTTAACTGTTTTATTTTAGGCAGAAACAAAGTCAGTGTTGGTTAACCTCACTTCCTTAGCTTACTTTCCCTCCAATAATTCTAGCAGTGCCACCACTCATTTTTAACAGAAAGCAAAATTTCCCTAGAGTGGTAATTTTTGGGGTAACTTGAGACAAAAGAGTTGGGGTAAGTTGAGATGTCTCAAGTTCCCCCAAAAATGATTTTTTTATTAAATACTGGCCTCTTTCATTGTTTTTCAATGACAAACAAAAAAACACAATATGCCTGGTCCAGATTGGGTTGAGTCATTTCTGAACAGAAACAAAGGGGATTTGACCCAGAGGTTGTGCCAAAATATAAAAAGATCCAGTGCTAATGTTGACAATGACATTTTAAACAAATACTTTGATGAACTTCAGAAGACTTTAAAGGATGTTGACCCTAGTTTGATCGTAAATTACGATGAAACTAATATCACTGATGACCCACAGCGAAAAAAGTCCTTGTGAAATGTAACTGTCGTCACCCAGAGCGAATCATGGATTCCTCCAAGTCCAGCATATCCGTTATGTTTTCTGTCGCAGCCAATGGGGTTCTACTGCCGCCGTATGTGGTATACAAAGCCAAATGTCCCCCATATGACACCTGGACAATGGGGGGACCACAGGGCTGTGGTTATAATACTTCACCAAGTGGCTGGTTCAATATGCAAGTTTTTGATGACTGGTTTGAAAAAATAATCATGCCATATTTCCGGAGATCTCCCAATGAAAACCCCAAAATTCTGCTAGGGGATAACCTAGCTAGTCATATTTCCCTCTTCGTGATAAGACAATGTGAGAAAATGAACATTTGGTTTGTCCTTTTACCTCCAAACAGCACAGGACTGACACAGCCTCTGGATGTGGCATTTTTTAAGCCACTCAAGTTGAAGTGGGCAGAGGTTCTAGAAGGATGGAAAAACAAAAATAGAGGGACCATTCCAAAAGACACTTTCCCACGTCTGTTGAAGTCTTGTCTGCAAGAACTAGAATCAACAACTCAAAAAAACATTCAAGCAGGATTTAGGGGCTCAGGGGTGTGTCCACTGGACAGGAACCAAGTTCTGAAAAGGCTGCCATTGAACACAACCATCCTGACCACATCTAATGGAGAAGAAACAGCCAAGAAAGGGGAATGGACTGCAAGTTTTCAGGAGTTTCTAACTGAATTAAGATGCAAAGAAACCCAACCCTTAAGAGTAAGAAAGAAGAGGCTAAATCTTCCACCTGGGAAGGGAATTGTTGGTGGAATGCTTGAAACAGATTCCCCCAAGAATCCCACAACTCAAAGAAACTCAAAGCGTTCAAGAAAAGTTTTGGTAAAGAAAAACTCAAGGGAACAGGATTCTTAAGATTCCGACAGAGTTGACGTCCTTTCACTGCCAGAAACGACATCTCATTCAAGTAGGAACTTCACTGTGCAGAAGAAAACAACAGGTGAAAGATCCCAAGCAATTAATCCGTTTTCAAGAATATGTACTAGTACAAATGCTTTCTTCAAGAACAGAGGACATAAACACGTATGGAGTTCCGAATCAGAAAACAGTTCCTACTCATTGCATGATTCGGACTCGGATCTTGATGTACATTTCACCAGCGATGAGGAGTTGCTAGATCTGGCTCAAGAAGGAAAACAAGAAGAGTCTACACCAACTGGACAACATTCTGCGACCATGGCAGAACTCACTAAAGATACTTTGTGTTAGTTCGGCTTATGTATGATGTTGGCACTAGAAAAGAGTCTGCGAAACACTTCATTGCCCAAGTATTGGACAAAGATGAAAATCAAACCAAAGTTAAGGTTAAGTTCCTTAGGAGGTCCTCAAAAAATGACAGTGTTTTCATTTTCCCAGACATTGACGATGAAAATGAAGTAGACATAGAAGTTATTTTTCGTAAAGTTACACCTTACAAAATTATTCGAGGCCGTCATTTTTTTTTTTTAATATTTCATAAATTTTATGTGTTCTGAAAAGTAAGTGAAAGTAGGTTATAATATGTAAAGTCATTCAAGGGCTTCACAATTTTTGAAAATGTCCTGTTAATTTTTTGTGTTTGAATAATAAAGTGATTTTTTCAGTGTTATTTTTTGTATTCACTAAATATTAGGTACCACTTGGTAATATGGTAACTTGTTTAGGTCTCAAGTAAACCAGGCAATGCCTTACTTGAGACATCCAGTCAAAAATCATTGCTATATATGGTGTTTTAGTTCATGTCTCATTTTACCTCCAACCCACTGGGTAAATTGAGACACAGTATATTAGTTTGTGGAGGGGATAAAAATAAAAATGTAGAGAAAATGTTAATATATATAGAAACTGTAAGCACAGACTGGAGGTCTTGAGGTGTAACAATCACATTTTTTCAAAAGGGGAGTAAATGGCATCAAAGAAAAAATAAAACTTGTCTCAAGTATCCCCATTTGACGGTATACAAAAAACATACTTGTAGTGAGTTTTATTTCTTGGTTCTCCGGCAAAAACAATAAGAACAAATTTGAAACTTTTGCCACTCTGGTATTTCATATTATAACGTAAACCAAGGTTACGTAATATGATGTATTATTATTTAGATATAATTAATAATGTAATATGTGTATTAAATAAGAATTAAGCAATTTTAATGTAATTGTAATAAGAACGAGACAAATGAACGTCTCCTGGTTATATAAAAAGTTAATATTATACAGGCGACAGTATGGAGCCAGCAGTTTTAAAAGTGTATTGTATGAAACAGCTTTCTAAAGTCATAAAGATATAGAATGCTTTGTTTGCTAAAAGTCACAAAAAATGACGGAGTCCCGTTAGGAGGGTGGCAACTACAACCTTGAAAGTACAATAGATCACGCAGTAAAGAAGTGAAATCGTCAGAGAAAGTTAGCGTCAGTTTTACGAATTAACATACACGAGGGAAATTGCCGCTCGCGCAATGTTACAGCCAACCAGAAAAAGCGTCTTTTTGTAGCGCGAACTTTTAGCTGTTACTGAGTGGGTAGATTTGAAATTACCAGAAAAACCGAAATAGATAGCCAATCGGGGTATTTTTTAGTGTGACGGTGGAGAGAGTAAAGGAAGCGCCCATATAAATATTACCCTGGGAGGAACGAAAACTCTCTTAGTATCTCTTAATCAAACTCTCTTACGTTTACTTAGTCAGTCTCTTTTAGTGAAACTTATTCGAACGCAAACATTCTTATTACAAAGTTCTGAATCAATCTCTTTTTAGTTTATATTTGTCAAGCTTTATCATCTTATTCCGTATAATGGAATTAATAGTTCAACATAACATTCAGTGATCATATAATTAACAATTCAAGTATAAACTGAACAAGCCAGTACGAAGAAAAGATCGCGTATAACGTATGCAATTAATTATGCAAACAATAATTTAATCAATTATGTAATTATACTAATTTGTAGAATGTGATCGTGTAATTACTCAATTAGGCTACTTATACCAAGCTGATTGAAGCTACGTGATACGTTAGTTATTTGATGTTAGCATAATTACTGCACTGAGACTCTAATTATTGTATAAATTAATAAAATCTACTATAAATCATTCAAGTGACGTTACTTTCTTGTTCTGAGGTAACTTTGACAATAATGAACGCATATATTCTGAGTAAATAAACACTTATTTATTAACATCATTCAAGTAAAGAGACTTCAATATATAAATATGGATGATTCCCTGTAAATACATTCATAAACAGAACACATGTATATATATCAAATTACAATGCGAATCCAGTACGTTGTTTGCTGGAAAACATACACATACATATATAACACAATCAACATATAAAAAACATAAATAGTCAAACTATAAATCTTATACTAATGCGTTAATTTCTTGCCTCAGATGAATAGCGTTATTTAAATTTATCATATTTAATTTAAATACTCAAGGGTGTTTTCTTGAAAAGAGACAGGACAGTAGAGTTCTTATGACAAGAATAACATAAAGATTACTTGTAAAGTGATTTATCCAATATTTCCATCGGCGTAACTCCTTCCCGCTGGTGGTCCATATGTACGAAGTTGCGTAGCCGTGATGTCACTAACACTCAACACACGCGGATCAGATTCACTCGCGCTGTGTGTATTTTCTGTTGATGTCGACCGTTACTGTCAGAGTCTATGAAATCATGTGTTGTGTGAGTAAGTTCATCGTTAAACTAGGGTGTATACATCTGACTGTCTATTATTGAACTTCTTGTGTACATTAATGTATCGTGTCTTTGATAACGTGGTGTATTTGTTCCAATTGGTATTGTATCGCTTCGCACTGTACAACGCTACGATTTCGTTGTCCGGTAAAGCATTAACAATAGTTCTGCGAGTCTGTTATTGACGAAACTGCGATTGGTTAGTTTAGTTCTTAATAAGCGGTAGCTGAGTAAGATAAAGTACTTGAGAGTTATTAATCACTAGCGTATATTGCATGATTTAGTCACTGTAGATACACTATTACCGGATAACTCGCCAATATCGAAATGTTTAAGTCAACTGATTAAAATACCGCGTAGCAGAGTTTCAAAGTCCAACTGCTGTACGTATGTTAACCGAACTGTATTAAAACTTAGAAAATTTAAGAGTTAAGTTCCGTGAAGACTGTTCAAAGTATATGATTGAAAAATTTATGAAAGACTGTCTTCCCGCGTGCTCTGTAAACAGTTTTTATTAAGCATCGTTTAACACAATGCAATCTCCTGGAAAACACGACTCTGGTCAAACATGATAGGTCAGGTGAACTCCTACCCTTATGCAAGACTATGGTTCTCCACTTCTCATTTGTCGTTCGCGTTGCTATGATAACGACGGTCCTCTCCACCTGTGCTCTGGGTAGATGCTGGATTGTGGTTGGGTATCTTGTCTCCCCTCAAGTTCGCGTCGAAGGCCTCCGTACCCTTTTCCTGGAACAAGAGCAATTCTTCGGCTGTCGATCAAGTCTTTGTCTAAGTGTACTCCGGAACCCTGCTGCTGTTCTCACGCGAACAATGTGTCGTATTTTGTTATTATCTGACTATCCATGACCCTTTTCCGTTAGCTATCCGGACGCAGCGTGTCGTCGTTTCCAAGACGGCACTCCTTCTCCCTGTCATAAATATCAGTTGTCGCCAGTAAGACGTTCTCCCGCTGTGCACATGTTCGATTCCATTCTTTAGATATCGTTGTCAGTTCTCATACAGGGCAAATACCATTGTGCAACTACACCCTTTTTTTTTACTGCTGGCACACTTCAAATTAACCTTGCAGTGTGTGCTCGTTACAATTTCTCCATAAAGTGCTACTGACATAGTTTCCTTTTTGTCCTGCTTGTTGTGGGCTGTAAATCTCGGTTGAGTCGAGTCTGTCACAGGCCAACCTTATTTCCCATTGTAAAGTTATGTGAAGCGTATTCGTATTGTCCCTAGCAAACGTTCAGTTGACACTTCGTTAAATTGTTTCCTTATTTATTGCTTCTGGCTCGTGTTGGGGTGTCTTGGCTGCTTGTAACGTATTTTCGATCAAAATTAAAAAAAAAATTAAAATTCTTGGTCATTATATAGTCCCCAAATCGGATTGGATGTTGGATCAGCAGAAGACATTCTGATCCGATTTCTGCGCTCTGTGTTTTTTTGGGGAGTCCCCTTTGGTAAGGTCACGGTCATTGACCCACTTTCCTCTGCTTGGGGTATACGGATATATATTCCCTATATTTTGTTGTTAACTAACTCCGGGAATTTATTGCCGTGCATCTGAGGAAGGATGAACGCATTTTCACATATGGTGCATATATAATTAGACATGGAATTATTTTACAATAATAATAATAGCTGTGGATGGCTATGTCATCCGTTTATAACCTAATACATGAAATAATGGTTTTCAACATGAAATGTAATTATTCATGTATCGTTTAAATATCGTTACGATAGTTAATGTCCTTAGTTTATCTTGAACATTTAAAAACAACAATTTATGAACCTGTAAATACATATATATACAATCACTAATTATTATTGAGTATCACTCACAATACGCATTACTAACAATTATACTGATTATATTGATTATAAATTTATATACACTACTTATGAACAATTAACAGTTTATTTGATATCATCACGATTATAGATAATTTCGCTTTATACTACTCATATTTGATTAATTGATCTTACATCATTATGTGTCTATAAAAGGCTCGTTATAATGTCTTTAGCAATTTACTGCTGCACACCCGATCAAACTTTTCGCACTATAAGTGTCTTTTCTATTGAAATTTTCATTAATATTGGTTATTCACATGTAATTAATGTCATTAGGTTGTCACATCGTGACTTAAGAAATTCATGTACAAAAAAAATCTTTAAATTACACGTTAATAAGTTACACATCATATTGTTTAGCTAGTTGGACCGGTTTTCGCGAAACATTCACCCTATGCGTTTGCCCCCGTCCCCTGCAGTCCAACTAACCGTCGACGTAACTTTCGCTTTCCTGTGAAACTTGTACTTTCGTTTCATAATACTTCTTCAACTGACGCACATTAAATTTCCCTCTCACCTTGCCACTGCTATCGCACTCAGTGAGTTCGTATGTTGCATCGCCAAAGACGCGATTAACCTTGTATGGTCCTGTATACAACTCGAAAAATTTGTCGATCTTTTTCATTGCGGCGTCTGATTGATGCACCTTATCGCCGATAGTGAATTTAGTAATTTTCTTGTTATCATTGATGCGCTTAGCATACTTCTCTCTTTTTTCCTTGATTTTTACAAATACATTGATATTCGAACTGTATTTACTGTTGATGATTTCTTTGTCCAGCCACTTCTCCCATGCGCGGGTCGGCTTCTTTCCTAATTGCGCCTCGTGGGGGGTTATTTCTATTGTTTCATGGTACGCTTCATTGATACACGTCTCAATCAATCTGACGTACCTTGACCACTTACTATGCTGGTCGTGTACAAAGATCCTGAATAGGTTCCCAAGTTGGCGGTTAATCCTTTCGGCTAAGTTTGCGCGAGGATTCCTTATCGCCGTATACCTCGGTTGTATATTCAGCTCCTCGAGACCTTTAATCCATTTTCCCGCGGTAAACTGCATGCCGTAATCAGTTAAGATGACCTTTGGTCATCCAAACTCCGCACAGTAGTCTCTGATTCTTCGTAATGTCGTGGTGGTTGTCGCTCTTCGTAATGTAAATAACTTGACAAACTTTGTGAAATTGTCCACCATAACAAGTAAGTATTTGACGCCTCCTGTACCAGTTGGTAGAGGTCCATAGTAATCGACACTCACGATGTCACCTCTAGCTGATGGTATCATCGCCTTTGTTCCGCCAAACAGCATCCTGTTGTTTGTGTCCTTGTATCTTTGACATGAGTCACAAGTCTGAATATATGCTTTTACTTTCTTGAACAAGCCGTCAAGCGTGAAGTGCTCTTGTAACATTTTTACACACCTTTTCGGGCCTAGGTGTCCGTACATTTGGTGTATCTCTGCAATTAAGTTATTCGACACAGTGTCAGGAATGTATAGTTTCCATTCGCCACGTTGTCGTCGGTATAACTTATTGTTAACAATTTTATAAAATTTGCTTAATTTATTGTCTACATCATTATTCCTAATCTTATCAATAAGTGTTCTGAGTTTGTCATCTTCATTCTGGTATTTACCGATATCTCTAATTATCTTACCTATGTGTTGATTCATTTTAACAACTAGATGATTAATTAAGTACTCGTGCGTTTCCTCGTTTGTCTCATGTTGTTCCGCGTCAGCCGGGTACCTACTCAATATGTCCGCAACTACATTATCCTTTCCTTTACAGTGGATAATGTCGAAATTGTATTCTTGTATGGCGAGAATCCATTTTGTAATTCTCGAGTTGTTTAAGTGGCACTTGTGCATGAATGTTAAAGCTTTATTGTCTGTGATTATCGTTAGGGGCTGGCCAAGCATGTACATTCGAAACTTATCCAGACATCTAACGATACTTAGGAGTTCTTTCTCCGTCGTGAAATAATTACGTTCTGCGCCTTTAAATGTTTTGCTTGTAAAAGCGATCACGCCAATTTCTCCTTCTTCATCGATCTGGTAAAGCTGGCCACCATACGCAAAATTACTAGCGTCACACTGAATGTAGTACCTTTGGTTCGGCCGTGGGAACCGTAGAGTTACTGTGTTTATAAATAAATTCTTGACTCTTTGGAAACATTCGTTCACTTCTCTTGTCCATGAAAACTTTCGTCCTCCTTTCAGCAGTTCGTGTAAAGGCTGCGTTGTTTCTGCGTATTTGCTCGTGAATCTGTTGTAAAAATTGGTGAGGCCAAGGAAACCTTTGAGTTGTTTCGTATTCTTTGGTGCTGGGAAATCCATAATTGCTTTTACCTTGTAATCGGTTGCTTGTATCCCTTTTGTTGTAAGGCGATATCCAAGAAATGAGATTTCTCGTCTAAAGAATTGTGATTTGGTGAGGTTGACAGTGATATTTGCCTTATTAAGGTTGTTTAGCAGTGTTTCTAAATGGTTTAAGTGTGTTTGGATATTGTTGGAGTAGCACAAGCAGTCGTCCATGTAGATAATCGTGTTCTTCTTGACTTCCTCCTCGAGAGCCACATCCAATCCACGTGTCAACGCTGCAGAGCTGGTGCTAAGTCCAAATGGTGTCACTGTGAAGCGGTAGCACCTCCCTTCGTGCATGAACGCAGTGAAATCCCTACATTCTTGTTTTAATGGGACCTGCCAGAAGCTACTGGATAAGTCGACCGTCGATAAATACTGCATATCTCCACATCTAGCCAATATCTCATTTACCGGGGACACTCCTTCGTAATCGGGTACAGTTACGCTGTTCACTTTCCTTGCATCAAGGCACAGGCGAACCCTCCCATCCTTCTTGATTACAGTTACGATTGGATTGACGTACGGGCTGGCGCAACGTTCGATTACTCCATATCGTAACATTCGGTTAATCTCTTCGTTCACCTTGTCTCTGTAAGCAAGCGGCACAGGCCAACCTCGTTGAAAATAGGGTGTCCTGTCCGTAACGTGAAACTCATGTGTGTAACCCTCTATTCTTCCCGGCCACTCCCTAAAAACATTCCGGTTCCTTACTAAAATCTCCTTCAGGCGTTGCAGTATTCCTTCATCCACGCAGTCTATGCTCCCAATCTTTTCATCGATACATCGCAGTACTTCCTCTTCTTCTTCACTGGTTATCACGTCAATGTTCATGATTGGTATAATATGCTCCTCTTCATCAGTGTTGTTTTTTAAATTAATTACTTTGTTTCCGATGTCGATGCGACACCCAACTTCTTGTAGAAAACTAATTCCTAGTATGCATGGTTTAACTAATTCTGGTATTATCAAAAACACACATTCATATCGGATACCATCAATCTCAATGTCACACCATATTTGTCTCTTAACTAATTTGGATTTATTTCCTACAGCACTTATGATAAATGTATTCGTTACGGGTAGTGTCTCATATGGTCCTATACTCTTCTTATGGTTATTAAACCACGTCTCCGATAACCCGTTGATGAGGCACCCCGTATCAAGCAAGGCTTGTACAATTATATCATTATTAAACTTGACAGTAATCTCGGGACATTTCAATACTTGTTTATTAATAATTTCGTCGTCCTCTTGTAGCAGGTCCTTTCGTAAGTCCGGTAGTAATATTATATTTACATTCTCGCTCGGAAGTAAGTCGTTTAAAATTTCTATCTTATTCTCTAGTTTGACATATTTTTTTTTTGCTGTTGTCGCCGTTACCGCTCGCCCTCGGGGTGGTGTCATTGACCGTTCTACTGGGGCCCGCTTCTCCTGGCGTAAACTGCACAGTATTGATATATTGCTTGTTGTCAAAACGACCCCTCGGCTGTCGGTCACTTTCACTTTTGTTATAATGTCCCTCTCTCTCTCTCTCGGGTTATTTTTTCCTTCGTTGTAGGGTCTATAATGCGGCTTGCGACTGTTTTCTCCACTTGACTGGATACTTGTAAATTCTGTAATTAATGCCTCGAAATTCGGTATATTTGTGATACCACGTGTGATCACGGCGAGCTGCAAATCCTTCCCAAAATGACGGGCTAACTTCCGGATTAGCTGCGTATCGGTCAATGCTGGCGATAGTTGCCGGCTTTCTAGTACTATTCTCTCTACGTATTGGATGGCTGTGATCGGCCCATTCCACTCATATCTGCCGTACTCGAGGTTGTCGCGTATATTGTCCTGGCGTTCTTGACCCCAGTACTTCAAGGTGAAGGCTTCTTTGAACTCTTCGAACGTGGATATTTGGTTCCGTATGACACGCCACCATATCCCAGCGTCCATCTCCAAGTGCCTCCCGATCCATTTAATGTCATTGTTGTTGTAATATTGCTCTTGAATCTCTGACAATTCCTTCAGGAATTCCATCGGGAACCTATCAGTGCCGTAGTATTTTAATTCTGCATGTGTGTGTCCGTTAATCCTACTGATTATCCCAGACTCACCTTCAATTAGCTGTCGTTGCAGCCGTTCTATTTGAGACTTTAATTCGTTGATACGAGTGGTTTTCTCCCTGGTGCTCTCATCCAGTTTTAGTTCCGCCGACTTCTGTCTCCCATCTACCTCATTGATCTTCTGCTGTATCGTGCTGTTTACGTCTCCCTGTTCCTGTTGTAATTGTCTACTGTTTGGAATAGTTCGACTCTCAATTCCTCCTGCTTCTTATGATTTTCTTTAACGTGTGTTTCTACTCCGTTGTTAATCTTCTTGATGCTTGTTTGAGTATTTTGGGTAATACTCTTTAGTTCCTGTCGGTCTATTTCTCTAGTTTCTCGTACCTCTTCGAATTTCTTGCCGGTGTCGTTCTTTAGCTCTCTTATGGTCTCGTTCTGCTGCTTCTGGACCTCGTCTATCTTCTTGTAACAATTATTTATATATTCACGCATTTCCGCGCGTATTTGTGTGATCTGCTCGGCCACTTGTTGCGTGACTTCCTCTTTATGCTTGTCTAACTTTTCTTCTAGTTTGTTGAATTTTTCATCAAACTTCTCATTTTGATTGTCGAACTTCTTATTCTGCTCCTCGAATCTCTCATTCTGTTCTCTTCTAATCTCTATAAAATTTTCATTAATTTCTTCCTTTTGCTTCTCAAATTTCCTACTCATGAAGTCCATTAATGCGCGCAACGTCACCTCTTCCTGCTGTTGTTGTTGGGACTCCTGTCCCCGCGCTCTGACGTCTGACGTCTCCTCGGTCATTTGTGATTCGATTGGTGATTCTTCACGTTCGATATCAGGTACACCCTGCTGGTTATTAATATCGAAATTCATGGAATCGGAACTACTAGTCGTCATTTTTGCAGCCTTACTCCGCGTTAACATTCAGTTCAACTAGCCTCACACTAATAATATTTGTTCTTACAACTAACATGAAATATATACGCTTATCCTATCTACTGCCTGCTCTTTGCCGTGCGATGGGCGCCAATTTATAACGTATGCAATTAATTATGCAAACAATAATTTAATCAATTATGTAATTATACTAATTTGTAGAATGTGATCGTGTAATTACTCAATTAGGCTACTTATACCAAGCTGATTGAAGCTACGTGATACGTTAGTTATTTGATGTTAGCATAATTACTGCACTGAGACTCTAATTATTGTATAAATTAATAAAATCTACTATAAATCATTCAAGTGACGTTACTTTCTTGTTCTGAGGTAACTTTGACAATAATGAACGCATATATTCTGAGTAAATAACCACTTATTTATTAACATCATTCAAGTAAAGAGACTTCAATATATAAATATGGATGATTCCCTGTAAATACATTCATAAAAAGAACACATGTATATATATCAAATTACAATGCGAATCCAGTACGTTGTTTGCTGGAAAACATACACATACATATATAACACAATCAACATATAAAAAACATAAATAGTCAAACTATAAATCTTATACTAACGCGTTAATTTCTTGCCTCAGATGAATAGCGTTATTTAAATTTATCATATTTAATTTAAATACTCAAGGGTGTTTTCTTGAAAAGAGACAGGACAGTAGAGTTCTTATGACAAGAATAACATAAAGATTACTTGTAAAGTGATTTATCCAATATTTCCATCGGCGTAACTCCTTCCCGTTGGTGGTCCATATGTACGAAGTTGCGTAGCCGTGATGTCACTAACACTCAACACACGCGGATCAGATTCACTCGCGCTGTGTGTATTTTCTGTTGATGTCGACCGTTACTGTCAGAGTCTATGAAATCATGTGTTGTGTGAGTAAGTTCATCGTTAACTAGGGTGTATATATCTGACTGTCTGTATCGTGTCTTTGATAACGTGGTGTATTTGTTCCAATTGGTATTGTATCGCTTCGCACTGTACAACGCTACGATTTCGTTGTCCGGTAAAGCATTAACAATAGTTCTGCGAGTCTGTTATTGACGAAACTGCGATTGGTTAGTTTAGTTCTTAATAAGCGGTAGCTGAGTAAGATAAAGTACTTGAGAGTTATTAATCACTGGCGTATATTGCATGATTTAGTCACTGTAGATACACTATTACCGGATAACTCGCCAATATCGAAATGTTTAAGTCAACTGATTAAAATACCGCGTAGCAGAGTTTCAAAGTCCAACTGCTGTACGTATGTTAACCGAACTGTATTAAGACTTAGAAAATTTAAGATTTAAGTTCCGTGAAGACTGTTCAAAGTATATGATTGAAAAATTTATGAAAGACTGTCTTCCCGCGTGCTCTGTAAACAGTTTTTATTAAGCATCGTTTACCACAATGCAATCTCCTGGAAAACACGCCTCTGGTCAAACATGATAGGTCAGGTGAACTCCTACCCTTATGCAAGACTATGGTTCTCCACTTCTCATTCGTCGTTCGCGTTGCTATGATGACGACGGTCCTCTCCACCTGTGCTCTGGGTAGATGCTGGATTGTGGTTGGGTATCTTGTCTCCCCTCAAGTTCGCGTCGAAGGCCTCCGTACCCTTTTCCTGGAGCAAGAGCAATTCTTCGGCTGTCGATCAAGTCTTTGTCTAAGTGTACTCCGGAACCCTGCTGCTGTTCTCACGCGAACAATGTGTCGTATTTTGTTATTGTCTGCCTATCCATGACCCTTTTCCGTTAGCTATCCGGACGCAGCGTGTCGTCGTTTCCAAGACGGCACTCCTTCTCCCTGTCATAAATATCAGTTGTCGCCAGTAAGACGTTCTCCCGCTGTGCACATGTTCGATTCCATTCTTTCGATATCGTTGTCAGTTCTCATACAGGGCAAATACCATTGTGCAACTACACCCTTTTTTTTTACTGCTGGCACACTTCAAATTAACCTTGCAGTGTGTGCTCGTTACAATTTCTCCGTAAAGTGCTACTGACGTAGTTTCCTTTTTGTCCTGCTTGTTGTGGGCTGTAAATCTCGGTTGAGTCGAGTCTGTCACAGGCCAACCTTATTTCCCATTGTAAAGTTATGTGAAGCGTATTCGTATTGTCCCTAGCAAACGTTCAGTTGACACTTCGTTAAATTGTTTCCTTATTTATTGCTTCTGGCTCGTGTTGGGGTGTCTTGGCTGCTTGTAACGTATTTTCGATCAAAATTAAAAAAAAATTAAAACTCTTGGTAATTATAGAGTGAATAACTTTTATTTAGTGCGACATCAAGATTGAAGAAGTTTATATTGATATGTGCGGTAATACGAAGTAAATACAGACAAAGTATATTTTATCTGGTGCACGTAAGTAGAACGGAGTATGTAACCGAGTTGCAATCGAGTGCGTGACCGATAGAAGTTGTCGAGAGTGTGTAAACCAAAGCAGAGCAATAGTGGTAAAGTGTAAAAAGTGTAATGTGTATTGACGTGAATCATTACAAAGCAGGAGATGGATAATCACACACTCAAGTAACAGATTAATTTCAATTGTTTACTAATTATAAATCCCATGTTGTTTAGTCGTCTATCTTTGGTTCGCCCGTTTCATTCTGAAAGAATTCACGAGTCTGTTGAGATGCTAGTAAAATTCTATATTTTATGACCTAGAAAGAACTAATGAATAACTCGATATGTACTTAGTATAATCTAACTAACAATTTATAAAAAGGAAGTCAGTGAATACATTAATTTCATCTGATAGTTTAATTAATAATTGTCTTACTAAATGATTAAAAATTGAATAGATGTAATCTCAAGAATAGTTGAAGTATACGAAGACAATATTTGAAGTATACAAAGATAATTTATAAAGAATTTACTACTTTATTTAATTATAATTGCAAGCGAATTTAAAGGTAGTAATTGAATTAAAGTGTTAGTGCTGTGTAAAGATACATAATGATTTATGATCAAATTCAATGGGAATTTGAATATGATATTTATATGTTTATTGATATAAGTTTATAATCAATATCTTGTTTGTATATGAATAATTATTTAAATATTAAATAAGTTATTAGCATCTTAACAGAAGAGTTATTATTTAATAACCCCTGAGATCTAAAAAATCTCTGGCGCCCAGCACATTAATAAGGCATTAATCATATTAAACATAATCACCATAATTAATATCATCACATATTAATTATAAAAAGTAATTATAACGCCAGAACTAGGAGCACGTTCTCCGTTTATGTAATATTTGCTGCCCAACAATGTGGAGCTTGATTTAGCTCGGCAGAATGAAACGGGATAGACGATAGTTTAGTTAAAATAAGTATATGCTAGAACAAGTATATGTTAAAATTAAATGATAACACGTAGTAAGACCAAACAATTAAGGAAATTTAAATTATCTAAAATAAGTGATACCAATATGGCAGACAATAGTGAAAATAATGGTGGTAGTGAAGTAGAGTTTGATATCATTAATCAAATGGGAGAGAATAGAGGATGGGAGGAATCCATGGAAAACGAGAGCCCGATGGTTTCTTCAGAGGCAAGGGGACGACGGGAAGAAGAAAATGTCCGTCCAGAAACACAACAAACACAAACAAATAGTGAAACGCAACAATCTCCAACAAACCTTGATATCAGCATGATACTACAACACATTACACAATTAGCAGAAAACAATGGAAAGAGTGAAGACAAAACTAAACAATTATTAATAGACAACAATAAACAAATAGAGCAGAGCTTTAAACAAATTGAACAGACCTTCACACAACAAATGACAGAGAACATAACACAAATAGAAAGAAGAATAGACGACATGGAACGAAACATGGAACAAAAATATACATGACAGTTACAGTAACATAAGACACAGGTAGAACAACAGATACACCAAATGAGAAACGAAAACCAAGAAATAGCTACCCAATTACGGACAGAAGTGAAAGAAGTCGTCCGAGAAGAAGTAGAAATCGTCCGGTCAGAAGTGAGAGAACACCGGGAGAAATGCGAGGAATCTCGAGAACAGCACCACGCTGGTATCACACAGGAAATTAAAACATTACATATTAAGGTAAATAATAATAAGAAAAAGGATGATGAACAGATACAACATTTAAAAGAATGTTATGAAAACAGCTGCACGACGGTGGACGAACTGCTAACACAAATTAAAGAAGACGTACATGCGAGGATCGCTCAAATTGAGAGAACGCTGAGGCAACAATGGATGGTAGTGGAGTACGCCAAAAACGTTAACTTTAATGGAGAAGGTGAATATTAAGAGTTGGAAGAAATGCATAGGGAATACTACCAAAGCGAAGGGGTTAACTGGGTGTCAAGGCATTTGGAAGGAGAGGCCGCCATATGGTGGACGTTAATTAGAAGTGAAGTGAACACCTTTTCAGAATTTCAGGAAGCGTTTACCGCTAAGTCTGGAACCAGATGATTCAAGAAAATGTTCGTGATAAACTAGAGTTCGGAAAGTACCGACCGGAAAGCGGATTGAGTATGATCCAGTATATGGAACGATGTATTCTACAGAACTGTCAATTATTACCGCCAATATCCGATCAACACCTAATCCTTAAACTATAACGTCATTATAGCCATGAGATTGCAGTAGCGTGCATAACGAGGGGTGTGAACAATATAATGGAGTTCCAGGCATTGCTAATGGAATTTGCAGCATTGAGAAAGAAGAAAGATGAAAGCAGCGGTGGATACAACACACAGTTACAACTTAAGCGGGAAACCAAGGGTAGTATAGGAACACAATGGCAACACAATAAAAGTGAACGGCCGAGCACTCAGCGTCATAAAACACATTGGCGACAGGCGGATAATGAAACCGAACAGAGGGACAGAGAGAAAATGCCGCCAAAGCGTATTTATGAGCCACAAGTCAATGCAATAGCTTCGACAAGCGGAAAACTAACAAACTCACAGGTAGTTAGTACTTATAATACAAATACAAAAAACTACACAAGTTCAAAAAACTAAAGAAGCATTATGGTAGAAGTAAGTTAGATTTAGACATTAGATATAAGGAAATTGGTACTACTTTCGTAGATATTAGAGTAGATATTAGAGTTGCTGGAAGAAGAATCAGACTATCAGGAAATTTGTAGAGTTAAGTGCCCGGAGGTAAACGTACAATTCAGTAACATATCAGTAGTTGCGTTACTCGATACCGGTAGCCAAATTAATGCTCTGTCTACCGAATGGTATCACAAAAATAAAAAAACAAATGGGCAAAATACACGTATTGCAAGTAACGAACGTGGTTGTAAAAGGAGCAGTAGTGAAAAAGTCCAAGCAAATAACACAACAAGTGATGCTAGAGTTAAGGTTTGGTGAATATGTTACGGATGGTGTTTTTATCATAATACCAAATTTAATTCGAGACTGTATTATTGGGATCAACCTATTACAGGAAAGTAGATGTATAATCAACCTCATGGACAACCAAATAACTTTTAATAATAATGATAGAGGTAAGGTACCTGTAGGTGCTGAAATATTAACAGTGGAAGTCGCTGAAGAAGAGGAGAAGATTGAAACAACAATTCGTGAAAAGTTGGAAGAAACGACTGGTTACAGTTCACAAACAAAGGAGTTGGAGGATATTTTACTCACAAACTACCAAGTTTTCCGTGAGTATCCAGGAAGGATAAACAGATACGAACACCGATTGATGGTAACTGACACTACACCTTATTGCATAAAAGGATGGCCAGTCCCCCTAAAGTATCAAGACGCAGTGGATAAGGAGATTAAAAAGATGGAGGGATGCAGAGTCATCGAACGGCTAATAGTCCTTATATTAATCCGATGATGACAGTAGTTAAAAAGGACCAGTCAGTACGGTTATGTTTGGACGCAAGGCGGATTAATGAGGTGACAGTTCCAGATTATGAAGGGGCCATACCGATATATCAAGTGCTGGAGAGCTGCGGTAACATCAAGAACGTCAAGGTAATGAGCAGTATCGACCTAACCTGCAGTTTCTGGCAAATCCCGCTGGCAGAAGACTCCCGGGACTTTACTGGATTCCTATATAAAGGAAAATGTTATAGATATACTGTTACACCATTTGGATTGAAGACGAGCCTAGCCAGTTTGACCCGTGGACTGAATCATGTTTTAACAGATGAAGTGAAAAAGTTTACCATACTCTACGTGGATGACTGTCTGTGTATATCCGGAAGTATCGAAGAACACCTGGTGCATCTACGGTTATTGTTGGAAAACATAAAAAAAGAAAACCTCACTGTGAACTTGAAAAAATCAAAGTTCTTTAGAGAGAAGATCAATTACTTAGGTTATAAATTGTCAACACAAGGCATCAGCGCCTCTACAGAAAAAATTGCTGCTATTATGGGATTCCCAAGACCGAAAAATCCCAAGCAATTAAAAGGGTTTCTTGGTTTGACAAATTTTTATATTAAACTTACTAATAAATAACCCGAGAAGACCAGACCACTGTTACAGTTATTGAAAAAGGGTGTGAAATTCAAATGGAATGAAGAATTAGAGAGGCAGTTCAACGAAGTCAAAAGGCTATTTGTGGACACTGTGATGTTGAAAAATCCGGACCCGAATAAACGTTTCTATCTGCAGACCGACGCGAGTAAGTACGCAATCGGAGGTCAACTATACCAAATAGATGATGACAATCAGATAGGGGTCGTGGCGTTCACATGTCGAGTACTTCGGGGAGCAGAACTAAATTATTTTACCACTGAATTGGAATTACTAAGCGTGGTCTATTGTCTTAAAAAATTTTAAACATACGTTTTAGGTCGTCCGCTGACTATAATTACAGACAACAAAGCCCTCACATTTATTCAAAAATGACAATTAAATTGTTCAACGATTACCAGATGGATATTAGCCATTCAGGAATACAATTTCGAGATAGTACACTGTAAAGGGAGTGAAAACATTGTAGCGGATGTACTCAGTCGTAACCCGGAGGATTTACAAGAGAGTTTAATACAAGATGGCGACGAAGAAACATCAATATACACCATCAACATCAAACTCAAGAAACAGTTAAAAAATCAATTAAAAAATATTGTACAACACCAACAAAACGACCCTAAATTAAAAACCATTATCGATAAGTTACGTAATAATATGATGACAAATTAAGTAAGATATATCAATTACTGTATATAACAATGAATTGTATCGCAAGGAGAACAGAAGGTGGAAGATGTTGCTAACACAAGAAATTGGAGAGGCATTGCTAAAGGAGATCCATGAAATGTATGGACACTGCGGTGTAGGAAAGAGTTATGGAGTCTTCAAGGAGCATTTTACAGGGGATCACCTCTATAAAAATATCAAGAAATTGATCAAAACCTGTGACACATGTCAAAAATGCAAGGATCACTTCAGGAAGGGAGTTGGTCAAACCAAACCAGTTTTGCCAACAGAAAAAGGCGACATTGTTAGTATGGATTTCTATGGACCTTTAGTAACGGCAACGAGTGGAGTAAAATATATTCTCGTAATAGTGGATAATTTTACGAAATATGTTAAATTATACCCCATGAAAAAGGAAACAACCGCCATAACGCTTAACAAATTAAAAGCATATACACTATACATGAAGTTGGTAAGCCCAAGGCGGTATTGACCGATAACGGCACACAAATTACCAGTAAATCTTGGTTAAAGCAATTAACAACGCTCGAGATTAAGCCCAAATACACTGCCATCCGCAATCCATGTACCAATCTAGCGGAAAGAATTAACCGTCAGTTGGGAAAAATCTTCAGAGTAATGGTTGGTGGACATCAGACGAAATGGGCTATGTACATTAAGGTCATTGAAAAATGCATTAACGAAACACACCACGATACAATCGAGATGACACCATTCCAGGCACAATGGGGTCGAAAACCAAGGAGAGCGTGGGAAGTGTACGTAGATCGAGAATTGATGAAAGAAGATATCAAGGATTGTCGAAAGGAAATTTACCAAAGGCTGAAAAAGAAAGGTGAGCAAAGAGCAAGAAAACAGAATGAAGGAGGTAACAAATTGAAATTCAAGGAAGGAGATCTGGTTTTAATTAGAACCAACCCAATCTCCGACACATTAAATAAGATAATGGCAAAGTTTTGTGAGTTATACGACGGACTGTATGTTGTAACGAAAATCAAAGGAGAAGCGAGGTATGAAGAGGCAGATGTGGACAAATCTGGCACGGTGCGTGGAATCTTCAACGTCCGGCAATTGAAACAATACCACCAAGGGGTAGAAAACAAAATTTAATATCAGTAAAGGGGTAAAGGGAAGTAAAGATCTAAATTTCTTTATAGAAATAGGATTTAAATTTCCTTAAAACCAATATGTAACATTGTAAAAAGAATAAACACAATATGTAGTAATTTAAATAATGTTAAGCCAAGTGCTATAGAATTGACAGCAAGTCATAAACAGTGAACAGTAATGCAGAGAGCTGACAGGCTAGTCTGTGTGGGGGAAGCAAGAACCCAAACAATGAAAGTGAGCGTTGTTAGACGAGGGGGTAGAATACCTTTGTTGAAATGGAAAGTGGGTCACCCTCACATGTAAACAAACTTTGTAAACATTGACTGAGTAAATTCAGAGGCATGCAAATTGATTTACCCAAAGTCTTAATGTCGATTATGTTTAAATCAATGTGGGGGACAAATATAACGTAAACCAAGGTTACGTAATATGATGTATTATTATTTAGACATAATTAATAATGTAATATGTGAATTAAATAAGAATTAAGCAATTTTAATGTAATTGTAATAAGAACGAGACAAATGAACGTCTTCTGATTATATGAAAAGTTAATATTATACAGGCGACAGTATGGAGCCAGCAGTTTTAAAAGTGTATTGTATGAAACAGCTTTCTAAAGTCATAAAGATATAGAATGCTTTGTTTGCTGAAAGTCACAAAAAATGACGGAGTCCCGTTAGAAGGGTGGCAACTACAACCTTGAAAGTACAATAGATCACGCAGTAAAGAAGTGAAATCGTCAGAGAAAGTTAGCGCCAGTTTTACGAAGTAACATACACGAGGGAAATTGCCGCTCGCGCAATGTTACAGCCAACCAGAAAAAGCGTCTTTTTGTAGCGCGAACTTTTAGCTGTTACTGAGTGGGTAGATTTGAAATTACCAGAAAAACCGAAATAGATAGCCAATCGGGGTATTTTTTTAGTGTGACGGTGGAGAGAGTAAAGGAAGCGCCCATATAAATATTACCCTGGGAGGAACGAAAACTCTCTTAGTATCTCTTAATCAAACTCTCATACGTTTACTTAGTCAGTCTCTTTTAGTGAAACTTATTCGAACGCAAACATTCTTATTACAAAGTTCTGAATCAATCTCTTTTTAGTTTATATTTGTCAAGCTTTATGTGACAATCATCTTATTCCGTACAATGGAATTAATAGTTCAACGTAACATTCAGTGATCATATAATTAACAATTCAAGTATAAACTGAACAAGCCAGTATGAAGAAAAGATCGCGAGTGAATAACTTTTATTTAGTGCGACATCAAGATTGAAGAAGTTTATATTGATATGTGCGGTAATACGAAGTAAATACAGACAAAGTATATTTTATCTGATGCACGTAAGTAGAACGGAGTATGTAACCGAGTTGCAATCGAGTGCGTGACCGATAGAAGTTGTCGAGAGTGTGTAAACCAAAGCAGAGCAATAGTGGTAAAGTGTAAAAAGTGTAATGTGTATTAACGTGAATCATTACAAAGCAGGAGATGGATAATCACACACTCAAGTAACAGATTAATTTCAATTGTTTACTAATTATAAATCCCATGTAGTTTAGTCGTCTATCTTTGGTTCGCCCGTTTCAATCTGAAAGAATTCACGAGTCTGTTGAGATGCTAGTAAAATTCTATATCTTATGACCTAGAAAGAACTAATGAATAACTCTATATGTACTTAGTATAATCTAACTAACAATTTATAAAAAGGAAGTCAGTGAATACATTAATATCATCTGATAGTTTAATTAATAATTGTCTTACTAAATGATTAAGCATTGAATAGATGTAATCTCAAGAATAGTTGAAGTATACGAAGACAATATTTGAAGTATACAAAGATAGTTTATAAAGAATTTACTACTTTGTTTAATTATAATTGCAAGCGAATTTAAAGGTAGTAATTGAATTAAAGTGTTAGTGCTGTGTAAAGATACATAATGATTTATGATCAAATTCAATGGGAATTTGAATATGATATTTATATGTTTATTGATATAAGTTTATAATCAATATCTTGTTTGTATATGAATAATTATTTAAATATTAAATAAGTTATTAGCATCTTAACAGAAGAGTTATTATTTAATAACCCCTGAGATCTAAAAAATCTCTGGCGCCCAGCACATTAATAAGGCATTAATCATATTAAACATAATCACCATAATTAATATCATCACATATTAATTATAAAAAGTAATTATAACGCCAGAACTAGGAGCACGTTCTCCGTTTATGTAATATTTGCCGCCCAACAATGTGGAGCTTGATTTAGCTCGGCAGAATGAAACGGGATAGTCGATAGTTTAGTTAAAATAAGTATATGCTACAACAAGTATATGTTAAAATTATATGATAACACGTAGTAAGACCAAACAATTAAGGAAATTTAAATTATCTAAAATAAGTGATACCAGTATGGCAGACAATAGTGAAAATAATGGTGGTAGTGAAGTAGAGTTTGATATCATTAATCAAATGGGAGAGAATAGAGGATGGGAGGAATCCATGGAAAACAAGAGCCCGATGGTTTCTTCAGAGGCAAGGGGACGACGGGAAGAAGAAAATGTCCGTCCAGAAACACAACAAACACAAACAAATAGTGAAACGCAACAATCTCCAACAAACCTTGATATCAGCATGATACTACAACACATTACACAATTAGCAGAAAACAATAGAAAGAGTGAAGACAACACTAAACAATTATTAATAGACAACAATAAACAAATAGAGCAGAGCTTTAAACAAATTGAACAGACCTTCACACAACAAATGACAGAGAACATAACACGAATAGAAAGAAGAATAGACGACATGGAACGAAACATGGAACAAAAATATACATGACAGTTACAGGAACATAAGACACAGGTAGAACAACAGATACACCAAATGAGAAACGAAAACCAAGAAATAGCTACCCAATTACGGACAGAAGTGAAAGAAGTTGTCCGAGAAGAAGTAGAAATCGTCCGGTCAGAAGTGAGAGAACACAGAGAGAAATGCGAGGAATCTCGAGAACAGCACCACGCTGGTATCACACAGGAAATTAAAACATTACATATTAAGGTAAATAATAATAAGAAAAAGGATGATGAACAGATACAACATTTAAAAGAATGTTATTGTGACGATTTCATTAATTAAAAATAAAATAATTAATAAATAGGTAATATAAAAGCAAAAAAAAATTTTTAATTTTAATAAATCGCACATTTAAAGTAAATTTTGTCGCTATCATAAATCATAATAATAGTTAATGAAGAGTTTTAATAATAAAATAAAAGGAATGCGAGTGTACCGATAGGGAAACCCTTGTTAATTAACCCTGCATAGACATGCGCTAACCGGAATTAACTTGAATACCGACCCCTAAACAAACTAATAATCCTTGTAAAATTAACATTAATTAAATAAATATACAAGACCACAGTAGTGTACTATAATGAAGTCTGTAATTAAGGATATCTTTGGATAATTAAAAGGTCAAACATTAACCCTTTAAATAGAGGATAAATGTGGAACTATTTTGTTGCGACGCGTAAACTCCGCGCGATTAACTGACCCTTCCTACATAGTAGAGAGTCGAGATGAAGCGCTCGCGTAGAAAACACACGCTTGAACCATGTCTCAGAAAAGGCAGAATATTTGTATTTAGAAGACAGTTACAACAATGTGTAGCAAAAGTATTGTGAAATTAATGTGGTAGTAGTCTAAATGTTAAAAAACCGAAATGCATAAATAACTGTGTAAGGGATGACATCTCGTTTGTTTAATTTTGTAAGATGTCTATGTTGTTTTAAATAATATGGTATTAGCTACCAAAAGTGAGAACTTTTATAAACCAAAAATGTGACGTGGGATTCTGCAACAAACAAGAACATTTACGGCACTTATACTACTAACAATGTTTAACGACGAGACTTCTGAGAACCTCCACGCTACTTCATTATGAACTAACCACTTCAGGAACTTCAACAGGAAAGTTAACTCCACTTAAGATCAACCGCTGACGAACACCGTAAGGACCAAGGACCCTGACTACGAGTAAACTGTTGGATATGGCAGGTGACACGGAGACTTGTTCTCCGTGATTAATTAAAATTGTAACCAATGAATTATTAAAGACAGTTGAAATAAAAAAATATAAAGACTTTAATGATAACCACGTTATAAGATGTATTATGTTTTAGAATTCAAAATATTTGTAGTACCAAATAATGCTGATGTATATGTATAGCTTCAATGATACAAATTTTTAGATTAAGTCCATTTTCAAATGGCCCCCAAATAGTATTATAGAATATAAATAAGCGAGCTTAACTCATTAACAAGTTTAAGGTCCCGGATCCGTGGATAACGATAGCACTGATAAATCCATATGTTTTGGCCCAATTCTTTACCAAAATCTGTTATAAATTGTAATTTTTTATACAGAAAACCTTATATAGGAATATTTATGTAGAGCTGTTGTAGTAATGATCTAATAAAGAGATGTCGTTACTTTACACTAAAACAGTGAGTGAATAAATCATCAGACCCCCCCATGTAAAAATTCCTTTAGTTATAACTACTGCTGGTTTATCTAGTAATTAAAAGTTGATTACGAGTAAGGCAGCCCGTGCAATTGATCAGAGGTAAGTATGCACTGGTTCCCGATGTTATAACGTAGGTGAAACGTTATAAGATGCGCAACTCTGCTTTGTAAAAAAAAATATAATTGTATCCATCGTGACGTTATAAAATGCGCCACTTTGTTTTGTTTAATAAGTAATTGTGTAATATTGTGACACTCTGTTGATCTATTCACTCATGCACTTTAATATATGTCTAAAATTTTAAATAAATAAAAAAATGATAATTATTATTATCATAGTATAGTAAATAGGTAACTTTAATTGTGAATTAGATATAGGAATTTACACAATGTTAACTTAACGCCACAGATATATGAAACAACATCAGGTACGTACTTGTCAAAAATTTCATTCATCAACGTGTCGGTTTGTAAACAAAATCTGACCGGTTAAATTCTTGTCCACGCCTGTGTAAAACTGTCCTAGTCACATCGCGCAAAGTTGAGTTAGACAATACCCAACCCTCTTCCATTGTTCTATTGTTATAAGAAGCGTGTATCATCCTGTGCGTAGTGACCGAGCATTTCCCCCTTCGTTGAATGTATATTGACGCCTGTGTGAGATTTCTCTTTCTCTGAAATTTATTTCTCTCACTACCCATGTAAATTTTAAATGTGAACTTTAATCGTTTATGTGCAAAAAAACTACTATCTCTATTGTTAAATAAAGTGTTCAACCCCTTACCCGTAACAAAGTAAAATGTTAACCTTTAAACTAAGTAAAATTAAATCGAAGTATATAAACGTGTCCTAAATAAAAAAAAATATAAATTATAAAATTTTTTAAGTAAATGATAAGTCCTTTAAATAAAAAGTTTAATAATATCTTAAACTATATTAATGTGTTATAAAAGTGTATTAGTGAAATAAGTAAAAGGAAGTAATAATAAAAGTATATTTGATTAGTGTAAACACCCGGGTGTGGTCTGCTTAAAAATATTCCCCAGCGTGCCAGTAGACGACAAACCCGTTCGTGCAGGAAATAATCGTGTTAAGAATTGTAGGAAGCGACCCCAATTGTTATGAAATCCTAAAGTGATAAACAATGGCCACCACCCCGGTGTATAATACAATGCACACTGTATAAAAGTGTTTGTCCCCTCTTGCTTAGTGTGTTAGAATTGATTGTTTAAACTAATTAAGATTCCCCTTCGTGAAATTCCGCTTATCTCAGTAAAGTAAGCAATTAGAGTTAAGAAAGGATCTAGGGTCGAGTATGGGATCGACTTTAGATTACCTTAGTAGTATTAAGAGATAGAAATAAGAAACGTAACAAAGTCACAACTGCGCCGCACTGAAAGAGTTCTTTACAAGGGTTAAAGCAAGTACAGAAAACTAACTAATAGAGTTAGAGTATGCAAAATGTAATCAGTCGGGCCACGATGTTGTGAGATTACGAAATTAGTAGTAAGAAATAAAATTGAGTTAGCCTTTAAGAAACGAGATAAAGGGAACTTCACGAAAGAAAGGAAACGAGTACCAAGTAAATTTAACACGGTAATCCACAAGCATACTCCCAGTACGTTGCTGACCAAATAACATGTATTTCCCCCAGCCGGAGTCTGTTTTAAGCGGCGGAGTATGTGACGATTTCATTAATTAATAAATTTTAATAAATCCCACATTTAAACTAAATTTTGTCGCTATCATAAATCATAATAATAGTTAATGAAGAGTTTTAATAATAAAATAAAAGGAATGCGAGTGTACCGATAGGGAAACCCTTGTTAATTAACCCTGCATAGACATGCGCTATCCGGAATTAACTTGAATGCCGACCCCTAAACAAACTCATAATCCTTGTAAAATTAACATTAATTAAATAAATATACAAGACCACAGTAGTGTACTATAATGAAGTCTGTAATTAAGGATATCTTTGGATAATTAAAAGGTCAAACATTAACCCTTTAAATAGAGGATAAATGTGGAACTATTTTGTTGCGACGCGTAAACTCCGCGCGATTAACTGACCCTTCCTACATAGTAGAGAGTCGAGATGAAGCGCTCGCGTAGAAAACACGCGCTTGAACCATGTCTCAGAAAAAGACAGAATATTTGTATTTAGAAGACAGTTACAACAATGTGTAGCAAAAGTATTGTCAAATTAATGTGGTAGTAGTCTAAATGTTAAAAAACCGAAATGCATAAATAACTGTGTAAGGGATGACATCTCGTTTGTTTAATTTTGTAAGATGTCTATGTTGTTTTAAATAATATGGTACTAGCTACCAAAAGTGAGAACTTTTATAAACCAAAAATGTGACGTGCGATTCTGCAACAAACAAGAACATTTACGGCACTTATACTACTAACGATGTTTAACGACGAGACTTCTGAGAACCTCCACGCTACTTCATTATGAACTAACCACTTCAGGAACTTCAACAGGAAAGTTAACTCCACTTAAGATCAACAGCTGACGAGCACGATAAGGACCAAGGACCCTAACTACGAGTAAACTGTTGGATATGGCAGGTGACACGGAGACTTGTTCTCCGTGATTAATTAAAACTGTAACCAATGAATTATTAAAGACAGTTGAAATAAAAAAATATAAAGACTTTAATGATAACCACGTTATAAGATGTAGTATGTTTTAGAATTTAAAATATTTGTAGTACCAAATAATGCTGATGTATATGTATAGCTTCACTGATACAAATTTTTAGATATTAAGTCCATTCTTCAAATGGCCCCCAAATAGGATTATAGAATATAAATAAGCGAGCTTAACTCATTAACAAGTTTAAGGTCCCGGATCCGTGGATAACGCTAGCACTGATAAATCCATATGTTTTGGCCCCAGTTCTTTACCAAAATCTGTTATAAATTGTAATTTTTTATTCAGAAAACCTTATATAGGAATATTTATGTAGAGCTATTGTAGTAATGATCTAATAATGAGATGTCGTTACTTTACACTAAAACAGTAAGTGAATAAATCATCAGACCCCCATGTAAAAATTCCTTTAGTTATAACTACTGCTGGTTTATCTAGTAAATAAAAGTTGATTACGTGTAAGGCAGCCCGTGCAATTGATCAGAGGTAAGTATGCACTGGTTCCCGATGTTATAACGTAGGTGAAACGATATATTATGAAAACAGCTGCACGACGGTGGACGGACAGCTAACACAAATTAAAGAAGACGTACGTGCGAGGATCGCTCAAATTGAGAGAACGCCGAGGCAACAAGCGATGGTAATGGAGTACGCCAAAAACGTTAATTTTAATGGAGAAGGTGAATATTAAGAGTTGGAATAACTGCATAGGGAATACTACCAAAGCGAAGGGGTTAACTGGGTGTCAAGGCATTTGGAAGGAGAGGCCGCCATATGGTGGAAGTTAATTAGAAGTGAAGTGAACACCTTTTCAGAATTTCAGGAAGCGTTTACCGCTAAGTCTGGAATCAGATGATTCAAGAAAATGTTCGTGATAAACTAGAGTTCGGAAAGTACCGACCGGAAAGCGGATTGAGTATGATCCAGTATATGGAACGATGTATTCTACAGAACTGTCAATTATTACCGCCAATATCCGATCAACACCTAATCCGTAAACTATAACGTCATTATAGCCATGAGATTGCAGTAGCGTGCATAACGAGGGGTGTGAACAATATAATGGAGTTCCAGGCATTGCTAATGGAATTTGCAGCATTGAGAAAGAAGAAAGATGAAAGCAGCGGTGGATACAACACACAGTTACAACTTAAGCGGGAAACCAAGGGTAGTATAGGAACACAATGGCAACACAATAAAAGTGAACGGCCGAGCACTCAGCGTCATAAAACACATTGGCGACAGGCGGATAATGAAACCGAACCGAGGGACAGGGAGAAAATGCCGCCAAAGCGTATTTATGAGCCACAAGTCAATGCAATAGCTTCGACAAGCGGAACCCAAACAAACTCACAGGTAGTTAGTACTTCTAATACAAACACAAAAAACTACACAAGTTCAAAAAACTAAAGAAGAATTATGGTAGAAGTAAGTTAGATTTAGACATTAGATATAAGGAAATTGGTACTACTTTCGTAGATATTAAGATAGATATTAGAGTTGCTGGAAGAAGAATCAGACTATCAGGAAATTCGTAGAGTTAAGTGCCTGGAGGTAAACGTACAACTCAATAACATATCAGTAGTTGCGTTACTCGATACCGATAGCCAAATTAATGCTCTGTCTACCGAATGGTATCACAAAAATAAAAAACAAATGGGCAACATACACGTATTGAAAGTAACGAACGTGGTTGTAAAAGGAGCAGTAGGGAGAAAGTCCAAGCAAATAACACAACAAGTGATGCTAGAGGTAAGGATCGGTGAATATGTTACGGATGGTGTTTTTATCATAATACCAAATTTAATTCGAGACTGTATTACTGGGATTAATCTATTACAGGAAAGTAGATGTATAATCAACCTCATGGACAACCAAATAACTTTTAATAATAATGATAGTGGTAAGGTACCTGTAGGTGCTGAAATATTAACAGTGGAAGTCGCTGAAGAAGAGGAGAAGATTGAAACAACAATTCGTGAAAAGTTGGAAGAAACGACTGGTTACAGTTCACAAACAAAGAAGGAGTTGGAGGATATTTTATCCACAAACTACCAAGTTTTCCGTGAGTATCCAGGAAGGATAAACAGATACGAGCACCGATTGGTGGTAACTGACACTACACCTTATTGCATGAAAGGATGGCCAGTCCCCCTAAAGTATCAAGACGCAGTGGATAAGGAGATTAAAAAGATGGAGGGATGCAGAGTCATCGAACGGGCTAATAGTCCTTATATTAATCCGATGGTGACAGTAGTTGAAAAGGACCAGTCAGTACGGTTATGTTTGGACGCAAGGCGGATTAATGAGGTGACAGTTCTAGATTATGAAGGGGCCATACCGATAGATCAAGTGCTGGAGAGCTGCGGTAACATCAAGAACGTCAAGGTAATGAGCAGTATCGACCTAACCTGCAGTTTCTGGCAAATCCCGCTGGCAGAAGACTCCCGGGACTTTACTGGATTCCTATATAAAGGAAAATGTTATAGATATACTGTTACACCATTTGGAATGAAGACGAGCCTAGCCAGTTTGACCCGTGGACTGAATCATGTTTTAACAGTTGAAGTGAAAAAGTTTACCATACTCTACGTGGATGACTGTCTGTGTATATCCGGAAGTATCGAAGAACACCTGGTGCATCTACGGTTATTGTTGGAAAACATAAAAAAAGAAAACCTCATTGTGAACTTGAAAAAATCAAAGTTCTTTAGAGAGATGATCAATTACTTAGGTTATGAATAGTCAACACAAGGCATCAGCGCCTCTACAGAAAAAATTGCTGCTATTATGGGATTCCCAAGACCGAAAAATTCCAAGCAATTAAAAGGGTTTCTTGTTTTGACAAACTTTTATAATAAACTTACTAATAAATAACCCGAGAAGACCAGACCACTGTTACAGTTATTGAAAAAGGGTGTGAAATTCAAATGGAATGAAGAATTAGAGAGGCAGTTCAACGAAGTCAAAAGGCTATTTGTGGACACTGTGATGTTGAAACATCCGGACCCGAATAAACGTTTCTATCTGCAGACCGACGCGAGTAAGTACGCAATCGGAGGTCAACTATACCAAATAGATGATGACAATCAGATAGGGGTCGTGGCGTTCACATGTCGAGTACTTCGGGGAGCAGAACTAAATTATTTTACCACTGAATTGGAATTACTAAGCGTGGTCCATTGTCTTAAAAAATTTTAAACATACGTTTTAGGTCGTCCGCTGACTATAATTACAGACAACAAAGCCCTCACATTTATTCAAAAATGACAATTAAATTGTTCAACGATTACCAGATGGATATTAGCCATTCAGGAATACAATTTCGAGATAGTACACTGTAAAGGGAGTGAAAACATTGTAGCGGATGTACTCAGTCGTAACCCGGAGGATTTACAAGAGAGTTTAATACAAGATGGCGACGAAGAAATATCAATATACACCATCAACATCAAACTCAAGAAACAGTTAAAAAATCAATTAAAAAATATTGTACAACACCAACGAAACGACCCTAAATTAAAAACCATTATCGATAAGTTACGTAACAATAAAGATGACAAATTAAGTAGATATATCAATTACTGTATATAACAATAAATTGTATCGCAAGGAGAACAGAAGGTGGAAGGTACTGCTAACACAAGAAATTGGAGAGGCATTGCTAAAGGAGATCCATGAAATGTACGGACACTGCGGTGTAGGAAAGAGTTATGGAGTCTTCAAGGAGCATTTTACAGGGATCACCTCTATAAATATATCAAGAAATTGATCAAAACCTGTGACACATTTCAAAAATGCAAGGATCACTTCAGGAAGGGAGTTGGTCAAACCAAACCAGTTTTGCCAACAGAAAAAGGCGACATTGTTAGTATGGATTTCTATGGATCTTTAGTAACGTCAACGAGTGGAGTAAAATATATTCTCGTAATAGTGGATAATTTTACGAAATATGTTAAATTATACCCCATGAAAAAGGAAACATCCGCCATAACGCTTAACAAATTAAAAGCATATACACTATACATGAAGTTGGTAAGCCCAAGGCGGTATTGACCGATAACGGCACACAAATTACCAGTAAATCTTGGTTAAAGCAATTAACAACGCTCGAGATTAAGCCCAAATACACTGCCATCCGATCCATGTACCAAACTAGCGGAAAGAATTAACCGTCAGTTGGGAAAAATCTTCAGAGTAATGGTTGGTGGACATCAGACGAAATGGGCTAAGTACATTAAGGTCATTGAAAAATGCATTAACGAAACACACCACGATACAATCGAGATGACACCATTCCAGGCACAATGGGGTCGAAAACCAAGGAGAGCGTGGGAAGTGTACGTAGATCGAGAATTGATGAAAGAAGATATCAAGGATTGTCGAAAGGAAATTTACTAAAGGCTGAAAAAGAAAGGTGAGCAAAGAGCAAGAAAACAGAATGAAGGAGGTAACAAATTGAAATTCAAGGAAGGAGATCTGGTTTTAATTAGAACCAACCCAATCTCCGACACATTAAATAAGATAATGGCAAAGTTTTGTGAGTTATACGACGGACTGTATGTTGTAACGAAAATCAAAGGAGAAGCGACGTATGAAGAGGCAGATGCGGACAAATCTGGCACGGTGCGTGGAATCTTCAACGTCCGGCAATTGAAACAATACCACCAAGGGGTAGAAAACAAAATTTAATATCAGTAAAGGGGTAAAGGGAAGTAAAGATCTAAATTTCTTTATAGAAATAGGATTTAAATTTCCTTAAAACCAGTATGTAACATTGTAAAAAGAATAAACACAATATGTAGTAATTTAAATAATGTTAAGCCAAGTGCTATAGAATTGACAGCAAGTCATAAACAGTGAACAGTAATGCAGACAGCTGACAGAGGCTAGTCTGTGTGGGGGATAAAAACTTTACGTTTTTATTTATAAAAAACTTAGTGTTCCGAGTCGTCAATATTATAGTGATATTTAGTTAAGTAACGGACACGTCATGGACAACGAAATCCAAGAATTTAACTCAGCAACACGAGCCAAGGTCCAAGCGTACAAGTTCACAACTTTGAAGGTTAGAAAGATTGTAGCTCACATAACTTTCAACAAAACATGCATAAACAAATCACTAACACCTAAATATGCCCAAATCAAAATTAAACATAACAACCAGGCCGCCCGAATAACACAAAACATCGCACAAAGAACATACATAAAAGAATCAATTAAACAACTATATAAGAAAAAAGACGCCCTCAATCGCAAAGCTTTAACACTACACCTACATATCGCCAACACATACGGACACAATTACATGACTGAACTAATACATCACACAAATGAATGGACAAAAAACAAATACATAACATACAGACAAAACACGACAGAAAAATAAAAAACCTGACACCAGTCAAAACAGATATAATTCCCTCGCACAAATTCTACCCACGTACAGTAAACCTCACGAACGTCACACTCACAAAAAACGGACAAACACTCCTTGATAAAGGCCTAAAACATAACATACATTACAAACATAACAACCAAACACTGACAAAGCTCATAATTGACACAGTAACAAATATACAAAACACAGCACCAGAACATCAAGACACATTAATACATAATATAAACAACACAATAGGAGTACATAAGATACCAGACAACAACAACCACAACTCAGAAATATACACAGCCATCAAACTGAGGGAAAAGGCACACAAACACAACATCACATTTGTAAAAGCAGACAAAGGCAACACGACTGTAATTATCCCCACAGACAACCTACACAAAAAAGTACAAAACTTCATGGAACAGAACAACATCACAGAACTAAAACACGACCCCACCGACAGATACCAAAACTCAATAAAACAAATAGTCAACAAAGCCAAACACATTATGACACATAAACAAAAGCCTACATGAAACAAATCCGACCATCAGCACCTACACTCCAAGCGCTTCCCAAAATCCATAAAGAAGACATTCTGATCCGCCCCATTATCAACTACCGTAATGCCCCTGCACACAAACTGGCAAAATATCTAGACAAAATTATTAGACAACACACACAAATAGACAACAACATTGCAGTAAAAAACAACACTGACCTAGTAACAAAAATAAAAGACATACACATCCCCCATAACGCCACATTAGCCTCCTTTGACATTAAAAACCTGTACACAAACATCCCCATCTCTGAAACAATCACCATCCTACAAAACAAACTCAAACAGAACAACACACCAGACGAACTTATCAATGAAATAACAGAAACTCTGAACATTATCACAAAACAAAACTACTTTACTTATAACAATAAATACTACACACAGAACGAAGGCCTACCCATGGGCTCCCCCATATCCAGCATTCTAGCAGAAGTCTTCCTCCAACACTTAGAAAAAACAAAAATACTCACAAACAATGACAGACACTCACATAAAATACTATATTGGCACAGATACGTTGATGACATTCTAATACTATACAGGGCAAACAAAAGACAATGTGAACAGTTACTAACGCACATAAACAAAATACATAAAAACATAACCTTCACTGCCGAATACGAACACAACAATACCATAAACTTCTTAGACCTCTCCATCACAAAACTAGAACACAGGCACAAATTCAGTATATACAGAAAACCAACTACAACTGACACACTAATACACAACACCTCCAATCACCCAATACAACACAAACTAGCTGCTTTTAGAACCATGATACATAGACTTAACAACATCCCCTTAGATGAAATAGACTACAAAGACGAACTAAACACGATAAAATATCTAGCAGAATCTAACGGTTATGACAGAACAATAGTCAGTAAACTCCTACACAAAACACAAAACAAACAACAGACAAAGACAGAAAACAACAAATTCATAACACTAACATACATCAACAAACAAACAGAAAAAATCGCCCACAAATTCAAAAAAGCAGGATACAGAATCGCTTTCAAAACTACTAACAAAACAGAACACACACTATCAAAACGCATGCCCAAAGCACAAAACAAATTCGATCTACCCGGTGTATATAAGCTAAATTGTTCAAATTGCAATAAATTCTACATAGGCCAGACAGGACGTAGCTTCAAACAGAGATACATTGAACACACAAAAGCAATCCACACCACTACAAACAGAATCTACCTTCGCAAACCACCTCATTGAAGCAAACCACACATATAAAAACATCGACAATAACATGAACATACTACACGTACGCACAAAAGGCCGAAAACTAGACACTCTAGAACAATTAGAAATATACAAACACACAAAAACAAATAAAAACGACATCCTAAACGAACAGACACAATTCAAATCGCACGCATTATTCGAACACATCTCACCACACACACACAGCTTCGATCTTTCGAAAAACTATCTCGTCACCAACAACAAGACGAACAGCGCTAATAACGACAGCCTCTGATGAAGCCTTCTATAGGTGAAAGCCGGTTTAGGCTGTAAGGTAAAACTTTACGTTTTTACTTATAAAAAACTTAGTGTTCCGAGTCGTCAATATTATAGTGATATTTATTCATTAGTTCTTTCTAGGTCATAAGATATAGAATTTTACTAGCATCTCAACAGACTCGTGAATTCTTTCAGAATGAAACGGGCGAACCAAAGATAGATGACTACACTACATGGGATTTATAATTAGTAAACAATTGAAATTAATCTGTTACTTGAGTGTGTGATTATCCATCTCCTGCTTTGTAATAATTCACGTCAATACACATTACACTTTTTACACTTTACCACTATTGCTCTGCTTTGGTTTACACACTCTCGACAACTTCTATCGGTCACGCACTCGATTGCAACTCGGTTACATACTCCGTTCTACTTAAGTGCACCATATAAAATATACTTTGTCTGTATTTACTTCGTATTACCGCACATATCAATATAAACTTCTTCAATCTTGATGTCGCACTAAATAAAAGTTATTCACTCGCGATCTTTTCTTCGTACTGGCTTGTTCAGTTTATACTTGAATTGTTAATTATATGATCACTGAATGTTACGTTGAACTATTAATTCCATTGTACGGAATAAGATGATTGTCACATAAAGCTTGACAAATATAAACTAAAAAGAGATTGATTCAGAACTTTGTAATAAGAATGTTTGCGTTCGAATAAGTTTCACTAAAAGAGACTGACTAAGTAAACGTAAGAGAGTTTGATTAAGAGATACTAAGAGAGTTTTCGTTCCTCCCAGGGTAATATTTATATGGGCGCTTCCTTTACTCTCTCCACCGTCACACTAAAAAAAATACCCCGATTGGCTATCTATTTCGGTTTTTCTGGTAATTTCAAATCTACCCACTCAGTAACAGCTAAAAGTTCGCGCTACAAAAAGACGCTTTTTCTGGTTGGCTGTAACATTGCGCGAGCGGCAATTTCCCTCGTGTATGTTAATTCGTAAAACTGGCGCTAACTTTCTCTGACGATTTCACTTCTTTACTGCGTGATCTATTGTACTTTCAAGGTTGTAGTTGCCACACTCCTAACGGGACTCCGTCATTTTTTGTGACTTTCAGCAAACAAAGCATTCTATATCTTTATGACTTTAGAAAGCTGTTTCATACAATACACTTTTAAAACTGCTGGCTCCATACTGTCGCCTGTATAATATTAACTTTTTATATAATCAGGAGACGTTCATTTGTCTCGTTCTTATTACAATTACATTAAAATTGCTTAATTCTTATTTAATTCACATATTACATAATTAATTATGTCTAAATAATAATACATCATATTACGTAACCTTGGTTTACGTTATATTTGTCCCCCACATTGATTTAAACATAATCGACATTAAGACTTTGGGTAAATCAATTTGCATGCCTCTGAATTTACTCAGTCAATGTTTACAAAGTTTGTTTACATGTGAGGGTGACCCACTTTCCATTTCAACAACGGTATTCTACCCCCTCGTCTAACAACGCTCACTTTCATTGTTTGGGTTCTTGCTTCCCCCACAAAGACTAGCCTCTGTCAGCTGTCTGCATTACTGTTCACTGTTTATGACTTGCTGTCAATTCTATAGCACTTGGCTTAACATTATTTAAATTACTACATATTGTGTTTATTCTTTTTACAATGTTACATACTGGTTTTAAGGAAATTTAAATCCTATTTCTATAAAGAAATTTAGATCTTTACTTCCCTTTACCCCTTTACTGATATTAAATTTTGTTTTCTACCCCTTGGTGGTATTGTTTCAATTGCCGGACGTTGAAGATTCCACGCACCGTGCCAGATTTGTCCACATCTGCCTCTTCATACCTCGCTTCTCCTTTGATTTTCGTTACAACATACAGTCCGTCGTATAACTCACAAAACTTTGCCATTATCTTATTTAATGTGTCGGAGATTGGGTTGGTTCTAATTAAAACCAGATCTCCTTCCTTGAATTTCAATTTGTTACCTCCTTCATTCTGTTTTCTTGCTCTTTGCTCACCTTTCTTTTTCAGCCTTTGGTAAATTTCCTTTCGACAATCCTTGATATCTTCTTTCATCAATTCTCGATCTACGTACACTTCCCACGCTCTCCTTGGTTTTCGACCCCATTGTGCCTGGAATGGTGTCATCTCGATTGTATCGTGGTGTGTTTCGTTAATGCATTTTTCAATGACCTTAATGTACTTAGCCCATTTCGTCTGATGTCCACCAACCATTACTCTGAAGATTTTTCCCAACTGACGGTTAATTCTTTCCGCTATATTGGTACATGGATTGCGGATGGCAGTGTATTTGGGCTTAATCTCGAGCGTTGTTAATTGCTTTAACCAAGATTTACTGGTAATTTGTGTGCCGTTATCGGTCAATACCGCCTTGGGCTTACCAACTTCATGTATAGTGTATATGCTTTTAATTTGTTAAGCGTTATGGCGGTTGTTTCCTTTTTCATGGGGTATAATTTAACATATTTCGTAAAATTATCCACTATTACAAGAATATATTTTACTCCACTCGTTGACGTTACTAAAGATCCATAGAAATCCATACTAACAATGTCGCCTTTTTCTGTTGGCAAAACTGGTTTGGTTTGACCAACTCCCTTCCTGAAGTGATCCTTGCATTTTTGTAATGTGTCACAGGTTTTGATCAATTTCTTGATATATTTATAGAGGTGATCCCTGTAAAATGCTCCTTGAAGACTCCATAACTCTTTCCTACACCGCAGTGTCCGTACATTTCATGGATCTCCTTTAGCAATGCCTCTCCAATTTCTTGTGTTAGCAGTACCTTCCACCTTCTGTTCTCCTTGCGATACGATTTATTGTTATATACAGTAATTGATATACCTTACTTAATTTGTCATCTTTATTATTACGTAACTTATCGATAATGGTTTTTAATTTAGGGTCGTTTTGTTGGTGTTGTACAATATTTTTTAATTGATTTTTTAACTGTTTCTTGAGTTTGATGTTGATGGTGTATATTGATGTTTCTTCGTCGCCATCTTGTATTAAACTCTCTTGTAAATCCTCCGGGTTACGACTGAGTACATCCGCTACAATGTTTTCACTCCCTTTACAGTGTACTATCTCGAAATTGTATTCCTGAATGGCTAATATCCATCTGGTAATCGTTGAACAATTTAATTGTCATTTTTGAATAAATGTGAGGGCTTTGTTGTCTGTAATTATAGTCAGCGGACGACCTAAAACGTATGTTTAAAATTTTTTAAGACAATGGACCACGCTTAGTAATTCCAATTCAGTGGTAAAATAATTTAGTTCTGCTCCCCGAAGTACTCGACATGTGAACGCCACGACCCCTATCTGATTGTCATCATCTATTTGGTATAGTTGACCTCCGATTGCGTACTTACTCGCGTCGGTCTGCAGATAGAAACGTTTATTCGGGTCCGGATGTTTCAACATCACAGTGTCCACAAATAGCCTTTTGACTTCGTTGAACTGCCTCTCTAATTCTTCATTCCATTTGAATTTCACACCCTTTTTCAATAACTGTAACAGTGGTCTGGTCTTCTCGGGTTATTTATTAGTAAGTTTATTATAAAAGTTTGTCAAACCAAGAAACCCTTTTAATTGCTTGGAATTTTTCGGTCTTGGGAATCCCATAATAGCAGCAATTTTTTCTGTAGAGGCGCTGATGCCTTGTGTTGACTATTCATAACCTAAGTAATTGATCTTCTCTCTAAAGAACTTTGATTTTTTCAAATTCACAGTGAGGTTTTCTTTTTTTATGTTTTCCAACAATAACCGTAGATGCACCAGGTGTTCTTCGATACTTCCGGATATACACAGACAGTCATCCACGTAGAGTATGGTAAACTTTTTCACTTCATCTGTTAAAACATGATTCAGTCCACGGGTCAAACTGGCTAGGATCGTCTTCAATCCAAATGGTGTAACAGTATATCTATAACATTTTCCTTTATATAGGAATCCAGTAAAGTCCCGGGAGTCTTCTGTCAGTGGGATTTGCCAGAAACTGCAGGTTAGGTCGATACTGCTCATTACCTTGACGTTCTTGATGTTACCGCAGCTCTCCAGCACTTGATATATCGGTATGGCCCCTTCATAATCTGGAACTGTCACCTCATTAATCCGCCTTGCGTCCAAACATAACCGTACTGACTGGTCCTTTTTAACTACTGTCACCATCGGATTAATATAAGGACTATTAGCCCGTTCGATGACTCTGCATCCCTCCATCTTTTTAATCTCCTTATCCACTGCGTCTTGATACTTTAGGGGGACTGGCCATCCTTTCATGCAATAAGGTGTAGTGTCAGTTACCACCAATCGGTGTTCGTATCTGTTTATCCATCCTGGATACTCACGGAAAACTTGGTAGTTTGTGGATAAAATATCCTCCAACTCCTTCTTTGTTTGTGAACTGTAACCAGTCGTTTCTTCCAACTTTTCACGAATTGTTGTTTCAATCTTCTCCTCTTCTTCAGCGACTTCCACTGTTAATATTTCAGCACCTACAGGTACCTTACCACTATCATTATTATTAAAAGTTATTTGGTTGTCCATGAGGTTGATTATACATCTACTTTCCTGTAATAGGTTCATCCCAATAATACAGTCTCGAATTAAATTTGGTATTATGATAAAAACACCATCCGTAACATATTCACCGATCCTTACCTCTAGCATCACTTGTTGTGTTATTTGCTTGGACTTTTTCCCTACTGCTCCTTTTACAACCACGTTCGTTACTTTCAATACGTGTATTTTGCCCATATGTTTTTTTATTTTTGTGATACCATTCGGTAGACAGAGCATTAATTTGGCTATCGGTATCGAGTAACGCAACTACTGATATGTTATTGAGTTGTACGTTTACCTCCGGGCACTTAACTCTACAAATTTCCTGATAGTCTGATTCTTCTTCCAGCAACTCTAATATCTACTCTAATATCTACGAAAGTAGTACCAATTTCCTTATATCTAATGTCTAAATCTAACTTACTTCTACCATAATGCTTCTTTAGTTTTTTGAACTTGTGTAGTTTTTTGTATTTGTATTATAAGTACTAACTACCTGTGAGTTTGTTAGTTTTCCGCTTGTCGAAGCTATTGCATTGACTTGTGGCTCATAAATACGCTTTGGCGGCATTTTCTCCTTGTCCCTCGGTTCGGTTTCATTATCCGCCTGTCGCCAATGTGTTTTATGACGCTGAGTGCTCGGCCGTTCACTTTTATTGTGTTGCCATTGTGTTCCTATACTACCCTTGGTTTCCCGCTTAAGTTGTAACTGTGTGTTGTATCCACCGCTGCTTTCATCTTTCTTCTTTCTCAATGCTGCAAATTCCATTAGCAATGCCTGGAACTCCATTATATTGTTCACACCCCTCGTTATGCACGCTACTGCAATCTCATGGCTATAATGACGTTATAGTTTACGGATTAGGTGTTGATCGGATATTGGTGGTAATAATTGACAGTTCTGTAGAATACATCGTTCCATATACTGGATCATACTCAATCCGCTTTCCGGTCGGTACTTTCCGAACTCTAGTTTATCACGAACATTTTCTTGAATCATCTGATTCCAGACTTAGCGGTAAACGCTTCCTGAAATTCTGAAAAGGTGTTCACTTCACTTCTAATTAACTTCCACCATATGGCGGCCTCTCCTTCCAAATGCCTTGACACCCAGTTAACCCCTTCGCTTTGGTAGTATTCCCTATGCAGTTCTTCCAACTCTTAATATTCACCTTCTCCATTAAAGTTAACGTTTTTGGCGTACTCCACTACCATCCCTTGTTGCCTCGGCGTTCTCTCAATTTGAGCGATCCTCGCATGTACGTCTTCTTTAATTTGTGTTAGCTGTTCGTCCACCGTCGTGCAGCTGTTTTCATGACATTCTTTTAAATGTTGTATCTGTTGATCATTCTTTTTCTTATTATTATTTACCTTAATATGTAATGTTTTAATTTCCTGTGTGATACCAGCGTGGTGCTGTTCTCGAGATTCCTCGCATTTCTCCCGGTGTTCTCTCACTTCTGACCGGACGATTTCTACTTCTTCTCGGACGACTTCTTTCACTTCTGTCCGTAATTGGGTAGCTATTTCTTGGTTTTCGTTTCTCATTTGGTGTATCTGTTGTTCTACCTGTGTCTTATGTTACTGTAACTGTCATGTATATTTTTGTTCCATGTTTCGTTCCATGTCGTCTATTCTTCTTTCTATTCGTGTTATATTCTCTGTCATTTGTTTATTATTCTCTGTCATTTGTTGTGTGAAGGTCTGTTCAATTTGTTTAAAGCTCTGCTCTATTTGTTTATTGTTGTCTATTAATAATTGTTTAGTGTTGTCTTCACTCTTTCTATTGTTTTCTGCTAATTGTGTAATGTGTTGTAGTATCATGCTGATATCAAGGTTTGTTGGAGATTGTTGCGTTTCACTATTTGTTTGTGTTTGTTGTGTTTCTGGACGGACATTTTCTTCTTCCCGTCGTCCCCTTGCCTCTGAAGAAACCATCGGGCTCTCGTTTTCCATGGATTCCTCCCATCCTCTATTCTCTCCCATTTGATTAATGATATCAAACTCTACTTCACTACCACCATTATTTTCACTATTGTCTGCCATATTGGTATCACTTATTTTAGATAATTTAAATTTCCTTAATTGTTTGGTCTTACTACGTGTTATCATTTAATTTTAACATATACTTGTTCTAGCATATACTTATTTTAACTAAACTATCGTCTATCCCGTTTCATTCTGCCGAGCTAAATCAAGCTCCACATTGTTGGGCGGCAAATATTACATAAACGGAGAACGTGCTCCTAGTTCTGGCGTTATAATTACTTTTTATAATTAATATGTGATGATATTAATTATGGTGATTATGTTTAATATGATTAAAGCCTTATTAATGTGCTGGGCGCCAGAGATTTTTTAGATCTCAGGGGTTATTAAATAATAACTCTTCTGTTAAGATGCTAATAACTTATTTAATATTTAAATAATTATTCATATACAAACAAGATATTGATTATAAACTTATATCAATAAACATATAAATATCATATTCAAATTCCCATTGAATTTGATCATAAATCATTATGTATCTTTACACAGCACTAACACTTTAATTCAATTACTACCTTTAAATTCGCTTGCAATTATAATTAAACAAAGTAGTAAATTCTTTATAAATTATCTTTGTATACTTCAAATATCGTCTTCGTATACTTCAACTATTCTTGAGATTACATCTATTCAATGCTTAATCATTTAGTAAGACAATTATTAATTAAACTATCAGATGAAATTAATGTATTCACTGACTTCCTTTTTATAAATTGTTAGTTAGATTATACTAAGTACATATAGAGTTATTCATTAGTTCTTTCTAGGTCATAAGATATAGAATTTTACTAGCATCTCAACAGACTCGTGAATTCTTTCAGAATGAAACGGGCGAACCAAAGATAGACGACTAAACTACATGGGATTTATAATTAGTAAACAATTGAAATTAATCTGTTACTTGAGTGTGTGATTATCCATCTCCTGCTTTCTAATGATTCACGTCAATACACATTACAATTTTTACACTTTACCACTATTGCTCTGCTTTGGTTTACACACTCTCGACAACTTCTATCGGTCACGCACTCGATTGCAACTCGGTTACATAATCCGTTCTACTTAAGTGCACCAGATAAAATATACTGTCTGTATTTACTTCGTATTACCGCACATATCAATATAAACTTCTTCAATCTTGATGTCGCACTAAATAAAAGTTATTCACTCGCGATCTTTTCTTCGTACTGGCTTGTTCAGTTTATACTTGAATTGTTAATTATATGATCACTGAATGTTACGTTGAACTATTAATTCCATTATACGGAATAAGATGATAAAGCTTGACAAATATAAACTAAAAAGAGATTGATTCAGAACTTTGTAATAAGAATGTTTGCGTTCGAATAAGTTTCACTAAAAGAGACTGACTAAGTAAACGTAATAGAGTTTGATTAAGAGATACTAAGAGATTTTTCGTTCCCCCCAGGGTAATATTTATATGGGCGCTTCCTTTACTCTCTCCACCGTCACACTAAAAAATACCCCGATTGGCTATCTATTTCGGTTTTTCTGGTAATTTCAAATCTACCCACTCAGTAACAGCTAAAAGTTCGCGCTACAAAAAGACGCTTTTTCTGGTTGGCTGTAACATTGCGCGAGCGGCAATTTCCCTCGTGTATGTTAATTCGTAAAACTGGCGCTAACTTTCTCTGACGATTTCACTTCTTTACTGCGTGATCTATTGTACTTTCAAGGTTGTAGTTGCCACCCTCCTAACGGGACTCCGTCATTTTTTGTGACTTTTAGCAAACAAAGCATTCTATATCTTTATGACTTTAGAAAGCTGTTTCATACAATACACTTTTAAAACTGCTGGCTCCATACTGTCGCCTGTATAATATTAACTTTTTATATAACCAGGAGACGTTCATTTGGCTCGTTCTTATTACAATTAAATTAAAATTGCTTAATTCTTATTTAATACACATATTACATTATTAATTATATCTAAATAATAATACATCATATTACATAACCTTGGTTTACGTTATAATATGAAATATCAGAGTGGCAAAAGTTTCAAATTTGTTCTTATTGTTTTTGCCGGAGAACCAAGAAATAAAACTCACTACAAGTATGTTTTTTGTATACCGTCAAATGGGGATACTTGAGACAAGTTTTATTTTTTCTTTGATGCCATTTACTCCCCTTTTGAAAAAATGTGATTGTTACACCTCAAGACCTCCAGTCTGTGCTTACAGTTTCTATATATATTAACATTTTCTCTACATTTTTATTTTTATCCCCTCCACAAACTAATATACTGTGTCTCAATTTACCCAGTGGGTTGGAGGTAAAATGAGACATGAACTAAAACACCATATATAGCAATGATTTTTGACTGGATGTCTCAAGTAAGGCATTGCCTGGTTTACTTGAGACCTAAACAAGTTACCATATTACCAAGTGGTACCTAATATTTAGTGAATACAAAAATTAACACTGAAAAAATCACTTTATTATCCAAAGACAAAAATTTAACAGGACATTTTCAAAAATTGAAAAATTGTGAAGCCCTTGAATGACTTTATTGAGTGTAACTTTACATATTATAACCTACTTTCACTTACTTTTCAGAACACATAAAATTTATGAAATATTAAAAAAAAAAATGACGGCCTCGAATAATTTTGTAAGGTGTAACTTTACAAAAAATAACTTCTATGTCTACTTCATTTTCATCGTCAATGTCTGGGAAAATGAAAACACTGTCATTTTTTGAGGACCTCCTAAGGAACTTGACCTTAACTTTGGTTTGATTTTCATCTTTGTCCAATACTTGGGCAATGAAGTGTTTCGCAGACTCTTTTCTAGTGCCAACATCATACATAAGCCGAACTAACACAAAGTATCTTTAGTGAGTTCTGCCATGGTCACAGAATGTTGTCCAGTTGGTGTAGACTCTTCTTGTTTTCCTTCTTGAGCCAGATCTAGCAACTCCTCATCGCTGGTGAAATGTACATCAAGATCCGAGTCCGAATCATGCAATGAGTAGGAACTGTTTTCTGATTCGGAACTCCATACGTGTTTATGTCCTCTGTTCTTGAAGAAAGCATTTGTACTAGTACATATTCTTGAAAACGGATTAATTGCTTGGGATCTTTCACCTGTTGTTTTCTTCTGCACAGTGGAGTTCCTACTTGAATGAGATGTCGTTTCTGGCAGTGAAAGGACGTCAACTCTGTCGGAATCTTAAGAATCCTGTTCCCTTGAGTTTTTCTTTACCAAAACTTTTCTTGAACGCTTTGAGTTTCTTTGAGTTGTGGGATTCTTGGGGGAATCTGTTTCAAGCATTCCACCAACAATTCCCTTCCCAGGTGGAAGATTTAGCCTCTTCTTTCTTACTCTTAAGGGTTGGGTTTCTTTGCATCTTAATTCAGTTAGAAACTCCTGAAAACTTGCAGTCCATTCCCCTTTATTGGCTGTTTCTTCTCCATTAGATGTGGTCAGGATGGTTGTGTTCAATGGCAGCCTTTTCAGAACTTGGTTCCTGTCCAGTGGACACACCCCTGAACCCCTAAATCCTGCTTGAATGTTTTTTTGAGTTGTTGATTCTAGTTCTTGCAGACAAGACTTCAACAGACGTGGGAAAGTGTCTTTTGGAATGGTCCCTCTATTTTTGTTTTTCCATCCTTCTAGAACCTCTGCCCACTTCAACTTGAGTGGCTTAAAAAATGCCACATCCAGAGGCTGTGTCAGTCCTGTGCTGTTTGGAGGTAAAAGGACAAACCAAATGTTCATTTTCTCACATTGTCTTATCACGAAGAGGGAAATATGACTAGCTAGGTTATCCCCTAGCAGAATTTTGGGGTTTTCATTGGGAGATCTCCGGAAATATGGCATGATTATTTTTTCAAACCAGTCATCAAAAACTTGCATATTGAACCAGCCACTTGGTGAAGTATTATAACCACAGCCCTGTGGTCCCCCCATTGTCCAGGTGTCATATGGGGGACATTTGGCTTTGTATACCACATACGGCGGCAGTAGAACCCCATTGGCTGCGACCGAAAACATCACGGATATGCTGGACTTGGAGGAATCCATGATTCGCTCTGGGTGACGACAGTTACGTTTCACAAGGACTTTTTTCGCTGTGGGTCATCAGTGATATTAGTTTCATCATAATTTACGATCAAACTAGGGTCAACATCCTTTAAAGTCTTCTGAAGTTCATCAAAGTATTTGTTTAAAATGTCATTGTCAACATTAGCACTGGATCTTTTTATATTTTGGCACAACCTCTGGGTCAAATCCCCTTTGTTTCTGTTCAGAAATGACTCAACCCAATCTGGACCGGGCATATTGTGTTTGTTTGTTTGTCATTGAAAAACAATGAAAGAGGCCAGTATTTAATAAAAAAATCATTTTTGGGGGAACTTGAGACATCTCAACTTACCCCAACTCTTTTGTCTCAAGTCACCCCAAAAATTACCACTCTAGGGAAATTTTGCTTTCTGTTAAAAATGAGTGGTGGCACTGCTAGAATTATTGGAGGGAAAGTAAGCTAAGGAAGTGAGGTTAACCAACACTGACTTTGTTTCTGCCTAAAATAAAACAGTTAAGTTGCACCTTGGCAGTTAGTTGATGAAAAAGTTATTTAAAAAAAGCGTTAATTTTCTTGATAATTTGTAATATTCTTACCTGAAGTTTAAATGACCTGCTGATAATTCCAAACAAAGCTGATAGGATGTTAACAGTAACCACACACTGAAAATCCAAAACCTCAAACAGTGTGACCACTACCAAAAATTAAAGATATTATTGTATTTTGTCTGAAGTTGCCCCATAGTCTCAAGTATTCCCATTTTATGGTACTGAAAGTAGGCGATGATAAGGGAGAAATTTATGTCACAGGATATCAATCCAAAGATGAAATTTCTACAAAGTTATATTAAAGGAAAATTATGAAATAAAAAGCTTTGAATAAATTTTGACAGTTTTGCCCAATCCAGAAATTAAGGAAATTAACTGACAAATTGTCTATGTGTTCCCTAGAAATGTTTCTGTGTTTGAAAAATTATAGACTTTTATTCTATCACTTATTTGTTATATTATGTAACAGAACAACATTTCTTTATGATTTTTAATAAACATAGTATCTGAGTATCTTGTTTCCATTTACTTTTCACATAGACCAAGAAGGTGTAATTGTAAACAAGCAGTTAAGAATTAAGAACACAACACAAAATAGTTCAATGTCAACTACTTTATAGTTGTTCGAATTTTTGTTTCAATATTTCAAAGGATAATGAAAACACTTGTTGACAATTACTCCTAAGATGTTGGGGTAACTGGAAATGAATGAGGTACCGGTAATTGTAAATTGAGTTTTAGAGGTGTTTATTATTGATATTTAAACAATGTTTGCATGCAACATAATAACAAAGATTGAAATAACTATTATTTGCAGTTATTTCATTTTTAAACCTATAGATAATTTTAATCAATAAATATGCTCCAGTCCTTCGTATTTCATTTCCAATTTCCGATAAATAAAATATCTCTACATTTTTAGGTTAGGTACACTTTTCATAACTTTTTTATAAGATGCTCAAAGTGTGAGCTTGTAATTGCTTGTTTTGATAAACCCCTTAAAAAGGTTTCTCATGAACAAAAACTGGTATTTACAGTTTGCTTTTAGGATATATCTCATGAAATAGTGGAAACTTTCTACTTGAATTCTGTTTTTCTTTTAGGCTACTTCCTATTCGAAAGACATACGGTATTTTCACTTTTCAAGAGATTGGAAGATAACTATACAAGGGATAAATCTACATCTTAATAAAGTGTTACAGATAAGTGTATGGAAGGTTATAATCCTAGATGGAAATTTTATGAACAATTCAAAAGACTGTTATTCTGAGAATGCAAATTAATGAACTGTAAACAGGGAGAAGTAATTATGCTTAAAAGTCACAGTAATTAATTATATTTAAGTCACAGTATTGTTAAAGGCATAAAAAACAAATTCATGCCGAGTTATCTTGCCTTTTCCAATTAGTAGCAGTATACCTAGAGGCTTTTCAATCTAATGAGTTGGTTTCACCTTTTCTTAATTCTTAACTTCATATTATGAGTACAAATGTAATGAGAAAATTTACTAACAAAAAGTATCCTTAAATAAAAGCTCTGTTTTTCAACAATTATTTTATGATGGGGTCAAAGTGTTAAGAGTGGCAATTGAAAATTCCAGAACAAACAATTGGGTTTTTAAAGAAATTGTTAGTCCTGTGAAGAGAAGAAATTGTAACAAATGAACACTTGTGAGATGTGTCCATGTTAGCAACAAAAGTGACTCTTACTGGAGCTATGAGAACTGTCAGCTGCCTCTGTAGTCTCAAAAAAATAGTCATATGGTGTGCAGTTTCATGGCAATGGATTATTGAGACCCTATATTAAAAAAAATGATTCAGTGTAGACTTCTATCAAGATATTAATAAGATCACTGCAATTATTACAACTTTAAATACTGCAAATTACAAGTTAGAGAACTAACGTAGTGAGAGAGGAAACAGCATGGTATGAAATTAGAACTGTAGAAAAGAACTTATTGGGTCTTTGGCTATCCTAAGCAAAATTCAAGAGCTCTAAAAAAACCCTTTAAAACAAATGACTTCAGTAGATTCTTCATATTAAGTCTCTAAGAATATACTAAAATTAAAATCTGTTTCATACACTTGTCGTTTCAAATTATTTTCTTAGCAGCTGACATTAATAGTGTTAACTGGATATAGAAACACACCATACATTGGTAGGTTTTTCTATAGTCATATTTTGACATGTTACAATCACTGTGCTGGTTGGTCACTAATCTCATCAGCCATCTTCATCCATTGTCTGGTGGAAAATGTTCAAGCAAACAGAAATACTCGAGCAAAACATACAGACTTTTCAAAAATTAAGTTAACTGGAGAACAACAGTTTCTGAAACAAAGCTTTCTAGAGAAGAGCACCTACCTCCAAAATTATAAGACTATAGTGTTTACAGTGCTATAGATGAATAGAATGTGGAATGATGAAATCCTATATTTTGAAATGAAAAATAACAGCACAAAGATGAAACACTGATAAGGAATCATTCAATAAATATAAAGAAACAAATTACTAAAATTATTAATAAAACAAAGGAACTCAGAAATTTAATTTAACCAAATTATTTCTGTTTAAGACAAATTAAATATAGATTGATAACCACACATTAGTCATAGGATTGCTAATTTCACAATTCCAGAAAATTTTAATTATTGGTTGTTGAATATTTGATTGAAAATATAGTATAAGTCTAAACACATTAATGTAAAACTCGTTTTCATAAAAAGTGGATTAAAAGAAGAGAAACTCACAATTTCAACATTTGTTTGAACTGAAATGAGAAATTCCTTGAGTTAGTGTAATGTGTTGTGTTACTGTGACACACAGCAGTACTGTTGGTGCACTAATTTAAATGCATTTAATGTTTAAATAAAGCTAACTGACACTAATAAGTTATTCTTAGATGTAGTCATTTAGGTTAAGCCAAATTGCTCATTAGACGTTGACTAAAGTTTAGTGATTCAAAGTTCTGATAAAAATGTTTAGAACTACACTTTAAAAATTGGTACGGAGAACCATACAGATGTTTATAAGGAGAACCATATACATTTTATATTTAAAGTCATTTACTTGAATTCAGTATGATAATTTCTAAAAAAATATTCGCCACCCTCAAACTATTTTCACTATTTATGGATACTTTTGTTATTATAGGGTAGTTGTTTAATATAATGTTATTTTTGAGTCACTTTATCTATAAAAATTAGGTACTTTATTCTTATAATAAAACTGAACTACACAACTGATCCCCACCACTAATGATATTTACACTTTCATAGAGTAATACTTTTATCATATGTAACTGGTAAGATAACTTATCCTACAAAATTGAATACTTGTAGTTTACTTGATATCAGGAAAGTAATTATCAAAAAGTCACTCCCTCTCCCTTCAGTTACATTCTCCATTTATAGATATCTGATTTACCATTTTACAGTGGATTAACACAATTTTATTTTCGGGCCACTTATTTATCAATATTAAGTACTTTACTCTTCTTGAAACACAAAACAATGCAGGTAAACTACCCCTTCCCCTTAACCAAACAACCCCATTTTTGATATTTACACTTTTATTGACTAATAGTTTCATTATATGTAATTACTAAGGTATCTTATTTTTCAAAATGGAGTACTTTATTCGTTATTAGATAGGTAGTTTTCACAAATTTACCCCCTCCCCTTTTGACTACCCTTTTCATTTCTAGATATTTCATCTTCCTTTCTATAGTGGATTATTATGACCTTCTTTTCAGGGTATTTTATTTATCAAAATCAAGTACTTTACTCTTGTTAAAACGTAAAATGTTGCAAGTAAACTACCCTTCCCATTTAACCAATCTTCACCAAAAACAGTAGCCCTTGAGTCCTCTAAAACTCGTGCATATTGTAACGTCTCTCGTCTTACCGAGTATCTTACCAACGTCGAGTATCATTTATTAATTAATTTTTGTTTGCTAATGTTCAAAGCAGTAAAATTTTTTATGTTTACCAAAATTACTGAAATCGAGTGTGTGTGATTTGGGAGAGATCACTGAAGTTGTTTAATTGTAGTTAGGAGAGAGTAGGACCAAGGATATTATCCCCGGAGTATACAATTACTTATTTTAAAATATTTGCCGTTCGTAAGACCAGCTGATTTTGACGTCTGCCTCCAAATTTTAGGTTAAGCAAACACCAATTGTCGGTGATACTTTCCGGCGGTTCGTCCTCTTCTTGGCTTCCTGAAACCCTGTAACAACTACCCTCTACAAGAAATAATACACATTTTATTACTTATAACAAGATACTCAGTGTATTTATTTATTGAATACTCTAAATTTCTCTTCTACCAGTACAAAAAAAAAATTATAATCGATTTTTTTTTTTTTGTCAACACCACATTGGTTCGATCTAATTAAGTAAACATGGAATTATAACACATTATTTTTTATATTTGATTAAACAATAAACAATAAAGAATTCATTTATTAATTTTCCCAAGGTTAAGGGTAAGTTCTTTGTGTTATGAGAGGGTCAGAAATGATTAATAATATACTACGCTTTACAAGAAAAAAAATAAATTTCTATTTTTTTGTTTTTTCGTAGTATGTAGTTTCGGGTTCTTCCACTAGAGTACAGATTATGTATGTGTTATAAACACGAAATCAGTTACTAAATATTGGAACTGCACAAAGATTCGAGATGAGGATTTCTTGGTTAACAATTATTAATAAAGTTTATTTTACCTCTTTTCTCGAAGTATTTACTTGGATGGTGCTGTTTCTAGTGTTGGAGTTATAGTTGTTTTGTAATTTCGTTAAATTTTCATAAGATACAATCTCACCAAAATCTCGAAATGCCGTCCAACTAGGCCTGATCTGGTAGCTGGTAGAGGTGGGCTAAACTTTTATTTTAAAATACTAGGTATGAAAATACCGTTCCAAAAAAAATAACAGGTACAAATACCTGTTATTATATACTATATATACATAACCTATATTATCCTTTGTAAATAACTCGTTTTGAGTTTCCTGCAGGTCTCCTATGTAATATCTTCAAATAGATACACTGCAAGTAGGTTTATTTTCACCTAGATAAACCTATTAATATATTAATAAACCTACTTGCTGTGTATTTATTTGAAGATATTATATAACCTATACTATATAATTTGTTATAAGAAATAAATTGAAACTAAAAGTATTAACAGTGTTACTTTACACTGTGACTTTATTAAACTATTACTGTTTAAATGAAAATAAGAAACAAGAGAATTTATAGGCCTATCTCCCTTTGGGAATACCAATTTAAGTTTCACTAGTAGTAAACAAACTAACATTGGTTAGACAAATCAGTTGCGAAACTCGGGGCAATTAAATAATTTAGAGTAGGCCTACACGTAATACCACAAAAAATAATGTGAAAAAACATCAGAAACGTATAATAAAAACATAACAATAAGCCACAAGAGTGAATGAGAATAAACAAAATTTTACAAATAAATATAAATACATAAATAAAAACTTATAAATAATAAGCAACAACAAAAGTAAATTAAATGCATTACAGATATTTAAGGAACACGACTAGATAAAGTACATAAATGTCCATTACAACAATCTCATCATTTACGTGAGATGTGTAGTGAAGTTAAAATCACATTAATAAAAAGTATAATATAGCTTATCAACATCAGCCACTCTATAGGTTATAACTCAATATAATTAAATACAACTATTTCACTAAAGTGGCTCGTACTATTATAGTTCCTACTCGAAATATGCTTGATACTACCTGTTCCTAAAATACTAGGTGTTCCTAAAATACTAGGTGTTACTAAAATACTAGGTGTTACTCTGGAACGAATTGTTCCTTGTGTATCGGTGATACCACTAGTATTTTAAATACGCATTACTGGCAGTTCCTTGCGTTCCAGCGATATTTTTGTACACCTAGTATTTGGCCTTGGCATATTCGTTTACATGATCTTGCGTACTTTGTGTGTGTGTGTGTGTGTGTCTGTGTAGGTGCGTAGGGGGTGTGCCTCGACTCGGAACAGCGAGGACGGCGTATCTCGATTCGGAACAGCCTCGCGTCGCCACGAATAACAGGTATTTCAAATTTTCAGTCACTGTTACATCCGTTCCACAAAAATATCGTTCCAAAATACCTATTACGGTATATCGGCCTAACTCTAGTAGCTGGGTTATTTCAAATTTTGATCAAATAAAGGACATTAAAGTTGATACTTGAAGGAGTTCTACATAAGGTGGATACTACACGTTAATTTTTTATTAAATTTAACACTGTTTCCAAAAGTTTTCATAAGGTTTTATTAAATTTTTGATGGCATTACACTTTTTTCCAAACGAACGGTTTTCAATCGTTCAATTAATTCATATCTTGTTATGTAAGGTGGTTACTGTTAGTAACCAATAATTTTTATATCATTTTTTATTGGTGCATCTATATACTTTTGAGTATATAGGCTGTTTTTAATTATTATAAATTTATTTCTTATTTATAGAAAAATAATCCTTTTTAAATTTGGTTTATTATCCAATTTGATTTATATAAGATTTTTCCTTTTATTTCCTCTTAACTTTAGATATAGGTCTTTAATATTTTTATTTCCTTTAATTGTACTTATTTATTATTTATTAATTTCTTATAGTATCCTTACACTAAACTATTTTCTGCTGCCATTTTACTCATACAGTATTATTTTATATTTAACCATTTTATATTTAACCCTTTTATTTTTAACCCTGGGTTATCTTATATTCAAACACAGTTATTCTATTAAATATAAAATTAGACCTAAGTACAAAATCTTTGTGGCCTACACAATACAAATTGTACAATATTCAAACAAAACACATAATTGGTCAGTAGCAATATAGTCTACTATTATAATCGATTGTTTCTCCATCTACAGCATAAGTCTGTGAGATGCTCCTTTTAAAACCACTTATTTTCTCACTGGGTACACTATAACTCACTTTGTACTCTTTATATCACTTAATTACAGTTTATAATGTTTTGTGATACAAAGTAATCTAGAGCTAGGTATATTATACCCATTTCTGACCTTTATAGTGGGGTGATTACGTTATCATTTTTGGGACTGGGTTATGTAACGTTACATAAATCCCCCCCCCCCCCACTAGAACAAATTTATTTTCGTTTTACTTGTTTCAAAATAAATTGTTGACTTCTTCAATCTTCATAATATTCCTGTTTTATATCTTCATAATACCTTCCTTCATTTCAGACTGGTTATATACCTGTTATTCGGTTAAATGGTAATTGCTGTTTTCCTACTCAACTCTCTCTCTCTTGGAGGCATATTCATCAATTATTTATTTCTCTGGGTAGTGGTACTTTCACATTTTACTTGATAAGGGCTGGTCACACTAATCATAAAAAACTTGTTTTAACACTTATTTCTATTTACTTCTATAAATTCGCTTTCTCAATTAAGCTTCTGTCTGCTATCTTCCTTCTATTTTCTTCATCTATACTTCTGGAATCTAATATCACTCTTTTCAGCTATTTTATAATTATTATCCCTTAAATATTCAATTTCCCTAACATTTTTCCCTATCCTGTGTGGTGGTTCAGTTCGGGTGGCCACTTTTGTGTCCATAACTCCGCTGTCCATCCTTACACCTTCTGAGACCAGGGGAACATCATCCCTGCTCAGGAAAATTATTGCCGGAACATTTCTACGGTCAATTCGTTATAATAAAAAAATTACAAGTAGTCGATTAGTGACTAATACTAAACACTTTTGGGATTCTTCACACTGTAGCTGTTTGCATTTAATTATATATTTCTTCTTCTTCTTTTCCATTAACTAATAGCATCTAACATTATTGATAGGCCTTATTTTAAAATCCTTTTGACTTTCCTTCTTGTGACATATTTTCTCCGTATCATTTTTTCTTATATCATCTTCAATTCCGAGAGATTCTAAATTATTGTTGTATTAATTATTATCCTCCTTCAGCTTCATTGTAGTCATTAAATTATTCGTTATTCTTCTTATTTGAGCACATTACCATCAATTGTTTTATTTATTTATTTTTACTACTGTTCGTTACCATAAAAATATAATTTTTTATATCATTCCATTTTAAATCAGTTCTTTATAAATATTATTTAATCATCTGTTCTCTTTTTCTTGGTAGTTTGTTGTTTGTTAAATCAAATTATATCGTTTCGAAATATTTAAAGTAAGTGGTACTTACATACTTTTTATTAAAAAATATTGTTCCTGAATAAATATTTAGTAAGTTCTCCTTACATGCTTTTGGAATTTTGGGTTTTTTTCGAAATAACTTGAGTAAGTTGTCCTTATGTGCTTTTTGAATTTTGGGGTTTTATTTTCCCATGGGTGGCTTGGTCGGTTTTCCGAAAATCAGTCCCTTTTTTCTGGTTGGTTAGCGTTTAAAAGCCCATTAACTCAGGTACTCTCTTTTCTCGGATTACTGGGGTGTTCGGAATTAATTCTCTCCTTGATAATCTTCTTACCATCCGGCTCTTCCACTTTGTTGCTATGAAACCTTCACTTAAGTACCGGTCTTCCGTCACTGTTAGTTCCTTTTTAACTAACAGGTATTGTACCTTCTCTGACGTAACATATTCACTCATTTTTAATATCATTCCATTCTCTTTGACCTCTGTATTATTTACCCAACGTTTTGCTGGTATATTTCGTATTAAAGATATAGCTGATGTTGTCAGATACTCTTCGATCGTGGATATATTTAAATGATATTTAATTTTATTTAAGTTTTTTTTATTATTCTATGGTGGTTTATTTTTTCCATTTTTATAAAATTTTTTCTATAATTCATACCTTTACTTAACTCCCTTTGTTCGTTAATTGGGATGTTAAATACATTAATTAATCCACCCTTCCTCATCTCCATTTCTTCTTTTGTATTTAATATTTTCCTTCTGCATATTTTTCTTAATTTCTTGGTCTTCCTTTCCATGGTTTGGACATTCTCTTTGTCCTTTCTATTCTTATTTTCAGATAGCAATGCATTCTGGTCTTCTCTACTTTCTGTTTCCTTGCTACTCTCTTCTGTGTTCGGATTTACTATAATACCTTCGGAAGTGCTGTTTAGTGTTTCATTCATATTCTTTAAACACATCTCCATTTTTTTATTTGTTTCCTCCTTGTATTTATCTACTTTTGGGCTAAGTGTGTTAGCATTTTCACACTTCTCCCCGAAAGTTTCCCATATCTCCTTATTGAACTTCTCCATCTTACCCTCAATCCGCTTTAAACTTTCTTCGTTTATTTTCTCATTTTGTTTTAAACTGTCCCTCAAGGTCTCATTTTGCTTCCTTGAGTTCTCCTCCTGTTTCCTAAAGTTTTCATCTATTTTGTCAAATTTCTCGCTCAAGGTTTCATTTTGTTTCCTTGAGTTCTCATCTATTTTATCAAACTTTTCCTCCTGTCTCCTAAAATTTTCCTTATTTTCCTCATTGGTTTGCTTTGAGTTTTCCTCCTGTTTCTTAAAGTTTTCATCTATTTTGTCAAATTTCTCGGCTATAAATCTCATCATGTCTTGCCAATTTGGTTCTCTTCTGGCTTCCGCTTTATCTGGTTGATCCCTTTGGGCATCCTCTTCAACTATTTCCTTTTCCGTGTTCATAATTGCTTCAGTTTCTTCTTTATCACCCATTGGTTGTTCCATTTCACTGTCCGTAACTATTTCTATCTCTCGTTCCTGTCCACCTTCTTCCTTCTCCTTTTCTTCTGCCCTCTTCTTCGATCTGCCTCTGGTATTATGCATTTCTTGTTTTCTCATAACTGCCGACGATAATTAGGTTTTTTGTTATATTATTTTGTTGAATATCTCAAAATTCTTTTCTAATTACAGCCCTTTTACGTTGAGCGCCATTTTGTAACGTCTCTCGTCTTACCGAGTATTCTATAGTTACAGGTTTATAGGTAATTCAGCCCCAAAGTTGGGTTCACCATTCTGTAACGTCTCTCGTCTTACCAACGTCGAGTATCGTTAATTAATTAATTATTGTTTGCTAATGTTCAAAGCGGTAAAATTTTTTATGTTTACCAAAATTACTGAAATCGAGTGTGTGTGATTTGGGAGAGATCACTGAAGTTGTTTAATTGTAGTTAGGAGAGAGAGTAGAACCAAGGGTATTATCCCCGGAGTATAAAATTACTTATTTTAAAATATTCGCCGTTCATAAGACCAGCTGATTTTGACGTCTGCCTCCAAATTTTAGGTTAAGCAAACACCAATTTTCGGTGATACTTTCCGGCGGTTCGTCCTCTTCTTGGCTTCCTGAAACCCTGTAACAACTACCCTCTACAAGAAATAATACACATTTTATTACTTATAACAAGATACTCAGTGTATTTATTTATTGAATACTCTAAATTTCTCTTCTACCAGTACAAAAAATATTATAATCGATTTTTTTTTTGTCAACATCACATTGGTTCGATCTAATTAAGTAAACATGGAATTAAAACACATTATTTTTTATATTTGATTAAACATTAAACAATAAAGAATTCATTTATTAATTTCCCCAGGGTTAAGGGTAAGTTCTTTGTGTTATGAGACGGTCAGAAATGATTAATAATATACTACGCTTTACAAGAAAAAAAATAAATTTCTATTTTTTTGTTTTTTCGTAGTATGTAGTTTCGGGTTCTTCCGCTAGAGTACAGATTATGTATGTGTTATAAACACGAAATCAGTTACTAATTATTGGAACTGCACAAAGATTCGAGATGAGGATTTCTTGGTTAACAATTATTAATAAAGTTTATTTTACCTCTTTTCTCAAACTATTTACTTGGATGGTGCTGTTTCTAGTGTTGGAGTTATAGTTGTTTTGTAATTTCGTTAAATTTTCATAAGATATAATCTCACCAAAATCTCGAAGTGCCGACCAACTAGGCCTGATCTGGTAGCTGGGTTATTTCAAATTTTCATCGAATAAAGGACGTTAAAGTTGATACTTGAAGGAGTTCTACATAAGGTGGATACTACTCGTTAATTTTTTATTAAATTTAGTACTGTTTCCAAAAGTTTTCATAAGGTTTTATTAAATTTTTGATGGCATTACACTTTTTTCCAAACGAACGGTTTTCAATCGTTTTAACAATTAATTCATATCTTGTTAGGTGATTACTGTTAGTAACCAATAATTTTTATATCATTTTTTATTGGTGCATCTATATACTTTTAAGTATATAGGCTGTTTTTAATTATTATAAATTTATTCTTATTTATAGAAAAATAATCCTTTTTAAATTTGGTTTATTATCCAATTTGATTTATATAAGGTTTTTCCTTCTATTTCCTCTTAACTTTAGATATAGGTCTTTAATATTTTTATTTCCTTTAATTGTACTTATTTATTATTTATTAATTTCTTATAGTATCCTTACACTAAACTATTTTCTGCTGCCATTTTACTCATACAGTATTATTTTATATTTAACCATTTTATATTTAACCCTTTTATTTTTAACCCTGGGTTATCTTATATTCAAACACAGTTATTCTATTAAATATAAAATTAGACCTAAGTACAAAATCTTTGTGGCCTACACAATACAAATTATACAATATTCAAACAAAACACATAATTGGTCAGTAGCAATATAGTCTACTATTATAATCAATTGTTTCTCCATCTACGGCATAAGTCTGTGAGATGCTCCTTTTAAAACCACTTATTTTCTCACTGGGTACACTATAACTCACTTTGTACTCTTTATATCACTTAATTACAGTTTAAAATGTTTTGTGATACAAAGTAATCTAGAGCTAGGTATATTATACCCATTTCTGACCTTTATAGGGGGGTGATTACGTTATCATTTTTGGGACTGGGTTATGTAACGTTACATAAATCCCCCCCACTAGAACAAATTTATTTTCGTTTTACTTGTTTCAAAATAAATTGTTGACTTCTTCAATCTTCATAATATTCCTGTTTTATATCTTCATAATATCTTCCTTCATTTCAGACGGGTTATATACCTGTTATTCGGTTAAATGTTAATTGCTGTTTTCCTACTCAACTCTCTCTCACTTGGAGGCATATTCATCAATTATTTATTTCTCTGGGTAGTGGTACTTCCACATTTTACTTGATAAGGGCTGGTCACACTAATCATAAAAAACTTGTTTTAACACTTATTTCTATTTACTTCTATAAATTCGCTTTCTCAATTAAGCTTCTGTCTGCTATCTTCCTTCTATTTTCTTCATCTATACTTCTGGAATCTAATATCACTCTTTTCAGCTATTTTATAACTATTATCCCTTAAATATTCAATTTCCCTAACATTTTTCCCTATCCTGTGTGGTGGTTCAGTTCGGGTGGCCACTTTTGTGTCCATAACTCCGCTGTCCATCCTTACACCTTCTGAGACCAGGGGAACATCATCCCTGCTCAGGAAAATTATTGCCGGAACATTTCTACTGTCAATTCGTTATAATAAAAAAATTACAAGTAGTCGATTAGTGACTAATACTAAACACTTTTGGGATTCTTCATACTGTAGCTGTTTGCATTTAATTATATATTTCTTCTTCTTCTTGATTCCTTCTTCTTTTCCATTAACTAATAGCATCTAACATTATTGATAGGCCTTATTTTAAAATCCTTTTGACTTTCCTTCTTGTGACATATTTTCTCCGTATCATTTTTTCTTATATCATCTTCAATTCCGAGAGATTCTAAATTATTGTTGTATTAATTATTATCCTCCTTCAGCTTCATTGTAGTCATTAAATTATTCGTTATTCTTCTTATTTGAGCACATTACCATCAATTGTTTATTTATTTATTTTTACTTCTGTTCGTTACCATAAAAATATAATTTTTTATATCATTCCATTTTAAATCAGTTCTTTATAAATATTATTTAATCATCTGTTCTCTTTTTCTTGGTAGTTTGTTGTTTGTTAAATCAAATTATATCGTTTCAAAATATTTAAAGTAAGTGGTACTTACATACTTTTTATTAAAAAATATTGTTCCTGAATAAATATTTAGTAAGTTCTCCTTACATGCTTTTGGAATTTTGGGTTTTTTTCGAAATAACTTGAGTAAGTTGTCCTTATGTGCTTTTTGAATTTTGGGGTTTTATTTTCCCATGGGTGGCTTGGTCGGTTTTCCGAAAATCAGTCCCTTTTTTCTGGTTGGTTAGCGTTTAAAAGCCCATTAACTCAGGTACTCTCTTTTCTCGGATTACTGGGGTGTTCGGAATTAATTCTCTCCTTGATAATCTTCTTACCATCCGGCTCTTCCACTTTGTTGCTATGAAACCTTCACTTAAGTACCGGTCTTCCGTCACTGTTAGTTCCTTTTTAACTAACAGGTATTGTACCTTCTCTGACGTAACATATTCACTCATTTTTAATATCATTCCATTCTCTTTGACCTCTGTATTATTTACCAACGTTTTGCTGGTATATTTCGTATTAAAAATATAGCTGATGTTGTCAGATACTCTTCAATCGTGGATATATTTAAATGATATTTAACTTTATTTAAGTTTTTTGTTATTATTCTATGGTGGCTTATTTTTGCCATTTTTATAAAAAATTTTCTATAATTTAGACCTTTACTTAACTCCCTTTGTTCGTTAATTGGGATGTTAAATACATTAATTAATCCACCCTTCCTTATCACCATTTCTTCTTTTGTATTTAATATTGTTACGACGGTCTACTCGATCGTCGTAGGTACAGTGGAAACAAAATAAGTACAAGACACCAATTAAGTCACTAATCACACCTTTAATTGTTATAGTAAAACAGTTCGTAATTAACAACACAGTGTCTACTACAAATCAAATGAAATTGTTCATACGCAATAAAATGTCCACTAATATTAAAACTCAACTGTATTACAATTATACCGTCCGAATATAAAACGCAACACTTCACTAATAACTACTTGAACGTACACCGTAATAACTCGAACCGCTCTGTAAATATATCGCACTAATACTCTCGAACCGCACAGTCAAAAATCTCGCATTGAACTGAAAACTAAGGCCGCGACGCGAGGTATTTATAGTTACGCTCACACACCAGAAGCTTCCAAACTGCGTCTTATCTCTCGCGAACTACATAAATTGCTACGGCCTTGACACACTCCGAGCGCCCGAGCGGAGCCTGGCACAGTCGAGAAAATTCTCGCAAAATGCGTTTAGTAGCACGTACACCACACGCTTACGTCGAGATCTTTCTGGCGCATTCGATAAACGCGTAGATTGTTCTATGCTGTCCTAGCACTTCCCCCTCCTTAAACCTGTTCGTCCCGAACTGGCAAAGCGTCTTCGAAGTAATACTCGACCAGGCGATCTAGGTGGCCATCCTTGCGAAGGATAATTTTCCCGTCCTTCGAATTCAGTCCCGTGTGATCCGAACATCACGTTCCCAGGAATGCGAATCTTTCGCGCTACCACTAGCTTCGCTGGAATCATTCTCGTTGCGTCATGTACTAATGACCTAAATACCACTGGCTGATCCAAGTTTGTTTGGTTCTCGTCAACAACCTCTTGCGTAACCTCATCTTCAGCCACTTTACCCTCGGCCGCTTCTATCAGCTCAGGAACAAGCAAGAGTTTTGTCTCGACACCCATAGTTGGCTCTCCAATCACTTCTTTTGTCGTTATACTTATTTGTACTTCCTCTGCTAGTTCTGCCTCCATTTCCGCTTGCAACAGGGAGGTTTCCTCTTGACCAGACTTGTTGAATTTTTCTTCGACTAATGCCACTCGCTTAATCGAATGGTTGGTAGACCCTGTCATTTTAGCCATGCAAAGCTTTATCTTCTCTTGGCCAACTTTCAGGACATTCTCTCTTAAGTCCACAACGAATCCGTAGGCATTCATAATGTCCGTGCCAAGAATCAATTCATCGACAATGTCTGCAACGAGCATTTGGTGGCTAAACTCAAGAAGACCCAGGCGTACACGTACGTCTACCTTTCCTAGCACCTTGACGGGGCTTCCAGTCACAGTCTGTATTGTACAAGAGCTAATTAGAGGATGGCGGTTACAGACTAAGTCAGGGCGCACAATGGACACTGTTGCGCCCGTGTCAACTGTAAATGATGTTGGTTTACCATCCGCAAATCCACTAACAATCAAGTTTCCACTGATCTTATGTAGCGTGGAAACTGTGTGCTGTTCTGGGCCTTTACTTCTCCAATTGGTGCGATCAGTCTCTTCTCTCTGTATCTTCTTCTCCCAACAGTCTACCTGTAGATGACCACGTTTTCCACAGTTGTAACATTTCGGTCTTCTGTCTTTTTCAAATCGGTGCGACTCTCTTGAACTTTTGAACTGTTTGTCCGACAACACTGTTTTTCTGCACCCATCGTAACGGTAATGTGATACAGGGATCTTCTGACTGCAACGTGATGGCACAAACCCATTAATGTAGCGGGACGCTGACTTGGCAGCTTCAAACTCTAGGGCGTGAACAAGAGCTTCTGAGCTATCTCGGTGTCTTGCCATTCGTAACACTTGCTGAAGTTCACAATCTCCGATGCCATCAATAAATGTCTGCACCGTAAACCTTATTCGGAAGTCTTCTGGTGCTTCAGGATAGGCCAATCTAATCAATCTGTCGATACTTGCTTCAAATTCTTGCAGACTTTCCCCGGAACGTTGTCGTCTTGTTCTCAACTGAGCGTAGTACACCTCTCGCAAATGTTTATCACCGGAGCGTAATTCTAGAGCTTTTATCAACTCGGCATAAATGTTCTGGCTGTCAGGTGGCACTTTCTGTAATAGTTCTGCCGCGGGTCCTTTTAATGAGAGAACGAGCGAAACAGCCTTGTCTTTTTCTGTCCAATTATTTGCGCATGAAGCAGCTTCAAATTGGCGGAGGTACGTTGCCCAGTGAGTGCTTCCGTCAAAAGTTGGAGCTTTGACATGAACACTGTCCCTACTGCAGGCAAAGTGACTTTCTCTGTTAACTTATTTTCTGTGTCTTTTTCTGTCTTTATCACTGGTACAGTCTGTTCAGAAATTTGTTTTGGTTGAATCTTCATGCACTGTTCGACTTCAATTTTAATTTGTTCTCTTATGTTTGCCATTGAGTTTTCTACTGCAGATATTTTTGTTGACATAACTTCTTCCACAGTCAAGACAGATTTTTCTACTTTAGCTATTTTATTTGACGGATTTGATTGGATTCTTCTACGTCAGATATTCTGGTAATCTGATTGTTGAGCTCACCTCGTAATTCACCTACGTCACCACGTAGGAGACCCAATTCTGCGGTAGTATGTTCTTGCATCTGCTTTTGTTCATGAATTAATGCTTTGATGTCATCTGCCTCCTGCTTGCGTCTCTCATCCTGTCGTTTCTCTGCTTCTTCTCTTTCTTGTATTCGTTCTTCTTTTTGTCGTCTTTCTGCTTCTTCCGCCTCGCGTCTGCGTCTTTCCTCTGCTTCCAGCAGGAGGGTTTTCTGTCTCTCTTCCGCTTTCTCTGAATCCTGTCGTCGTCGTTCTTCTGTCTGCAACAACAGCGCCTGGAAATTTTCCATCATCTGACTGGCATCCATTGTTTTTCGATTAATTACGAATTACACTCGTCTTGTACAAAGTATCCACTGTTTCCACTGTTAACCGTTCTATCCCACTTCTGACACCACTGTTACGACGGTCTAATTGATCGTCGTAGGTACAGTGGAAACAAAATAAGTACAAGACACCAATTAAGTCACTTATCACACCTTTAATTGTTATAGTAAAACAGTTCGTAATTAACAACACAGTGTCTACAACAAATCAAATGAAATTGTTCATACGAAATAAAATGTCCACTAATATTAAAACTCAACTGTATTACAATTATACCGTCCGAATATAAAACGCAACACTTCACTAATAACTACTTGAACGTACACCGTAATAACTCGAACCGCTCTGTAAATATATCGCACTAATACTCTCGAACCGCACAGTCAAAAATCTCGCATTGAACTGAAAACTAAGGCCGCGACGCGAGGTATTTATAGTTACGCTCACACACCAGAAGCTTCCAAACTGCGTCTTATCTCTCGCGAACTACGTAAATTGCTACGGCCTTGACACAGTCCGAGCGCCCGAGCGGAGCCTGGCACAGTCGAGAAAATTCTCGCAAAATGCGTTTAGTAGCACGTACACCACACGCTTACGTCGAGATCTTTCTGGCGCATTCGATAAACGCGTAGATTGTTCTATGCTGTCGTAGCAATATTTTCCTTCTGCATATTTTTCTTAATTTCTTGGTCTTCCTTTCCATGGTTTGGACATTCTCTTTGTCCTTTCTATTCTTATTTTCAGATATCAATGCATTCTGCTCTTCTCTACTTTCTGTTTCCTTGCTACTCTCTTCTGTGATCGGATTTACTATAATACCTTCGGAAGTGCTGTTTAGTGTTTCATTCATATTCTTTAAACACATCTCCATTTTTTTATTTGTTTCCTCCTTGTATTTATCTACTTTTGGGCTAAGTGTGTTAGCATTTTCACACTTCTCCCCGAAAGTTTCCCATATCTCCTTATTGAACTTCTCCATCTTACCCTCAATCCGCTTTAAACTTTCTTCGTTTATTTTCTCAATTTGTTTTAAACTGTCCCTCAAGGTCTCATTTTGCTTCCTTGAGTTCTCCTCCTGTTTCCTAAAGTTTTCATCTATTTTGTCAAATTTCTCGCTCAAGGTTTCATTTTGTTTCCTTGAGTTCTCATCTATTTTATCAAATTTTTCCTCCTGTCTCCTAAAATTTTCCTTATTTTCCTCATTGGTTTGCTTTGAGTTTTCCTCCTGTTTCTTAAAGTTTTCATCTATTTTGTCAAATTTCTCGGCTATAAATCTCATCATGTCTTGCCAATTTGTTTCTCTTCTGGCTTCCGCTTTGTCTGGTTGACCCCCTTGGGCATCCTCTTCAACTATTTCCTTTTCCGTGTTCATAATTGCTTCAGTTTCTTCTTTATCACCCATTGGTTGTTCCATTTCACTGTCCGTAACTATTTCTATCTCTCGTTCCTGTCCACCTTCTTCCTTCTCCTTTTCTTCTGCCCTCTTCTTCGATCTGCCTCTGGTATTATGCATTTCTTGTTTTCTCATAACTGCCGACGATAATTAGGTTTTTTGTTATATTATTTTTTTGAATATCTCAAAATTCTTTTCTAATTACAGCCCTTTTACGTTGAGCGCCATTTCGTAACGTCTCTCGTCTTACCGAGTATTCTATAGTTACAGGTTTATAGTTAATTCAGCCCCAAAGTTGGGTTCACCATTCTGTAACGTCTCTCGTCTTACCAACGTCGAGTATCATTTATTAATTAATTTTTGTTTGCTAATGTTCAAAGCAGTAAAATTTTTTATGTTTATAAAAATTACTGAAATCGAGTGTGTGTGATTTGGGAGAGATCACTGAAGTTGTTTAATTGTAGTTAGGAGAGAGAGTAGGACCAAGGATATTATCCCCGGAGTATACAATTACTTATTTTAAAATATTCGCCGTTCGTAAGACCAGCTGATTTTGACGTCTGCCTCCAAATTTTAGGTTAAGCAAACACCAATTGCCGGTGATACTTTCCGGCGGTTCGTCCTCTTCTTGGCTTCCTGAAACCCTGTAACAACTACCCACTACAAGAAATAATACACATTTTATTACTTATAACAAGATACTCAGTGTATTTATTTATTGAATACTCTAAATTTCTCTTCTACCAGTACAACAAATATTATAATCGATTTTTTTTTTGTCAACACCACATTGGTTCGATCTAATTAAGTAAACATGGAATTAAAACACATTATTTTTTATATTTGATTAAACATTAAACAATAAAGAATTCATTTATTAATTTCCCCAGGGTTAAGGGTAAGTTCTTTGTGTTATGAGACGGTTAGAAATGATTAATAATATACTACGCTTTACAAGAAAAAAAATAAATTTCTATTTTTTTGTTTTTTCGTAGTATTTAGTTTCGGGTTCTTCCGCTAGAGTACAGATTATGTATGTGTTATAAACACGAAATCAGTTACTAAATATTGGAACTGCACAAAGATTCGAGATGAGGATTTCTTGGTTAACAATTATTAATAAAGTTTATTTTACCTCTTTTCTCGAAGTATTTACTTGGATGGTGCTGTTTCTAGTGTTGGAGTTATAGTTGTTTTGTCATTTCGTTAAATTTTCATAAGATATAATCTCACCAAAATCTCGAAGTGCCGTCCAACTAGGCCTGATCTGGTAGCTGGGTTATTTCAAATTTTCATCGAATAAAGGACGTTAAAGTTGATACTTGAAGGAGTTCTACATAAGGTGGATACTACTCGTTAATTTTTTATTAAATTTAGTACTGTTTCCAAAAGTTTTCATAAGGTTTTATTAAATTTTTGATGGCATTACACTTTTTTCCAAACGAACGGTTTTCAATCGTTTTAACAATTAATTCATATCTTGTTAGGTGGTTACTGTTAGTAACCAATAATTTTTATATCATGTTTTATTGATGCATCTATATACTTTTGAGTATATAGGCTGTTTTTAATTATTATAAATTTATTTCTTATTTATAGAAAAATAATCCTTTTTAAATTTGGTTTATTATCCAATTTGATTTATATAAGGTTTTTCCTTTTATTTCCTCTTAACTTTAGATATAGGTCTTTAATATTTTTATTTCCTTTAATTGTACTTATTTATTATTTATTAATTTCTTATAGTATCCTTACACTAAACTATTTTCTGCTGCAATTTTACTCATACAGTATTATTTTATATTTAACCATTTTATATTTAACCATTTTATTTTTAACCCTGGGTTATCTTATATTCAAACACAATTATTCTATTAAATATAAAATTAGACCTAAGTACAGAATCTTTGTGGCCTACACAATACAAATTATACAATATTCAAACAAAACACATAATTGGTCAGTAGCAATATAGTCTACTATTATAATCAATTGTTTCTCCATCTACAGCATAAGTCTGTGAGATGCTCCTTTTAAAACCACTTATTTTCTCACTGGGTACACTATAACTCACTTTGTACTCTTTATATCACTTAATTACAGTTTAAAATGTTTTGTGATACAAAGTAATCTAGAGCTAGGTATATTATACCCATTTCTGACCTTTATAGTGGGGTGATTACGTTATCATTTTTGGGACTGGGTTATGTAACGTTACAATATATACAAAACATTATTTGATTTTGTTTGATTTTGCAACAGTTATCGTTCGCTATAGAAAAAATTCTACATACAGACGCTTTGATGAAAATGATTTTTCTTCATGTTTTGAGGGTAGTACAATCAAAATCAGCCTTTTGCTCGAACATGTTTTTTTTGCAATCATCATACTTCCATTTCCTTATGGAACATGGAAATAAAAATTAGTTTTGCTCAGGTAAATTCTTCTTTGCCCAGAGCTGTTCCTTTAAATTGTTTCTCTTCGAATATTTAAATGTCTTTTTTTATCTTTTATCTTCTGTTTCTACACTATTAGCTTGCTCGCAGCATCTAATCCTGAAGTAGGCCTACTTCTGTTTAGCTCAGAAATTTAAGTGAAGGCTACATTACATTTTCAACTATCTTACAATAATCTTTGTGCGTTCGTACATCGTACTCATTTTAAATATATTTGTCTCATTATGATTAACTAGTAGGTCTGTGCTCTCTGAGCAAGTAACTCATTAATTACAATTAGTGAACCATATTAAGATGTCAGAATTAGATTAAAAACATAAAATAAGAAAGAAATGTAATAAAATAATATTAACATTTTGTCAAAACTTTAATACATGAACAAACCCTTTGTAACGGAACAAAGCAAGAGGGTTTTTAATTTTATAATTTTGATTTTAACTATTTGTATGTAACTTTTTGAAACACCCTATGGTTGAAGCCGTACGAGGCAGAGTCAGGTACAAAAGAAATTATAACGTTGGAATGTGGGTGCGAGCGCACGTGTGTGCCGCCTTTTGCCCTTTTGCGACATGTGCTCAGAGGACACAAAAGGGCATGAGAAAGTATGTAATCTCTGACCCAAAATTCATAATGGAAGTAAGGCGAATTATTCCTGCTCGCCGCATTTCAACCAATCACAGAATGAGGTGACACCGCGCGGCCAACGCCTAACGCTTGGCAGGCAACCAAGCGCGCACGAGGTTTGCAGTTGTTCACCACTTGTCAACCAGCATAGTCGGTAGCTCAGCAACAGTATCAGTGAAATAGTGACGGGAGGCCGGTGCATGTGAATACGCCCGGCCTACCCCAAAATTATATTCGAACGAAAGAGTGCGAAAAAAATAAAATGAATATTTTAAATACAAAAACTTGTATTGGGAAAACGACGTAGATCCATCATGGGATAAGGGTTTTAATAAGTTAATTAATATTCAAAAACAAATAATTAATAATAGGGAAAAATATCTAATAATATGACGATCAGGTAACATACAAGGTTGACAGGTTAAATGCAAAGGAAAACATGAGTAATGAAGAAAAAAAATAACGGGGTAAGTAGTAATTATGGTAACGATTTTAATAGCGTAATAACTAGTAATAACGGTAAATAATGGTGTTATGATGAGAGGTATTTTGAGAGTAGAGAGTTAGTTGAGATTAGAGGAGTATTAGTGAGGGAGTATGAAGAGTGTTTTAGTGGATATCGGGGTCAGAGGGCAGATTTTCCCATGTTATATGTGAAGAAAAACTTCACAAATGTTGTTGTAGGATATTTGGGGTGACAAGGTGTCAACAAATAGTCCAATAAGTTGTTTTTGTGTACAGTATCTGGTAAAGCCAGATGATGTTTTAGTTAGGATATTTGGGGTGACAAGGTGTCAACAAATAGTCCAATAAGTTGTTTTTGTGTATCTGGAATGGCCAGATGATATTTTAATGTTGTTATATTGCCCTCTGCAGGGAATGAAAATGTGGAAGAGGTATTATGAGTAAAATAAACAGCACGATAGCAAATGAGGAGTATTTTGAGAATAAGCACTTACCTGGGTGTAAATGGGTATTACATTAAAAAAAGATAATATAATAAATGTAAACAAAAATGAAAAGTGTGGGAATAATATCAGACTAAATTTTGATGAAAGGAATGATTTTTGTGTGTAAACAATGACTTAATGTAAAACAGATTACATATAAATGTGTATTAGTATTAAATGTATTTGTGTAATAGGTTATGTTGTACACAGTAGGCTATTTTATGTAACGAGTGTTTGTAGTAGGGAGTGATTTTATAATAATAATAATAATAATAATAATAATAATAATAATAATAATAATATTTCATTTGAATAAATAATTAACAGGATGTAATCATGAATTTTATAAGGAAATTAGATTAATTGAAATTGTTTGAATAAGGCAATTAAAGTGACTTACAATGTTTTGAAAAATGATGGAATTAAATTAATTTGAGATGGGTTAATTAATTTAAAAGATGTGAAACTTTGATAATAAATTTGAGAAATTTATTTTGAATTGAATTGTATAATAAATGATAAATAATTAAACGTAAAAGGTGTTAATGCATTAGGATTACAGGCAGTATGGATTGTATAATAGGTTATATTATGTGTATGTACAGTGTATTTTCGGTACTTAACATTGATAATTCTTATTGAGTGTATGATAATACAGTTTTGAGTGAGTAATAACAACAATAATATTTTATTTTGATAAAGTAATTGACATTATTGAAATTTTATAATGTAATTGAAGTAATTTAAATTATTGCAAATCACGTAATTGAATTAATTTGAGGTAATTAATTTAAATTAATGGAAAGATGGATTTAAATGAATTTAAAATGTAGTAAAAGTTGGATTTTGTGTAACGATTTTTTAATAAAACAATAATTGATTTCAGTAAACGGGTGTTAGAATTAGGTAATGAAATTAAACCAGTCAGAGTTAGTTTTGCACAGGTATTAGACGACATAAGAATTTCTGGAGGTAAAGTGAGATAAACACGGGTCAGTAGGGGGGACACAGAAGTGAGAGTGAATGTGTGTAAAGAGAAAGGGAGTGATGAAAGTGGAGAGTAAATAGGTGGTGGTAAAATTTTGTAGTGAGGGTGATGTGGTAAGGAGTCCTCAACGCAAGGCGTTGTGGCGGGAGGTGAATAGTTTTAAAGAGGTTTGGCGGAGTTACCTGAAAGAGGCCAGGAACTAATAAGGGAATGAGTAAAAGGGAAGGGAACACACATCCTATGTACAAAAAGGATATCGGGTGCTTTGCTATGAGAGGAGAATGATTTAAGTAGAGTTAGAGAAATGGTGGAGGGAAATATTATTGAGAGAACGGTGTCACCCTATTTCAAATCCGCTAGTTGTTGATATAAAGAAGGAGGTGAGAGTGGGGTTAGGTTTAAATACCCGTAGATAAAACAGATTATTATCGCTGAAAGGGAGTCACTCGTTTATTGATAAATGAGAATATGAAATAAAATAAAAAATCTGAGTAGAAATTATAATGTAACAGTTGGAAAATTTAATTAAAAAATTGAAATTAAAATTGTATTGTTTTCATGTTCTCTGTATAAGGTTATGCTGTTATGATAAGATATCAGCTGATACACTGTGTTATGTGTACATTATATTTTGTGTAACCAATTTATAGTTGTAATTGATTTTGTAATAAATAAATTTTATTTGAATAATTGTCAGTATGTAATTATGAATGTTGATAATGAAAATTAAATTCAAGCAAATTAAATTCATTTAAAAGATAGAAATCTTGGTAATCAATTTGAAAATTTTTGATTTGAAGTGGATAATAAATGGTAGACAAAATTAAATGATTTAAATGTTGAATCAATAGAAACTGAAATTAAAAGTTGTGTATAATGGTAGGAAATTTTATTCAGATTCAAGTGTGAAAGATTTATGTTAATGTAACAATGGTAATGTTTATTTTGAGTTTTTATTATGTTGTATTATGTTGATTATGTAATTGTGTGGGTATATATATAAAATGTGTAGTATGTTTTTAAATGCGATTCCCCACATTTCGGGGGGTCCCGGCCTTACCAGCCTAGACCGTGGTTTTGGTTGTTTTTGAAATTGGTATAACATAGAAATTTAACGGGGAACAAAAGGGGAATCTAAGAATTTTATTTTTGGAACACGGCTATACACCTATGTATGGGTGGTAGATCGAATAGGGGCGTATCAATAAGTTTATTAGTAGGGGTACTGGTACCCTGAAGGTTATGTAATGCCAAAGCAAGGATGGGGGTGAATGAAAAGAAAAAAGTGTTCACCCCTTCCGCCTCAGTCCTTGTGGAGGCAACTGGGCGCTACAGTCCAGGGGGGGCATAGTGTATGTGGAAGAAGGTTTTAAAAATGTTAATAAATAAGTTACTATTGAAAAAGAAATAAAATAAAATTGATGATTATTGTAATGGTGTTGAGAATAGTGAAGTAGTGGAGTAGATTGTTTGATTAATTTGAGTTATTTTGGAGTTTAAAATTTTATTTTGTTTGTTGTGTCTAACCTAAATGGTAAATGTATATTGTATAAGTTACAGAAGTAAAAATAAATATTGTTTATTTAAGTAGATCATTGAGATAAAACAAGTACTTTGCGAAAGACAAACCAGTACGACTAAGGGGAACCAAATCAGTTGAGGATATGGTATAGTGAAAGGCCAGTTATTGATGTTTTTATGAATTGTTTCAGAGTCTGGTGATTCAGTGGCCACAATCACCAGACTAGTAGGGGGGTAAGTTACCCATGATTTTAATAAGGATTTACGGGGGGGTCAATGGCGCCATATCCTTGCTGGTCCTCTTAGAGTTTTTAGGCAATGAGAGTTTTTCTGTTTTGACAGAAAACCTCTCATTGGGGGGGTATTGTAACGGAACAAAGCAAGAGGGTTTTTAATTTTATAATTTTGATTTTAACTATTTGTATGTAACTTTTTGAAACACCCTATGGTTGAAACCGTACGAGGCAGAGTCAGGTACAAAAGAAATTATAACGTTGGAATGTGGGTGCGAGCGCGTGTGTGTGCCGCCTTTTGCCCTTTTGTGACATGTGCTCAGAGGACACAAAAGGGCACGGGAAAGTATGTAATCTCCGACCCAAAATTCATAACGGAAGTAAGGCGAATTATTCCCGCTCGCCGCATTTCAACCAATCACAGAATGAGGTGAGACCGCATGGCCAATGCCTAACGCTTGGCAGGCAACCAAGCGCGCACGAGCTTCGCAGTTGTTCACCACTCGTCAACCAGCACAGTCGGTAGCTCAGCAACAGTATCAGTGAAATAGTGACGGGAGGCCGGTGCGTGTGAATACGCCCGGCCTACCCCAAAATTATATTTGAACAAAAGAGTGCGAAGAAAATAAAATGAATATTTTAAATACAAAAACTTAAAGCAGTGGTAGCCGTTGTGTGTTAGGGACAGTGTAAGTGAACGTGAAGATGACGGAACAATTGGAATGGCAAGGAGAAAGTTAAGTACTGTGAATTTGTTGGCCAACAAAGTCTTAAATATTTAAATAATTGAAAATTCAGAAAAAGGGGGTGAAAGAGAAATGTAAAGAGCGTGAGTGTGTGTGTGTGAGGAAATTTGAAAAAAGACGTCAAAAGTAAAAGTACGGTACTGGTTTGTTAGATAGAATAAAACTTTTTAACTTTTATATGACAGAGGTAAGAATAAATAAGAGATAACGTAATAAATAAGAAACAAATAATATTTCATAAAGAAAAGAGAAAGAAAGAAAGTATTTGAAAAGTGTTTGAAATAAAAGAGTTGGTTTAAATAGCATAAACGTGTGTTAATCTAATTATTACTTTACACCTGTAACCTGAGTTCTACATCGAGAATTCGTCTAAATGAAACCTGTTGAATCTTCTGATCTAAGGGCATTCATGATCAAAATTAAGTAAGTGTAAGTATTTTGGCTTCGATGTATATCTTTAAAACATCGTGGCGACCTTGTTAGCGAGTTTGGAATCTTCTGGGGAGTTTTTATATAAAAGGTAAGTTTAACGGAATCAGGGCAAGTAAATTATGGGGCGTATAAAAAGGTAGAAAGTTTGTGCCTCTACACCTTTGTGGGATGTCAAAATGATCTTTGAAAGAAAATAGAAACAGTTATGTTAATATCAAATACATTGATAAGAAGATTATAAAACTTTAGTCCATTATTGATGATCAAGAGATACAGAAGCCAAACCATATTCGACTCAATTATCAAATAAAATAGTTATAAATACTGCAAATTTAACGAGATGTGGATGCAAGAAGTCTAATAAGGAATCATTTAACCCAAGAGAGATAATAAACCAGATTTTAATATTCAAAACTAATTAAAAAATCCCAACTAATTGAAAAAGAAGCCAGATGAAATCCAAAGTACAAATGATGGAAGATTAATGATCATATCAACCCAACTTAACTAATAACGAAGTGACTCATCACCAGAAATCAACAAGATTTTGTTAAGTATATCTGAACTACCCGAATTTACGAACTAAATTAATAAACTTGTCTCACAACACCAAAAACTCTCACTCCGAACTTGGTAACTAAATTTCTTTTAAGGACTAATTGATAATAAATATTAAACTTGTATGTAAACATAATTTTAACCTGTGTACGAAGTACGAAATTTTAACAAACACTTTTTGACACTCAAAAAACGAATTGTATTTAACTTTAATAGTATATAAGTACCACTGATGTAAGGTAGTGTACTTTATTAACATCTTATTTCTATTTTTTCGTAATCAAAAGGACTCATTGATTGAATGAACTGTAGAAAATAAACACTGACGGCAGCCATGTCAATTTAGAAACTCTTCAATCAACTTAGCCAACCTTGAGATATTGTCTATTTATTGCCGGAGCAACATTATTTTATAACATTATATTTTTGCATCTAACGGATTAACTATTAACTATTTCAATGTTAATAAACTAGTACTGATTAGTAATAACCGTCCTTTATTTCATTATAAATTGTATTATAAAGTTTGTGTACTTTAGCGATGAGAAAAATTGTCAGCCATATTTAGACGTTGGCAGCACGACGAACTACAAGCGAGATTCGAATGCCTGCCAGTTTGCGAGGGTAATTTGAATCAGTCATCACCGCATAGAACAACAGTTCAGTTTAACTTTTTTAATTGATTTCATAAACAATTTGGCGCCTATCGGGAAATAAGTATACTCATTGAAGGACAGTTAAGGATTACACTCGTGAAGATATCGGTACTGGTAATTCAAGCGTTCGTGACGGACATCGTCAGCGTGAGAATTCAGAAAAAGTAACGACTACAACAGTGGGGCTAACACACAATAAAACACACTTTTACAGAGACGATAGCGATCTACACGTTACAATATTTTTATTTTTTTGCTTAGTGTCGTCACGTATTGCTTGAATGTTTTTACTGTTATCCTCCCGAATTGATTGTATGTTCTTATTATTTTCTTCGCGAACAGATTGTATACTAGCTAATATAGCAGCGAGTGTTGATTGCAAATCAGCTGATTGTTGTTCTGCCATTTTCCCACTAAAGATAACTATCCAAAACAAAGTTTATCTTATTTACTTATGCACCGAAACACTTATTCTTGTATTATTATATTTACTGTATATTATGTCCCTATATATTTCTGTAGTGCACTGTAGTCGTCAGATATCAAATAAATTCAATGTCCACAAATACTTAATCTAACATGTACATAAAAATTCAAATATTCAACTCCAGATAATTACCCTAGTAAATATTATTAAACAGTTCTAAATTTAATATAGTCTTTCAGAGAATATGCAAAATATACACAGTATACACTCTCTGTTAAGACACAAGCTATAACACAGTTACATTACAATCAGTTTCAAAATATTACAAATTATATACAACAGACGTTAATTTGTGCCAATCGCATTGACACCGCCAAAACTATCTATGCAATGAAACAAGTTGATGATGCATAGATGTGTATTAGAACTAATAATATATAACAGAGTCTTATCTGAAGGCAGGAATTTATTACACTAAAACAAATTTAAATCTTGTATGTAAATTCTTTACACACATTATTTATTAAAAGTATATTGCCTTTAATTATTCATGAATGTTTATTTGAACAATTGTCTATTTTACTTGGTTGAAGAATTCCTTCTTGTCGTATGGTTGCAAGCTGCTACATTAGAGTTGACCGCTGGCTTTGTTGACACTCACGATTCACTCACGCAGGCTGTTTATCTGCCCGATATGGTTTTTATTTATAAATCTCAGGTTCAATAAAGTGGGTTAATTAGTTATTATTTCAATGCGGTGTGTTTAGCATCCATCTTCCGGCAATCTTAATGTGTCTACACGCTCATACAGGTGTATCCCAATGAATACAACTGTCCCTAAGCGGAAATCTTGACTAACGCGAGTTAGCACTATTAGATCTTCAAATAACTTAGTTCTGCGTTCTATTAACCCCTTGATCTAGCATACGGTGTCTCATAGCTAAGATCTTGGACTGTTGTCACCCTTACAGGAAAACACATGTACTGTCATGAAAAACTAGGACAGAAAGCACGTGTTACAAGGATGAGTTACAGAAGAGAACTGGACGATCTTTACTAGAGCAGATCGCAAATGAAAGTTGGAGCTCCTGATTGGTTGAAATCTAGAACACGCAATAGATTTTTACATTGATAGCTAGACATCATGTAAGACTATGCCAGAGTCTGCAAAATCTTGTATAGATTTTATCTAAAAGTTTTATGACTTTTCTGCAGATAAGGCTTCTATAGAAAAGTGAATTCAGTTAAAAAATACATATTTTTACGACATCACAGAACAATCTATGTGTTTATTGAATGCTCCAGAGTGTTCCGGAATGTAACATGTGTGGCGTACGTGCTTGTTGACGCATTTTCTAGACTGTGTCAGACTTCGCTCGAGCGCACGGACTGTGTCAAGGCCGCAAGTAATTACGCCGTAACTATACTGTCGCTATCGCGCATTATGGAATAATTTAGTAATTTGGGTCGGTATAAATACCAGTACTCAACGACGTTCAGTTCAGTTCAGTATTAGTGCGATATTGACAGTGCGGTTCGAGAGTTATAGTAGCGATATTACTGTGCGCGTTCAAGTGGTTATTAGTTGAGAGTGGTGTTTTATAATCGGACGGTATAATTATAATACAATTGTGTTTAATTTTAGTGGACATTTTATTGTGTGTGAACAATTTTCTTTGATTTTTTGTAGAGACTGTGTTGTTAATTACGAACTGTTTAACTGTAAAAATTAAGGTGTGATTAGTGACTTAATTGGTGTTTTGTAATTTGTTTTCCACTGTACCTACGATGATCGAGTAGAGTAATATTTAATACAATATTAAAATTATATGTTTTGAGATTGTGCATATGAAAAATTTAGCGCTATTTATGACGCATACACTGTTCAAGTTTCATTCTGATACGTTAATTATTATAGGAGTTATTCAGGAAAACACAAATAACACGCGCATTAAATTTGCAGTTGACATGACAGAGAATAAATTTATGGGCATTTTGATATATAACACATAATTACCCATCTCTTATTCAAAACTTACAGCTACTTTACAATAATTTGAACAAAATCAATTTAAAACATGTCTATAATATCATGAAGTATGTAATAATAGCGTCTTCACATTTTTTAAATGACTCTTACTGCATGTTTTATGGCTATATATATATATATATATATATATATATATATTACATTTAATATTTATAACTAAATTTACCTCAAGATGTTTGGTTATCAATCAAATTCAAAAACAAAAGTGTATTGTGAAAAAAATAGTGAAGTGAACATCAATATTAAGTGAAATCAACAACCCAATAACGGAAAATAAATATAAAACAAATTATCTCGCACATAAATATACATTAACGTGTACACAAACAACATAACCACAACTCCATATAACCACATTACCAAATTATTAAACAAATTTCAAACACGAAAAAAACAACTAATGAACACTAACATGTATATATACTTCAATAGACAATGCCAAAAACATAAATTAACACCTAAATACATCAACATAAACACAAACAACAAAAATATGACTGCACAAAAACAATAATACAAGCACAAAGATTATGGATACAAAACGAAATGGTAATTATTTACGATACTACTTAAGCTCAAATTGCGGTGAAATATTTCTTTCCCTATTCTTCTATACTATATAAACACGAGAAAAATAATTTTAAACGGCGGTCGAACCTATTTACGGAGAAAAAAAATTAAATAATTACTCCCATAAGCGCGCATGTAAAGTGAATGGCCGCCATGTTAACTAAGCAACGGCGCACAGATGCACAGCGAATGACGAGTTATGACGTCATTGCGCGGAGTACACAGCGCTGTACTTCATAAGTTTACGCGGCAAATAACGTGGCATTTTTTGGCGTCTTATGGGAGAAATTATTTAATTTTTTTTCTCCGTAAATAGGTTCGACCGCCGTTTAAAATTATATTTCTCGTGTTTATATAGTATAGAAGAATAGGAAAAGAAATATTTCACAGCAATTTGAATATTTCACACACACACACACACACACACACACACACACACACACACACACACACACACACACACACACACACACACACACACACACACACACACACACACACACACACACACACACACACACACACACACACACACACACACACGGTGAAATGGAATCCATGCATATAATTATGAAAAGATGAAAATCTTACCTTAATGTAGCAGGCCATTCTGTATTAAAATGTTACACAAACTAAAGCACTGAAAATCACGTTACGCGGAGTACTAAAGTAATCGGCGAAGTTATCGGCTCAATATTACAAATGTTAATAATAGTAAATAACCCTAAACAACAGAAATAATTAAACCATAATTAATAACACCACACAATTACAAAAACACAAACTAAAGCACTGAAAATCACAAAATACATTCCCACACAACACGACCTGACGCGGCTACGGCAGCGTTTTCGTTTCTCTAAACGGTCAAACCGCTCTTTTTGTCTTAACCAATTACAAATGAGAGATTACAAAATTTTGAACTCAGCCGTTACGGCGGCCTTTGGTAATTTTTGGCGTTTGACAAAATTTGTCCAGATTTCAGCAATCGACTCAACTCGCTTTTCATACAGTCCAATTTTTGCAAGAATTATCTGGAACAATGAACTATATCAACTCGCTTTTCATCCAACTCGCTTGTAAATGTTTGAAAAATGGTTCGCCTTAATTTTTTCAAGAATTATCTGGAACAATGAACTATATCCGCGGCCCTTCGGGCCGCCCCTACAAACCTAACCGGCAGGTATCGGCTCAACTCGCTTTTCATCCAACTCGCTTGTAAATGTTAGAAAAATGGTTCGCCTTAATTTTTGCAAGAATTATCTGGAACAATGAACTATATCCGCGGCCCTTCGGGCCGCCCCTCCGAACCTAACCGGCAGGTAACAGCTCAACTCGCTTGTAATTGTTAGAAAAATGGTTCGCCTTCATTTTTGCAAGAATTATATACATCCCAAAGTCCAATTTGGAGCGACAGCTGATGTACAAGCAGTGACGTCTCGCGCCGTCCTGTACCGTTGTACACATTACACAAACTGAAAATGGCGTTCACTGGCTGATGCATGCATTCTTATGTGAGTAATTATTTAATTTTTTTTCTCCGTAAATAGGTTCGACCGCCGTTTAAAATTATTTTTCTCATGTTTATATAGTATAGAAGAATAGGAAAAGAAATATTTCACCGCAATTTGAGCTTAAGTAGTATCGTAAATAATTACCAACGAAATTAATCAATTATACCAATTATACAGAAAAAAAATAGCATAACACTAGACATATACAAACTACACTTAGAGCTAACAAGTTTATTACATCCAATAACTTGGAATAATAAATACAATAACATGTGATGTTATCTACCTTTATCACATTTAAATTATTAATAATACAGAATAAACTTACCTTACAGGCCAAGGTCCGTCACACGAACTGTGAACTATAAACGTGATTTAGGGTTAAGTATGTCAATGACTACACACATTTTATAGTTAACTAACTCAAGTCGATTTATTTATTTCTTATGTTATCTTTTATGATTCAACAACACATACTCCCTCCTTCTTTATCTTCAAATAAACAACATTACTGCGGGGAGGTCGACCCCGTTTGATAAAATTTACGACATCAATTTAAACAAAAACACAAAGACCATTTATCTACTAATTCTTATACTTAAGGTTCAATTATTTATTCTAATTAATTACACAAAGCAACCTAGTTTGCTCACTCACACTCTCATACGGTATTTAAATTATTTCCCATACTTTAGAGATCTCTTTAATTTAAATATCCCATCCTTTTGGCCAATATATATATTCACGGTACTTAACTGTCCACGCTATCCAAAATGATTCCGCCGCCTTTCAGTTCACTTTCACTCTAGCTTTCACTGACACTGTTCTAATGCTTCACATTTACATATTATTTAAATTCCACTGACACTATTTCTTCCTTCTGTTCTTCTCCGTCACTTTTATATATTTTGGTAGACCTTGGCTACTCGATTCACGTCGGTCTACCGAAATTCCGAGGCTGGGTTACATTTACGGCTGTATTGTTTTATTAGTTGTGGCGAACTGCCCTGCTATGTGATGACTGACTGTGTGTGTGTGTTGGTTGCCTAACCGCCCCGGTGTTAGGCGTCGCCATCAACGTGTATTCTGTATTGCTTTGTTCCCATCACAGATTCGGCGCTGGAATGTATGTACGTGCTGTTTTTTTGTGAGAACGTTGGCTGAGGTGTGCGCCCTTACACATTCCCAGATGCTTTAATTGCTTTTGCGCCTCGCACGGCTTGGTACGCATTAACTACAAGGTGTTCCAAAAGTTGAAATTTCGTGATCAGAACGTTGTTCAGCTTGGGTTGGTTACAAATTTTTTACAATTATTTTGAAATTAAACTAAACCTCTCGGTTTGTACCGTTACAATACCCCCCCCCCAATGAGAGGTTTTCTGCCGAAACAGAAAAACTCTCATTGCTAAACCCTAAGAGGATCAGTGAGGATATGGCGCCAACAACCCCCTTTAATTCTTAACACGTCATGGGTAAACTACCCCCTCGCTCGGTGACCATGGCAGCACCTGAACGACATTACTGGACTTTTCTGTGCGAGATCCCAACACCATAAAATCGGACAGGTACTCACCACAATACCACCTTACCTTGTAACATTCTGAATAAAATTCCAAAACTGGCCTTATACCATACCAGATCCTCAACCGATATATCTCCCCTTACATACATACTTGGTTGCCTTTAGCAAATACTGGGTGCGTACACATACTCATTATTATATTGAACACAACATCTACATCCTACTTCTTGATTTTTTCATAAAAATATTTTATATTTTAAATTCAATTCCTTTTCTCAACTTTTATCGGCTTGACGTTACGGTTTCAAATCAAAAATAAATCAAACAAATCAAATTAAATCATTTAAATTTGGTTCACCTAGAGAAATTAATCTAAGTCCATTATCAAAGATTCATATTACCATCAATTTGATCATCTCTTTCCCTTGACTCTCAAAATTCCAAAATCGTTTAAATGAATTTACAACTCCTCTTAACTAGCTGCTAACAATCATAATAAACAAAATAAAATGAACACCTTATTTTATCATAAACTCCCTTTTCACTACATTTGTTTACAACACAATATAAATCAGTTAATACATTAGCAATACACATAATCAACAATATATAATGAACCTAAAAATACCACACAATAGGTACTTCAAACAAAATAAAAAATTATTTATTTATTTTTTTTCATAATTAAATAATAATGTAGTAAAATGTAATAATGTTTTGTTAAACATATATTCTGACCATGAATAGAAAGAAAAATTACATTGATAATTAAAAAAAAACATAAATTGATTACATTGGCTATTATATATAGTTCCTACCAGTCATCAGCTGATGTCTTAAGAACAGGTGAATGACCTTTCTATAGGCACCTTGAGTACAAATAAACATATACAATATCAAAATTATACAATCATACATAATACAATAAAGAACACAAAACTCATTTCATTAAAATAAACATTTCATTTGCATCTGAAATAAAAATTACAAACATTCTAATTTTAGGTTTAGTTTCAAATTCTATTAACTCTTTATTTTGTTACATTTTATTATTACCTTTCAATTATGAATTTCTACTAATCATTTTCATGATCAATTAGTTTGGGTGATTCTCAATTATCCACAATGACCTACTTTATTGAATGGGCATACAAATATAATCTTACCCCCCTTCTGACTCTAACACTCACTAACAGATTTACATAGGGTGACACCAATCTCTCAATAAAATTTTCCTCCATTAACTTACTACTCTAGCTCACCTTGAATCATTCTACTCTTATAACAAAATACCCGCTACCCTCTTTGTACTTAGGATGTGTGTTCCCTCCCTATACTCATTCCCTTATTAGTTCCTGGTCTCCCACAGGTAACTCCGCCAACGCACATACGGTTCACCTCCCGCCACAACGCCTTTCACTGAGGACTCCTTACCACACCACCCTCTTTACAAAATTTCACCACCATCTATTTATTCTCCAATTACATCACTCTCGTTACTCTACATATAAGCACTATCGCTACTGTGTCCCTGCTATTACCCCTTTTCTGTATTACTTGTATTCCAGCATTCTTATTCTGTCTAACACCCATTAAAAGTTGATTCTGCCTAACTTAAATGCCTTATTTAAATAATTATCACCCAAATTCTATCTTTTACAACATTCTACATTAATATGATCATTGAAAATTACACTAGAAAATTCATAACTACCTCGAATTAATTTCATCATTTAATTTAAACCTTTAAAACTCATTTAAAATTTATTATTCAAACATTTTACTCTATTTCAATTGCATTATAAACTTCATACTTACATTACATCACTCATATACTTGAATACAACATGATTACTGTCATAGACACAAAAAATATAAACATTTATCACAAACATGTACACAACTCCATGTATCTTCTGAAACATAACACTCATATGACTCCACAACTAAACACATTTTACATTTATTTACTATTTATTATCAATCTCAAATCTCAGAAACATCATTTAAATTCATTATCAAAATTTATTTATATAACATTAATTAATTAATTAATCTCAAATTCTTTAATTCAATAAATTATTTAAAACACAACATATTTTAATTACCTTACTCCAAAACAATTACAACTCATTTATTACAACCTCTCATTATTTATTGGGTCTGATAGAATATTGTTATTATTATTATTATACAATCAGTTCCTACTGCATACACACATTGTTTACATAAAATACATTTTACAACACAAACACAATTAATTTCACTATCAATTTATTTACAATTCTTTGACATTATTTTTCTGTTTACCACACCTCATTTCATAAGTTAGCATGGTCATAACCATAAACTAAAATATTTAAAATGTCCATTCACTGATTTTTTAATTAACCCCCATCATCGTACACTAGTCTTACTTTTACATAACAATTATCATCTTTAATTACCCTCCTTACATCATTGTTATTTATATAACAACCCGTTACTACTTCAAATTGTTCCGTAAAATCCACATAATAATCTACTGGATTATCCCACATTATTATTAAATCATATAGCCTATCTACATCATTAGTTTTGGTCTGGTCACCGCATGTATTATTATCTATCACCCTTAAGTATTTTAACCTCTCAATTTCAAAATCATTTACTACTAATACTCCACGTCTAAGCACAGGTAAGCTTCCCATATAATTATCAACGTTATCATAATTTATTTCTGCACTATCTTCACAACAAGGTAAGTTTTTCATATCATCTATTTTTTCAAATTTTAACTTCTCTTTTAACTCCTTATAGCTTCTACTTAACGTGAATATCTCTATCTCCCTATCTATAAACAACTCTCTCTCTAAATATCTCTCATCATCATAACACCTGTCACAACCTCACTGACCTATTTCATACCACGCAAAGGGCACCACAAACTTACTATATTTCTTGGCTCTTCCAAGAACACTACAAAAAATTAAGGGACTATTTGAAGACACCTCGTCTTCCACACAACTACTGGAGGAGACTCTGTCCTCATAAAACACTTGTGAACACTCTGTTTCACCATATACTTGGGGAAAATCTGCCCTTTGCCCACCTAACCTCTCTTCACACTCTCTCTCACTTTCATCAGCACTCGCTAACAACACTTCGTTATCACTCTCAACATTAACCACCTTACTCTCTAATACCACGTTTTTAATTATATCATTATAATTCTCAGTTTTTTCTTCACTATTAGATTCGCTACCATAATTACCACTTACCTTGTTCTCAGTTACTTCATTATTTTTCGTCATATTACCACTGTCACTTACCTTCTTATTCATTATCTGATTTATTTTACTGTCTAATCTTTTATTCATTTCGTTAATTTTTTCCTTGCAATTGTAACTTATTGATTTTAATATCTGCTCTTTAATATTAGTACGTGTATCAATTTCCTTCACTTGTTTACTAAAATTAACATTTTGTTGTTTAATTTCGTTTCTAAATTCATCAAATTTATTATTCTGTTCATTAAATTTATCATTAAAATTACTATTTTGAACGTCAAAACGACTCTTTATTTCTTTATTGTGTTCTTTCAATTCCTTGAATTGATTTAGTAAAATACTCATCATGTCATCATCAAATTTACTATTACATTTTGTTGAGGTTGGAGTTAACTGAACCCCCGAATCCTCTGTCACATTTGTTTGATCTGTTACATTTAATTCGACTATTTTGTCTTGACCCACATTCGGAGTTGAATGAACTCCCAGGTTACTCACGACAGCTGATTCATTAAAATTAATTATTTCCTCTATCTCATTTTCATTATTTCCTGCCATTTTTTAAATTATGAAATTATCTATTTTAACAATCCTTATTTTACATTCATTAAGTATTACTTACGTATAACCTACTTACGTATAACCTCGTTTTTCGTAAACGGGCCTTCGGGCCACCCCTCTGAACCTAACCGGCAGGTATCGGCTCAACTCGCTTTTCATCCAACTCGCTTGTAAATGTTTGAAAAATGGTTCGCCTTAATTTTTGCAAGAATTATCTGGAACAATGAACTATATCCGCGGCCCTTCGGGCCGCCCCTCCGAACCTAACCGGCAGGTATCGGCTCAACTCGCTTTTCATCCAACTCGCTTGTTAATGTTTGAAAAATGGTTTGCCTTAATTTTTGCAAGAATTATCTGGAACAATGAACTATATCCGCGGCCCTTCGGGCCGCCCCTCCGAACCTAACCGGCAGGTAACGGCTCAACTCGCTTTTCATCCAACTCGCTTGTAAATTTTTGAAAAATGGTTCGCCTTCATTTTTGCAAGAATTATATACATCCCAAAGTCCAATTTGGAGCGACAGCTGATGTACAAGCGGTGACGTCACGCGCTGTCCTGTACCGTTGTACACATTACACAAACTGAAAATGGCGTTCACTGGCTGATGCATGCGTTCTTATGTGAGTAATTATTTAATTTTTGTTCTCCGTAAATAGGTTCGACCGCCGTTTAAAATTATTTTTCTCGTGTTTATATAGTATAGAAGAATAGGAAAAGAAATATTTCACCGCAATTTGAGCTTAAGTAGTATCGTAAATAATTACCAACAAAATTAATCAATTATACCAATTACACAGAAAAAAAATAGCATAACACTAGACATATACAAACTACACTTAGAGCTAACAAGTTTATTACATCCATAACTTGGAATAATAAATACAATAACATGTGATGTTATCCACCTTTATCACATTTAAATTATTAATAATACAGAATAAACTTACCTTACAGGCCAAGATCCGTCACACGAACTGTGAACTATAAACGTGATTTAGGGTTAAGTATGTCAATGACTACACACATTTTATAGTTAACTAACTCAACTCGATTTATTTATTTCTTATAGTTGTCTTTTATGATTCAACAACACATACTCCCTCCTTCTTTATCTTCAAATAAACAACATTACTGTGGGGAGGTCGGCCCCGTTTGATAAAATTTATGACATCAATTTAAACAAAAACACAAAGACCATTTATCTACTAATTCTTATACTTAAGGTTCAATTATTTATTCTAATTAATTACACAAAGCAACCCAGTTTTCTCACTCACACTCTCATACGGTATTTAAATTATTTCCCATACTTTAGAGATCTCTTTAATTTAAATATCCCATCCTTTTGGCCAATATATATATTCATGGTACTTAACTGTCCACGCTATCCAAAATGATTCCGCCGCCTTTCAGTTCACTTTCACTCTAGCCTTCACTTAACTGTTCTAATGCTTCACATTTACATATTATTTAAATTCCACTGACACTATTTCTTCCTTCTGTTCTTCTCCGTCACTTTTATATATTTCGGTAGACCTTGGCTACTCGATTCACATTGGTCTACCGAAATTCCGAGGCTGGGTTACATTTACGGCTGTACTGTTTTATCAGTTGTGGCGAACTGCCCTGCTATGTGATGACTGACTGTGCGTGTGTTGGTTGCTTAACCGCCCCGGTGTTAGGCGTCGCCGTCAACGTGTATTCTGTATTGCTTTGTTCCCATCACAGGTTCGGCGCTGGAATGTATGTACGTGCTGTTTTTTGTGAGAACGTTGGCCGAGGTGTGCGCCCTTACACATTCCCAGATGCTTTAATTGCTTTTGCGCCTCGCATGGCTTGGTACGCATTAACTACAAGGTGTTCCAAAAGTTGAAATTTCGTGATCAGAACGTTGTTCAGCTTGGGTTGGTTACAAATTTTTTACAATTATTTTGAAATTAAACTAAACCTCTTGGTTTGTACCGTTACAAACATAGAAAATAAAATAAGATTTGAAAAACCAAAAGACTATTACAATCGACAAAAAACTCAACACATTGAAACAGCAAAACAAAAATCAAGAACAAAAAACAAAACTAAACACACATTTTACCCTCGAACCATTAACCTTAGCAATACAGAATTTAACAAAAAAGAAACAGAATATTTAAACAATATGTCAAAAACTAACATAACTCAAAATACAAACAAAAATCTAGAAAATTTAATAGTAGAAACAGAATTTGCCATTAACCTAATAAAAGACAATATACAAGAAGAAAAAAGAACAGAAGCAACACATATAATTAAAAAAACAATCACTAGCGAAATGAAAAACAAAGATAAACAAAAGAAAGACAATAAAACAATAAAAAATAAAGTAAAGAGCAATAATTTAATAATAACTAAAGCAGACAAAAGTCAAGCAACAGTAATCATTGATAAAGCAGACTACATCAAAAAAACCGAAGACTTCATCAACAATAATAAATGCATGCAACTAAATAAAGATCCAACAGAAAACTATCTTAAACAAACAATAAACTAATAAAAACAACTAAAAACATTTTCAACAATAAAAACACAGACATATATATAAATAATAATCCAGAACCACCTAAAATGAATAGCCTAATAAAAATACACAAATTAAACAACCCAATACATCCATTAATCAACTTCAAAAAAGCTCCTACATACAAAATAGCAAAAATAATAGCACAAAAACTAAAAAATAACCATCTAACAAATAACCATCATATATAAAAAATACATACGAATTAATAGACAAAATAAAAATAATAAATATAAATGAAAATACATTTTTCAATCATATGACATTACAAACATGTACACCAACATCCCAGTAGAAGAAACAATAAACATAATAATAAACAAACTTAAAGAACAAAATGAAAACAAACAATATATAACCGAAATAAAAAATAGCCTCTAAATAATACTAAAACAAATTTACTTTGAATTTAATAGCAAACTTTATCAACAGCAAGAAGGTTTAGCAATGGGATCACCATTATCAAGCATAATAGCAGAAATATTCCTACAACACATAGACACCAAAATACAAAATATTATAAAAGCACATGACCCAAATGGCATATGGATAAGATATGTAGATGATGAGCTATATGTATCAAATAAGAAAAACACAAATGCAGAGAACATACTGAAACAAATCAATAACATACATCCTAAAATACAATTCACAGAAGAAAAAGAAAAACATAACAAAATCAACTATTTAGACATAACCATCACAAGATACAACAACCACATACAATATGCAATATATAGAAAACCAACTTCCACTAACATCATTATACCTAACCATTCTGACCACCCACCACAACATAAAATGGCAGCATTCTATTCGCTATTTAACAGAATGTACAAAATTCCCCTAAACAAACAAGTAACTGACAAAGAAAGGAATATAATATACCAAATTGGTTATGAAAATGGATACAATAAAAATACTGTGATCAAAATAGAAAATAAAATCAAATATAAAATAAAAACTGAACAATTAAGAATTAATCAAACTGAACAACACATAAATAATAACAACAACAAAAAATGGGCCACATTCACATACATAAATAATAAAATGACAAAACTAACAAAACTATTTAAAAACACAGATATAAAAATAGCATACAAAACTAATAATAATAAAAATAAATTACAAAATCTAAATAGCTCACACAACAAAGATAATACAACTAACGCTATATACAAAATTGAATGCCAAGATTGCAATAAATGTTACATAGGACAAACAAAAAAACAGCTGAAAAAACGTTATTTTGAACACCTAAATGCATACAAAAAACCAGAAATATATAAATCCAATTTAGCCACACATGCAATAAACACAGGACATGAATTCCCAGACATAACCAATGTATCACTAATAAAACATATACCACACAAAGGCACCATAATGAACATTTGGGAAAATTTACAAATATACAAACATAAAACAAACTAATACCAGAACAAATACAAATCAATACAAAACATGACACATTATTCAAAGCACTCAACATCAAAAATACACAAAATACAAATACATATACTACAATCACACACAATAATACAACTTTAAAATGCCAAAGACCAACAAACAACCTTAATAGCATCCAGCAGCCAACACACAAATACTTCACCAGACAAAAGATCACGAAGGCTGAAGATGAGAGCACAGGAACTCTCAAAACATGTTCCAAATAAGGAAAAAACATCTTGAGGTAAATTTAGTTATAAATATTAAATGTATTATATACATCAAGAAACGGACTGTAGCAAAAAGTGATTGTATATATATATATATATATATATATATATATTACATTTAATATTTATAATTAAATTTATCTCAAGATGTTATTTTTTTCCTTTTTTTGGAACATGTTTCGGGTACTATCTTGTACCCATCCTCAACCTTCCGGTTTTTTTTGTCTGGTGAAGTACATATGTGTTGTTGGTTGACTATTATATTGGCTTCCTGTTGGCTTCTGGTATTTCAAATTGGTTTTATTGTGTGTGATTGTGGTGTATGTGTTAGTTTTTTGTGTATTTTCAATGTTGAGTGCTTTGAATATTGTGTCATGTTTTGTATTGATTTGTATTTGTTCAGGTATTAGTTTGTTTTCTGTTTTATGTTTGTATATTTGTAAATTTTCTCAAATTTTCATTATGGTGCCTTTGTGTCATATATGTTTTATTAGTGTTACATTGGTTATGTCTGGGAATTCATGTCCTGTGTTTATTGCATGTGTGGCTAAATTGGATTTATATATTTCTGGTTTTTTGTATGCATTTAGGTGTTCAAAATAACGTTTTTTCAGCTGTTTTTTTTGTTTGTCCTATGTAACATTTATTGCAATCTTGGCATTCAATTTTGTATATGCCATTAGTTGTTGTACTATCTCTGTTGTGTGAGCTATTTAGATTTTGTAATTTATTTTTATTATTATTAGTTTTGTATGCTATTTTTATATCTGTGTTTTTAAATAGTTTTGTTAGTTTTGTCATTTTATTATTTATGTATGTGAATGTGGCCATTTTTTGTTGTTGTTATTATTTATGTGTTGTTCAGTTTGATTAATTCTTAATTGTTCAGTTTTTATTTTATATTTGATTTTATTTTCTATTTTGATCACAGTATTTTTATTGTGTCCATTTTCATAACCAATTTGGTATATTATATTTCTTTCTTTGTCAGTTTCTTGTTTGTTTAGGGGAATTTTGTACATTCTGTTAAATAGCGAATAAAATGCTGCCATTTTATGTTGTGTTGGGTGGTCAGAATGGTTAGGTATAATGATGTTAGTGGAAGTTGGTTTTCTATATATTGCATATTGTATGTGGTTGTTGTATCTTGTGATGGTTATATCTAAATAGTTGATTTTTTTATGTTTTTCTTTTTCTTCTGTGAATTGTATTTTGGGATGTATGTTATTGATTTGTTTCAGTATGTTCTCTGCATTTGTGTTTTTGTTATTTGATACATATAGCCCATCATCTACATATCTTATCCATATGCCATTTGGGTCATGTGATTTTATGATATTTTGTATTTTGGTGTCTATGTGTTGTAGGAATATTTCTGCTATTGTGCTTGATAATGGTGATCCCATTGCTAAACCTTCTTTCTGTTGATAAATTTTGCTATTAAATTCAAAGTAATTTTGTTTTAGTATTAGTTGGAGGCTATTTTTTATTTCGGTTATATATTGCTTGTTTTCATTTTGTTCTTTAAGTTTGTTTATTATTATGTCAATTGTTTCTTCTACTGGGATGTTGGTGTACATGTTTGTTATGTCATATGATGTGAAAAATGTATTTTCATTTATATTTATTATTTTTATTTTGTCTATTAATTCGTATGTATTTTTTATATATGATGGTTATTTGTTAGATGGTTATTTTTTAGTTTTTGTGCTATTATTTTTGCTATTTTGTATGTAGGAGCTTTTTTGAAGTTGATTAATGGATGTATTGGGTTGTTTAATTTGTGTATTTTTATTAGGCTATTCATTTTAGGTGGTTCTGGATTATTATTTATATATATGTCTGTGTTTTTATTGTTGAAAATGTTTTTAGTTGTTTTTATTAGTTTTATTGTTTGTTTAAGATAGTTTTCTGTTGGGTTTTTACTTAAAACTATCTTAAACAAACAATAAAACTAATAAAAACAACTACAAACATTTTCAGCAATAAAAACACAGACATATATATAAATAATAATCCAGAACCACCTAAAATGAATAGCCTAATAAAAATACACAAATTAAACAACCCAATACGTCCATTAATCAATTTCAAAAAAGCTCCTACATACAAAATAGCAAAAATAATAGCACAAAAACTAAAAAATAACCATCTAACAAATAACCATCATAACATAAAAAATACATACATATTAATAGACAAACTAAAAATAATAAATATATATGAAAATACATTTTTCACATCATATGACATAACAAACATGTACACCAACATCCCAGTAGAATAAACAATTGACATAATAATAAACAAACTTAAAGAACAAAATGAAAACAAACAATATATAACCGAAATAAAAAATAGCCTCCAACTAATACTAAAACAAAATTACTTTGAATTTAATAGCAAAATTTATCAACAGAAAGAAGGTTTAGCAATGGGATCACCATTATCAAGCATAATAGCAGAAATATTCCTACAGGACATAGACACCAAAATACAAAATATCATAAAATCATATGACCCAAATGGCATATGGATAAGATATGTAGATGATGGACTATATGTATCAAATAACAAAAACACAAATGCAGAGAACATACTGAAACAAATCAATAACATACATCCCAAAATACAATTCACAGAAGAAAAAGAAAAACATAACAAAATCAACTATTTAGATATAACCATCACAAGATACAACAACCACATACAATATGCAATATATAGAAAACCAACTTCCACTAACATCATTATACCTAACCATTCTGACCACCCACCACAACATAAAATGGCAGCATTTTATTCGCTATTTAACAGAATGTACAAAATTCCCCTAAACAAACAAGAAACTGACAAAGAAAGAAATATAATATACCAAATTGGTTATGAAAATGGACACAATAAAAATACTGTGATCAAAATAGAAAATAAAATCAAATATAAAATAAAAACTGAACACTTAAGAATTAATCAAACTGAACAACACATAAATAATAACAACAACAAAAAATGGGCCACATTCACATACATAAATAACAAAATGACAAAACTAACAAAACTATTTAAAAACACAGATATAAAAATAGCATACAAAACTAATAATAATAAAAATAAATTACAAAATCTAAATAGCTCACACAACAGAGATAGTACAACAACTAATGGCATATACAAAATTGAATGCCAAGATTGCAATAAATGTTACATAGGACAAACAAAAAAAACAGCTGAAAAAACGTTATTTTGAACACCTAAATGCATACAAAAAACCAGAAATATATAAATCCAATTTAGCCACACATGCAATAAACACAGGACATGAATTCCCAGACATAACCAATGTAACACTAATAAAACATATATGACACAAAGGCACCATAATGAAAATTTGAGAAAATTTACAAATATACAAACATAAAACAGAAAACAAACTAATACCTGAACAAATACAAATCAATACAAAACATGACACAATATTCAAAGCACTCAACATTGAAAATACACAAAAAACTAACACATACACCACAATCACACACAATAAAACCAATTTGAAATACCAGAAGCCAACAGGAAGCCAATATAATAGTCAACCAACAACACACATACAACACATATGTACTTCACCAGACAAAAAAACTGGAAGGCTGAGGATGGGTACAAGATAGTACCCGAAACATGTTCCAAAAAAAGGAAAAAATAACATCTTGAGGTATATTTAATTATAAATATTAAATGTATTATATACATCAAGAAACGGACTGTAGCAGAAAGTGACTAAATATATATATATATATATATATATATATATATATATATATATAATATTCAATGTAGTTTGTTCGATATTTCGGATCGAACCGGTCATTATTTTCATTTTCCGAAGTTGGCACTATGGCTTTTGCAGAGCTCATACATGCACATGAACTTGTAGCTTTTGTCGTACGCCAGCCATCCTAGTGTCATCATCCACGAGTCGGGCCTCCTCGGCAGGTAGAAATCCGTGCATTTCACCCATCCTTTTCCCAACCAGTCTATCCTGCCTTGAGTGTCAGGATCAACCCAGTCGTGAGATACGGTAAGTCATTTTTTTATATTACTTATGTCTTGTTAGCAATTCTGCATGCTGCTGCTGTAGAGCTCACCAGAGGCTATTAAATTATCAAGTATGAAAGCCGTCTTACTTTCAATCCTTTAAAAGATTATCGTACATCTATTTACTACCTGAGGAATCATGAGGTTGCTAGCTTTTCAATTAAATTGCTTGCCGTCACGACTGGGAGCACGTGTTTCGTAATTTTGTGCATGTTGCTGCTGGTGGGTCGAGTTTCAGTAATTGGGTTATAAGTCAGTTTTGGCTGCGTGATTTTTATTTTAATTACCAACGTGCCGTGCCGTTTCGTTTTTTGTGCCTGCTCGTGGTTGTTTTGCATGCCGTTAATTTTTCCACTTGCATGAATGTTCATCATTTGCATGCTCTTGCACGGAAGCACGTTGGTATAATACGTACGCATGTGAACTACGAGTTTGTGTCAGCAGTGAACGTCGTGTGTGCATGACCAGGTGGGCAAATTTTGTATAAAAATTTTGCACCTTGTTTTTTGGGGTAGTCGTTTAATTACTGGGTCAAGTCTGGTGAAGTTTGTTTCCGTCCTGTTACGGTTTGCGTCCCACGTGAAATTGTGCGCTACATGTTTGCGACTGTCAGGCGTAAAGGGAACGGTTTTAGGTTATCCGGATTTCGGAATAGCCTGCCTTTGTATTTAATTTAATTTTTTTGGTTGACTATTACCTTTAGGTGCGGTTTATATTTTGCACATGCGATATCCTGTCCATACACGCCGCGTTGACCATCAATTTTGGCATTTAATGTGTCCCAGTTATTGTGTTTGGTTTGGTAACTGGTGAATTGTTGTACATTGTACTTTGCTGTGTTTTGTGTGTATTTATTCTATTTGGTATTATACATGTTTGTTTTTGGGTGCACTTTTGTGTACCATTATTTTGCACCGTATGTGCTGTAATCTTGTGTAACTTGTGGTTTTGTTGTCGTGTTTTTGCGCTGTGTAAATCAATTTGTTGTGTGTTTAATTTATTGTGTTTGGTATTATTTGCCTGTTGGATTGTGTAAGTTGTATTTTGCCTTGCACTAATTTACTTTTGTATTTATCTTGCTCGGTATTGTGTATGCAAAGTAGTTGTGTGAGACACCTAGTTATCTCGATCACGGTTAGGCTAAGTCGGGTCGTGATTATTGTTCAATTTCTAATTCTCTTGTTAAGGGTGGTTGTCGGTTGCGTGATATTTTTTAATTCAGTATGCCTGCTAAATTGTCGCTGGCAGCTTTTGACCGGACCACTTCGGTGGGAATACTTGCGTTGCAGCATTTAATAAATAGGTTGGAAGGGTTGCCGCAATTAAGGGTCGTGGATCAACATGAAGCCGGTATCTTGGCCTCCAGGTTGTCCGAAAAATATCAAGATCTTCTAGGTAAGGTGGATCCTTACCTATCGGCCGAGTCATTGCCCGAGGGATTGGACGAGGACCACATTTTTTCAGTGGCAGCGCAAATTGAGGATATTTATGTCCGGGGTAGCATTTTAGCTTCAAAACTAACAAAACCAGAGATACCGGTTGGTTCTCATCGGCAAGTGGCGGGCACTCAGGTGTTCTCGTTCATGAGTTGCCGAAGCTTTCGTTACCTTGTTTTGATGGCCAGGCCAAATGTTGGTCCGAGTTTTGGTCAAAGTTCACCACATTGGTGGACGAAAGTCCTGCCCTCACTTCAAAGCAAAAATTTGTTATATTTACTGACTCATCTTAAGGGTGAGGCGTATGAGAAGGTTGCCGCGCTTCCCATAGTTGATGATAGTTATTCGCTTGCACTGTCAACTCTTAAGAACCGTTATCACAATCCTCGTTTGGCCGCCCGGGTTTATTGTACCAATCTGCTTCAGTTACCAGCCGCTTCTATGCGATCAGCTGCGTCTATTAGAAAGTTGGTGGACAGCTTCAATGCTAACTTTTCAGCGTTGTCAGCTCTAAACATTGCTGATATATATCAAGCAATATATGCGTCTTTTGTATTGTCTAGGCTGGATCTATCATTGCGTGAACGCTTTGAGGCGTCTGTTACGGACAAAGAGAATCTCCCTGCCCTAACAGAAATTATGACATTTTTAACCGCTATGGCGGAACAGAAAGAACAGGCATCGTTGGAATCAGCTTTACCTGCTCTTCCTAGCACTAGCCACCAGAAAACCCAGAAGGTTTCTTTTTCTAAGGCTACTTCTCTTGCTGTGTCCACGTTATCTGCGGAGGTTACGCAACGGGATGCATCTAGTTAACGTTGCCTTCATTGCGATTCCCGGACCCATGTGCTTCTCAAGTGTCCGGCGTGGCTGAGTAAGGACCCTAGGGCTCGTTTTCAAAGTCTTAAAAATAAAAAATGTTGTCTTTCGTGCCTCCAACATAAACATTCGGGCTGGTGCAAAAATAGGTGCAAAACGTGTGGCTCTAAGTACCACCACACTTTACTTCATTTCAAAAATGCCCGTCCGTCTCCGTCTCGTTCACAGATTTCTGACCCAGCTGAACTCGAGGCTTCGGGGTCATCGCTTGTAGACCAAGTTGATCTGTCGAGCACTACTCTGACCGTGTCTCTGCCCCATCCTGCAGGGGTTCTGTTAGCCACCTGTCTAGCAGTCTTGTCGTCTCCGAATGGTGGTTATATTGTAGTTAGGGCCATCCTGGATAGCGCGTCCCATGCTTCTTTCATAACTGAAGCATGTGCATCTCGCTTAAAGTGTGCTTGTTTTGACGCTTCAGTAAGTGTCAATGGGGTAGGTGATATTGCCACCAAAGCAAAAAAGGTGTGCCATCTGTCCTTGGAAACTTTAAAACGCGAGGTTGTGGCATCTAACCATGCCTTTATAATTCTTTCTAAGATCTCGTCGGACTCACCTAGGTTCCAGGTGTTGCCTGAAGTTAAGCAGGCTACAAAAGATCTTTTGTTAGCTGACCCTACCTTCGATGTAGCAGCCCCAATTGATGCGTTGTTTGGAGCCGATATTGTAGTGGCTATTCTTATGGGAGAGACTATTCCTTTGGGTGCAGGTTTGCCTGTTGCAGTTAGGACACGTTTTGGGTTTGTGATTATGGGTAGAGCCCCAATTGTACTAATTGTGCATTGACTTGTGCTAGCGGTCTCACTGGCCTTCCTTTGGATCTGGTATCTGCACATCAGCTTCACTGTCATTTCCACCACTTTTATCCTTCCGTCACAACGTTATCAACGGATATACCAAACCTACTTGAGCAAGTTCATCGTTTTTGGGAGGTCGAAGAGCCTCCAGCGGTACCCCACCAATTATCTGAAGAGGATCACTTTGCTGAAAGGTTTTACATGGAGTCAACAAGTCGGTTGCCGTCGGGTCGTTACCAGGTGCGCTTGCCGTTCTTCAAAAACTCTTCTCACATTTTGGGAAATTCCCTTAAGGGAGCCACGTCTCGGTTTTTTGCGTTAGAAAGGAAATTTGCGGCGAACAGTCAGTTTAAGAGCCAGTATGTACAATTTATAACGGATTATGTCGCTCAGGGGCATATGTCATTGGTGTCTGACCCCAATTTTCCAAAATATTTCATCCCTCATCATGGTATCTTTAAAGTTAGAGGTGATACTTCAAAAATAAGGGTGGTGTTTGACGCCAGCATGAAGACGTCCTCTGGGATTTCCTTAAATGACGTGTTATGTGTCGGCCCTAAGTTGCAGACCTTACTGTCCGACGTTTTGACTTTGTTTCGGCGGTTTAGCCATGTTTTCACGTGCGACATCGAACAGATGTATCGCCAAATTGCTATGCATCCTGATGACTCGGCGTACCTGTGTATTTTTTGGAGTGAGGAGGTTACCGCCCCACTAAGGGTTATCGCTTTGCGTACCGTTACTTACGGGCTGGCTTGCGCCCCTTTTCAGGCGTTGCGAACCTTGCAGCGGCTGGCTCAGGATGAGGCAGTTAATTTTCCTGCGGGAGCGGCGGTACTTAGCCGTAATATTTTTGTGGATGATATTGCTGCTGGCGCTGATTCAAAATCAGAGCTTTGCAAATTACAACGGGAATTAATTCTGTTGTTGTCTTCAGGAGGGTTCAATTTGAAAAAATGGTGCACTAATCAACCCGACTGCCTACCTGAATCAGCCGCTCCGAGTGATTCCGTCGTTGCTAAGGATAAGGATATTCTGGGTTTAAGTTGGGACCATTCAACCGATTGCTTCTCATTTCCTCCTTTGGCCTGTTGCAGCAATGCTCAGGTTCAATTTACCAAACGTGTCGTGTTATCTCAGATGGCACAATTATTTGACCCATGTGGTTGGCTTTCGCCAGTGATTTTCAGGGCCAAGGCTTTTTTCCAAAAACTCTGGGCTGAGGGCTTGGACTGGGATGTTCCTCTAAGTGATGACTTAAATGATTATTGGAGTCAATTCCTGTCCTCTTTGAAGCATCTTCCGGTAATTACTATTTCCCGGCCATTCTTCCCTAAAGGTGGGCATATTGAAAGGGTAATATTGCATGGTTTCTGTGATGCTTCCCAGTTGGGTTACGCGGCCGTCCTCTATCTGTCCATTTATACTGACTCTGGTCCTCCGGTGGTTTCGTTGGTGTCGTCTAAAACTAAAGTGGCACCTCTTAAAACTTTATCAATCCCACGTTTGGAGTTGTTGGGAGCTTATCTGTTAGCCAAACTTGTTCGTCATTATATTGGCTTATTCTCGTCATGTATTCAATTGAGTCAAGTTTTCTTATGGACAGACTCGACGATTGTCTTGGATTGGCTGCATATGCCTACTTTTAAATTGAAGACGTTTATTGCTAATCGGGTGGCTGCCATTACCGAGTGGACTGATACTAAATCTTGGCGTCATGTTCCGCTGATTTAGCCTCTAGAGGTACGTCACTCTCCAGCCTCCGGTCGTCGACATTGTGGTGGTCAGGGCCAGATTGGTTAAAGCTTGATGCTTTATGCTGGCCCCCTATTAATTATCGCCCAAATCACGACATGCAAGATGTTGCCTTGGAGACCAAGGTCTCTTCGTTTCTCACTCAGGAGCCCCGGGTGGAATTGTTTGAGCACTTGTCTTCGTGGCCCTTAGTGGTAGGGGTTACCTCAGTCATCTTAAGGTGGGCTATGCCTTCGCGGATTGAAGCTTCCACAGCCATGGATTGGAAGAAGTTGGCTGTTAAGTATATTTTACGCTACATTCAGCGCAGCGTGTTTGGACAGGAGCTCGCGGCTCTTCGTTTAGGTAAGCGGCTCCCGGTCCGCATTCAGCGCCTGGTCCCGTTTATAGATGATTTTGGCCTCATTCGAGTACGCGGTCGCTTGACCAACTCTGCGGTTACTAGAAATCGTTTTCCGATTTTACTGCCCAAGCATCACCACCTAGTAGGGTTGCTAATTCATCACACCCATGTGTGGTTAGGTCATGCTGGGCCCTTGCAGGTTCAATTTCAGCTTGCCCAAAATTATTGGATTTTGTCCGCACGTCAGGCAATAAGAACCATAATTTGGAAATGTCTTCCTTGTTTCAGGGCGCGTCCGCGCTCCACCAACCCGTTAATGGGGGATTTGCCAATCCCTAGGGTTAATCCGGCACCTCCATTTTATTCCTCCGGCATGGATTATGCTGGCCCCTTTTTGGTACGGGCTTACGCTGTTCGGAAGGCACCTATCGTCAAAGCCTATCTATGCATTTTCATCTGCTTAGCCACTAAAGCAGTTCACTTTGAAGTGGCTATGGATCTTTCAACGCCCCAGTTTATTGATGTGTTGAGACGGTTTATTAGTCGCCGTGGGGCTCCGAAAACATTGTATTCGGATTGTGGTAGGAATTTTGTGGGGTCGCGCTCCGAACTTAAATGGGAGCTCAAAAATGTTCTTTCCAATCCTGACCTGTCAGCTCAGATAACAGCTTTTGCTGTCGACAATAACATTGAATTTAGATTTATCCCTCCGTCTGCCCCTCATCAGGGTGGCTTGTGGGAACGGGCTGTCCAGTCGGCCAAGTTTCACATGAAACGCATGATTGGGACCAGGTCGCTGACCATAGCAGAATTTTCGTCGTTATGCATTCGCATTGAGGGAATCTTAAATTCCCATCCTTTGCCTGCCCTATCCTCAGATCCTAGTGATTACCAGGCTCTAACGCCTGGTCATTTTTTGGTTGGCCACCCCATTACCGCGCCCCCGGAAGCTGAAGTCTCATTAAATGAAGGGACCGTCCGTCATTACAAACAAATTGCCGCTTTGCTCCAAGCCTTTTGGAAAAGTTGGCGTTTGGAATACTTGACGGCACTTCATGCCCGATCGAAGTGGTCGTCTAAGTCAAGAAATTTAATGGTTGGGGACCTGGTGGTTATGGGGGAACAGAATTCTCCCCCCCTGATGTGGCCTCTTGGCCAAGTTTCAGCTGTGTTTCCGGGGAGCGACGGGGTTGTTCGTCGCGCTTCAGTTAAAACCTCCACAGGTTCTTTTGAACGACCGGCTATTAAATTATACCGGTTGCCCATATCTTCTTAATTGGGTTTATCTTGTTTTGTCGGGTGAGCAGAATTAGTTTCAATGATTGTTGTGGACTTACTGGACACTTTGCTGGGATTTCCCAGGTGATTCCTTCCAGCTGTTGTCCGCAGTGAATTTTACATTGTGGAATGTTTCTGGCATGGCGTTGTGCCAGTTTATTGGGAGTTATGGATGCTCAACAAATCAACAACAAAAAAATAAGTAAAACAAAAAAAATAAAAAAGGAAAAAATGTAAAAAAAAACCTAGGGAACTAACTAAGTTGATTTGCTGAGTTTTACATTGTGTTTGGCTGGGCCATTTTTTATTGGATGTTATTGGGTTTGGTCTGCTCTACCCGAACCTTTCGGATTGCTTGCCTGGTCGATGCGCCCGCAGCGGAGTTATTCGGCATGGTTTTCTAATTCATTGCACGTTTTGCATGTTTTCTGTATGTTTGTATCTTCTTGTGTTTGCGTGTGACCCCCTCCTATGTTGGAGGGTAATTTTCAGAGAGTGTTCCTGTTCACCAAAAGCCAAATTTTTGTAATGTATTTTGGCCATGTCTTTTGGTGTAGTTGGTGGTTGACCCATTGCGGTCAACGGGGGCCGGTGTTTGATATTTCGGATCGAACCGGTCATTATTTTCATTTTCCGAAGTTGGCACTATGGCTTTTGTAGAGCTCATACATGCACATGAACTTGTAGCTTTTGTCGTACGCCAGCCATCCTAGTGTCATCATCCACGAGTCGGGCCTCCTCGGCAGGTAGAAATCCGTGCATTTCACCCACCCTTTTCCCAACCAGTCTATCCTGCCTTGAGTGTCAGGATCAACCCAGTCGTGAGATACGGTAAGTCATTTTTATATTACTTATGTCTTGTTAGCAATTCTGCATGCTGCTGCTGTAGAGCTCACCAGAGGCTATTAAATTATCAAGTATGAAAGCCGTCTTACTTTCAATCCTTTAAAAGATTATCGTACATAGTTTCTTCTGCAAGTAGTATATTGCGTTTTTTGACGTTTCAGCACCATATTGTTGAATTTAGTAATAGAAATTTAATCAATGTCAAATACGCAATACACTACTTGGAGAAGAAACTACATTGAATATTATCACAGTATTATATAATTGTTTAATTGTTGCAAGAAATGTCGAGTTACAAATATAGAAAATTATGAACAAAACACACACACACAAAAAAGGTTGTTTCTGAGTAGTATTCACTATTTTTCTAGAGCAGTCAACAATAATATCACCTGAACATTTCAATTACCCCTTGATCAATGGGCTGAACAAGTCAGGTGACATTTGAAGAACATGTCAGCTGAAGGACATGACTCTAAATGTTTCTGTTTTTAACTCCTTGAAAGGGGAATTATTATCCATTAATAAAATGGTGTTTTTTCCAGTTTTTTTTCTTTTTAAATTTCACCACAGGAATACTTTTATCAGAAAACGGTTGCTTAAACATATTTTGCATCCATACATGCACTTCCTTGATTTGAATAGTAAACAAATAAGGTCAACAAATTGATGTTTTTAAATCCCCTAGGTTTAGCCGACTTAAGTGGTGATTTTTGCTCACCTGAAATGTTGGCACTATTTGTTTCCAGTCTCCTGCTGTTAAGTCACCAACACCATTGTTGCACACTACATTTTTAATGAACTCCCTGCTTTGTTGAGTCTTTTTTAAGGCTGCTAGTTTCGTTTCTAATGAAACTACCAACAACTTACTTTTCTCCAGCAACAACATGTTAACAGATTATGCACACATTCACAATAATTAAGTTAAATTTTTAACACGACGTCAATGCAGAAATTGAGGAATCAAGGATAGTGATAAGGGGGTGTTATCAGATAAGGTTTGTTTTGCATTCTTACCACAGAGAGGACACTGTAAGAATTGGTGGGTAGAGAGTGAAACAAAAAAAAGATGATGTAATTATAAAGTGTGTTATGAATATATGTGTATTAACAAAAGATAGGTAAAGAAAACAGCACCTTGGATAATCCAAAACTCAACAAATTGGGACTCTGCTGCAATTCTGAAACAGAATAATCCATTCCAATTTATGGTAATCAATCCTATTGGTGGATAGACAAGCAAGGTGATGAGAAAAGAAATTTCTACTAGAGGAGGAAGACACCCAATAATCTTCATTTTTCTACTTCTCATTCTTATATAGGCTTCTATAAAATCATCTAGCATACTTATTCTTCTACATCTTTTACTATTTATTATAGTTTCAATTATCTTCTCTATGAAGCAAGCATGTCTTGTTTTCAAGGACAGCAAGTTTCAACCTCTTGCTTTCCTATTTCTTTTTCCCAGAACACTCCTACTTATGTTTAGCATTCTCATATGGCTAGGACTTGATTTTGTTAAATTAAATTATATTAAACAATGATAACAATTAATGTATGTGTTATTTCAAGCAGAGTGCAAAATGAGTGAGAATGTTTACTTCTGAATAACAATAAAGTACAATCACGACTTCAGCCAATACGCAATTAAACATGCTATTCATTTCCAATTAAGCATTTTAAGAAGGAACTATCAAAATTAAAGTACAAAGCACAGGGAATGATTACAACATGAAACGATAAGCCGAACTGGTCAATTTAAAATGAGGTAACTGTGCCCACTACTCAGGATAAGCTTAAAACTTATAAAAAGGGAATGAGAAAAGGGAACAGTAAATGATAATGTATGTTTCTTATAATAGTACAAATTAAACAGTATAAATTATTTCTCAATTTTTATTACAAAACTTATTTATTGATCAGGTGTACAATTCTATTTTGCCTAATATTTGACAGCTTCCATTACAATCATAATTTCTGTTTACAATATGTACAGTTTACTTTACATTAAAATATCAAAGTTGAATAGTCTTAAAGTAGCCATTACATAACATCATTACATATTTAATATAAAAAATATATAATTTTGCATATTTACTCTGAAACATAAATACACCAACATGAAAAATTCAATCTAGCTATTACTTTGACTGCCATTTTAACGTTTTTATTTTATCTCTTGCTCTTCGAGTGTAAAACTATATATATATATATATATATATATATATATAATTTCTATATACACAACTTGATCAGTTTCTTGAAGTTTAAAGTCAGGCGAATTGAAACAATGTAATACATTACAACTATTTGCAGGAGAAAATAATCTTATACAAGACTGTATATATAACCAGAAACGCAATTTATCAAAAATATAAATTTGTAAACTTGAAATTTCAGTACACTCGTACAGTATGCATATAAAAGAACTCTAAATTCAGTCACTGAATTGTGTGTGTGTGTGTGTGTGTGTGTGAATCTCAAGCAAACAAGAAGACAAGAAACAAAAAATATCAGTGGATGCATTTTATTGGCAGTCATTATTTGCCAATTAAATGTTAAATGATGAAGCAGAAATTAATTCCAATGATATTTTCTGTCCCTGCAAAGTGATTGGTTTTTCTTCTCAAAAGAACATGATTTTCATCTTCTTACATACATTTCAAGTCTCAAAATTATATAAATATGAAATATTTAAAAATTACATGAATTTATAATATTCATGCATGAGAGTTGTACAAATATTTTATATCCTTTTGAATACATACATATACTGTACCTAAATGTTGTCTCTTGAATTTAGTTTTTAAAGCCATCATCGTTACAGATACAATATTTTATTTTTTAAATTGTTATTGCCACAGAGTAGTAATGGACTACCACTTCTTCAAACCTGTTAGTAAACAAATTTAAATATTCAAAATTTTGTCTCATGCTCAGTAGAAAATATCAGAAAATATTGCAAACCCTTGAGAGATGGGAATTACTGGATACTGAAAAAATTGTATCATTTTGTAAAAGCATCGTTCTTCTTTATAATATCTCAGAACTAAAATACTAAACAAAAGCATAAAAGAAGTATTAGAAGGAACAAATTTTATGGATGCATATTGGATGTACCAAGTAGTAATAGTTAAAATGATAGATTCACAACTATGGGAGTGTAATGCACTATCAGTAATATTAACAAGCAGCTGCCAACTAGTTTTCTTGCATTGACGATAAGGATGATAAAGCTAGAGAGCCTTATGCTGTGCCACAAGTCTATCAGAAACGAACACATTCCAATCAGTACTTATATTGAGACTCAAATCATCATTCAAGGCCAAAATCAGTAGTGGCGAAGACCTTTCTCAATAAAGGCGCACACATTTGTAGAGAGAAACTCAACATCTGAGCATCACCCTACAAACCACTGGATATTCCATCAAGGAGGTGTGAAGAGTTGTATGGCCAAGAAGATGGATGATATTAAAAAAGAGGCTCAAGGCGCTGGGAATAGTGTATCTCCTATATGTTAGAAGAGTACTGACAGAAATCAACTATACCTGAAGTTTGTAGAGTATATGAAGAAACAGAACAAAGAATAAATAAATGTAAGAACAACATCTCCATCAGTGAACTGTCATTGACCAGGAATAGACACAGAAACTGCCACAACACCTACATTCAGGATGAGTACTGAAGCCACAGTTGAAACGTCTACAGCAAAGGGAAAGCGAAGAACTGAACCACTACCCTATAGCCTGGATGCTTCAAGATTCCACCAATGTGTTGCAGGCTGTAAAAGCCTCAATTCTTATTTGAGTGGTATTCATTTTAACTAGTTCTTTGTTTTGAATGAATAACTATCTTAGTACTGAGAATCCCACAGATTTGACCATGCCACCTACATGACTGCATCTGTAGGAAACGAGTGTAGTAAAAAATTTATACTACCCTCTACTTGCAAGACCTAACTGATGACTAACCCAGTGGATTGGGGTTGTACCCCCTTGGCTATTCTTGATCTATCTTTGTAAGTTTAGAGGTACCTGGTCACCTAGCCATAGTGTTGTTATCTATCCAGGTTTTGCATAATCTGCAGATATGCAGGTCGTACATGTGATACTTGACTTCACACACAGAATCATAATGCTTTAACCACAAGACAGTGGCACTGTCAAGACAGTGTGTACATTGGCTTTATAATGACGTTAAATAAAAATAAAATACGTATTTGTTTTTGTTTAGCTACATAAAGAAATATACAAAATACAGTAATACTTAAAATTATTATAGAGAAAACTAACACAATACTAAATTCAGTTTTTTATAAACATTGGCATGTAAGGAAAAACAAATTTGGTACAAAATTTTCTGACCGTGTTTGTGATAGCAAAATGTTTCAAATCGATGTTGTTTTCTTGTATATTTACAGGAAATACTGGATCCTATAAATCTGCTGGCTTTCCATATAATTATTTTTTTTTAAGTATTTTATGGTGGTCCAGTACAAATATCTCGGAACTAAATTATCATCATAATAACATAAGTAATATGTAATAGTAATGTACAAATTTTCATATTACATTCACACTAGGTAATAGTACATAATTATTTTTATAATTATATACGTGTACACAGTTTCTATAACATCAAGTGCTTTCATTAATTAAAGTTTTCGGAAAGAACAACAATTTGACTATCACTATAAACTAATGCTGCAAAAAAAGCTTTTCAAAAATTAACTCATCACATTCCACAATAACAATTTCTCTCAAATGTCAGGATCAACATACTACAGAAGTACTGCTAGCCCATCAAATACTATTAGTGGCACTGTCCCTGGTGTTAGCATCACTAGCCTAAAGGCTTTACACTCTCCTTACAATAAACATAGTAAATAACAAATATTGGTAATCAATTTCTGTCTTTAATGTTTAACGAAAGCTTCAGGAATACTTCCTAAATAGACTTCCTATGAAAACCAAGTTGATTTTAAAACCAAGTAGAAAGTTACACAACAACTGTGGATGGAAGACAGCAAGACATTTAGCCAGTGACTATCAAGGAGACATAATTATAGATTTTTACGAATTTTCTACACATCATTTTGTTCTAAGAGCAAGAAGGTAGAAATAATTACCAAAATCTGTTGAAAAACTGTCTCTTAGTTGTAAACCAAGCAATGAGATAATCCTTAAAAAGCTTCACTCCAAGAATTTTTAACTCATTTTTTCTAGGAATTGTAACTAACCAATTTACTTAAGAGAGAATACAATAACAGTCTGAAGTAAAAAATAAACTATAAAGTTACATGCTATATGGAATTAAGAAAGCACTATTACTCAATTGGTGTTAAACAATAATTAAAAAAAAAAAATACATATATTGTACAACACTAATAACAGGCGTGGGGCACTCAGAGTCTACAAAATATAATATACTAGTATTATAAAACTGATTACTTGCTTCAGAAATCAATTTACAAAAAAAAAAAACTGAAATTGTAAACTAAAAAACATTTTCTTAATTCACTTTTAGGTTCTGGTTTTCAAAATAGAGCCCATGTTATGTTAAGGAACATTGTACGCGCGCGCGCGCGCACACACACACACACACACACAGTGTTAAGTTAGTAATAGATTTAACATCTTCTTTTTGTTGATTATGTTCCTCCTGTGCCAAACTGCTTTTGTGTTGCATACTTAATGATGTTTATTCTCTGGTCGTGAATTGGTGTGACAAAATTGACCCATTTTTGGTCATTACGACTGACATGGCAGAGAACACGTTAAATGTTATTTAATGTACATGCCATTCACAAAATTAAAGTATATAATACAAACACGAATGACAAACTTATCTTCTATACAATATTAGAAAAATATGATCAAAAAAATAACTACAGTTACTTTTTTACAATATCTGCAAAATATTGCAACCAAATGTATTTAACAATAATTAAACCATAACTTATAAATATGATAGACATTACAGAAATGTAACAGAATATTTAACTTTAAGGATCAAACACAAACAGGCTCTGATATTTAATTTTACCTCAATATTCAATTATGCCAAATGGTATTACCACAATAAATAAGAGAAAACAAAATCATATTTTCCATCAACCATCAAATTATAAATGACTTAAAACAGAATGATACATTCTTTTACAACTATCAAATTAGTCTGAATTTGACATAAAATGTGATGTTGTTAAGTAAGAAAAATTACTGATTTAGTAAACTTAGAAAGAAGTAGCACGTGGATACATGTGTGTGTGTTTCAGATATTTCAGGCGAATCTGTAAAAAAATGCGGCAAAAGAAAAATAAAGGAGGTGTTTGTAGAGCCTCTAAGCATTACCTCGTTCATTAGGGTAAAAAGAGACTGAACCTGGTGGTCATGTCATGAGAATCTAAGATAACATAGCACTCAAAAATTTTTTTAAGGACATTCTGAGTGGAATATTATCTAGAGAAGGGCTAAAAAGTTAATGGAGATACTGAATACAATGGGTAATCTTACGCAATTCACAATTAGAATCATACACCCTTATGATCAGTAAAGACAGATGGTGGAACAGGTTAAGGGCATCTACATGCATCTGTTCCAATCAGTGATGAAACCGAAGTGTTTATAGTTACTAACAAAAATATTAAATTGTGTTTGTGAGTCTGGAGCTACAGTCCATGATCACTGCTTAAAATGTGACCCATCATTTTAACTCCTGCCATGATAACTATCATTTGTGACATAGCACACAGTTGCAGCATCTTCATTAGGTCAATAATTTCCACAGGCCAACTGTAGACAACACAAGTTAGCCTACAGTACTACTGAGGATGAGTGACATAATTAACAGTCCAGACATCTACACACGTATGGCAGAGTGACGTTGGTAAGTGGTCCTCTACAGCATCACGTACAATGATTCAAATATATTTAACTGTTTACAAAGTGAGGCACTATAGTATATTATAACTATTCTTAATTTAAATATAGTTGGAAATCATGTTTTGTCAACAGTTCTGTTACATAAATTTTCAAAAATATGTAAAAAAAACACAAACATGTTTTCCATCTGCTTTTGTAACTTTTGGTGATGGTGGTGTATAGACTTCACACATTAAAAACAACAAGTACACTTAAATGATAGTGAATGTCTGGGAGAAGAGAATTATTAGAACACGGCAGCCACCAGCCATAAGCTGTAAGAAACAATTCTATGTTCAAGTACAGTTCAATTTATTGTACTTACAAATTAAAACTTTGAATGAATATACAGGGAACATCTGTTGAATTATGTGTTCACCAAACCCAATATATTTTATATAAGACTTGACATGTCACAATTATCTAATGTTCCTCTTGAGGTTAAAGTACATTTTATGTAATAGAAATTATACAAAACGCATGTAACCATAGTAAGAAAAGTCTTTTTACTTCTTTGTGGAGAAATATGTCGTTATTTTTATCATTGAGAATACATACATGTAGGAAGTCACAAATACTATAAATATCTGTACACATGTCGTGTCCGAATGATCAGGCTATATACAAATAGAACTTATGCAACACACACACACACACACACACACACACACACACACACACACACACACACACACACACACACACACACACACACACACACACACACACACACACACACACACACACACACACACACACACACACACACACACACACCATTATAAAGTTTTCAGTTATAGATCAATTAATCAAAAATTCACATTTACGGACATCTGAATCTACAACTGATTTGAATAACTGGCATTTTATTGTATTTATAACTTAAACATTAATTACTTTTGCATTTTAATAAGTTTTATGGAAAAACAGTAGTTTCAAAAAATCTATGATAATTCTAATTTTCTTTTTTTGTGAAAGACATGGTTAAAGAGATTATTTTCAACACAAGTCCCTTTTTTGTTGACTAAAATAAAGCACATGAGACATATTAACCCAAATAATTATTTAAGAGATACACAGTTCTAATGAAATGGGTTGATGTACATAAAATGTTATTAATCGAAGTCTAACAATAAACAATATGATAACATGATTCTTGTAATGATTCTGTAATGATTAATTTCAACTGCTCAAATTGAAACTAATTTGATTAGCACTGAGATAAGTTTACTAGCTAATTGTGACACCTTACATTTAACACACTGGCTACTAAAAGATTCTATAGATCTCATATCTGAATTACACAAAAGCTTACAGTTGTCTTAATGTTTGAAACTTGCAAGCACAACACAGAAGTCTTTGTCATTCAGCGTCAGCCATAACCAGTTTTCTTTCTGTAGTCAGTTTTCTTTCTGTGGCCGCAAATTACATATGGTACTGCCCACCATTGCTCCAATTCAGGTCATTACCAATTTTATCATTTAATTTTTCAAATAAGTCATCAACCTAAAACATAATATAATATGTTTCTTATTTACTCATATATATTTGTGTATTATATCAAATATACAATTTGTATAAACAAAACAGACAACTGTAAATAAAATAAAATCTAGTTGGTCAGAAACATTCCATCCAAAAATTTTCATATTTATAACATAATGATTACAATGAAATTAATTTATAAGAGATATATAAAAAATAGTTAAGTGCATCTGTTGTCTTTACACATCATGAAATATTGACAGATTATGAAGTAATGTAAGAGACGTATTGAAACTTATGTAATCTAAGAAGTTACATTAACAAAACTTTTAAGCCGATTAAGTGGAACTAAAAAAAATACAAGCTGAATTTTTATTGGTAAAAAAGTAACATAATTAAATATCAGGTAATATCGTGTATTAATAATTCAAATAATACAGAAGAGATATAACCTATTAATGTTCACAGTTATAAGAAAGTGAAATTAAGCACACCCACCCACAGGTTAATCCATATCATGTGTACTATACACATAAACTATTTTAACGAATAAGAAACAGACTAACATAGACTTTTAACTTGTAGAATATGATTTATTTGTAAAAATTAACTAAAAGCAAGTGAAACATCGTGTATTTTACTTCCATATTCCTTAAGGAATGGAAGTATGGTGATGGCAAAAAAAATCGTGTTCGAGATTATTGCAGATTCTGATTGTACTACACTCAAAACATGAAAAAAAGTCGTTTTCCGAAAAGTGTCTGTGTGTGTGTCTGTCTGTCTATGTGTCTGTAGATTTTTTTTCTATGGCAAACGATAACTGCCGCAAATTCAAACAGAATCAAATAATTTTTTGCATACAGCCCTGATTTGTGGAGTACTCACGACCTATTGTTTTTGGTGAAGATCGGTTGAGGGAAAGGGGTAGTTTACCTGCAACGTTTTTTTAACAAGGGTATTTTCTATGGCAAACGATAACAGCCGCAAATTCAAACAGAATCAAATAATGTTTTGCATACAGCCCTGATTTGTAGAGTACTCAAGACCTATTGTTTTGGGTGAAGATCGGTTAAGGGGAAGGGGTAGTTTACCTGCAACGTTTTTTTATCAAGCGTATTTTCTATGGCAAACGATAACTGCCGCAAATTCAAACAGAATCAAATAATTTTTTGCATACGTCCCTGAATTGTAGAGGTCTCAAGGACTTTCGATTTTGGTGAAGATCAGTTAAGGGGAAGGGGTAGTTTACCTGCAACCTTTTACGTTTTAACAAGAGTAAAGTACTTGAAAATTTATTTAAACTTTTTGAAACAATGGTAATTGTTAAAAATAAAATAATTTTGTTGCCAGGCAATAAAATTAAAATTTTTTCATTTTAATGTAATATAATATTTTTCATTTGATATGGCAATAAAAAGGCAGGTAACACACACACACACACACACACACACACACACACACACACACACACACACACACACACACACACACACACACACACACACACACACACACACACACACACACACACACACACACACACACACAATTCACGTTATTTCTGGCCTCACTCATGTTTATTTTCTTACGTTTGCACGCTTTTTAAATGGAAAGTGCCGAAACCCACACCAACATAACGCGTGCAAGCCGAAAAAATGGACATCAATTTGGTTACTGGCGAAGCTAGTAGTTAATGAATGGGTAGGCAAAAATCTTATCTTAAATTTTTTTTAAGGAATCACTAAAAGGACGGTGGGTCAAATCGGACGCTGAGGTAGAGTTTGCTGTAACCGAATGGTTCCACAAACAGCCGTAAGAATTTTACTAGCAGGGAATCTACAGGTTAGCGCAACAGTGGAACTCATGTTTTAATGTTATTGGAGACTTCTTTTAAAATCGTTGAATAAAAAATGCTTTACAGCTCTATACGTGTGTCTATTGAACAATCCTTGTATTAGTCATACACAATAATACAACTGATTGAACTTCAAATTTTTAAACTTGATTAGTTTCTATATATATGTTTAATGTTACAAATAATTCAAATAACAATCTTGATCATCTGTTAGTTCAGCAGAATAACAGTGACACTTTTAATAACCGCATAAAATAAACACTTAGAAACAACACAGGCGCTTTAACTTTACTGTTTGGACCACAGAAGTGAGGCATGCCTCAATGCTCTATGTGTACAGCGCGGGACAATCCCCCTCCCTACACTTCCCTATCGCACCACTACATTGCTTACATACGATGTATACAAAAAACGCTGAAGCAAGTTCAGGTTGCCTCATTCGCTTTAAACGAACTATGCCGAATCTCACCTGTCACCATCTAGCGGTCGCTCAATAAAGCACGTTTCGGTTTAATAAATTTGACAGTCGCAGTAACAATGTATAATCTTTACGTTATGTAGTTCATACGTATTTATAATTTTTATTCTACAGAATTTTTTAGGGTAGGCATTGCCTCAATTGCCTCCATGTAACTTCGCCACTGATATATATGTGTACAACGTTATCGGCAACAAAGAAGTAGTTTTTGTTAAAATTCCTTCCCGGGATATTTGGCCGTAGTCCAATGTTTTCTACAAAACCAGACATTTCGGCAATGCCATCGACTTCCATCATCAGTGAAAATCGAGTGCGATAACGTGAGGTGGTATACATTAGTGACCACAGTACTGTGGTTAAGGCTGAAGCAGTAAGTAGAAAGAAGTAGTTTCTATGGTAATATTTCATTTCGAAAATGATTTTAAATATAAATCTTAGAATATGGAAGTCATGTATGGTTCTCCATACCGATATTTTAATAGTTCAGTTTAGATTAATCAATTAGCGCAACAGGTGACAGACTGAAGAATGATATTTCTTGTTGTAAAACTACAGCCATTGCTGCTAGAAGAGAAATTTTGAAACTGTAATTAATTATAGATAAGACATTTTTTCTTTTCTAAGTTGTATAAAAAAAAAATGTTAAGTAATAAATAACTTGGTTCTAAAAGTATATACATTTTTTTTATTTTATGTACTGCAGCCCTGAGATTTAAGAGTCATTAATTCATGCTATAAAACAAAGAACAAAATAATAATTAAGATTAAAAGAACCCAAATCTGAAAAAGATCAGTACACTATTAAATATTTTTTTATTTTAATGTTATTTTCCATTACATCTTTGTGAACCTTTGAAAATCATTGGACCCTATTGCCAGGTCCTTTATAAACTGTTTCAGTCAAAGACATGTAATCCAGAAAACACATAATAACTTATAAACTTTTTATATAAATTTGTTAAATGATGAATGTTATTGGGTCTTCTTTTACAACACATTATCAAAAAGTAGTAGTGACAAGTCTACCAGAAATTGATAAATTAAAACAGTACATTAAGGAATAAATACAATAATCTCTTCTCTGGTAAATGAATATTCAAAATTATTAAGCCAAAGTGTGATAAATTTGGAATAAAATATAGATAAATGAACTATTTAAAATACTCATGGAATGGTGAAGTAAGTTGAATAATTACAAAAAAAGAATACAAGTTTTGTTAACACTTCTAAAAAAAATCACACTAGTGTTATTTCTCCTCTGGTACACACTGCTAACAATAATATATTTATTATATTAATAGTAATAACTCAAATACTTGTTGCTATAGTTAGTTTTTTGATATATAAATCACTTAAAATATAATAATAGTTTACAATCAAGATTTTTTTTTTCTTTCTTGAAATGTTTTTATATAAAAAAAAGAAAAAACATTCCAAGTAAGAAAAAATAATCTTGATTGTAAACTAATATTATATCATGTAATATTTTCAGCTGTTTCTATCACAAATTATATAAAAATACACAAATGATTTGCATCGTAAGCTCACACGGCCAGTGTCAATATTGTTAAATTGATTATAAACCGGCTGTTAGGCCATGGTCGGTTATTATTATTAGTGACATTGTCGGCAACATTTCGAATCCCACCCTCAGGGATCTTCTTCAGGCCATCACAGCGACATAGTGTTGTAAAAACAAGTACAGTGTATAAACAATACCCGACAACTTTTTCTGGGTACAAGCAACAGGTGGACAGTAACATGAGGTTACCTATATAACCTCGGCTACCCGGTCACAGACAATCACAGTGCCTTGACCTGGTCACATTCCAATATGATCATTCAGTACACCATGCTATATTCAATTTAATGACAGACTTTTGCCACACTGATTCATTGACTGCCCGGAATGCCTATATATCTCAACCAACTCTGTGCAGACGAGGATAACAGCTGTGAACAGAAGATAGGACCTTTGACTTCTCGAACAACACCCGATGGTCAGTGTTGTAGAAAGAGTGCCTGGTGATTGCGGACTTCTCTGGCTGGCACAAATGGGAGCAGTAGCTGTGTTCACCCATGCGGGTCCATACACTACACTTTATGGTGCCGATATAGACTTGGCCATATGAGCACAGCACACAGCAGACACCACCCGATGACAGCAGATCTCTTGTGTCCTTTACTGGCCTGACAAACTTCTGAATTTTCTTGGTCAGGCTGTAGATTGTGCAGACGCCATGCCTCAACAGCAGTCTGTATATGCGGTCAGTCACTTCCTTCATGTATGGCAAGACCACTGAGCCAACAACTCCTGGGACACTGACAGGTTCAGGGCATCAGATCTTCTCGGCCGTACTGCTCTTCTCACCTCCCTAGCAGAGTAGCTATTGGTCTGCAGCACATGCTGCAAATGGCCCAACTCGGCATCAAGGAACCAGGGCTCGCAGTTTCTTCTCACCCAGTTCATAAGTATCTTCAGCCATTGCTCACTTCTGCCTGGGGTGAGTGTTCAACAGTTTGTGCAGATACCTGTCAGTGTGTGTTGGCTTTTTGTAATCCTTATGACCCAGACTCCCATCGGCCCTATGAAGGACCAGTATGTTGAGAAACGGCAGCTGTTGGTCCCCGTCCATCTCTATCATGAATTGGATCCATGGGTGAACATTGTTGATCTGCGACAGGAAGCGTTCGAGTTCGTCCTCCCCGTGACTCCAGACCACGAAGGTGTTGTCAACATATCGCAGCCAATACTTCGGTCTCAGCAGCGCAGATGCAGTGGCCGTTTCCTCGAACTTCTCCATGTTAAAGTAAGCTACAACAGGGCTCAGTGGACTACCCATAGCAGCGCCATCAGTCTGCTCTTAAAATCTGCCAATTGGAGAAGTCCACAGTCGCTGAGCACACTTTCTACAATGCTGACCATCAGGTGTTGTTTGAGGCGATCAAGGTCCCGTCTTCTGTCTGCACCTATTATCCATGCCTGCACAGAGAGTCTGTTGAGATACACAGGCATTCCGGACTGTCAATGAATCGGCACGGCGAAAGTCTGTCATTAAATAGAATATGGCACGGTGTACTGGACGTTCTGTACTGGAACAGGACCAGGTTAAAGCTCTGTGATTGGCTTTAACTGAGTAGCCGAGTTTATATAGGTAACCTCATGTTACTGGCCACCTGTTGCTTGTACCCGGAAAAAGTTCTCGGGTATCATTTGGCCAAGATCCATTCTTCATATTTGTTTTTTCAACACTCTGTCACTTTGGTGGCCTGAAGATCCCCGAGGGTGGGATTCAAAACATAGCTGACAGTGTTGCTAGTATATAGCAACTGACCATGGCCTAACAGCTTGGTTGGTGAGGCAATGGTGAGACGAATAATTTAAACTTTAATAAAATAAAATATTATTAATCCTAATTAAGAATTCAAATAAATATAATTCATAATTCAAGTTATGTGGTATCGTATGTTCTTGGTTGCTGTAAGTTGAAAATTTTAGTACATGGTCTGTATGTTAGTGAAATTTCAAAAAAGGTTTTGGTTTGAGATTGCAAATGTCTTATAAAAAAAATCAAACTGGAGTATTAATTTTTCAGCAATGTGGCTCTATCTGATGGCCAGTTTAGTTTTGATTTGGAATTTGAATCAAAAAGGCTGCATTAGATTGCTTTACATAGGAGGTAAACTGAGTTTCATTCCAGACTGTTTTATAATATGAAAAAGTTACAATCCCAAGTAAGAGTGATTACTATTGTGACATGAATTCGAACTATTTAAAATGGTTAGAAGAAAAGCTAATGCCTCATTAGGTTAATAAAAACATAGACTATTGGTTTTAAATTCACCTTACAAAAATCTGATATGAAACAGTCGTTGATAAATCACAGTATTCCTTTCGTTTACTTACCACCACATTAAATACCACATTAAGTCAACAATTATAGATGTCCACATATAATAATTAAAAATAAATAGTTTTTACTAAATACTACTGTCCAATAATACATATATTATTTGTCTTATAATTTTTAGTTTAATTTGACTTTTTCTATTTCTCAGGTATGTTCATGTCACTCACAGACACCTTTTGCTCAATTCCAGTTTGCTTCACGGATCACTCCAATTTGTTGTAACAGCCTCTCCAGCAATATTAGATTCGTCTGCAACTAGTGACCTTCCACATTTGAGCTCTTCTATTCCCTGTACTTCCAGTAGGTCTTTTCTGACTGTTCCTACATTTTGTTTACTTGCAGATAATTCTCCTTTTCTAGCAACTTCATCCTCAACACTTCCTTTAATTCAAGAATGAGCATGGGCCACTGCGATTTTACCACAGCTGACTTTTCTAAAAAGTCTTTTCTCATCAAACATCTTTTCTTGGTTTTTGTTTTTCCTATTCTTCTCCTGTATCCACATCCAACACCAAGGGTCCCTCCTCTCTTTGTACTTGTTGTCTCCTTCTTTGACCACACCACTTATTTAATCAAATAGTTGGCTGACCCACCATTTCAGCTATATACAACTTCATTTTCTCTTGGCCACCTCTCAGGACATCATCTTTTAAAACCATTATATATGCATAAGAATTCATAATGTTCATATCTAGAATCATTTCACTGACAATATCTGCAACAAGCACTTGGTGGTTAAACTTGAGGTGTAAACATATATTGATCTTTTCTAACCCTTTGGTATGGCTTCTGGTTGTAGTCTGTGCTATAAAAGGGGTCAACTGAGGCAGGAGTTTGCTAACAATATCAAACCACACAGTGGATACTGTAGTGTCTGTGTCAAATGAACATGTGTCTAGATTATTTTGCAACAAATCCTTTAATAATCAAGTTCCCTCTCATCTTCTGAAGAACAGAAACTTTATGTTCTGAAGAACACAAATTTTCTGTTCTTCAGGGGCTTTATTCTCCCAGTTGGTACATTCAAACCCTTCTCACTGTCTTTTAGTATTCCAATAATTTGCTTCAAGATGGCCACATTTCCCATATTTGTAACATTTAGTCTCCTTTCTTACCTATCATTCAAATGTTGAGGCATGTTTAACAATTTAAATTGTTTTTCTTGGACCACTTCTTTACTGTCTCCATTGTAATTACTGTGTGGTATTGAGACATTCAGACTACAATGTGATGACATAATCTCATTTGTACAACTAGTCATCTTGGCAGCATAAATTGGAATATGCGAACAAAGAGTTTAAGCTATTCTGGTGTTATGCCATCCTTAATGTTTGTTGAAAATGCACCTGACTCATCAGTAAAAATAAAGAGAGCATTTATATTCACAAACCCTCCCACGTTTCAATGATAGGACACTCTAGTCAGTTGGTTGATACTTGTTTTAAACTCCTCAAGACTCTCCCTAGGGCTCTACTGCTCACTTTTTACTGAGCCTTGTACACCTTGCACACATGCTGCTGGTCCCCCATACCGCAGTTCTAGAGTTTTAATTAATTCACTATAGATGTTCTGACTTTCTATAATATTTCTGCAGGAGGGACTTTAAGAGAAAATAAGTAAAAGACTTTTCTTATCTTCTGACCATTTATTTAAGTGAGCAGGAGCTTTAAATTTCCACTGGTAACTTGACCAATGAATGCTGACATCAAACACTAAGGACTACATTACAAGTAATGCCATTTTTTCATTACTCTTATTTTATGAATCTTATTCAGTGTTTATTAATGGCTTTGCCTTGTCAACCATTTCTTTCATTGTCTAAATTCAATTTTTTTTTTTTTTTTTTATAACTGAAGTCTTGACACATACACATACAGGCTTGTCGCTTGTACTACCTTTTCCCATACTTACACTCACAACGCGCTCCCTGCTCCTCATTCCCGTATCAGCTGTCGGCACGTAAACGGCGTGTATATAATTGAGATTTCTGTATTGCTTATTAATTGTATATAATTGAGTTTATTATTTATTAGTTAATAGAATTTAGTTACTAGGCTATAGTGAAGTGCCGTGTATTGTGTCTCCTTTCGAACTTTTGACCAGTATGATCAGGAGTGAAACATCTTCACCCGGGCCATCTAAGAGACACGTGATTCAGGAGAAAGAAAGGAAGGTTCTAGGAAATGTGATGTCCGCCATGGAAAAAGAGTGTTTGGACAAGAAACTCATGTTCCCTTTCAGTGGCCCGACTAAACGAGCAGAAGCATATACAGGTATGCCTAGAAGAACACTTCAGGCAATTCATCGGGAGCTACAAACTGAGGAAACCGTAATTTCACCGAGCAAAAAAATGAAAGCTCCAACAAGGATTCCCAAAGAAGTCGACAGTTTCGATAGAAACATAATAAAGTCATCTATCGAAGAGTTTTACTTAGTCGAGAAGACAATCCCATATGTGCGGAAACTTATTAATGAACCGAAGGTGAAAATGAATTTTCCATTTGAATGAACTAAACTGAGAGAGATATTGAAAGAAATGGGATTCAGATGGAAAAGAGCTGTGAGCAAGAGGAAATTTTAGTGGAGAGACACGACATAACTGATTGGCCGTGTAGATATTTGATGCGTATGCGAAGAGTGCGAGAGGACAATCGAAACGTATTTTTTCTTGATGAGTCATGGATCGAATCCAACCTAACGTTTCGTAAGTGTTGGCAAGGACCCGGTGTCGTTGGAGCGATGGAGTGTGTTGGTGGAAATAATAGGATGATTATTGTTGGTATTGGCTCTGAGGAGGGATTTCTACCTGAGGCCCAACTGTTCTTTAGGGCTGATGTGGCTACTGGGGATTACCACGGTCAAATGAATTACAACACTTTTTCGAAGTGGGTAACAGAGAAGGTCATCCCCAACTTGCCTGCTAACAGTGTCGTCATCATGGATAATGCTCCCTACCACAGCAAAATAGAGAACAAGGTCCCGAATAGGTATGATACAAAAAAGACAATGGTCGAATGGCTGACAAAGGTGAACATTCCAGCTGTCCTGGAAATGAGGAAACCTGTACTGTACGAACTAATTGAGAAAAATAAACCGACTAAAGTGGACTACAAGATCGATAGAATCTTCGCACAATATGGACATGAAGTAGTACGCCTCCCGCCCTACAACTGCGAGTTAAACCCCATAGAATTAATATGGGCAATAATGAAAAGATTCGTTCGGGAAAATAATGTTGGAGATTTAAGAATTCAGCGCCTTCTCCAGCTTTCAGAAGAGGCCATTAAACACGTCACCAATGAAGACTGGAAAAATGCTGTGACCACATAAAGAAGTTGGAAAATGAATATTGGGAAAAAGACGGACTAATGGAAAATGCATTAGATCAGTTTGTCATCGCTGTGAGCGAGGAAGAAGACAGTGAAGAGAGCGGCCTCAGTGACTTGTCAGAAGATTAAGAGGAAGATATTTAGAAAGTAAAAGTTAATATAAATTAATAGAAAATAAAATTTAAAAATGTTTAATATAAAAATTTTAAAATAAAAAATATGAAAAAATAGTTGTAACTCGCCATATTTTCTCACTTCTATGGGAAAATATGCCTGTCCCAAGCCAGGCTGTCACATTCGAAGAGATTCAATCGTTTTTTTAGGTAAAGAATGTAGTGAATCACGGTGAAAATGACGAAAAAGTAGGAGGGCAACTTTTTTTCATATTTTAGAGCAATTAATTATCTTAATTATCTTAGAGCAAAAAATTCAAACGCTATTCAATTAATAAGAAATTAAACATATACATTAAGTATAAACACCGATCACTACTAACTTTAACTCATGGAACAGAATGACAAAACGACATCCAAAAACAGCAGTTACTATGCTTTTTTTATAACACCAAAGTGGTCGCCAGGTGTAAGGGTATACACCAAACAATGCCCTGTCATAAATATGTCAAAAAGCCTTCCCTTTGTGACAGATTGGATGGCCTTCAACATGACACATTTGTTTCTAAAACTAGTGTTTCCTGTAAAGTAATTCTTATATTATTGTATTAACACAATACAAAAAGCACATAGTTTTGTTTCATAATTTTTATTGTCATCAGACACGTGTTTTGGCTGTTACACCTTTATTAAAAGAGTAAAAACGACGTATACTATGTTCTTTTATTGTCATCCATAAGTAGGCCTATTTGTTTTGTGGCGGTAGCGGCTCGCTTGTCACCAGAGGCGTGCGGTATAAGCTTTTCGAATAACGACGTATTCTGTCTAAACCATCGGCAGTAGGATATTGGAATTTGCATTAAAAATAACTTTGGACTATTTACTACAACTTCTCGCTTACACTATATGTCTATCTTTAGAAATAAAAAACTTCCTCACAGACGACAAATTGTAATACACTTACTGACAGAATTAAAAAAATTACAGAGATAATAATTCGACCAAAAATCTATTTACAGTGTTATGACAATCAAAATATGTTCATAATAAAGGAAATATTATTTTGAATAAAACGTTATAAAAATGAACTCCATAAGTTTCATATTAGGATTGCAATCACTGGTTGATTGAAATGTTGCACTAATTTGCACGGGTGAACAAAAATTGATAAAATATTTTTTTATGATCAACAAAATTATATTATAGACAAATAATTTATACAGAAATGAGCAGCATAAGATGTAGAATTACATTACAAAAAGAAATTTATAAAAATGTGTACTTCGTATTTCTGAATGTACATACTGAATGGATAGTAGTAAGTAGTAACAATGCATCTGCCGGTCTAGTGGTGGGGACGCCAAGCCGCGCATTCCAATCGCGGCCAGACAGTAACACACACTTCTCCAGTAACCTCTTTATTATCAAGTTCATCTTGTGTTAAACAGAACTGAAAACTTTTGTTGTAGTAGTATGCTCCTACAGCTGTTATTGTTTGTGCATCAATATGCCATAACATTCTCTTACGCCTTTCAGTGTCTACCGCTTCATGTTTACATTTCACATCTTGTCATTTTCTGCTTTTTCTACTTACTGTTCCCTTTCTTTCCCTTTTCTTTCTTATTAATGTTTGGGCGTAGTTTGTATGTGTGCATGCTTATGTGTGTGTGTGTGTCTACATACTATATTTCTTGTTTATGTTTGTTTACATGACCATTCTATGCAGAAAATGGCAAAAATGGTAAATTCCCTAGAATGCAGTTTTTTGTCTTAAATTTTCCCCAAAACTATTGCACAACCCCCCAAAAGTATAACCAATTGACAGATTGGGCAGGTACCTTCTTCTAATCTTCTAAAGATTCTCAACAATAACTTCTCACCCATTCTATGTATTTGAAAAAAAAAACTAGTTTTGACAATACATAAATCAGGTGCTCCACTATACGCTGACATATATTGTTTTCAAATTAATGGCCCAAATTAACTGTCATGAAGACAACTGGTTTTATCTTTCATGATGTATTCACCATCAGCAAGTTAGTGCTTCCTTTCCTTTCCTTGAGTTCCATCTTGTCATTTTATCATCTACTTGCAGATTTATGGTATGTATCATTCCTTAAAAAGAATCTCCAGACAGGCACTTTGGGGTCTTCACTTTTGCCCATTCTACAGAGGTAGGCATGATGATGGCCTCTCTCAAGGTATCCAGCAACTCGGCAAAACTCTGGATAAGCTTTGACACCCAGGTTTCTCTACTTTCTCTCTTCTATCATTCCTGCAAGCAGCTCCTAGTGACTATCTTGGGTTCTTCTGTTGCTGCTTTCCCACCCATTTCTGTCTTTCTTTTCCAGATCTTTTTCTTTCATGGTCATTAGGGATTCTTCCATCAGCTCAATCAACAGGTCAATCAATGCCACTGCCAATACAGTGGTATTGTGAGAAGAATACTGTTACGCCATTACAGAACGTTTTACATGTTTCTCGGCTATCCCAGCAGAGCCCACCTGTAATGTTTATGTACATACGTGACACTTAACAAGTGAGGCAGTGTTACATAATACGGAACATGGTCGTACAGTCGATAGTGTTGATCGACAAGCTTCTCAACTAGCCCAACAGTGCATTGGGCCAAGGCCAAGGCCGTTCTGAAATATCCTCTAGAATTAACAAGTGTTTGTTAAGGACGCATATTATGGAACCCTACAGACTATATAGCCCATACCTGCTGCTTAGTTTTCAGTTTTATGTCGGGCGATTTACACAGTGCATCTCAAGTGGTGTATTAGTGAAAAGTGATTATACTGAGGAATGCTTTATAGTTAACATTATTATTTGTGTGGACAGATTATCATGAATTACTGTATGAGTACAATTTTGTTGAATAACTTGTTGATGACAAACTGTTAATTGTGGTAATTAAAACTGGTTATCAGTGATTTCATTGGTGTCTTGTATTTTGTTTTTCACTGTACCATACGGTGACCAAGGAGACCATCGTAACAGTGGTGTCAGAAGTGGGATAGAACCGTTAACTGTGGAAACAGTGGACACTTTGTACAAGACTAGTGTAATTTGTAATTAATCGGTAAACAATGGATGCCACACAGATGATGGAAAATTTCCAGGCGCTGCTGCTACAGACACAGGAATGATGCCGACAAGAGGAGGAAGAAGCACAAAAACAACAGGATGAGAAAGTGGAAGAGTGATAGAAAACTCTCCTGCTGCAAACACAAGAACACCAGAAAGCATTACTGCGGCCGATTCAGAGGAATGACAGAAAGCACTAATTTTGGAATCTGAAAGACAACAAAAAGAAGAATGTAAGTGTTGCGTCTTAGAAGCTCTCGATGAATCTTGAGTTGATCTTAGAACGCTAGTTGGAGTTAGCTGGTCAGAAATGAAATAATAAAGTGGACTGTATATGTTTTTAGAGATAATTGTTGTAACGGGCCTATTTTGAGGTAATAAGGCAATTTGTATTTTTTTATTTTTTTATAAACAAATAACATTTTTTTTATGATAGGGACAAAATTTATAACCGGAAGGTAAATTCCGTGGTTGCGATGAAAACAACAGTGGCAGCACTGACTGTGAAGGTTCGTCAATAATATTTTATATGAACAGATTCAACAATCGACAAACTGTGCCAAGATCAGTTCAAGGACACAACACAACGGTAAACAAATTATGTAACAGAGTCAGACCATCTGACGTCAGTATATACGTCAGAGCCGATCCTTGTTGTGGAATCCAGTTATATAACAAAAATAGTCTACTGGCGCAATGATACAAACTGTAAAACAAAGGAAATTGGTCATCCAATTGCAGCCGCTTCACAAATTAGCGCCTGTAGCTCTGCCCAGTCTAACTTCATCACTCGCGCGTGTGGGACATAAAAGTTTCGAAACGTAATTTTGCGGGCCCGCAACATATAAAAAAAATGTGAAGTAAAATTTAAAACAATGTAAAAATAACAATTTTAAATTTTCTCAGAGTGAATTAACAATCTAAAACATGTAAATTCAGTACCGACCACGGAATAATCTACGTTGTGCGCGTAAAAGTGTGACACCGTCAATTCAACTAAACAGCTAAGTAGCAATGTATTCCTTTTAAAATTTTAACAAAAGTGTCTTTTTCAACACAAAACATAAAAATTAAGTACATAATGGGGAAATAAATTTTAATAAAATGTAACACGAGAGCTCTCAAATCATAAAATAATTGTGTGTGTGTGTGCGTGAGAAAGAAGGCTGGTTTGTGTTGTTTGTATTTTAATTTAATTCATATTTAATTTCTTGAAGTTTATTTGGAATTTATATACCATGTTTTAATTCTCATTGTAGCAGAATGATTATATAATCAATAACTTTCGTAAATGTGAATTTATAGTAGAGAGAGGATGTTAGGAGATAGTGTTTAAACAATAAAAGTTTTAATCAAATGTCAATAAAACTATATTAATGGGAAACAATATAAAGTTTTCTTTATTTTTCGAACAGCCAATTCTGATCTCCTGTTCACCTAAAAAGAACCCCAAAATCTGGTAAGGACATATACTTTTTTCTATATGCGTAGTTGGCACTACAAGATGGCGGTCAACAAAAACAATAATAATTGAATCAAATTTAATATCAATTATATTTTATTAATATCAAGAAATTGAATAGTATCAATGGCGCCCGAAACATAAGGGACAATTTATATAAATAAATTTATATAAATATAGGCCCCGTGGAGAGCGGAATGGTTGTTGGAAATAACAGAAACATTTTTTTTAGGTACGTAAAATAGACGTACAAGTAGTAAGGTTATGTCATGTTTTTGTAGTATGGGTAAGTAGAGTATTTTTTTTTAGAAGTATGTGTTACATGTAATAATATTTTATAAAGAAATATATATATAAAAAATTTATAAAAAATGGCAGATAATAATGATATTAGTTTATCTGACAGTCAAACTGAAAGTCAAATAAATAGCAATTTAAGTGAAACAGAATCAAGAATTATGGATGAAGGAATTCATTCAACGCCAATTCAGAATAAAAACTCAGATAACAATAGTATGATGAAATATTTATGTAGCATGGTATGCAGTATGAAAGAGAGTTCAGACAAGCAACAGGCGATGTTAGAGTTAAAATTTAACGAAATAAAGAGTGATTCTGACGCTAAATTTAATATACAGAATGACAAATTTAATGAGTTAAAAAATGAGAGTCAAAAATTAAATAAATGCTTAGAAAGTACTAATCAAACAATAAGAACCAGTTTAAATAAATTAGAACAGAGTGTGGAGAAGTTAGGTGACAATGTTATAAGTATGACAAGTATTAAAAATGACGAAATAGTGGGAGAGGTAGTGTTAGATAATAAAATAATGACTAGTGATGATAATGATATTAATTACAATTATGAGAGTATAGTGGGGGTAAAGAATAATGGAGAGACAAATGATGAGAATATAATCAAAAATAGTACTGATGAAGTTTTAGAATGTGATTATGAGATGTTAATGTGTGTTAAGGAGTTAGAGAGAGAGTGGAAGAATAATATAGTAGTTGAATGTGGGCAGAGGGTAAATTTTCCCATTAATTTTTCTGAACCAGAGTGTTCACAAATGTTGTTGTTTTTGAAGGGCGAGAGACCCATATTAGTAGATGAATTGAAGTGTATATTGATGTTGTATAATGTTGTACCCTCTGTCTGTAATAATTGTGAGAGTGTGATGTGGTGTTATGAAGAGAGAGAGTTGTGCATTGAGAGAGAGAGTTGTGCATTGAGAGAGAGATAGAATTGTATAAGTTAAAAAGAAATTATGATGAATTGAGAAAAAGATTACCTGTTGAAAGGGAGATAGAGAATTATTTTGGTAATATTTGTATAAATAATAATGACTTATCTGACGTGATAGTAGAGGAATATAAAAATGAGAAAACAACTTACCTGACATTAACAAATAACAATGATGGAGACTGGACAATAATACCTGATGTTGACAAGGTTTATGAAATATTATTAGGGAATAACCCTATAAATTATAATGGTATGATGATTGGAATAAAGTTAGTGGATTATTATAATAATAATAAATTGTATGTTGATAACAATGATGCATGTTACAAATATATTAGATATTTATATGACGATGGAGGTTGAAATAAAAAATCAGTGAATAAACATGGTTAAATATTGTAAATTTTGGTAACGACCTTGCAGATTTGGACAGTGAAGTGTGAAACAATTGAACAGTTATTGACGAATATTTTGTAAATATAATGTAGCGAATTCATTTGTGTGTATTATGAAATATTAGGTAAATAATGTGTACCTGTAGTGTAAAATGTGATAATAATAATAATATTATTAATATTTTGCATTCTAATTAAATAATAAAAATAATTATGACGACAATAATTAATGAATTGTAATTTGGATATTATTGATAGGTATGTTGTGTTTTAATAATCAATTGAAGTAAATAATTTGAGATGTTTCAATATTGTGATTGAATGTTATATGTTTGAATTTTATAATAAATTTAAATTGTGTGATGAGATTTCAATTTTAATAATAATTAATGAATAAATAAATGAATGTTAAATGGTTTAGTTTGTGGAATATCATAATGGTTAAAAATAAATGTTAATAATAAATTTGGAAATTTTGAAAATTAATTACAGCAAAGGATAAATAATGAAATGATGATATATAAAGAGTTAATAAAAAATTTTCAAACAAGAATGTTTATAAGTTTTATATATAAATTATTTAAAAGAGAATTGATTGTTTAATGTATGCTAATAATCCAGGTTAATTTCTATTTGTTTATGATGTTATGTAATGTATTATACAAGGTGTGTGGCAGGGCGGTTATCCAGGGGGATAACGTATTAGAAATTTGTTATGTTTTAATAATGATGATTTGCTACTCAATAATTTTGTTTTGATTTGAAAAATAGATGGACTAAATACTTCCTATAATGTGTTTATTATGTCTTATTGTGTTAATTGCATTTAGTATGTTAGGAATAAGGATTATAAAAATATAATAATATGTTTTCAATGTGTTTATAGATTTTAAATAAAAATTAAATAAATTCGTGATAGTTAAAATTTTCAATGGGTTGCAAAAGATAGAAATGGGTGATAGTAATTGTTTGAATAAAATGTTTGAATCAGTCCAAGTTGAATTTTTGTGGGACATATAGATCTGTCCAAATTGAAGTCAAAGTTAAAGGAATAGTAGAGATGAAAATAATGTAAGGTTGTTTCGAGTTAATGTATGTTATAGAATTTTGAGAAGTATTGATGTTGACACAGTAGAATTGGAGAATTTATGTAGAGTTTTGAGCGATATATTGTTGTTTATTTTGATGTTGTTATTTTGTTGTAGTTGTAGTAAGGTAATGAGATTGAGATTTTGGGGATGGCAATTTTGTAGTAGGGGGTAGTGTAGTGTGGGAGTCCGCAACATAAGGGTTGGGACGGGATTTGGTATAGTTTTAGTGGAGACGGGGTTGCCTTAGGTAGAATCCAGGAACCAGAGAACGGGAATTGAGCTTTTTTGGGGGGGGAAACACGTATCCTATGTACAAAGGGTTAGAGAGTATTTTTTTTATATATTGAGAGAAGGTGGCGAATTGAGTTAAAGTAGTAAGTAGTTAGGGGTAGAGAAGGATTAGTAGATTTTGATAGTGGGGTGTCATACTAGTTAAAGATTTTGTAAGGGAGCGTTAGAGTAATAAAAGGGGTAAGATTATGAGTAAATGCCAAGTTGATAAAGTGAATTATAATGAGTAACGTGGAATCACCCAAATTAATGAAAGGGAATAATAAATGAAATGATGTGTAAAACAAAGATTGAAAAAAAAAAAAAATAATAATAATTTTTGTTGAAAGAGAATTAATAACAGTAAAGTGAGTTTAAAAGGTAATTTTATGATTTTATATGCAAATTTAATGATGTAAAGTGTGTAAGTTTTAAGTATAAATTGTTTATTTTAAGATGATAATAACAGTGTGAATTATTAATGTACTATGTTTTCTTATGTTATATTGTGTTTGTTAGTATTTAAGAGAATTTTATGAAGTTAAATATTTTAAATGCATTTTAACTTGGGGATGAGAGAAATGTAATATGGTAATGGGAAATGTTTATTTAAATTCTGATGGGAATCAGGGCAATAATTTTGAATTTTGGGATAAAAGTTAACGAGAGAAAGTAGATAGAATGGGAGTATAGAATTTTAAAATGGGTATCATGTTGTTATTAGATATTTTGGTATATATGTTAGAAATAAGTAAAAAACAAAACCAGTGCTTCTTAGCGCAAACCAGCACCGCTAGGGGGAAACAGATCAGTTGGGGATATGGTGTTGTATAAGGCCACTATTTGATATTTGATTTGTTGTTTCAGTGTTTGGTGATGCTGTGGCGGCGGACCTGAGCTGGCCTGCGCGTCAGAGCAGGGGCGTTAAGTATCTGTCTGACTCTACGGTGTTGGGATCTCGAGAGAGAAGTCCAGTATTGTCATTCAGGTGCGGTCACAGTCACCGGACCAAGGGTGAGTTGATTATATTTTTTGTAAACCATACAGGGGGTTGTGGCGACATATCCTGGCTGATCCCTTTAGCAAGTATGAATGTGTCAATGAGATTTTTTATGCTTCGGCATAAAATATCTCATTGAGGGGGTATTGTAACGGGCCTATTTTGAGGTAATAAGGCAATTTGTATTTTTTTATTTTTTTATAAACAAATAACATTTTTTTTATGATAGGGACAAAATTTATAACCGGAAGGTAAATTCCGTGGTTGCGATGAAAACAACAGTGGCAGCACTGACTGTGAAGGTTCGTCAATAATATTTTATATGAACAGATTCAACAATCGACAAACTGTGCCAAGATCAGTTCAAGGACACAACACAACGGTAAACAAATTATGTAACAGAGTCAGACCATCTGACGTCAGTATATACGTCAGAGCCGATCCTTGTTGTGGAATCCAGTTATATAACAAAAATAGTCTACTGGCGCAATGATACAAACTGTAAAACAAAGGAAATTGGTCATCCAATTGCAGCCGCTTCACAAATTAGCGCCTGTAGCTCTGCCCAGTCTAACTTCATCACTCGCGCGTGTGGGACATAAAAGTTTCGAAACGTAATTTTGCGGGCCCGCAACATATAAAAAAAATGTGAAGTAAAATTTAAAACAATGTAAAAATAACAATTTTAAATTTTCTCAGAGTGAATTAACAATCTAAAACATGTAAATTCAGTACCGACCACGGAATAATCTACGTTGTGCGCGTAAAAGTGTGACGCCGTCAATTCAACTAAACAGCTAAGTAGCAATGTATTCCTTTTAAAATTTTAACAAAAGTGTCTTTTTCAACACAAAACATAAAAATTAAGTACATAATGGGGAAATAAATTTTAATAAAATGTAACACGAGAGCTCTCAAATCATAAAATAATTGTGTGTGTGTGTGCGTGAGAAAGAAGGCTGGTTTGTGTTGTTTGTATTTTAATTTAATTCATATTTAATTTCTTGAAGTTTATTTGGAATTTATATACCATGTTTTAATTCTCATTGTAGCAGAATGATTATATAATCAATAACTTTCGTAAATGTGAATTTATAGTAGAGAGAGGATGTTAGGAGATAGTGTTTAAACAATAAAAGTTTTAATCAAATGTCAATAAAACTATATTAATGGGAAACAATATAAAGTTTTCTTTATTTTTCGAACAGCCAATTCTGATCTCCTGTTCACCTAAAAAGAACCCCAAAATCTGGTAAGGACATATACTTTTTTCTATATGCGTAGTTGGCACTACAAGATGGCGGTCAACAAAAACAATAATAATTGAATCAAATTTAATATCAATTATATTTTATTAATATCAAGAAATTGAATAGTATCAATGGCGCCCGAAACATAAGGGACAATTTATATAAATAAATTTATATAAATATAGGCCCCGTGGAGAGCGGAATGGTTGTTGGAAATAACAGAAACATTTTTTTTAGGTACGTAAAATAGACGTACAAGTAGTAAGGTTATGTCATGTTTTTGTAGTATGGGTAAGTAGAGTATTTTTTTTTAGAAGTATGTGTTACATGTAATAATATTTTATAAAGAAATATATATATAAAAAATTTATAAAAAATGGCAGATAATAATGATATTAGTTTATCTGACAGTCAAACTGAAAGTCAAATAAATAGCAATTTAAGTGAAACAGAATCAAGAATTATGGATGAAGGAATTCATTCAACGCCAATTCAGAATAAAAACTCAGATAACAATAGTATGATGAAATATTTATGTAGCATGGTATGCAGTATGAAAGAGAGTTCAGACAAGCAACAGGCGATGTTAGAGTTAAAATTTAACGAAATAAAGAGTGATTCTGACGCTAAATTTAATATACAGAATGACAAATTTAATGAGTTAAAAAATGAGAGTCAAAAATTAAATAAATGCTTAGAAAGTACTAATCAAACAATAAGAACCAGTTTAAATAAATTAGAACAGAGTGTGGAGAAGTTAGGTGACAATGTTATAAGTATGACAAGTATTAAAAATGACGAAATAGTGGGAGAGGTAGTGTTAGATAATAAAATAATGACTAGTGATGATAATGATATTAATTACAATTATGAGAGTATAGTGGGGGTAAAGAATAATGGAGAGACAAATGATGAGAATATAATCAAAAATAGTACTGATGAAGTTTTAGAATGTGATTATGAGATGTTAATGTGTGTTAAGGAGTTAGAGAGAGAGTGGAAGAATAATATAGTAGTTGAATGTGGGCAGAGGGTAAATTTTCCCATTAATTTTTCTGAACCAGAGTGTTCACAAATGTTGTTGTTTTTGAAGGGCGAGAGACCCATATTAGTAGATGAATTGAAGTGTATATTGATGTTGTATAATGTTGTACCCTCTGTCTGTAATAATTGTGAGAGTGTGATGTGGTGTTATGAAGAGAGAGAGTTGTGCATTGAGAGAGAGAGTTGTGCATTGAGAGAGAGATAGAATTGTATAAGTTAAAAAGAAATTATGATGAATTGAGAAAAAGATTACCTGTTGAAAGGGAGATAGAGAATTATTTTGGTAATATTTGTATAAATAATAATGACTTATCTGACGTGATAGTAGAGGAATATAAAAATGAGAAAACAACTTACCTGACATTAACAAATAACAATGATGGAGACTGGACAATAATACCTGATGTTGACAAGGTTTATGAAATATTATTAGGGAATAACCCTATAAATTATAATGGTATGATGATTGGAATAAAGTTAGTGGATTATTATAATAATAATAAATTGTATGTTGATAACAATGATGCATGTTACAAATATATTAGATATTTATATGACGATGGAGGTTGAAATAAAAAATCAGTGAATAAACATGGTTAAATATTGTAAATTTTGGTAACGACCTTGCAGATTTGGACAGTGAAGTGTGAAACAATTGAACAGTTATTGACGAATATTTTGTAAATATAATGTAGCGAATTCATTTGTGTGTATTATGAAATATTAGGTAAATAATGTGTACCTGTAGTGTAAAATGTGATAATAATAATAATATTATTAATATTTTGCATTCTAATTAAATAATAAAAATAATTATGACGACAATAATTAATGAATTGTAATTTGGATATTATTGATAGGTATGTTGTGTTTTAATAATCAATTGAAGTAAATAATTTGAGATGTTTCAATATTGTGATTGAATGTTATATGTTTGAATTTTATAATAAATTTAAATTGTGTGATGAGATTTCAATTTTAATAATAATTAATGAATAAATAAATGAATGTTAAATGGTTTAGTTTGTGGAATATCATAATGGTTAAAAATAAATGTTAATAATAAATTTGGAAATTTTGAAAATTAATTACAGCAAAGGATAAATAATGAAATGATGATATATAAAGAGTTAATAAAAAATTTTCAAACAAGAATGTTTATAAGTTTTATATATAAATTATTTAAAAGAGAATTGATTGTTTAATGTATGCTAATAATCCAGGTTAATTTCTATTTGTTTATGATGTTATGTAATGTATTATACAAGGTGTGTGGCAGGGCGGTTATCCAGGGGGATAACGTATTAGAAATTTGTTATGTTTTAATAATGATGATTTGCTACTCAATAATTTTGTTTTGATTTGAAAAATAGATGGACTAAATACTTCCTATAATGTGTTTATTATGTCTTATTGTGTTAATTGCATTTAGTATGTTAGGAATAAGGATTATAAAAATATAATAATATGTTTTCAATGTGTTTATAGATTTTAAATAAAAATTAAATAAATTCGTGATAGTTAAAATTTTCAATGGGTTGCAAAAGATAGAAATGGGTGATAGTAATTGTTTGAATAAAATGTTTGAATCAGTCCAAGTTGAATTTTTGTGGGACATATAGATCTGTCCAAATTGAAGTCAAAGTTAAAGGAATAGTAGAGATGAAAATAATGTAAGGTTGTTTCGAGTTAATGTATGTTATAGAATTTTGAGAAGTATTGATGTTGACACAGTAGAATTGGAGAATTTATGTAGAGTTTTGAGCGATATATTGTTGTTTATTTTGATGTTGTTATTTTGTTGTAGTTGTAGTAAGGTAATGAGATTGAGATTTTGGGGATGGCAATTTTGTAGTAGGGGGTAGTGTAGTGTGGGAGTCCGCAACATAAGGGTTGGGACGGGATTTGGTATAGTTTTAGTGGAGACGGGGTTGCCTTAGGTAGAATCCAGGAACCAGAGAACGGGAATTGAGCTTTTTTGGGGGGGGAAACACGTATCCTATGTACAAAGGGTTAGAGAGTATTTTTTTTATATATTGAGAGAAGGTGGCGAATTGAGTTAAAGTAGTAAGTAGTTAGGGGTAGAGAAGGATTAGTAGATTTTGATAGTGGGGTGTCATACTAGTTAAAGATTTTGTAAGGGAGCGTTAGAGTAATAAAAGGGGTAAGATTATGAGTAAATGCCAAGTTGATAAAGTGAATTATAATGAGTAACGTGGAATCACCCAAATTAATGAAAGGGAATAATAAATGAAATGATGTGTAAAACAAAGATTGAAAAAAAAAAAAAAATAATAATAATTTTTGTTGAAAGAGAATTAATAACAGTAAAGTGAGTTTAAAAGGTAATTTTATGATTTTATATGCAAATTTAATGATGTAAAGTGTGTAAGTTTTAAGTATAAATTGTTTATTTTAAGATGATAATAACAGTGTGAATTATTAATGTACTATGTTTTCTTATGTTATATTGTGTTTGTTAGTATTTAAGAGAATTTTATGAAGTTAAATATTTTAAATGCATTTTAACTTGGGGATGAGAGAAATGTAATATGGTAATGGGAAATGTTTATTTAAATTCTGATGGGAATCAGGGCAATAATTTTGAATTTTGGGATAAAAGTTAACGAGAGAAAGTAGATAGAATGGGAGTATAGAATTTTAAAATGGGTATCATGTTGTTATTAGATATTTTGGTATATATGTTAGAAATAAGTAAAAAACAAAACCAGTGCTTCTTAGCGCAAACCAGCACCGCTAGGGGGAAACAGATCAGTTGGGGATATGGTGTTGTATAAGGCCACTATTTGATATTTGATTTGTTGTTTCAGTGTTTGGTGATGCTGTGGCGGCGGACCTGAGCTGGCCTGCGCGTCAGAGCAGGGGCGTTAAGTATCTGTCTGACTCTACGGTGTTGGGATCTCGAGAGAGAAGTCCAGTATTGTCATTCAGGTGCGGTCACAGTCACCGGACCAAGGGTGAGTTGATTATATTTTTTGTAAACCATACAGGGGGTTGTGGCGACATATCCTGGCTGATCCCTTTAGCAAGTATGAATGTGTCAATGAGATTTTTTATGCTTCGGCATAAAATATCTCATTGAGGGGGTATTGTAACGGGCCTATTTTGAGGTAATAAGGCAATTTGTATTTTTTTATTTTTTTATAAACAAATAACATTTTTTTTATGATAGGGACAAAATTTATAACCGGAAGGTAAATTCCGTGGTTGCGATGAAAACAACAGTGGAAGCACTGACTGTGAAGGTTCGTCAATAATATTTTATATGAACAGATTCAACAATCGAAAAACTGTGCCAAGATCAGTTCAAGGACACAACACAACGGTAAACAAATTATGTAACAGAGTCAGACCATCTGACGTCAGTATATATGTCAGAGCCGATCCTTGTTGTGGAATCCAGTTATATAACAAAAATAGTCTACTGGCGCAATGATACAAACTGTAAAACAAAGGAAATTGGTCATCCAACTGCAGCCGCTTCACAAATTAGCGCCTGTAGCTCTGCCCAGTCTAACTTCATCACTCGCGCGTGTGGGACATAAAAGTTTTGAAACGTAATTTTGCGGGCCCGCAACATATAAAAAAAATGTGAAGTAAAATTTAAAACAATGTAAAAATAACAATTTTAAATTTTCTCAGAGTGAATTAACAATCTAAAACATGTAAATTCAGTACCGACCACGGAATAATCTACGTTGTGCGCGTAAAAGTGTGACGCCGTCAATTCAACTAAACAGCTAAGTAGCAATGTATTCCTTTTAAAATTTTAACAAAAGTGTCTTTTTCAACACAAAACATAAAAATTAAGTACATAATGGGGAAATAAATTTTAATAAAATGTAACACGAGAGCTCTCAAATCATAAAATAATTGTGTGTGTGTGTGCGTGAGAAAGAAGGCTGGTTTGTGTTGTTTGTATTTTAATTTAATTCATATTTAATTTCTTGAAGTTTATTTGGAATTTATATACCATGTTTTAATTCTCATTGTAGCAGAATGATTATATAATCAATAACTTTCGTAAATGTGAATTTATAGTAGAGAGAGGATGTTAGGAGATAGTGTTTAAACAATAAAAGTTTTAATCAAATGTCAATAAAACTATATTAATGGGAAACAATATAAAGTTTTCTTTATTTTTCGAACAGCCAATTCTGATCTCCTGTTCGCCTAAAAAGAACCCCAAAATCTGGTAAGGACATATACTTTTTTCTATATGCGTAGTTGGCACTACAAGATGGCAGTCAACAAAAACAATAATAATTGAATCAAATTTAATATCAATTATATTTTATTAATATCAAGAAATTGAATAGTATCATTGTTTATTGAAAATTAATAGGACATAATTGCTGGCGCGTGCAGTTTTAACGCGGCATAAGTGCCGGAGAATTAAGATAGAATTAAAATATTGAAGTACATAATAGTATGTAGAGGCCGAAATCGCCTAATTAAGTTATCGCATGATGATCATGCTAAATTATGAAATATTGAAAAATAATGTAGCAGAGTCTGGCGAAACGAAGGCTTGTTGCCGTTCGGAGTTTAGCGAGTAACTAACATAAATCTGGCTGCTGCTAGACTTTGTCAAACCGGCAGCAGATTGCAGAGAGAAAAATGACGTCACTACACGCGCCTGCAATGCGGCATTTTACAGTACAAAGTTTACATAGGTACAAAGTTTAACCATACTGCCCGCACAAAATCGGGGTGATTTTGCAACTTGAGTCATTTGTGAATAGTACATGGTAATTGATACGTAATAATACAATAGTCAGGCAGACATAATAGTTGGCAGTACATAATAATAGGATAATGATCCCAAAAAATTCAATAATAAGTAACAGGTAATAATACAATGACAAAGACATAATAATTTTACATGCATGATATTGGAATAACAATCCTCAAAAAATTCAAAAATTCCCCAAAAATACATGATAGTGATACACAATAGTATAATAGACATAATAATTATTATAAAATGTTATATACAAAGGCAATACATAATATACTTGAAAGCTTTATACATTAAATTGACCCCTTTTTTTAAAAGTAAATCATCTCTGACATAAAAATCTGTAAATAACAAAATTAATTAAAGCTATCAGAAAGCTCAAAAGCAAAACAAAACAATTTCTGTGCTAGAAAATGTACAAAATAAAAACTCATGATAAAAATAAAAGTGCTTATATAAATAACATGATCTTTCTTGAAGCATTAACATATGGTCCAGTAAATACATATATTTCATTTTTAACAAATGCAAGTAATAACACAATCTATATAAAGAAAAAACATCCTCGAATACTGATTCAATATGATAATACAATAATAAAACCTTAATAATAATATAATAAAAAACAACAAATAGAAAGTATGACAGGTTCGATACAATGATGCATGTCGCATGAACGTTCATGCAATTAGTCTGAGGCCACTGGAAGTGGACATAATTTATGAATGGGTCGACGTAGGATACCATTTGCGGTGTGAACATCCGCGATGCACACTATTGAATCCTGACCCGAATAGAGATTCGTGACTACCCCGCATTTCCACTGCAGTGGGGGGGGGGATTGTCATCCAGAATAAGGACGAGTTGTCCGGGAATCAAATTTTTTGACGGGATGCGCCATTTGTTGCGCTGTTGGAAATGGTGCAAATAATCTTTCGACCACCTGTTCCATATCGACTGGGTGAATTTTTGGAGCAGCTGCCATCTGCCCAGACGACTAATATTGACTTGGGAATAGTCAGGTTCCGGGAGTGCAGTGAGCGGAGAACCAACCAGGAAGTGAGCTGGAGTTAAAGGTTCGGGGTCCCTAGAGTCATTGGAGATGGTGAACAAGGGGCGTGAGTTAAGGCAGGTCTCTATTTGAGTTAGGATAGTGTAATACTCCTCAAAGGTAAGAATGATTCCGCCGACAACACGCCGCAAATGAAACTTGACGCTCTTGACTCCGCTTTCCCACAGGCCGCCGAAATGCGGTGCTGAGGGGGGAATAAAGGACCATTTGATGCCTTGGGCACTGGTAAAATCCTGGGTGGTCTGTTCAAATCCATTAGATTTAAAAAGTTTGTATACTTCGTGAAGTGTGCTACTAGCACGACGAAAGTTTGTTCCATTGTCGGAGAATATTTGATCAGGGATACCTCTACGCGCTATAAACCGTTTTAATGCCGCTATGAAGGCGTCTGAGGTAAGATCTGAGACTAGTTCCAGGTGAGTAACTTTAGTGGTTATGCATATAAATAAAGCAATATAAGCCTTTGACGTGGCCTTTGAACGCTGCCCGCCATGACGTATGTGTATGGGACCGGCATAGTCGACTGCAGATTGAGAAAATGGCTTAGCAGGCGTAACCCGGGAAGGGGGTAATTGTCCTAATAATTGGCTTGCGCCCCTAGCATGGAATTGAAGACAAGTGATACATTTGTGTATTACTGACCGTATATAAGATTTATCATTAATTATCAAATATTTCTGCCGTAAAGAGTACTGAGTCAATTGTACACCCACGTGTAGTAAACGAAGATGCTCGCATTCTATGATTAATTTGCTGAGATGAGAGTGCGGGTGGAGTATGATTTGGTGTTTGCTCTCATAGGTAAGCTGGGAGTGCTGAAGACGTCCACCCACGCGCAATATCCCCATATCGTCCAGAAAGGGGTTAAGTGAAAGAATTTTACTATTATTAGGGATGCAGTGTTGTGCCTCAAGTTCCTTGATTTCGATACTAAAGTGTGATTTCTGGGACTGACGAATAAAAACTAAAAGTGTACCAAGTAACTCATGAGAAGTTATAAAGGAAGTGTCTCTATACGCAATAGGGAGCCTAGAGTTTTGAATGAATCGACGGCAGTACGAAAATACGCGAAGGAGTTTTGAAAGTGAAGAGTAGTTTTCAAAATAACTAGACGTAGATGAAGCGACAATCAATGAGGTTTGGACCTGCTTACGTTGTTTCTGCTCAAGATCGGGATGAGTGCAGGGTGAATGGGCATCGAAAGCGCAGATGGGCCATGATGATGACTCATGGGACAACCAGGATGGACCATGCCACCATTGTGGGTGGCCATGTAACACCCGAGGGAGACAACCACGCGATAAAATGTCGGCAGGGTTGTCCAGTGACGAGACATGATGCCAGGTACCCTTTGTAGTGAGACGCTGTATCTCCGCAACACGGTTGGCGACAAATACCTTCCATCTGGAAGATTGCTGGTGGATCCAGTGTAAGGCTATCATCGAGTCCGAGTAAAAATATGTGTCGAATTTGTAACTCATGGCATCTATAACCTTGGAAGCCAACTGAACCAACAAGAGACAGGCACAAAGTTCAAGTCTGGGTAATGTTATCTGCTTCAAGGGGGTGACTCTAGATTTAGAACATAACAAGTTTGATGAGATGGCGTAGTTTGAATAGACCGTACGCACATAAATACAACACGCGTAACCTTTTGCTGACGCGTCGGCAAATCCATGGAGCTGGAATGAAATGATCTGCGAATTATTTAAACTCTTTACAGACCTTGGAATTTTAAAGTAAGTGTCTGAAATCAGCTGAGAATAAAGCTCTACCCACTGATTAGATAACAAATCTGATAAGGGGTCGTCCCAACTTGTACCTGTTAACCACAATTTCTGCATAAAATGCTTACACCAGAATGTGACCGGGCCAATGAGTCCCAAAGGGTCCGTAAATTCCTGCGATGACTGATAATATCCTTCTCTTGTTGAATACCTCTACATTGACATGTCTTTGGACACTATATACAAAAATATCTTCGTCAATGTTCCATTGAATACCCAAGGTACGCACAGTTTGATTTTTGCTAAGGTCGAGGGAGGAATGAGCGTGCGAGGCTATAATGGTCTGATCATTTGAAAACCATTTGTGCAAGGTAAAACCGTATTGGCTTAATAAATCTGTGATGTCGGATTTCATTTTAGATAGGATGTGCGGGTTATCTGAACCGGTCATGAGGTCGTCCACATAAAAATCGTTTGCGATGGCTAAGCAAGCTATAGGGTGTTTAGTTTTATTTTCCTGGGCTATTTGAGCCAGACATCTTCTAGCAAGAAACGACGCACTTGCAGTCCCATATGTGACTGTCCTCAAGGCGTGATGTTGGAGTTCCCTTTGTGGGGCGTCGCGCCAGAAAATATGCTGCAAATTAGAATCGTTGGGATTAACTAATATTTGACGATACATCTTCTCAATGTCCAAAATGAGGACATATCGGTGAGTGCGAAACCGAGACATAATAGAGAACAGATCCTGCTGGACCGTGGGTCCAACCATCAATGTGTTGTTCAAGGACAGATTGTTTGTTGTTTTGGCAGAGCCGTCGAAAACAACTCACAATTTGGTAGTTATACTAGAGCCTTTAAAAACTGAGTGGTGCAGCAAGTAAAAAGTGTCTGACTGGTTAACTGACAAATTGTACGCATCAAGTAAAGACATGTGACCAAAAGTTAAATATTGTTATGGAACGAATGTCCGTCTAATTATAAACGTGTATAAGTGTAATGGGTGTAACGTGTCTTATCAATCTGTCGTCGCTTTGGAACGTAACTTACGCTGATTGTGTCTGTGGCGAACGTACGAATAACCAAGTATCGAAGTCCTTACCTGTTGTTCACTAGGGGTGTGTAAATCCCGGGTGGCGCCAAATTGTTTAATTAAAACAATTAAAAAATTTTATGATGATATGGCAAGCTCAACTCAGGCGGTGTGGAGAATTCAATTTATTCCCGCCTCGGTTTGACCTTCTTAATCGGGCCAGTAGTTCGTCGAGTTGGCTAAGTGAGCGCTTGCCGTCAATACTAGCTGTTCGCTAAAATGTACACAAATTATAATACACCTTCCTAATGAAATTAAAACACAGTAGTTACACTCAGTACTTGTTTATTATTTGGTGATTACTAATTATTCAGTTTAACATAAATTATATTTTGTTTTGTAATACATTTGCACCGGCAATTAATATAAGACAATTTCTCTAGGGTTTGACAAATCGATTTTGAACGTATCAGACAGTCAATGATGGCGTCTGTGGAAGTTGTATGCAAATATTTTCGTTCAAACGTCTTGGATTCTTGTGATTACGATAAAAGGATTATTAATGATTACAACAATAAAAATACACTACCTTACATTATTTATACTTAAATAATATAATGTGTAGCTATATCTTGTTCTTGGAGTGTAGTAAAAGTGTTTCAAAATTTCGTAAACTAACAACAGGTTAATTTTACAAGTTGACAAATTTTCAATGTCTTAGTTTTTTATTTAATCTTTGAAAGAAATTATATGCAGTTCATAGTGAGAGTTCAGATTACTGTGACAAATATTTAAAGTCAGTTTAATTCTGAAATTTGGGTAATTTAATGATACTTAACACATCAGTAGACTGGGTGTACTCAGTTGTTCTGGTAAAAAGGAATTGGGCTGCAATCATATTCAATTTTCAATTGTCTAGGGCGGCTGGCATCTTTTTCAAATTAATCGTAGCAATTTGTTCATTTCTTTTTTATTTAATTGGTCTTCGACATCAGCTAAATGGTTTCAGTCATCGTCTGCTTCCTTCTTGTTCATTTGTGGTAATTTTGTTTAGTATTTTGACTTTTTAAATTAGAATTTTGGTCGTTCAAGATTTGGCTTCTATTCTGCAAGAGCATCACATTACGAGTAAAAAATCTAACAGAAAATTTGTAGTCAACGTCTGTTGTCATGGTTACAAATTAATTCTGATTGGTTAATCTTTTCTTATAACCATTGTTATCAAATTTTGAATTTTTATTCAAAATAGCTGTATATCTTCTGATTGCTTTTATTCTTCTGTCTTCCTCCCTACATATTAAATATTACCACTACTGTTATTATTTCCTTTCAAAGATTATTTTGATATCCCATAAGGTTGGGTTCTTCAAAATATTAATGTTTGTACAATTATGTTAATATTTGTTAACTATATTTCTCTTTTAATTTAAGTCCTTATTCTAACATTTTTTCTTTTAACATGATTTACCAATTATCCTTGGTTGGTTATTCGCCTTGGATTTGTTAATTTCTTTGTTGATTTCATACAATTTTTATTTATTTGTTTTTTTACAGTAGGCATTTCATAGGCCTAAGTAGCCACTGATTATATTTATTTATTTTATACCAATTAAATCTATTTACAATTAATATTAGGCAATTACCTATATTAACTTCCGTCTTGTGACTTATTTGGTTTTTTCTTAAAACGACGAGTTTCGAGAATAAATTCTCATCATCAGGTTCCAATACTATAAAAACATCAAATTCACCCAAAAGGGGTCGTCAACTAGTTAAAATACACAAACATAAAAACAACACACATAATTTAACACCGACACAGTCACGGCACAGTCCGATGCGCATCGTCTCGTTGCCAATGACCAACTGTTGCACTTTGTCTTATACGACCGTTATCATTGCCCGCTGACCCATCGATATCGATGGCCGTGTTGTACAGCAGATTCGATCGGAACGAAACTTTGTCATTAAGTAGCTGGTCCGTTTGTAACTTAGAAGCCCTGTATATCTCATATTCCTCCACAGCGTTCATGTATGCACGCTTTTTACAATTATGAAGCAGTATAAAGTTTGTGTGGAAGTCTGAGTACTTATGATTATACAGCATTAAATGCTCAGCGTAACTGGATCTAGTTTTCGAGATATCACTTTTGGGCAGGTGTTCTTTAAAACGTTCGGCTGACGGCCTGCCCATTTGTCCTATATAGAATTTGTCACAGTCAACACATTCAAGCTTGTACACTCCAGTTTTCTTTTCAGCCGGGATATGAGTTCTTTGTCCCAAACGTTTTTTGATGTTATTTGTGGTTTTAAAGGCCACTGTTAATTTACGTTTTTTCAGCTCATTTTTTCAATTATATCTCATTTTACTCTAAAGTGTTTTGTTTTGTTGTTATAATTGATTCGTTTATTGGTTACTGTGTTTTGAATTTGTTTTTGTACTGATTATGTGTCAATATTATTTTCTACATCATGGCTTGTCAATTATTACCTAACTGATTCTCCAGTGTTTATAATTTCTGTATTGATTTACCTTCTTATTTATTTAACTTGCCATTCTCAACACTATGGCTATCATTTACTATTCTTTATTAAATAAAATATAACAACTAGGCCTATGGACTGTATACTTCCTTCAGCCATATCCTATTCATAAATTTAAATGAACAATCTTTACCAGTTATTAGGTAATGTTGGTTTACAATACATTTCATTCTTTTACTATTTTTTGGTTGAGAAACATCATCACTCCTTTTAAACATACTTAATCTATTATCCCTTATAACATGGGGTGTTTATTGATTGCGTTTTTTAATTTCTTATTTCTTTACAATCTCTCCCTCCAATCCATGGTAACACTAACTGTTTACCTTACCTGGCTTTCTCCCCTGAATAACATCGTATCCTTCATTTATATCTAATCTAAATACTATTTTTAATTACTATTAACAATACAATTCTTATATGTTCACTATTAAATCATTTAGTGTTTTATCATTGATTTGCTAAGTGTTTTCTTATCTATCACTATTTTTTATCATATTATCATTTATAATATTCTTTTTTATTCATAACCTTCACTTTTAAACTATATGATGTTTATCACTGGTTTACTCATTATTTTGGGGTTTTTACACTTTCACTTTTGGCACTTCTTAAACTTTTTATTTTAAGTGTTTATTAGTGGGTAATCCCTATCATTACTTTTTCTTTGTCACTTAGTTATTTTTTATTTCTCACTATCTCTCTCTTTCTTTACAAATATTATTTATACTTCATAAGTTCATGTCTTTCTAGATTTCTTACTTACATATACTTCTAATTCTTGGGTTAGTGTATTTTTATTTATCGGGTTTTATTAATTATTAATTACATTTGTCACTTAGTCAATACTAATATTTATTTTTTATATTGGTTATTTACTGGTTTCGTTTCCTTTATGATATTTGATTGTATCATTTCTCCCTTCCCTATTCTATACTATTAGTCTGTGTTTTATCATCTTGTTTCACTTTATTTCCTTTATATTTGGTTTGCTCCATTTTTATTTTCATTTTCCTTCTCCTTCACTTCCATTTTGTTTCATTTTATTTTGGTTTTTATCTGGCCAATCTCTGGGGTTGGGTCAAAGTCATTTGTCTGTCAGTCTAGTCTGTAATTTTATTTAATAATCACTTTTAGTTTACCATTCTTCCTCCTTCTTTCTTAATTACATTTTATATTTTTATTCTCTTCATTATTTATTTATCAAAATATATTACTTTTTAGCGTTTCTTACATACTTATAGATATCAAATATGATCTGAATTTGGCGATGTTATATAATGCCCTTCCACCAAAATTGATCATTTTATAAAACGTGATTCTAAGCTTTATGAAATTATCAATTGTATTGTATCTTCTTCTTCTTAAATTCTCCTGCTTCTTGTTCAGTTTTATGTTCAATTCTGTATCTTCTACTTCCTTTCTTCTGAGTCTTTTCTTCATTATTTTCTCTTATTACGATCAGGCTTATTGATTTTTTATTATAAATTATTCCCTATAAATCTTATTTTCCCTAACTATCCCTACTTTGTAGCTGAAATCGATTCGGATGGGCTCTATTAGCTTACCTAACTCCGTCGTTCAAAACTACTCTTTTTCTGAGGTCAGGGGAACATCATCCCTGCTCAGTTAAATGATTGCTGGACTTATTCAACAGTCAATCTCAATTAATGAATCTTCAATACAGTCATCTTGTGACTAATAATAATAATAATAATATTTGTTGGGAATCTTTTACTTTTTTATTTCATTATTGCTCAGTTCGAGTCATATGTATTTTTCATCTTTTTTTGTTGATACCATTTGATAATACTTGAAGCGTTGATTTTTATTGATACAATTAACATTTTTATTCATTCTCAATTACTCTTTGATTCATCTCATTTTATATTATAACTCTTAGAATATTTATTTTATTTATTTCATTTTTGACCATTGGTTTGTTTATTTTACTTCCCATATTTTTCTAAATTGCTGTGGAAGTTGATCATTTAGATTGTGTGTGTGTGTTTTTTTTTAATATCATAGTAAGTTTGTCGTTCTTACTAGTTAGGAATTGTTGTAGCTCATTCCTTTATTTTATATTTTACTTCTTTGCCTCATATGTTGGCCAAAGATTATTATTGTAAGGTGATCTTACATAATTCTTTTTTTATTATTATTTATCATTTTTTTCTTTTATCTCATACATGCTCTAAATAATTTTGTAAGTTGGTCTTACATAATTTTTTGAATTTTGAAATTTCATCTTACACTAATAACAGGTTAATTTTACAAGTTGACAAATTTTCAGTGTCTTAGTTTTTTATTTAATCTTTGAAAGAAATTATATGCAGTTTATAGTGAGAGTTCAGATTACTGTGAGAAATATTTAAAGTCAGTTTAATTCTGAAATTTGGGTAATTTAATGATACTTAACACATCAGTAGTCTGGGTGTACTCAGTTGTTCTGGTAAAAAGGAATTGGGCTGCAATCATATTCAATTTTCAATTGTCTAGGGCGGCTTGCATCTTTTTCAAATTAATTGTAGCAATTTATTCATTTCTTTTTTATTTAATTGGTCTTTGGCATCAGCTAAATGGTTTCAGTCATCGTCTGCTTCCTTCTTGTTCATTTGTGGTAATTTTGTTTAGTATTTTGACTTTTTAAATTAGAATTTTGGTCGTTCAAGATTTGGCTTCTATTCTGCAAGAGTGTCACATTACGAGTAGAAAAGCTAACGGAAAATTCGTAACCATCGTCTGTTGTCATGGTTACAAATTAATTCTAATTGGTTAATCTTGTCTTATAACCATTGTTATCAAATTTTGAATTTTTATTCAAAATAGCTGTATATCTTCTGATTGCTTTTATTCTTCTGTCTTCCTCCCTACATATTAAATATTATCACTACTGTTATTATTTCCTTTCAAAGATTATTTTGATATCCCATAAGGTTGGGTTCTTCAAAATATTAATGTTTGTACAATTATGTTAATATTTGTTAACTATATTTCTCTTTAAATTTAAGTCCTTATTCTAACATTTTTTTCTTTTAACATGATTTACCAATTATCCTTGGTTGGTTATTCACCTTGGATTTGTTAATTTCTTTGTTGATTTCATACAATTTGTATTTATTTGTTTTTTACAGTTCGGCATTTCATAGGCCTAAGTAGCCATTGATTATATTTATTTATTTTATACCAATTATATCTCATTTTACTCTAAAGTGTTTTGTTTTGTTATTATAATTGATTCTTTTATTGGTTACTGTGTTTTGAATTTGTTTTTGTACTGATTATGTGTCAATATTATTTTCTACATCATGGCTTGTCAATTATTACCTAACTGATTTTCCAGTGTTTATTATTTCTGTATTGATTTACCTTCTTATTTATTTAACTTGCCATTGTCAACAATATGGCTATTATTTAGTATTCTTTATTACATAAAATATAACAACTAGGCCTATGGACTGTATACTTCCTTCAGCCATATCCTATTCATAAATTTAAATGAACAATCTTTACCAGTTATTAGGTAATGTTGGTTTACAATACATTTCATTCTTTTACTATTTTTTGGGTGAGAAACATCATCACTCCTTTTAAACATACTTAATCTATTATCACTTATAACATGGGGTGTTTATTGATTGTGTTTTTTAATTTCTTATTTCTTTACTAATCTCTCCCTCCAATCCATGGTAACACTAACTGTTTACCTTACCTGGGCTTTCTCCCCTGAATAACATCGTATCCTTCATTTATATCTAATCTAAATACTATTTTTAATTACTATTAACAATACAATTCTTATATGTTCACTATTAAATCATTTAGTGTTTTATCATTGATTTGCTAAGTGTTTTCTTATCTATCACTATTTTTTATCATATTATCATTTATAATATTCTTTTTTATTCACAACCTTCACTTTTAAACTATATGGTGTTTATCACTGGTTTACTCATTATTTTGGGGTTTTTACGCTTTCACTTTTGGCACTTCTTCAACTTTTTATTTTAAGTGTTTATTAGTGGGTAATCCCTATCATTACTTTTTCTTTGTTACTTAGTTATTTTTTATTTCTCACTATCTCTCTCTTTCCTTACAAATATTACTTATACTTAATAAGTTCATGTCTTTCTAGATTTCTTACATACATATACTTCTAAGATACATTTTTTGCAGTCTCCAGATCGCTATTATGATTTTGATAAATTTAATATTGAGGTTGATTTTCAATATTTTACTCTTGATGTTCTTGTATTTATAGACTGTGTTTGCTTGTCTGGCTTCAAGATACATTTTTTGCAGTCTCCAGATCGCTATTATGATTTTGATAAATTTAATATTGAGGTTGATTTTCAATATTTTACTCTTGATGTCTTGTACTTATAGACTGTGTTTGCTTGTCTGGCTTCAAGATACATTTTTTTGCAGTCTCCAGATCGCTATTATGATTTGATAAATTTAATATTGAGGTTGATTTTCAATATTTTCAATTATATTATGTCTCAGCATTATATACAAACATACTCCCCAACATAATAAAAAATGAATTTAAAAATTATACATAAATGTTTCATTCAAGACCATAAATAATCTAAAAAATATACTTAAGCCACGAAAACCAATAACTTTGGAGGAATGTTCAGGAGTATATAGAATCCAGTGCAGTGAGTGTGATAAGTTCTATATCGGACAAACGGGGAGGAAATTTATCGAGAGATTTAAAGAACACCTACCAAAAAAGAAACCCCAAACCACCTCATCAAATTACGCACTCCACCTCATAAACGAAAACCATCATTACACCGGATTCAAAGAGAACATGGAGCCGATACATGTTTGGTTTAGAAGAGTTTGAAACATACAAGGCATCCAAAGTAAATAAAGAGCAATTACTCAACGATCAGCTATCATTTAAATCCAATAAATTATATGATACCGCGTTGATGATAAGCAATGAAGTACGAACACAGGCTAGTTGACGATCGGAGGTCGACCAGTGCACTGAGTCGCTTTTAACGTGTTCATGTGTTTGTGTTATATGTTAATTTATTCAGTGATTTTTGTGCGTGTGTTTTTATGTATAAACATTTTAATCATTTCGACGACCCCCATGTATTAGGGGAATAATAATTTTTTACTGTACCTGAAGATGGGGATTTAGTCCCTGAAACATGTTGTATGTAAAAAACTGAGATCGCCTAGTGGATTATACAAGGTAAAAAATTCTTAAGTTAAACATATACTTCTAATTCTTGGGTTAGTGTATTTTTATTTTTCGGGTTTTATTAATTATTAATTACATTTGTCACTTAGTCAATACTAATATTTATTTTTTATATTGGTTGTTTACTGGTTTCGTTTCCTTTATGATATTTGATTGTATCATTTCTCCCTTCCCTATTCTATACTATTTGTCTGTGTTTTATCATCTTGTTTCACTTTATTTCCTTTATATTTGGTTTGTTCCATTTTTATTTTCATTTTCCTTCTCTGGTTTTGTTCCATTTTTATTTTCATTTTCCTTCTCCTTCACTTCCATTTTGTTTCATTTTATTTTGGTTTTTATCTGGCCACTCTCTGGGGTTGGGTCAAAGTCATTTGTCTGTCAGTCTAGTCTGTAATTTTATTTAATAATCACTTTTGGTTTACCATTCTTCCTCCTTCTTTCTTAATTACATTTTATATTTTATTCTCTTCATTATTTATTTATCAAAATATATTACTTTTTAGCGTTTCTTACATACTTATAGATATCAAATATGATCTGAATTTGGCGATGTTAAACGTGATTCTAAGCTTTATGAAATTATCAATTGTATTGTATCTTCTTCTTCTTAAATTCTCCTGCTTCTTGTTCAGTTTTATGTTCAATTCTGTATCTTCTACTTCCTTTCTTCTGAGTCTTTTCTTCATTATTTTCTCTTATTACGATCAGGCTTATTGATTTTTTATTATAAATTATTCCCTATAAATCTTATTTTCCCTAACTATCCCTACTTTGTAGCTGAAATCGATTCGGATGGGCTCTATTGGCTTACCTAACTCCGTCGTTCAAAACTACTCTTTTTCTGAGGTCAGGGGAACATCATCCCTGCTCAGTTAAATGATTGCTGGACTTATTCAACAGTCAATCTCAATTAATGAATCTTCAATACAGTCATCTTGTGACTAATAATAATAATAATAATATTTGTTGGGAATCTTTTACTTTTTTATTTCATTATTGCTCAGTTCGAGTCATATGTATTTTTCATCTTTTTTTGTTGATACCATTTGATAATACTTGAAGCGTTGATTTTTATTGATACAATTAACATTTTTATGCATTCTCAATTACTCTTTGATTCATCTCATTTTATATTATAACTCTTAGAATATTTATTTTATTTATTTCATTTTTGACCATTGGTTTGTTTATTTTACTTCCCATATTTTTCTAAATTGCTGTGGAAGTTGATCATTTAGATTGTGTGTGTTTTTTTTTTTAATATCATAGTAAGTTTGTCGTTCTTACTAGTTAGGAATTGTTGTAGCTCATTCCTTTATTTTACATTTTACTTCTTTGCCTCATATGTTGGCTAAAGATTATTATTGTAAGGTGATCTTACATAATTCTTTTTTTATTATTATTTATCATTTTTTTCTTTTATCTCATATATGCCTCTAAATAATTTTGTAAGTTGGTCTTACATAATTTTTTGAATTTTGAAATTTCATCTTACAACTTTTTTCTTTATTATTTATTTGCATGCTCATTCGTTTGTTGTGTTATCTCTTTTTTATTTAAATTACTTCGGTTGTTTATTCAACTTTAGTTTTTTCAGTCATTTCCATCCATTTGTCTTAAGTATTCGTCTATGTTCTCCCCTTCGATGATTATTAATTATTTTAATGTTCCTTCTTTCCCATTGGTTTGCTGGTTCAGTCATCAGGAAATCAGTCCCATATTTCAGAGTTTATCTGCACTTGGTTTACCCATGGTCCATGATTACATGAGTTACCCCCGTTGTTCGGACTGGTCTGGTGTGCATAACTATTTCTGTCCGTGTGATATAGGTCTCTTCTATCTGGTACAGCCATTCTTCTAATACCATGTGTTCTTTATTATCAATTTCTACCTCAATTACTATAGCATTTTGGTTATTACTCAATGAAGTTACTCGTACCTCCATCATTGACCTTCTCACTGACGTTGGTCTATTTTGCGTTTCTATTTCTGTTGTATTCCATTTTCTGATCGACCTTCTTAATGTGTTACACACTGTTTGGTAGCGATTCCTTTCTAAAGTTTCTATTAAGTTCCTTCTGTTATTTTTAAAATTCATTATTTCATTCTGGTCGGTAATTGGTAGATTAAACATCTCAAGTAGTCCGTTCTTCATCATCTCCAATTCTTTTCGTGTTTTTATTAGTCTCTTTTTACATATTTTTCCTATATCTTTTGTTTTCTTAATCCTTTTAATTATTTGGTTCTTCTGTACTCCTCTACGGTTGGTTTCTATGGGTTTAATTTTCTCTTGGTTTTTATTACTTTTATTTTGAGATACCAATGTACTTGGGTCTTCTTTAATTTCTATTTTTTAATTATTTCCTTCAGAAGTGCTGTCTAGCGTTTCATTCAATTTCTTGAACCCGTTATCTAATGTCTCATTAAGTCGATCTATTTTGTAATTGGTTTCTTCCCATTTCTTATTCATCTCCGTTTTTGTCTGTTCGTTTTTTTCACAATATCCTCTTAATATTAGTCTTATTTGCTGCTTCATTTCTTCTTTATTCTTCTCATTGATTTCCTTCAGCTGTTGTTGGAGGGTTTTGTTATTTTTGTTAATTGTCTGCCTTAATTCTTCTTTGGTACTTTCGTTTGTACTAACTATTTTTTTATTTATTTGTTTCAAACTCTCCTCACTCTTATCAAATTTTTCTTTAATTTGTTTTAAATTTTCCTTCATATCTTCCTTCTGCTTCTGAAAATTGTCATTAATTTGTCCGAATTGCTCCATCATCATTCTCATTATGTTATCTAATTTCGCCTCTCCGTTTGGTGTAGCTTCGGTCGGCTGATTTTCGATCGTATCTCCTCTAGCTTCTTCTCCGTCACCCACCTGTTGTTCCATCTCAATGTTTGTGACTGCTTCTGTCTCTTCTTCTTGTCTGCCTTCTTCCATTTCTTGTTCCTTTGCCAATTTTTTCGACAACCCTCTTGTATGGATCTTGTTATCCCTTCGTAATCGCCGCTAGAATTTCGTATTTCCCTTTCTTCTAGCCTCACCAGTTGGTCGTCAATTTGTTATGGAATGAATGTCCGTCTAATCGTAAACGTGTATAAGTGTAACGGGTGTAACGTGTCTTATCAATCCGTCATCGCTTTGGAACGTAACTTATGCTGATTGTGTCCGTGGCGAACGTACGAATAACCAGGTATCGAAGTCCTTACCTGTTGTTCACTAGGTGTGTGTAAATCCCGGGTGGCGCCAAATTGTTTAATTAAAACAATTAAAAAATTTTATGATGATATGGCAAGCTCAACTCAGGCAATTTATTCCCACCTCGGTTCGACCTTCATAATCAGGCCAGTAGTTCGTTGAGTTGGCTACGTGAGTGCTTGCCGTCAATACTAGCTGTTCGCTAAAGTGTACACAAATTATAATACACCTTCCTAATGAAATTAAAACACAGTAGTTACACTCAGTACTTGTTTATTATTTGATTACTAATTATTCAGTTTAACACAAATTATATTTTGTTTTGTAATACATTTCCACCGACAATTAATATAAGACAATTTCTCTAGGGTTTGACAAATCGATTTTGAACGTATCAGACAGTCAATGATGGCGTCTGTGGAAGTTGTATGCAAATATTTTTGTTCAAACGTCTTGGATTCTTGTGATTAAGATAAAAGGATTATTAATGATTACAACAATAAAAATACACTACCTTACATTATTTATACTTAAATAATATAATGTGTAGCTATATCTTGTTCTTGGAGTGTAGTAAAAGTGTTTCAAAATTTCGTACACTAATAACAGGTTAATTTTACAAGTTGACAAATTTTCAGTGTCTTAGTTTTTTATTTAATCTTTGAAAGAAATTATATGCAGTTTATAGTGAGAGTTCAGATTACTGTGAGAAATATTTAAAGTCAGTTTAATTCTGAAATTTGGGTAATTTAATGATACTTAACACATCAGTAGACTGGGTGTACTCAGTTGTTCTGGTAAAAAGGAATTGGGCTGCAATCATATTCAATTTTCAATTGTCTAGGGCGGCTTGCATCTTTTTCAAATTAATTGTAGCAATTTATTCATTTCTTTTTTATTTAATTGGTCTTTGGCATCAGCTAAATGGTTTCAGTCATCGTCTGCTTCCTTCTTGTTCATTTGTGGTAATTTTGTTTAGTATTTTGACTTTTTAAATTAGAATTTTGGTCGTTCAAGATTTGGCTTCTATTCTGCAAGAGTGTCACATTACGAGTAGAAAATCTAACGGAAAATTCGTAACCAACGTCTGTTGTCATGGTTACAAATTAATTCTGATTGGTTAATCTTGTCTTATAACCATTGTTATCAAATTTTGAATTTTTATTCAAAATAGCTGTATATCTTCTGATTGCTTTTATTCTTCTGTCTTCCTCCCTACATATTAAATATTATCACTACTGTTATTATTTCCTTTCAAAGATTATTTTGATATCCCATAAGGTTGGGTTCTTCAAAATATTAATGTTTGTACAATTATGTTAATATTTGTTAACTATATTTCTCTTTAAATTTAAGTCCTTATTCTAACATTTTTTTCTTTTAACATGATTTACCAATTATCCTTGGTTGGTTATTCACCTTGGATTTGTTAATTTCTTTGTTGATTTCATACAATTTGTATTTACTTGTTTTTTACAGTTAGGCATTTCATAGGCCTAAGTAGCCATTGATTATATTTATTTATTTTATACCAATTATATCTCATTTTACTCTAAAGTGTTTTGTTTTGTTATTATAATTGATTCTTTTATTGGTTACTGTGTTTCGAATTTGTTTTTGTACTGATTATGTGTCAATATTATTTTCTACATCATGGCTTGTCAATTATTACCTAACTGATTTTCCAGTGTTTATTATTTCTGTATTGATTTACCTTCTTATTTATTTAACTTGCCATTGTCAACAATATGGCTATTATTTAGTATTCTTTATTACATAAAATATAACAACTAGGCCTATGGACTGTATACTTCCTTCAGCCATATCCTATTCATAAATTTAAATGAACAATCTTTACCAGTTATTAGGTAATGTTGGTTTACAATACATTTCATTCTTTTACTATTTTTTGGGTGAGAAACATCATCACTCCTTTTAAACATACTTAATCTATTATCCCTTATAACATGGGGTGTTTATTGATTGCGTTTTTTAATTTCTTATTTCTTTACTAATCTCTCCCTCCAATCCATGGTAACACTAACTGTTTACCTTACCTGGGCTTTCTCCCCTGAATAACATCGTATCCTTCATTTATATCTAATCTAAATACTATTTTTAATTACTATTAACAATACAATTCTTATATGTTCACTATTAAATCATTTAGTGTTTTATCATTGATTTGCTAAGTGTTTTCTTATCTATCACTATTTTTTATCATATTATCATTTATAATATTCTTTTTTATTCACAACCTTCACTTTTAAACTATATGGTGTTTATCACTGGTTTACTCATTATTTTGGGGTTTTTACGATTTCACTTTTGGCACTTCTTCAACTTTTTATTTTAAGTGTTTATTAGTGGGTAATCCCTATCATTACTTTTTCTTTGTTACTTAGTTATTTTTTATTTCTCACTATCTCTCTCTTTCTTTACAAATATTACTTCTACTTAATAAGTTCATGTCTTTCTAGATTTCTTACATACATATACTTCTAAGATACATTTTTTGCAGTCTCCAGATCGCTATTATGATTTTGATAAATTTAATATTGAGGTTGATTTTCAATATTTTACTCTTGATGTTCTTGTATTTATAGACTGTGTTTGCTTGTCTGGCTTCAAGATACATTTTTTGCAGTCTCCAGATCGCTATTATGATTTTGATAAATTTAATATTGAGGTTGATTTTCAATATTTTTCTCTTGATGTTCTTGTATTTATAGACTGTGTTTGCTTGTCTGGCTTCAAGATACATTTTTTTGCAGTCTCCAGATCGCTATTATGATTTGATAAATTTAATATTGAGGTTGATTTTCAATATTTTCAATTATATTATGTCTCAGCATTATATACAAACATACTCCCCAACATAATAAAAAATGAATTTAAAAATTATACATAAATGTTTCATTCAAGACCATAAATAATCTAAAAAATATACTTAAGCCACGAAAACCAATAACTTTGGAGGAATGTTCAGGAGTATATAGAATCCAGTGCAGTGAGTGTGATAAGTTCTATATCGGACAAACAGGGAGGAAATTTATCGAGAGATTTAAAGAACACCTACCAAAAAAGAAACCCCAAACCACCTCATCAAATTACGCACTCCACCTCATAAACGAAAACCATCATTACACCGGATTCAAAGAGAACATGGAGCCGATACATGTTTGTAATAAAGGTCATTTCCTGAATGGTTTAGAAGAGTTTGAAACATACAAGGCATCCAAAGTAAATAAAGAGCAATTACTCAACGATCAGCTATCATTTAAAACCAATAAATTATATGATACCGCGTTGATGATAAGCAATGAAGTACGAACACAGGCTAGTTGACGATCGGAGGTCGACCAGTGCACTGAGTCGCTTTTAACGTGTTCATGTGTTTGTGTTATGTTTTTTATTCAGTGATTTTTGTGCGTGTGTTTTTATGTATAAACATTTTAATCATTTCGACGACCCCCATGTATTAGGGGAATAATAATTTTTTACTGTACCTGAAGATGGGGATTTAGTCCCTGAAACATGTTGTATGTAAAAAACTGAGATCGCCTAGTGGATTATACAAGGTAAAAAATTCTTAAGTTAAACATATACTTCTAATTCTTGGGTTAGTGTATTTTTATTTATCGGGTTTTCTTAATTATTAATTACATTTGTCACTTAGTCAATACTAATATTTATTTTTTATATTGGTTGTTTACTGGTTTCGTTTCCTTTATGATATTTGATTGTATCATTTCTCCCTTCCCTATTCTATACTATTTGTCTGTGTTTTATCATCTTGTTTCACTTTATTTCCTTTATATTTGGTTTGTTCCATTTTTATTTTCATTTTCCTTCTCCTTCACTTCCATTTTGTTTCATTTTATTTTGGTTTTTATCTGGCCAATCTCTGGGGTTGGGTCAAAGTCATTTGTCTGTCAGTCTAGTCTGTAATTTTATTTAATAATCACTTTTGGTTTACCATTCTTCCTCCTTCTTTCTTAATTACATTTTATATTTTTATTCTCTTCATTATTTATTTATCAAAATATATTACTTTTTAGCGTTTCTTACATACTTATAGATATCAAATATGATCTGAATTTGGCGATGTTATATAATGCCCTTCCACCAAAATTGATCATTTTATAAAACGTGATTCTAAGCTTTATGAAATTATCAATTGTATTGTATCTTCTTCTTCTTAAATTCTCCTGCTTCTTGTTCAGTTTTATGTTCAATTCTGTATCTTCTACTTCCTTTCTTCTGAGTCTTTTCTTCATTATTTTCTCTTATTACGATCAGGCTTATTGATTTTTTATTATAAATTATTCCCTATAAATCTTATTTTCCCTAACTATCCCTACTTTGTAGCTGAAATCGATTCGGATGGGCTCTATTGGCTTACCTAACTCCGTCGTTCAAAACTACTCTTTTTCTGAGGTCAGGGGAACATCATCCCTGCTCAGTTAAATGATTGCTGGACTTATTCAACAGTCAATCTCAATTAATGAATCTTCAATACAGTCATCTTGTGACTAATAATAATAATAATAATATTTGTTGGGAATCTTTTACTTTTTTATTTCATTATTGCTCAGTTCGAGTCATATGTATTTTTCATCTTTTTTTGTTGATACCATTTGATAATACTTGAAGCGTTGATTTTTATTGATACAATTAACATTTTTATGCATTCTCAATTACTCTTTGATTCATCTCATTTTATATTATAACTCTTAGAATATTTATTTTATTTATTTCATTTTTGACCATTGGTTTGTTTATTTTACTTCCCATATTTTTCTAAATTGCTGTGGAAGTTGATCATTTAGATTGTGTGTGTTTTTTTTTTAATATCATAGTAAGTTTGTCGTTCTTACTAGTTAGGAATTGTTGTAGCTCATTCCTTTATTTTACATTTTACTTCTTTGCCTCATATGTTGGCTAAAGATTATTATTGTAAGGTGATCTTACATAATTCTTTTTTTATTATTATTTATCATTTTTTTCTTTTATCTCATATATGCCTCTAAATAATTTTGTAAGTTGGTCTTACATAATTTTTTGAATTTTGAAATTTCATCTTACAACTTTTTTCTTTATTATTTATTTGCATGCTTATTCGTTTGTTGTGTTATCTCTTTTTTATTTAAATTACTTCGGTTGTTTATTCAACTTTAGTTTTTTCAGTCATTTCCATCCATTTGTCTTAAGTATTCGTCTATGTTCTCCCCTTCGATGATTATTAATTATTTTAATGTTCCTTCTTTCCCATTGGTTTGCTGGTTCAGTCATCAGGAAATCAGTCCCATATTTCAGAGTTTATCTGCACTTGGTTTACCCATGGTCCATGATTACATGAGTTACCCCCGTTGTTCGGACTGGTCTGGTGTGCATAACTATTTCTGTCCGTGTGATATAGGTCTCTTCTATCTGGTACAGCCATTCTTCTAATACCATGTGTTCTTTATTATCAATTTCTACCTCAATTACTATAGCATTTTGGTTATTACTCAATGAAGTTACTCGTACCTCCATCATTGACCTTCTCACTGACGTTGGTCTATTTTGCGTTTCTATTTCTGTTGTATTCCATTTTCTGATCGACCTTCTTAATGTGTTACACACTGTTTGGTAGCGATTCCTTTCTAAAGTTTTTATTAAGTTCCTTCTGTTATTTTTAAAATTCATTATTTCATTCTGGTCGGTAATTGGTAGATTAAAAATCTCAAGTAGTCCGTTCTTCATCATCTCCAATTCTTTTCGTGTTTTTATTAGTCTCTTTTTACATATTTTTCCTATATCTTTTGTTTTCTTAATCCTTTTAATTATTTGGTTCTTCTGTACTCCTCTACGGTTGGTTTCTATGGGTTTAATTTTCTCTTGGTTTTTATTACTTTTATTTTGAGATACCAATGTACTTGGGTCTTCTTTAATTTCTATTTTTTAATTATTTCCTTCAGAAGTGCTGTCTAGCGTTTCATTCAATTTCTTGAACCCGTTATCTAATGTCTCATTAAGTCGATCTATTTTGTAATTGGTTTCTTCCCATTTCTTATTCATCTCCGTTTTTGTCTGTTCGTTTTTTTCACAATATCCTCTTAATATTAGTCTTATTTGCTGCTTCATTTCTTCTTTATTCTTCTCATTGATTTCCTTCAGCTGTTGTTGGAGGGTTTTGTTATTTTTGTTAATTGTCTGCCTTAATTCTTCTTTGGTACTTTCGTTTGTACTAACTATTTTTTTATTTATTTGTTTCAAACTCTCCTCACTCTTATCAAATTTTTTGTTAATTTGTTTTAAATTTTCCTTCATATCTTCCTTCTGCTTCTGAAAATTGTCATTAATTTGTCCGAATTGCTCCATCATCATTCTCATTATGTTATCTAATTTCGCCTCTCCGTTTGGTGTAGCTTCGGTCGGCTGATTTTCGATCGTATCTCCTCTAGCTTCTTCTCCATCACCCACCTGTTGTTCCATCTCAATGTTTGTGACTGCTTCTGTCTCTTCTTCTTGTCTGCCTTCTTCCATTTCTTGTTCCTTTGCCAATTTTTTCGACAACCCTCTTGTATGGATCTTGTTATCCCTTCGTAATCGCCGCTAGAATTTCGTATTTCCCTTTCTTCTAGCCTCACCAGTTGGTCGTCAATTTGTTATGGAATGAATGTCCGTCTAATCGTAAACGTGTATAAGTGTAATGGGTGTAACGTGTCTTATCAATCCGTCGTCGCTTTGGAACGTAACTTATGCTGATTGTGTCCGTGGCGAACGTACGAATAACCAGGTATCGAAGTCCTTACCTGTTGTTCACTAGGGGTGTGTAAATCCCGGGTGGCGCCAAATTGTTTAATTAAAACAATTAAAAAATTTTATGATGATATGGCAAGCTCAACTCAGGCAATTTATTCCCACCTCAGTTCGACCTTCATAATCAGGCCAGTAGTTCGTTGAGTTGGCTACGTGAGTGCTTGCCGTCAATACTAGCTGTTCGCTAAAGTGTACACAAATTATAATACACCTTCCTAATGAAATTAAAACACAGTAGTTACACTCAGTACTTGTTTATTATTTGATTACTAATTATTCAGTTTAACACAAATTATATTTTGTTTTGTAATACATTTCCACCGACAATTAATATAAGACAATTTCTCTAGGGTTTGACAATTCGATTTTGAACGTATCAGACAGTCAATGATGGCGTCTGTGGAAGTTGTATGCAAATATTTTTGTTCACACGTCTTGGATTCTTGTGATTAAGATAAAAGGATTATTAATGATTACAACAATAAAAATACACTACCTTACATTATTTATACTTAAATAATATAATGTGTAGCTATATCTTGTTCTTGGAGTGTAGTAAAAGTGTTTCAAAATTTCGTACACTAATAACAGGTTAATTTTACAAGTTGACAAATTTTCAGTGTCTTAGTTTTTTATTTAATCTTTGAAAGAAATTATATGCAGTTTATAGTGAGAGTTCAGATTACTGTGAGAAATATTTAAAGTCAGTTTAATTCTGAAATTTGGGTAATTTAATGATACTTAACACATCAGTAGACTGGGTGTACTCAGTTGTTCTGGTAAGAAGGAATTGGGCTGCAATCATATTCAATTTTCAATTGTCTAGGGCAGCTTGCATCTTTTTCAAATTAATTGTAGCAATTTATTCATTTCTTTTTTATTTAATTGGTCTTTGGCATCAGCTAAATGGTTTCAGTCATCGTCTGCTTCCTTCTTGTTCATTTGTGGTAATTTTGTTTAGTATTTTGACTTTTTAAATTAGAATTTTGGTCGTTCAAGATTTGGCTTCTATTCTGCAAGAGTGTCACATTACGAGTAGAAAATCTAACGGAAAATTCGTAACCAACGTCTGTTGTCATGGTTACAAATTAATTCTGATTGGTTAATCTTGTCTTATAACCATTGTTATCAAATTTTGAATTTTTATTCAAAATAGCTGTATATCTTCTGATTGCTTTTATTCTTCTGTCTTCCTCCCTACATATTAAATATTATCACTACTGTTATTATTTCCTTTCAAAGATTATTTTGATATCCCATAAGGTTGGGTTCTTCAAAATATTAATGTTTGTACAATTATGTTAATATTTGTTAACTATATTTCTCTTTAAATTTAAGTCCTTATTCTAACATTTTTTTCTTTTAACATGATTTACCAATTATCCTTGGTTGGTTATTCACCTTGGATTTGTTAATTTCTTTGTTGATTTCATACAATTTGTATTTACTTGTTTTTTACAGTTAGGCATTTCATAGGCCTAAGTAGCCATTGATTATATTTATTTATTTTATACCAATTATATCTCATTTTACTCTAAAGTGTTTTGTTTTGTTATTATAATTGATTCTTTTATTGGTTACTGTGTTTCGAATTTGTTTTTGTACTGATTATGTGTCAATATTATTTTCTACATCATGGCTTGTCAATTATTACCTAACTGATTTTCCAGTGTTTATTATTTCTGTATTGATTTACCTTCTTATTTATTTAACTTGCCATTGTCAACAATATGGCTATTATTTAGTATTCTTTATTACATAAAATATAACAACTAGGCCTATGGACTGTATACTTCCTTCAGCCATATCCTATTCATAAATTTAAATGAACAATCTTTACCAGTTATTAGGTAATGTTGGTTTACAATACATTTCATTCTTTTACTATTTTTTGGGTGAGAAACATCATCACTCCTTTTAAACATACTTAATCTATTATCCCTTATAACATGGGGTGTTTATTGATTGCGTTTTTTAATTTCTTATTTCTTTACTAATCTCTCCCTCCAATCCATGGTAACACTAACTGTTTACCTTACCTGGGCTTTCTCCCCTGAATAACATCGTATCCTTCATTTATATCTAATCTAAATACTATTTTTAATTACTATTAACAATACAATTCTTATATGTTCACTATTAAATCATTTAGTGTTTTATCATTGATTTGCTAAGTGTTTTCTTATCTATCACTATTTTTTATCATATTATCATTTATAATATTCTTTTTTATTCACAACCTTCACTTTTAAACTATATGGTGTTTATCACTGGTTTACTCATTATTTTGGGGTTTTTACGCTTTCACTTTTGGCACTTCTTCAACTTTTTATTTTAAGTGTTTATTAGTGGGTAATCCCTATCATTACTTTTTCTTTGTTACTTAGTTATTTTTTATTTCTCACTATCTCTCTCTTTCTTTACAAATATTACTTCTACTTAATAAGTTCATGTCTTTCTAGATTTCTTACATACATATACTTCTAAGATACATTTTTTGCAGTCTCCAGATCGCTATTATGATTTTGATAAATTTAATATTGAGGTTGATTTTCAATATTTTACTCTTGATGTTCTTGTATTTATAGACTGTGTTTGCTTGTCTGGCTTCAAGATACATTTTTTGCAGTCTCCAGATCGCTATTATGATTTTGATAAATTTAATATTGAGGTTGATTTTCAATATTTTTCTCTTGATGTTCTTGTATTTATAGACTGTGTTTGCTTGTCTGGCTTCAAGATACATTTTTTTGCAGTCTCCAGATCGCTATTATGATTTGATAAATTTAATATTGAGGTTGATTTTCAATATTTTCAATTATATTATGTCTCAGCATTATATACAAACATACTCCCCAACATAATAAAAAATGAATTTAAAAATTATACATAAATGTTTCATTCAAGACCATAAATAATCTAAAAAATATACTTAAGCCACGAAAACCAATAACTTTGGAGGAATGTTCAGGAGTATATAGAATCCAGTGCAGTGAGTGTGATAAGTTCTATATCGGACAAACAGGGAGGAAATTTATCGAGAGATTTAAAGAACACCTACCAAAAAAGAAACCCCAAACCACCTCATCAAATTACGCACTCCACCTCATAAACGAAAACCATCATTACACCGGATTCAAAGAGAACATGGAGCCGATACATGTTTGTAATAAAGGTCATTTCCTGAATGGTTTAGAAGAGTTTGAAACATACAAGGCATCCAAAGTAAATAAAGAGCAATTACTCAACGATCAGCTATCATTTAAATCCAATAAATTATATGATACCGCGTTGATGATAAGCAATGAAGTACGAACACAGGCTAGTTGACGATCGGAGGTCGACCAGTGCACTGAGTCGCTTTTAACGTGTTCATGTGTTTGTGTTATGTTTTTTATTCAGTGATTTTTGTGCGTGTGTTTTTATGTATAAACATTTTAATCATTTCGACGACCCCCATGTATTAGGGGAATAATAATTTTTTACTGTACCTGAAGATGGGGATTTAGTCCCTGAAACATGTTGTATGTAAAAAACTGAGATCGCCTAGTGGATTATACAAGGTAAAAAATTCTTAAGTTAAACATATACTTCTAATTCTTGGGTTAGTGTATTTTTATTTATCGGGTTTTCTTAATTATTAATTACATTTGTCACTTAGTCAATACTAATATTTATTTTTTATATTGGTTGTTTACTGGTTTCGTTTCCTTTATGATATTTGATTGTATCATTTCTCCCTTCCCTATTCTATACTATTTGTCTGTGTTTTATCATCTTGTTTCACTTTATTTCCTTTATATTTGGTTTGTTCCATTTTTATTTTCATTTTCCTTCTCCTTCACTTCCATTTTGTTTCATTTTATTTTGGTTTTTATCTGGCCAATCTCTGGGGTTGGGTCAAAGTCATTTGTCTGTCAGTCTAGTCTGTAATTTTATTTAATAATCACTTTTGGTTTACCATTCTTCCTCCTTCTTTCTTAATTACATTTTATATTTTTATTCTCTTCATTATTTATTTATCAAAATATATTACTTTTTAGCGTTTCTTACATACTTATAGATATCAAATATGATCTGAATTTGGCGATGTTATATAATGCCCTTCCACCAAAATTGATCATTTTATAAAACGTGATTCTAAGCTTTATGAAATTATCAATTGTATTGTATCTTCTTCTTCTTAAATTCTCCTGCTTCTTGTTCAGTTTTATGTTCAATTCTGTATCTTCTACTTCCTTTCTTCTGAGTCTTTTCTTCATTATTTTCTCTTATTACGATCAGGCTTATTGATTTTTTATTATAAATTATTCCCTATAAATCTTATTTTCCCTAACTATCCCTACTTTGTAGCTGAAATCGATTCGGATGGGCTCTATTGGCTTACCTAACTCCGTCGTTCAAAACTACTCTTTTTCTGAGGTCAGGGGAACATCATCCCTGCTCAGTTAAATGATTGCTGGACTTATTCAACAGTCAATCTCAATTAATGAATCTTCAATACAGTCATCTTGTGACTAATAATAATAATAATAATATTTGTTGGGAATCTTTTACTTTTTTATTTCATTATTGCTCAGTTCGAGTCATATGTATTTTTCATCTTTTTTTGTTGATACCATTTGATAATACTTGAAGCGTTGATTTTTATTGATACAATTAACATTTTTATGCATTCTCAATTACTCTTTGATTCATCTCATTTTATATTATAACTCTTAGAATATTTATTTTATTTATTTCATTTTTGACCATTGGTTTGTTTATTTTACTTCCCATATTTTTCTAAATTGCTGTGGAAGTTGATCATTTAGATTGTGTGTGTTTTTTTTTTAATATCATAGTAAGTTTGTCGTTCTTACTAGTTAGGAATTGTTGTAGCTCATTCCTTTATTTTACATTTTACTTCTTTGCCTCATATGTTGGCTAAAGATTATTATTGTAAGGTGATCTTACATAATTCTTTTTTTATTATTATTTATCATTTTTTTCTTTTATCTCATATATGCCTCTAAATAATTTTGTAAGTTGGTCTTACATAATTTTTTGAATTTTGAAATTTCATCTTACAACTTTTTTCTTTATTATTTATTTGCATGCTTATTCGTTTGTTGTGTTATCTCTTTTTTATTTAAATTACTTCGGTTGTTTATTCAACTTTAGTTTTTTCAGTCATTTCCATCCATTTGTCTTAAGTATTCGTCTATGTTCTCCCCTTCGATGATTATTAATTATTTTAATGTTCCTTCTTTCCCATTGGTTTGCTGGTTCAGTCATCAGGAAATCAGTCCCATATTTCAGAGTTTATCTGCACTTGGTTTACCCATGGTCCATGATTACATGAGTTACCCCCGTTGTTCGGACTGGTCTGGTGTGCATAACTATTTCTGTCCGTGTGATATAGGTCTCTTCTATCTGGTACAGCCATTCTTCTAATACCATGTGTTCTTTATTATCAATTTCTACCTCAATTACTATAGCATTTTGGTTATTACTCAATGAAGTTACTCGTACCTCCATCATTGACCTTCTCACTGACGTTGGTCTATTTTGCGTTTCTATTTCTGTTGTATTCCATTTTCTGATCGACCTTCTTAATGTGTTACACACTGTTTGGTAGCGATTCCTTTCTAAAGTTTCTATTAAGTTCCTTCTGTTATTTTTAAAATTCATTATTTCATTCTGGTCGGTAATTGGTAGATTAAAAATCTCAAGTAGTCCGTTCTTCATCATCTCCAATTCTTTTCGTGTTTTTATTAGTCTCTTTTTACATATTTTTCCTATATCTTTTGTTTTCTTAATCCTTTTAATTATTTGGTTCTTCTGTACTCCTCTACGGTTGGTTTCTATGGGTTTAATTTTCTCTTGGTTTTTATTACTTTTATTTTGAGATACCAATGTACTTGGGTCTTCTTTAATTTCTATTTTTTAATTATTTCCTTCAGAAGTGCTGTCTAGCGTTTCATTCAATTTCTTGAACCCGTTATCTAATGTCTCATTAAGTCGATCTATTTTGTAATTGGTTTCTTCCCATTTCTTATTCATCTCCGTTTTTGTCTGTTCGTTTTTTTCACAATATCCTCTTAATATTAGTCTTATTTGCTGCTTCATTTCTTCTTTATTCTTCTCATTGATTTCCTTCAGCTGTTGTTGGAGGGTTTTGTTATTTTTGTTAATTGTCTGCCTTAATTCTTCTTTGGTACTTTCGTTTGTACTAACTATTTTTTTATTTATTTGTTTCAAACTCTCCTCACTCTTATCAAATTTTTTGTTAATTTGTTTTAAATTTTCCTTCATATCTTCCTTCTGCTTCTGAAAATTGTCATTAATTTGTCCGAATTGCTCCATCATCATTCTCATTATGTTATCTAATTTCGCCTCTCCGTTTGGTGTAGCTTCGGTCGGCTGATTTTCGATCGTATCTCCTCTAGCTTCTTCTCCATCACCCACCTGTTGTTCCATCTCAATGTTTGTGACTGCTTCTGTCTCTTCTTCTTGTCTGCCTTCTTCCATTTCTTGTTCCTTTGCCAATTTTTTCGACAACCCTCTTGTATGGATCTTGTTATCCCTTCGTAATCGCCGCTAGAATTTCGTATTTCCCTTTCTTCTAGCCTCACCAGTTGGTCGTCAATTTGTTATGGAATGAATGTCCGTCTAATCGTAAACGTGTATAAGTGTAATGGGTGTAACGTGTCTTATCAATCCGTCGTCGCTTTGGAACGTAACTTATGCTGATTGTGTCCGTGGCGAACGTACGAATAACCAGGTATCGAAGTCCTTACCTGTTGTTCACTAGGGGTGTGTAAATCCCGGGTGGCGCCAAATTGTTTAATTAAAACAATTAAAAAATTTTATGATGATATGGCAAGCTCAACTCAGGCAATTTATTCCCACCTCAGTTCGACCTTCATAATCAGGCCAGTAGTTCGTTGAGTTGGCTACGTGAGTGCTTGCCGTCAATACTAGCTTGAGTTGGCTACGTGAGTGCTTGCCGTCAATACTAGCTGTTCGCTAAAATGTAGACAAATTATAATACACCTTCCTAATGAAATTAAAACACAGTAGTTACACTCAGTACTTGTTTATTATTTGGTGATTACTAATTATTCAGTTTAACACAAATTATATTTTGTTTTGTAATACATTTCCACCGACAATTAATATAAGACAATTTCTCTAGGGTTTGACAAATCGATTTTGAACGTATCAGACAGTCAATGATAGCGTCTGTGGAAGTTGTATGCAAATATTTTCGTTCAAACGTCTTGGATTCTTGTGATTAAGATAAAAGGATTATTAATGATTACAATAATAAAAATACACTACCTTACATTATTTATACTTAAATAATATAATGTGTAGCTATATCTTGTTCTTGGAGTGTAGTAAAAGTGTTTCAAAATTTCGTAAACTAACAACAGGTTAATTTTACAAGTTGACAAATTTTCAGTGTCTTAGTTTTTTATTTAATCTTTGAAAGAAATTATATGCAGTTTATAGTGAGAGTTCAGATTACTGTGAGAAATATTTAAAGTCAGTTTAATTCTGAAATTTGGGTAATTTAATGATACTTAACACATCAGTAGACTGGGTGTACTCAGTTGTTCTGGTAAAAAGGAATTGGGCTGCAATCATATTCAATTTTCAATTGTCTAGGGCGGCTTGCATCTTTTTCAAATTAATCGTAGCAATTTATTCATTTCTTTTCTATTTAATTGGTCTTTGGCATCAGCTAAATGGTTTCAGTCATCGTCTGCTTCCTTCTTGTTCATTTGTGGTAATTTTGTTTAGTATTTTGACTTTTTAAATTAGAATTTTGGTCGTTCAAGATTTGGCTTCTATTCTGCAAGAGTGTCACATTACGAGTAAAAAATCTAACGGAAAATTCGTAACCAACGTCTGTTGTCATGGTTACAAATTAATTCTGATTGGTTAATCTTGTCTTATAACCATTGTTATCAAATTTTGAATTTTTATTCAAAATAGCTGTATATCTTCTGATTGCTTTTATTCTTCTGTCTTCCTCCCTACATATTAAATATTATCATTACTGTTATTATTTCCTTTCAAAGATTATTTTGATATCCCATAAGGTTGGGTTCTTCAAAATATTAATGTTTGTACAATTATGTTAATATTTGTTAACTATATTTCTCTTTAAATTTAAGTCCTTATTCTAACATTTTTTTCTTTCAACATGATTTACCAATTATCCTTGGTTGGTTATTCACCTTGGATTTGTTAATTTCTTTGTTGATTTCATACAATTTGTATTTACTTGTTTTTTACAGTTAGGCATTTCATAGGCCTAAGTAGCCATTGATTATATTTATTTATTTTATACCAATTATATCTCATTTTACTCTAAAGTGTTTTGTTTTGTTATTATAATTGATTCTTTTATTGGTTACTGTGTTTCGAATTTGTTTTTGTACTGATTATGTGTCAATATTATTTTCTACATCATGGCTTGTCAATTATTACCTAACTGATTTTCCAGTGTTTATTATTTCTGTATTGATTTACCTTCTTATTTATTTAACTTGCCATTGTCAACAATATGGCTATTATTTAGTATTCTTTATTACATAAAATATAACAACTAGGCCTATGGACTGTATACTTCCTTCAGCCATATCCTATTCATAAATTTAAATGAACAATCTTTACCAGTTATTAGGTAATGTTGGTTTACAATACATTTCATTCTTTTACTATTTTTTGGGTGAGAAACATCATCACTCCTTTTAAACATACTTAATCTATTATCCCTTATAACATGGGGTGTTTATTTATTGCGTTTTTTAATTTCTTATTTCTTTACTAATCTCTCCCTCCAATCCATGGTAACACTAACTGTTTACCTTACCTGGGCTTTCTCCCCTGAATAACATCGTATCCTTCATTTATATCTAATCTAAATACTATTTTTAATTACTATTAACAATACAATTCTTATATGTTCACTATTAAATCATTTAGTGTTTTATCATTGATTTGCTAAGTGTTTTCTTATCTATCACTATTTTTTATCATATTATCATTTATAATATTCTTTTTTATTCACAACCTTCACTTTTAAACTATATGGTGTTTATCACTGGTTTACTCATTATTTTGGGGTTTTTACGCTTTCACTTTTGGCACTTCTTCAACTTTTTATTTTAAGTGTTTATTAGTGGGTAATCCCTATCATTACTTTTTCTTTGTTACTTAGTTATTTTTTATTTCTCACTATCTCTCTCTTTCTTTACAAATATTACTTCTACTTAATAAGTTCATGTCTTTCTAGATTTCTTACATACATATACTTCTAAGATACATTTTTTGCAGTCTCCAGATCGCTATTATGATTTTGATAAATTTAATATTGAGGTTAATTTTCAATATTTTACTCTTGATGTTCTTGTATTTATAGACTGTGTTTGCTTGTCTGGCTTCAAGATACATTTTTTGCAGTCTCCAGATCGCTATTATGATTTTGATAAATTTAATATTGAGGTTGATTTTCAATATTTTACTCTTGATGTTCTTGTATTTATAGACTGTGTTTGCTTCTCTGGCTTCAAGATACATTTTTTTGCAGTCTCCAGATCGTTATTATGATTTGATAAATTTAATATTGAGGTTGATTTTCAATATTTTCAATTATATTATGTCTCAGCATTATATACAAACATACTCCCCAACATAATAAAAAATGAATTTAAAAAATTATACATAAATGTTTCATTCAAGACCATAAATAATCTAAAAAATATACTTAAGCCACGAAAACCAATAACTTTGGAGGAATGTTCAGGAGTATATAGAATCCAGTGCAGTGAGTGTGATAAGTTCTATATCGGACAAACGGGGAGGAAATTTATCGAGAGATTTAAAGAACACCTACCAAAAAAGAAACCCCAAACCACCTCATCAAATTACGCACTCCACCTCATAAACGAAAACCATCATTACACCGGATTCAAAGAGAACATGGAGCCGATACATGTTTGTAATAAAGGTCATTTCCTGAATGGTTTAGAAGAGTTTGAAACATACAAGGCATCCAAAGTAAATAAAGAGCAATTACTCAACGATCAGCTATCATTTAAATCCAATAAATTATATGATACCGCGTTGATGATAAGCAATGAAGTACGAACACAGGCTAGTTGACGATCGGAGGTCGACCAGTGCACTGAGTCGCTTTTAACGTGTTCATGTGTTTGTGTTATATGTTAATTTATTCAGTGATTTTTGTGCGTGTGTTTTTATGTATAAACATTTTAATCATTTCGACGACCCCCATGTATTAGGGGAATAATAATTTTTTACTGTACCTGAAGATGGGGATTTAGTCCCTGAAACATGTTGTATGTAAAAAACTGAGATCGCCTAGTGGATTATACAAGGTAAAAAATTCTTAAGTTAAACACATACTTCTAATTCTTGGGTTAGTGTATTTTTATTTATCGGGTTTTATTAATTATTAATTACATTTGTCACTTAGTCAATACAAATATTTATTTTTTATATTGGTTATTTACTGGTTTCGTTTCCTTTATGATATTTGATTGTATCATTTCTCCCTTCCCTATTCTATACTATTTGTCTGTGTTTTATCATCTTGTTTCACTTTATTTCCTTTATATTTGGTTTGTTCCATTTTTATTTTCATTTTCCTTCTCCTTCACTTCCATTTTGTTTCATTTTATTTTGGTTTTTATCTGGCCACTCTCTGGGGTTGGGTCAAAGTCATTTGTCTGTCAGTCTAGTCTGTAATTTTATTTAATAATCACTTTTGGTTTACCATTCTTCCTCCTTCTTTCTTAATTACATTTTATATTTTTATTCTCTTCATTATTTATTTATCAAAATATATTACTTTTTAGCGTTTCTTACATACTTATAGATATCAAATATGATCTGAATTTGGCGATGTTATATAATGCCCTTCCACCAAAATTGATCATTTTATAAAACGTGATTCTAAGCTTTATGAAATTATCAATTGTATTGTATCTTCTTCTTCTTAAATTCTCCTGCTTCTTGTTCAGTTTTATGTTCAATTCTGTATCTTCTACTTCCTTTCTTCTGAGACTTTTCTTCATTATTTTCTCTTATTACTTTCAGGCTTATTGATTTTTTATTATAAATTATTCCCTATAAATCTTATTTTCCCTAACTATCCCTGGGCTCTATTGGCTTACCTAACTCCGTCGTTCAAAACTACTCTTTTTCTGAGGTCAGGGGAACATCATCCCTGCTCAGTTAAATGATTGCTGGACTTATTCAACAGTCAATCACAATTAATGAATCTTCAATACAGTCATCTTGTGACTAATAATAATAATAATAATATTTGTTGGGAATCTTTTACTTTTTTATTTCATTATTGCTCAGTTCGAGTCATATGTATTTTTCATCTTTTTTTGTTGATACCATTTGATAATACTTGAAGCGTTGATTTTTATTGATACAATTAACATTTTTATTCATTCTCAATTACTCTTTGATTCATCTCATTTTATATTATAACTCTTAGAATATTTATTTTATTTTTGACCATTGGTTTGTTTATTTTACTTCCCATATTTTTCTAAATTGCTGTGGAAGTTGATCATTTAGATTGTGTTTTTTTTTTTTAATATCATAGTAAGTTTGTCGTTCTTACTAGTTAGGAATTGTTGTAGCTCATTCCTTTATTTTATATTTTACTTCTTTGCCTCATATGTTGGCCAAAGATTATTATTGTAAGGTGATCTTACATAATTCTTTTTTTATTATAATTTATCATTTTTTTCTTTTATCTCATATATGCCTCTAAATAATTTTGTAAGTTGGTCTTACATAATTTTTTGAATTTTAAAATTTCATCTTACAACTTTTTTCTTTATTATTTATTTGCATGCTTATTCGTTTGTTTTGTAATCTCTTTTTTATTTAAATTACTTCGGTTGTTTATTCAACTTTAGTTTTTTCAGTCATTTCCATCCATTTGTCTTAAGTATTCGTCTATGTTCTCCCCTTCGATGATTATTAATTATTTTAATGTTCCTTCTTTCCCATTGGTTTGCTGGTTCAGTCATCAGGAAATCAGTCCCATATTTCAGAGTTTATCTGCACTTGGTTTACCCATGGTCCATGATTACATGAGTTACCCCCGTTGTTCGGACTGGTCTGGTGTGCATAACTATTTCTGTCCGTGTGATATAGGTCTCTTCTATCTGGTACAGCCATTCTTCTAATACCATGTGTTCTTTATTATCAATTTCTACCTCAATTACTATAGCATTTTGGTTATTACTCAATGAAGTTACTCGTACCTCCATCAGTGACCTTCTCACTGACGTTGGTCTATTTTGCGTTTCTATTTCTGTTGTATTCCATTTTCTGATCGACCTTCTTAATGTGTTACACACTGTTTGGTAGCGATTCCTTTCTAAAGTTTCTATTAAGTTCCTTCTGTTATTTTTAAAATTCATTATTTCATTCTGGTCGGTAATTGGTAGATTAAACATCTCAAGTAGTCCGTTCTTCATCATCTCCAATTCTTTTCGTGTTTTTATTAGTCTCTTTTTACATATTTTTCCTATATCTTTTGTTTTCTTAATCCTTTTAATTATTTGGTTCTTCTGTACTCCTCTACGGTTGGTTTCTATGGGTTTAATTTTCTCTTGGTTTTTATTACTTTTATTTTGAGATACCAATGTACTTGGGTCTTCTTTAATTTCTATTTTTTAATTATTTCCTTCAGAAGTGCTGTCTAGCGTTTCATTCAATTTCTTGAACCCGTTATCTAATGTCTCATTAAGTCGATCTATTTTGTAATTGGTTTCTTCCCATTTCTTATTCATCTCCGTTTTTGTCTGTTCGTTTTTTTCACAATATCCTCTTAATATTAGTCTTATTTGCTGCTTCATTTCTTCTTTATTCTTCTCATTGATTTCCTTCAGCTGTTGTTGGAGGGTTTTGTTATTTTTGTTAATTGTCTGCCTTAATTCTTCTTTGGTACTTTCGTTTGTACTAACTATTTTTTTATTTATTTGTTTCAAACTCTCCTCACTCTTATCAAATTTTTCTTTAATTTGTTTTAAATTTTCCTTCATATCTTCCTTCTGCTTCTGAAAATTGTCATTAATTTGTCCGAATTGCTCCATCATCATTCTCATTATGTTATCTAATTTCGCCTCTCCGTTTGGTGCAGCTTCGGTCGGCTGATTTTCGATCGTATCTCCTCTAGCTTCTTCTCCGTCACCCACCTGTTGTTCCATCTCAATGTTTGTGACTGCTTCTGTCTCTTCTTCTTGTCTGCCTTCTTCCATTTCTTGTTCCTTTGCCAATTTTTTCGACAACCCTCTTGTATGGATCTTGTTATCCCTTCGTAATCGCTGCTAGAATTACGTATTTCCCTTTCTTCTAGCCTCACCAGTTGGTCGCCAATTTGTTATGGAACGAATGTCCGTCTAATCGTAAACGTGTATAAGTGTAATGGGTGTAACGTGTCTTATCAATCCGTCGTCGCTTTGGAACGTAACTTACGCTGATTGTGTCCGTGGCGAACGTACGAATAACCAGGTATCGAAGTCCTTACCTGTTGTTCACTAGGGGTGTGTAAATCCCGGGTGGCGCCAAATTGTTTAATTAAAACAATTAAAAAATTTTATGATGATATGGCAAGCTCAACTGAGGCAATTTATTCCCGCCTCGGTTCGACCTTCATAATCAGGCCAGTAGTTCGTTGAGTTGGCTACGTGAGTGCTTGCCGTCAATACTAGCTGTTCGCTAAAATGTAGACAAATTATAATACACCTTCCTAATGAAATTAAAACACAGTAGTTACACTCAGTACTTGTTTATTATTTGGTGATTACTAATTATTCAGTTTAACACAAGTTATATTTTGTTTTGTAATACATTTCCACCGACAATTAATATAAGACAATTTCTCTAGGGTTTGACAAATCGATTTTGAACGTATCAGACAGTCAATGATAGCGTCTGTGGAAGTTGTATGCAAATATTTTCGTTCAAACGTCTTGGATTCTTGTGATTAAGATAAAAGGATTATTAATGATTACAATAATAAAAATACACTACCTTACATTATTTATACTTAAATAATATAATGTGTAGCTATATCTTGTTCTTGGAGTGTAGTAAAAGTGTTTCAAAATTTCGTAAACTAACAACAGGTTAATTTTACAAGTTGACAAATTTTCAGTGTCTTAGTTTTTTATTTAATCTTTGAAAGAAATTATATGCAGTTTATAGTGAGAGTTCAGATTACTGTGAGAAATATTTAAAGTCAGTTTAATTCTGAAATTTGGGTAATTTAATGATACTTAACACATCAGTAGACTGGGTGTACTCAGTTGTTCTGGTAAAAAGGAATTGGGCTGCAATCATATTCAATTTTCAATTGTCTAGGGCGGCTTGCATCTTTTTCAAATTAATCGTAGCAATTTATTCATTTCTTTTCTATTTAATTGGTCTTTGGCATCAGCTAAATGGTTTCAGTCATCGTCTGCTTCCTTCTTGTTCATTTGTGGTAATTTTGTTTAGTATTTTGACTTTTTAAATTAGAATTTTGGTCGTTCAAGATTTGGCTTCTATTCTGCAAGAGTGTCACATTACGAGTAAAAAATCTAACGGAAAATTCGTAACCAACGTCTGTTGTCATGGTTACAAATTAATTCTGATTGGTTAATCTTGTCTTATAACCATTGTTATCAAATTTTGAATTTTTATTCAAAATAGCTGTATATCTTCTGATTGCTTTTATTCTTCTGTCTTCCTCCCTACATATTAAATATTATCACTACTGTTATTATTTCCTTTCAAAGATTATTTTGATATCCCATAAGGTTGGGTTCTTCAAAATATTAATGTTTGTACAATTATGTTAATATTTGTTAACTATATTTCTCTTTAAATTTAAGTCCTTATTCTAACATTTTTTTCTTTTAACATGATTGACCAATTATCCTTGGTTGGTTATTCACCTTGGATTTGTTAATTTCTTTGTTGATTTCATACAATTTGTATTTATTTGTTTTTTACAGTTAGGCATTTCATAGGCCTAAGTAGCCATTGATTATATTTATTTATTTTATACCAATTATATCTCATTTTACTCTAAAGTGTTTTGTTTTGTTATTATAATTGATTCGTTTATTGGTTACTGTGTTTTGAATTTGTTTTTGTACTGATTATGTGTCAATATTATTTTCTACATCATGGCTTGTCAATTATTACCTAACTGATTTTCCAGTGTTTATAATTTCTGTATTGATTTACCTTCTTATTTATTTAACTTGCCATTGTCAACACTATGGCTATCATTTACTATTCTTTATTACATAAAATATAACAACTAGGCCTATGGACTGTATACTTCCTTCAGCCATATCCTATTCATAAATTTAAATGAACAATCTTTACCAGTTATTAGGTAATGTTGGTTTACAATACATTTCATTCTTTTACTATTTTTTGGATGAGAAACATCACTCCTTTTAAACATACTTAATCTATTATCCCTTATAACATGGGGTGTTTATTGATTGCGTTTTTTAATTTCTTATTTATTTACTAATCTCTCCCTCCAATCCATGGTAACACTAACTGTTTACCTTACCTGGGCTTTCTCCCCTGAATAACATCGTATCCTTCATTTATATCTAATCTAAATACTATTTTTAATTACTATTAACAATACAATTCTTATATGTTCACTATTAAATGATTTAGTGTTTTATCATTGATTTGCTAAGTGTTTTCTTATCTATCACTATTTTTTATCATATTATCATTTATAATATTCTTTTTTATTCACAACCTTCACTTTTAAACTATATGGTGTTTATCACTGGTTTACTCATTATTTTGGGGTTTTTACGCTTTCACTTTTGGCACTTCTTCAACTTTTTATTTGAAGTGTTTATTAGTGGGTAATCCCTATCATTACTTTTTCTTTGTTACTTAGTTATTTTTTATTTCTCACTATCTCACTATCTCTCTCTTTCTTTACAAATATTACTTATACTTAATAAGTTCATGTCTTTCTAGATTTCTTACATACATATACTTCTAAGATACATTTTTTGCAGTCTCCAGATCGCTATTATGATTTTGATAAATTTAATATTGAGGTTAATTTTCAATATTTTACTCTTGATGTTCTTGTATTTATAGACTGTGTTTGCTTGTCTGGCTTCAAGATACATTTTTTGCAGTCTCCAGATCGCTATTATGATTTTGATAAATTTAATATTGAGGTTGATTTTCAATATTTTACTCTTGATGTTCTTGTATTTATAGACTGTGTTTGCTTGTCTGGCTTCAAGATACATTTTTTTGCAGTCTCCAGATCGCTATTATGATTTGATAAATTTAATATTGAGGTTGATTTTCAATATTTTCAATTATATTATGTCTCAGCATTATATACAAACATACTCCCCAACATAATAAAAAATGAATTTAAAAAATTATACATAAATGTTTCATTCAAGACCATAAATAATCTAAAAAATATACTTAAGCCACGAAAACCAATAACTTTGGAGGAATGTTCAGGAGTATATAGAATCCAGTGCAGTGAGTGTGATAAGTTCTATATCGGACAAACGGGGAGGAAATTTATCGAGAGATTTAAAGAACACCTACCAAAAAAGAAACCCCAAACCACCTCATCAAATTACGCACTCCACCTCATAAACGAAAACCATCATTACACCGGATTCAAAGAGAACATGGAGCCGATACATGTTTGTAATAAAGGTCATTTCCTGAATGGTTTAGAAGAGTTTGAAACATACAAGGCATCCAAAGTAAATAAAGAGCAATTACTCAACGATCAGCTATCATTTAAATCCAATAAATTATATGATACCGCGTTGATGATAAGCAATGAAGTACGAACACAGGCTAGTTGACGATCGGAGGTCGACCAGTGCACTGAGTCGCTTTTAACGTGTTCATGTGTTTGTGTTATATGTTAATTTATTCAGTGATTTTTGTGCGTGTGTTTTTATGTATAAACATTTTAATCATTTCGACGACCCCCATGTATTAGGGGAATAATAATTTTTTACTGTACCTGAAGATGGGGATTTAGTCCCTGAAACATGTTGTATGTAAAAAACTGAGATCGCCTAGTGGATTATACAAGGTAAAAAATTCTTAAGTTAAACACATACTTCTAATTCTTGGGTTAGTGTATTTTTATTTATCGGGTTTTATTAATTATTAATTACATTTGTCACTTAGTCAATACAAATATTTATTTTTTATATTGGTTATTTACTGGTTTCGTTTCCTTTATGATATTTGATTGTATCATTTCTCCCTTCCCTATTCTATACTATTTGTCTGTGTTTTATCATCTTGTTTCACTTTATTTCCTTTATATTTGGTTTGTTCCATTTTTATTTTCATTTTCCTTCTCCTTCACTTCCATTTTGTTTCATTTTATTTTGGTTTTTATCTGGCCACTCTCTGGGGTTGGGTCAAAGTCATTTGTCTGTCAGTCTAGTCTGTAATTTTATTTAATAATCACTTTTGGTTTACCATTCTTCCTCCTTCTTTCTTAATTACATTTTATATTTTTATTCTCTTCATTATTTATTTATCAAAATATATAGGCAGTCGACTATAGCATGTCGTGGTGCACACCACCGATATCGTGTGTGTCTAAAATCTGGGCATTTTATGTGTTTTTTATGTTTGTATTATATTTATTGTTGTGTGTGCAGTGTTTTTAATATTTTAACCATCGACGACCTTTAAAAAGGGATGTCCTGATGATGGGGCATATGCCCTGAAACACGTCGATTGAAATATAGAGAAAAGGCCACCAGACGGACAAGAAAAAGGTAAACTATTTTACTAATTATATACTATAAGTGGCTTGGATACCGAAAAACATGGATCTAAAAATATATTACTTTTTAGCGTTTCTTACATACTTATAGATATCAAATATGATCTGAATTTGGCGATGTTATATAATGCCCTTCCACCAAAATTGATCATTTTATAAAACGTGATTCTAAGCTTTATGAAATTATCAATTGTATTGTATCTTCTTCTTCTTAAATTCTCCTGCTTCTTGTTCAGTTTTATGTTCAATTCTGTATCTTCTACTTCCTTTCTTCTGAGTCTTTTCTTCATTATTTTCTCTTATTACGATCAGGCTTATTGATTTTTTATTATAAATTATTCCCTATAAATCTTATTTTCCCTAACTATCCCTACTTTGTAGCTGAAATCGATTCAGATGGGCTCTATTGGCTTACCTAACTCCGTCGTTCAAAACTACTCTTTTTCTGAGGTCAGGGGAACATCATCCCTGCTCAGTTAAATGATTGCTGGACTTATTCAACAGTCAATCTCAATTAATGAATCTTCAATACAGTCATCTTGTGACTAATAATAATAATAATAATATTTGTTGGGAATCTTTTACTTTTTTATTTCATTATTGCTCAGTTCGAGTCATATGTATTTTTCATCTTTTTTTGTTGATACCATTTGATAATACTTGAAGCGTTGATTTTTATTGATACAATTAACATTTTTATTCATTCTCAATTACTCTTTGATTCATCTCATTTTATATTATAACTCTTAGAATATTTATTTTATTTATTTCATTTTTGACCATTGGTTTGTTTATTTTACTTCCCATATTTTTCTAAATTGCTGTGGAAGTTGATCATTTAGATTGTGTTTCTTTTTTTTTAATATCATAGTAAGTTTGTCGTTCTTACTAGTTAGGAATTGTTGTAGCTCATTCCTTTATTTTATATTTTACTTCTTTGCCTCATATGTTGGCCAAAGATTATTATTGTAAGGTGATCTTACACAATTCTTTTTTTATTATTATTTATCATTTTTTTCTTTTATCTCATATATGCTCTAAATAATTTTGTAAGTTGGTCTTACATAATTTTTTGAATTTTGAAATTTCATCTTACAATGTTTTTCTTTATTATTTATTTGCATGCTTATTCGTCTGTTTTGTTATCTCTTTTTTATTTAAATTACTTCGGTTGTTTATTCAACTTTAGTTTTTTCAGTCATTTCCATCCATTTGTCTTAAGTATTCGTCTATGTTCTCCCCTTCGATGATTATTAATTATTTTAATGTTCCTTCTTTCCCATTGGTTTGCTGGTTCAGTCATCAGGAAATCAGTCCCATATTTCAGAGTTTATCTGCACTTGGTTTACCCATGGTCCATGATTACATGAGTTACCCCCGTTGTTCGGACTGGTCTGGTGTGCATAACTATTTCTGTCCGTGTGATATAGGTCTCTTCTATCTGGTACAGCCATTCTTCTAATACCATGTGTTCTTTATTATCAATTTCTACCTCAATTACTATAGCATTTTGGTTATTACTCAATGAAGTTACTCGTACCTCCATCATTGACCTTCTCACTGACGTTGGTCTATTTTGCGTTTCTATTTCTGTTGTAGTCCATTTTCTGATCGACCTTCTTAATGTGTTACACACTGTTTGGTAGCGATTCCTTTCTAAAGTTTCTATTAAGTTCCTTCTGTTATTTTTAAAATTCATTATTTCATTCTGGTCGGTAATTGGTAGATTAAACATCTCAAGTAGTCCGTTCTTCATCATCTCCAATTCTTTTCGTGTTTTATTAGTCTCTTTTTACATATTTTTCCTATATCTTTTGTTTTCTTAATCCTTTTAATTATTTGGTTCTTCTGTACTCCTCTACAGTTGGTTTCTATGGGTTTAATTTTCTCTTGGTTTTTATTACTTTTATTTTGAGATACCAATGTACTTGGGTCTTCTTTAATTTCTATTTTTTAATTATTTCCTTCAGAAGTGCTGTCTAGCGTTTCATTCAATTTCTTGAACCCGTTATCTATTGTCTCATTAAGTCGATCTATTTTGTAATTGGTTTCTTCCCATTTCTTATTCATCTCCGTTTTTGTCTGTTCATTTTTTTCACAATATCCTCTTAATATTAGTCTTATTTGCTGCTTCATTTCTTCTTTATTCTTCTCATTGATTTCCTTCAGCTGTTGTTGGAGCGTTTTGTTATTTTTGTTAATTGTCTGCCTTAATTCTTCTTTGGTACTTTCGTTTGTACTAACTATTTTTTTATTTATTTGTTTCAAACTCTCCTCACTCTTATCAAATTTTTCTTTAATTTGTTTTAAAATTTCCTTCATATCTTCCTTCTGCTTCTGAAAATTGTCATTAATTTGTCCGAATTGCTCCATCATCATTCTCATTATGTTATCTAATTTCGCCTCTCCGTTTGGTGTAGCTTCGGTCGGCTGATTTTCGATCGTATCTCCTCTAGCTTCTTCTCCGTCACCCACCTGTTGTTCCATCTCAATGTTTGTGCTGCTTCTGTCTCTTCTTCTTGTCTGCCTTCTTCCATTTCTTGTTCCTTTGCCAATTTTTTCGACAACCCTCTTGTATGGATCTTGTTATCCCTTCGTAATCGCCGCTAGAATTTCGTATTTCCCTTTCTTCTAGCCTCACCAGTTGGTCGCCAATTTGTTATGGAACGAATGTCCGTCTAATCGTAAATGTGTATAAGTGTAATGGGTGTAACGTGTCTTATCAATCCGTCGTCGCTTTGGAATGTAACTTACGCTGATTGTGTCCGTGGCGAACGTATGAATAACCAGGTATCGAAGTCCTTACCTAGGGGTGTGTAAATCCCGGGTGGCGCCAAATTGTTTAATTAAAACAATTAAAAAATTTTATGATGATATGGCAAGCTCAACTCAGGCAATTTATTCCCGCCTCGGTTCGACCTTCATAATCAGGCCAGTAGTTCATTGAGTTGGGCTACGTGAGTGCTTGCCGTCAATACTAGATGTTAGCTAAAATGTACACAAATTATAATACACCTTCCTAATGAAATTAAAACACAGTAGTTACACTCAGTACTTGTTTATTATTTGGTGATTACTAATTATTCAGTTTAACACAAATTATATTTTGTTTTGTAATACATTTCCACCGACAATTAATATAAGACAATTTCTCTAGGGTTTGACAAATCGATTTTGAACGTATCAGACAGTCAATGATAGCGTCTGTGGAAGTTGTATGCAAATATTTTCGTTCAAATGTCTTGGATTCTTGTGATTAAGATAAAAGGATTATTAATGATTACAACAATAAAAAACACTACCTTACATTATTTATACTTAAATAATATAATGTGTAGCTATATCTTGTTCTTGGAGTGTAGTAAAAGTGTTTCAAAATTTCGTAAACTAACAACAGGTTAATTTTACAAGTTGACAAATTTTCAGTGTCTTAGTTTTTTATTTAATCTTTGAAAGAAATTATATGCAGTTTATAGTGAGAGTTCAGATTACTGTGAGAAATATTTAAAGTCAGTTTAATTCTGAAATTTGGGTAATTTAATGATACTTAACACATCAGTAGACTGGGTGTACTCAGTTGTTCTGGTAAAAAGGAATTGGGCTGCAATCATATTCAATTTTCAATTGTCTAGGGCGGCTTGCATCTTTTTCATATTAATCGTAGCAATTTATTCATTTCTTTTTTATTTAATTGGTCTTTGGCATCAGCTAAATGATTTCAGTCATCGTCTGCTTCCTTCTTGTTCATTTGTGGTAATTTTGTTTAGTATTTTGACTTTTTAAATTAGAATTTTGGTCGTTCAAGATTTGGCTTCTATTCTGCAAGAGTGTCACATTACGGGGAAAAAATCTAACGGAAAATTCGTAACCAACGTCTGTTGTCATGGTTACAAATTAATTCTGATTGGTTAATCTTGTCTTATAACCACTGTTATCAAATTTTGAATTTTTATTCAAAATAGCTGTATATCTTCTGATTGCTTTTATTCTTCTGTCTTCCTCCCTACATATTAAATATTATCACTACTGTTATTATTTCCTTTCAAAGATTATTTTGATATCCCATAAGGTTGGGTTCTTCAAAATATTAATGTTTGTACAATTATGTTAATATTTGTTAACTATATTTCTCTTTAAATTTAAGTCCTTATTCTAACATTTTTTTCTTTTAACATGATTTACCAATTATCCTTGGTTGGTTATTCACCTTGGATTTGTTAATTTCTTTGTTGATTTCATACAATTTGTATTTATTTGTTTTTTACAGTTAGGCATTTCATAGGCCTAAGTAGCCATTGATTATATTTATTTATTTTATACCAATTATATCTCATTTTACTCTAAAGTGTTTTGTTTTGTTATTATAATTGATTCTTTTATTGGTTACTGTGTTTTGAATTTGTTTTTGTACTGATTATGTGTCAATATTATTTTCTACATCATGGCTTGTCAATTATTACCTAACTGATTTTCCAGTGTTTATAATTTCTGTATTGATTTACCTTCTTATTTATTTAACTTGCCATTGTCAACAATATGGCTATTATTTAGTATTCTTTATTACATAAAATATAACAACTAGGCCTATGGACTGTATACTTCCTTCAGCCATATCCTATTCATAAATTTAAATGAACAATCTTTACCAGTTATTAGGTAATGTTGGTTTACAATACATTTCATTCTTTTACTATTTTTTGGGTGAGAAACATCATCACTCCTTTTAAACATACTTAATCTATTATCCCTTATAACATGGGGTGTTTATTGATTGCGTTTTTTAATTTCTTATTTCTTTACTAATCTCTCCCTCCATGGTAACACTAACTGTTTACGTTACCTGGGCTTTCTCCCCTGAATAACATCGTATCCTTCATTTATATCTAATCTAAATACTATTTTTAATTACTACTAACAATACAATTCTTATATGTTCACTATTAAATCATTTAGTGTTTTATCATTGATTTGCTAAGTGTTTTCTTATCTATCACTATTTTTTATCATATTATCATTTATAATATTCTTTTTTATTCACAACCTTCACTTTTAAACTAATGGTGTTTATCACTGGTTTACTCATTATTTTGGGGTTTTTACGCTTTCACTTTTGGCACTTCTTCAACTTTTTATTTTAAGTGTTTATTAGTGGGTAATCCCTATCATTGCTTTTTCTTTGTTACTTAGTTATTTTTTATTTCTCACTATCTCACTATCTCTCTCTTTCTTTACAAATATTACTTATACTTAATAAGTTCATGTCTTTCTAGATTTCTTACATACATATACTTCTAAGATACATTTTTTGCAGTCTCCAGATCGCTATTATGATTTTGATAAATTTAATATTGAGGTTGATTTTCAATATTTTACTCTTGATGTTCTTGTATTTATAGACTGTGTTTGCTTGTCTGGCTTCAAGATACATTTTTTGCAGTCTCCAGATCGCTATTATGATTTTGATAAATTTAATATTGAGGTTGATTTTCAATATTTTACTCTTGATGTTCTTGTATTTATAGACTGTGTTTGCTTCTCTGGCTTCAAGATACATTTTTTTGCAGTCTCCAGATCGCTATTATGATTTGATAAATTTAATATTGAGGTTGATTTTCAATATTTTCAATTATATTATGTCTCAGCATTATATACAAACATACTCCCCAACATAATAAAAAATGAATTTAAAAAATTATACATAAATGTTTCATTCAAGACCATAAATAATCTAAAAATATACTTAAGCCACGAAAACCAATAACTTTGGAGGAATGTTCAGGAGTATATAGAATCCAGTGCAGTGAGTGTGATAAGTTCTATATCGGACAAACGGGGAGGAAATTTATCGAGAGATTTAAAGAACACCTACCAAAAAAGAAACCCCAAACCACCTCATCAAATTACGCACTCCACCTCATAAACGAAAACCATCATTACACCGGATTCAAAGAGAACATGGAGCCGATACATGTTTGTAATAAAGGTCATTTCCTGAATGGTTTAGAAGAGTTTGAAACATACAAGGCATCCAAAGTAAATAAAGAGCAATTACTCAACGATCAGCTATCATTTAAATCCAATAAATTATATGATACCGCGTTGATGATAAGCAATGAAGTACGAACACAGGCTAGTTGACGATCGGAGGTCGACCAGTGCACTGAGTCGCTTTTAACGTGTTCATGTGTTTGTGTTATATGTTAATTTATTCAGTGATTTTTGTGCGTGTGTTTTTATGTATAAACATTTTAATCATTTCGACGACCCCCATGTATTAGGGGAATAATAATTTTTTACTGTACCTGAAGATGGGGATTTAGTCCCTGAAACATGTTGTATGTAAAAAACTGAGATCGCCTAGTGGATTATACAAGGTAAAAAATTCTTAAGTTAAACATATACTTCTAATTCTTGGGTTAGTGTATTTTTATTTATCGGGTTTTATTAATTATTAATTACATTTGTCACTTAGTCAATACTAATATTTATTTTTTATATTGGTTATTTACTGGTTTCGTTTCCTTTATGATATTTGATTGTATCATTTCTCCCTTCCCTATTCTATACTATTTGTCTGTGTTTTATCATCTTGTTTCACTTTATTTCCTTTATATTTGGTTTGTTCCATTTTTATTTTCATTTTCCTTCTCCTTCACTTCCATTTTGTTTCATTTTATTTTGGTTTTTATCTGGCCAATCTCTGGGGTTGGGTCAAAGTCATTTGTCTGTCAGTCTAGTCTGTAATTTTATTTAATAATCACTTTTGGTTTACCATTCTTCCTCCTTCTTTCTTAATTACATTTTATATTTTTATTCTCTTCAGTATTTATTTATCAAAATATATAGGCAGTCGACTATAGCATGTCGTGGTGCACACCACCGATATCGTGTGTGTCTAAAATCTGGGCATTTTATGTGTTTTTATGTTTATATTATATTTATTGTTGTGTGTGCAGTGTTTTTAATATTTTAACCATCGACGACCTTTAAAAAGGGATGTCCTGATGATGGGGCATATGCCCTGAAACACGTCGATTGAAATATAGAGAAAAGGCCACCAGACGGACAAGAAAAAGGTAAACTATTTTACTAATTATATACTATAAGTGGCTTGGATACCGAAAAACATGGATCTAAAAATATATTACTTTTTAGCGTTTCTTACATACTTATAGATATCAAATATGATCTGAATTTGGCGATGTTATATAATGCCCTTCCACCAAAATTGATCATTTTATAAAACGTGATTCTAAGCTTTATGAAATTATCAATTGTATTGTATCTTCTTCTTCTTAAATTCTCCTGCTTCTTGTTCAGTTTTATGTTCAATTCTGTATCTTCTACTTCCTTTCTTCTGAGTCTTTTCTTCATTATTTTCTCTTATTACGATCAGGCTTATTGATTTTTTATTATAAATTATTCCCTATAAATCTTATTTTCCCTAACTATCCCTACTTTGTAGCTGAAATCGATTCAGATGGGCTCTATTGGCTTACCTAACTCCGTCGTTCAAAACTACTCTTTTTCTGAGGTCAGGGGAACATCATCCCTGCTCAGTTAAATGATTGCTGGACTTATTCAACAGTCAATCTCAATTAATGAATCTTCAATACAGTCATCTTGTGACTAATAATAATAATAATAATATTTGTTGGGAATCTTTTACTTTTTTATTTCATTATTGCTCAGTTCGAGTCATATGTATTTTTCATCTTTTTTTGTTGATACCATTTGATAATACTTGAAGCGTTGATTTTTATTGATACAATTAACATTTTTATTCATTCTCAATTACTCTTTGATTCATCTCATTTTATATTATAACTCTTAGAATATTTATTTTATTTATTTCATTTTTGACCATTGGTTTGTTTATTTTACTTCCCATATTTTTCTAAATTGCTGTGGAAGTTGATCATTTAGATTGTGTTTCTTTTTTTTTAATATCATAGTAAGTTTGTCGTTCTTACTAGTTAGGAATTGTTGTAGCTCATTCCTTTATTTTATATTTTACTTCTTTGCCTCATATGTTGGCCAAAGATTATTATTGTAAGGTGATCTTACACAATTCTTTTTTTATTATTATTTATCATTTTTTTCTTTTATCTCATATATGCTCTAAATAATTTTGTAAGTTGGTCTTACATAATTTTTTGAATTTTGAAATTTCATCTTACAATGTTTTTCTTTATTATTTATTTGCATGCTTATTCGTTTGTTTTGTTATCTCTTTTTTATTTAAATTACTTCGGTTGTTTATTCAACTTTAGTTTTTTCAGTCATTTCCATCCATTTGTCTTAAGTATTCGTCTATGTTCTCCCCTTCGATGATTATTAATTATTTTAATGTTCCTTCTTTCCCATTGGTTTGCTGGTTCAGTCATCAGGAAATCAGTCCCATATTTCAGAGTTTATCTGCACTTGGTTTACCCATGGTCCATGATTACATGAGTTACCCCCGTTGTTCGGACTGGTCTGGTGTGCATAACTATTTCTGTCCGTGTGATATAGGTCTCTTCTATCTGGTACAGCCATTCTTCTAATACCATGTGTTCTTTATTATCAATTTCTACCTCAATTACTATAGCATTTTGGTTATTACTCAATGAAGTTACTCGTACCTCCATCATTGACCTTCTCACTGACGTTGGTCTATTTTGCGTTTCTATTTCTGTTGTAGTCCATTTTCTGATCGACCTTCTTAATGTGTTACACACTGTTTGGTAGCGATTCCTTTCTAAAGTTTCTATTAAGTTCCTTCTGTTATTTTTAAAATTCATTATTTCATTCTGGTCGGTAATTGGTAGATTAAACATCTCAAGTAGTCCGTTCTTCATCATCTCCAATTCTTTTCGTGTTTTTATTAGTCTCTTTTTACATATTTTTCCTATATCTTTTGTTTTCTTAATCCTTTTAATTATTTGGTTCTTCTGTACTCCTCTACAGTTGGTTTCTATGGGTTTAATTTTCTCTTGGTTTTTATTACTTTTATTTTGAGATACCAATGTACTTGGGTCTTCTTTAATTTCTATTTTTTAATTATTTCCTTCAGAAGTGCTGTCTAGCGTTTCATTCAATTTCTTGAACCCGTTATCTAATGTCTCATTAAGTCGATCTATTTTGTAATTGGTTTCTTCCCATTTCTTATTCATCTCCGTTTTTGTCTGTTCATTTTTTTCACAATATCCTCTTAATATTAGTCTTATTTGCTGCTTCATTTCTTCTTTATTCTTCTCATTGATTTCCTTCAGCTGTTGTTGGAGCGTTTTGTTATTTTTGTTAATTGTCTGCCTTAATTCTTCTTTGGTACTTTCGTTTGTACTAACTATTTTTTTATTTATTTGTTTCAAACTCTCCTCACTCTTATCAAATTTTTCTTTAATTTGTTTTAAAATTTCCTTCATATCTTCCTTCTGCTTCTGAAAATTGTCATTAATTTGTCCGAATTGCTCCATCATCATTCTCATTATGTTATCTAATTTCGCCTCTCCGTTTGGTGTAGCTTCGGTCGGCTGATTTTCGATCGTATCTCCTCTAGCTTCTTCTCCGTCACCCACCTGTTGTTCCATCTCAATGTTTGTGCTGCTTCTGTCTCTTCTTCTTGTCTGCCTTCTTCCATTTCTTGTTCCTTTGCCAATTTTTTCGACAACCCTCTTGTATGGATCTTGTTATCCCTTCGTAATCGCCGCTAGAATTTCGTATTTCCCTTTCTTCTAGCCTCACCAGTTGGTCGCCAATTTGTTATGGAACGAATGTCCGTCTAATCGTAAATGTGTATAAGTGTAATGGGTGTAACGTGTCTTATCAATCCGTCGTCGCTTTGGAATGTAACTTACGCTGATTGTGTCCGTGGCGAACGTATGAATAACCAGGTATCGAAGTCCTTACCTAGGGGTGTGTAAATCCCGGGTGGCGCCAAATTGTTTAATTAAAACAATTAAAAAATTTTATGATGATATGGCAAGCTCAACTCAGGCAATTTATTCCCGCCTCGGTTCGACCTTCATAATCAGGCCAGTAGTTCATTGAGTTGGGCTACGTGAGTGCTTGCCGTCAATACTAGCTGTTAGCTAAAATGTACACAAATTATAATACACCTTCCTAATGAAATTAAAACACAGTAGTTACACTCAGTACTTGTTTATTATTTGGTGATTACTAATTATTCAGTTTAACACAAATTATATTTTGTTTTGTAATACATTTCCACCGACAATTAATATAAGACAATTTCTCTAGGGTTTGACAAATCGATTTTGAACGTATCAGACAGTCAATGATAGCGTCTGTGGAAGTTGTATGCAAATATTTTCGTTCAAATGTCTTGGATTCTTGTGATTAAGATAAAAGGATTATTAATGATTACAACAATAAAAATACACTACCTTACATTATTTATACTTAAATAATATAATGTGTAGCTATATCTTGTTCTTGGAGTGTAGTAAAAGTGTTTCAAAATTTCGTAAACTAACAACAGGTTAATTTTACAAGTTGACAAATTTTCAGTGTCTTAGTTTTTTATTTAATCTTTGAAAGAAATTATATGCAGTTTATAGTGAGAGTTCAGATTACTGTGAGAAATATTTAAAGTCAGTTTAATTCTGAAATTTGGGTAATTTAATGATACTTAACACATCAGTAGACTGGGTGTACTCAGTTGTTCTGGTAAAAAGGAATTGGGCTGCAATCATATTCAATTTTCAATTGTCTAGGGCGGCTTGCATCTTTTTCATATTAATCGTAGCAATTTATTCATTTCTTTTTTATTTAATTGGTCTTTGGCATCAGCTAAATGATTTCAGTCATCGTCTGCTTCCTTCTTGTTCATTTGTGGTAATTTTGTTTAGTATTTTGACTTTTTAAATTAGAATTTTGGTCGTTCAAGATTTGGCTTCTATTCTGCAAGAGTGTCACATTACGGGGAAAAAATCTAACGGAAAATTCGTAACCAACGTCTGTTGTCATGGTTACAAATTAATTCTGATTGGTTAATCTTGTCTTATAACCACTGTTATCAAATTTTGAATTTTTATTCAAAATAGCTGTATATCTTCTGATTGCTTTTATTCTTCTGTCTTCCTCCCTACATATTAAATATTATCACTACTGTTATTATTTCCTTTCAAAGATTATTTTGATATCCCATAAGGTTGGGTTCTTCAAAATATTAATGTTTGTACAATTATGTTAATATTTGTTAACTATATTTCTCTTTAAATTTAAGTCCTTATTCTAACATTTTTTTCTTTTAACATGATTTACCAATTATCCTTGGTTGGTTATTCACCTTGGATTTGTTAATTTCTTTGTTGATTTCATACAATTTGTATTTATTTGTTTTTTACAGTTAGGCATTTCATAGGCCTAAGTAGCCATTGATTATATTTATTTATTTTATACCAATTATATCTCATTTTACTCTAAAGTGTTTTGTTTTGTTATTATAATTGATTCTTTTATTGGTTACTGTGTTTTGAATTTGTTTTTGTACTGATTATGTGTCAATATTATTTTATACATCATGGCTTGTCAATTATTACCTAACTGATTTTCCAGTGTTTATTATTTCTGTATTGATTTACCTTCTTATTTATTTAACTTGCCATTGTCAACAATATGGCTATTATTTAGTATTCTTTATTACATAAAATATAACAACTAGGCCTATGGACTGTATACTTCCTTCAGCCATATCCTATTCATAAATTTAAATGAACAATCTTTACCAGTTATTAGGTAATGTTGGTTTACAATACATTTCATTCTTTTACTATTTTTTGGGTGAGAAACATCATCACTCCTTTTAAACATACTTAATCTATTATCCCTTATAACATGGGGTGTTTATTGATTGCGTTTTTTAATTTCTTATTTATTTACTAATCTCTCCCTCCATGGTAACACTAACTGTTTACCTTACCTGGGCTTTCTCCCCTGAATAACATCGTATCCTTCATTTATATCTAATCTAAATACTATTTTTAATTACTACTAACAATACAATTCTTATATGTTCACTATTAAATCATTTAGTGTTTTATCATTGATTTGCTAAGTGTTTTCTTATCTATCACTATTTTTTATCATATTATCATTTATAATATTCTTTTTTATTCACAACCTTCACTTTTAAACTAATGGTGTTTATCACTGGTTTACTCATTATTTTGGGGTTTTTACGCTTTCACTTTTGGCACTTCTTCAACTTTTTATTTTAAGTGTTTATTAGTGGGTAATCCCTATCATTGCTTTTTCTTTGTTACTTAGTTATTTTTTATTTCTCACTATCTCACTATCTCTCTCTTTCTTTACAAATATTAGTTATACTTAATAAGTTCATGTCTTTCTAGATTTCTTACATACATATACTTCTAAGATACATTTTTTGCAGTCTCCAGATCGCTATTATGATTTTTATAAATTTAATATTGAGGTTGATTTTCAATATTTTACTCTTGATGTTCTTGTATTTATAGACTGTGTTTGCTTGTCTGGCTTCAAGATACATTTTTTGCAGTCTCCAGATCGCTATTATGATTTTGATAAATTTAATATTGAGGTTGATTTTCAATATTTTACTCTTGATGTTCTTGTATTTATAGACTGTGTTTGCTTCTCTGGCTTCAAGATACATTTTTTTGCAGTCTCCAGATCGTTATTATGATTTGATAAATTTAATATTGAGGTTGACTTTCAATATTTTCAATTATATTATGTCTCAGCATTATATACAAACATACTCACCAACATAATAAAAAATGAATTTAAAAAATTATACATAAATGTTTCATTCAAGACCATAAATAATCTAAAAAATATACTTAAGCCACGAAAACCAATAACTTTGGAGGAATGTTCAGGAGTATATAGAATCCAGTGCAGTGAGTGTGATAAGTTCTATATCGGACAAACGGGGAGGAAATTTATCGAGAGATTTAAAGAACACCTACCAAAAAAGAAACCCCAAACCACCTCATCAAATTACGCACTCCACCTCATAAACGAAAACCATCATTACACCGGATTCAAAGAGAACATGGAGCCGATACATGTTTGTAATAAAGGTCATTTCCTGAATGGTTTAGAAGAGTTTGAAACATACAAGGCATCCAAAGTAAATAAAGAGCAATTACTCAACGATCAGCTATCATTTAAATCCAATAAATTATATGATACCGCGTTGATGATAAGCAATGAAGTACGAACACAGGCTAGTTGACGATCGGAGGTCGACCAGTGCACTGAGTCGCTTTTAACGTGTTCATGTGTTTGTGTTATATGTTAATTTATTCAGTGATTTTTGTGCGTGTGTTTTTATGTATAAACATTTTAATCATTTCGACGACTCCCATGTATTAGGGGAATAATAATTTTTTACTGTACCTGAAGATGGGGATTTAGTCCCTGAAACATGTTGTATGTAAAAAACTGAGATCGCCTAGTGGATTATACAAGGTAAAAAATTCTTAAGTTAAACATATACTTCTAATTCTTGGGTTAGTGTATTTTTATTTATCGGGTTTTATTAATTATTAATTACATTTGTCACTTAGTCAATACTAATATTTATTTTTTATATTGGTTATTTACTGGTTTCGTTTCCTTTATGATATTTGATTGTATCATTTCTCCCTTCCCTATTCTATACTATTTGTCTGTGTTTTATCATCTTGTTTCACTTTATTTCCTTTATATTTGGTTTGTTCCATTTTTATTTTCATTTTCCTTCTCCTTCACTTCCATTTTGTTTCATTTTATTTTGGTTTTTATCTGGCCAATCTCTGGGGTTGGGTCAAAGTCATTTGTCTGTCAGTCTAGTCTGTAATTTTATTTAATAATCACTTTTGGTTTACCATTCTTCCTCCTTCTTTCTTAATTACATTTTATATTTTTATTCTCTTCAGTATTTATTTATCAAAATATATAGGCAGTCGACTATAGCATGTCGTGGTGCACACCACCGATATCGTGTGTGTCTAAAATCTGGGCATTTTATGTGTTTTTATGTTTATATTATATTTATTGTTGTGTGTGCAGTGTTTTTAATATTTTAACCATCGACGACCTTTAAAAAGGGATGTCCTGATGATGGGGCATATGCCCTGAAACACGTCGATTGAAATATAGAGAAAAGGCCACCAGACGGACAAGAAAAAGGTAAACTATTTTACTAATTATATACTATAAGTGGCTTGGATACCGAAAAACATGGATCTAAAAATATATTACTTTTTAGCGTTTCTTACATACTTATAGATATCAAATATGATCTGAATTTGGCGATGTTATATAATGCCCTTCCACCAAAATTGATCATTTTATAAAACGTGATTCTAAGCTTTATGAAATTATCAATTGTATTGTATCTTCTTCTTCTTAAATTCTCCTGCTTCTTGTTCAGTTTTATGTTCAATTCTGTATCTTCTACTTCCTTTCTTCTGAGTCTTTTCTTCATTATTTTCTCTTATTACGATCAGGCTTATTGATTTTTTATTATAAATTATTCCCTATAAATCTTATTTTCCCTAACTATCCCTACTTTGTAGCTGAAATCGATTCAGATGGGCTCTATTGGCTTACCTAACTCCGTCGTTCAAAACTACTCTTTTTCTGAGGTCAGGGGAACATCATCCCTGCTCAGTTAAATGATTGCTGGACTTATTCAACAGTCAATCTCAATTAATGAATCTTCAATACAGTCATCTTGTGACTAATAATAATAATAATAATATTTGTTGGGAATCTTTTACTTTTTTATTTCATTATTGCTCAGTTCGAGTCATATGTATTTTTCATCTTTTTTTGTTGATACCATTTGATAATACTTGAAGCGTTGATTTTTATTGATACAATTAACATTTTTATTCATTCTCAATTACTCTTTGATTCATCTCATTTTATATTATAACTCTTAGAATATTTATTTTATTTATTTCATTTTTGACCATTGGTTTGTTTATTTTACTTCCCATATTTTTCTAAATTGCTGTGGAAGTTGATCATTTAGATTGTGTTTCTTTTTTTTTAATATCATAGTAAGTTTGTCGTTCTTACTAGTTAGGAATTGTTGTAGCTCATTCCTTTATTTTATATTTTACTTCTTTGCCTCATATGTTGGCCAAAGATTATTATTGTAAGGTGATCTTACACAATTCTTTTTTTATTATTATTTATCATTTTTTTCTTTTATCTCATATATGCTCTAAATAATTTTGTAAGTTGGTCTTACATAATTTTTTGAATTTTGAAATTTCATCTTACAATGTTTTTCTTTATTATTTATTTGCATGCTTATTCGTTTGTTTTGTTATCTCTTTTTTATTTAAATTACTTCGGTTGTTTATTCAACTTTAGTTTTTTCAGTCATTTCCATCCATTTGTCTTAAGTATTCGTCTATGTTCTCCCCTTCGATGATTATTAATTATTTTAATGTTCCTTCTTTCCCATTGGTTTGCTGGTTCAGTCATCAGGAAATCAGTCCCATATTTCAGAGTTTATCTGCACTTGGTTTACCCATGGTCCATGATTACATGAGTTACCCCCGTTGTTCGGACTGGTCTGGTGTGCATAACTATTTCTGTCCGTGTGATATAGGTCTCTTCTATCTGGTACAGCCATTCTTCTAATACCATGTGTTCTTTATTATCAATTTCTACCTCAATTACTATAGCATTTTGGTTATTACTCAATGAAGTTACTCGTACCTCCATCATTGACCTTCTCACTGACGTTGGTCTATTTTGCGTTTCTATTTCTGTTGTAGTCCATTTTCTGATCGACCTTCTTAATGTGTTACACACTGTTTGGTAGCGATTCCTTTCTAAAGTTTCTATTAAGTTCCTTCTGTTATTTTTAAAATTCATTATTTCATTCTGGTCGGTAATTGGTAGATTAAACATCTCAAGTAGTCCGTTCTTCATCATCTCCAATTCTTTTCGTGTTTTTATTAGTCTCTTTTTACATATTTTTCCTATATCTTTTGTTTTCTTAATCCTTTTAATTATTTGGTTCTTCTGTACTCCTCTACAGTTGGTTTCTATGGGTTTAATTTTCTCTTGGTTTTTATTACTTTTATTTTGAGATACCAATGTACTTGGGTCTTCTTTAATTTCTATTTTTTAATTATTTCCTTCAGAAGTGCTGTCTAGCGTTTCATTCAATTTCTTGAACCCGTTATCTAATGTCTCATTAAGTCGATCTATTTTGTAATTGGTTTCTTCCCATTTCTTATTCATCTCCGTTTTTGTCTGTTCATTTTTTTCACAATATCCTCTTAATATTAGTCTTATTTGCTGCTTCATTTCTTCTTTATTCTTCTCATTGATTTCCTTCAGCTGTTGTTGGAGCGTTTTGTTATTTTTGTTAATTGTCTGCCTTAATTCTTCTTTGGTACTTTCGTTTGTACTAACTATTTTTTTATTTATTTGTTTCAAACTCTCCTCACTCTTATCAAATTTTTCTTTAATTTGTTTTAAAATTTCCTTCATATCTTCCTTCTGCTTCTGAAAATTGTCATTAATTTGTCCGAATTGCTCCATCATCATTCTCATTATGTTATCTAATTTCGCCTCTCCGTTTGGTGTAGCTTCGGTCGGCTGATTTTCGATCGTATCTCCTCTAGCTTCTTCTCCGTCACCCACCTGTTGTTCCATCTCAATGTTTGTGCTGCTTCTGTCTCTTCTTCTTGTCTGCCTTCTTCCATTTCTTGTTCCTTTGCCAATTTTTTCGACAACCCTCTTGTATGGATCTTGTTATCCCTTCGTAATCGCCGCTAGAATTTCGTATTTCCCTTTCTTCTAGCCTCACCAGTTGGTCGCCAATTTGTTATGGAACGAATGTCCGTCTAATCGTAAATGTGTATAAGTGTAATGGGTGTAACGTGTCTTATCAATCCGTCGTCGCTTTGGAATGTAACTTACGCTGATTGTGTCCGTGGCGAACGTATGAATAACCAGGTATCGAAGTCCTTACCTAGGGGTGTGTAAATCCCGGGTGGCGCCAAATTGTTTAATTAAAACAATTAAAAAATTTTATGATGATATGGCAAGCTCAACTCAGGCAATTTATTCCCGCCTCGGTTCGACCTTCATAATCAGGCCAGTAGTTCATTGAGTTGGGCTACGTGAGTGCTTGCCGTCAATACTAGCTGTTAGCTAAAATGTACACAAATTATAATACACCTTCCTAATGAAATTAAAACACAGTAGTTACACTCAGTACTTGTTTATTATTTGGTGATTACTAATTATTCAGTTTAACACAAATTATATTTTGTTTTGTAATACATTTCCACCGACAATTAATATAAGACAATTTCCCTAGGGTTTGACAAATCGATTTTGAACGTATCAGACAGTCAATGATAGCGTCTGTGGAAGTTGTATGCAAATATTTTCGTTCAAATGTCTTGGATTCTTGTGATTAAGATAAAAGGATTATTAATGATTACAACAATAAAAATACACTACCTTACATTATTTATACTTAAATAATATAATGTGTAGCTATATCTTGTTCTTGGAGTGTAGTAAAAGTGTTTCAAAATTTCGTAAACTAACAACAGGTTAATTTTACAAGTTGACAAATTTTCAGTGTCTTAGTTTTTTATTTAATCTTTGAAAGAAATTATATGCAGTTTATAGTGAGAGTTCAGATTACTGTGAGAAATATTTAAAGTCAGTTTAATTCTGAAATTTGGGTAATTTAATGATACTTAACACATCAGTAGACTGGGTGTACTCAGTTGTTCTGGTAAAAAGGAATTGGGCTGCAATCATATTCAATTTTCAATTGTCTAGGGCGGCTTGCATCTTTTTCATATTAATCGTAGCAATTTATTCATTTCTTTTTTATTTAATTGGTCTTTGGCATCAGCTAAATGATTTCAGTCATCGTCTGCTTCCTTCTTGTTCATTTGTGGTAATTTTGTTTAGTATTTTGACTTTTTAAATTAGAATTTTGGTCGTTCAAGATTTGGCTTCTATTCTGCAAGAGTGTCACATTACGGGGAAAAAATCTAACGGAAAATTCGTAACCAACGTCTGTTGTCATGGTTACAAATTAATTCTGATTGGTTAATCTTGTCTTATAACCACTGTTATCAAATTTTGAATTTTTATTCAAAATAGCTGTATATCTTCTGATTGCTTTTATTCTTCTGTCTTCCTCCCTACATATTAAATATTATCACTACTGTTATTATTTCCTTTCAAAGATTATTTTGATATCCCATAAGGTTGGGTTCTTCAAAATATTAATGTTTGTACAATTATGTTAATATTTGTTAACTATATTTCTCTTTAAATTTAAGTCCTTATTCTAACATTTTTTTCTTTTAACATGATTTACCAATTATCCTTGGTTGGTTATTCACCTTGGATTTGTTAATTTCTTTGTTGATTTCATACAATTTGTATTTATTTGTTTTTTACAGTTAGGCATTTCATAGGCCTAAGTAGCCATTGATTATATTTATTTATTTTATACCAATTATATCTCATTTTACTCTAAAGTGTTTTGTTTTGTTATTATAATTGATTCTTTTATTGGTTACTGTGTTTTGAATTTGTTTTTGTACTGATTATGTGTCAATATTATTTTATACATCATGGCTTGTCAATTATTACCTAACTGATTTTCCAGTGTTTATTATTTCTGTATTGATTTACCTTCTTATTTATTTAACTTGCCATTGTCAACAATATGGCTATTATTTAGTATTCTTTATTACATAAAATATAACAACTAGGCCTATGGACTGTATACTTCCTTCAGCCATATCCTATTCATAAATTTAAATGAACAATCTTTACCAGTTATTAGGTAATGTTGGTTTACAATACATTTCATTCTTTTACTATTTTTTGGGTGAGAAACATCATCACTCCTTTTAAACATACTTAATCTATTATCCCTTATAACATGGGGTGTTTATTGATTGCGTTTTTTAATTTCTTATTTATTTACTAATCTCTCCCTCCATGGTAACACTAACTGTTTACCTTACCTGGGCTTTCTCCCCTGAATAACATCGTATCCTTCATTTATATCTAATCTAAATACTATTTTTAATTACTACTAACAATACAATTCTTATATGTTCACTATTAAATCATTTAGTGTTTTATCATTGATTTGCTAAGTGTTTTCTTATCTATCACTATTTTTTATCATATTATCATTTATAATATTCTTTTTTATTCACAACCTTCACTTTTAAACTAATGGTGTTTATCACTGGTTTACTCATTATTTTGGGGTTTTTACGCTTTCACTTTTGGCACTTCTTCAACTTTTTATTTTAAGTGTTTATTAGTGGGTAATCCCTATCATTGCTTTTTCTTTGTTACTTAGTTATTTTTTATTTCTCACTATCTCACTATCTCTCTCTTTCTTTACAAATATTAGTTATACTTAATAAGTTCATGTCTTTCTAGATTTCTTACATACATATACTTCTAAGATACATTTTTTGCAGTCTCCAGATCGCTATTATGATTTTTATAAATTTAATATTGAGGTTGATTTTCAATATTTTACTCTTGATGTTCTTGTATTTATAGACTGTGTTTGCTTGTCTGGCTTCAAGATACATTTTTTGCAGTCTCCAGATCGCTATTATGATTTTGATAAATTTAATATTGAGGTTGATTTTCAATATTTTACTCTTGATGTTCTTGTATTTATAGACTGTGTTTGCTTCTCTGGCTTCAAGATACATTTTTTTGCAGTCTCCAGATCGTTATTATGATTTGATAAATTTAATATTGAGGTTGACTTTCAATATTTTCAATTATATTATGTCTCAGCATTATATACAAACATACTCACCAACATAATAAAAAATGAATTTAAAAAATTATACATAAATGTTTCATTCAAGACCATAAATAATCTAAAAAATATACTTAAGCCACGAAAACCAATAACTTTGGAGGAATGTTCAGGAGTATATAGAATCCAGTGCAGTGAGTGTGATAAGTTCTATATCGGACAAACGGGGAGGAAATTTATCGAGAGATTTAAAGAACACCTACCAAAAAAGAAACCCCAAACCACCTCATCAAATTACGCACTCCACCTCATAAACGAAAACCATCATTACACCGGATTCAAAGAGAACATGGAGCCGATACATGTTTGTAATAAAGGTCATTTCCTGAATGGTTTAGAAGAGTTTGAAACATACAAGGCATCCAAAGTAAATAAAGAGCAATTACTCAACGATCAGCTATCATTTAAATCCAATAAATTATATGATACCGCGTTGATGATAAGCAATGAAGTACGAACACAGGCTAGTTGACGATCGGAGGTCGACCAGTGCACTGAGTCGCTTTTAACGTGTTCATGTGTTTGTGTTATATGTTAATTTATTCAGTGATTTTTGTGCGTGTGTTTTTATGTATAAACATTTTAATCATTTCGACGACTCCCATGTATTAGGGGAATAATAATTTTTTACTGTACCTGAAGATGGGGATTTAGTCCCTGAAACATGTTGTATGTAAAAAACTGAGATCGCCTAGTGGATTATACAAGGTAAAAAATTCTTAAGTTAAACATATACTTCTAATTCTTGGGTTAGTGTATTTTTATTTATCGGGTTTTATTAATTATTAATTACATTTGTCACTTAGTCAATACTAATATTTATTTTTTATATTGGTTATTTACTGGTTTCGTTTCCTTTATGATATTTGATTGTATCATTTCTCCCTTCCCTATTCTATACTATTTGTCTGTGTTTTATCATCTTGTTTCACTTTATTTCCTTTATATTTGGTTTGTTCCATTTTTATTTTCATTTTCCTTCTCCTTCACTTCCATTTTGTTTCATTTTATTTTATCTGGCCACTCTCTGGGGTTGGGTCAAAGTCATTTGTCTGTCAGTCTAGTCTGTAATTTTATTTAATAATCACTTTTGGTTTACCATTCTTCCTCCTTCTTTCTTAATTACATTTTATATTTTTATTCTCTTCATTATTTATTTATCAAAATATATTACTTTTTAGCGTTTCTTACATACTTATAGATATCAAATATGATCTGAATTTGGCGATGTTATATAATGCCCTTCCACCAAAATTGATCATTTTATAAAACGTGATTCTAAGCTTTATGAAATTATCAATTGTATTGTATCTTCTTCTTCTTAAATTCTCCTGCTTCTTGTTCAGTTTTATGTTCAATTCTGTATCTTCTACTTCCTTTTTTCTGAGTCTTTTCTTCATTATTTTCTCTTATTACGATCAGGCTTATTGATTTTTTATTATAAATTATTCCCTATAAATCTTATTTTCCCTAACTATCCCTACTTTGTAGCTGAAATCGATTCGGATGGGCTCTATTGGCTTACCTAACTCCGTCGTTCAAAACTACTCTTTTTCTGAGGTCAGGGGAACATCATCCCTGCTCAGTTAAATGATTGCTGGACTTATTCAACAGTCAATCTCAATTAATGAATCTTCAATACAGTCATCTTGTGACTAATAATAATAATAATAATATTTGTTGGGAATCTTTTACTTTTTTATTTCATTATTGCTCAGTTCGAGTCATATGTATTTTTCAACTTTTTTTGTTGATACCATTTGATAATACTTGAAGCGTTGATTTTTATTGATACAATTAACATTTTTATTCATTCTCAATTACTCTTTGATTCATCTCATTTTATATTATAACTCTTAGAATATTTATTTTATTTATTTCATTTTTGACCATTCGTTTGTTTATTTTACTTCCCATATTTTTCTAAATTGCTGTGGAAGTTGATCATTTAGATTGTGTGTGTTTTTTTTTTTTAATATCATAGTAAGTTTGTCGTTCTTACTAGTTAGGAATTGTTGTAGCTCATTCCTTTATTTTATATTTTACTTCTTTGCCTCATATGTTGGCCAAAGATTATTATTGTAAGGTGATCTTACATAATTCTTTTTTTATTATTATTTATCATTTTTTTCTTTTATCTCATATATGCTCTAAATAATTTTGTAAGTTGGTCTTACATAATTTTTTGAATTTTGAAATTTCATCTTACAACTTTTTTCTTTATTATTTATTTGCATGCTTATTCGTTTGTTTTGTTATCTCTTTTTTATTTAAATTACTTCGGTTGTTTATTCAACTTTAGTTTTTTCAGTCATTTCCATCCATTTGTCTTAAGTATTCGTCTATGTTCTCCCCTTCGATGATTATTAATTATTTTAATGTTCCTTCTTTCCCATTGGTTTGCTGGTTCAGTCATCAGGAAATCAGTCCCATATTTCAGAGTTTATCTGCACTTGGTTTAACCATGGTCCATGATTACATGAGTTGCCCCCGTTGTTCGGACTGGTCTGGTGTGCATAACTATTTCTGTCCGTGTGATATACGTCTCTTCTATCTGGTACAGCCATTCTTCTAATACCATGTGTTCTTTATTATTAATTTCTACCTCAATTACTATAGCATTTTGGTTATTACTCAATGAAGTTACTCGTACCTCCATCATTGACCTTCTCACTGACGTTGGTCTATTTTGCTTTTCTATTTCTGTTGTATTCCATTTTCTGATCGACCTTCTTAATGTGTTACACACTGTTTGGTAGCGATTCCTTTCTAAAGTTTCTATTAAGTTCCTTCTGTTATTTTTAAAATTCATTATTACATTCTGGTCGGTAATTGGTAGATTAAATATCTCAAGTAGTCCGTTCTTCATCATCTCCAATTCTTTTCGTGTTTTTATTAGTCTCTTTTTACATATTTTTCCTATATCTTTTGTTTTCTTCATCCTTTTAATTATTTGGTTCTTCTGTACTCCTCTACGGTTGGTTTCTATGGGTTTAATTTTCTCTTGGTTTTTATTACTTTTATTTTGAGATACCAATGTACTTGGGTCTTCTTTAATTTCTATTTTTTAATTATTTCCTTCAGAAGTGCTGTCTAGCGTTTCATTCAATTTCTTGAACCCGTTATCTAATGTCTCATTAAGTCGATCTATTTTGTAATTGGTTTCTTCCCATTTCTTATTCATCTCCGTTTTTGTCTGTTCGTTTTTTTCACAATATCCTCTTAATATTAGTCTTATTTGCTGCTTCATTTCTTCTTTATTCTTCTCATTGATTTCCTTCAGCTGTTGTTGGAGGGTTTTGTTATTTTTGTTAATTGTCTGCCTTAATTCTTCTTTGGTACTTTCGTTTGTACTAACTATTTTTTTATTTATTTGTTTCAAACTCTCCTCACTCTTATCAAATTTTTCGTTAATTTGTTTTAAATTTTCCTTCATATCTTCCTCTGCTTCTGAAAATTGTCATTAATTTGTCCGAATTGCTCCATCATCATTCTCATTATGTTATCTAATTTCGCCTCTCCGTTTGGTGTAGCTTCGGTCGGCTGATTTTCGATCGTATCTCCTCTAGCTTCTTCTCCGTCACCCACCTGTTGTTCCATCTCAATGTTTGTGACTGCGTCTGTCTCTTCTTCTTGTCTGCCTTCTTCCATTTCTTGTTCCTTTGCCAATTTTTTCGACAACCCTCTTGTATGGATCTTGTTATCCCTTCGTAATCGCCGCTAGAATTTCGTATTTCCCTTTCTTCTAGCCTCACCAGTTGGTCGCCAATTTGTTATGGAACGAATGTCCGTCTAATCGTAAACGTGTATAAGTGTAATGGGTGTAACGTGTCTTATCAATCCGTCGTCGCTTTGGAACGTAACTTACGCTGATTGTGTCCATGGCGAACGTACGAATAACCAGGTATCAAAGTCCTTACCTGTTGTTCACTAGGGGTGTGTAAATCCCGGGTGGCGCCAAATTGTTTAATTAAAACAATTAAAAAATTTTATGATGATATGGCAAGCTCAACTCAGGCAATTTATTCCCACCTCGGTTCGACCTTCATAATCAGGCCAGTAGTTCGTTGAGTTGGCTACGTGAGTGCTTGCCGTCAATACTAGCTGTTCGCTAAAATGTACACAAATTATAATACACCTTCCTAATGAAATTAAAACACAGTAGTTACACTCAGTACTTGTTTATTATTTGGTGATTACTAATTATTCAGTTTAACACAAATTATATTTTGTTTTGTAATACATTTCCACCGACAATTAATATAAGACAATTTCTCTAGGGTTTGACAAATCGATTTTGAACGTATCAGACAGTCAATGATAGCGTCTGTGGAAGTTGTATGCAAATATTTTCGTTCAAATGTCTTGGATTCTTGTGATTAAGATAAAAGGATTATTAATGATTACAACAATAAAAAACACTACCTTACATTATTTATACTTAAATAATATAATGTGTAGCTATATCTTGTTCTTGGAGTGTAGTAAAAGTGTTTCAAAATTTCGTAAACTAACAACAGGTTAATTTTACAAGTTGACAAATTTTCAGTGTCTTAGTTTTTTATTTAATCTTTGAAAGAAATTATATGCAGTTTATAGTGAGAGTTCAGATTACTGTGAGAAATATTTAAAGTCAGTTTAATTCTGAAATTTGGGTAATTTAATGATACTTAACACATCAGTAGACTGGGTGTACTCAGTTGTTCTGGTAAAAAGGAATTGGGCTGCAATCATATTCAATTTTCAATTGTCTAGGGCGGCTTGCATCTTTTTCATATTAATCGTAGCAATTTATTCATTTCTTTTTTATTTAATTGGTCTTTGGCATCAGCTAAATGGTTTCAGTCATCGTCTGCTTCCTTCTTGTTCATTTGTGGTAATTTTGTTTAGTATTTTGACTTTTTAAATTAGAATTTTGGTCGTTCAAGATTTGGCTTCTATTCTGCAAGAGTGTCACATTACGGGGAAAAAATCTAACGGAAAATTCGTAACCAACGTCTGTTGTCATGGTTACAAATTAATTCTGATTGGTTAATCTTGTCTTATAACCACTGTTATCAAATTTTGAATTTTTATTCAAAATAGCTGTATATCTTCTGATTGCTTTTATTCTTCTGTCTTCCTCCCTACATATTAAATATTATCACTACTGTTATTATTTCCTTTCAAAGATTATTTTGATATCCCATAAGGTTGGGTTCTTCAAAATATTAATGTTTGTACAATTATGTTAATATTTGTTAACTATATTTCTCTTTAAATTTAAGTCCTTATTCTAACATTTTTTTCTTTTAACATGATTTACCAATTATCCTTGGTTGGTTATTCACCTTGGATTTGTTAATTTCTTTGTTGATTTCATACAATTTGTATTTATTTGTTTTTTACAGTTAGGCATTTCATAGGCCTAAGTAGCCATTGATTATATTTATTTATTTTATACCAATTATATCTCATTTTACTCTAAAGTGTTTTGTTTTGTTATTATAATTGATTCTTTTATTGGTTACTGTGTTTTGAATTTGTTTTTGTACTGATTATGTGTCAATATTATTTTATACATCATGGCTTGTCAATTATTACCTAACTGATTTTCCAGTGTTTATTATTTCTGTATTGATTTACCTTCTTATTTATTTAACTTGCCATTGTCAACAATATGGCTATTATTTAGTATTCTTTATTACATAAAATATAACAACTAGGCCTATGGACTGTATACTTCCTTCAGCCATATCCTATTCATAAATTTAAATGAACAATCTTTACCAGTTATTAGGTAATGTTGGTTTACAATACATTTCATTCTTTTACTATTTTTTGGGTGAGAAACATCATCACTCCTTTTAAACATACTTAATCTATTATCCCTTATAACATGGGGTGTTTATTGATTGCGTTTTTTAATTTCTTATTTCTTTACTAATCTCTCCCTCCATGGTAACACTAACTGTTTACGTTACCTGGGCTTTCTCCCCTGAATAACATCGTATCCTTCATTTATATCTAATCTAAATACTATTTTTAATTACTACTAACAATACAATTCTTATATGTTCACTATTAAATCATTTAGTGTTTTATCATTGATTTGCTAAGTGTTTTCTTATCTATCACTATTTTTTATCATATTATCATTTATAATATTCTTTTTTATTCACAACCTTCACTTTTAAACTAATGGTGTTTATCACTGGTTTACTCATTATTTTGGGGTTTTTACGCTTTCACTTTTGGCACTTCTTCAACTTTTTATTTTAAGTGTTTATTAGTGGGTAATCCCTATCATTGCTTTTTCTTTGTTACTTAGTTATTTTTTATTTCTCACTATCTCACTATCTCTCTCTTTCTTTACAAATATTACTTATACTTAATAAGTTCATGTCTTTCTAGATTTCTTACATACATATACTTCTAAGATACATTTTTTGCAGTCTCCAGATCGCTATTATGATTTTGATAAATTTAATATTGAGGTTGATTTTCAATATTTTACTCTTGATGTTCTTGTATTTATAGACTGTGTTTGCTTGTCTGGCTTCAAGATACATTTTTTGCAGTCTCCAGATCGCTATTATGATTTTGATAAATTTAATATTGAGGTTGATTTTCAATATTTTACTCTTGATGTTCTTGTATTTATAGACTGTGTTTGCTTCTCTGGCTTCAAGATACATTTTTTTGCAGTCTCCAGATCGCTATTATGATTTGATAAATTTAATATTGAGGTTGATTTTCAATATTTTCAATTATATTATGTCTCAGCATTATATACAAACATACTCCCCAACATAATAAAAAATGAATTTAAAAAATTATACATAAATGTTTCATTCAAGACCATAAATAATCTAAAAAATATACTTAAGCCACGAAAACCAATAACTTTGGAGGAATGTTCAGGAGTATATAGAATCCAGTGCAGTGAGTGTGATAAGTTCTATATCGGACAAACGGGGAGGAAATTTATCGAGAGATTTAAAGAACACCTACCAAAAAAGAAACCCCAAACCACCTCATCAAATTACGCACTCCACCTCATAAACGAAAACCATCATTACACCGGATTCAAAGAGAACATGGAGCCGATACATGTTTGTAATAAAGGTCATTTCCTGAATGGTTTAGAAGAGTTTGAAACATACAAGGCATCCAAAGTAAATAAAGAGCAATTACTCAACGATCAGCTATCATTTAAATCCAATAAATTATATGATACCGCGTTGATGATAAGCAATGAAGTACGAACACAGGCTAGTTGACGATCGGAGGTCGACCAGTGCACTGAGTCGCTTTTAACGTGTTCATGTGTTTGTGTTATATGTTAATTTATTCAGTGATTTTTGTGCGTGTGTTTTTATGTATAAACATTTTAATCATTTCGACGACCCCCATGTATTAGGGGAATAATAATTTTTTACTGTACCTGAAGATGGGGATTTAGTCCCTGAAACATGTTGTATGTAAAAAACTGAGATCGCCTAGTGGATTATACAAGGTAAAAAATTCTTAAGTTAAACATATACTTCTAATTCTTGGGTTAGTGTATTTTTATTTATCGGGTTTTATTAATTATTAATTACATTTGTCACTTAGTCAATACTAATATTTATTTTTTATATTGGTTATTTACTGGTTTCGTTTCCTTTATGATATTTGATTGTATCATTTCTCCCTTCCCTATTCTATACTATTTGTCTGTGTTTTATCATCTTGTTTCACTTTATTTCCTTTATATTTGGTTTGTTCCATTTTTATTTTCATTTTCCTTCTCCTTCACTTCCATTTTGTTTCATTTTATTTTGGTTTTTATCTGGCCAATCTCTGGGGTTGGGTCAAAGTCATTTGTCTGTCAGTCTAGTCTGTAATTTTATTTAATAATCACTTTTGGTTTACCATTCTTCCTCCTTCTTTCTTAATTACATTTTATATTTTTATTCTCTTCAGTATTTATTTATCAAAATATATAGGCAGTCGACTATAGCATGTCGTGGTGCACACCACCGATATCGTGTGTGTCTAAAATCTGGGCATTTTATGTGTTTTTATGTTTATATTATATTTATTGTTGTGTGTGCAGTGTTTTTAATATTTTAACCATCGACGACCTTTAAAAAGGGATGTCCTGATGATGGGGCATATGCCCTGAAACACGTCGATTGAAATATAGAGAAAAGGCCACCAGACGGACAAGAAAAAGGTAAACTATTTTACTAATTATATACTATAAGTGGCTTGGATACCGAAAAACATGGATCTAAAAATATATTACTTTTTAGCGTTTCTTACATACTTATAGATATCAAATATGATCTGAATTTGGCGATGTTATATAATGCCCTTCCACCAAAATTGATCATTTTATAAAACGTGATTCTAAGCTTTATGAAATTATCAATTGTATTGTATCTTCTTCTTCTTAAATTCTCCTGCTTCTTGTTCAGTTTTATGTTCAATTCTGTATCTTCTACTTCCTTTCTTCTGAGTCTTTTCTTCATTATTTTCTCTTATTACGATCAGGCTTATTGATTTTTTATTATAAATTATTCCCTATAAATCTTATTTTCCCTAACTATCCCTACTTTGTAGCTGAAATCGATTCAGATGGGCTCTATTGGCTTACCTAACTCCGTCGTTCAAAACTACTCTTTTTCTGAGGTCAGGGGAACATCATCCCTGCTCAGTTAAATGATTGCTGGACTTATTCAACAGTCAATCTCAATTAATGAATCTTCAATACAGTCATCTTGTGACTAATAATAATAATAATAATATTTGTTGGGAATCTTTTACTTTTTTATTTCATTATTGCTCAGTTCGAGTCATATGTATTTTTCATCTTTTTTTGTTGATACCATTTGATAATACTTGAAGCGTTGATTTTTATTGATACAATTAACATTTTTATTCATTCTCAATTACTCTTTGATTCATCTCATTTTATATTATAACTCTTAGAATATTTATTTTATTTATTTCATTTTTGACCATTGGTTTGTTTATTTTACTTCCCATATTTTTCTAAATTGCTGTGGAAGTTGATCATTTAGATTGTGTTTCTTTTTTTTTAATATCATAGTAAGTTTGTCGTTCTTACTAGTTAGGAATTGTTGTAGCTCATTCCTTTATTTTATATTTTACTTCTTTGCCTCATATGTTGGCCAAAGATTATTATTGTAAGGTGATCTTACACAATTCTTTTTTTATTATTATTTATCATTTTTTTCTTTTATCTCATATATGCTCTAAATAATTTTGTAAGTTGGTCTTACATAATTTTTTGAATTTTGAAATTTCATCTTACAATGTTTTTCTTTATTATTTATTTGCATGCTTATTCGTTTGTTTTGTTATCTCTTTTTTATTTAAATTACTTCGGTTGTTTATTCAACTTTAGTTTTTTCAGTCATTTCCATCCATTTGTCTTAAGTATTCGTCTATGTTCTCCCCTTCGATGATTATTAATTATTTTAATGTTCCTTCTTTCCCATTGGTTTGCTGGTTCAGTCATCAGGAAATCAGTCCCATATTTCAGAGTTTATCTGCACTTGGTTTACCCATGGTCCATGATTACATGAGTTACCCCCGTTGTTCGGACTGGTCTGGTGTGCATAACTATTTCTGTCCGTGTGATATAGGTCTCTTCTATCTGGTACAGCCATTCTTCTAATACCATGTGTTCTTTATTATCAATTTCTACCTCAATTACTATAGCATTTTGGTTATTACTCAATGAAGTTACTCGTACCTCCATCATTGACCTTCTCACTGACGTTGGTCTATTTTGCATTTCTATTTCTGTTGTAGTCCATTTTCTGATCGACCTTCTTAATGTGTTACACACTGTTTGGTAGCGATTCCTTTCTAAAGTTTCTATTAAGTTCCTTCTGTTATTTTTAAAATTCATTATTTCATTCTGGTCGGTAATTGGTAGATTAAACATCTCAAGTAGTCCGTTCTTCATCATCTCCAATTCTTTTCGTGTTTTTATTAGTCTCTTTTTACATATTTTTCCTATATCTTTTGTTTTCTTAATCCTTTTAATTATTTGGTTCTTCTGTACTCCTCTACAGTTGGTTTCTATGGGTTTAATTTTCTCTTGGTTTTTATTACTTTTATTTTGAGATACCAATGTACTTGGGTCTTCTTTAATTTCTATTTTTTAATTATTTCCTTCAGAAGTGCTGTCTAGCGTTTCATTCAATTTCTTGAACCCGTTATCTAATGTCTCATTAAGTCGATCTATTTTGTAATTGGTTTCTTCCCATTTCTTATTCATCTCCGTTTTTGTCTGTTCATTTTTTTCACAATATCCTCTTAATATTAGTCTTATTTGCTGCTTCATTTCTTCTTTATTCTTCTCATTGATTTCCTTCAGCTGTTGTTGGAGCGTTTTGTTATTTTTGTTAATTGTCTGCCTTAATTCTTCTTTGGTACTTTCGTTTGTACTAACTATTTTTTTATTTATTTGTTTCAAACTCTCCTCACTCTTATCAAATTTTTCTTTAATTTGTTTTAAAATTTCCTTCATATCTTCCTTCTGCTTCTGAAAATTGTCATTAATTTGTCCGAATTGCTCCATCATCATTCTCATTATGTTATCTAATTTCGCCTCTCCGTTTGGTGTAGCTTCGGTCGGCTGATTTTCGATCGTATCTCCTCTAGCTTCTTCTCCGTCACCCACCTGTTGTTCCATCTCAATGTTTGTGCTGCTTCTGTCTCTTCTTCTTGTCTGCCTTCTTCCATTTCTTGTTCCTTTGCCAATTTTTTCGACAACCCTCTTGTATGGATCTTGTTATCCCTTCGTAATCGCCGCTAGAATTTCGTATTTCCCTTTCTTCTAGCCTCACCAGTTGGTCGCCAATTTGTTATGGAACGAATGTCCGTCTAATCGTAAATGTGTATAAGTGTAATGGGTGTAACGTGTCTTATCAATCCGTCGTCGCTTTGGAATGTAACTTACGCTGATTGTGTCCGTGGCGAACGTATGAATAACCAGGTATCGAAGTCCTTACCTAGGGGTGTGTAAATCCCGGGTGGCGCCAAATTGTTTAATTAAAACAATTAAAAAATTTTATGATGATATGGCAAGCTCAACTCAGGCAATTTATTCCCGCCTCGGTTCGACCTTCATAATCAGGCCAGTAGTTCATTGAGTTGGGCTACGTGAGTGCTTGCCGTCAATACTAGCTGTTAGCTAAAATGTACACAAATTATAATACACCTTCCTAATGAAATTAAAACACAGTAGTTACACTCAGTACTTGTTTATTATTTGGTGATTACTAATTATTCAGTTTAACACAAATTATATTTTGTTTTGTAATACATTTCCACCGACAATTAATATAAGACAATTTCTCTAGGGTTTGACAAATCGATTTTGAACGTATCAGACAGTCAATGATAGCGTCTGTGGAAGTTGTATGCAAATATTTTCGTTCAAATGTCTTGGATTCTTGTGATTAAGATAAAAGGATTATTAATGATTACAACAATAAAAATACACTACCTTACATTATTTATACTTAAATAATATAATGTGTAGCTATATCTTGTTCTTGGAGTGTAGTAAAAGTGTTTCAAAATTTCGTAAACTAACAACAGGTTAATTTTACAAGTTGACAAATTTTCAGTGTCTTAGTTTTTTATTTAATCTTTGAAAGAAATTATATGCAGTTTATAGTGAGAGTTCAGATTACTGTGAGAAATATTTAAAGTCAGTTTAATTCTGAAATTTGGGTAATTTAATGATACTTAACACATCAGTAGACTGGGTGTACTCAGTTGTTCTGGTAAAAAGGAATTGGGCTGCAATCATATTCAATTTTCAATTGTCTAGGGCGGCTTGCATCTTTTTCATATTAATCGTAGCAATTTATTCATTTCTTTTTTATTTAATTGGTCTTTGGCATCAGCTAAATGATTTCAGTCATCGTCTGCTTCCTTCTTGTTCATTTGTGGTAATTTTGTTTAGTATTTTGACTTTTTAAATTAGAATTTTGGTCGTTCAAGATTTGGCTTCTATTCTGCAAGAGTGTCACATTACGGGGAAAAAATCTAACGGAAAATTCGTAACCAACGTCTGTTGTCATGGTTACAAATTAATTCTGATTGGTTAATCTTGTCTTATAACCATTGTTATCAAATTTTGAATTTTTATTCAAAATAGCTGTATATCTTCTGATTGCTTTTATTCTTCTGTCTTCCTCCCTACATATTAAATATTATCACTACTGTTATTATTTCCTTTCAAAGATTATTTTGATATCCCATAAGGTTGGGTTCTTCAAAATATTAATGTTTGTACAATTATGTTAATATTTGTTAACTATATTTCTCTTTAAATTTAAGTCCTTATTCTAACATTTTTTTCTTTTAACATGATTTACCAATTATCCTTGGTTGGTTATTCACCTTGGATTTGTTAATTTCTTTGTTGATTTCATACAATTTGTATTTATTTGTTTTTTACAGTTAGGCATTTCATAGGCCTAAGTAGCCATTGATTATATTTATTTATTTTATACCAATTATATCTCATTTTACTCTAAAGTGTTTTGTTTTGTTATTATAATTGATTCTTTTATTGGTTACTGTGTTTTGAATTTGTTTTTGTACTGATTATGTGTCAATATTATTTTATACATCATGGCTTGTCAATTATTACCTAACTGATTTTCCAGTGTTTATTATTTCTGTATTGATTTACCTTCTTATTTATTTAACTTGCCATTGTCAACAATATGGCTATTATTTAGTATTCTTTATTACATAAAATATAACAACTAGGCCTATGGACTGTATACTTCCTTCAGCCATATCCTATTCATAAATTTAAATGAACAATCTTTACCAGTTATTAGGTAATGTTGGTTTACAATACATTTCATTCTTTTACTATTTTTTGGGTGAGAAACATCATCACTCCTTTTAAACATACTTAATCTATTATCCCTTATAACATGGGGTGTTTATTGATTGCGTTTTTTAATTTCTTATTTATTTACTAATCTCTCCCTCCATGGTAACACTAACTGTTTACCTTACCTGGGCTTTCTCCCCTGAATAACATCGTATCCTTCATTTATATCTAATCTAAATACTATTTTTAATTACTACTAACAATACAATTCTTATATGTTCACTATTAAATCATTTAGTGTTTTATCATTGATTTGCTAAGTGTTTTCTTATCTATCACTATTTTTTATCATATTATCATTTATAATATTCTTTTTTATTCACAACCTTCACTTTTAAACTAATGGTGTTTATCACTGGTTTACTCATTATTTTGGGGTTTTTACGCTTTCACTTTTGGCACTTCTTCAACTTTTTATTTTAAGTGTTTATTAGTGGGTAATCCCTATCATTGCTTTTTCTTTGTTACTTAGTTATTTTTTATTTCTCACTATCTCACTATCTCTCTCTTTCTTTACAAATATTAGTTATACTTAATAAGTTCATGTCTTTCTAGATTTCTTACATACATATACTTCTAAGATACATTTTTTGCAGTCTCCAGATCGCTATTATGATTTTGATAAATTTAATATTGAGGTTGATTTTCAATATTTTACTCTTGATGTTCTTGTATTTATAGACTGTGTTTGCTTGTCTGGCTTCAAGATACATTTTTTGCAGTCTCCAGATCGCTATTATGATTTTGATAAATTTAATATTGAGGTTGATTTTCAATATTTTACTCTTGATGTTCTTGTATTTATAGACTGTGTTTGCTTCTCTGGCTTCAAGATACATTTTTTTGCAGTCTCCAGATCGTTATTATGATTTGATAAATTTAATATTGAGGTTGATTTTCAATATTTTCAATTATATTATGTCTCAGCATTATATACAAACATACTCCCCAACATAATAAAAAATGAATTTAAAAAATTATACATAAATGTTTCATTCAAGACCATAAATAATCTAAAAAATATACTTAAGCCACGAAAACCAATAACTTTGGAGGAATGTTCAGGAGTATATAGAATCCAGTGCAGTGAGTGTGATAAGTTCTATATCGGACAAACGGGGAGGAAATTTATCGAGAGATTTAAAGAACACCTACCAAAAAAGAAACCCCAAACCACCTCATCAAATTACGCACTCCACCTCATAAACGAAAACCATCATTACACCGGATTCAAAGAGAACATGGAGCCGATACATGTTTGTAATAAAGGTCATTTCCTGAATGGTTTAGAAGAGTTTGAAACATACAAGGCATCCAAAGTAAATAAAGAGCAATTACTCAACGATCAGCTATCATTTAAATCCAATAAATTATATGATACCACGTTGATGATAAGCAATGAAGTACGAACACAGGCTAGTTGACGATCGGAGGTCGACCAGTGCACTGAGTCGCTTTTAACGTGTTCATGTGTTTGTGTTATATGTTAATTTATTCAGTGATTTTTGTGCGTGTGTTTTTATGTATAAACATTTTAATCATTTCGACGACTCCCATGTATTAGGGGAATAATAATTTTTTACTGTACCTGAAGATGGGGATTTAGTCCCTGAAACATGTTGTATGTAAAAAACTGAGATCGCCTAGTGGATTATACAAGGTAAAAAATTCTTAAGTTAAACATATACTTCTAATTCTTGGGTTAGTGTATTTTTATTTATCGGGTTTTATTAATTATTAATTACATTTGTCACTTAGTCAATACTAATATTTATTTTTTATATTGGTTATTTACTGGTTTCGTTTCCTTTATGATATTTGATTGTATCATTTCTCCCTTCCCTATTCTATACTATTTGTCTGTGTTTTATCATCTTGTTTCACTTTATTTCCTTTATATTTGGTTTGTTCCATTTTTATTTTCATTTTCCTTCTCCTTCACTTCCATTTTGTTTCATTTTATTTTATCTGGCCACTCTCTGGGGTTGGGTCAAAGTCATTTGTCTGTCAGTCTAGTCTGTAATTTTATTTAATAATCACTTTTGGTTTACCATTCTTCCTCCTTCTTTCTTAATTACATTTTATATTTTTATTCTCTTCATTATTTATTTATCAAAATATATTACTTTTTAGCGTTTCTTACATACTTATAGATATCAAATATGATCTGAATTTGGCGATGTTATATAATGCCCTTCCACCAAAATTGATCATTTTATAAAACGTGATTCTAAGCTTTATGAAATTATCAATTGTATTGTATCTTCTTCTTCTTAAATTCTCCTGCTTCTTGTTCAGTTTTATGTTCAATTCTGTATCTTCTACTTCCTTTTTTCTGAGTCTTTTCTTCATTATTTTCTCTTATTACGATCAGGCTTATTGATTTTTTATTATAAATTATTCCCTATAAATCTTATTTTCCCTAACTATCCCTACTTTGTAGCTGAAATCGATTCGGATGGGCTCTATTGGCTTACCTAACTCCGTCGTTCAAAACTACTCTTTTTCTGAGGTCAGGGGAACATCATCCCTGCTCAGTTAAATGATTGCTGGACTTATTCAACAGTCAATCTCAATTAATGAATCTTCAATACAGTCATCTTGTGACTAATAATAATAATAATAATATTTGTTGGGAATCTTTTACTTTTTTATTTCATTATTGCTCAGTTCGAGTCATATGTATTTTTCAACTTTTTTTGTTGATACCATTTGATAATACTTGAAGCGTTGATTTTTATTGATACAATTAACATTTTTATTCATTCTCAATTACTCTTTGATTCATCTCATTTTATATTATAACTCTTAGAATATTTATTTTATTTATTTCATTTTTGACCATTCGTTTGTTTATTTTACTTCCCATATTTTTCTAAATTGCTGTGGAAGTTGATCATTTAGATTGTGTGTGTTTTTTTTTTTTAATATCATAGTAAGTTTGTCGTTCTTACTAGTTAGGAATTGTTGTAGCTCATTCCTTTATTTTATATTTTACTTCTTTGCCTCATATGTTGGCCAAAGATTATTATTGTAAGGTGATCTTACATAATTCTTTTTTTATTATTATTTATCATTTTTTTCTTTTATCTCATATATGCTCTAAATAATTTTGTAAGTTGGTCTTACATAATTTTTTGAATTTTGAAATTTCATCTTACAACTTTTTTCTTTATTATTTATTTGCATGCTTATTCGTTTGTTTTGTTATCTCTTTTTTATTTAAATTACTTCGGTTGTTTATTCAACTTTAGTTTTTTCAGTCATTTCCATCCATTTGTCTTAAGTATTCGTCTATGTTCTCCCCTTCGATGATTATTAATTATTTTAATGTTCCTTCTTTCCCATTGGTTTGCTGGTTCAGTCATCAGGAAATCAGTCCCATATTTCAGAGTTTATCTGCACTTGGTTTAACCATGGTCCATGATTACATGAGTTGCCCCCGTTGTTCGGACTGGTCTGGTGTGCATAACTATTTCTGTCCGTGTGATATACGTCTCTTCTATCTGGTACAGCCATTCTTCTAATACCATGTGTTCTTTATTATTAATTTCTACCTCAATTACTATAGCATTTTGGTTATTACTCAATGAAGTTACTCGTACCTCCATCATTGACCTTCTCACTGACGTTGGTCTATTTTGCTTTTCTATTTCTGTTGTATTCCATTTTCTGATCGACCTTCTTAATGTGTTACACACTGTTTGGTAGCGATTCCTTTCTAAAGTTTCTATTAAGTTCCTTCTGTTATTTTTAAAATTCATTATTACATTCTGGTCGGTAATTGGTAGATTAAATATCTCAAGTAGTCCGTTCTTCATCATCTCCAATTCTTTTCGTGTTTTTATTAGTCTCTTTTTACATATTTTTCCTATATCTTTTGTTTTCTTCATCCTTTTAATTATTTGGTTCTTCTGTACTCCTCTACGGTTGGTTTCTATGGGTTTAATTTTCTCTTGGTTTTTATTACTTTTATTTTGAGATACCAATGTACTTGGGTCTTCTTTAATTTCTATTTTTTAATTATTTCCTTCAGAAGTGCTGTCTAGCGTTTCATTCAATTTCTTGAACCCGTTATCTAATGTCTCATTAAGTCGATCTATTTTGTAATTGGTTTCTTCCCATTTCTTATTCATCTCCGTTTTTGTCTGTTCGTTTTTTTCACAATATCCTCTTAATATTAGTCTTATTTGCTGCTTCATTTCTTCTTTATTCTTCTCATTGATTTCCTTCAGCTGTTGTTGGAGGGTTTTGTTATTTTTGTTAATTGTCTGCCTTAATTCTTCTTTGGTACTTTCGTTTGTACTAACTATTTTTTTATTTATTTGTTTCAAACTCTCCTCACTCTTATCAAATTTTTCGTTAATTTGTTTTAAATTTTCCTTCATATCTTCCTCTGCTTCTGAAAATTGTCATTAATTTGTCCGAATTGCTCCATCATCATTCTCATTATGTTATCTAATTTCGCCTCTCCGTTTGGTGTAGCTTCGGTCGGCTGATTTTCGATCGTATCTCCTCTAGCTTCTTCTCCGTCACCCACCTGTTGTTCCATCTCAATGTTTGTGACTGCGTCTGTCTCTTCTTCTTGTCTGCCTTCTTCCATTTCTTGTTCCTTTGCCAATTTTTTCGACAACCCTCTTGTATGGATCTTGTTATCCCTTCGTAATCGCCGCTAGAATTTCGTATTTCCCTTTCTTCTAGCCTCACCAGTTGGTCGCCAATTTGTTATGGAACGAATGTCCGTCTAATCGTAAACGTGTATAAGTGTAATGGGTGTAACGTGTCTTATCAATCCGTCGTCGCTTTGGAACGTAACTTACGCTGATTGTGTCCATGGCGAACGTACGAATAACCAGGTATCAAAGTCCTTACCTGTTGTTCACTAGGGGTGTGTAAATCCCGGGTGGCGCCAAATTGTTTAATTAAAACAATTAAAAAATTTTATGATGATATGGCAAGCTCAACTCAGGCAATTTATTCCCACCTCGGTTCGACCTTCATAATCAGGCCAGTAGTTCGTTGAGTTGGCTACGTGAGTGCTTGCCGTCAATACTAGCTGTTCGCTAAAATGTACACAAATTATAATACACCTTCCTAATGAAATTAAAACACAGTAGTTACACTCAGTACTTGTTTATTATTTGGTGATTACTAATTATTCAGTTTAACACAAATTATATTTTGTTTTGTAATACATTTCCACCGACAATTAATATAAGACAATTTCTCTAGGGTTTGACAAATCGATTTTGAACGTATCAGACAGTCAATGATAGCGTCTGTGGAAGTTGTATGCAAATATTTTCGTTCAAATGTCTTGGATTCTTGTGATTAAGATAAAAGGATTATTAATGATTACAACAATAAAAATACACTACCTTACATTATTTATACTTAAATAATATAATGTGTAGCTATATCTTGTTCTTGGAGTGTAGTAAAAGTGTTTCAAAATTTCGTAAACTAACAACAGGTTAATTTTACAAGTTGACAAATTTTCAGTGTCTTAGTTTTTTATTTAATATTTGAAATAAATTATATGCAGTTTATAGTGAGAGTTCAGATTACTGTGAGAAATATTTAAAGTCAGTTTAATTCTGAAATTTGGGTAATTTAATGATACTTAACACATCAGTAGACTGGGTGTACTCAGTTGTTCTGGTAAAAAGGAATTGGGCTGCAATCATATTCAATTTTCAATTGTCTAGGGCGGCTGGCATCTTTTTCAAATTAATCGTAGCAATTTATTCATTTCTTTTTTATTTAATTGGTCTTTGGCATCAGCTAAATGGTTTCAGTCATCATCTGCTTCCTTCTTGTTCATTTGTGGTAATTTTGTTTAGTATTTTGACTTTTTAAATTAGAATTTTGGTCGTTCAAGATTTGGCTTCTATTCTGCAAGAATGTCACATTACGAGTAAAAAATCTAACGGAAAATTCGTAACCAACGTCTGTTGTCATGGTTACAAATTAATTCTGATTGGTTAATCTTGTCTTATAACCATTGTTATCAAATTTTGAATTTTTATTCAAAATAGCTGTATATCTTCTGATTGCTTTTATTCTTCTGTCTTCCTCCCTACATATTAAATATTATCACTACTGTTATTATTTCCTTTCAAAGATTATTTTGATATCCCATAAGGTTGGGTTCTTCAAAATATTAATGTTTGTACAATTATGTTAATATTTGTTAACTATATTTCTCTTTAAATTTAAGTCCTTATTCTATCATTTTTTTCTTTTAACATGATTTACCAATTATCCTTGGTTGGTTATTCACCTTGGATTTGTTAATTTCTTTGTTGATTTCATACAATTTGTATTTATTTGTTTTTTACAGTTAGGCATTTCATAGGCCTAAGTAGCCATTGATTATATTTATTTATTTTATACCAATTATATCTCATTTTACTCTAAAGTGTTTTGTTTTGTTATTATAATTGATTCGTTTATTGGTTACTGTGTTTTGAATTTGTTTTTGTACTGATTATGTGTCAATATTATTTTCTACATCATGGCTTGTCAATTATTACCTAACTGATTTTCCAGTGTTCATAATTTCTGTATTGATTTACCTTCTTATTTATTTAACTTGCCATTGTCAACACTATGGCTATCATTTACTATTCTTTATTAAATAAAATATAACAACTAGGCCTATGGACTGTATACTTCCTTCAGCCATATCCTATTCATAAATTTAAATGAACAATCTTTACCAGTTATTAGGTAATGTTGGTTTACAATACATTTCATTCTTTTACTATTTTTTGGGTGAGAAACATCATCACTCCTTTTAAACATACTTAATCTATTATCCCTTATAACATGGGGTGTTTATTGATTGCGTTTTTTAATTTCTTATTTCTTTACTAATCTCTCCCTCCAATCCATGGTAACACTAACTGTTTACCTTACCTGGGCTTTCTCCCCTGAATAACATCGTATCCTTCATTTATATCTAATCTAAATACTATTTTTAATTACTACTAACAATACAATTCCTATATGTTCACTATTAAATCATTTAGTGTTTTATCATTGATTTGCTAAGTGTTTTCTTATTTATCACTATTTTTCATCATATTATCATTTATAATATTCTTTTTTATTCACAACCTTCACTTTTAAACTATATGGTGTTTATCACTGGTTTACTCATTATTTTGGGGTTTTTACGCTTTCACTTTTGGCACTTCTTCAACTTTTTATTTTAAGTGTTTATTAGTGGGTAATCCCTATCATTACTTTTTCTTTGTTACTTAGTTATTTTTTATTTCTCATTATCTCACTATCTCTCTCTTTCCTTACAAATATTACTTATACTTAATAAGTTCATGTCTTTCTAGATTTCTTACATACATATACTTCTAAGATACATTTATTGCAGTCTCCAGATCGCTATTATGAATTTGATAAATTTAATATTGAGGTTGATTTTCAATATTTTACTCTTGATGTTCTTGTATTTATAGACTGTGTTTGCTTGTCTGGCTTCAAGATACATTTTTTGCAGTCTCCAGATCGCTATTATGATTTGATAAATTTAATATTGAGAGGTTGATTTTCAATATTTTCAATTATATTATGTCTCAGCATTATATACAAACATACTCCCCAACATAATAAAAAATGAATTTAAAAAATTATACATAAATGTTTCATTCAAGACCATAAATAATCTAAAAAATATACTTAAGCCACGAAAACCAATAACTTTGGAGGAATGTTCAGGAGTATATAGAATCCAGTGCAGTGAGTGTGATAAGTTCTATATCGGACAAACGGGGAGGAAATTTATCGAGAGATTTAAAGAACACCTACCAAAAAAGAAACCCCAAACCACCTCATCAAATTACGCACTCCACCTCATAAACGAAAACCATCATTACACCGGATTCAAAGAGAACATGGAGCCGATACATGTTTGTAATAAAGGTCATTTCCTGAATGGTTTAGAAGAGTTTGAAACATACAAGGCATCCAAAGTAAATAAAGAGCAATTACTCAACGATCAGCTATCATTTAAATCCAATAAATTATATGATACCGCGTTGATGATAAGCAATGAAGTACGAACACAGGCTAGTTGACGATCGGAGGTCGACCAGTGCACTGAGTCGCTTTTAACGTGTTCATGTGTTTGTGTTATATGTTAATTTATTCAGTGATTTTTGTGCGTGTGTTTTTATGTATAAACATTTTAATCATTTTGACGACCCCCATGTATTAGGGGAATAATAATTTTTTACTGTACCTGAAGATGGGGATTTAGTCCCTGAAACATGTTGTATGTAAAAAACTGAGATCGCCTAGTGGATTATACAAGGTAAAAAATTCTTAAGTTAAACATATACTTCTAATTCTTGGGTTAGTGTATTTTTATTTATCGGGTTTTATTAATTATTAATTACATTTGTCACTTAGTCAATACTAATATTTATTTTTTATATTGGTTATTTACTGGTTTCGTTTCCTTTATGATATTTGATTGTATCCCTTCCCTATTCTATACTATTTGTCTGTGTTTTATCATCTTGTTTCACTTTATTTCTTTTATATTTGGTTTGTTCCATTTTTATTTTCATTTTCCTTCTCCTTCACTTCCATTTTGTTTCATTTTATTTTGGTTTTTATCTGGCCAATCTCTGGGGTTGGGTCAAAGTCATTTGTCTGTCAGTCTAGTCTGTAATTTTATTTAATAATCACTTTTGGTTTACCATTCTTCCTCCTTCTTTCTTAATTACATTTTATATTTTTATTCTCTTCATTATTTATTTATCAATATATACTACTTTTTAGCGTTTCTTACATACTTATAGATATCAAATATGATCTGAATTTGGCGATGTTATATAATGCCCTTCCACCAAAATTGATCATTTTATAAAACGTGATTCTAAGCTTTATGAAATTATCAATTGTATTGTATCTTCTTCTTCTTAAATTCTCCTGCTTCTAGTTCAGTTTTATGTTCAATTATGTATCTTCTACTTCCTTTCTTCTGAGTCTTTTCTTCATTATTTTCTCTTATTACGATCAGGCTTATTGATTTTTTATTATAAATTATTCCCTATAAATCTTATTTTCCCTAACTATCCCTACTTTGTAGCTGAAATCGATTCGGATGGGCTCTATTGGCTTACCTAACTCCGTCGTTCAAAACTACTCTTTTTCTGAGGTCAGGGGAACATCATCCCTGCTCAGTTAAATGATTGCTGGACTTATTCAACAGTCAATCTCAATTAATGAATCTTCAATACAGTCATCTTGTGACTAATAATAATAATAATATTTGTTGGGAATCTTTTACTTTTTTTATTTCATTATTGCTCAGTTCGAGTCATATGTATTTTTCATCTTTTTGTGTTGATACCATTTGATAATACTTGAAGCGTTGATTTTTATTGATACAATTAACATTTTTATTCATTCTCAATTACTCTTTGATTCATCTCATTTTATATTATAACTCTTAGAATATTTATTTTATTTATTTCATTTTTGACCATTCGTTTGTTTATTTGACTTCCCATATTTTTCTAAATTGCTGTGGAAGTTGATCATTTAGATTGTGTGTGTGTTTTTTTTTATATCATAGTAAGTTTGTCGTTCTTACTAGTTAGGAATTGTTGTAGCTCATTCCTTTATTTTATATTTTACTTCTTTGCCTCATATGTTGGCCAAAGATTATTATTGTAAGGTGATCTTACATAATTCTTTTTTTATTATTATTTATCATTTTTTTCTTTTATCTCATATATGCTCTAAATAATTTTGTAAGTTGGTCTTACATAATTTTTTGAATTTTGAAATTTCATCTTACAACTTTTTTCTTTATTATTTATTTGCATGCTTATTCGTTTGTTTTGTTATCTCTTTTTTATTTAAATTACTTCGGTTGTTTATTCAACTTTAGTTTTTTCAGTCATTTCCATCCATTTGTCTTAAGTATTCGTCTATGTTCTCCCCTTCGATGATTATTAATTATTTTAATGTTCCTTCTTTCCCATTGGTTTGCTGGTTCAGTCATCAGGAAATCAGTCCCATATTTCAGAGTTTATCTGCACTTGGTTTACCCATGGTCCATGATTACATGAGTTACCCCCGTTGTTCGGACTGGTCTGGTGTGCATAACTATTTCTGTCCGTGTGATATAGGTCTCTTTTATCTGGTACAGCCATTCTTCTAATACCATGTGTTCTTTATTATCAATTTCTACCTCAATTACTATAGCATTTTGGTTATTACTCAATGAAGTTACTCGTACCTCCATCATTGACCTTCTCACTGACGTTGGTCTATTTTGCGTTTCTATTTCTGTTGTACTCCATTTTCTGATCGACCTTCTTAATGTGTTACACACTGTTTGGTAGCGATTCCTTTCTAAAGTTTCTATTAAGTTCCTTCTGTTATTTTTAAAATTCATTATTTCATTCTGGTCGGTAATTGGTAGATTAAACATCTCAAGTAGTCCGTTCTTCATCATCTCCAATTCTTTTCGTGTTTTTATTAGTCTCTTTTTACATATTTTTCCTATAGCTTTTGTTTTCTTAATCCTTTTAATTATTTGGTTCTTCTGTACTCCTCTACGGTTGGTTTCTATGGGTTTAATTTTCTCTTGGTTTTTATTACTTTTATTTTGAGATACCAATGTACTTAGGTCTTCTTTAATTTCTATTTTTCATTATTTCCTTCAGAAGTGCTGTCTAGCGTTTCATTTAATTTCTTGAACCCGTTATCTAATGTCTCATTAAGTCGATCTATTTTGTAATTGGTTTCTTCCCATTTCTTATTCATCTCCGTTTTTGTCTGTTCGCTTTCTTCACGATATCCTCTTAATATTAGTCTTATTTGCTGCTTCATTTCTTCTTTATTCTTTTCATTGATTTCCTTCAGCTGTTGTTGGAGGGTTTAGTTATTTTTGTTAATTGTCTGCCTTAATTCTTCTTTGGTACTTACGTTTGTACTAACTATTTTTTCATTTATTTGTTTCAAACTCTCCTCACTCTTGTCAAATTTTTCGTTAATTTGTTTTAAATTTTCCTTCATATCTTCCTTCTGCTTCTGAAAATTGTCATTAATTTGTCCGAATTGCTCCATCATCATTCTCATTATGTTATCTAATTTCGCCTCTCCGTTTGGTGTAGCTTCGGTCGGCTGATTTTCGATCGTATCTCCTCTAGCTTCTTCTCCGTCACCCACCTGTTGTTCCATCTCAATGTTTGTGACTGCTTCTGTCTCTTCTTCTTGTCTGCCTTCTTCCGTTTCTTGTTCCTTTGCCAATTTTTTCGACAACCCTCTTGTATGGATCTTGTTATCCCTTCGTAATCGCCGCTAGAATTTCGTATTTCCCTTTCTTCTAGCCTCACCAGTTGGTCGCCAATTTGTTATGGAACGAATGTCCGTCTAATCGTAAACGTGTATAAGTGTAATGGGTGTAACGTGTCTTATCAATCCGTCGTCGCTTTGGAACGTAACTTACACTGATTGTGTCCGTAGCGAATGTACGAATAACCAGGTATCGAAGTCCTTACCTGTTGTTCACTAGGGGTGTGTAAATCCCGGGTGGTGCCAAATTGTTTAATTAAAACAATTAAAAAATTTTATGATGATATGGCACGCTCTACTCAGACAATTTATTCCCGCCTCGGTTCGACCTTCTTAATCAGGCCAGTAGTTCGTTGAGTTGGCTACATGAGTGCTTGCCGTCAATACTAGCTGTTCGCTAAAATGTACACAAATTATAATACACCTTCCTAATGAAATTAAAACACAGTAGTTACACTCAGTACTTGTTTATTATTTGTTGATTACTAATTATTCAGTTTAACACAAATTATATTTTGTTTTGTAATACATTTCCACCGGCAATTAATATAAGACAATTTCTCTAGGGTTTGACAAATCGATTTTGAACGTATCAGACAGTCAATGATGGCGTTTGTGGAAGTTGTATGCAAATATTTTCGTTCAAACATCTTGGATTCTTGTGATTACGATAAAAGGATTATTAATGATTACAACAATAAAAATACACTACCTTACATTATTTATACTTAAATAATATAATGTGTAGCTATATCTTGTTCTTGGAGTGTAGTAAAAGTGTTTCAAAATTTTGTAAACTAACAACAGGTTAATTTTACAAGTTGACAAATTTTCAGTGTCTTAGTTTTTTATTTAATATTTGAAATAAATTATATGCAGTTTATAGTGAGAGTTCAGATTACTGTGAGAAATATTTAAAGTCAGTTTAATTCTGAAATTTGGGTAATTTAATGATACTTAACACATCAGTAGACTGGGTGTACTCAGTTGTTCTGGTAAAAAGGAATTGGGCTGCAATCATATTCAATTTTCAATTGTCTAGGGCGGCTGGCATCTTTTTCAAATTAATCGTAGCAATTTATTCATTTCTTTTTTATTTAATTGGTCTTCGGCATCAGCTAAATGGTTTCAGTCATCGTCTGCTTCCTTTTTGTTCATTTGTGGTAATTTTGTTTAGTATTTTGACTTTTTAAATTAGAATTTTGGTCGTTCAAGATTTGGCTTCTATTCTGCAAGAGCGTCACATTACGAGTAAAAAATCTAACGGAAAATTTGTAGTCAACGTCTGTTGTCATGGTTACAAATTAATTCTGATTGGTTAATCTTGTCTTATAACCATTGTTATCAAATTTTGAATTTTTATTCAAAATAGCTGTATATCTTCTGATTGCTTTTATTCTTCTGTCTTCCTCCCTACATATTAAATATTATCATTACTGTTATTATTTCCTTTCAAAGATTATTTTGATATCCCATAAGGTTGGGTTCTTCAAAATATTAATGTTTGTACAATTATGTTAATATTTGTTAACTATATTTCTCTTTAAATTTAAGTCCTTATTCTAACATTTTTTTCTTTTAACATGATTTACCAATTATCCTTGGTTGGTTATTCACCTTGGATTTGTTAATTTCTTTGTTGATTTCATACAATTTGTATTTATTTGTTTTTTACAGTTAGGCATTTCATAGGCCTATCCAGAAAGTAACAGACGTTTTGACCGACCGCGGCGGTGGGCGGGGATAGAGCCGCCATCTTGGTGTCAGAACGTTCCTACACTCAGTACGCATCCAGCTGTGGTAGCGTGTGGTCTGTGCCCCTCTTACTTTGCTCTCTGTGACGTGTTAAAATGTGCGCTGCAATAGAAAATCCCGCCACTTGTGAGGTGCGTTCTGTGATTAGGTTTTTGTTGGCAAAAAATCACAAACCAATTGAAATTTATCGCCAAGTTTGCGATGTGTACGGAAAAGGAATAATGAGTGAAAGCAGAGTGAGGCAATGGTGCATTGATTTTAAAAATGGCCGTACCAATGTTCACGATGAGGACCGCAGTGGTAGACCTAGCCTTGTGACTGATGAACTGGTGATGAAAATCAACGACAAAATTCGTGAAGATCGTCGTTTCACGATTACGGAACTTTCGAAACATTTTCCCCAAATTTCACGGAGTTTGGTGCATGAAATTGTGGCGGAAAAGCTTGGTTACCACAAATTTTGTGCTAGGTGGATTCCGAAAATCCTAACGGAAGACCACAAAAAACGGAGACTGGCTGCAGCACTAACTTTCCTCGAAGATTACGACAAAAATGGTAACAAAGTTATCGATCGTATCGTAACTGGGGACGAGACTTGGGTGAAGCATGTCAATAGTGAAACAAAAAGGCAGTCGATGGAATGGGGACACACAAATTCTCCCAAGAAACTAAGGAAGTGTTTGCAAATGCTGTCAGCAAGAAAGATCATGGCTACTGTGTTTTGGGACTCTGAAGGAGTGATTCTCGTTGATTTTCTTGAACGTGGCACAACAATTAACTCAGAGAGGTATTGTAAAACACTGAGAAAGTAAAGGCGCGCGATACAAAACAAGCGTCGGGGAAAACTTAGTGCGAAGGTTTTGTTTTATCACGACAACGCACGTCCACACACGGCCAATCGTACCCGAGAGCTCTTCGATGGTTCTGGATGGGAGGTGTTCGATCATCCACCATACAGCCCGGATTTGGCGCCGAGCGACTATCACCTCTTCCCAGCGATGAAGACATGGCTCGCTACACAACGCTTTGATACTGACGCCGAACTGCATGCCGATGTAAACCAGTGGTTGAAATCACAGGCGGCAGATTTCTACAGAGACGGTATTGAAAAACTTGTGCCACGGTATGATAAGTGCCTTAATTTGAATGGCGATTATGTAGAAAAATAGCTTAAGAGTGTACCTTTCAAATGTATATAATAAAATTTTGTTTTTTCATTTTGTAAATTTTTTATTTCAAAACGTCCGTTACTTTCTGGATAGCCCTCGTATTTATTTATTTTATACCAATTATATCTCATTTTACTCTAAAGTGTTTTGTTTTGTTATTATAATTGATTCGTTTATTGGTTACTGTGTTTTGAATTTGTTTTTGTACTGATTATGTGTCAATATTATTTTCTACATCATGGCTTGTCAATTATTACCTAACTGATTTTCCAGTGTTTATTATTTCTGTATTGATTTACCTTCTTATTTATTTAACTTGCCATTGTCAACAATATGGCTATTATTTAGTATTCTTTATTACATAAAATATAACAACTAGGCCTATGGACTGTATACTTCCTTCAGCCATATCCTATTCATAAATTTAAATGAACAATCTTTACCAGTTATTAGGTAATGTTGGTTTACAATACATTTCATTCTTTTACTATTTTTTGGGTTTACAATACATTTCATTCTTTTACTACTTTTTGGGTGAGAAACATCATCACTCCTTTTAAACTTACTTAATCTATTATCCCTTATAACATGGGGTGTTTATTGATTGCGTTTTTTAATTTCTGATTTCTTTACTAATCTCTCCCTCCAATCCATGGTAACACTAACTGTTTACCTTACCTGGGCTTTCTCCCCTGAATAACATCGTATCCTTCATTTATATCTAATCTAAATACTATTTTTAATTACTATTAACAATACAATTCTTATATGTTCACTATTAAATCACTAACTAGTGTTTTATCATTGATTTGCTAAGTGTTTTCTTATCTATCACTATTTTTTATCATATTATCATTTATAATATTCTTTTTTATTCATAACCTTCACTTTTAAACTACAGTATATGGTGTTTATCACTGGTTTACTCATTATTTTGGGGTTTTTACACTTTCACTTTTGGCACTTCTTAAACATTTTATTTTAAGTGTTTATTAGTGGGTAATCCCTATCATTACTTTTTCTTTGTCACTTAGTTATTTTTTATTTCTCACTATCTCACTATCTCTCTCTTTCTTTACAAATATTATTTATACTTAATAAGTTCATGTCTTTCTAGATTTCTTATTTACATATACTTCTAATTCTTGGGTTAGTGTATTTTTATTTATCGGGTTTTATTAATTATTAATTACGTTTGTCACTTAGTCAATACTAGTATTTATTTTTTATACTGGTTATTTACTGGTTTCGTTTCCTTTATGAAATTTGATTGTATCATTTCTCCCTTCCCTATTCTATACTATTTGTCTGTGTTTTATCATCTTGTTTCACTTTATTTCCTTTATATTTGGTTTGTTCAATTTTTATTATCATTTTTCTTCTCCTTCACTTCCATTTTGTTTCATTTTATTTTGGTTTTTATCTGGCCAATCTCTGGGGTTGGGTCAAAGTCATTTGTCTGTCAGTCTAGTCTGTAATTTTATTTAATAATCACTTTTGGTTTACCATTCTTCCTCCTTCTTTCTTAATTACATTTTATATTTTTATTCTCTTCATTATTTATTTATCAAAATATATTACTTTTTAGTGTTTCTTACATACTTATAGATATCAAATATGATCTGAATTTGGCGATGTTATAATATTCATGCATGAATGCGCTATAGTCTTTGTGAAAGGCAGGGTTCTGCTTGAACTTGATTTCCAGTGACTGAAACCTGCGAATAGCTCCGTGAAGAGAATCACCCAAATGAGAATTGTATGACCTGCGATGTAGGGATACCACAAATCTGCCATCATTATTATGGAAAGTATTAGATACAAAATGACTTTCGCATTCCGAGTCCTCAACAGAGGGAGCACGAATAGCAATGTCCTCTAACTTCCAGAAGTCCTTTAGTTGCGAGGAAATGGCATTATTATCTTCACATGCTATGAAGGATGAGACAGGTTTTGTCATGTCGACATTAAATGGCAAGTTACCCACGAGAATGAATCCCAATTTTGTCTCCTGTATTATGGGAAAATGTGGGCTACGGATAAATTTGACAGGTTCAATTAATTGTAAGTAATACTGAGCACCAAGCAATAGGTCGATTTGCGAAGAGAAGTCCAGTTGTGGGTCGGCTAGGAATATGCCTTTTGGTAAATTTAGGGATGAGATATCAAATGATTCCGCAGGGAGATTATTCGTGATACTGGGAAGCACAGCGCAATGTATGTTTAAGCTAAAATTCTTATAACGTGACTGCAACCTTACCCTAGTACTGAAGTCAGCTTGAGATAATGAATTATTTATACCGGTGATGGGCAATTGAGATTTAATTAGTTTTAGACCCATGTGTCGTGCGAAATTCATGGTGCAGAAGTTGGCTTGCGATCCTGAATCCAATAAAATCCTTACTGGGTGCTTCCTACCTGCAAGGTCAGTTGTCATGCAGACAGCGGTGGATAATAATATAGATGTTTGTTTGCAGTTTTAGTGAAAACTGATTATTCCTGCACGAAGCGTTATTGCCTGATATGTGGATCATTCTGTGGTGGCGTTTAGCACATGTCCGGCAAGTAAATTTGGAAGGACAGTGTGCGAGATCATGGCCTGGATGTATGCAATTTAAGCAGAGTTTATTTTTAATTAAAATATTTTTTCTTTCCAGGGGAGATATAGCTATGAATTGTGGACACTCAGAAAGGCGGTTTTTACCTCTGCACAGCTGACAGATGTTACTGCTGATATGAGAATGGAATGTCGACCTCATAATATCAACCGGTTTAATAGCTTTGCGATAGAGAGTCTTATCGCTAACGTGCATCTTGCTTACTGAGCTGATCGCTCTGTCGACATTTTGCAATAACTGCCTTCTGTTATTTAAAAATTTAATAAAATTACTGAAATTAGGAAATCGCTCATCGGACAAGCTTTCCTTCCAGAGCCGACATGTATGGTTATCGAGTTTTTGCGTTAAGTATTGAACGAAAATGATTTCAAATGTATTTACCGGTAAACTTAATGAATTTAAGGCATTTATATTCGCGGTGATGTCAATGAATTTGGAAATGCTAACCCTGCACTCTTGTTGAATGGATTTCACGCCCAAGACATTCCCTATGTGATAGGCTGAGACAATTAATTTGCTGTCGTACCTGGCTCTTAATAGACCAATGGCTACCGCATAATTTTCATGGGTGATTGGAAGAGATTTTATTACATTTAGCGCCTCCTCCCTTAATGAAGAGTGCAAATAGTGTAATTTCTGAATTGTTCGTCAGGTCAGTCCTGACGTGTACCAATTCCACAAACATATTATAATAATGTTGCCAATCAATAATGCTGCCTGAGAAGCAGGGCAATTTAATTGGCTCTAACTGTATAGGTGGGGTTTTAATTGGTGTAACTTCAGCTTGAATCAATGGCTTCTTGTTCACCTCCTCGTTTTGCTCTAATAAATGGTGTAGTTTGCACTCAATATTACAGAGATCATCCTCTGTTTGAACTCTGTCACTGACTGATGCGAAATTGGAATCGTCAGCCTCAATTTGAGTCTGAATTTCGTCATATTTCGCAGACAATTCCATCAAATGGCGGAGCTTAATTTTTAAGGCATGATGATTGCTTGTATCCGGATCGAAATTGTCAGCGAAAGTATTCACATGGGATATAGACGCCTTAATTGTGCCCCGTTTTTTAATTAACGCCTTCACATCAGCCATGACCGAAATGTAAAATGTGATTTGAAAACGATATTAAATATAGAGCCGGTGAACAATTGTTGTAATTTTGAATAATTTGCTAAAATCTGATATGATGCGGGAGCCAGTGATCGGTATACACCTTAATATATTACTTACTATAATAGGTACTTATTTTCCTTTTTAAAAGAATAGTTATGAAAGTTATTGAAAATATGAATTATTCAAAATGACAATATACATATAGTCTTATCGCATCACTTAAGTTTCTTAATGCGTTATTGTACAGCTGCGTAAATGAAAATTTATATACATTATGTACATAATGAAAATCTAGATAAAAATACAAGTTTATGGCCACTTGACAATAATATCTGTTTATGTAAAAATCATTAATGAGGTTATATTAAATGCTATTAAATCAGTGCAAAAATATTACTTAGTTTGCTGTAACCATCAATTATACATGAGAAATTATAAAAAATGAAAGTTTATAGTCACGTGGATGTTGAATCCCGGCGTGCTCAAGCTGGCTTCTATCCCGTTGTTCGATCCTGTTCAGCAATCCTTAGAAGTTGGCGCACCTCTTGTTTCTGCTGGTCAGGTGACACTTGAAGTTGTAGCTCTCCGTAGTTTTTTAAGGTTCTGGAATTTCGTTGCTGTAGAACAAATGATGCCGTCCTGCTGTGTCTTGTTGTCTCAGAGATGCTGCTCTGCAGAATCTTGCAATGTTGAGTATGAAGAACTTTTTAGAAGGCATGCAATGGCCAGCAATCTGAAGTTTGAAAATGTTCGGGCCCATTAAATGAAATATTTCTGAAATCGTGATGGACCAGATCCGGTTGCGGAGGACCAAAAATGTTGCGTCTTAGAAGCTCTCGATGAATCTTGAGTTGATCTTAGAACGCTAGTTGGAGTTAGCTGGTAAGAAATGAAATAATAAAGTGGACTGTATATGTTTTTAGAGATAATTGTCGTATTAATTTTCAATAAACAATTATCTCTAAAAACATATACAGTCCACTTTATTATTTCATTTCTGACCAGCTAACTCCAACTAGCGTTCTAAGATCAACTCAAGATTCATCGAGAGCTTCTAAGACGCAACAGTAAGTTGGAGGTAGAGGAATGGCAGCGTGACACAGAAGCCATAAAAGCATTAATACAGGAGCAAAAGCAGATGCAAGAACAAACCGCTGCAGAGTTCAGTCTATTACGAGGTGAGCTTAATGACCAAATTACTAGAGTAAATGACGTAGAAGAATCAATGTCTAATAAAATATCTGAAGTAGAGGAGGATGTAGCAACTATAAAAGACTCGATTGCAAATATGAAAGAGCAGATTAAGAGTGAAGAAGAGCAGTTAATGAAAATACTGCCATGTGTAAAGACAGAAAAGACAATAGAGAAAGTCACCGCCTTGCCTGCGGTTGGGACAGATCATGTCAAGGCTCCAACCTTTGATGGAAGTACACACTGAGTGACGTACCTTAGGCAATTTGATGTGGCTGCATGCGGAAATAATTGGACAGATAAAGAGAGGCAGTTTCACTTGTTTTTGCTTTAAAAGGACCTGCCGCAGAGCTACTACAGAAAGTGCCACCTGACAGCCAGAACACCTATGCTGAAATGATAAAAAGCTCTAGAATAAAGGTATGGTGATAAAGATTTGTGAGATGTGTACTGCACTCAGTTGAGAGCAAGGTGACAGCATTCCAGGGATAGACAAGAGTTTGAAGCAAGCATTGACAGACTAATTAGACTGGCCTACCCTGCAGCGCCAGAAGATTTTCAAATGAGGTTTGCGATGACGACATTTACTGAAAGGATCCGAGATAATGAACTACAACAAGTGTTACGAATGGCAAGACACCAGAATAGTGCAGATGTCCTGGAGTCCTGGAACATGTTCTGCAATTTGAGACCGCGAAGTTAGCGTCTGGTTGGACAAGTCATAAAGTGTGCGATAAAAGATCACAACGGCACAGACAATGAAGAAGAAGAGCAAGGAACAGAGACCCAATGATCGGCGCCACAGAGTAAAGTAGGAAAGGATGGAAGACCGAAGTGTTATCGATGTGGGAAACCTGGACATCTACGAGATTGCTGGGTTAGAGTTCAGCAGCAGGGAAATGAGCAGTAGTCGGTACAACGGAGCGAGTGCTGACTAACTGGAGGAATGAAGCCCCTAGACAATACGCAATTTCTACACTTCAGAAAAACAGCGGGAGCTAAGAAAGAGAAAATGTCTCGTTTAGTACAGGATATGTTGATAGAAGGACTAATCAAGCCTTCATCAAGTGCTTAGTCTTCTCCTGTAGTGGTGGTTGCGAAGAAGGACAGTGGATTACGTTTTTGTGTAGACTACCAGAGGTTGAATGACGTGACAAAGAAAGACTGCTATCAACTACCTCGCATTGACGATACACTTGACACGCTGTCTGGAGCACAGTGGTTTTCCACATTGGTCCTGAAACGTGGATCTTCATCAAGACGACAAGGAAAAGATCGCTTTTTCGACCCCAAGTGGCTTATTCCAATTTAACGTCATGCCATTTGGACTTTGTAATGCACCAGTAACATTCGAAAGATTGGTGGACTTGGTACACCGACGCCTAACATGGAAAACCTGCCTTGTTTAGTTAGACGATGAAATAGTTATTGGGAAGACTTTCAAAGACCATTTGGAAAACCTTAAGAAGGTTCCAACTACAATTTATGGTGCCCAACTGAAGCTGAGCCCAAAGAAGTGTTCTCTATTCCAGAAGTAAGTACAGTATCTGGGGCATCTGGTATCGGCAATGGGTGTAAGCATGGATTCAAATAAAGTGGACACCATACGAGACTGACCAGTTCCGAAGAGTAAACATGAAGTTCAGAGTTTCCTGGGGCTATGCTCATATTACAGACATTTTATGAAGGGCTTCTCTACTATTGCTAAACCACTAAATGAGCTATCGGAAAATAAACAAAACTTTCAGCAGTCGGGAGTGTGATCAAGCTGTCAGGACTTTGAAAATTGCATTATGTTTGCAGCCAATTCTTGCTTTCCCAGCTTCTGAAGGGAGGTACATTCATTGACACAGATGGAAGCAATACTGGTATACGAGCAGTTTTATCTCTTAAGTGCAAAGCGGGGAAGAACAAGTAATAGCGTATTACAGCAACAGGCTTTCTAAATTAGAGAGAAATTATTGCATTACAAAGAAAGAGTTTGTGGCTATCATCCGAGATTTTGGAGCACTTCCGTAAATAGTTCTATGGAAGGGAGTTTTCACTATGCACCGACCATACATGCTTGCATGGCTCTTGAGATTTATAAATCCAGAGGGGCAGTTGGCAAGATGGCTCAAACATCTGCAAGAGTACAATTTCAAGGTAAAACATCAGCAGGGGCACCTGCATGGTAATGCAGATGGCTTATCCCAAAGATCATGCTTGGAAGATTGCCGACATTGCTGCTAAAAGGAAGAGCAGAACGCATATGAACATGTTCAAGCCATCACCATAGATTAGCTGGCAGATGGTTGAATAACACAAGATTTTTGACAAGAACAGATGATGGATGAAGACATTGGACTGATCTTGATGGCAAAAGAAGAAGGTCACTGGCCAGATTGGCAAGATATCTGCCATGGTTCCGAAGTGCTGAAGGGCTACTGGGTACAATGGGAATCTCTTACCTTAGAGAACGGATTGCTGAAAAGGGCTTGGGAAAGTGGAGATGGACAAGACATGGTTATGCAGCTCATAGTTTCCCTAAGTACAGTACAGTCTGTTTTGAAAGAGATGCATGATGGAACGTCTGGAGGTCATCTTGGCGTTAACAAAACCCTTGACAAAATACGGAAGCAATTCTACTGGCTTCGCCTTCGCCATGATGTAGAGGAATGGTGTCAGACATGTGAAATATGTGCTGGAAGCAAGGGCCCACAAACCAAAAGTAGGGGAAAAGGAGACAGAATAATGTTGGACTCCCATTCGAGAGAATTGCCACAGACTGTGGTGGACCTTTCCCAGTTACTGATGATGGAAACTGGTACATCATGGTTACTTGAATACTTGAAAGGTTACAAAATGAAGGTCACTCCTGCTGAAGTCTTCCATACCCATCGAGCCCATGATGTTGCATGCAATAGATTCTGAGGTGAATGTCAACAAGCTCGTCAGTATTGTCTCCCCCACAACACAGTCACCTGAAGATTGGTATCTTCAGGAATATTCAAGATATGTAGCTGCCATCTGAAGGATACATCTTCATCTTGAGTAAGTGATCTCAATCTCCATACCCAGAGACCCTGGCAATAATAATATTAATAATTGTACACTTTATTTCCTGAACAATACCATCAAGACCAACTCAAGCTTTGTCTGAATATTAGGCAGTGACTCGTTTTGATTAAGGTAACAGCTCACATAAGTGATTCTGAGTCATTTTGATTAAGGTAACAGCTCACGTAAGTGATTCCATTGCTCTTCACCCACACAACCCACACACAGCTTCTTCCAGCTTTATGGCCTTAAATGACATGAGACTTACTCATGTCTGGGATCCACACGGTGATAAGAAGTGTACCTGTGTAACAGCAAGGTTTCTTCTTTGTCATGGTACTGCTAGCTGATAATCAGGAGATTAATCTTCAAATCAAGACAAAGCTGAATAAGAATGTTGTCCACCAGTCTGATACTTATTGTATAATCTTCATAACATACTAGTCTTTTTTGCCACTTCCAGTTCTCTCCTGAACACGTAACAACTGCTCGATCCAGGGATGTAGTCCAGCACCAGATTCTGTTCTCTGCACATGAGACACTTTGCGCTTCCCCTACAACATCTTTTCTTAATGTCCTTGTCACCACCATATTGAATGCAGAGCTCCTCCATCCTGTCTGATGCCTTAATATCTGCTTGTTGGTGCCTGTTCGAAATCACCTACAACACTGAGTAATCTCAGCTTTTCAGTTTATTTTACTACAAATCCACCTTATAATAATAAAAATAATAATAACAGCAACATAACAATGCGTAACAACTAGTGTCTTTCTATAATGGTGAAATATAACATTTTTGCATCAACAGTACATTTCACACGAACAAGTTGTTTTACTTTCATGAATTTAAAAATAAAATAAAGGACAACATGTGCATATGTGTTCTCACACGCGCGCACGTGTGTGTGTGAGTGCGCGCGCGTGCACATGCATGCTTCCATGCACTTCGTTAAGTATAATAAATGTATCAAGATTAATATGGTTGATGAGTGAAATTCACTTCTTCCACTGTCTGTGTATAGTAGTGTATAGTACGATACTTATTGTCTGTATTTTTGTTTTAAAATAATTTATAATTTAATTAACACGTTATGTTACCACTCATGAAACAATCAATTAATAACTTATTGTAAAACACTGTACTGTTATGCAAAATAATATCAACATACTACATATTTGTTCATTGTTTATTAGAACCCCAATGCCAAATCATTTAGTGTAACTCATGGATATAAAATATACTTAGATATCATTGATTTGTTAATTCTTTTTTACATCATTTCGATGAGATGAGGAAGATACAATTACATGCATCAGTTAGATTTACAGTAATAGAGAAAACAAAATTATAAAGTAATAAAGCTACATGTGATTTTAGGTTTATTACATACATAAATAACTATAGGTACATAGTAAGCCTATCCTAACATAAACACAGCAGTGATACAATGAAACCATAAGCATCAATATTATTGGTGAAAAGTCTCCATAATAATAAACAAGCCTCTGTTTTTGATCTTCTGAATGAAAGTAGTTACAAAACATGAAATATAAGATAACTGTTTAGGTTTGTACTTAATACTGTCTATTTTAAAATTGAATAGTACACAAAAGAATTCAAACCGACTTAGATTTTTTTGAATTCTCAAAATATTTTCTCAAATTTCTTCCACAGTAAAAAAATACAGCATTCCTCAATATGCAGAATTCTTTATGGAACACTGTAATGATCAATGTAGCAAAACTAAGCAGAAATGATATATAAAATTAATTACTACATCAGAGTAATACTATAATAATGGTTGCTTTTTGTTTTTATAGTGTAACAGATTTCTTTAATAGAGGAGTAGATGATGGAAGCTTATTTTAATCTCAAGCTTAAGTAAGTATGTTAAGCAAATACTGTTTTTCTTAACACTTTGAGGACCAACGGCGTAATATTGTGCCACCAGTGGACTTGGTATTTTGACAGGTGGTGTAATATTACGCCACTCACTTTTCAATGGTTTCAAATGCTTCACATCGTACTATTACGCCACAGAACAAATGCAGAAGTTTTATTTGACATTTTAGTTCCTGTTTCTGCCATCAGATTGCAGCACTGACTGAATAAAATAGTTTTTAGGAAAATAATTTGTACAGTTGGCAGCGTCATGACTTTGTTTACATTTTGCGTGTTCAAGGTGGAAGTTGCAATTTTTGTTTACGTGAGGTTTGTGGTTTTTCTGAGGTTATTTCGTATTTATTTTGTGTGTTATTGATAGCAGCGAGCGTGTTTGTTTTAATTACTATATTATTAGTTACAAAATCGATAAACAATATTTCACAGAATTTTTTGGTTAAAATAATTGTACAAAAAAAACGTATTTTTAAACAGCTTTCGTTGCAATATATAAAATCAATAATAAAAATATTATAAGTATTTTCATAAGAGGAAAGTAGGAAAAAGTGTGGTATAATTATTTTTTTAGTATTACATTGTATTAAGTATTTATGAGTGTTTATACAACAGTGCTTTTAAAAAAAAAAAACCGTTGATCATAGGGGATGATGGTCTATGCACAAACGCCACGGTACTCAAAGTGTTAATTGTGCTCTGTGTTTGTTATGCATATTTCTTGTACTTAACACCTTGTTAGTAATCTCGGCTGTGTGGTCAAGCTTGGGGGGATTGAATAAACCCAACTTTACATCAAAGACATAGACTTAGTAGATGTATGTACAAAATGTTAATTAAAACAAAATAAAAATAAATTTTACGCAATTTTATATGAATAAAATATAAAATGTAAAGTATTGTATCATAAGTGCTATAGATTAGTAACTTCCATCAAAGGTGTTTTGGATGCTGTGGTTACAAACTGTAAAAATTATCAAAATATTTTACTTACGCTAATGTCTTTATCATCATCGTCATCTGAACCATCATCATCTTGGTCTTGATTATCATCATCCTCATCATCATCCTCTTCTGGTTCATCCTCATCTTCTTCGTCATCATCTTCATCATCTTCGTCGTCGTCATCATCATCTGGATTCTGATTATCATCATCATCGTCGTCATCATCATCTTCTTCTTCTTCATCCGATTCATCATCATCTTCATCATCATCATCTTCATCATCATCATCGTCATCATCATCATCGTCATCATCATCATCGTCATCGTCATCGTCATCATCCTTATTATTCTTACGAGACTTCTTTGCATTCTTTGATTTCTCCTTCTGTTGATAGAGAACTATAAATTAATATTAACTGAAACTTAATGCACATAAATTTATAAAATAAAATCAACAAATAAAAACACACAAGTACACAATTTATAAGACTGACTGGAATTAGCGATTACATGTACCAAGCATTTGTGGTAAAAGAGGAAGAATTATCAGGACACAATAAAAATCTCACTGGTTAAGGATGAAGACATATTACTATGTAGTACTTTATTGAAAGATTGTATACATCATTAAAAAAAGTAAGGAACATAGACTGCCAAAATTTTTTGATAGCTGAAAAACTTACATTATTTGCAAAATTTACTATAAACGTGTACAGTTGATGGTAGAATAAAGCATTCATATGTATATGAGAAAATATGTACACTACTAAACAAAGTAATGTACAGATTTTGCTCATTATTACAAATCAGTGGAAATCTACTTGACAAGGTGAGATACATTAACACACTGATGCTATGTGTACATTCTGTGACACTTTTGTGTGTTCTTTTTACAATTCCCACTTCTGATACTTATTGATATCTTTGCTTTAACAGACCTATAATAATCATTAAGTGTGTTCAATTAATCAGTGGCATATTTTATAAATTGTGTACTGTCAAAATTGTATAGGCAAGTCACACTGTTATAAAAATGAAATACAGTAGACTCCCGACTATCTGGCCTTATGTGGCAGAAGGGCAGGCCGGATAACAAAACAGCCGGATATACTCACTTCAGTGGTGCCGATCCCCCACCACTGAAAAAAAAAAAAAAAAAAAAAAAAAGCTCTTTATGGATCACAATTTAGCATTTTCAGTAAAACGTGATTAGTTTTACAGTATACAGTATCAAATCTCAATCACTTCATTGGAAAAATACTTAAGATTTGCAACTTTAATGCCTTACTTAAATTTGTTCCCTTAATAAAATGTTATAAACAATTCCGTCCTTTTATAGACTTTACTAAAACATAGTAGAAAGCAAGATAATTAAAAAATCTAAACGCAAATTTCTATTGCACACTGTACTTTATTAATACAGTAAGTAAAAAAAAAAAAATGGATTTCAAAATTACATTATAAATAAATCTATATCTATCTATCTACTACAATATTTTAAGCTTACAACCACAACATTTTTGTTATCTGAAGTTGAAATATAACTTATAAGTAAGAAAAAAATTATAATATTAATAATCAGTGTTGTGTTTTTAGGTGTTCAATAATATTTGTTGTCTTTGTTTGGTGGAAAAGGCAAACTTGTCAATGATTTCTTCGTGCGGAATCTTGCTTAAAACTTCAGACTCACTACATAAAATTAACAAACTTTTTAACCATGTATCACTCATGCTCGTTCTAAGACGATTTTTGACAATTTTGATGCGGCTCATGGTTCTCTCTGCCGAACAGCTTGTTACGGAAAGAGATAAAAGAATCTTGTAGAGTCTATTTAAATTTGGAAACCCAGAAAGTTGCAGGAGGCATCTGTACGGTTTTATAAATCCTCGTCGTAGCCAAAGCTCCAGAGTTGTCTTATCAGTACCAGCACCTTCTTTTTCTGCTCCTCCCTCACCTTCATTGTCATCTATCATCCCTCACAAGGTCGTTTATTAGTTGTTTATGCTGCAATTTATTTCTTAACGAAGGAAATACGTAAATTTTGGGTTAAAAAGGTAACTGTAAGTAAATATAACAAAATATTTCTCAAAACAATAAAATCGAACTTTGTGTTTTTCAAAATTTCTGCCTTATATAAAAATCCCTCCTTAAGGCGTTTGAATAAAGCGTTGTTTTTCCCAATCAAACGTCTTAACTTTATTTTTATCAAAATTATTAGTGTGCAAGTCCAAAACAATAAAATCGAACTTTGTGTTTTTCAAAATTCCCTCCCCTCGCACACAAAAAGTCCGCACATGTGAAAGCACCCTCGTAGTATAATATTTTAGTGTACAAAATAAAGCTTTATATGTAAATTTATCAAATAAGCGATTATTTGAAAATAAATGTAGATAAATAAGGAAAGTGAGACTGCTCAAGTTGTACACGAGAAAATTTTTTTAAGCAGCAAAATAATTAAAGAACTTTAGGTCGTTTGAAAGCGTCTGTTCCACCTACGTAGGGAACTTCCATTCGCTTTCAAACGATCTAATTTTCTTTAAGTATTTTATGACTTCAAAAAATTGTTTAGCCTACAACTTGACCAGTCTCGCCTTTTGTTTTTCAATATGTATTTACAAATAATCGCTTTTTTAATAAATTAAAATATAAAGCTGTATTTTGTACACTAAAATTATTGTACTGTGATTCGTGGATGTCTCATCACGTGATACACCATGCAGCCCCCTTAAGCAAGCTTTGACGCAAATTGCGACCAGGAAATACGTTCTCACATTGTATTCGGTATTTTTAGTAATAGTAAATTTCATACAACAGTAAAAAAAAATCCCCCCCAAAAATTTTTCAAATGTCGCCAATGGCGACACGATACCCCCCTGTAGCACCCCTGACTCACTTCCTGCCCCACCCATACCATTAAAAACAGACTTTTTATACCAAAACCGGCTCTTATTCATATTTTCTGTCCTCTTAGTACAGGCCAGTACTTTATAAATGTTTGTTATGTACTGTACTGTATGTTTTAAAATTTTTGATAGAAAAAGGAAGTCCAAGAGTAAAAGTATTGTATACACATTTTAAGATAAATTTTATAATGTCTAACTTAATTGCAGAAAACATAAAATGATGTACACTGTACAGTATGAATACATACAATTTTAAAATAAACAAAACATTAACATAAAACGTAGGCCTAATTCTTAAAAATATGATTTAAACTTATTTTACTGTCCATTGATAAATGTGACAAATGTGAAAAGGTAGGCCTAAGATAAAAAGAGTCAAAACTTACAGTTTTTAGTTTTTGAAAAAGTCCTTGATAGATGACTGCTTCTCCCTTTTAGCCCTCTTCCATGACGCAATGTCCCTTCACTTGCGCAACCAGATGATATCAGCTGGCATCGCTTCCTCCTGCTGACTAATGTACTGCAGTGCTGCCTCAATCGTCTTGAACCCTTCCGAATGTGGGATGAGATTTTTCCTGTTATCTAAAGATGCCTCCTCCTCCTCTTCGTCTATTTCTTCTCCTTGTGTCACCATTTCCACAAAATCGTCAGTTATTTTATCAACTTCCTCGTTTGCCATCCATTCTCTAATGTCCTTTGCATTGACATCATCACAGCCCGGTACATTTTGCAGCAACGAAATAAATTTATCGTTTTCATTTTCCACTTCGGTCTCACATACGGGTTCAAGGTTGAAATGTCCACCTTCATGATCCAAAAGAATTTTCCAAGGTCCTACAAGTGATATGTTTGGAATCTCTTCCCATGATTCGGCCAACCACCTTATGACATCTAGCAAGTCAATCTTTTTCAGAGTGGTTAAGTAGTCTTCATTATTATCAATAGCTGAAATCAGCGAACTGAGAAGACGCCAGCGATACTTTTTCTTCAGCATTTCAAGGACACCCTGGTCCATCGGCTGACAAACAGCCATTCACATTGCCTGGTAAAAATAAAGCTTTGATGTCTCCATTTGTGAATTGTCAGTGGCCGGATGCGAAGGTGCGTTATCAAGAATTAGCACAGCTTTTCTCGGCAAATTGTTGTCTTTCAAATGTTTTTCTACAGTCGGTATGAATTCATTTTGGAACCAGGTTTTAAAGATTTCTGAATTCATCCATGCCTTCTTTTGATGTGTCTAATATAGGGGTAGTGATTCCCGATTTTCTAGTTTTTTAAAAGCTCTAGGTTTCTTTGATTTTGCTATTAAAGTCAACCTAAGCTTGGGTTGCCAGTTGGATTACTCCAAGCCAAGATGGTGACTCGTTCCTTGTTTTTCTTGTATAATGGTACAGTGGCTTCGTTTTTTGATGCAAGCGTTTTTCTAGGAAGCATCTTATAATTTAAATTGGTCTCATCACAGTTGTACAACTGCGCCCCAGAAATTCCCTCCTTTTCAATAATCTTAAAAAGATAGTCTTTGAACAAAGGTACAGCCTCGTTATCAGCAGATAAAGCCTCCCCACTTATGGTGATCTGGCGAATACCGAATGGTTTTTCCACTGATCTTAACATCCATTACTGGCAGTAAATTCTGAATCTTCTTCTTCTATTTGTCACTTAAATTGCAATGCTTTTTCCTACAATATAGGCCCAGTAACAGGCAAGCCTTTTTCTCTTAAGTGTTCATGCTAAAAAAATAAAGCTTCCTCAACTTCTTTATGCTTACCTTTTAGCATGGATTTTCTTACATTCATTCCACTTCCGCTAGCTTGGGCAGCACACAACTTTTCAATTTCTGCTCGATTTTTCTTCCAGTCACTAACTGTACTTTTCCAACTTCAACTGCGAAGCAATAGTTTTTGCCATTACCCCAGAGTCCAATCGTTTTATAGCGCATAGTTTCTCCTCTATAGTCACAACAATCTTTTTTCGTTTATCACACATTTCGTAATCTTCAATAAAAAAAAACAATGAAGCACACCAAAAAACTATTTATGAACATAAGCAGGAACAGTGGCAAATGTATTCTGCACTTGTTGACATCTGATACACAACTGATGAAACAAAGAGCAGGTAGCAAGGTGGGGGGAGAAACATGTCGTGACTTATGTTTTGCACACGGCACGTAGGTTCAAAAATAGGAAGGATAGTACAGAGGCCGGATAGTCAAGAGCCTACTGTAATTTTAATATTTTGTATTGCTACAAAATTATGTAACACTCTCAAAAAGTTGGCAGGTGCAGATACATGAAAGTTCTACATGTTCCTCAGTTAGCTGAGCAGGTGCAGTGTCTGTACCAAGTCCGCACAGTAAAGTACCCTCTAGACTGCGAGTACTTGTAAATAAGCAAATTATGCTGGTATGCCACCAACAGAATGGAAAACTGTTAATTTCAAGTCATTTATTTGTTACAAATTAAAGCTGGTTATTACTGATTTTGTTGGTGTCTGTATTTTGTTTCCACTGTACAATATACAATATGATGATCCATGAGACTGTCGTAACAGTGGTGTCAGAAATGGGATAGAACCTTTAATGGTGGAAACAGAGGACACTTTGTACAAGAGGAGTGTGTGTTGTAATTAATCTGTAACATTGATACCAGTCAGATGATGGAAGCTTTCCAAGTGCTTCTATAGCAAATACAAAAAGCAGAACGATGAGAAGAGGCAGAAGGTACAGAGGAATGAGAATAACAAGATACAGAAGAAGCAGAGAAAAGACGCTGACAAGAGATGGAAGAAGTATAAGAACGGCAAAAAGCACTCTTGCTCAAGTTGGAAGAACGACAAGATGAGAAATGTACGAAGGAAACAGAGGAACGTAAGCATGAAACAGGTGACATCAATGAGCTGATAAAGGAGCAAAAGCAAATGCAAGAACATACCACTGCTGAGCTGGGTCTATTACAAGGTGAGCTTAAAAACCAAATTACTAGAATATCTGACATAGAAGAATCAATGTCTACAAAAATATTTGGCATAGAGGAATCCATGTCATTTAAAATTTTTGAAGTAGAGGAGAATGTAGCAACTATAAAAGACTCAATTGCAAACCTGAGAGAACAAATTAAAAGTGAAGTGTTTGAAAAGGCAAGATACTGAACAGTACAGTCGCCATAGTACATGCTTTACAGTTTGAGGCCGCCAATTCAGCATCTGGTTGGGCAAATAATAAAGTGTGCACACTAAAAGATTACGATGGCATAGACAATGAAGAAGAAGAATAAGGAACAGAGACCCAACAATCGGCGCCACAAAAACAGTAAGAAAGGATGGTAGACTGAAGTGATAAGAGATGGGGGAAGAAACCTCGACAAGTACAACAAGACTGTCACTCCAGAGTTCAGCAGCAGGGAAACAAACAGTATCGGGATGGGGAGTGTACTGACTAGCTGGAGGAATGAAGACACTAGACAATATGGAATTTCTACACTTCAGAAAGTAGCAGGAGCTTGGTAGTTAACAGATTTGTTCAAGAAAGGCTGATCTCAATTACAGTTGACACAGGTGCCAGTCTCCATTGTGTGCCCTGATGTGTCAAAAATCTCAAGCCAATCTGGTGCTCTTGCAGCTTGTTAACAGCTACTGGAAGGCCTGTAAAAGTGTTTGGAAAGGTGCAGATACGCATACGCCTTGGTCGACTTGAGTTTGATCACCAAGTACTTGTTCCAGCTGCTCTCCACAACAAATACACAGAAAAGTCAATGAACATGATAAATCAAGTGGCCACAACTATCCCACCAATTTCCAAAAATATCATCATGGTTAGAACCAAGGTAGATACTAAGGGCAACCAGTGCTCTATATTGGAACCCGTGGTAGTCAGCACACTGGGCATACTAATTGCCAGACATTTCATAAAATTATATGAAACCGGAAATGTACCTATTAGAGTGGCAAATACTTTGGATCAGGCTGTCACTTCTGTGGCCTGGATAGGCGGAATGACACAACAAAGATCCAGTGTCAAAATTACCAAAGGAACTTCCGGAACTGTTGAATGTCTCTTCTGATATCTCAAGTGATGAGGTAAAAGAACTGAGACAGTGTTTACATGAATTAAAAAATGCTTTTGCAATTCAAGTCCAGTCATTGGGAAGACCTCTCTTGTACAACATTGCATCAATACCGGGAATACAACACCAATATGCCAACCTCCTCTAACACCTCCATTAGCTAAGCAATAGGAAATGTCTCGGTTAGTATAGAACATGTTGACAGAAGGAATAATCGAGCCTTCATCAAGTGCTTGGTCTTCTCCGGTAGTACTGATAGCAAAAAAGGATGGTGGATTATGTTTCTGCGTAGACTATTGGAATTTGAATTAAGTGACACAGAAAGGTTGCTATCCACTACTTCACGTTGATGATACACTCGCCACACTGTATGGAGCTCAGTGGTTTCCCACACTGGACCTAAAGAGTGGATATTGAAAAGTGGGTCTTCATAGAGAAGACTAGGAAAAGACAGCTTTCTCAACCCCAAGTGGCCTTTTCCAGTAATGATATGCCATTTGAACTCTGTAATGCACTGGCAACATTTTTTGAAAGATTGATGGATCTGGTACTTTAAGGTCTAACATGGAAAACTTACCTTATTTATTTATACTATGTCATAGTTATAAGAAGGACTTCTTAAAAACCATTTGGAAAACCTTAGGGAGGTTCTAACCACAACTCACGGTTCCCAACTGAAGTTGAGCCCAAAGATGCGTCCTCTATTCCAGAAGGAAGTACAGTATCTGAGTCATCTGGTCTCAGCAGCAGGTCTTAGTATTGATACTAAGAAGGAGACTCCATGAGAGACTGACCAGTTCTGAAGAGTAAACACGAAGTTCAGAGTTTCCTGGGGTTAAGCTTATATTACAGATGTTTTGTAAAAGGCTTTGCTACTATTGTGAAACCACTAAATGAGCTAACGGACAATAAATGAACCTTCCAGTGGTCAAAAGAGTGTGATCAAGCACTCAGGACTTTAAAAATTGCATTATGTTCGCAGCCAATTATTGCTTTCCAGCTTCTTGAAAGGAAGTACATCGTAAACACATATGCAAACAATACGGTCTAGGAGCAGTTTTGCCTCAAGTGCAAAACAGTGAAGATGAGTAATGGCGTATTACAGGATGAGGCTTTCTAAATTGGAGAGAAATTATTGCGTTACAAAGAAAGAGTTTCTGGCTATCGTCCGAGATTTTGGAGCACTTCCACAAATACTTCTATGGTAGAGAGTTTTCACTAAGCAGTGACCATGCCACGCTTGCATGGCTCTTGAGATTTAACAATCCAGAAAGGCAGATGGCAAGGTGGCTCGATTGTGTGCAAGAGTACAACTTGAAAGTGGCGGGGGCACCTGCATGGTAATGTAGACGGCTTTTCTCAAAGACTGTGCTCAGAAGATTACCGACATTGCCACAGAAAGGAAGAACATAATGCAAGTGAACATGTTCAAGCAATCACTGTAGGTTTCCTGGCAGACGGCTGGACAATACAAGATTTCTGACGAGGACAGATGACTGATGGAAGACACTGGACCCATCTTGACAGCAAAAGAGGAAGGGCGTCGCCCGGAGTGGCAAGTGACAAAGATAAATAACATGGTTGGGCAGACAAGTGAACATCATGATAAAGGTAAAGATACATTAACTGGACAGATAAGTAACATGGTACATAGGATATACAGTATATAAGAAATATAGATGTAAGAGAAAAACTACGAACAATAATGAGAACGTGAAATAAGAAAGTATAGAAGACAATGAATACACCATACTAATGGATTGAAGACACTAAAATACTACAGTACAACGAGGTTCTGAATATAGACCGAAAATAAAATCAATCACTGGTATACAATAAAAAAATGGCTTCTGAAGCAGGCTGTTTGGACTAATATATATCTGTTAGAAGATCAAATCTGTTGTTGTTGACTTTGTTGAAGTTTGATAGTACTGAGACTCTGTCTACGAGGGCTACCTGAAAAATTTCTCGGGCTTGACCATAGATGGTAATACTACTGGCAATTTTTTTTCTACGGTGGTACGTCAAGTGTTGTCCATATTCCTTAAAATGAAGGAAGTTGAGTATCGCACAATCATAAAATTCTTTGTGAAAGAGTGTTAACATCAAGTAAAATTTACACAATGTTCACTAAAGTGTATGAGGACTCTTCTCCTTCATTTGCAATTATTAAAAAATGGGTTGCCAAGTTTAAACATAGTCATACCAGCCTTGAAGACAATCTATGTGAAGAACTCCAAAACAGCTACACACCAGAAACCATTCAAAAAGTGTGTGATATGGTACTGGACGATTGCCAAATTAAAGTGTCTGAAATTGGTGAGACTATAGACATTATGAAAGAATGCGTCGGACATATTTTAATGAGGAATTGCTAATGAAAAAGCTTTATTTTAGGTGGGTGCTGTGCTTGGTCACAGCAGATCAAAAAACACATGTGCTTGAAAGTAGCTGAAGAGTAGCTTCAGTTGAAGATAGCTGCTTGGAGTGTTTTAATAAAAACAAAATGGATTTTGTGTGTCGGTTTATTACGATGGATCCACCACTATGCACCAGAGTCCAAATAACAGTCAAAGTCAATTCCATCATTAGGAAAAGTCATGGTGTCAGTGTTTTGGGATCCTAAGGCTGTTTTGTACATAAATTATGTTGAAAAGGGTGCAACACTAACTGGGGAATATTTTTTACCAAGCAAATGCACCTGGCCACAAACGTATTTTGGTAATGGGAAAATTAAATAGCTCTTGGCTACAAACTATTGGAACATCATTCATATTCCTCAGCACTGGCTCCCTCAGAATTTCAACTTTTCCCATAACTCACACTCTTTCTTGCTGGTCAGAGTTTCTCATCAGATCAAGAGGTCATTGCAGCTGTTGAGGGGTATTTTACGGAAGTCCACTTCAGGGATAGTGGTGTTGGAACATCACTGGAATAAAAGAGTCACACTAAAAGGAGGTTATATTGAAGAATACAAATCGCTCACTCCTTTCAACGTCATATCTCAAAAATCGGCGATTTTTAGTTATGACTGTTTTTAGAATGCCCTGAAGAGTAGTATATCCCTGCAAGATCGTCATATCTTTAACTCAATATTTAGCCGCTAGAGACTAGTAGTGTCGTTTCTGCATTATAAAATATTTCAGGAGTGTTCTTTTCAAGAGTGTCATAAGTTAGTTGTCCTTGAGCCGTTGAGCAGGAAACATCTATGTCGTTTAGTGCAAGAGCGTATTATTTCTTCAGAAAACAGTATTGCGCCAAAGGTAAGTGCATTTTTCATTCTTAGTTTTGTATCAATAACGTACTATTTGGTTTTATGTCAGTATTGTAAGGGAAATGATAAGCTTCCTGTTATGGTTTATTTTGATTTGTGACGTTCTTGCACTGTAAGTGAGAGACATTGATTGTACTATTTTAACTTATGACACTATTGTCAATAAAAATTTCTTCCTCAGACAAAGTGGTTTTGGATCAATTTGTTTTATGACACTCTTCCAAAGAAAAGCCGGCCCCTTATTAGGAAAATGTGCAGTTTCATTTTGGAATGTGTCATTATTGTCAGTAAAAGATCTACTGTTTGCAAGTCGTCACAGGTTGCAGCATGCTTCTTCCTGTCACTTCGTCAATTGGTAATTAACCTTTCTCTTTTCCAGATTGATCATTATGACTTCTCGAGGGGAAAAGTTGTTAAAGTTAGCACTAAATATTACTCAAAAAGAGTCCCAAGAAGATGCTTCATATGGAAATTCATCCGACAGTGGAGGTAAAAGAATTGTACGGTACATAACACTAAATATGCAGTAAATGGTACTTGATTATTTTGATAACTGTTTCTTAAACTCTATTGTTTCATTGATTTCGTACATTGGTTTTTTCCTTAAAGGGCCCTTTAGACGATCGAACAACCGGACCGGATAGAAGGGGAAGGGTAGTGATTATAAGAGGGCGGGGAACCGGTTTTCCCCTCCTTCTGACATAGCAGTATATTTAGACGTCCCTACCCGGTCACCCTTCCTTCCTTCCAGTTTTATTCAACTTTTTCCGTATTTAGTTTCCAATCGTTCTTTATAAATTGCTTTTAAATTTTCTATTTTTCAGTCTAAACTAATTATGTAAATAAAAATATTTTAGTAAAACAAAATTTCTTTTTTTTAGTGAAAATTATCTTCGGTCCGGACCGATTGTCTAAAGCGCCTTTAAAGCTTTATTATATTTTTGTATTTGTTTCAGGAAAATCCGGTTACCGAGTTAAAAGGAAACTCGCTTTCAGTGATGCCTCAGATGATGATATTCTTCAGCCTGCAGCAACCAAGCAGAAAACCGATCAGAGGGAAACATTTTTAGTGGCGACTAATGTTGCTGAATCTTCAAACGCTGGTACGTTCGTTAGTAAAAAACTTAAAATGAACTTATCCAAATGTAACTGAACTAAAAAAAGAGCATCATGAATAGATTTTGAGGACAAACAATAGGAGTCTTGTGATTCTACTAACTAGCTTGCTAAGTTCCCGACTTACCCAATTGCATGCCTACTATTTTATTTTCCTTATTTGCAGATTCATCTAAAGAAGGCTTGAACAAAGCCAGTGAGAAAATTGATGGGATGTAGTATGTGCCACGGGCAAAACTGATACGAAGCACCAAGCGGCTGATGGAAAAACTCATGAAGTTACAGGTGAGTAATAGTAACATTAATTTGTTGGAAATACTTGTTAAAATCAATAATCTAAAAAACAAAATAGCTGAAAAATCAACAAAATACAAAGAAAACAATTAAAAGATACTTTTAATTACACTTGTAAATTAAGAAAAATAAAATCCAAATCAAATAAACTGTAATTTTATTTGTTTTTCTGTTTGCTGCAGGAATCCGTCGTTCTGGATCCAGGTCTGACGAGAGTCAAGCTCCTCTTCTTCATCGGAGTCAAGCAGGTCCAGTGATTCAAGTGATGGAAGCGACTCTGAAGTTGTTGATGATACTGATGCAGACAAAGACTGGGACCCTTCATCTAACGAAGAAAGCAGTGAAGATGAACTCCAGAAAGACGTTGACCGTGTTGTTATCATGGCCCAAACACCTTCAAGCAGTGATGCTCATAAAGTTAGTAAGGTAACTGCAACTGACAGCACTCCAGATGTCACGCATTCAGCGCCATCAGCCAGCACTGTTAGCCAAACTCCCAACCTACCTGTAACTAGTACCTCTGCCTCAACCAGTAATGCCAAAACCTCCGTTGCTACTACCGTTGATATTCTGAGTCCAGTTAAAAAAGGTAAACGAAAAAGAAATGAATCCAGCTGGAAGAGGAACATGTTGAAGGAAGCTAGAAATAGTGGGAAAGAGTACGAAAGTCATTCAAAGAAATCTGAAAAACGTGTGAAAGAAGCAAGAAAAATTAAACCTCCTTGTACAGATAAATACCGATTAAAGTGCTCTGAAAAAATAACTGAAGATGAAAGGAAGAGTATTTTTGATGTGTATTGGAACCTGGGGGACATTGCCAAACAGAGGGAGTTTATTCATAACTGCACACCAGAAATTAAACCTAAATACCGTTACGTGCGCGAAGGTGGACAAAGGCCACGAAGGAATCATAATGCTGCGTTCATTTTTAATCTTGGTGACAGACGCATTCGTGTTTGTAAGTTGTTTTTCAGAAATACATTAGATATAAATGACCGCCCTATTCGCACTGTCTTTGAGAAGAAGGACAAACTGGCAGGTGCCGTGATGGCAGAGGATAAAAGAGGAAAACACGGCAATCAGCCCAAGATGGACGAAGCTGTTAGGAATAGAGTAACAGAACACATCAACAAAATTTCTAAAATTGAAAGTCATTATACACGCAAAAACACCATGAAACACTACATTGAAGGGGGTAGAACCATAACGGACATTTATAACGAATACGTCAGCAACTGTAAAAGAGATAATGTTACCTCCTAAAACTTCAATTACTTCTATACAATTTTTACCAGTGACTTTAATTTAAGTTTCTTCCAACCAAAAAAAAGACCAGTGTGAAACATGTGTTGCTTATGAGAATGCGTCAGAGACAGAGAGAGAGAACTTGAAGGCAAGTTATGATCAGCATTTGGTTGAAAAAGAATTATCAAGAAAAGAGAAGGAGAAAGACAAACAGACATTAGTGGATAAAGCCTTATTAGCAGTTTACGATTTACAAGCTGTCATGCCCTTGCCAAAAGGCGAGTGCTCAGCTTTTTACTATTCGTCCAAATTAAATGTGATAAACTTCACAATAACTGATCTTCTTAAAAAAAACACTGAATGCTATGTTTGGGACGAATCAAATGGCCACCGTGGAGCAAATGAACTCGGTTTGTGTATTCTAAAATATATTGAAAAAAACATTGGAACATACAAGGATGTAACTTTCTATTCCAATAATTTTAGTGGACAGCAAAAGAATCAGTTTATGTTAGCCGCATACACCTTTGCTCTCCGTAAATACGGTCTTAACTCAATCACTCACAAATTCCTAATTAAAGGCCATACTCAAAACAAAGGGGATTCCGTTCACTCTTTGATTGAGAGGAAAATGAAACAAGCTGTTAAAAGTGGCCCTATTTACATGCCAGAAGGTCTCATTTCATTGATCAAAACAGCAAAAAGAACGGGTGAACCATTTTTTTGTAAATGAACTTTCCTATGAAGACTTCTTCGATTTGAAAAGTTTAGCCTCTGATATCGGTCCTCTGCGTTTCGTAAAAAATACAGAAAATCAACATGTTAAATTTAAAGAGATCAAATTGATGCAAGTTCAAAGAGATTCTCCAAGTTCGTTTTTTTATAAGCACTCTTATGGGGATTCAGACTTTATGGAAGCCATAATTATAAGAAAAGCCAAGCCTAATGTCCTGTTAAAACCTGCCTTCGACGAAAAGCCTAAGATTTCTGAGGCTAAAAAGAACGACCTTATGCGACTTGTTGAAAAAAATTTAATACCGAAAGTTTATAAAACGTTCTATGAAAGTCTGTAAAATTATTCAGAAACAGTATCAGTTGTTTTTATTTCTTACTTTTGTACTATATCTTTTGTATTTATTTTCTTATTTTGTACATTTTTTATATTTTTTACTTTCCTACTATTATTATTTTATTTTGTTGGATTATCCAAGTACGAGATTTGGAATTTGTCTAAGAAAATAAAATTATATTGCCTCTATCTGTGTTTTATCTTAATAACAAAATTCCTGTGCCTTTTCCAAACTCATTCTTTTGATTTGAACTGGAAAATGAAATAAAAGTAATTATCTACAAAATAAGGAATAACTGCCTGTTTGGAATGAAATTATCCTTGCAAGGATGACATAGCTCAAGATACTTCAATGTCAGACTTCCAAACTGAATTATTTTAGTGAAAATAACGACATATTTTGACATACTCCAAGCACCATCTATGAAATTTAGAACAAGAACGTCATAAATCAAAAGCAACTATTTAAAAATTAAAAATTTTATACTTATTCTTCTTCAAACAGAGAAAAAAAGTCAGGTATTATCTACAATGATCTGCTGCATAATAAAAAGTTCAATCGGAGTAAAAAGTTAATATTTTTATTTTTAATACATTTTATTCTACTTTTAAACTTTAAAATCACTCTCCTGAAAAATCACGTTTTTTGAGATATGACGTTGTTGAAAGGAGTGAGCGAAATATTTTTCAAATTACAAATTTTTTTTTGTTCTTAGGCCAAGAACTTTTTAGACTTCCCCTCATAATTTAGAAAACTGTTATGTTTTCTGTATCCTAATTCAGAACAGAAACTTCCATTATGTGTTCTAATACCACAGACCAAACCAAAGGACTTAAATATTAAACTATCGTTATTTCAGTATTACTCTTAAAGGAATGGGAGACAATATCTTACCTTTTTCTCTTTTGCTTTCTCTTTTTTCACTGCAGCTGCCTTCGGCTGTGCTTTTTCATTCTGAAAAAGTAAGCAAAATATATACTGCAACAGTACATCTGCGTACACTACTGTGCATTGATGCAATTTATTAAAAACTGCAAAATTAGTATGAATAATTAATATTGTCAATATATAAAAATGTATATTGAAAGCTGTAAATAACCAGTGAACGGGGAGACCGAACGTACAGGTCAGTACCGGAATATCATGCCACGCATAAGCTAGGAGTGTGTATAGTGTAAGTGATATGTGTGTGTGCAACAAGTAGAAACCGGCTTGGCGTCACCCCTGAATAAATGTGACTTAAAACTAATTTATTTAAATTTTGGCTAGCGCGCGAAATATATGACAAAACGAATTACGCCACGGTATTATTAATATATAAAGACGCGCACATGTGTAAAATCTAGTGCGAACAAACAATGCATTTTTATGCAGAGTAAATAAAAGTGAACAACAATTAAAGTAGTCTGTTTTGTTTTTAATTAAATTCAAATTTCTCAAATTTGTACTTATTTTTAATAGACATTATACATATCAGTTTCTTCATAATTATATTCACTACAAAGTTAGTTAGAAATATTTATTTGTTTATTGGCAAATTAACAAAGTTATTGTATCCCAAATCTAAAAATGTGTTTTTCGACTCAAATGTTTTGTTGTGTTACACAGTTTTCTTAGAAACTAATTGAGATAGAGCTCTGGGACCACTTTTATTCAATTGCTCAGATCAAAAACCATAAGAAACCACCAAATTTACCCTTCACTTTATACCCTAAGAATTTCAGTATGGCGTCATTTTACTGTGGGAGCAGAAATCAGGGAGAACTGGTTCGAGAGCCATAACTCGCTAACAAACCGTTTTTGAACCTTTGTTTATATGCACTTTTTTTCTTATTTTTAGCTATAGAATCAGCTTATGTACATGTATCAAGTAACAAAACCACAAATGGAAATAACATATTAAAACAACTCAATAACATACATCCAAAAATACAATTCACAGAAGAAAAATAAAACATAACAAAATCAACTATTTAGACATAACCATCACAAGATACAATAACCACCTACAATATGCAATATACAGAAAACCAACTTCCACTAACATCATTATACCTAACCAACCATTTGACCACCCACCACAACATAAAATGGCAGCATTCTATTCACTATTTAACAGAATGTACAAAATACCCCTAAACAAACAAGAAACAGACAAAGAAAGAAATATAATTTACCAACTTAGTTATGAAAATGGATATAATAAAAATACTGTAAACAAAAAAGAAAAGAAAATCAAATATAAAATAAAAACTGAAGAATTAAGAGTTAATCAAAATGAACAAAACAAAATAATAACAACAATAAAAAATAGGCCACATTCACATAAATAAATAATAAAATGACAAAGCTAACAAAACTGTTTAAAAACACAGACATTAAAAAAGCATACAAAACTAACAAAAATTATCTACAAAAACTAAATAACCCACACAACAAAGATAATACAACAACCAATGGTATATACAAAATTGAATGCCAAGATTGCAATAAATGTTACATAGGACAAACAAAAAAACAACTGAAAAAAAAACGTTATTTTGAACACCTAAATGCATACAAAAAAAACAGAAATATACAAATCTAATTTGGCCACACATGCAATAAACACTGGACATGAATTCCCAGACATAACCAACATGACACTAATAAAACACATACCACACAAAGGCACCATAATGAACATTTGGGAAATTTACAAATATACAAACATAAAACACAAAACAAACTAATACCTGAACAAATACAAATCAATACAAAACATGACACAATTTTCAAAGCACTCAACAACGAAAATACACAAAATACTAATACATACACCACAATCACACACAAAATACCACTTTAAAATACCATTAAAATACCATAGACCAACAAGAAACCAAAATAGCGTCCAGCCAACACACAAATACTTCACCAGACGCAAGATCATGAAGGCTGAGGATGAGAACACAGGGGTTCTCAAAACATGTTCCTAATAAGGAAAATAAAATAGCATGAGGTAATTTCAGTATAAATATTAAATATATTAAATACATCAAGAAACGGACTGTAGCAAAAAGTTTTATATATATATATTTCTATATAAGTAACTCGATGTTTCTTGCAGTAATTATATAATTTGTGATGTTTTCAATTTGTTTCTTCTGCAAGTAGTATAAATTTGTATATTCTTTTTGTCAGCTGTTTAAATGTTACATAGGACAAACAAAAAAAAGCTGAAAAAACGTTATTTTGAACACCTTAAATGCATACAAAAAACCAGAAATATATAAATCCAATTTAGCCACACATGCAATAAACACAGGACATGAATTCCCAGACATAACCAATGTGACACTAATAAAACATATACCACACAAAGGCACCATAATGAACATTTGGGAAAATTTACAAATATACAAAACATAAAACACAAAACAAACTAATACCTGAACAAATACAAATCAATACAAAACATGACACAATATTCAAAGCACTGAACATCGAAAATACACAAAAAACTAACACATACACCACAATCACACACAATAAAACCAATTTGAAGTACCAGAAGCCAACAGGAAGCCACAATAATAATAGTCAACCAACACATATGTACTTCACCAAACACAAAAACCGGAAGGCTGAGGATGGGTACAAGATGGTACCCGAAACATGATCCTAATAAGGGAAAAAAAGGTATATCTTGAGGTAAATTTATTTATAAATATTAAATGTATTATATACATCAAGAAACGGACTGTAGCAGAAAGCGATTGAATATATATATATATATATTGTAGCATAACAGAATTTTCACCTAAAAAAAAAAACCTATTAGTAGTGAGTGATAAATAAATGGTTGAAAATGAAGTAAATAAGCTGATCATTATAGTCAATAAAATGTTAAAAAATAAACTCAATAACAAAGAAAACTCTTGGTCCAAATAAAAGAAACCATCTATATAAAACCCCAGTACATCATCTGTATACCCAGTAGGATAAGGAGCAGTAAATGAAAAAAGTAAATGGAAAAGTAATAAGGGGCAAATTATTAAATTAAGGATCAGAAGATCCCAAATACAAAAATAATCACCCATTCATATGGAGCAGTAATGAAAAAATAAATAAGGTACAACTTATTGAATTACTGACATCAGAGTACCTGAATAACAAAAGTGATAACCTACTCATAGAATAGAATAAAAATTGAGGAACAGACTATTCCAAGCTTCATACAAGGAATGCAGAATAAAGAAAGGCTATTCCCAAAATATTATGAAGAACATGTACCAATTAAACAGAGTTAAAACAACGACAAACGTTAACCCAGTAACCCAAGTTACAGGATACATTACCAATGAAAGATTGTAAAGTAAATTTAAAGGTACCGGTAACTTAAAAATAGATAGTGTAAATCAGAATAATGACTACCATTAGTGTAGAGTATTAAAAGTGAAATATTATAATAAACCACTATAAGAGTGAAAGACTACTATTAAGTGTAGAAAATAAAAAGTGTTTTATAATAATAAACATAAAATTAAAAGACAGATAATAACTGCATATATTATTAATTATAATTTATAAGAGTGTTTAAATAGAATATAAGGAGTGATGAACAGTAAAATAGATAGAAAACCATGAACTTACCATAGATGTAAGGGAATAAGTTAAATACAGAAGGATTGTTTAGGATTAAATAATATATAAGAAAATGATAGATATAAGATGTTTTCTTTATAATTAAATGATATATATAAAAAATGATAGATATAAGATGTTTTTATTATAACTCCATGATATATATGAAAATAATAGATATAAGATGTCATGTTATACTTAAATAATGTTCACTAATTTCAAAGTTTTGTTAAGGCAGGGAAGGCAAGGAGATAATATTAAGATATTTTTGAATGGTAAACCATATAAATAATAATATAACAAAATAGTTAAAAAACCCAATAGCAAAGCAAAACCATATTTTAGACCAAAATCAACTACTACCATAGAGTCAAATCCAAAAGGATGAACTCAATAAAACTGTATATAATTAGCAGAAATTAGTCAATGTAAAATAAAGATATGTAAATATAATCCTCACAGAAATAAATAATAGTAAATGCAATGACCAGAAGATAAAATTAACTTTATTGGAAATAGGTAATATAAGGCCTAACAAGGGACTCAGTACAAATAAAATGTGAAATAATCAGTATTAGAATGTTCTAACAACAAATTGTTAATAACCAAGAATAATGATGAAAGAAATAAAATTATTTAAAGAAAATGTTAACATAAAATAACTTGTAAACCACTTAATTACTAATTATGTGAAAAATAATAAGGCCTATAAGAAATATCAAAAAATGTCAATTTTAAGCTTATTTGAAACCAAATTAGATCAAATTGTACATTAAATTAAGTAAAATTAGAACAAGAATATTGCTAGGTAGTTAAATTTTCATAAAATTAACAAATAAATAAGTTATAGCCATAAAATAAGAAAAAATATCATATATTTTTATAATATCAGATCTAAGCCAAGGCGACAGCTGTTTCCAGACAATGGGAAGGAGAATAAGATATTTCGGAAATTACCACATTAAGACGATTATTTAAGTCATCAGTTAATTGTTAAACGTGAACGCGTACGGATCAGAAAGTACCGACAGAAGATCCAAAATTTATAAATGGTTTGAAAAAAAATGAAGTGCAACATAACAAAACATTAAAGAGGTTATCAACTGAAAGTTAACACCTAATAACTTAACTAACAACCGAAACAAAAACGAATTAACAGTAATAACACGATCCAACACAAGAGCACAAGGAACCAACCGCCATATTGAAATATTCACTCAACACCAATTCCAATAGAACAACGAACTCAAACAGATTTTGGAACACAGAACACTTCACGAATAATCCAGCACAAAACAACATCGCCGAGGAGAAGAGAACACTACAACTAAGTATCCAGCGGGACCACATCACCGCAGAATACGAGATCCACCATTATATTTTAGGGAGAAGACAAAACATAGGAGTCAGCGTGGGTAGCACAAATCCGAAGCTGACGGCCGCCATACTTTTATTTGCATAGCGAGACGTACACAGCCTCCCGGAACCAGTGATGACGTGACGTCATACACTACTGCTTGGTTCAAAATTTTATTTATTCAATGACATTATTTTCTGAATATATGTTACTTTTATGGAATAGTATTTAAGTTTGAATTAATTGTAAGTACTGTATCTTGTGACTTGCCTTTCTCTGACCATTTCGACAGTTCAAAGAACTCAATTAATTAATTTATGTAATTTCATATATTTGTCTAGTGACACAATCAACCTGTGAGTTGAGTCATTGCCGCAGCCATTTGTCGATGTGCGTAAGATTGGCACACAACTTTCAAAATAAATATCAGAGTTGTTTTAAATACTCGTGTCTATTATTATTTGAATTATAAAAATTAGTTTTTCTTTCTTCCTAACATAATTTAGAAGGATTACCAATAACCAATTCACAATTGAAGTAATTAAAAAATATAAAATAATAATAAATCATTAATTAATTAAACAAATAAATAAATAAAATTAAAACATTATAAAAAAATGTTTTAATTAAATTAATAAACTATAAAATTTTTTTTTATTATCAACATAAATATTATTTGTAATAGCTGTTGTATTACAAATTGGCGTCCAACTTTAGGGGCTTAAAATAGGAATTGATAGGGCTATAAAATAAAGACAGTTCGCCCAGTTTCCTATTTTAGCTTGGCAGCTGTTAACAGGTCAGGAGAAGAAGCAAGATGCACAGGAAAGCAACATCCAAGAAAAGAGCGGCGGAGGCCGAGAAAGAAATAGATATGGCGGATAAGGAGGCGACACCCGTGGAAGATGGGGAATCGATATTACCTCCAGCAGAACCAACCGAACCAGTATCCCAAGGGAAACAACCCAAAAAACCCACACGAACAGAGAACTTGACAATGCAAGAAATGTTCAGGCTAATGATGGAGAAAATGGATGAGCATAGCAAGAAAATGGATGAGAACCACAAATCGACAATGGAAGAATTAAGCCAGAAACTAGAAGATCAGAGTAAGATGATAAATGATCATTCCAAGGAAATGAAGGAGCACAACCAATCATTAAGAGATAGTGTTAAGAAATGGGGAGAGAAAATTGATGATAGCCACCGACGGTTGATGGAGAAACTAGAAGATCAGAGTAAAATAATAGCTAACTATCGACTCGGAACACTAAGATTTTTTATAAGTAAAATCGTAAAGTTTTACCTTACAGCCTAAACCGGCTTTCACCTTTAAAAGGCTTCTTCAGAGGCTGCCGTAGGTAAGGTAAAACTTTACGATTTTACTTATAAAAAATCTTAGTGTTCCGAGTCGTTAATACAATAGTGATATTTAGTTAAGTAACGGACACATCATGGACAACGAAATCCAAGAATTTAAAATAATAGATAATATGAATAAGAAAACAGAAGAAAAACCAAACGATAAAACAAGGGAACAAGTAGTATTATTGTCTGAAATTAAACCTAACAAAAACAAAGAAAATATGAAGCATATGGAAATGAAATCAAAGAAAATGAGACCAATACATCCAAAGAAACTAATAGAAAAACGGGAAGAGTTGGAGATGATGCGCAGTGGTTTAATTGATGTCCTGAATATCCCAATGAACAGTGAAAAAGACATCATGAATGCTATATATTATAGAAGCAGGTCAAGACAAATCTCAGAAATAACTTACAATAAAACCGTATGTTACAACTTTAAAAGGAATATAGATAGATGGAATGCGACAGAAATAGAAACATATGGTAAAATATCTGTGATATCATTCATCCTGGAAATACCAGAGACATCTTGGTTTAATAAACAATATTATAGAATGATTTAAATAAGCTTTGAAACAAGGGAGAAAATAACAACAGAAAAAAGGGAATACAAGAGAGAAGCGATAGATGTCACAAGAACAGAAATATTTCTGAAGACAATGGTGGTCCGGACAGCAAGGACTATTTTAAAGACCTACTATATAAAGCAATTTTGCAAGAAAAAGAAATAACTAAATTCTAAAAAAGCGTAAGGACAACTTACATGAATTATTTGAATAAACTATTATGAAAGGAATTTCACCAGATAATTAGAACAACTAAATTCAAAAAATGGAACAACTTACAAGAACTATTTGAAAGAATATTATATAAAACGAATTTTGTAAGTAAATATTACTAAATTCTAAAAACAGTAAGGACAACTTACAAGAATCATTGGAATAAACTCTTGGAATTATAAAGAAAAGTAATTATTGAAATACTAAATTCTAAAAAAGCGTAAGGACAACTTACATGAATTATTTGAATAAACTATTATGAAGGGAATTTTACCAGATAATTAGAATAACTAAATTCAAAAAACAGTAAGGACAACTTACATGAATCATTTGAATAAACTCTTAAGGAACGAATTATATAGAGGAGTAATTATGAAATAACTAAATTCTAAAAATGGTAAGAACAACTTACAAGGACCATTTGAAATAATTATTATGGTATATAAAACGAATTTAGTAAGAAAAAAACAACTAAATTCTAAAAATGGTAAGAACAACTTAGAAGGACTATTTGAAATAATTATTATATAAAACGAATTTAGTAAGAAAAAGATTACTAAATCCAAAAAAAAAATGGTAAGAACAACTTACAAGAACTATTTGAAGAAATTATTATATAAAACGAATTTTGTAAGAAAAAGAAATTACAAAATTCTAAAAATGGTAAGAACAACTTACAAGAATTATTTGAAAGAATATTTTATAAAACGAATTTTGTAAGAAAATATGTCAAAATTCTAAAAACAATAAGACCAACTTACAAGAATTATTTGAAAAACTATTATATAAAAATAATTTTACAAGATAAATGATTCTTAAATAACAAAGAAAAAAAAAACAAGAACAAATTACACTCATAATTTGAAAGAACTCTTACATAAAAGAATTTGAGAATAAATGGAGTACAAATGTGTAAACTTTCTCAAACTCTCCAGGGACAAACCAAAAAAGAACATGTTCCAATAGATAATGAGAAAAACCTATATCAATTGATTGAATAAATTAATATTACAAGAAAAATATATCTATGAATGTTGAAAGTGTCATAAGAAGGAGGTGTAGCAAATATTCATAAGAAACAGATTGAAAAAAAAAAACCCTAATAAACTGTCATAGCTATAAAGACTATACTACAGTTTGTATTGTAATAGTGACCATGATAACTAACAACTACTGTATTATAAACTATGTAAATGAAATAATTTAAGACAAAAATGATAAAGAACTTTTAAATGAAGAAAGGAAGAGGAGACCAGAATATTTTTATAATTTAACCAAAATAATTTAACCAAACTCACAATGAAAATAATTTGATGAAGAAGAAACAAGGAAGAAGAACCAACTAAATAAGAACCAAGTACAGTATTAAGACCAGAAACCAAAAACCCTGGTACCATAATGATAATATTGTTGTAATAACCACTATTATAGTGATAATTAATAGAAGAAGGAATTAATGTTATGCCATGAGCAATAGAATGACTCATCAAATACCAAATGAAAAAAAAAATCTATATAAATGCTAATTACTATGTAAACAAGAAACAGATTATACCATCAGCAAACAAAGAAAAGAGTGCAAAGAAAGGATGAAATGTATATTATACCACATACCTAAGCCACATAATATGGAATGAGCTTTGATAGAGAAGAAGAATCAAGTGTATAAAAGTATTAATTAATTTGAAACATTATGAAGTGAAGAATCCAAGGATGTTTATTATTAGTCGAAAGAGACTACTTTTAATGATTTTTAATTTTTATGACTGGATGTAGAAAAATTCCATCAGTCTTATATTTGAGCAGAGATGATAATTCCTCTGAGCTCAGCTAAGTGAAGTATTGGTCAGCAGAGAATGTAGCCAAAAATGTGCCACTCTGAACTGTTCCAGCTCACATGTTAGGGAATGTTAGGGAGTAAACATACCGGTGATGACGCACCGAATAAGAAAGGAAATATATATAATAATAATGGTAACAAGATTAGGATTACTTATTAATGAATAAAGAAGCTAATGAAAGAGATACTTATCAACTGAGAGAGGAATGGTGGAAAAAGAAGGTATATAAAGTGAAATCACGAATAAAAATATTTTTGGATTTCGTTGTTCATGACGTGTCCGTTACTTAACTAAATATCACTATTGTTTGACGACTCAGAACACTGTGTTCCGAGTCGTCAAACAATAGTGATATTTAATAAAAATATGGTAAATAAAAAGAATCAGTAGTAATTATTTCATCCACACTAAGAGTATGATCTGAACTAATCACTTTTACAGGAGAGCATATGCAGCATAACAGAATTTTCACCTTAAAACTTAACTTAATACAACATAAAAAAAAAAAACTATCAGTAGTGAGTGATAAATAAATGGTTGAAAATGAAGTAAATAAGCAAATAAATAAATAAGTAAATATTATTTTATTAGTGTATTTGTTATTGCGCAGTATGTCTTCTTGTTCTATGGTGTGTAGAAATATTTCGGCTAGTATACCTGATATAGGGGAGCCCATGGGTAGTCCATCTGTTTGTGTGTAAAATATGTTATTGTGTGCAAAATAATTTTGTTCAGTGATGATTTTAGTGAGATGGATGATCTCTTTTATGTGTGTTTCAGGTGTGTTATTTATTTTTAGTAATTGTTCTAATGTACTTATAGTTTATTTTATGGGCACATTGGTGTATAGGTTTGTTATGTCGAATGAAGCTACTGTTGAATTGTGTGGTATGTGGACATGTTGCGTTTTATTCACCAGATCTAAATTATTTTGACGGTGGTGTTGTTTGTTGGTTTGTTAAATTTATGTTATTTCTGATTAATTTATCTAAGTGTCTAGCTATTTTGTGTGCAGGTGCTTGTGTGTTGTTTATAAGTGGCCTGATGGGGATATTAGGTTTGTGTAATTTTGGTAGTGCATTTAGTGTAGGGGGGTTTGGTTTAATTTGTTTTAGATATTTGATGTTGTCAGGTGATACTATGTGTTTTGTGTTATTTAAGATTTTATTTATTTGTTTGTGATATTCTGGAGTGGGGTCTTTATTTAATTTGGTTATGTTGTTTTCAGTAAAAAAGTTTCGATTTTGTTATTTAAATCCTGTTTTTCTATTATGACATTTATGTTACCTTTGTCTGCTTTGAGTATGTTTAGGTTCATGTAATTTACGTTTTATATTTTTTAGTGTTTGGATTTCATTGTTCTGGTGTTTATGTTCGTATTGTTGTGTGTGTTGTAATTTACGTTTTATATCATGACGTATAGTGTCATGGTCTATGTTATGCGTGTGTTGTATGGCCGTTTCAGCATCTATGATTATGTCGCGTATATACTATTATATCCCTGATGTTCTCCGTCGTTAATATACCTCTGTAAAATATAACAATGTGTCTGAGTGTAATTGTGTCTGTGTTTCTTACCACTTCGTCCTCCCACGGCGATGTAACTCACGATGTTTGGTTCCGTAGCGAACCAGGTATCGTGGTTCCCGAGCTGAGGTTCAAACGTAGTGGATAATCCCCGGGTGGCGCCAAATTGTTTGTATAAAACAATTAAAATTGTCTCCTTATCAATGTTTTATTCGAACGATGCGACGAATTCAATCCGTCCTGCCTTTTCTCAATTTTTGTTAATCGAGTTAGCAGTTACAGTATTCGCTACTTGCGCGCTAGGCGTCGCATCAGAAACATTCGCTATACATTATAGTTTTAAACATACTCTTTTCTAATGAAAATAAAACACAATTTAACACACACAGTATAGATTTATTATTAATTTGAAGTTAATATTTTATAGACACAAGTTGTAATTAATTTTTTATATACAATTCTGCACCGGATAATTCTTTATAAGACTCTACTCAAGGGCTAACCAATCGATTTTGAATACAAATAAACACAGCATGGCGTACTCTGACGCCAATCAACAAATATTTCGTTCGACGGTTGTGAGATCTTTTGGTCACGTTAAAAGGTTCAGATGCAATTACAATATTAAAAATACACAACCTTACAATGTTTTTTCTTAAGTATGGTAATGTGTAATGGTAATTGGTTTGTTTGAGTGTTGTACAAGTGGTTTAAAAGTCGTACATAAATATGAGGTTAGTTCTATAGTTTAACAAATTTTCAGTGTCTTAATATTACGATTTAATCCTTGCAAGAGAATAAAAGTGATTCAGTGGTATTCAACATATATTGAGAAATATTCAAAGTGCGTTTATTTTTTGGAAGTTGAAATAATTTAATTGATACTTAACAGCGTTGAAGTACGGAATTACTCTGTAGGTCGGGAAGGAAGGATTGTGGCATCAATATAATTCATTTGTTCTTTATTCAAGCTTCAGCATCTTTTTCAAAGTTGTTTGGATTTATTTATACATCTCGTCTTCAATTAAACGTCTTCTTCATCAGGTAATGGTGTTCAGTACTCATCAGACTCCTTTTCGATCAATTGCTAAACATTATTTTACTTTTAAAGTATTTTAAATATGAAAATGTGTTGTACTGAATTCTCGCTTCTGGTTTGCGTGAGCGTCACTTTTCCAGTAATTGTATTCAACGGTAATTACCTCGTCAAACCGTCGTTTCCATGGTTACATCATTACTCTCATTGGGTGAGCTCAACATGAATACATTGTTATCAATATTTGAATTCCTTTCAAATCTTCCTATATCTTCTGACTTCCTTCCTCCTCTTATCTTCCTTCTTAGTTATTATCTATTTGCACTGTCATTTATATTTTCTCACAAAGATTATTTTGGTATCCCACAATATTGGGTTTTTTCAAGTTTTCTAAGTTTACAATTAATTTCATACTTACTAATTACATTTCTCTGTTTATATAATTCCTTAATTTAATAATTTGTTTTTAATAATAATTACCATTCATCCTTGGTGAATTAGTCACCTTGGATTTGTCCATTACATGGTGATTTTTATACAATCAGTAATTGTTTATGTTTGACCATTAGGCCTGTTTCACATCTAAGTAGCCATTACTGGTTTTTTATGGCTTTATACACAATACATTTCATTTAGTCCTAAACCGTTATTTTGCTTTTATAATTAGGTTTAATGTCTCTGGAGGTGTTTTAATTTAGTCCTTTTGTGATCTTTGTATGTAACAACTGTGTTATTCAATATTACTGGCTAATTATTTACTATTCATTTCCAATATAACATATAACATCTAGGTCTATGGTCTGTATGATTCTTACAGCCATATCCAATTCATAAACAATAGTTTATACAATTCATTATTTCTTATTTGTTGTTCTGGTGCTAAACAATCTCACCTCTATTGAACTTTTTTCATTAAACTTCCCTTATAACATGGGTATTTACTTAATGTTAATACAGACTTATTTTCTAATGCTCTTTGCTCTCCCTTCCATGTTAACATCATCTTATTACCTTTCCTTGTGAATCACACCTTTAAACTTTTACAATACATTCTTAAGTTATAACAATACTATTTCATAGTCATCACAGTGAATATCACTACTTAGTGTTCATTATTTACTGAATCAACGTTCTATTCTAAATATTATACATTGTAACTTTGTTAAATGTTATTGTTCACTCTTAAAACTTAAACATAGGTTATTTTACTAAGTCTTTATCTTAGCCTACTCTCCTCTTACTATTTTTATTATAGACAATATTTGTATTTATTTCTCACTTGCACTTTCTTAAATTATTCAGTGTTCATTATAATTTACTTAGTGTTTCTTTTGTATTATATCACTCTAGGATAAATCAGTAAATTATTATAAATAAATCACCTTATATCCGTCGTATGACTTCGTTACGTCGATTAAAATGACGCGTTTCGGAACATCTGTTCCATCATCAGATAATATCGCTCTATTGAGGTCGTTAAACGTTAAAAACACATGTTACACATAATGTTTTTAACGTGTTTTTAACGTTTAACGACCTCAATAGAGCAATTTTATCTGATGATTGAACAGATGTTCCGAAACGCGTCATTTTAATCGACGTAACGAAGTCACACGACGGATATAAGGTGATTTATTTATAATAATTTACTGTTCATACGTGACTTGGATACCAAGAACTAATATGCATTTTAAAATAGGATAAATCACTTTCACTAGTTCAACTTCCATTTATTTCTCATCATTTTATTCTCTTTCTCTACACAATATCTATATAAAAGTATTAATATTATGTCTTTCTTTGTTAACAAATTACATATATCCCTAACTCCTTGGTTAGTGTACTTTTATCTATTGTTTCATATTACTGACTATTTACAATTATCATTCAATCAATATTAACATTCATTAATAGTTTTGGTTCTTAACCGGTTTCATTTTCTTTATTATTTTGGATTACATTATTTCTCCCTTCTCTATTTTTTTTTCTTGTCTAGTTTTCTTGACGTGTTTCATTTTGTTTTCTTCCTCGTGGGTTTGTTCTCTCTTGGTTTTCATTCTTCTTCTCCTTCGTTCGTCTTGTTTCCTTTATTTCGGTTTCTTAACTGGCCAATCTCTGGGGTTGGGTCAATGTCGTTTGTCTGTCAGTCTATTATTTGAGTTTCTTTATTAATCACTTTTGGTTTATTGCTCCTTCTCCTTCCATGTTAATTACCTTTTATATATATTTTTTACTCTCCACATTATTTATTTATTCAAATATAGTATTATTTAGCATTTTTTATACATACTTATTGTTATCGAAATTTATCTGAATTTGGTGATGTTATAATACCTATTATTAATGTTATTATTAGTTGGATTGTTTCCTAAATTGTGTTTTAGACCTTTATCTAATAGGGTTATTTCTGCTTTGTGAAATTGGTCTTTGTTGTATTTACTGTACGTGTGTGAAACTTGTGTGTCGGTGTAGGGACGGTTTCGTTTCTGTGTGTTAATATGCTATTGATTTTTCTGTTGTCTTTCTTGAATTTTTAATTGGAGTTTCTCTATGTTGTGTCGTGTATGTTGTATTATGTATAACCACCCAACTCAACACAAACATGCAGCTTTCAACTACATGCTCCACAGGTTCACTTCAATACCACTAAACACACATGACTACCAAGAAGAATTAAACACAATCAAATATATAGCAGTCAAAAATCGATACACTCCCAATTTAATAAACAAACTACACAAATGCATCCTAAACACAAAAAGTAAAACACATCAAACCAACAACACACAACCCAGTAAATACATTACACTTACATACTACAATTCCAATACACACAAAATTGCTAACACATTTAGGAAACACAATTATAAAGTAGCCTACAGAACTAACAACACCATTAGGAAACACATAAATAATACTAACAAAAACACAGACACATATAGCAAAACAGGAGTTTATAAATTAAACTGCAATGATTGTCACCAATTCTACATCGGCCAGACGGGAAGATCTTTATCCTCTAGATTCTCAGAACATTTAAAAGCCCTCACCACAAACTACATACATTCCACATTTGCCACACATTTACAAAATGAAAACCACAGTTACACAAACATAGAGCACAAAATGGAAATACTACACTACTTACCTAAAAGTAGAAAACTAAACACAGCAGAACAATTTGAAATATACAGATATCACGCACTACAACCAAACAACATATTAAATAAACAATTATATTATAGATCACACATACTTTTCGATACACTGATTCAAACACACAATTTGAACCACAGCGCCAATTCCCTCCCACCATCAACCCCCACCACACATACCTACAGTCCATAACCGTTACCCTGTAAAGACATTCAGTATTTACTCCCACTGAAGAAGACGTATACCACGTTGAAACGTTTGGGGAAATAAAATCAAAGTAAGTTCATAGTGAAAGTTTTATATATTGCAACAAATCACAGGATCATGATAGGCGGGGCAAGCTCATATATTACACAGACAATGGACATTCATGTTATATTGGTAGATGGTTAAGTTTAGTTATGTTATCAGTTGTATTTAGTAAGGATAAGGGTTTAGTTTAGTAGAACTGTGCATTATTTATTTATTGTTATTCATGTACTGTGTTTGTGGAAATGTGCGCGCGTGCGCGAGTGGTAAACGTTTCCCGGGCGGTGCGTGAATTAATTATCGTTGTGTTTGACATTGAACTGAACTTAGACATATGTATTGCTACAATCCCTATATATTTCTGACTATTGTTTACGTTCATGTATGATATTAGTAAAGTATGCAGTTAGGCATGTGATAAGGGTATTCTGATTACCGCTATGCATGCTGTTACAAAGTAAATGCACTTTACTGCATGAAAAGTGCATGTCACGATGTACTAACCATGTGACTTCCATCCACCAATAGAATGCTGAGTGGTGGTTGGAAATTTTCTTAAGCCTGTCGTTACACAGGCAGTTCTTCTACGCCATCTACCGCGAATGGGACGTGCACTCCTTGTACAAGATTCTACCGCTTGCAAGGTGTTGTAAAAACTATTCGTCGTTAGTGAAACGGGAAGACTCGGAACTGTGTGTGTAGTACACCTGCACACAGTATTGTTTTAACGCATTGTGCGTATAATTACAGGCAGTTCTTCACTGCTGCTACCACGAACGGGTCGTGCACTCCTTGTACAAGATTCTACCGCTTGCAAGGATCTGTTAAGACTTTTTGGGGATAGTAACGTGTGTGACGCATAACAGTTGATATTATCTATTTACACACGGTATTATTAATATTGTAGTACTACGTGTGTAATAAGTGAGTGTAACTGTATCGCTGTGTGAGATTTTCCGCAGTGTCAGTATCATTAATAGTTACGCAATAGTAAGTTGTTCCATCAAGACGTTTCCGTGCTAGTGCAAGATTTCCTCATAGGGTGGTCTGCTGATCGCGGTAGACCTTCGTATTCGCATGAACACTTGAAGAAGCCGGAGTGGTATAAGTTCAATATACCGTTATTAGATTAAACTCACTGTCACCTGAGATATTACTTGGTCATAAACTCTATATTAATTTTACGAGTTGTAAGATCCGTGGTACCGTTGTGTGTGCCAAGCGTCAGATTCATCGTGGGAGTTACAGGACACCAGCCCAGCTGATAGGACACCAGCCCAGCTGTTACAGGAAGCCAGCCCAGCTGTTATAGGACACCAGCCCAGCTGTTACAGGACATCAGCCAAGCTGTTACAGGACGCCAGCCCAGCTGTAAACGTTTCTGGGGAAACGTCTGTCATTTATAAGCCGCACCTGACGAACCAACTACACCGCAAAGACCTGCCCTTCTCTTCAACAACATCATCGTGGGAATCTTCTTTATGTAACGTATCACGTCTTGCGTATGAACATTATTTAACATTTTAAAAGAAAGACTCTATATCAAACATTACGTTCTGTACATATCAAATATATCATATAAACTATTACTTGTGTTTGTGCAATAAATAATCTTAAACCCTCCAATATAGACTTTTAATTTGAGATACACATACTATCATATCCTATGCGCCAATAGTTTAGTAATTTGTGTTGTCACAATATATATATAATATTTATAAAAGTGAATGAAGAGGATGTACCAACAAGATAATTATTAACTTAATTGTACAAACATTAATATTTTGAAGAACCCAACCTTATGGGATATCAAAATAATCTTTGAAAGGAAATAATAACAGTAGTGATAATATTTAATATGTAGGGAGGAAGACAGAAGAATAAAAGCAATCAGAAGATATACAGCTATTTTGAATAAAAATTCAAATTTGATAACAATGGTTATAAGACAAGATTAACCAATCAGAATTAATTTGTAACCATGACAACAGACGTTGGTTACGAATTTTCCGTTAGATCTTATTACTCGTAATGTGACGCTCTTGCAGAAAAGAAGCCAAATCGTGAACGACCAAAATTCTAATTTAAAAAGTCAAAATAGTAAACAAAATTACCACAAATGAATAAGAAGGAAGCAGACGATGACTGAAACCATTTAACTGATGTCAAAGACCAATTAAATAAAAAAGAAATGAATAAATTGCTACGATTAACTTGAAAAAGATGCCAGACGCCATAAACAATTGAAAATTGAATATGATTGCAGCCCAATTCCTTTTTACCAGAACAACTGAGTACACCCAGTCTACTGATGTGTTAAGTATCATTAAATTACCCAAATTTCAGAATTAAACTCACTTTAAATATTTCTCACAGTAATCTGAACTCTCACTATAAACTGCATATAATTTCTTTCAAAGATTAAACAAAAAACTAAGACACTGAAAATTTGTCAACTTGTAAAATTAACCTGTTGTTAGTTTACATAATTTTGAAACACTTTTACTACACTCCAAGAACAAGATATAGCTACACATTATATTATTTAAGTATAAATAATGTAAGGTCGTGTATTTTTATTGTTGTGATCATTAATAATCCTTTTATCGTAATCACAAGAATCCAAGACGTTGAACGAAAATATTTGTATACAACTTCCACAGACGCCATCATTGACTGTCTGATACGTTCAAAATCGATTTGTCAAACCCTAGAGAAATTGTCTTATATTAATTGCCGGTGCAAATGTATTACAAAACAAAATATAATTTGTGTTAAACTGAATAATTAGTAATCACCAAATAATAAACAAGTACTGAGTGTAACCACTGTTTTAATTTCATTAGGAAGGTGTATTATAATTTGTGTACATTTTAGCGAACAGCTAGTATTGACAGCAAGCGCTCACGTAGCCAACTCAACGAACTTCTGGCCCGATTAAGAAGGTCGAACCGAGGCGGGAATACATTGAATTCTCCACACCGCCTGAGCTGAGCTTGCCATATCATCATAAAATTTTTTAATTGTTTTAATTAAACAATTTGGCACCACCCGGGATTTACACACCCCTAGTGAACAACAGGTAAGGACTTCGATACCTGGTTATTCGTACATTCGCCACGGACACAATCAGCGTAAGTTACGTTCCAAGGCGACGACGGATTGATAAGACACGTTACACCCATTACACTCCTACACCTTTACATTTCGTAGAGAGAACGGCGAGCGAGAGCTATTTACAAATTGGCGACCAACTGGTGAGGCTAGAAGAAAGGGAAATACGAAATTCTAGTGGCGATTACGAAAGGATAACAAGATGCCCAACGCAAGATACCAAACTAAACAACGGGAGAAGGAGGCTGACAAGGAAGAAAACAGAAGGGAAGAAGAAGGAACATCGGTTGAAGAGGTGGAAACAATAATAACCACAGAAGAACCAACCCAAGACGAAGAAATGGAACTACAGGTGGGTGACAAGGGAGAAGTTAGAGGAGAACCAAACTGGCAACAAATAATGGAAGCAATGGCTGAACAAAGTAGACAAAATAATGAAAGTTTGATCAAACAAATTAACGAAAAATTTGACAGGAATGAGGAGAGTCTGAAACAGATGAACGATAAATTCGACAAGAATGAGGAGAGTCTGAATAGTATGAAGGAAGAAACCAATCACAATTTAAAACAAATTAACGAAAAATTTGACAAGAGTGAGAAGAGTTTGAGACAAATAAATGAAAAAATAATTAGTACCAACGAAAGTACTAAAGAAGAATTAAGGCAGACAATTAACGAAAATAATGAAACCTTACAACAGCGATTGACGGAGGATATTCAAAGAAGAAATGAAGAGTTGAAGGAAGAATTGAAGGAGGACCACAAGAAAAACAAAGAAGAAATGAAGCAGCAAATGGTACACCAATTAATGGAGTACCGGGAAGAAACCAAACAACAGATCACTGAAACCAATGAGAAATTAGAGGAGACGTTGGAGAGACTGGAGAAAACCAACGAAACTGTTTCAGAAGTCCGTGAGGAGGTAATCAATAAAATAAACAACCTCGAAGGAGAAAACAAAAGGAGAATTGATGAATGTCATGAAGAAACGACCAAAAAGTGGGAACAGGTGAACCAGGACATACATCAAGTCCGGGAAGAGAACCAGAAGGTGATAGCAGTTATACGAACAGACCTGGGAGAAAGAATGGAAGGAGTGTACAGCAATCTAAATAAAATCGACAGCAAGGTGGACAAAAATAAACAAAGAATTGATGAGATGCATAGACGAGAAGAATTATTACAGGAAGAAGTGGACGCCTGGCGTGACCGGCCATGTAATCATAATCATATACTTAACAATGACAATCGAGATACAATCAACTTCCGCAACTATAAGCGCAATCCGATAGAATTTCTGAAAAGGGTGGAAGAATTAATTATAAAGAATTGCGAAACGCGATGGACAACTGTGAGGGGAATGCTGGACGAAATGTTTAAGGAAACATATGACAACTGGTGGACCGCCACAAGACGAGACATCCAGAGCATCCAAGAGTTCAAAACAAAATTCAAGGCAAAATACTGGTCAGAATCAACCCAGAACATGGTCTGCAACAACTTGAGTAATGGGAGGTATGAGAACCAGAACGGACAATCCCTCACGTCATACTTTCTGGGGAAAATCTGCATGGCCAGAAATTTGGAACCCCGAATTCCTGAAGAGTGTCTAGTCATACAACTATCATACCACTATGATGACGCGATACAGAAGGCCCGTATGTATAGTCAAGTCAAGACAATTCAGGACATGGCTAGTCTATTAGAGAGCCATGAACACGAATGGCAATACCGCAAGAACCGATTCACGAGTTTCCGAAATAGTAAGTTAAACGAAGGGCCATCCCCACCAAACCAACAAGGTGATAACAAGCCACCACCGAACAACACCAATAATTACCAAGGGAATCAACGCGGGAATAATGCGCCCAGGAATTATAACCAAAACGGTAACAACAACGGTAATTTTAGAAACGATTACAGGGGTAACTACCAACGAATGGTCCAAACAATTATTATCGTCCAGGAAATGGTAATAACAACAACCGAGGATACCGACCGCAAGTAAATTACGTGCGATGCCAAGCCCAGCGAAGTCCAGGAAGAAACTATTCTCAGGCAAATAACCGACGAACGTACTATAACCAGGTACCAAACACTCGAATCCACACATTCAAGGAAGACGCCGGGAATGAGGGAGATAACATGAACAACCGACAGGAGCCACCAACGAGCCAACAAATAATCACAAATGAAGTCAGGAACAATGAGGTCATCCCTCATTTAAACGAATAAGGTCGGTGAGAACTGTGAACAGCCCATCACTGGACCAATCTCTTGGTGAATTTAAGACGACGACAGACAAGAAGATCACAATAATACAGACGAACTATTTAAAAAATATAAGGGACGAATTAATTGAAGAAAATAATAACCCGATGCCTAGCAGAAACAGTGAAATAGTGTACATAAGTGCCCAAATAAATGGAATCATCTCAACCATAATGATCGATACAGGATCCAACATCTCTTTGATCGACCAAGTGGAATTAAACAGACTACAGCAGGGAACTAGAATACCAATACCAACTCTGCCAATAAACAATGTAACTATCATCGGTGCTACAGGCAGGCAAAATAAGACAGGCAACTCCCAATGTCTTTGTAACATTTAGTATGGATTTAAAGGGACATCAATACCACTGATGTACATTACTTAGTCAGTTAGAAAGAATTAAGTTAAATTGGTTTGATAAAACTGAACTGAGAAAAATGTTATTAATGTAGGTTAAACAGTTTTGTTAGGTTTATGAAGGTTAGTTTATTTGTTTAGTGTTTATTGGTGTATCAGCCAAGAAGGCATGAATTAAGTTAATATGTTTGTGTTTTTTATTAAAGTAATAATATTATAAAAATATGATGAGTACGTTAATTTCATGTAATAACATACAATAGAACAATTACATAATACATAATACAACAGAAAGTGATTGAAATAGAACAATTGTAATTAATAAGCTGAGTTCAAAACAGGTCAATGGTAAAATACAGAAATTATTGTCAGAATAGCCAGTAAAGTATAAAACCAGTAAATTAATAAGAAATAGATAAAATTCAGAAGATAGGCATTATTCCTATACTGGTAACCACATTTTTAGAATACATTAATGAATTAGAAAATGTTTTTGTAAATGTCAATCTGTATGAAGACCAATAAAACTAAATTTGTAAAGATGATAAAACATCTGTTGAGAAACTCACACATATCCAGTGAGATACTAAAAGCCTTGTCTTTTTATAAGGAAGAACACTGTGTAAATCGATTTAAGTACAATTAATTATTAATTAGGGAGTAATTTAAAGTGCAAAATATAAAAGCAAAATATTTTAAATAATTATGTCACATGACCTAGTGGCCCGGCGTTTTGACCAATGGGAATCCAGCTAATTTTGGTCAAACTAGTCGAGGGCAGAAGAAAAATTTTTATTCCATTGTTGGACATCAAAGTGTACAGGTCATCTCTGTGCTGTCCAGAGTAACAAAGTATAAAGGAATCAGATCTGAGTGAAAGAAAAAAGTGTAAAATTATAAAACCTAAAATCTAAATGAGGTGGAAGAAAAATGAAGATAATATAAAATAATAATAATAAATCAAAGGAAGAGCGAGTAAAAATAATATCATATAAAAAAAGGAAAAAATAAAATAAAGTGAAAATATTTCTACTAGATATGGGTGAGAAAATAACATTATTGTAATATCACAGTTTACAACCACACAACACCAAGATTAACTGCACTAACATTTTTAAACAGGACACTGGTGAAAAAGCAAAAAGAAAAACTAATATAAACATAGTGAACATATTGCATAAATTATTTTATTTAAAAGAAACTGAAGACGAATATTTTTCACATTGAGTGTAGTGAGAAACAAGCAGCCATCTTTTTAGGTCATTTGGAATCCGTGTGAAGACGCCATGTTAAATTACACATAAATGTAGTAATAATAAAGTAATAAAGTCATTGTGAGGGTGTCGTTTGTTAATAAACTCAATAATATAATACAATAATAATCAAGTCACTGTTCTGGGCGGTATCTGTTAACTTACCCATTTATTGATCTAAATAATTATTATTCCTGAATGGGGAATCATCATAATTTATGTAATTTGTATAAATTGTCTTGTCACCGGAATAACACGTGCTTAGCTCAGTTATATGCATTAGGCTTTGGGTCCAGAATATCGTTAAGCGGACAGAGGCAGTGGTTGTACGGCATTGAAATAATGAGGTACACCACATTAGGCTAATGCATTTGATTTTATTCAGTTAATTGTGATGTAATTTGTTACACTAATAGCCAACAATAATGGTAATAAATTCAAATGGCGGCGACTTCATTTTCGCCCTTGACCTCTGTTCAAGGTTACATGTATTTAGTTTCTTATTTTGCTTCAAATTAATTCTCTTTAATCGTTACTGCAATCATTTACTTCTTTTGGTTTTTATATTTTTAATAAATAACTCTTATTGTATCATAAACCAATGCCTCAAGCTATATTCAAGTTGGCCAACATAAACGTACACACTCTCACTTTCTCTCTCTCTCTCATACGGTAATTTCACACATGTTTATTTTTCTGGAATTGAGCTCATTCTTAGTTTTAGAAATTAGAAAATGATTTGTAAGGGCTTTCCTGAATAGTGATGTGGCATAGACTCCTCAGTAACTGTCCATGGCGGTCGGCAGGTGTAACGCCGAACTTTCGTCGTTTAGTCCACTGAATCTATTTGAATTTCATTTTGAATTACTCACTGACTCTATGTACTGTTACTGTTAAATTTTGATCACAACTATTGCATTTTACTAGGTAATTATTACATTTTGGCAAGAATTTGCCCACTGCACTATGGCGAGTGTATAGGTTCGATGGCTGCTGTTGCTGAACTGGGCGGAAGCAGACACAATTATTATGCAAATTTGTTGCGTCTGACGTCATTGTCTATTGTTCTTTTCGCTACCGCCTGGTTAATACGTAATGGTTCTTTACCTCGTCATTGTTTTGGTGACTATTTATTACAGTGGACCAATAGAAAGTCAGTATTGTCAGTTTTAGCGCCTAACACTGCCATTATCGTTGTTTCACTTTGCTCGTACGCCTTTGACCTTGGATCGGCTCTCCACCGGTGAATTTACATATTATTGGGACTTGTACCAAAACTAACCTTGCCTGATTCAACTTTATGATTACAATAAAATTCACAATAAAAGTACCCCTATATCCCATTATTCCGATACAGATAATTTTGTACTGTTACAAAACCCCCTCAATGAAAGGTTTTGTGTCGAGACACAAAAACTTTCATTGACTCATTCATACTTTTCTAAAAGGATCAGTTCAGATATGTTCCACAACCCCCTGTAGTGTTAATAAAAAGAAAAGCTCAATCACTTACCCTGGGTTCCATAGTGTCGATCGTACCCGTCTGACCTTACTGGACTTCTCCTGAGAGATCCCTACACCATAAGGCCATGAGGCACTGCACGCTCCTGTTCTGACGCTCCGGCCAGCGCAGGACCGCGGTCACACCATAAAAACTCTGAAACATTCAATACAAAATTTTAAAACAGTGGCCTTATTCATTTACATATCCGCAACTGATATGTTTCCTCTTAGATGCATTGGTTTGTGATTTGAGGCATTGGTTTCATTTATTTATAAACTACTACCAAATAACTCAAAATTATAACAAGATTTAAGACAGATCAACCTTCTCCTTTTCGACACTCCTATATATTCTTATCAAGTTCTCTGACTTTAGTCAACATCAAATTACCTCTCTCATCATGAAATTTATATTCTTATACTAACACAAAACAACTTTTAACTTTCAAACAACAACTATTATTTTCATTCATTTATTTCAAATAACTTCATTATATTTATCTATCATGGCAGTACTTCAATACTATCTAAATTTCTTTGTTAATTTCTTTACTTTAATTTCACCCCTTTTCCACAGAATCTTTTTTTTTTTCTCTGAGACTGGTTACTATAACACAAAAATTAATACTATTCTGGTCACTACCTTTACAGTAACCTCCTAACCACACACACTATTATCAACATAATAAAACATGGTACATCATAAGCATTAAACACTAACATTGAACAATTCACATTACTTAATTCATATTTACATAACTTGCAGCAGAACTTTATAACATTTTTTATTATCAACTCTCTATTCAACATTTAATATTTAACATTCATTTAGATTCTACAAAACCATTTCAAATTTATCATTTACCTTTCAGTTACCTCACCTTTCTACTATGAATTTTCCCTTTTCTAACCCTTTTATCCTTACTAGTTTGGGTGACTCTCAATTACTCACTATTTTCTCTATCTTATTTTGGTATTCGTCAATCTAACCTTACTCACCTCCTTTTTTCTACTAACAACCGCTTCTAACCATTAATACATTATGACACCAATATCTCAATAATAACCCCCTTCACAAATCCCATTTAAAACCTCTGGCACCGCTCATTGTTTTGTACTAGTATGTGTGTATTCCCTCTAACCAACTCATTCCCTTATCGGTTTCTGACCCTTTCAGATAATCCTTTCCGGCACACAACGATCCCTCCTGTCTCAACACCTCTCGTTGGGACTCCTACACCAATACCCTTATTACAAAATATCACCAACAACAACAAATATAATTACCATCCACATTACTCACCTCTACATATAATCGCTACCTACTGTGTCCCTAAAATATCTAACACCTCTTTATATATTGTCAGCATCTCAACACTTTATTTTCCCTAACTCCCATTAACTCTATTTACCTAACTCCAATGCCCTTATTTATCACTATTCCCAAACTCTTTTACAACATTTCACTTAATATACTACTAGAAAATTCATCACTTACCAACTAACAACAATACCTCTCAATATCCAAATATATAATCATCTACTAACCATTAGAATCTGAATTCCATAATATCATTTCAAAATCATTATTGACTTAATTATTCTTCAATATCTAAAATTCTACAATACATGTTTACATAAAAATTACCTAAAATACACAACAGCAAAAATACATAAATACATAGACATTAATGTACACAAAATATACAATTCACATAATCATGAAATCATTTACCATAATCAGTCCTAATCAGTCCATTTTTAGAAACACTGTCCACACAATTAAATGTTCATAACACAATAAACAATTACCCCATATCGTCGAACAATAGTCTGACATATTTGTAACATAGGTCATTCTTATTTATATCAAATTTATTATTATTATTATAATAATCTCTTATTTCTATGTCATTCATCATCACTTCTGTTGGTTCATATACCTGTTCAATATTGGTCAATTTTGTCCAGTCTCCGTTGGTATTATCTGGTAACATTAGGTAAGTTATATTATCATTATTTTCATTATCATCTTCTCCTACTGCTATATCAGCTTCAACCCAAGGTAAGTACTTATTATATTGATTATATATCATCTCTACACCTAACCTTTTCACAAATTCTTTATAATTCCTATTCATCTTAAAAATCTCTATCTCTCTCTTTCTCTCTAATTCATCAACACTTTTTATCACTTCATTATCAAATTCTACTCCCATTATACTTTTATCACCACTCTCAATACTCACACAATTATTTTCTAACACCATATTTTTAATTCTATTATCATAATTATCACCACTACTTGCCTTGTCTTTATTTTCATTTTTTGATACTATTTTGTCTACTGTTTCAAAATGTTTGGTTATGTTTACTACATCTAATTCGCATTTCTCTATCTTGTTCTGTAAAATATTAGCTTTCATCTCTATTTGTTTATTTGTTTCAAAATTATCAGTACTCTCTATCTGTTTACTAATTGTAGCTAAACATTGGTTTTCTATTTTTTCACATTGTATTTCTATTTGATTCTGTACTGTCTCATTAATCTGTTTAATTTTATCGTCTAATTGGTTTATTTTATTAGTAAATTGCTCATTATTGTTTTCTGTTTGTCTTTGTATACTATCGTACTGTATTTCTATCTCATTTATTCTCTCGTCAAAATTACAACTCTGTTTTTTAATTTCTTTTTTGATCTCGCTAAATTGTACATCAAATTGGTTTAGTTTTTCGTTAAAATTATCTAATTTAGTATCAAATTTGATGCTCTGCTCACTGAAAAGCAGTTTCATCATTCTTATTATGTCATTTTCCTCAACTCTTTTTGTTGGGGCTGGTGTTGAACAAATACTATCACCCATCATTTCTGATTCTGTTCTACTCGTCTCATTACTGTTTGCCATTTCTTTTTATTATATTAACAATACTAAATTTATTTTAGTTGTTGTGTTATACTCTACTCGTACCATACATAACCTATACAGGTAACCTCTATTTTTTCGTATGTTTTCATTACCCGTCTAACCTCTGCTTGTCTGCTTATTTATATATTTTTATTTATATATAAAGTCCAAGTTCGGGCTGCCATCTGTTAATTTACATATAATGTCCCTGTTCTGGGCGCAATCTGTTAAATTACACATAAATGTAGTAATAATAAAGTAATAAAGTCATTGTGAGGGCGTCGTTTGTTAATAAACTCAATAATACAATAATATAATACAATAATAATCAAGTCACTGTTCTGGGCGGTATCTGTTAACTTACCCATTTATTGATCTAAATAATTATTATTCCTGAATGGGGAATCATCATAATTGATGTAATTTGTATAAATTGTCTTGTCACCGGAATAACACGTGCTTAGCGCAGTTATATGCATTAGGCTTTGGGTCCAGAATATCGTTAAGTGGACAGAGGCAGTGGTTGTAGGGCACTGAAATAATGAGGTACACCACATTAGGCTAATGCATTTGATTTTATTCAGTTAATTGTGATGTAATTTGTTACACTAATAGCCAACAATAATGGTAATAAATTCAAATGGCGGCGACTTCATTTTCGCCCTTGACCTCTGTTCAAGGTTACATGTATTTAGTTTCTTATTTTGCTTCAAATTAATTCTCTTTAATCGTTACTGCAATCATTTACTTCTTTTGGTTTTTATATTTTTAATAAATAACTCTTATTGTATCATAACCCAATGCCTCAAGCTATATTCAAGTTGGCCAACATAAACGTACACACTCTCACTTTCTCTCTCTCTCTCATACGGTAATTTCACACATGTTTATTTTTCTGGAATTGAGCTCACTCTTAGTTTTAGAAATTAGAAAATGATTTGTAAGGGCTTTCCTGAATAGTGATGTGGCATAGACTCCTCAGTAACTGTCCATGGCGGTCGGCAGGTGTAACGCCGAACTTTCGTCGTTTAGTCCACTGAATCTATTTGAATTTCATTTTGAATTACTCACTGACTCTATGTACTGTTACTGTTAAATTTTGATCACAACTATTGCATTTTACTAGGTAATTATTACATTTTGGCAAGAATTTGCCCACTGCACTATGGCGAGCGTATAGGTTCGATGGCTGCTGTTGCTGAACTGGGCGGAAGCAGACACAATTATTATGCAAATTTGTTGCGTCTGACGTCATTGTCTATTGTTCTTTTCGCTACCGCCTGGTTAATACGTAATGGTTCTTTACCTCGTTATTGTTTTGGTGACTATTTATTACAGTGGACCAATAGAAAGTCAGTATTGTCAGTTTTAGCGCCTAACACTGCCATTATCGTTGTTTCACTTTGCTCGTACGCCTTTGACCTTGGATCGGCTCTCCACCGGTGAATTTACATATTATTGGGACTTGTACCAAAACTAACCTTGCCTGATTCAACTTTATGATTACAATAAAATTCACAATAAAAGTACCCCTATATCCCATTATTCCGATACAGATAATTTTGTACTGTTACAAAACCCCCTCAATGAAAGGTTTTGTGTCGAGACACAAAAACTTTCATTGACTCATTCATACTTTTCTAAAAGGATCAGTTCAGATATGTTCCACAACCCCCTGTAGTGTTAATAAAAAGAAAAGATCAATCACTTACCCTTGGTTCCATAGTGTCGATCGTACCCGTCTGACCTTACTGGACTTCTCCTGAGAGATCCCTACACCATAAGGCCATGAGGCACTGCACGCTCCTGTTCTGACGCTCCGGCCAGCGCAGGACCGCGGTCACACCATAAAAACTCTGAAACATTCAATACAAAATTTTAAAACAGTGGCCTTATTCATTTACATATCCGCAACTGATATGTTTCCTCTTAGATGCATTGGTTTGTGATTTGAGGCATTGGTTTCATTTATTTATAAACTACTACCAAATAACTCAAAATTATAACAAGATTTAAGACAGATCAACCTTCTCCTTTTCGACACTCCTATATATTCTTATCAAGTTCTCTGACTTTAGTCAACATCAAATTACCTCTCTCATCATGAAATTTATATTCTTATACTAACACAAAACAACTTTTAACTTTCAAACAACAACTATTATTTTCATTCATTTATTTCAAATAACTTCATTATATTTATCTATCATGGCAGTACTTCAATACTATCTAAATTTCTTTGTTAATTTCTTTACTTTAATTTCACCCCTTTTCCACAGAATCATTTTTTTTTTCTCTGAGACTGGTTACTATAACACAAAAATTAATACTATTCTGGTCACTACCTTTACAGTAACCTCCTAACCACACACACTATTATCAACATAATAAAACATGGTACATCATAAGCATTAAACACTAACATTGAACAATTCACATTACTTAATTCATATTTACATAACTTGCAGCAGAACTTTATAACATTTTTTATTATCAACTCTCTATTCAACATTTAATATTTAACATTCATTTAGATTCTACAAAACCATTTCAAATTTATCATTTACCTTTCAGTTACCTCACCTTTCTACTATGAATTTTCCCTTTTCTAACCCTTTTATCCTTACTAGTTTGGGTGACTCTCAATTACTCACTATTTTCTCTATCTTATTTTGGTATTCGTCAATCTAACCTTACTCACCTCCTTTTTTCTACTAACAACCGCTTCTAACCATTAATACATTATGACACCAATATCTCAATAATAACCCCCTTCACAAATCCCATTTAAAACCTCTGGCACCGCTCATTGTTTTGTACTAGTATGTGTGTATTCCCTCTAACCAACTCATTCCCTTATCGGTTTCTGACCCTTTCAGATAACCCTTTCCGGCACACAACGATCCCTCCTGTCTCAACACCTCTCGTTGGGACTCCTACACCAATACCCTTATTACAAAATATCACCAACAACAACAAATATAATTACCATCCACATTACTCACCTCTACATATAATCGCTACCTACTGTGTCCCTAAAATATCTAACACCTCTTTATATATTGTCAGCATCTCAACACTTTATTTTCCCTAACTCCCATTAACTCTATTTACCTAACTCCAATGCCCTTATTTATCACTATTCCCAAACTCTTTTACAACATTTCACTTAATATACTACTAGAAAATTCATCACTTACCAACTAACAACAATACCTCTCAATATCCAAATATATAATCATCTACTAACCATTAGAATCTGAATTCCATAATATCATTTCAAAATCATTATTGACTTAATTATTCTTCAATATCTAAAATTCTACAATACATGTTTACATAAAAATTACCTAAAATACACAACAGCAAAAATACACAAATACATAGACATTAATGTACACAAAATATACAATTCACATAATCATGAAATCATTTACCATAATCAGTCCTAATCAGTCCATTTTTAGAAACACTGTCCACACAATTAAATGTTCATAACACAATAAACAATTACCCCATATCGTCGAACAATAGTCTGACATATTTGTAACATAGGTCATTCTTATTTATATCAAATTTATTATTATTATTATAATAATCTCTTATTTCTATGTCATTCATCATCACTTCTGTTGGTTCATATACCTGTTCAATATTGGTCAATTTTGTCCAGTCTCCGTTGGTATTATCTGGTAACATTAGGTAAGTTATATTATCATTATTTTCATTATCATCTTCTCCTACTGCTATATCAGCTTCAACCCAAGGTAAGTACTTATTATATTGATTATATATCATCTCTACACCTAACCTTTTCACAAATTCTTTATAATTCCTATTCATCTTAAAAATCTCTATCTCTCTCTTTCTCTCTAATTCATCAACACTTTTTATCACTTCATTATCAAATTCTACTCCCATTATACTTTTATCACCACTCTCAATACTCACACAATTATTTTCTAACACCATATTTTTAATTCTATTATCATAATTATCACCACTACTTGCCTTGTCTTTATTTTCATTTTTTGATACTATTTTGTCTACTGTTTCAAAATGTTTGGTTATGTTTACTACATCTAATTCGCATTTCTCTATCTTGTTCTGTAAAATATTAGCTTTCATCTCTATTTGTTTATTTGTTTCAAAATTATCAGTACTCTCTATCTGTTTACTAATTGTAGCTAAACATTGGTTTTCTATTTTTTCACATTGTATTTCTATTTGATTCTGTACTGTCTCATTAATCTGTTTAATTTTATCGTCTAATTGGTTTATTTTATTAGTAAATTGCTCATTATTGTTTTCTGTTTGTCTTTGTATACTATCGTACTGTATTTCTATCTCATTTATTCTCTCGTCAAAATTACAACTCTGTTTTTTAATTTCTTTTTTGATCTCGCTAAATTGTACATCAAATTGGTTTAGTTTTTCGTTAAAATTATCTAATTTAGTATCAAATTTGATGCTCTGCTCACTGAAAAGCAGTTTCATCATTCTTATTATGTCATTTTCCTCAACTCTTTTTGTTGGGGCTGGTGTTGAACAAATACTATCACCCATCATTTCTGATTCTGTTCTACTCGTCTCATTACTGTTTGCCATTTCTTTTTATTATATTAACAATACTAAATTTATTTTAGTTGTTGTGTTATACTCTACTCGTACCATACATAACCTATACAGGTAACCTCTATTTTTTCGTATGTTTTCATTACCCGTCTAACCTCTGCTTGTCTGCTTATTTATATATTTTTATTTATATATAAAGTCCAAGTTCGGGCTGCCATCTGTTAATTTACATATAATGTCCCTGTTCTGGGCGCAATCTGTTAAATTACACATAAATGTAGTAATAATAAAGTAATAAAGTCATTGTGAGGGCGTCGTTTGTTAATAAACTCAATAATACAATAATATAATACAATAATAATCAAGTCACTGTTCTGGGCGGTATCTGTTAACTTACCCATTTATTGATCTAAATAATTATTATTCCTGAATGGGGAATCATCATAATTGATGTAATTTGTATAAATTGTCTTGTCACCGGAATAACACGTGCTTAGCGCAGTTATATGCATTAGGCTTTGGGTCCAGAATATCGTTAAGCGGACAGAGGCAGTGGTTGTAGGGCATTGAAATAATGAGGTACACCACATTAGGCTAATGCATTTGATTTTATTCAGTTAATTGTGATGTAATTTGTTACACTAATAGCCAACAATAATGGTAATAAATTCAAATGGCGGCGACTTCATTTTCGCCCTTGACCTCTGTTCAAGGTTACATGTATTTAGTTTCTTATTTTGCTTCAAATTAATTCTCTTTAATCGTTACTGCAATCATTTACTTCTTTTGGTTTTTATATTTTTAATAAATAACTCTTATTGTATCATAACCCAATGCCTCAAGCTATATTCAAGTTGGCCAACATAAACGTACACACTCTCACTTTCTCTCTCTCTCTCATACGGTAATTTCACACATGTTTATTTTTCTGGAATTGAGCTCACTCTTAGTTTTAGAAATTAGAAAATGATTTGTAAGGGCTTTCCTGAATAGTGATGTGGCATAGACTCCTCAGTAACTGTCCATGGCGGTCGGCAGGTGTAACGCCGAACTTTCGTCGTTTAGTCCACTGAATCTATTTGAATTTCATTTTGAATTACTCACTGACTCTATGTACTGTTACTGTTAAATTTTGATCACAACTATTGCATTTTACTAGGTAATTATTACATTTTGGCAAGAATTTGCCCACTGCACTATGGCGAGCGTATAGGTTCGATGGCTGCTGTTGCTGAACTGGGCGGAAGCAGACACAATTATTATGCAAATTTGTTGCGTCTGACGTCATTGTCTATTGTTCTTTTCGCTACCGCCTGGTTAATACGTAATGGTTCTTTACCTCGTTATTGTTTTGGTGACTATTTATTACAGTGGACCAATAGAAAGTCAGTATTGTCAGTTTTAGCGCCTAACACTGCCATTATCGTTGTTTCACTTTGCTCGTACGCCTTTGACCTTGGATCGGCTCTCCACCGGTGAATTTACATATTATTGGGACTTGTACCAAAACTAACCTTGCCTGATTCAACTTTATGATTACAATAAAATTCACAATAAAAGTACCCCTATATCCCATTATTCCGATACAGATAATTTTGTACTGTTACAAAACCCCCTCAATGAAAGGTTTTGTGTCGAGACACAAAAACTTTCATTGACTCATTCATACTTTTCTAAAAGGATCAGTTCAGATATGTTCCACAACCCCCTGTAGTGTTAATAAAAAGAAAAGATCAATCACTTACCCTTGGTTCCATAGTGTCGATCGTACCCGTCTGACCTTACTGGACTTCTCCTGAGAGATCCCTACACCATAAGGCCATGAGGCACTGCACGCTCCTGTTCTGACGCTCCGGCCAGCGCAGGACCGCGGTCACACCATAAAAACTCTGAAACATTCAATACAAAATTTTAAAACAGTGGCCTTATTCATTTACATATCCGCAACTGATATGTTTCCTCTTAGATGCATTGGTTTGTGATTTGAGGCATTGGTTTCATTTATTTATAAACTACTACCAAATAACTCAAAATTATAACAAGATTTAAGACAGATCAACCTTCTCCTTTTCGACACTCCTATATATTCTTATCAAGTTCTCTGACTTTAGTCAACATCAAATTACCTCTCTCATCATGAAATTTATATTCTTATACTAACACAAAACAACTTTTAACTTTCAAACAACAACTATTATTTTCATTCATTTATTTCAAATAACTTCATTATATTTATCTATCATGGCAGTACTTCAATACTATCTAAATTTCTTTGTTAATTTCTTTACTTTAATTTCACCCCTTTTCCACAGAATCATTTTTTTTTTCTCTGAGACTGGTTACTATAACACAAAAATTAATACTATTCTGGTCACTACCTTTACAGTAACCTCCTAACCACACACACTATTATCAACATAATAAAACATGGTACATCATAAGCATTAAACACTAACATTGAACAATTCACATTACTTAATTCATATTTACATAACTTGCAGCAGAACTTTATAACATTTTTTATTATCAACTCTCTATTCAACATTTAATATTTAACATTCATTTAGATTCTACAAAACCATTTCAAATTTATCATTTACCTTTCAGTTACCTCACCTTTCTACTATGAATTTTCCCTTTTCTAACCCTTTTATCCTTACTAGTTTGGGTGACTCTCAATTACTCACTATTTTCTCTATCTTATTTTGGTATTCGTCAATCTAACCTTACTCACCTCCTTTTTTCTACTAACAACCGCTTCTAACCATTAATACATTATGACACCAATATCTCAATAATAACCCCCTTCACAAATCCCATTTAAAACCTCTGGCACCGCTCATTGTTTTGTACTAGTATGTGTGTATTCCCTCTAACCAACTCATTCCCTTATCGGTTTCTGACCCTTTCAGATAACCCTTTCCGGCACACAACGATCCCTCCTGTCTCAACACCTCTCGTTGGGACTCCTACACCAATACCCTTATTACAAAATATCACCAACAACAACAAATATAATTACCATCCACATTACTCACCTCTACATATAATCGCTACCTACTGTGTCCCTAAAATATCTAACACCTCTTTATATATTGTCAGCATCTCAACACTTTATTTTCCCTAACTCCCATTAACTCTATTTACCTAACTCCAATGCCCTTATTTATCACTATTCCCAAACTCTTTTACAACATTTCACTTAATATACTACTAGAAAATTCATCACTTACCAACTAACAACAATACCTCTCAATATCCAAATATATAATCATCTACTAACCATTAGAATCTGAATTCCATAATATCATTTCAAAATCATTATTGACTTAATTATTCTTCAATATCTAAAATTCTACAATACATGTTTACATAAAAATTACCTAAAATACACAACAGCAAAAATACACAAATACATAGACATTAATGTACACAAAATATACAATTCACATAATCATGAAATCATTTACCATAATCAGTCCTAATCAGTCCATTTTTAGAAACACTGTCCACACAATTAAATGTTCATAACACAATAAACAATTACCCCATATCGTCGAACAATAGTCTGACATATTTGTAACATAGGTCATTCTTATTTATATCAAATTTATTATTATTATTATAATAATCTCTTATTTCTATGTCATTCATCATCACTTCTGTTGGTTCATATACCTGTTCAATATTGGTCAATTTTGTCCAGTCTCCGTTGGTATTATCTGGTAACATTAGGTAAGTTATATTATCATTATTTTCATTATCATCTTCTCCTACTGCTATATCAGCTTCAACCCAAGGTAAGTACTTATTATATTGATTATATATCATCTCTACACCTAACCTTTTCACAAATTCTTTATAATTCCTATTCATCTTAAAAATCTCTATCTCTCTCTTTCTCTCTAATTCATCAACACTTTTTATCACTTCATTATCAAATTCTACTCCCATTATACTTTTATCACCACTCTCAATACTCACACAATTATTTTCTAACACCATATTTTTAATTCTATTATCATAATTATCACCACTACTTGCCTTGTCTTTATTTTCATTTTTTGATACTATTTTGTCTACTGTTTCAAAATGTTTGGTTATGTTTACTACATCTAATTCGCATTTCTCTATCTTGTTCTGTAAAATATTAGCTTTCATCTCTATTTGTTTATTTGTTTCAAAATTATCAGTACTCTCTATCTGTTTACTAATTGTAGCTAAACATTGGTTTTCTATTTTTTCACATTGTATTTCTATTTGATTCTGTACTGTCTCATTAATCTGTTTAATTTTATCGTCTAATTGGTTTATTTTATTAGTAAATTGCTCATTATTGTTTTCTGTTTGTCTTTGTATACTATCGTACTGTATTTCTATCTCATTTATTCTCTCGTCAAAATTACAACTCTGTTTTTTAATTTCTTTTTTGATCTCGCTAAATTGTACATCAAATTGGTTTAGTTTTTCGTTAAAATTATCTAATTTAGTATCAAATTTGATGCTCTGCTCACTGAAAAGCAGTTTCATCATTCTTATTATGTCATTTTCCTCAACTCTTTTTGTTGGGGCTGGTGTTGAACAAATACTATCACCCAGCATTTCTGATTCTGTTCTACTCGTCTCATTACTGTTTGCCATTTCTTTTTATTATATTAACAATACTAAATTTATTTTAGTTGTTGTGTTATACTCTACTCGTACCATACATAACCTATACAGGTAACCTCTATTTTTTCGTATGTTTTCATTACCCGTCTAACCTCTGCTTGTCTGCTTATTTATATATTTTTATTTATATATAAAGTCCAAGTTCGGGCTGCCATCTGTTAATTTACATATAATGTCCCTGTTCTGGGCGCAATCTGTTAAATTACACATAAATGTAGTAATAATAAAGTAATAAAGTCATTGTGAGGGCGTCGTTTGTTAATAAACTCAATAATACAATAATATAATACAATAATAATCAAGTCACTGTTCTGGGCGGTATCTGTTAACTTACCCATTTATTGATCTAAATAATTATTATTCCTGAATGGGGAATCATCATAATTGATGTAATTTGTATAAATTGTCTTGTCACCGGAATAACACGTGCTTAGCGCAGTTATATGCATTAGGCTTTGGGTCCAGAATATCGTTAAGTGGACAGAGGCAGTGGTTGTAGGGCACTGAAATAATGAGGTACACCACATTAGGCTAATGCATTTGATTTTATTCAGTTAATTGTGATGTAATTTGTTACACTAATAGCCAACAATAATGGTAATAAATTCAAATGGCGGCGACTTCATTTTCGCCCTTGACCTCTGTTCAAGGTTACATGTATTTAGTTTCTTATTTTGCTTCAAATTAATTCTCTTTAATCGTTACTGCAATCATTTACTTCTTTTGGTTTTTATATTTTTAATAAATAACTCTTATTGTATCATAACCCAATGCCTCAAGCTATATTCAAGTTGGCCAACATAAACGTACACACTCTCACTTTCTCTCTCTCTCTCATACGGTAATTTCACACATGTTTATTTTTCTGGAATTGAGCTCACTCTTAGTTTTAGAAATTAGAAAATGATTTGTAAGGGCTTTCCTGAATAGTGATGTGGCATAGACTCCTCAGTAACTGTCCATGGCGGTCGGCAGGTGTAACGCCGAACTTTCGTCGTTTAGTCCACTGAATCTATTTGAATTTCATTTTGAATTACTCACTGACTCTATGTACTGTTACTGTTAAATTTTGATCACAACTATTGCATTTTACTAGGTAATTATTACATTTTGGCAAGAATTTGCCCACTGCACTATGGCGAGCGTATAGGTTCGATGGCTGCTGTTGCTGAACTGGGCGGAAGCAGACACAATTATTATGCAAATTTGTTGCGTCTGACGTCATTGTCTATTGTTCTTTTCGCTACCGCCTGGTTAATACGTAATGGTTCTTTACCTCGTTATTGTTTTGGTGACTATTTATTACAGTGGACCAATAGAAAGTCAGTATTGTCAGTTTTAGCGCCTAACACTGCCATTATCGTTGTTTCACTTTGCTCGTACGCCTTTGACCTTGGATCGGCTCTCCACCGGTGAATTTACATATTATTGGGACTTGTACCAAAACTAACCTTGCCTGATTCAACTTTATGATTACAATAAAATTCACAATAAAAGTACCCCTATATCCCATTATTCCGATACAGATAATTTTGTACTGTTACAAAACCCCCTCAATGAAAGGTTTTGTGTCGAGACACAAAAACTTTCATTGACTCATTCATACTTTTCTAAAAGGATCAGTTCAGATATGTTCCACAACCCCCTGTAGTGTTAATAAAAAGAAAAGATCAATCACTTACCCTTGGTTCCATAGTGTCGATCGTACCCGTCTGACCTTACTGGACTTCTCCTGAGAGATCCCTACACCATAAGGCCATGAGGCACTGCACGCTCCTGTTCTGACGCTCCGGCCAGCGCAGGACCGCGGTCACACCATAAAAACTCTGAAACATTCAATACAAAATTTTAAAACAGTGGCCTTATTCATTTACATATCCGCAACTGATATGTTTCCTCTTAGATGCATTGGTTTGTGATTTGAGGCATTGGTTTCATTTATTTATAAACTACTACCAAATAACTCAAAATTATAACAAGATTTAAGACAGATCAACCTTCTCCTTTTCGACACTCCTATATATTCTTATCAAGTTCTCTGACTTTAGTCAACATCAAATTACCTCTCTCATCATGAAATTTATATTCTTATACTAACACAAAACAACTTTTAACTTTCAAACAACAACTATTATTTTCATTCATTTATTTCAAATAACTTCATTATATTTATCTATCATGGCAGTACTTCAATACTATCTAAATTTCTTTGTTAATTTCTTTACTTTAATTTCACCCCTTTTCCACAGAATCATTTTTTTTTTCTCTGAGACTGGTTACTATAACACAAAAATTAATACTATTCTGGTCACTACCTTTACAGTAACCTCCTAACCACACACACTATTATCAACATAATAAAACATGGTACATCATAAACATTAAACACTAACATTGAACAATTCACATTACTTAATTCATATTTACATAACTTGCAGCAGAACTTTATAACATTTTTTATTATCAACTCTCTATTCAACATTTAATATTTAACATTCATTTAGATTCTACAAAACCATTTCAAATTTATCATTTACCTTTCAGTTACCTCACCTTTCTACTATGAATTTTCCCTTTTCTAACCCTTTTATCCTTACTAGTTTGGGTGACTCTCAATTACTCACTATTTTCTCTATCTTATTTTGGTATTCGTCAATCTAACCTTACTCACCTCCTTTTTTCTACTAACAACCGCTTCTAACCATTAATACATTATGACACCAATATCTCAATAATAACCCCCTTCACAAATCCCATTTAAAACCTCTGGCACCGCTCACTGTTTTGTACTAGTATGTGTGTATTCCCTCTAACCAACTCATTCCCTTATCGGTTTCTGACCCTTTCAGATAACCCTTTCCGGCACACAACGATCCCTCCTGTCTCAACACCTCTCGTTGGACTCCTACACCAATACCCTTATTACAAAATATCACCAACAACAACAAATATAATTACCATCCACATTACTCACCTCTACATATAATCGCTACCTACTGTGTCCCTAAAATATCTAACACCTCTTTATATATTGTCAGCATCTCAACACTTTATTTTCCCTAACTCCCATTAACTCTATTTACCTAACTCCAATGCCCTTATTTATCACTATTCCCAAACTCTTTTACAACATTTCACTTAATATACTACTAGAAAATTCATCACTTACCAACTAACAACAATACCTCTCAATATCCAAATATATAATCATCTACTAACCATTAGAATCTGAATTCCATAATATCATTTCAAAATCATTATTGACTTAATTATTCTTCAATATCTAAAATTCTACAATACATGTTTACATAAAAATTACCTAAAATACACAACAGCAAAAATACACAAATACATAGACATTAATGTACACAAAATATACAATTCACATAATCATGAAATCATTTACCATAATCAGTCCTAATCAGTCCATTTTTAGAAACACTGTCCACACAATTAAATGTTCATAACACAATAAACAATTACCCCATATCGTCGAACAATAGTCTGACATATTTGTAACATAGGTCATTCTTATTTATATCAAATTTATTATTATTATTATAATAATCTCTTATTTCTATGTCATTCATCATCACTTCTGTTGGTTCATATACCTGTTCAATATTGGTCAATTTTGTCCAGTCTCCGTTGGTATTATCTGGTAACATTAGGTAAGTTATATTATCATTATTTTCATTATCATCTTCTCCTACTGCTATATCAGCTTCAACCCAAGGTAAGTACTTATTATATTGATTATATATCATCTCTACACCTAACCTTTTCACAAATTCTTTATAATTCCTATTCATCTTAAAAATCTCTATCTCTCTCTTTCTCTCTAATTCATCAACACTTTTTATCACTTCATTATCAAATTCTACTCCCATTATACTTTTATCACCACTCTCAATACTCACACAATTATTTTCTAACACCATATTTTTAATTCTATTATCATAATTATCACCACTACTTGCCTTGTCTTTATTTTCATTTTTTGATACTATTTTGTCTACTGTTTCAAAATGTTTGGTTATGTTTACTACATCTAATTCGCATTTCTCTATCTTGTTCTGTAAAATATTAGCTTTCATCTCTATTTGTTTATTTGTTTCAAAATTATCAGTACTCTCTATCTGTTTACTAATTGTAGCTAAACATTGGTTTTCTATTTTTTCACATTGTATTTCTATTTGATTCTGTACTGTCTCATTAATCTGTTTAATTTTATCGTCTAATTGGTTTATTTTATTAGTAAATTGCTCATTATTGTTTTCTGTTTGTCTTTGTATACTATCGTACTGTATTTCTATCTCATTTATTCTCTCGTCAAAATTACAACTCTGTTTTTTAATTTCTTTTTTGATCTCGCTAAATTGTACATCAAATTGGTTTAGTTTTTCGTTAAAATTATCTAATTTAGTATCAAATTTGATGCTCTGCTCATTGAAAAGCAGTTTCATCATTCTTATTATGTCATTTTCCTCAACTCTTTTTGTTGGGGCTGGTGTTGAACAAATACTATCACCCATCATTTCTGATTCTGTTCTACTCGTCTCATTACTGTTTGCCATTTCTTTTTATTATATTAACAATACTAAATTTATTTTAGTTGTTGTGTTATACTCTACTCGTACCATACATAACCTATACAGGTAACCTCTATTTTTTCGTATGTTTTCATTACCCGTCTAACCTCTGCTTGTCTGCTTATTTATATATTTTTATTTATATATAAAGTCCAAGTTCGGGCTGCCATCTGTTAATTTACATATAATGTCCCTGTTCTGGGCGCAATCTGTTAAATTACACATAAATGTAGTAATAATAAAGTAATAAAGTCATTGTGAGGGCGTCGTTTGTTAATAAACTCAATAATACAATAATATAATACAATAATAATCAAGTCACTGTTCTGGGCGGTATCTGTTAACTTACCCATTTATTGATCTAAATAATTATTATTCCTGAATGGGGAATCATCATAATTTATGTAATTTGTATAAACTGTCTTGTCACCGGAATAACACGTGCTTAGCGCAGTTATATGCATTAGGCTTTGGGTCCAGAATATCGTTAAGCGGACAGAGGCAGTGGTTGTAGGGCATTGAAATAATGAGGTACACCACATTAGGCTAATGCACTTGATTTTATTCAGTTAATTGTGATGTAATTTGTTACACTAATAGCCAACAATAATGGTAATAAATTCAAATGGCGGCGACTTCATTTTCGCCCTTGACCTCTGTTCAAGGTTACATGTATTTAGTTTCTTATTTTGCTTCAAATTAATTCTCTTTAATCGTTACTGCAATCATTTACTTCTTTTGGTTTTTATATTTTTAATAAATAACTCTTATTGTATCATAACCCAATGCCTCAAGCTATATTCAAGTTGGCCAACATAAACGTACACACTCTCACTTTCTCTCTCTCTCTCATACGGTAATTTCACACATGTTTATTTTTCTGGAATTGAGCTCACTCTTAGTTTTAGAAATTAGAAAATGATTTGTAAGGGCTTTCCTGAATAGTGATGTGGCATAGACTCCTCAGTAACTGTCCATGGCGGTCGGCAGGTGTAACGCCGAACTTTCGTCGTTTAGTCCACTGAATCTATTTGAATTTCATTTTGAATTACTCACTGACTCTATGTACTGTTACTGTTAAATTTTGATCACAACTATTGCATTTTACTAGGTAATTATTACATTTTGGCAAGAATTTGCCCACTGCACTATGGCGAGCGTATAGGTTCGATGGCTGCTGTTGCTGAACTGGGCGGAAGCAGACACAATTATTATGCAAATTTGTTGCGTCTGACGTCATTGTCTATTGTTCTTTTCGCTACCGCCTGGTTAATACGTAATGGTTCTTTACCTCGTCATTGTTTTGGTGACTATTTATTACAGTGGACCAATAGAAAGTCAGTATTGTCAGTTTTAGCGCCTAACACTGCCATTATCGTTGTTTCACTTTGCTCGTACGCCTTTGACCTTGGATCGGCTCTCCACCGGTGAATTTACATATTATTGGGACTTGTACCAAAACTAACCTTGCCTGATTCAACTTTATGATTACAATAAAATTCACAATAAAAGTACCCCTCTATCCCATTATTCCGATACAGATAATTTTGTACTGTTACACCCATGACAGTTTGGTTGTGGTAAATTGAATTAAATTATTATTTTGTTACACATAAATAAAATTAATTCTGTTTTGTATTAGTGATTAAGATATAGAGGATTGTGATGTATTGTACTTCATGTATGCATTTCTGACTTTTCCTAACAGTCTAAACGAACCCACGAACTAACTTTATAAAAATAAAAATATTATTTGAGATCGAACTGAGTAAAGGAATCAATACGGCAATACGCTATTTCGACATAAGAGTCATCAACCTGAATTTAAATGAAATAAAAGTTAATAAATATAATCAATTGGTTTTAAAGGATTTTATTTATAAAATAAGTCAAGGTTAAAGGATTTTTGAATAATAAAAGAATAGTGAACCCATATTGGCGATCGGAACTTCATCATAAACGAGGAATTAACAGGATAACATACATTAGGCAATTCGATCTCATGATCGAACCAAACATAAACAAACTTTTCTTTTATGAAATTTTTTTTGTCAAACCAACGAAAGTAAATGATAATTAATAAATTCTAATCAATAATTTTTTAACAACAAATTCAAATCAAAGCCATTAATTTAAATTGAATAAAACCCTATATAAAAGGAAAAATGGATCTCTATAAACCACTCCAAGATCTACAAATAGGCCTACTTAATTATTAAATATTAAAAAGAGGCAGCAAGAGGTGTTGTATTACAAATTGACGCTAGAAACACGGGACTTTATAAGTCAACTCAACACGTACTTATAAATAAACGTTAACAGAAAAATTATTAATAAAGAAAGGAACGGTTTGTTTCAAAGTGAGGCCAACAACGTGGGACATTATACTAAAAAAAAATAAAGGGATTACAACTTTAATTCAAAATATCTCGTTGAAGATTAAAATATTCGTATAGAAACAAACGATACACACTCACTAGCGATAGAAAGGAAAGGGTTTGTTTCAATATATATTGTAACGTGATGTTTCCCTCAACATAAAGAATATACCTTAATATAAAAAGTTGTATTATTAAAATAAGGAAGGACAAAACAATAATTAAGTAATCAACTCATATAATGAGATATAGATGTTAAACAATAAAAATAAGATCATTGTAAAATAAAATAATAAGACCAAGACACCAAATATGACTATCTGGAACTTTGTAATAAATAACTCCAGTAGAATGAATAAGAAACATGGCACAAAATAGGTGAAAGCCTATTCAGCAGAACCTAACTGGGCTACCAATTAAGAAAGTGTTTATAAACTAAATAAAAAGTTAATGAAACCAAACAATAAAGCTAGAGACTAATTCTACCTGAGTGTGAATGAAATCACATAGACAATTCAGAGAATGATTATTATAAGTGTTGTAACGTACCAAAATAACAGTTACATAAACAATGTCTAATACGTCAAATAGAAGAATAACATAAACATATTTCATCAAGCATGGAGGAAGGAACAGGAGTATGAAAATCAAAATGTGTATCTACAAATAAATAATATTAAAACAACCCAACGAAGAAGAGTAATAAGAATATATCATCGAGTATAAAGAAGAAAGAGAAAATACCATGAGTCAATATAATACGTTAGCAAACAGGCCCAATAGATCAAAATAGTGAGGGGATATGCCGAAAGTGATTATTATCATAAGAAAGAGACATGTCAAATACAATCACCATAGTGAGAAAACAGACTAATTTGTTATAATAATGAAATAAATATAAGACAATGACTATCATAATAATGAGTGAAAATGTGGAAGAATATAACCATATTAAGTGAACATGAATTATTACAAATAGTGAGTACCCAAGAAAAGCACCAAAAATGAAAAACGAAGAAGAAGAAGAAGAAGAAGAAGAAGAAGAAGAAGAAGAAGAAGAAGAAGAAGAAGAAGAAGAAGAAGAAGAAGAAGAAGAAGAAGAAGAAGAAGTGTACCATGAAGAATGAAGATTATGTATGACCAGTACAAGACATCAACATTCACAAAATATGGAAAGCAGCACAATCAATGTAGTGACCAGAATAAGAATAATGATTATTGGACTATTAATAATAAAAAACCAAGTGTTGAACCTCAATAAGTGATCACAAACAATGACAGTGAATACTTAGTATAAGTGTAACAACAAATAACATTTACCCCAAGTAAACAGCACAGACAATATTAGTGAAGTGTTTATAACTGAGGGAAGTGAATAACCATTTATAAGTGAAAGAATCAACGATTAACAAGAGAAATACACAAACAATTAGTGTACCGAGTTTAATCCAAGATTGTAAAACCACAGATATAATCAGTAAGACCACCAAATATATAATACAGAAAAGTGAATTAATTGCTCATAGAGATCAATAATAAAAGCTTTATAATCCTTGATATGAAATGTGCCTGAATGTTATAGCAACACAGGACAAAAAGTAGATAAATGTTAAAGCAGTTAAGTAGTAAACAAACTAATTTGTTGAATAGAAACAGATCAATGTACCAAAGCCTAGATACAACCCACCAAAATATGTAACATAATTAGATTAAAAAACCAAGTGTTATTGTATAAACATATAGTGTAAAATGTGTACAAAATGTGTAAAACATAATAATAAACCATTGTAGTAACATGCCATAATGACATGACAGTATTTAAGACGAATACTGTAAAAACTATGAAGCATACTGTTGTCAAACAAATGACACATAACCTCACATGAACTGGACCTACAACATAGAATCATATACAATAATTAAACAAAGTAATTATCCATAATTGTTTCAAATAGAGACCAAATAAGAATAAATATACAAGACAATGAATACCATATGAACTGAAGGACACAACTAATGAGTCAGATTAAATATAATAACAATAAACCAATTAGACAGAACCCCAATGTGACAATAGAGTTAGTCAAAAAACATTGACAAAACTTGTAAAGAGAATGTAAGAAATGTTACCAGTAGTTAGAGGAATGTTCAATACAACTATGAGAACACCTCACAAGTATTATACAAATAATTTAATGACTGGAATTTAATAAACTAACTAACTGCAATCATAGGACTAGGTGTAAACAACCACCATACAAGAACTTAAAGAAATTTCAGCTAACAAAAAGTTAGTGAATCCACTAAACTAACCCTGTACAACATTTGTACACAATTTTGATTATTAACAATGCATCTAATATGTGGTAAAATAACTAAATAAGAGTGACAAAATGGCGAGATGAGAGCATAATGTATTTTGAACCATACTATATAAGTAAACAAAATAACATTTTACCAAAATCAAGTATTAGCAAATGTATATAAATATACCTAATAATGTAGTACAAAAAATATGTAGTAGAATAAGGGATAATAGTGATATAAGTAAATATAAACAATCGGACATAGTTGGCTTATACGCCATTAGAACATTTTGTTTAAACTGTAAATATATTAATATTATGTATTAGAACAGATGAGAAATGGACTCAAAATGTTTAATCATAAGTATTAAGATGTAATTACAACAAAATATAGTGAAAAGGACTTATTTGTATTAAGAACCACTATATGAATTTTGAAGAAAGTGAAGTGAATTATTAATGGACGGAATTATTACTTGTTTGGACTTAAATTAAAGACACAAGTGTCCGCAATTTAATGCCACTATCCAAATGACAATCTGACTAATAATAAGAAACTTATAAACATTATAAGATTTTCGATCATTTTCGAATGTCAATGTACACGTCATAAATAATCTCAAATCCAAAGCAGTGACGCAAAAAAATTAAAATATTTGTTTAACCAAGACCTTTGGGGTAGAGAGTATCGCCGTCTAAACCAATAGAATGACCCGATTTCACCAGACGAAAACTTGGCTGTCTCCAGACATCAACAATAACACTATGTTGCTGGTTACAAGGGGCACCTCACAGGTGAATGCTGACAATTAAAAATTTACTGATTTGAAATTGAAACTATTGTAGCTCACAATTCTGTACCGTTACAATACCCCCCAATGAGAGGTTGTATGCCGAAGCATACAATCTCTCATTGCCTAAAACCTAAGAGGATCAGTGAGGATATGGCGCCACAACCCCCCTGAACTCTCTACTAAAATCATGGGTACTTACCCCCCTAGTCCGGTGGCTGTGGCAGCACCCATCCGACCTTACTGGACTTCTCTGTTCGAGATCCCAACACCATAAAATCAGATAGATACCCACCACAGTAACGCCTGATTCTATAACATTCAATTAAAAAATTAACAAACAGACCTTCCATTATACCATATCCACAACTGATTGGTTTCCTCTTAGCCGTACTGGTTCATTAATTGCAAAGTACTGGTTCATGTTTATAGAAAGTACTGGCTTAGTTTTTAATTTTGATAATATAACCTAACTGTCTATTTACAGCTAATTCCATACAAATTAAATAATTCATCAATTATTATTTAATCTACCATTACATTTGAAATTTGAATCAAAATAAATTTAAATTCATTATTAAAAATCATCTTTTCAATTAATTTAATTACCAATTTAATTTAATTTTATTTAATTAACAATTTCAAAATTAATTACATTTTTTCAAAATGATTCTCCATTAACAAAATCCTATCGCATAAAATTTAACTGCATTACCATCAAAACACTAAGTTACTTCATTACATTATAAAAAAAATTACCTTCATTTCAACACATCTTGCATTTCTTTTATTTCATAAGAGAATTTTACTCATGGCAATGATTCATTCAAATACAACAGCTATCAACTCTGAGCATGACTGTAAACATGTCACACAACAGACAACATACCTGTTTACATTAACAGTTGTATGCCAGACTGGTGTTATAAACACTAACTCAGTCTCTCATGTACTTCCTTCAATTTTCAGTTTCTCTAAACCTTTTAGTGTTGACATATTAATCAATTACTATGTGTTACAATTCAAATCAAATTTAATTTTACTTCATTAATAAAATTCACCTTTTTTGAATTACTTTAATTCCACCTCCACTCAAAACAATTTGGCTTTAGTTACTTTATTTAAAACACTTTAAATATGGACACACAATACAAAATAAAATTCATTATTACCTCTTGTTAATTATTATTGTTAATTAGCAAAATAAAGTATTATTATTATTATAACATACTATAAACATTGTTACATAAACTATAATCTATGTTCAGACAATATAGCCTTGACACAATACATTTGACATTAACACATTTATTTACAAATTTTCGTCATAATTTTCTTGTTTACCACACTTCATTACATAAATCAGCCAAGTAATTTTACCATAGACTCCAATAATTAAATGTTCATTCAGTATTTCTCAACCCCCATCATCGAAAATTAGTCTTTTCTGCACATAACATTGTTCAATTTTCTTGATACACAAGATATGGCTATCTTTTGTGTTATAACCATAAAAATTTATATGTTCCATTGTACCATAATAATAATACCTAGGGTTACTCCCCATTATTACTATATCATAAATCAAGTCTGCATTAGTATTTTTTATAAAGTCTCTGTCAGTGTTTGTTATTACAATTACATCATTATCACAATATTCTGCTACTACAAGTACACTAACTCTCCCCACAGGTAAATATTTATCATCAATATACACATTGTCATTGTTTACTACTGAACAAGGTAAATCTACATTATTTATCATAATTCTCTTAATATTCATCTTCTCTATCAACTCTCCATAACCTCTATTTAGCTTAAACCACTCTAACTCTTTCTCTCTCACACAATTACTTTCATCACCACAACATTTCACATTCTCATTCCACACAGAGGGCAACACCACTAAATTATTTAAACACCATCTGGCCCTACCAGATACACACAGAAAACTTATTTGACATCTTGAAGACCTTTTGTCTTCTACAAAAACTATCGAGGAACTAACTTTCTACTCTCATTATCACTACAACTATTACTCAACATATCACCATTTCTTTTATTCAACAATATTTCACTCTTGTTTTCAATATTTCTCCCAAGCTTATCTAGCTGTTGCATTAGCTTAACATTTATTTCATTAAATTTGACATCAAACTTATTGTTCTGTTCATCAAATTTCTCATTGAAACTACTTTTAATTTCTTTGATTTAGTTTTTTTTGTTCATCGAATTTGCTATCAAATTTACTCAACAGTAACTGCATCATAATTATCATATCACTATTATCTTCTTTCTTAACTAAGGTCGGCGTCGACTGGCTCGTCACGCCTTCCATTATTCTCGATTCTGTTAACTGGCTTTCTATATTACTGTCAGTGAAGCTGACTTTATCATTATTTTCACTCGTTTGAATTCCTGAGTCACCTTTATTGGCCAACTCAGTTGACACATTTTCTTTACTTTGGATCACCGATTTATTTTCGGCTTCATTGCCGACAATTACGTCAATCTCATTTAGTTTATTCTCTGTGTTCTCCATTATGAAATTATTTTTCAATTAAAATTTATCAATTGCATACACAGTTACTACAATTTTACTTCCGTTACTCTCTAACTCCGATCTAAAAACATTTCTAATAACGCCCTCACTTCCAAATAACCCGTTCTGCAGCTTAATTAGGTCTGGCGAATGTAGTGAGGAATTACACTTGCCGTCCCTGTTTCAGGGGCCATTGAAACAATATAACTGAATGAAAATTATGAAACTACTCGAGTACCTATTTTCAGGCGCCAATGAAACAATATTATTTACTTTATATTAATTAGCTCTTACCTTAGGGTTCTTTTCCAGAGTCGTACAGATGAAAACAGCTGTAGATAGGTTGTTTGGGAAGGGCGGTAAAAATATAATAACACAGTTTATATTTAAGCGAATTGCTTCTGATTTATTAAACAAATTACTTATTTCGCCCCACGTTGACAACAATGAAAAGTTTTAATTTCTCTTCGGGCAGATGAATCTAATCTTATGAAATCAAACGAATTAGTAACATAAACATTTCTTAATATAACATCTATTAGACTACCACAAATTATTTATATTTTTTTTATGAATATTTATAATGAGCCAGTACGTTTTATTTTTATTTACTGAATTTATATCTATTCCCTTAGAGATCTCTATTTATTAGTAAAGTGTCTGTAAAGGTAAATGTTACAATATAGTAGTTAAAAGTTCTGAAATGTGGTACTCATCCTGGTAGTGGCTTCGCTCCAACTGGGGATGCATGTTTTTTATCCCTCACTTCAGAAATCGCTGTATACTGAGTTTTACTGATCACTAAAAACCATATTGTTCACATGTAATACTAATGGTGTTGGTCCACGTAACTTTACCAGTACGAGCACTGATAGCTTTCTTCCTTTTAACTAGTTGACCACTTTCTTAGTTCACACACACTCCCGCAACTGTTTATAATGAGTTTACTGTGTTTCACTAATATCTCCACATGTTTTAATATTCAGTCGGCCACTTAAGTCCGCTACATTGTTTGCACTTTTGATAGTTATTTAATCAGATAGGCCGGCCTTAACTTCGGCCTATCTTACACACCCGAGGCCACGGTTTTTTGTTAAAGAACTGTATGGTGCTTCTGTCTGATGTTAACTCTCTGGTGACAATCTGCTTACTGTGATTCACATACTTTCATTTTTGACGTTTTTTATTTTATTTTCTATTTCCTCACGGACTTGTACCACTGTTTCGTTGATTTTTTCTAACTTTTCATTTGTTTCTGCTATTTCTTGTTTCCTTTCTTCATTGTTTTTATCCACCTTTTGGTTAATTGTCACATGGACATTCTCAATTCTTTCATTAATCCGCTTTAAATTGTCCTCATTTATTTGTCTGATCTCTTCCTTCATTTGTTTTAAACTCTCATCGTTCCTGTCAAACTTCTCGTTCATTAGTTTCGAGGTTTCCTAAAATTTTCATCTATTTTAATAAATTTTTCCTCCTGTTTCCTAAATTTTTCATCTATTTTAGCATTTGTTTGTTTATTGCTTTCCATTATAATTCTCAATATCTCCTGCATGCTCATGTCTTCTTTTTGGGCGAATTTATCTGGTTGGTCCCCTTGGGCATCATCTTCTATCATTTCCTTTTCCGTGTCCCTAACGACTTCAGTTTCTTCTTTATTACCCGTCGTTTGTTCCATTTCACTGTCCGTGACTACTTCTATTTCTTTTTCCCATCTATCTTCTTCCGTTTCTCGTTCCTTCGCCATCCTTTTAGAAACCCCTCTGGTATGCATTTCTGTGCCTCTAATAATTGCCTGCTCAAGTTAAGTAATAGTTATGGAATCGACATTTTACTTAACTCAAGCCCTACAAGTTGAGCGCCAATTTGTTACTTAACCTTTATCCGAGTTCCGATCTTATCATATACCTTATATATAATTATATCTTGAACTCCACTGTTGTGAGCCAATTTGTAAACCAATTTTTTTTTTTTTTTTTTTTTAATAAATGTACGGATGAAATGTACTGTGTACGTTTTACAGAACAACCATGCGGAAAAGAAGGAGCACTCCTGAGTTGCTCATGAACCCTGAGCATCTTCCAGAGGGTTCATTCCCTAAACACTAAAAGTCTTGTCTATGAATCGTTCCTCTGTAAAGGCGTGCAGTCACAATGACCAGCAATCCACAGGAAGCAAATCTCCGTCCACGCTGGACACCTTTTCAGCTTGCATGCATTGTGTTGGTGTGGGTTTCGGTACTTTCCATTTAAAAAGCGTGCAAATGTAAGAAAATAAACATGAGTGAGGCCAGAAATAATGTGAATTTTGTGTGTGTGTCCTGTGTGTCTTTCTTTATGGTAATCACAATAATTAAACTTTGGAAATGTAAACATCACATAATGGAGACATTCTTGCCTGCCAGAACATCTTCATGCACAGATGATTTAAATTAAAATGAAAATATCGGTATGGAGTCATGAAAATACATGACTTCCATGTTCTAAAATTTATATTTAAAATCATTTACTTGAATTCGGTTCGATAATTTCTAACAAGTTAGGTGTGTTCCTTGTAAATCTAGTTTTATGTTTGACAAATTGATATGACATATTTCCATAGAAACTACTTCTTTGTTGCCAATAACATAGTACACATATACAAAATTATCCCTCCCCCTTTTACTATCCTTTTCATTTACAGATATTTCATCTATCTGTCTATAGTGGATTATTATGACCTTTACAGGATACTTTATTTTTCAAAATTAAGTACTTTACTCTTGTTAAAACGTAAAATGTTGCAGGTGAACTACCCCTTCCCCTTAACCGATCTTCACCAAAATCAATAGGCCTTGAGTCCTCTGCAACTCGGGTACATATGCAAAAAATTATTTGATTCTGTTTGAGTTTGCGGCAGTTATCGTTCCCCATAGAAAAAATTCTACACACAGACACTTTTCAGAAAATGACTTTTCTTCATGTTTTGAGGGTTGTACAATCAGAATCACCCCTTATTTCGAACACAATTTTTTTTGTGATCACCATACTTCCATTTCCTTCAGAACATGGAAGTAAAACAACAAAACCGCTTCCCAATTCTATGTATAACAATTTACTAATTTAGCATATCCTTGATGTATTACCAATTGTTTCAATTTCACCAGCATTTGAACTTGTGACCAACAATGACTTTGAATTTCATAATTTTATTATATTTCGTGAGAAAGTTAGCCTTGAAAATAAATGCATTATAAATGGCCCTAGAATGAGCAGATGAAATATAGCAGACAGGTGTGTAACTGTGTGTACATGGTTTGTTACTAATGATATAATGTCGCTGACTGGATTGATCTGACCTTAAGTTAAATCCACAAGAGCTGCAGCGACTTACCATCAGAGTCTGATTTTAATTACTAAGCCGCTATACATAATTACATTTAAAAAAAACTTAAAATTATGTACAGAGAATAACAAATAGATAAATGATTAAACTGGAAGACAAATCATGCACTCTGCCAGTTGTTAACATACCTTATTAGATTTAATTGGTTTTTCACCAGGAGGGCCAACAGGTCCTTTATGTCTTCTGAATCTAAGAATTAGTGATCTTGAAGCTATTGTCATATTTACAGATTCTTTGAATGCTTCTAGTGCAGCTTCAGCAGTTAAAAACCTCACAAATGCATACCTTGACAATTACAAAATAAATGGCATAAATAATTCATCATTATAAAATTATTATTTCAAAGGTAGTATCGTGCCACACTTTTTATTTACGCTAATGGTACACATTTTCTGGAGATCACACTACCATCTTTACTTAATAAAACGAAATTATAACTAGCATGTTATTATACAAACTGAATTCGTTATGCTACTGTGCAACCCTCCCCTTACACATAGTGGACGCAACAAGCATACATAGTTATACATACCACTTTAAGAGATTATACTTTATAAGCACTTAAAACATTAAGAATTATATTCCTCCCATTAACATGTGTAGTGTCTTGTTTCATGACCATAAGCTCTCATAGTTTTCATAAATTTTAATTACCTAATTAAAAACAGAGTGTGAACAAGTCACATAGTCTAAACACTCTACTGAATGTATAATAATCAGAACACAGTGAATATTTTTATCATAATAATTATTGTAACAAGCTCTTTCACATAATGTAATGTATTACACATACTTAAAAATACTTCCACACTTTCAACTACAATAGAACCCTGATAGTCTGACAACATATTTGACAAGTCTCGGACAGTGCACATTGCAGGAAGACAGAACACAAAGGAGAAAAGGGAGGGAGATTGTTTTCTTGTCATAACATGACTTGCAGTGTTTATAGTTGAATAGTTTTGTGTTGTTAACTGTTCTGCAGTCTGGAAAATATATAAAATCAATTAACTTAAATAAGGTGTTTTATTTAATTATATAAAATGACATTAAATAGCTAATTATTATTGTTATTATTTTTAATAGAATGTTTTACATAAATGAAATAGTTATCACCGTGTAGTAGGCTTGTACTAATTCGTCCCTCTGGATATTCTGGCTTGCTTGCTAGTATCATTGTTACAAAAAAAAATTGTTTACATAAAAAATTTGAACCTCGAAGAACTTGTGTGCATGTAAGCAATGCCTAGAATAATAAGTGTACAAATCATGCAATATAATGTGTTATGACTACAATTCATCACTAGCAGGGTGAGTCAATTTCATGTCTGTGTATGAGAGTTATTTTTTCTCAGTTGTCGGAAATGCTTGGTTACATCCACATTCATCTTTCCATAAAACAGTGTTCACATTTTTATCTATAACGTCCATAACATGTGATTGTTTTTGTGTTATGTTTTAGGAGTCTGTGTGTTTACGAGTGCATGGTATACAAGAGAAAACCATTGCGTGACAGCAAAAACAAGAGAAAAAAAGTCTGGTTAACAATGATAATGAAATTTGGAAGATAAAGTTAATGCAATTTCAAGATTAGATTTGGGTGAATCAGCCACAAAAACTGTGTTAGACTTGGATGAACGTGAAAGCACTGAGGGGTCTGGAAAAAGAACAGAAGTGAAATACAACAATGATGTAGTAATCAGGCATCCAGAAGAGGTATTAAGGCTCATAAAACCATGAAAAATTAAAAAAAGTGAAAATTTTAAAGTTGAAGCAGTATTTTTGTGGCATGAACATGTAAGGGGAAAGGATGTACAAATATCAGCTGCCTTTACTTCAGGAAAAGGCTTTGGATTTTTAGAAAAAAATTGAGAGGGGAACTGGTCAGTTTACAGCCAGAGATGGTTGGTTGGACTGGTGGAAAAAGTTTTGGAGTGCAACAGTTAACTGTGTTTGGGGAGTCCCTATCAGCAAATGAAAGTGGAACTGAGCATTTTAAAGCAGAACTGTTATTCGCAGTGTATTTATTTGAAGATATTATATAAGAGACCTGCAGGAAACTCAACAAAATAATAAATATAAGAAACACACACACACACACACACACACACACACACTGCAAGTTGTAAGTGTTATAAAATGAATCACTTCTGTTCATATACCCAACGCAACTGTATAGTGTTAATCGCTGGCTAGGTCTTAGGATTTTTGTATGTTCGTTGTGTTAAGTACAGTGAAACTTCGATTAACCGTCACTCTTTTAACCATCAGTTTCTGTTAACCATCACTCTTTTAACCGTCAGTTTCTGTTAACTGTCAGTCCGTACTCTATGTACAGTAACCAGATTTCCGCGAAAAATCATCCTCGCTTTACTGCTGAGCGGCGGAGGTGCCGGAGTGGTGCACTATTGTTCTATTGATGAGTCACGTTCTTGGCCTGCCTAGCTATTGCACACGTGGTCAGTTTCAGTTGTGCCTGAGAAGCTGTTGTGCTTGGTGCTGTACGTTATTTGTTGCATAGTGGCTTAATTGTTTCGGCATACGATAGTGACATTCACACCAGTAAGTTTTGTTGTTAAGGTTTCTTTTCTTTTTTGTTTTTGTGCAACAGCTAAAAAATGGCTGAAAAGCATAAACAGGTCGTGTTAAATCTCAACCAGAAAATTGAGATTATTAAACGTTTGAAAAAAGGTGAAACTTCCACTAGTATTGCTCTCATTTATGACGTTGGAAGAACCACAGTGAATGACATTAAACGCGATGCTGAAAAAACAGAAGGACATGTTTCAAAAATGCAATTCATCGATGGAGATCCTAAGACTCGTAAAACCATGAAATAAGCAAAATATGACCAACTGGACACTGTTATGTATCAATGGTTTATACAAGCATGGAGTCAAGGAATCCCACTTTCAGGCCCCATAATAATGGCCAAGGCGGTTGAAATGAACAAAAAACTTGACGGAAATCCTAATTTTAAAGCAAGCATAGGATGGCTAGATAAGTTTAAGTGTCGCCATGGCATTCGGAAACTAGACATTAGTGGTGAAAAACTTAGTGCAAATAGCGCAGTTATTGCCGAGTACAGAGAACAATTTAAAGAGAAAGTGGCCATATTAAACCTCGTTAGGGAATAAGTGTACAATTGCGACGAAACCGGGCTCAATTGGAAAGCTTTACCACAAAATACATTGGCATCACTTTCAGAGACATCAGCCCTGGGTTTTAAAGTCCAAAAAGATCGGACACTTTAATGGTTTGTGAAAATGCCACAATGCAGGTTACCCCTGCTTGTGATTGGAAAAGCAAAAACACCTCGTGCATTCAAAAATTTTAATTTGAACGCACTGCCTGCTACCTATTATGCTCAAAAGAGTGCTTGGATATCTCAAGATATTTTTTCCAATTGGTTCCACAAAGTGTTTGTGCCACACGTTAGAGATCATTTGGCTGAAATGCAGTTACCACAGGAAGCATTGCTGCTAATGGACAATGCTCCAGCACATCCCACTTGCGGAATTAAAAGTGATGATGGCAAAAAAACATGCCTCTTCGTTCTGGTAAACACAACACCACTAATCCAGCCTATGGACCAGGGCATAATCATCGAAAACATGAAACGTCGTTATAGGAAAGCTTTTATTGGAAGTTTGATTTCATCTGATGATGAAATGTCTGTAAAAGAGTTTTGGAAAACATACAACATACAAGATGCAATTTTCAATGTTGCTGCTGCGTGGGATGATCTTCAAGTGTCAAATTTTAAAAATGGGTGGAATAAACTCTGGCCTGAAGCTAATGATGGCGAACCTAAGGAAATTGGGAATGTTATGTTAGTGTTGACAAAATTGTGCAACTGTGCAAAAATGTACCGAATGGTGAAGACATAATGCCAGCAGAAGTAACAGAGTGACAAATGAACAAATTGGACGGAGGCTTTGACATTTTGAACGACGATGAAATTGTTTCCAGTGTGATTGACAATGAAGAAGAAGAAATTGACGAAGACGAGTGTTATATTTTGAATGAAAAAACTACGTTAAGCCATACAGAAGCAGAAACAATGTTATCAAAATGTATTGAGTGGTTTGAGGGGCAAGAAGAGGGAAATGCAACGCAGATACTTCTCCTACGTAAAGTACGGAACATTGCCGCTCAGAAAGCACGAGCCTCAAAGAAACAAAAGAAAATGACAGACTATTTTAAAATTTGAAAATGTATGTACGTCTAGAGTGTAAGTTCATGTAACAATATGTACAGTACATATGTTGTACTACATATACTGTACTTAATGTAAATTGTATATTGTTTGTTTCTGTAAAATAAAATACATGTATGTACAGTGTATTTCCAGTTCGTAAACGTGCATTTTTTATCATTCGTTCATATACAATGGATGGGGTGGGTTGTTGTTTAAGGTTTTTCTGTTATCCGTCTATTCGATTAACCGTCATGGTCCCGGTCCCGACCCTGACAATTAATCGAAGTTTCACTGTATGTGTGGTTGCACAATAAACTTATTTTTAAATAGAGAAGTAAGACGTTGATAACCTGAAATAATTATTTAAAACATTGGAAAAGAATCAATCAACGGTTTATTAAATATTGAAAGAAACTCAATTGATAATTAAAAACTGAAAACTAAAAGTTCAGAATATTTTCTTTTATAAGGTTACACACTGAAACATACCTTTCATAATCGACACACATTAATAACATACAGTCATAAAATATTTAAACATATATGATAAACAAATTATAACATTTTTAAAAATAGGTTGGGTGACTGACTTTGAACCATTATTAAAATTTGAACTCATAGCAAATCATCTACAAAAATATTAAATTCATCAAATCAAATTGAATGTTGACTATTAATATTTTAATGAAATACTATTTACTTTATGAATAATTATTATTTATAATGAGACATCCATTTTAAAATTAAACAGAATAAAATTATTTTCAACACCCACTTACAAGTACGTATTTTACTCTGAATATACACACTATTTACATTTACATATTTGTTTTATTTTGTTAGCTCATATTCTGTTATTTATGAGTTTTGTCTTTATTTAACAAATATATAATTGTTCATTTGTCACCTGTGTACTGGTTGCATTACTGTTGCGAAGGTGTTATTCCGTGCGTGTGTACATATGTGTGTGCATCTCCTGAACATTGATGATGACGATGATTCCTCTGTTGATAGTTAGCTGTCAATGTTCTAGCCTGATGTAGACGGTGGTCCTGTGCTCTTCATCAATCGTGGACTGTTGAAGATGATCATTAGTTTATGTCTTTGATCAAACTGACAGTGTCCCTGTGATAAAGTTCTTAGCATCTGTCCCTCGTCCCAAATGGCCGAAGGTATTTATAGAAGATAGCGATTCTGACCTGTCAGATTTTGTTTCTGAGCTGTTCAATTTTGTCAGTTCATGTATAGTGTCCTTTTTAACTGATAACGTTTTTGTCTGTTTTCACGATAATAGTAAACTTGATCTTTAGATGAGTGCTTGCGTTGTCTTTGTAATTTTTCACTCGTCATTTGCATATAACACAATTGTTAATCACTTGTCAATTGCGGTAGTAATTAACTTTAATTTGTATAATGTTTTTGTTATTGCACTTGTTAATATATTGTACCTTGTACTTGCTCACGCGCAATCAGCCCAGCGCACTTACGTCATCCGTAGCGGTGCTGCACGTGTGGGCTCACCGCTGCGTTTATTCAGTCATCACTCAACCTTTAAACTGTGCGTTTGCACCCTTACTTTCTCGCTAGCCGCGGCAACCTAAATTTACTAGGTACTTCTTATTCGAGCTCTTTTCAATGCTACACATCATGTAGCCTGGCAACTTACGCCACACCTTGTATTTTGGCTATGAACGTCTGACGTAATTGCGTGGGCCTGCGCTTCTGAATAATATTCAAATAAACATTACTTAATCTAATTTTACAGTCCACTAATTCATTCACAACATTTTTCTGACTTCCTACCAGCATCTGTCAGCTTGCTACACTAACTCAAGATAAATTCGAGAGCGTTAAGCACGCCACATATGGTGGGATCTCGAACAGAGAAGTCCAGTAAGGTCGGATGGGTACTGCCACAGCCACCGGACTAGGGGGGTAAGTACCCATGATTTTAGTAGAGAGTTCAGGGGGTTGTGGCGCCATATCCTCACTGATCCTCTTAGGTTTTAGGCAATGAGAGATTGTATGCTTCGGCATACAACCTCTCATTGGGGGGTATTGTAACGGTACAGAATTGTGAGCTACAATAGTTTCAATTTCAAATCAGTAAATTTTTAATTGTCAGCATTCACCTGTGAGGTGCCCCTTGTAACCAGCAACATAGTGTTATTGTTGATGTCTGGAGACAGCCAAGCCAGACGTATTACGTAATAGCCCCAGCAGCAGTCTTTGTATGTGAATCACAGTAAGCAGATTGTCAGCAGAGAGTTAACATCAGACAGAAGCAGCATACAGTTCTTTAACAAAAACCGTGGCCTCGGGTGTGTAAGATAGGCCGAAGTTAAGGCCGGCCTATCTGATTAAATAACTATCAAAAGTGCAAACAATGTAGCGGACTTAAGTGGCCGACTTAATATTAAAACATGTGGAGATATTAGTGAAACACAGTAAACTCATTATAAACAGTTGCGGGAGTGTGTGTGAACTAAGAAAGTGGTCAACTAGTTAAAAGGAAGAAAGCTATCAGTGCTCGTACTGGTAAAGTTACGTGGACCAACACCATTATTATTACATGTGAACAATATGGTTTTTAGTGATCAGTAAAACTCAGTATACAGCGATTTCTGAAGTGAGTGATAAAAAACGTGCATCCCCAGTTGGAGCGAAGCCACTACCAGGATGAGTACCACATTTCAGAACTTTTAACTACTATATTGTAACATTTACCTTTACAGACACTTTACTAATAAATAGAGATCTCTAAGGGAATAGATATAAATTCAATAAATAAAAATAAAACGTACTGGTTCATTATAAATATTCATAAAAAAAATATAAATAATTTGTGGTTGTCTAATAGATGTTATATTAAGAAATGTTTATGTTACTAATTCGTTTGATTTAATAAGATTAGATTCATATGCCCGAAGAGAAATTAAAACTTTTCATTGTTGTCAACGTGGGCCGAAATAAGTTATTTGTTTAATAAAGCAGAAGCAATTCGCTTAAATATAAACTGTGTTATTATATTTTTACCGTCCTTCCCAAACAACCTATCTGCAGCTGTTTTCATCTGTACGACTCTGGAAAAGAACCCTAAGGTAAGAGCTAATTAATATAAAGTAAATAATATTGTTTCATTGGCGCCCGAGAATAGGTACTCGAGTAGTTTCATAATTTTCATTCAGTTATATTGTTTCAATGGCCCCTGAAACAGGGACGGCAAGTGTAATTCCTCATTACATTCGCCAGACCTAATTAAGCTGCAGAACGGGTTATTTGGAAGTGAGGGCGTTATTGGAAATGTTTTTAGATCGGAGTTAGAGAGTAACGGAAGTAAAATTGTAGTAACTGTGTATGCAATTAATAAATTTTAATTGAAAAATAATTTCATAATGGAGAACACAGAGAATAAACTAAATGAGATTGACGTAATTGTCAGCAATGAAGCCGAAAATAAATCGATGTTCCAAAGTAAAGAAAATGTGTCAACTGAGTTGGCCAATAAAGGCGACTCAGGAATTCAAACGAGTGAAAATAATGATGAAGTCAGCTTCACTGACAGTAATATAGAAAGCCAGTTAACAGAATCGAGAATAATGGAAGGCGTGACGAGCCAGTCGACGCCGACCTTAGTTAAGAAAGAAGATAATAGTGATATGATAATTATGATGCAGTTACTGTTGAGTAAATTTGATAGCAAATTCGATGAACAAAAAAAACTAAATCAAAGAAATTAAAAGTAGTTTCAATGAGAAATTTGATGAACAGAACAATAAGTTTGATGTCAAATTTAATGAAATAAATGTTAAGCTAATGTAACAGCTAGATAAGCTTGGGAGAAATATTGAAAACAAGAGTGAAATATTGTTGAATAAAAGAAATGGTGATATGTTGAGTAATAGTTGTAGTGATAATGAGAGTAGAAAGTTAGTTCCTCGATAGTTTTTGTAGAAGACAAAAGGTCTCCAAGATGTCAAATAAGTTTTCTGTGTGTATCTGGTAGGGCCAGATGGTGTTTAAATAATTTAGTGGTGTTGCCCTCTGTGTGGAATGAGAATGTGAAATGTTGTGGTGATGAAAGTAATTGTGAGAGAGAGAAAGAGTTAGAGTGGTTTAAGCTAAATAGAGGTTATGGAGAGTTGATAGAGAAGATGAATATTAAGAGAATTATGATAAATAATGTAGATTTACCTTGTTCAGTAGTAAACAATGACAATGTGTATATTGATGATAAATATTTACCTGTGGGGAGAGTTAGTGTACTTGTAGTAGCAGAGTATTGTGATAATGATGTAATTGTAATAACAAACACTGACAGAGACTTTATAAAAAATACTAATGCAGACTTGATTTATGATATAGTAATAATGGGGAGTAACCCTAGGTATTATTATTATGGTACAATGGAACATATAAATTTTTATGGTTATAACACAAAAGATAGCCATATCTTGTGTATCAAGAAAATTGAACAATGTTATGTGCAGAAAAGACTATTTTTCGATGATGGGGGTTGAGAAATACTGAATGAACATTTAATTATTGGAGTCTATGGTAAAATTACTTGGCTGATTTATGTAATGAAGTGTGGTAAACAAGAAAATTATGACAAAAATTTGTAAATAAATGTGTTAATGTCAAATGTATTGTGTCAAGGCTATATTGTCTGAATGTAGATTATAGTTTATGTAACAATGCTTATAGTATGTTATAATAATAATAATACTTTATTTTGCTAATTAACAAGACGTAATAATGAATTTTATTTTGTATTGTGTGTCCATATTTAAAGTGTTTTAAATAAAGTAACTAAAGCCAAATTGTTTTGAGTGGAGATGGAATTAAAGTAATTCAAAAAAGGTGAATTTTATTAATGAAGTAAAATTAAATTTGATTTGAATTGTAACACATAGTAATTGATTAATATGTCAACACTAAAAGGTTTAGAGAAACTGAAAATTGAAGGAAGTACATGAGAGACTGAGTTAGTGTTTATAACACCAGTCTGGCATACAACTGTTAATGTAAACAGGTATGTTGTCTGTTGTGTGACATGTTTACAGTCATGCTCAGAGTTGATAGCTGTTGTATTTGAATGAATCATTGCCATGAGTAAAATTCTCTTATGAAATAAAAGAAATGCAAGATGTGTTGAAATGAAGGTAATTTTTTTTATAATGTAATGAAGTAACTTAGTGTTTTGATGGTAATGCAGTTAAATTTTATGCGATAGGATTTTGTTAATGGAGAATCATTTTGAAAAAATGTAATTAATTTTGAAATTGTTAATTAAATAAAATTAAATTAAATTGGTAATTAAAATAATTGAAAAGATGATTTTTAATAATGAATTTAAATTTATTTTGATTCAAATTTCAAATATAATGGTAGATTAAATAATAATTGATGAATTATTTAATTTGTATGGAATTAGCTGTAAGTAGACAGTTAGGTTATATTATCAAAATTAAAAACTAAGCCAGTACTTTCTATAAACATGAACCAGTACTTTGCAATTAATGAACCAGTACGGCTAAGAGGAAACCAATCAGTTGTGGATATGGTATAATTGAAGGTCTGTTTGTTAATTTTTTAATTGAATGTTATAGAATCAGGCGTTACTGTCGCGGGTATCTATCTGATTTTATGGTGTTGGGATCTCGAACAGAGAAGTCCAGTAAGGTCGGAGGGTGCTGCCACAGCCACCGGACTAGGGGGGTAAGTACCCATGATTTTAGTAGAGAGTTCAGGGGGGTTTTGTGGCGCCATATCCTCACTGATCCTCTTAGGTTTTAGGCAATGAGAGATTGTATGCTTCGGCATACAACCTCTCATTGGGGGGTATTGTAACGGTACAGAATTGTGAGCTACAATAGTTTCAATTTCAAATCAGTAAATTTTTAATTGTCAGCATTCACCTGTGAGGTCCCCCTTGTAACCAGCAACATAGTGTTATTGTTGATGTCTGGAGACAGCCAAGCCAGACGTATTACGTAATAGCCCCAGCAGCAGTCTTTGTATGTGAATCACAGTAAGCAGATTGTCACCAGAGAGTTAACATCAGACAGAAGCAGCATACAGTTCTTTAACAAAAAACCGTGGCCTCGGGTGTGTAAGATAGGCCGAAGTTAAGGCCGGCCTACCTGATTAAATAACTATCAAAAGTGCAAACAATGTAGCGGACTTAAGTGGCCGACTTAATATTAAAACATGTGGAGATATTAGTGAAACACAGTAAACTCATTATAAACAGTTGCGGGAGTGTGTGTGAACTAAGAAAGTGGTCAACTAGTTAAAAGGAAGAAAGCTATCAGTGCTCGTACTGGTAAAGTTACGTGGACCAACAACATTATTATTACATGTGAACAATATGGTTTTTAGTGATCAGTAAAACTCAGTATACAGCGATTTCCGAAGTGAGGGATAAAAAACGTGCATCTCCAGTTGGAGCGAAGCCACTACCGGGATGAGTACCACATTTCAGAACTTTTAACTACTATATTGTAACATTTACCTTTACCGAAACTTTACTAATAAATAGAGATCTCTAAGGGAATAGATATAAATTCAATAAATAAAAATAAAACGTACTGGTTCATTATAAATATTCATAAAAAAAAATATAAATAATTTGTGGTAGTCTAATAGATGTTATATTAAGAAATGTTTATGTTACTAATTCGTTTGATTTCATAAGATTAGATTCATATGCCCGAAGAGAAATTAAAACTTTTTATTGTTGTCAACGTGGGCCGAAATAAGTAATTTGTTTAATAAATCAGAAGCAATTCGCTTAAATATAAACTGTGTTATTATATTTTTACCGTCCTTCCCAAACAACCTATCTGCAGCTGTTTTCATCTGTACGACTCTGGAAAAGAACCCTAAGGTAAGAGCTAATTAATATAAAGTAAATAATATTGTTTCATTGGCGCCCGAGAATAGGTACTCGAGTAGTTTCATAATTTTCATTCAGTTATATTGTTTCAATGGCCCCTGAAACAGGGACGGCAAGTGTAATTCCTCATTACATTCGCCAGACCTAATTAAGCTGCAGAACGGGTTATTTGGAAGTGAGGGCGTTATTAGAAATATTTTAGATCGGAGTTAGAGAGTAACGGAAGTAAAATTGTAGTAACTGTGTATGCAATTGATAAATTTTAATTGAAAAATAATTTCATAATGGAGAACACAGAGAATAAACTAAATGAGATTGACGTAATTGTCGGCAATGAAGCCGAAAATAAATCGATGTTCCAAAGTAAAGAAAATGTGTCAACTGAGTTGGCCAATAAAGGTGACTCAGGAATTCAAACGAGTGAAAATAATGATGAAGTCAGCTTCACTGACAGTAATATAGAAAGCCAGTTAACAGAATCGAGAATAATGGAAGGCGTGACGAGCCAGTCGACGCCGACCTTAGTTAAGAAAGAAGATAATAGTGATATGATAATTATGATGCAGTTACTGTTGAGTAAATTTGATAGCAAATTCGATGAACAAAAAAAACTAACTCAAAGAAATTAAAAGTAGTTTCAATGAGAAATTTGATAAACAGAACAATAAGTTTGATGTCAAATTTAATGAAATAAATGTTAAGCTAATGCAACAGCTAGATAAGCTTGGGAGAAATATTGGAAACAAGAGTGAAATATTGTTGAATAAAAGAAATGGTGATATGTTGAGTAATAGTTGTAGTGATAATGAGAGTAGAAAGTTAGTTCCTCGATAGTTTTTGTAGAAGACAAAAGGTCTCCAAGATGTCAAATAAGTTTTCTGTGTGTATCTGGTAGGGCCAGATGGTGTTTAAATAATTTAGTGGTGTTGCCCTCTGTGTGGAATGAGAATGTGAAATGTTGTGGTGATGAAAGTAATTGTGAGAGAGAGAAAGAGTTAGAGTGGTTTAAGCTAAATAGAGGTTATGGAGAGTTGATAGAGAAGATGAATATTAAGAGAATTATGATAAATAATGTAGATTTACCTTGTTCAGTAGTAAACAATGACAATGTGTATATTGATGATAAATATTTACCTGTGGGGAGAGTTAGTGTACTTGTAGTAGCAGAATATTGTGATAATGATGTAATTGTAATAACAAACACTGACAGAGACTTTATAAAAAATACTAATGCAGACTTGATTTATGATATAGTAATAATGGGGAGTAACCCTAGGTATTATTATTATGGTACAATGGAACATATAAATTTTTATGGTTATAACACAAAAGATAGCCATATCTTGTGTATCAAGAAAATTGAACAATGTTATGTGCAGAAAAGACTAATTTTCGATGATGGGGGTTGAGAAATACTGAATGAACATTTAATTATTGGAGTCTATGGTAAAATTACTTGGCTGATTTATGTAATGAAGTGTGGTAAACAAGAAAATTATGACGAAAATTTGTAAATAAATGTGTTAATGTCAAATGTATTGTGTCAAGGCTATATTGTCTGAATGTAGATTATAGTTTATGTAACAATGTTTATAGTATGTTATAATAATAAAACTTTATTTTGCTAATTAACAATAATAATTAACAAGAGGTAATAATGAATTTTATTTTGTATTGTGTGTCCATATTTAAAGTGTTTTAAATAAAGTAACTACAGCCAAATTGTATTGAGTGGAGGTGGAATTAAAGTAATTCAAAAAAGGTGAATTTTATTAATGAAGTAAAATTAAATTTGATTTGAATTGTAACACATAGTAATTGATTAATATGTCAACACTAAAAGGTTTAGAGAAACTGAAAATTGAAGGAAGTACATGAGAGACTGAGTTAGTGTTTATAACACCAGTCTGGCATACAACTGTTAATGTAAACAGGTATGTTGTCTGTTGTGTGACATGTTTACAGTCATGCTCAGAGTTGATAGCTGTTGTATTTGAATGAATCATTGCCATGAGTAAAATTCTCTTATGAAATAAAAGAAATGCAAGATGTGTTGAAATGAAGGTAATTTTTTTTATAATGTAATGAAGTAACTTAGTGTTTTGATGGTAATGCAGTTAAATTTTATGCGATAGGATTTTGTTAATGGAGAATCATTTTGAAAAAATGTAATTAATTTTGAAATTGTTAATTAAATAAAATTAAATTAAATTGGTAATTAAAATAATTGAAAAGATGATTTTTAATAATGAATTTAAATTTATTTTGATTCAAATTTCAAATATAATGGTAGATTAAATAATAATTGATGAATTATTTAATTTGTATGGAATTAGCTGTAAGTAGACAGTTAGGTTATATTATCAAAATTAAAAACTAAGCCAGTACTTTCTATAAACATGAACCAGTACTTTGCAATTAATGAACCAGTACGGCTAAGAGGAAACCAATCAGTTGTGGATATGGTATAATTGAAGGTCTGTTTGTTAATTTTTTAATTGAATGTTATAGAATCAGGCGTTACTGTCGCGGGTATCTATCTGATTTTATGGTGTTGGGATCTCGAACAGAGAAGTCCAGTAAGGTCGGAGGGTGCTGCCACAGCCACCGGACTAGGGGGGTAAGTACCCATGATTTTAGTAGAGAGTTCAGGGGGGTTTTGTGGCGCCATATCCTCACTGATCCTCTTAGGTTTTAGGCAATGAGAGATTGTATGCTTCGGCATACAACCTCTCATTGGGGGGTATTGTAACGGTACAGAATTGTGAGCTACAATAGTTTCAATTTCAAATCAGTAAATTTTTAATTGTCAGCATTCACCTGTGAGGTCCCCCTTGTAACCAGCAACATAGTGTTATTGTTGATGTCTGGAGACAGCCAAGCCAGACGTATTACGTAATAGCCCCAGCAGCAGTCTTTGTATGTGAATCACAGTAAGCAGATTGTCACCAGAGAGTTAACATCAGACAGAAGCAGCATACAGTTCTTTAACAAAAAACCGTGGCCTCGGGTGTGTAAGATAGGCCGAAGTTAAGGCCGGCCTACCTGATTAAATAACTATCAAAAGTGCAAACAATGTAGCGGACTTAAGTGGCCGACTTAATATTAAAACATGTGGAGATATTAGTGAAACACAGTAAACTCATTATAAACAGTTGCGGGAGTGTGTGTGAACTAAGAAAGTGGTCAACTAGTTAAAAGGAAGAAAGCTATCAGTGCTCGTACTGGTAAAGTTACGTGGACCAACAACATTATTATTACATGTGAACAATATGGTTTTTAGTGATCAGTAAAACTCAGTATACAGCGATTTCCGAAGTGAGGGATAAAAAACGTGCATCTCCAGTTGGAGCGAAGCCACTACCGGGATGAGTACCACATTTCAGAACTTTTAACTACTATATTGTAACATTTACCTTTACCGAAACTTTACTAATAAATAGAGATCTCTAAGGGAATAGATATAAATTCAATAAATAAAAATAAAACGTACTGGTTCATTATAAATATTCATAAAAAAAATATAAATAATTTGTGGTAGTCTAATAGATGTTATATTAAGAAATGTTTATGTTACTAATTCGTTTGATTTCATAAGATTAGATTCATATGCCCGAAGAGAAATTAAAACTTTTTATTGTTGTCAACGTGGGCCGAAATAAGTAATTTGTTTAATAAATCAGAAGCAATTCGCTTAAATATAAACTGTGTTATTATATTTTTACCGTCCTTCCCAAACAACCTATCTGCAGCTGTTTTCATCTGTACGACTCTGGAAAAGAACCCTAAGGTAAGAGCTAATTAATATAAAGTAAATAATATTGTTTCATTGGCGCCCGAGAATAGGTACTCGAGTAGTTTCATAATTTTCATTCAGTTATATTGTTTCAATGGCCCCTGAAACAGGGACGGCAAGTGTAATTCCTCATTACATTCGCCAGACCTAATTAAGCTGCAGAACGGGTTATTTGGAAGTGAGGGCGTTATTAGAAATATTTTAGATCGGAGTTAGAGAGTAACGGAAGTAAAATTGTAGTAACTGTGTATGCAATTGATAAATTTTAATTGAAAAATAATTTCATAATGGAGAACACAGAGAATAAACTAAATGAGATTGACGTAATTGTCGGCAATGAAGCCGAAAATAAATCGATGTTCCAAAGTAAAGAAAATGTGTCAACTGAGTTGGCCAATAAAGGTGACTCAGGAATTCAAACGAGTGAAAATAATGATGAAGTCAGCTTCACTGACAGTAATATAGAAAGCCAGTTAACAGAATCGAGAATAATGGAAGGCGTGACGAGCCAGTCGACGCCGACCTTAGTTAAGAAAGAAGATAATAGTGATATGATAATTATGATGCAGTTACTGTTGAGTAAATTTGATAGCAAATTCGATGAACAAAAAAAACTAACTCAAAGAAATTAAAAGTAGTTTCAATGAGAAATTTGATAAACAGAACAATAAGTTTGATGTCAAATTTAATGAAATAAATGTTAAGCTAATGCAACAGCTAGATAAGCTTGGGAGAAATATTGGAAACAAGAGTGAAATATTGTTGAATAAAAGAAATGGTGATATGTTGAGTAATAGTTGTAGTGATAATGAGAGTAGAAAGTTAGTTCCTCGATAGTTTTTGTAGAAGACAAAAGGTCTCCAAGATGTCAAATAAGTTTTCTGTGTGTATCTGGTAGGGCCAGATGGTGTTTAAATAATTTAGTGGTGTTGCCCTCTGTGTGGAATGAGAATGTGAAATGTTGTGGTGATGAAAGTAATTGTGAGAGAGAGAAAGAGTTAGAGTGGTTTAAGCTAAATAGAGGTTATGGAGAGTTGATAGAGAAGATGAATATTAAGAGAATTATGATAAATAATGTAGATTTACCTTGTTCAGTAGTAAACAATGACAATGTGTATATTGATGATAAATATTTACCTGTGGGGAGAGTTAGTGTACTTGTAGTAGCAGAATATTGTGATAATGATGTAATTGTAATAACAAACACTGACAGAGACTTTATAAAAAATACTAATGCAGACTTGATTTATGATATAGTAATAATGGGGAGTAACCCTAGGTATTATTATTATGGTACAATGGAACATATAAATTTTTATGGTTATAACACAAAAGATAGCCATATCTTGTGTATCAAGAAAATTGAACAATGTTATGTGCAGAAAAGACTAATTTTCGATGATGGGGGTTGAGAAATACTGAATGAACATTTAATTATTGGAGTCTATGGTAAAATTACTTGGCTGATTTATGTAATGAAGTGTGGTAAACAAGAAAATTATGACGAAAATTTGTAAATAAATGTGTTAATGTCAAATGTATTGTGTCAAGGCTATATTGTCTGAATGTAGATTATAGTTTATGTAACAATGTTTATAGTATGTTATAATAATAAAACTTTATTTTGCTAATTAACAATAATAATTAACAAGAGGTAATAATGAATTTTATTTTGTATTGTGTGTCCATATTTAAAGTGTTTTAAATAAAGTAACTACAGCCAAATTGTATTGAGTGGAGGTGGAATTAAAGTAATTCAAAAAAGGTGAATTTTATTAATGAAGTAAAATTAAATTTGATTTGAATTGTAACACATAGTAATTGATTAATATGTCAACACTAAAAGGTTTAGAGAAACTGAAAATTGAAGGAAGTACATGAGAGACTGAGTTAGTGTTTATAACACCAGTCTGGCATACAACTGTTAATGTAAACAGGTATGTTGTCTGTTGTGTGACATGTTTACAGTCATGCTCAGAGTTGATAGCTGTTGTATTTGAATGAATCATTGCCATGAGTAAAATTCTCTTATGAAATAAAAGAAATGCAAGATGTGTTGAAATGAAGGTAATTTTTTTTATAATGTAATGAAGTAACTTAGTGTTTTGATGGTAATGCAGTTAAATTTTATGCGATAGGATTTTGTTAATGGAGAATCATTTTGAAAAAATGTAATTAATTTTGAAATTGTTAATTAAATAAAATTAAATTAAATTGGTAATTAAAATAATTGAAAAGATGATTTTTAATAATGAATTTAAATTTATTTTGATTCAAATTTCAAATATAATGGTAGATTAAATAATAATTGATGAATTATTTAATTTGTATGGAATTAGCTGTAAGTAGACAGTTAGGTTATATTATCAAAATTAAAAACTAAGCCAGTACTTTCTATAAACATGAACCAGTACTTTGCAATTAATGAACCAGTACGGCTAAGAGGAAACCAATCAGTTGTGGATATGGTATAATTGAAGGTCTGTTTGTTAATTTTTTAATTGAATGTTATAGAATCAGGCGTTACTGTCGCGGGTATCTATCTGATTTTATGGTGTTGGGATCTCGAACAGAGAAGTCCAGTAAGGTCGGAGGGTGCTGCCACAGCCACCGGACTAGGGGGGTAAGTACCCATGATTTTAGTAGAGAGTTCAGGGGGGTTTTGTGGCGCCATATCCTCATTGATCCTCTTAGGTTTTAGGCAATGAGAGATTGTATGCTTCGGCATACAACCTCTCATTGGGGGGTATTGTAACGGTACAGAATTGTGAGCTACAATAGTTTCAATTTCAAATCAGTAAATTTTTAATTGTCAGCATTCACCTGTGAGGTGCCCCTTGTAACCAGCAACATAGTGTTATTGTTGATGTCTGGAGACAGCCAAGCCAGACGTATTACGTAATAGCCCCAGCAGCAGTCTTTGTATGTGAATCACAGTAAGCAGATTGTCACCAGAGAGTTAACATCAGACAGAAGCAGCATACAGTTCTTTAACAAAAAACCGTGGCCTCGGGTGTGTAAGATAGGCCGAAGTTAAGGCCAGCCTACCTGATTAAATAACTATCAAAAGTGCAAACAATGTAGCGGACTTAAGTGGCCGACTTAATATTAAAACATGTGGAGATATTAGTGAAACACAGTAAACTCATTATAAACAGTTGCGGGAGTGTGTGTGAACTAAGAAAGTGGTCAACTAGTTAAAAGGAAGAAAGCTATCAGTGCTCGTACTGGTAAAGTTACGTGGACCAACAACATTATTATTACATGTGAACAATATGGTTTTTAGTGATCAGTAAAACTCAGTATACAGCGATTTCCGAAGTGAGGGATAAAAAACGTGCATCTCCAGTTGGAGCGAAGCCACTACCGGGATGAGTACCACATTTCAGAACTTTTAACTACTATATTGTAACATTTACCTTTACCGAAACTTTACTAATAAATAGAGATCTCTAAGGGAATAGATATAAATTCAATAAATAAAAATAAAACGTACTGGTTCATTATAAATATTCATAAAAAAAATATAAATAATTTGTGGTAGTCTAATAGATGTTATATTAAGAAATGTTTATGTTACTAATTCGTTTGATTTCATAAGATTAGATTCATATGCCCGAAGAGAAATTAAAACTTTTTATTGTTGTCAACGTGGGCCGAAATAAGTAATTTGTTTAATAAATCAGAAGCAATTCGCTTAAATATAAACTGTGTTATTATATTTTTACCGTCCTTCCCAAACAACCTATCTGCAGCTGTTTTCATCTGTACGACTCTGGAAAAGAACCCTAAGGTAAGAGCTAATTAATATAAAGTAAATAATATTGTTTCATTGGCGCCCGAGAATAGGTACTCGAGTAGTTTCATAATTTTCATTCAGTTATATTGTTTCAATGGCCCCTGAAACAGGGACGGCAAGTGTAATTCCTCATTACATTCGCCAGACCTAATTAAGCTGCAGAACGGGTTATTTGGAAGTGAGGGCGTTATTAGAAATATTTTAGATCGGAGTTAGAGAGTAACGGAAGTAAAATTGTAGTAACTGTGTATGCAATTGATAAATTTTAATTGAAAAATAATTTCATAATGGAGAACACAGAGAATAAACTAAATGAGATTGACGTAATTGTCGGCAATGAAGCCGAAAATAAATCGATGTTCCAAAGTAAAGAAAATGTGTCAACTGAGTTGGCCAATAAAGGTGACTCAGGAATTCAAACGAGTGAAAATAATGATGAAGTCAGCTTCACTGACAGTAATATAGAAAGCCAGTTAACAGAATCGAGAATAATGGAAGGCGTGACGAGCCAGTCGACGCCGACCTTAGTTAAGAAAGAAGATAATAGTGATATGATAATTATGATGCAGTTACTGTTGAGTAAATTTGATAGCAAATTCGATGAACAAAAAAAACTAAATCAAAGAAATTAAAAGTAGTTTCAATGAGAAATTTGATAAACAGAACAATAAGTTTGATGTCAAATTTAATGAAATAAATGTTAAGCTAATGCAACAGCTAGATAAGCTTGGGAGAAATATTGGAAACAAGAGTGAAATATTGTTGAATAAAAGAAATGGTGATATGTTGAGTAATAGTTGTAGTGATAATGAGAGTAGAAAGTTAGTTCCTCGATAGTTTTTGTAGAAGACAAAAGGTCTCCAAGATGTCAAATAAGTTTTCTGTGTGTATCTGGTAGGGCCAGATGGTGTTTAAATAATTTAGTGGTGTTGCCCTCTGTGTGGAATGAGAATGTGAAATGTTGTGGTGATGAAAGTAATTGTGAGAGAGAGAAAGAGTTAGAGTGGTTTAAGCTAAATAGAGGTTATGGAGAGTTGATAGAGAAGATGAATATTAAGAGAATTATGATAAATAATGTAGATTTACCTTGTTCAGTAGTAAACAATGACAATGTGTATATTGATGATAAATATTTACCTGTGGGGAGAGTTAGTGTACTTGTAGTAGCAGAATATTGTGATAATGATGTAATTGTAATAACAAACACTGACAGAGACTTTATAAAAAATACTAATGCAGACTTGATTTATGATATAGTAATAATGGGGAGTAACCCTAGGTATTATTATTATGGTACAATGGAACATATAAATTTTTATGGTTATAACACAAAAGATAGCCATATCTTGTGTATCAAGAAAATTGAACAATGTTATGTGCAGAAAAGACTAATTTTCGATGATGGGGGTTGAGAAATACTGAATGAACATTTAATTATTGGAGTCTATGGTAAAATTACTTGGCTGATTTATGTAATGAAGTGTGGTAAACAAGAAAATTATGACGAAAATTTGTAAATAAATGTGTTAAAGTCAAATGTATTGTGTCAAGGCTATATTGTCTGAATGTAGATTATAGTTTATGTAACAATGTTTATAGTATGTTATAATAATAAAACTTTATTTTGCTAATTAACAATAATAATTAACAAGAGGTAATAATGAATTTTATTTTGTATTGTGTGTCCATATTTAAAGTGTTTTAAATAAAGTAACTACAGCCAAATTGTATTGAGTGGAGGTGGAATTAAAGTAATTCAAAAAAGGTGAATTTTATTAATGAAGTAAAATTAAATTTGATTTGAATTGTAACACATAGTAATTGATTAATATGTCAACACTAAAAGGTTTAGAGAAACTGAAAATTGAAGGAAGTACATGAGAGACTGAGTTAGTGTTTATAACACCAGTCTGGCATACAACTGTTAATGTAAACAGGTATGTTGTCTGTTGTGTGACATGTTTACAGTCATGCTCAGAGTTGATAGCTGTTGTATTTGAATGAATCATTGCCATGAGTAAAATTCTCTTATGAAATAAAAGAAATGCAAGATGTGTTGAAATGAAGGTAATTTTTTTTATAATGTAATGAAGTAACTTAGTGTTTTGATGGTAATGCAGTTAAATTTTATGCGATAGGATTTTGTTAATGGAGAATCATTTTGAAAAAATGTAATTAATTTTGAAATTGTTAATTAAATAAAATTAAATTAAATTGGTAATTAAATTAATTAAAAAGATGATTTTTAATAATGAATTTAAATTTATTTTGATTCAAATTTCAAATATAATGGTAGATTAAATAATAATTGATGAATTATTTAATTTGTATGGAATTAGCTGTAAGTAGACAGTTAGGTTATATTATCAAAATTAAAAACTAAGCCAGTACTTTCTATAAACATGAACCAGTACTTTGCAATTAATGAACCAGTACGGCTAAGAGGAAACTAATCAGTTGTGGATATGGTATAATGGAAGGTCTGTTTGTTAATTTTTTAATTGAATGTTATAGAATCAGGCGTTACTGTGGCGGGTATCTATCTGATTTTATGGTGTTGGGATCTCGAACAGAGAAGTCCAGTAAGGTCGGATGGGTGCTGCCACAGCCACCGGACTAGGGGGGTAAGTAACCATGATTTAGTAGAGAGTTCAGGGCGGTTGTGGCGCCATATCCTCACTGATCCTCTTAGGTTTTAGGCAATGAGAGATTGTATGCTTCGGCATACAACCTCTCATTGGGGGGTATTGTAACGGTACAGAATTGTGAGCTACAATAGTTTCAATTTCAAATCAGTAAATTTTTAATTGTCAGCATTCACCTGTGAGGTGCCCCTTGTAACCAGCAACATAGTGTTATTGTTGATGTCTGGAGACAGCCAAGCCAGACGTATTACGTAATAGCCCCAGCAGCAGTCTTTGTATGTGAATCACAGTAAGCAGATTGTCACCAGAGAGTTAACATCAGACAGAAGCAGCATACAGTTCTTTAACAAAAAACCGTGGCCTCGGGTGTGTAAGATAGGCCGAAGTTAAGGCCAGCCTACCTGATTAAATAACTATCAAAAGTGCAAACAATGTAGCGGACTTAAGTGGCCGACTTAATATTAAAACATGTGGAGATATTAGTGAAACACAGTAAACTCATTATAAACAGTTGCGGGAGTGTGTGTGAACTAAGAAAGTGGTCAACTAGTTAAAAGGAAGAAAGCTATCAGTGCTCGTACTGGTAAAGTTACGTGGACCAACAACATTATTATTACATGTGAACAATATGGTTTTTAGTGATCAGTAAAACTCAGTATACAGCGATTTCCGAAGTGAGGGATAAAAAACGTGCATCTCCAGTTGGAGCGAAGCCACTACCGGGATGAGTACCACATTTCAGAACTTTTAACTACTATATTGTAACATTTACCTTTACCGAAACTTTACTAATAAATAGAGATCTCTAAGGGAATAGATATAAATTCAATAAATAAAAATAAAACGTACTGGTTCATTATAAATATTCATAAAAAAAATATAAATAATTTGTGGTAGTCTAATAGATGTTATATTAAGAAATGTTTATGTTACTAATTCGTTTGATTTCATAAGATTAGATTCATATGCCCGAAGAGAAATTAAAACTTTTTATTGTTGTCAACGTGGGCCGAAATAAGTAATTTGTTTAATAAATCAGAAGCAATTCGCTTAAATATAAACTGTGTTATTATATTTTTACCGTCCTTCCCAAACAACCTATCTGCAGCTGTTTTCATCTGTACGACTCTGGAAAAGAACCCTAAGGTAAGAGCTAATTAATATAAAGTAAATAATATTGTTTCATTGGCGCCCGAGAATAGGTACTCGAGTAGTTTCATAATTTTCATTCAGTTATATTGTTTCAATGGCCCCTGAAACAGGGACGGCAAGTGTAATTCCTCATTACATTCGCCAGACCTAATTAAGCTGCAGAACGGGTTATTTGGAAGTGAGGGCGTTATTAGAAATATTTTAGATCGGAGTTAGAGAGTAACGGAAGTAAAATTGTAGTAACTGTGTATGCAATTGATAAATTTTAATTGAAAAATAATTTCATAATGGAGAACACAGAGAATAAACTAAATGAGATTGACGTAATTGTCGGCAATGAAGCCGAAAATAAATCGATGTTCCAAAGTAAAGAAAATGTGTCAACTGAGTTGGCCAATAAAGGTGACTCAGGAATTCAAACGAGTGAAAATAATGATGAAGTCAGCTTCACTGACAGTAATATAGAAAGCCAGTTAACAGAATCGAGAATAATGGAAGGCGTGACGAGCCAGTCGACGCCGACCTTAGTTAAGAAAGAAGATAATAGTGATATGATAATTATGATGCAGTTACTGTTGAGTAAATTTGATAGCAAATTCGATGAACAAAAAAAACTAAATCAAAGAAATTAAAAGTAGTTTCAATGAGAAATTTGATAAACAGAACAATAAGTTTGATGTCAAATTTAATGAAATAAATGTTAAGCTAATGCAACAGCTAGATAAGCTTGGGAGAAATATTGGAAACAAGAGTGAAATATTGTTGAATAAAAGAAATGGTGATATGTTGAGTAATAGTTGTAGTGATAATGAGAGTAGAAAGTTAGTTCCTCGATAGTTTTTGTAGAAGACAAAAGGTCTCCAAGATGTCAAATAAGTTTTCTGTGTGTATCTGGTAGGGCCAGATGGTGTTTAAATAATTTAGTGGTGTTGCCCTCTGTGTGGAATGAGAATGTGAAATGTTGTGGTGATGAAAGTAATTGTGAGAGAGAGAAAGAGTTAGAGTGGTTTAAGCTAAATAGAGGTTATGGAGAGTTGATAGAGAAGATGAATATTAAGAGAATTATGATAAATAATGTAGATTTACCTTGTTCAGTAGTAAACAATGACAATGTGTATATTGATGATAAATATTTACCTGTGGGGAGAGTTAGTGTACTTGTAGTAGCAGAATATTGTGATAATGATGTAATTGTAATAACAAACACTGACAGAGACTTTATAAAAAATACTAATGCAGACTTGATTTATGATATAGTAATAATGGGGAGTAACCCTAGGTATTATTATTATGGTACAATGGAACATATAAATTTTTATGGTTATAACACAAAAGATAGCCATATCTTGTGTATCAAGAAAATTGAACAATGTTATGTGCAGAAAAGACTAATTTTCGATGATGGGGGTTGAGAAATACTGAATGAACATTTAATTATTGGAGTCTATGGTAAAATTACTTGGCTGATTTATGTAATGAAGTGTGGTAAACAAGAAAATTATGACGAAAATTTGTAAATAAATGTGTTAAAGTCAAATGTATTGTGTCAAGGCTATATTGTCTGAATGTAGATTATAGTTTATGTAACAATGTTTATAGTATGTTATAATAATAAAACTTTATTTTGCTAATTAACAATAATAATTAACAAGAGGTAATAATGAATTTTATTTTGTATTGTGTGTCCATATTTAAAGTGTTTTAAATAAAGTAACTACAGCCAAATTGTATTGAGTGGAGGTGGAATTAAAGTAATTCAAAAAAGGTGAATTTTATTAATGAAGTAAAATTAAATTTGATTTGAATTGTAACACATAGTAATTGATTAATATGTCAACACTAAAAGGTTTAGAGAAACTGAAAATTGAAGGAAGTACATGAGAGACTGAGTTAGTGTTTATAACACCAGTCTGGCATACAACTGTTAATGTAAACAGGTATGTTGTCTGTTGTGTGACATGTTTACAGTCATGCTCAGAGTTGATAGCTGTTGTATTTGAATGAATCATTGCCATGAGTAAAATACTCTTATGAAATAAAAGAAATGCAAGATGTGTTGAAATGAAGGTAATTTTTTTTATAATGTAATGAAGTAACTTAGTGTTTTGATGGTAATGCAGTTAAATTTTATGCGATAGGATTTTGTTAATGGAGAATCATTTTGAAAAAATGTAATTAATTTTGAAATTGTTAATTAAATAAAATTAAATTAAATTGGTAATTAAATTAATTAAAAAGATGATTTTTAATAATGAATTTAAATTTATTTTGATTCAAATTTCAAATATAATGGTAGATTAAATAATAATTGATGAATTATTTAATTTGTATGGAATTAGCTGTAAGTAGACAGTTAGGTTATATTATCAAAATTAAAAACTAAGCCAGTACTTTCTATAAACATGAACCAGTACTTTGCAATTAATGAACCAGTACGGCTAAGAGGAAACTAATCAGTTGTGGATATGGTATAATGGAAGGTCTGTTTGTTAATTTTTTAATTGAATGTTATAGAATCAGGCGTTACTGTGGCGGGTATCTATCTGATTTTATGGTGTTGGGATCTCGAACAGAGAAGTCCAGTAAGGTCGGATGGGTGCTGCCACAGCCACCGGACTAGGGGGGTAAGTAACCATGATTTAGTAGAGAGTTCAGGGCGGTTGTGGCGCCATATCCTCACTGATCCTCTTAGGTTTTAGGCAATGAGAGATTGTATGCTTCGGCATACAACCTCTCATTGGGGGGTATTGTAACGGTACAGAATTGTGAGCTACAATAGTTTCAATTTCAAATCAGTAAATTTTTAATTGTCAGCATTCACCTGTGAGGTGCCCCTTGTAACCAGCAACATAGTGTTATTGTTGATGTCTGGAGACAGCCATGCCAGATGTATTACGTAATAGCCCCAGCAGCAGTCTTTGTATGTGAATCACAGTAAGCAGATTGTCACCAGAGAGTTAACATCAGACAGAAGCAGCATACAGTTCTTTAACAAAAAACCGTGGCCTCGGGTGTGTAAGATAGGCCGAAGTTAAGGCCGGCCTATCTGATTAAATAACTATCAAAAGTGCAAACAATGTAGCGGACTTAAGTGGCCGACTTAATATTAAAACATGTGGAGATATCAGTGAAACACAGTAAACTCATTATAAACAGTTGCGGGAGTGTGTGTGAACTAAGAAAGTGGTCAACTAGTTAAAAGGAAGAAAGCTATCAGTGCTCGTACTGGTAAAGTTACCTGGACCAACAACATTATTATTACATGTGAACAATATGGTTTTTAGTGATCAGTAAAACTCAGTATACAGCGATTTCCGAAGTGAGGGATAAAAAACGTGCATCTCCAGTTGGAGCGAAGCCACTACCGGGATGAGTACCACATTTCAGAACTTTTAACTACTATATTGTAACATTTACCTTTACAGACACTTTACTAATAAATAGAGATCTCTAAGGGAATAGATATAAATTCAATAAATAAAAATAAAACGTACTGGTTCATTATAAATATTCATAAAAAAAATATAAATAATTTGTGGTAGTCTAATAGATGTTATATTAAGAAATGTTTATGTTACTAATTCGTTTGATTTCATAAGATTAGATTCATATGCCCGAAGAGAAATTAAAACTTTTTATTGTTGTCAACGTGGGCCGAAATAAGTAATTTGTTTAATAAATCAGAAGCAATTCGCTTAAATATAAACTGTGTTATTATATTTTTACCGTCCTTCCCAAACAACCTATCCGCAGCTGTTTTCATCTGTACGACTCTGGAAAAGAACCCTAAGGTAAGAGCTAATTAATATAAAGTAAATAATATTGTTTCATTGGCGCCCGAGAATAGATACTCGAGTAGTTTCATAATTTTCATTCAGTTATATTGTTTCAATGGCCCCTGAAACAGGGACGGCAAGTGTAATTCCTCATTACATTCGCCAGACCTAATTAAGCTGCAGAACGGGTTATTTGGAAGTGAGGGCGTTATTAGAAATATTTTAGATCGGAGTTAGAGAGTAACGGAAGTAAAATTGTAGTAACTGTGTATGCAATTGATAAATTTTAATTGAAAAATAATTTCATAATGGAGAACACGGAGAATAAACTAAATGAAATTGACGTAATTGTCGGCAATGAAGCCGAAAATAAATCGATGTTCCAAAGTAAAGAAAATGTGTCAACTGAGTTGGCCAATAAAGGCGACTCAGGAATTCAAACGAGTGAAAATAATGATGAAGTCAGCTTCACTGACAGTAATATAGAAAGCCAGTTAACAGAATCGAGAATAATGGAAGGCGTGACGAGCCAGTCGATGCTGACCTTAGTTAAGAAAGAAGATAATATAGTGATATGATAATTATGATGCAGTTACTGTTGAGTAAATTTGATAGCAAATTCGATGAACAAAAAAAAACTAAATCAAAGAAATTAAAAGTAGTTTCAATGAGAAATTTGATGAACAGAACAATAAGTTTGATGTCAAATTTAATGAAATAAATGTTAAGCTAATGCAACAGCTAGATAAGCTTGGGAGAAATATTGAAAACAAGAGTGAAATATTGTTGAATAAAAGAAATGGTGATATGTTGAGTAATAGTTGTAGTGATAATGAGAGTAGAAAGTTAGTTCCTCGATAGTTTATGTAGAAGACAAAAGGTCTCCAAGATGTCAAATAAGTTTTCTGTGTGTATCTGGTAGGGCCAGATGGTGTTTAAATAATTTAGTGGTGTTGCCCTCTGTGTGGAATGAGAATGTGAAATGTTGTGGTGATGAAAGTAATTGTGAGAGAGAGAAAGAGTTAGAGTGGTTTAAGCTAAATAGAGGTTATGGAGAGTTGATAGAGAAGATGAATATTAAGAGAATTATGATAAATAATGTAGATTTACCTTGTTCAGTAGTAAACAATGACAATGTGTATATTGATGATAAATATTTACCCGTGGGGAGAGTTAGTGTACTTGTAGTAGCAGAATATTGTGATAATGATGTAATTGTAATAACAAACACTGACAGAGACTTTATAAAAAATACTAATGCAGACTTGATTTATGATATAGTAATAATGGGGAGTAACCCTAGGTATTATTATTATGGTACAATGGAACATATAAATTTTTATGGTTATAACACAAAAGATAGCCATATCTTGTGTATCAAGAAAATTGAACAATGTTATGTGCAGAAAAGACTAATTTTCGATGATGGGGGTTGAGAAATACTGAATGAACATTTAATTATTGGAGTCTATGGTAAAATTACTTGGCTGATTTATGTAATGAAGTGTGGTAAACAAGAAAATTATGACGAAAATTTGTAAATAAATGTGTTAATGTCAAATGTATTGTGTCAAGGCTATATTGTCTGAACATAGATTATAGTTTATGTAACAATGTTTATAGTATGTTATAATAATAATAATACTTTATTTTGCTAATTAACAATAATAATTAACAAGAGGTAATAATGAATTTTATTTTGTATTGTGTGTCCATATTTAAAGTGTTTTAAATAAAGTAACTACAGCCAAATTGTATTGAGTGGAGGTGGAATTAAAGTAATTCAAAAAAGGTGAATTTTATTAATGAAGTAAAATTAAATTTGATTTGAATTGTAACACATAGTAATTGATTAATATGTCAACACTAAAAGGTTTAGAGAAACTGAAAATTGAAGGAAGTACATGAGAGACTGAGTTAGTGTTTATAACACCAGTCTGGCATACAACTGTTAATGTAAACAGGTATGTTGTCTGTTGTGTGACATGTTTACAGTCATGCTCAGAGTTGATAGCTGTTGTATTTGAATGAATCATTGCCATGAGTAAAATACTCTTATGAAATAAAAGAAATGCAAGATGTGTTGAAATGAAGGTAATTTTTTTTATAATGTAATGAAGTAACTTAGTGTTTTGATGGTAATGCAGTTAAATTTTATGCGATAGGATTTTGTTAATGGAGAATCATTTTGAAAAAATGTAATTAATTTTGAAATTGTTAATTAAATAAAATTAAATTAAATTGGTAATTAAATTAATTAAAAAGATGATTTTTAATAATGAATTTAAATTTATTTTGATTCAAATTTCAAATATAATGGTAGATTAAATAACAATTGATGAATTATTTAATTTGTATGGAATTAGCTGTAAGTAGACAGTTAGGTTATATTATCAAAATTAAAAACTAAGCCAGTACTTTCTATAAACATGAACCAGTACTTTGCAATTAATGAACCAGTACGGCTAAGAGGAAACTAATCAGTTGTGGATATGGTATAATTGAAGGTCTGTTTGTTAATTTTTTAATTGAATGTTATAGAATCAGGCGTTACTGTGGCGGGTATCTATCTGATTTTATGGTGTTGGGATCTCGAACAGAGAAGTCCAGTAAGGTCGGATGGGTGCTGCCACAGCCACCAGACTAGGGGGGGTAAGTACCCATGATTTTAGTAGAGAGTTCAGGGGGGTTTTGTGGCGCCATATCCTCACTGATCCTCTTAGGTTTTAGGCAATGAGAGATTGTATGCTTCGGCATACAACCTCTCATTGGGGGGTATTGTAACGGTACAGAATTGTGAGCTACAATAGTTTCAATTTCAAATCAGTAAATTTTTAATTGTCAGCATTCACCTGTGAGGTGCCCCTTGTAACCAGCAACATAGTGTTATTGTTGATGTCTGGAGACAGCCAAGCCAGACGTATTACGTAATAGCCCCAGCAGCAGTCTTTGTATGTGAATCACAGTAAGCAGATTGTCACCAGAGAGTTAACATCAGACAGAAGCAGCATACAGTTCTTTAACAAAAAATCGTGGCCTCGGGTGTGTAAGATAGGCCGAAGTTAAGGCCGGCCTATCTGATTAAATAACTATCAAAAGTTCAAACAATGTAGCGGACTTAAGTGGCCGACTTAATATTAAAACATGTGGAGATATCAGTGAAACACAGTAAACTCATTATAAACAGTTGCGGGAGTGTGTGTGAACTAAGAAAGTGGTCAACTAGTTAAAAGGAAGAAAGCTATCAGTGCTCGTACTGGTAAAGTTACGTGGACCAACACCATTATTATTACATGTGAACAATATGGTTTTTAGTGATCAGTAAAACTCAGTATACAGCGATTTCCGAAGTGAGGGATAAAAAACGTGCATCTCCAGTTGGAGCGAAGCCACTACCAGGATGAGTACCACATTTCAGAACTTTTAACTACTATAATGTAACATTTACCTTTACAGACACTTTACTAATAAATAGAGATCTCTAAGGGAATAGATATAAATTCAATAAATAAAAATAAAACGTACTGGTTCATTATAAATATTCATAAAAAAAATATAAATAATTTGTGGTAGTCTAATAGATGTTATATTAAGAAATGTTTATGTTACTAATTCGTTTGATTTCATAAGATTAGATTCATATGCCCGAAGAGAAATTAAAACTTTTTATTGTTGTCAACGTGGGCCGAAATAAGTAATTTGTTTAATAAATCAGAAGCAATTCGCTTAAATATAAACTGTGTTATTATATTTTTACCGTCCTTCCCAAACAACCTATCCGCAGCTGTTTTCATCTGTACGACTCTGGAAAAGAACCCTAAGGTAAGAGCTAATTAATATAAAGTAAATAATATTGTTTCATTGGCGCCCGAGAATAGATACTCGAGTAGTTTCATAATTTTCATTCAGTTATATTGTTTCAATGGCCCCTGAAACAGGGACGGCAAGTGTAATTCCTCATTACATTCGCCAGACCTAATTAAGCTGCAGAACGGGTTATTTGGAAGTGAGGGCGTTATTAGAAATATTTTAGATCGGAGTTAGAGAGTAACGGAAGTAAAATTGTAGTAACTGTGTATGCAATTGATAAATTTTAATTGAAAAATAATTTCATAATGGAGAACACGGAGAATAAACTAAATGAGATTGACGTAATTGTCGGCAATGAAGCCGAAAATAAATCGATGTTCCAAAGTAAAGAAAATGTGTCAACTGAGTTGGCCAATAAAGGCGACTCAGGAATTCAAACGAGTGAAAATAATGATGAAGTCAGCTTCACTGACAGTAATATAGAAAGCCAGTTAACAGAATCGAGAATAATGGAAGGCGTGACGAGCCAGTCGATGCTGACCTTAGTTAAGAAAGAAGATAATATAGTGATATGATAATTATGATGCAGTTACTGTTGAGTAAATTTGATAGCAAATTCGATGAACAAAAAAAAACTAAATCAAAGAAATTAAAAGTAGTTTCAATGAGAAATTTGATGAACAGAACAATAAGTTTGATGTCAAATTTAATGAAATAAATGTTAAGCTAATGCAACAGCTAGATAAGCTTGGGAGAAATATTGAAAACAAGAGTGAAATATTGTTGAATAAAAGAAATGGCGATATGTTGAGTAATAGTTGTAGTGATAATGAGAGTAGAAAGTTAGTTCCTCGATAGTTTATGTAGAAGACAAAAGGTCTCCAAGATGTCAAATAAGTTTTCTGTGTGTATCTGGTAGGGCCAGATGGTGTTTAAATAATTTAGTGGTGTTGCCCTCTGTGTGGAATGAGAATGTGAAATGTTGTGGTGATGAAAGTAATTCTGAGAGAGAGAAAGAGTTAGAGTGGTTTAAGCTAAATAGAGGTTATGGAGAGTTGATAGAGAAGATGAATATTAAGAGAATTATGATAAATAATGTAGATTTACCTTGTTCAGTAGTAAACAATGACAATGTGTATATTGATGATAAATATTTACCCGTGGGGAGAGTTAGTGTACTTGTAGTAGCAGAATATTGTGATAATGATGTAATTGTAATAACAAACACTGACAGAGACTTTATAAAAAATACTAATGCAGACTTGATTTATGATATAGTAATAATGGGGAGTAACCCTAGGTATTATTATTATGGTACAATGGAACATATAAATTTTTATGGTTATAACACAAAAGATAGCCATATCTTGTGTATCAAGAAAATTGAACAATGTTATGTGCAGAAAAGACTAATTTTCGATGATGGGGGTTGAGAAATACTGAATGAACATTTAATTATTGGAGTCTATGGTAAAATTACTTGGCTGATTTATGTAATGAAGTGTGGTAAACAAGAAAATTATGACGAAAATTTGTAAATAAATGTGTTAATGTCAAATGTATTGTGTCAAGGCTATATTGTCTGAACATAGATTATAGTTTATGTAACAATGTTTATAGTATGTTATAATAATAATAATACTTTATTTTGCTAATTAACAATAATAATTAACAAGAGGTAATAATGAATTTTATTTTGTATTGTGTGTCCATATTTAAAGTGTTTTAAATAAAGTAACTACAGCCAAATTGTATTGAGTGGAGGTGGAATTAAAGTAATTCAAAAAAGGTGAATTTTATTAATGAAGTAAAATTAAATTTGATTTGAATTGTAACACATAGTAATTGATTAATATGTCAACACTAAAAGGTTTAGAGAAACTGAAAATTGAAGGAAGTACATGAGAGACTGAGTTAGTGTTTATAACACCAGTCTGGCATACAACTGTTAATGTAAACAGGTATGTTGTCTGTTGTGTGACATGTTTACAGTCATGCTCAGAGTTGATAGCTGTTGTATTTGAATGAATCATTGCCATGAGTAAAATACTCTTATGAAATAAAAGAAATGCAAGATGTGTTGAAATGAAGGTAATTTTTTTTATAATGTAATGAAGTAACTTAGTGTTTTGATGGTAATGCAGTTAAATTTTATGCGATAGGATTTTGTTAATGGAGAATCATTTTGAAAAAATGTAATTAATTTTGAAATTGTTAATTAAATAAAATTAAATTAAATTGGTAATTAAATTAATTAAAAAGATGATTTTTAATAATGAATTTAAATTTATTTTGATTCAAATTTCAAATATAATGGTAGATTAAATAATAATTGATGAATTATTTAATTTGTATGGAATTAGCTGTAAGTAGACAGTTAGGTTATATTATCAAAATTAAAAACTAAGCCAGTACTTTCTATAAACATGAACCAGTACTTTGCAATTAATGAACCAGTACGGCTAAGAGGAAACTAATCAGTTGTGGATATGGTATAATTGAAGGTCTGTTTGTTAATTTTTTAATTGAATGTTATAGAATCAGGCGTTACTGTGGCGGGTATCTATCTGATTTTATGGTGTTGGGATCTCGAACAGAGAAGTCCAGTAAGGTCGGATGGGTGCTGCCACAGCCACCGGACTAGGGGGGGTAAGTACCCATGATTTTAGTAGAGAGTTCAGGGGGGTTTTGTGGCGCCATATCCTCACTGATCCTCTTAGGTTTTAGGCAATGAGAGATTGTATGCTTCGGCATACAACCTCTCATTGGGGGGTATTGTAACGGTACAGAATTGTGAGCTACAATAGTTTCAATTTCAAATCAGTAAATTTTTAATTGTCAGCATTCACCTGTGAGGTGCCCCTTGTAACCAGCAACATAGTGTTATTGTTGATGTCTGGAGACAGCCAAGCCAGACGTATTACGTAATAGCCCCAGCAGCAGTCTTTGTATGTGAATCACAGTAAGCAGATTGTCACCAGAGAGTTAACATCAGACAGAAGCAGCATACAGTTCTTTAACAAAAAACCGTGGCCTCGGGTGTGTAAGATAGGCCGAAGTTAAGGCCGGCCTATCTGATTAAATAACTATCAAAAGTTCAAACAATGTAGCGGACTTAAGTGGCCGACTTAATATTAAAACATGTGGAGATATCAGTGAAACACAGTAAACTCATTATAAACAGTTGCGGGAGTGTGTGTGAACTAAGAAAGTGGTCAACTAGTTAAAAGGAAGAAAGCTATCAGTGCTCGTACTGGTAAAGTTACGTGGACCAACACCATTATTATTACATGTGAACAATATGGTTTTTAGTGATCAGTAAAACTCAGTATACAGCGATTTCCGAAGTGAGGGATAAAAAACGTGCATCTCCAGTTGGAGCGAAGCCACTACCAGGATGAGTACCACATTTCAGAACTTTTAACTACTATAATGTAACATTTACCTTTACAGACACTTTACTAATAAATAGAGATCTCTAAGGGAATAGATATAAATTCAATAAATAAAAATAAAACGTACTGGTTCATTATAAATATTCATAAAAAAAATATAAATAATTTGTGGTAGTCTAATAGATGTTATATTAAGAAATGTTTATGTTACTAATTCGTTTGATTTCATAAGATTAGATTCATATGCCCGAAGAGAAATTAAAACTTTTTATTGTTGTCAACGTGGGCCGAAATAAGTAATTTGTTTAATAAATCAGAAGCAATTCGCTTAAATATAAACTGTGTTATTATATTTTTACCGTCCTTCCCAAACAACCTATCCGCAGCTGTTTTCATCTGTACGACTCTGGAAAAGAACCCTAAGGTAAGAGCTAATTAATATAAAGTAAATAATATTGTTTCATTGGCGCCCGAGAATAGGTACTCGAGTAGTTTCATAATTTTCATTCAGTTATATTGTTTCAATGGCCCCTGAAACAGGGACGGCAAGTGTAATTCCTCATTACATTCGCCAGACCTAATTAAGCTGCAGAACGGGTTATTTGGAAGTGAGGGCGTTATTAGAAATATTTTAGATCGGAGTTAGAGAGTAACGGAAGTAAAATTGTAGTAACTGTATGCAATTGATAAATTTTAATTGAAAAATAATTTCATAATGGAGAACACGGAGAATAAACTAAATGAGATTGACGTAATTGTCGGCAATGAAGCCGAAAATAAATCGATGTTCCAAAGTAAAGAAAATGTGTCAACTGAGTTGGCCAATAAAGGCGACTCAGGAATTCAAACGAGTGAAAATAATGATGAAGTCAGCTTCACTGACAGTAATATAGAAAGCCAGTTAACAGAATCGAGAATAATGGAAGGCGTGACGAGCCAGTCGATGCTGACCTTAGTTAAGAAAGAAGATAATATAGTGATATGATAATTATGATGCAGTTACTGTTGAGTAAATTTGATAGCAAATTCGATGAACAAAAAAAAACTAAATCAAAGAAATTAAAAGTAGTTTCAATGAGAAATTTGATGAACAGAACAATAAGTTTGATGTCAAATTTAATGAAATAAATGTTAAGCTAATGCAACAGCTAGATAAGCTTGGGAGAAATATTGAAAACAAGAGTGAAATATTGTTGAATAAAAGAAATGGTGATATGTTGAGTAATAGTTGTAGTGATAATGAGAGTAGAAAGTTAGTTCCTCGATAGTTTATGTAGAAGACAAAAGGTCTCCAAGATGTCAAATAAGTTTTCTGTGTGTATCTGGTAGGGCCAGATGGTGTTTAAATAATTTAGTGGTGTTGCCCTCTGTGTGGAATGAGAATGTGAAATGTTGTGGTGATGAAAGTAATTGTGAGAGAGAGAAAGAGTTAGAGTGGTTTAAGCTAAATAGAGGTTATGGAGAGTTGATAGAGAAGATGAATATTAAGAGAATTATGATAAATAATGTAGATTTACCTTGTTCAGTAGTAAACAATGACAATGTGTATATTGATGATAAATATTTACCCGTGGGGAGAGTTAGTGTACTTGTAGTAGCAGAATATTGTGATAATGATGTAATTGTAATAACAAACACTGACAGAGACTTTATAAAAAATACTAATGCAGACTTGATTTATGATATAGTAATAATGGGGAGTAACCCTAGGTATTATTATTATGGTACAATGGAACATATAAATTTTTATGGTTATAACACAAAAGATAGCCATATCTTGTGTATCAAGAAAATTGAAAAATGTTATGTGCAGAAAAGACTAATTTTCGATGATGGGGGTTGAGAAATACTGAATGAACATTTAATTATTGGAGTCTATGGTAAAATTACTTGGCTGATTTATGTAATGAAGTGTGGTAAACAAGAAAATTATGACGAAAATTTGTAAATAAATGTGTTAATGTCAAATGTATTGTGTCAAGGCTATATTGTCTGAACATAGATTATAGTTTATGTAACAATGTTTATAGTATGTTATAATAATAATAATACTTTATTTTGCTAATTAACAATAATAATTAACAAGAGGTAATAATGAATTTTATTTTGTATTGTGTGTCCATATTTAAAGTGTTTTAAATAAAGTAACTAAAGCCAAATTGTTTTGAGTGGAGGTGGAATTAAAGTAATTCAAAAAAGGTGAATTTTATTAATGAAGTAAAATTAAATTTGATTTGAATTGTAACACATAGTAATTGATTAATATGTCAACACTAAAAGGTTTAGAGAAACTGAAAATTGAAGGAAGTACATGTACTAGGGGTGATGTAACCTGGAATGTTGAGACTGAGTTAGTGTTTATAACACCAGTCTGGCATACAACTGTTAATGTAAACAGGTATGTTGTCTGTTGTGTGACATGTTTACAGTCATGCTCAGAGTTGATAGCTGTTGTATTTGAATGAATCATTGCCATGAGTAAAATTCTCTTATGAAATAAAAGAAATGCAAGATGTGTTGAAATGAAAGTAATTTTTTTTATAATGTAATGAAGTAACTTAGTGTTTTGATGTTAATGCAGTTAAATTTTATGCGATAGGCTTTTGTTAATGGAGAATCATTTTGAAAAAATGTAATTAATTTTGAAATTGTTAATTAAATAAAATTAAATTAAATTGGTAATTAAATTAATTGAAAAGATGATTTTTAATAATGAATTTAAATTTATTTTGATTCAAATTTCAAATATACTGGTAGATTAAATAATAATTGATGAATTATTTAATTTGTATGGAATTAGCTGTAAGTAGACAGTTAGGTTATATTATCAAAATTAAAAACTAAGCCAGTACTTTCTATAAACATGAACCAGTAGTTTGCAATTAATGAACCAGTACGGCTAAGAGGAAACCAATCAGTTGTGGATATGGTATAATTGAAGGTCTGTTTGTTAATTTTTTAATTGAATGTTATAGAATCAGGCGTTACTGTGGCGGGTATCTATCTGATTTTATGGTGTTGGGATCTCGAACAGAGAAGTCCAGTAAGGTCGGATGGGTGCTGCCACAGCCACCGGACTAGGGGGGTAAGTACCCATGATTTTAGTAGAGAGTTCAGGGGGGTTTTGTGGCGCCATATCCTCACTGATCCTCTTAGGTTTTAGGCAATGAGAGATTGTATGCTTCGGCATACAACCTCTCATTGGGGGGTATTGTAACGGTACAAGAATTGTGAGCTACAATAGTTTCAATTTCAAATCAGTAAATTTTTAATTGTCAGCATTCACCTGTGAGGTGCCCCTTGTAACCAGCAACATAGTGTTATTGTTGATGTCTGGAGACAGCCAAGCCAGACGTATTACGTAATAGCCCCAGCAGCAGTCTTTGTATGTGAATCACAGTAAGCAGATTGTCACCAGAGAGTTAACATCAGACAGAAGCAACATACAGTTCTTTAACAAAAAACCGTGGCCTCGGGTGTGTAAGATAGGCCGAAGTTAAGGCCGGCCTATCTGATTAAATAACTATCAAAAGTTCAAACAATGTAGCGGACTTAAGTGGCCGACTTAATATTAAAACATGTGGAGATATTAGTGAAACACAGTAAACTCATTATAAACAGTTGCGGGAGTGTGTGTGAACTAAGAAAGTGGTCAACTAGTTAAAAGGAAGAAAGCTATCAGTGCTCGTACTGGTAAAGTTACGTGGACCAACACCATTATTATTACATGTGAACAATATGGTTTTTAGTGATCAGTAAAACTCAGTATACAGCGATTTCCGAAGTGAGGGATAAAAAACGTGCATCTCCAGTTGGAGCGAAGCCACTACCGGGATGAGTACCACATTTCAGAACTTTTAACTACTATATTGTAACATTTACCTTTACCGAAACTTTACTAATAAATAGAGATCTCTAAGGGAATAGATATAAATTCAATAAATAAAAATAAAACGTACTGGTTCATTATAAATATTCATAAAAAAAATATAAATAATTTGTGGTAGTCTAATAGATGTTATATTAAGAAATGTTTATGTTACTAATTCGTTTGATTTCATAAGATTAGATTCATATGCCCGAAGAGAAATTAAAACTTTTTATTGTTGTCAACGTGGGCCGAAATAAGTAATTTGTTTAATAAATCAGAAGCAATTCGCTTAAATATAAACTGTGTTATTATATTTTTACCGTCCTTCCCAAACAACCTATCTGCAGCTGTTTTCATCTGTACGACTCTGGAAAAGAACCCTAAGGTAAGAGCTAATTAATATAAAGTAAATAATATTGTTTCATTGGCGCCCGAGAATAGGTACTCGAGTAGTTTCATAATTTTCATTCAGTTATATTGTTTCAATGGCCCCTGAAACAGGGACGGCAATTGTAATTCCTCATTACATTCGCCAGACCTAATTAAGCTGCAGAACGGGTTATTTGGAAGTGAGGGCGTTATTAGAAATATTTTAGATCGGAGTTAGAGAGTAACGGAAGTAAAATTGTAGTAACTGTGTATGCAATTGATAAATTTTAATTGAAAAATAATTTCATAATGGAGAACACAGAGAATAAACTAAATGAGATTGACGTAATTGTCGGCAATGAAGCCGAAAATAAATCGATGTTCCAAAGTAAAGAAAATGTGTCAACTGAGTTGGCCAATAAAGGCGACTCAGGAATTCAAACGAGTGAAAATAATGATGAAGTCAGCTTCACTGACAGTAATATAGAAAGCCAGTCAACAGAATCGAGAATAATGGAAGGCGTGACGAGCCAGTCGACGCCGACCTTAGTTAAGAAAGAAGATAATAGGGATATGATAATTATGATGCAGTTACTGCTGAGTAAATTTGATAGCAAATTCGATGAACAAAAAAAACTAAATCAAAGAAATTAAAAGTAGTTTCAATGAGAAATTTGATGAACAGAACAATAAGTTTGATGTCAAATTTAATGAAATAAATGTTAAGCTAATGCAACAGCTAGATAACCTTGGGAGAAATATTGAAAACAAGACTGAAATATTGTTGAATAAAAGAAATGGTGATATGTTGAGTAATAGTTGTAGTGATAATGAGAGTAGAAAGTTAGTTCCTCGATAGTTTTTGTAGAAGACAAAAGGTCTCCAAGATGTCAAATAAGTTTTCTGTGTGTATCTGGTAGGGCCAGATGGTGTTTAAATAATTTAGTGGTGTTGCCCTCTGTGTGGAATGAGAATGTGAAATGTTGTGGTGATGAAAGTAATTGTGAGAGAGAGAAAGAGTTAGAGTGGTTTAAGCTAAATAGAGGTTATGGAGAGTTGATAGAGAAGATGAATATTAAGAGAATTATGATAAATAATGTAGATTTACCTTGTTCAGTAGTAAACAATGACAATGTGTATATTGATGATAAATATTTACCCGTGGGGAGAGTTAGTGTACTTGTAGTAGCAGAATATTGTGATAATGATGTAATTGTAATAACAAACACTGACAGAGACTTTATAAAAAATACTAATGCAGACTTGATTTATGATATAGTAATAATGGGGAGTAACCCTAGGTATTATTATTATGGTACAATGGAACATATAAATTTTTATGGTTATAACACAAAAGATAGCCATATCTTGTGTATCAAGAAAATTGAACAATGTTATGTGCAGAAAAGACTAATTTTCGATGATGGGGGTTGAGAAATACTGAATGAACATTTAATTATTGGAGTCTATGGTAAAATTACTTGGCTGATTTATGTAATGAAGTGTGGTAAACAAGAAAATTATGACGAAAATTTGTAAATAAATGTGTTAATGTCAAATGTATTGTGTCAAGGCTATATTGTCTGAACATAGATTATAGTTTATGTAACAATGTTTATAGTATGTTATAATAATAATAATACTTTATTTTGCTAATTAACAATAATAATTAACAAGAGGTAATAATGAATTTTATTTTGTATTGTGTGTCCATATTTAAAGTGTTTTAAATAAAGTAACTACAGCCAAATTGTATTGAGTGGAGGTGGAATTAAAGTAATTCAAAAAAGGTGAATTTTATTAATGAAGTAAAATTAAATTTGATTTGAATTGTAACACATAGTAATTGATTAATATGTCAACACTAAAAGGTTTAGAGAAACTGAAAATTGAAGGAAGTACATGAGAGACTGAGTTAGTGTTTATAACACCAGTCTGGCATACAACTGTTAATGTAAACAGGTATGTTGTCTGTTGTGTGACATGTTTACAGTCATGCTCAGAGTTGATAGCTGTTGTATTTGAATGAATCATTGCCATGAGTAAAATACTCTTATGAAATAAAAGAAATGCAAGATGTGTTGAAATGAAGGTAATTTTTTTTATAATGTAATGAAGTAACTTAGTGTTTTGATGGTAATGCAGTTAAATTTTATGCGATAGGATTTTGTTAATGGAGAATCATTTTGAAAAAATGTAATTAATTTTGAAATTGTTAATTAAATAAAATTAAATTAAATTGGTAATTAAATTAATTAAAAAGATGATTTTTAATAATGAATTTAAATTTATTTTGATTCAAATTTCAAATATAATGGTAGATTAAATAATAATTGATGAATTATTTAATTTGTATGGAAATAGCTGTAAGTAGACAGTTAGGTTATATTATCAAAATTAAAAACTAAGCCAGTACTTTCTATAAACATGAACCAGTACTTTGCAATTAATGAACCAGTACGGCTAAGAGGAAACTAATCAGTTGTGGATATGGTATAATTGAAGGTCTGTTTGTTAATTTTTTAATTGAATGTTATAGAATCAGGCGTTACTGTGGCGGGTATCTATCTGATTTTATGGTGTTGGGATCTCGAACAGAGAAGTCCAGTAAGGTCGGATGGGTGCTGCCACAGCCACCGGACTAGGGGGGGTAAGTACCCATGATTTTAGTAGAGAGTTCAGGGGGGTTTTGTGGCGCCATATCCTCACTGATCCTCTTAGGTTTTAGGCAATGAGAGATTGTATGCTTCGGCATACAACCTCTCATTGGGGGGTATTGTAACGGTACAGAATTGTGAGCTACAATAGTTTCAATTTCAAATCAGTAAATTTTTAATTGTCAGCATTCACCTGTGAGGTGCCCCTTGTAACCAGCAACATAGTGTTATTGTTGATGTCTGGAGACAGCCAAGCCAGACGTATTACGTAATAGCCCCAGCAGCAGTCTTTGTATGTGAATCACAGTAAGCAGATTGTCACCAGAGAGTTAACATCAGACAGAAGCAGCATACAGTTCTTTAACAAAAAACCGTGGCCTCGGGTGTGTAAGATAGGCCGAAGTTAAGGCCGGCCTATCTGATTAAATAACTATCAAAAGTTCAAACAATGTAGCGGACTTAAGTGGCCGACTTAATATTAAAACATGTGGAGATATCAGTGAAACACAGTAAACTCATTATAAACAGTTGCGGGAGTGTGTGTGAACTAAGAAAGTGGTCAACTAGTTAAAAGGAAGAAAGCTATCAGTGCTCGTACTGGTAAAGTTACGTGGACCAACACCATTATTATTACATGTGAACAATATGGTTTTTAGTGATCAGTAAAACTCAGTATACAGCGATTTCCGAAGTGAGGGATAAAAAACGTGCATCTCCAGTTGGAGCGAAGCCACTACCAGGATGAGTACCACATTTCAGAACTTTTAACTACTATAATGTAACATTTACCTTTACAGACACTTTACTAATAAATAGAGATCTCTAAGGGAATAGATATAAATTCAATAAATAAAAATAAAACGTACTGGTTCATTATAAATATTCATAAAAAAAATATAAATAATTTGTGGTAGTCTAATAGATGTTATATTAAGAAATGTTTATGTTACTAATTCGTTTGATTTCATAAGATTAGATTCATATGCCCGAAGAGAAATTAAAACTTTTTATTGTTGTCAACGTGGGCCGAAATAAGTAATTTGTTTAATAAATCAGAAGCAATTCGCTTAAATATAAACTGTGTTATTATATTTTTACCGTCCTTCCCAAACAACCTATCCGCAGCTGTTTTCATCTGTACGACTCTGGAAAAGAACCCTAAGGTAAGAGCTAATTAATATAAAGTAAATAATATTGTTTCATTGGCGCCCGAGAATAGATACTCGAGTAGTTTCATAATTTTCATTCAGTTATATTGTTTCAATGGCCCCTGAAACAGGGACGGCAAGTGTAATTCCTCATTACATTCGCCAGACCTAATTAAGCTGCAGAACGGGTTATTTGGAAGTGAGGGCGTTATTAGAAATATTTTAGATCGGAGTTAGAGAGTAACGGAAGTAAAATTGTAGTAACTGTGTATGCAATTGATAAATTTTAATTGAAAAATAATTTCATAATGGAGAACACGGAGAATAAACTAAATGAGATTGACGTAATTGTCGGCAATGAAGCCGAAAATAAATCGATGTTCCAAAGTAAAGAAAATGTGTCAACTGAGTTGGCCAATAAAGGCGACTCAGGAATTCATACGAGTGAAAATAATGATGAAGTCAGCTTCACTGACAGTAATATAGAAAGCCAGTTAACAGAATCGAGAATAATGGAAGGCGTGACGAGCCAGTCGATGCTGACCTTAGTTAAGAAAGAAGATAATATAGTGATATGATAATTATGATGCAGTTACTGTTGAGTAAATTTGATAGCAAATTCGATGAACAAAAAAAAACTAAATCAAAGAAATTAAAAGTAGTTTCAATGAGAAATTTGATGAACAGAACAATAAGTTTGATGTCAAATTTAATGAAATAAATGTTAAGCTAATGCAACAGCTAGATAAGCTTGGGAGAAATATTGAAAACAAGAGTGAAATATTGTTGAATAAAAGAAATGGTGATATGTTGAGTAATAGTTGTAGTGATAATGAGAGTAGAAAGTTAGTTCCTCGATAGTTTATGTAGAAGACAAAAGGTCTCCAAGATGTCAAATAAGTTTTCTGTGTGTATCTGGTAGGGCCAGATGGTGTTTAAATAATTTAGTGGTGTTGCCCTCTGTGTGGAATGAGAATGTGAAATGTTGTGGTGATGAAAGTAATTGTGAGAGAGAGAAAGAGTTAGAGTGGTTTAAGCTAAATAGAGGTTATGGAGAGTTGATAGAGAAGATGAATATTAAGAGAATTATGATAAATAATGTAGATTTACCTTGTTCAGTAGTAAACAATGACAATGTGTATATTGATGATAAATATTTACCCGTGGGGAGAGTTAGTGTACTTGTAGTAGCAGAATATTGTGATAATGATGTAATTGTAATAACAAACACTGACAGAGACTTTATAAAAAATACTAATGCAGACTTGATTTATGATATAGTAATAATGGGGAGTAACCCTAGGTATTATTATTATGGTACAATGGAACATATAAATTTTTATGGTTATAACACAAAAGATAGCCATATCTTGTGTATCAAGAAAATTGAACAATGTTATGTGCAGAAAAGACTAATTTTCGATGATGGGGGTTGAGAAATACTGAATGAACATTTAATTATTGGAGTCTATGGTAAAATTACTTGGCTGATTTATGTAATGAAGTGTGGTAAACAAGAAAATTATGACGAAAATTTGTAAATAAATGTGTTAATGTCAAATGTATTGTGTCAAGGCTATATTGTCTGAACATAGATTATAGTTTATGTAACAATGTTTATAGTATGTTATAATAATAATAATACTTTATTTTGCTAATTAACAATAATAATTAACAAGAGGTAATAATGAATTTTATTTTGTATTGTGTGTCCATATTTAAAGTGTTTTAAATAAAGTAACTACAGCCAAATTGTATTGAGTGGAGGTGGAATTAAAGTAATTCAAAAAAGGTGAATTTTATTAATGAAGTAAAATTAAATTTGATTTGAATTGTAACACATAGTAATTGATTAATATGTCAACACTAAAAGGTTTAGAGAAACTGAAAATTGAAGGAAGTACATGAGAGACTGAGTTAGTGTTTATAACACCAGTCTGGCATACAACTGTTAATGTAAACAGGTATGTTGTCTGTTGTGTGACATGTTTACAGTCATGCTCAGAGTTGATAGCTGTTGTATTTGAATGAATCATTGCCATGAGTAAAATACTCTTATGAAATAAAAGAAATGCAAGATGTGTTGAAATGAAGGTAATTTTTTTTATAATGTAATGAAGTAACTTAGTGTTTTGATGGTAATGCAGTTAAATTTTATGCGATAGGATTTTGTTAATGGAGAATCATTTTGAAAAAATGTAATTAATTTTGAAATTGTTAATTAAATAAAATTAAATTAAATTGGTAATTAAATTAATTAAAAAGATGATTTTTAATAATGAATTTAAATTTATTTTGATTCAAATTTCAAATATAATGGTAGATTAAATAATAATTGATGAATTATTTAATTTGTATGGAATTAGCTGTAAGTAGACAGTTAGGTTATATTATCAAAATTAAAAACTAAGCCAGTACTTTCTATAAACATGAACCAGTAGTTTGCAATTAATGAACCAGTACGGCTAAGAGGAAACCAATCAGTTGTGGATATGGTATAATTGAAGGTCTGTTTGTTAATTTTTTAATTGAATGTTATAGAATCAGGCGTTACTGTGGCGGGTATCTATCTGATTTTATGGTGTTGGGATCTCGAACAGAGAAGTCCAGTAAGGTCGGATGGGTGCTGCCACAGCCACCGGACTAGGGGGGTAAGTACCCATGATTTTAGTAGAGAGTTCAGGGGGGTTTTGTGGCGCCATATCCTCACTGATCCTCTTAGGTTTTAGGCAATGAGAGATTGTATGCTTCGGCATACAACCTCTCATTGGGGGGTATTGTAACGGTACAAGAATTGTGAGCTACAATAGTTTCAATTTCAAATCAGTAAATTTTTAATTGTCAGCATTCACCTGTGAGGTGCCCCTTGTAACCAGCAACATAGTGTTATTGTTGATGTCTGGAGACAGCCAAGGCAGACGTATTACGTAATAGCCCCAGCAGCAGTCTTTGTATGTGAATCACAGTAAGCAGATTGTCACCAGAGAGTTAACATCAGACAGAAGCAACATACAGTTCTTTAACAAAAAACCGTGGCCTCGGGTGTGTAAGATAGGCCGAAGTTAAGGCCGGCCTATCTGATTAAATAACTATCAAAAGTTCAAACAATGTAGCGGACTTAAGTGGCCGACTTAATATTAAAACATGTGGAGATATTAGTGAAACACAGTAAACTCATTATAAACAGTTGCGGGAGTGTGTGTGAACTAAGAAAGTGGTCAACTAGTTAAAAGGAAGAAAGCTATCAGTGCTCGTACTGGTAAAGTTACGTGGACCAACACCATTATTATTACATGTGAACAATATGGTTTTTAGTGACCAGTAAAACTCAGTATACAGCGATTTCCGAAGTGAGGGATAAAAAACGTGCATCTCCAGTTGGAGCGAAGCCACTACCGGGATGAGTACCACATTTCAGAACTTTTAACTACTATATTGTAACATTTACCTTTACCGAAACTTTACTAATAAATAGAGATCTCTAAGGGAATAGATATAAATTCAATAAATAAAAATAAAACGTACTGGTTCATTATAAATATTCATAAAAAAAATATAAATAATTTGTGGTAGTCTAATAGATGTTATATTAAGAAATGTTTATGTTACTAATTCGTTTGATTTCATAAGATTAGATTCATATGCCCGAAGAGAAATTAAAACTTTTTATTGTTGTCAACGTGCGCCGAAATAAGTAATTTGTTTAATAAATCAGAAGCAATTCGCTTAAATATAAACTGTGTTATTATATTTTTACCGTCCTTCCCAAACAACCTATCTGCAGCTGTTTTCATCTGTACGACTCTGGAAAAGAACCCTAAGGTAAGAGCTAATTAATATAAAGTAAATAATATTGTTTCATTGGCGCCCGAGAATAGGTACTCGAGTAGTTTCATAATTTTCATTCAGTTATATTGTTTCAATGGCCCCTGAAACAGGGACGGCAATTGTAATTCCTCATTACATTCGCCAGACCTAATTAAGCTGCAGAACGGGTTATTTGGAAGTGAGGGCGTTATTAGAAATATTTTAGATCGGAGTTAGAGAGTAACGGAAGTAAAATTGTAGTAACTGTGTATGCAATTGATAAATTTTAATTGAAAAATAATTTCATAATGGAGAACACAGAGAATAAACTAAATGAGATTGACGTAATTGTCGGCAATGAAGCCGAAAATAAATCGATGTTCCAAAGTAAAGAAAATGTGTCAACTGAGTTGGCCAATAAAGGCGACTCAGGAATTCAAACGAGTGAAAATAATGATGAAGTCAGCTTCACTGACAGTAATATAGAAAGCCAGTCAACAGAATCGAGAATAATGGAAGGCGTGACGAGCCAGTCGACGCCGACCTTAGTTAAGAAAGAAGATAATAGGGATATGATAATTATGATGCAGTTACTGCTGAGTAAATTTGATAGCAAATTCGATGAACAAAAAAAACTAAATCAAAGAAATTAAAAGTAGTTTCAATGAGAAATTTGATGAACAGAACAATAAGTTTGATGTCAAATTTAATGAAATAAATGTTAAGCTAATGCAACAGCTAGATAACCTTGGGAGAAATATTGAAAACAAGACTGAAATATTGTTGAATAAAAGAAATGGTGATATGTTGAGTAATAGTTGTAGTGATAATGAGAGTAGAAAGTTAGTTCCTCGATAGTTTTTGTAGAAGACAAAAGGTCTCCAAGATGTCAAATAAGTTTTCTGTGTGTATCTGGTAGGGCCAGATGGTGTTTAAATAATTTAGTGGTGTTGCCCTCTGTGTGGAATGAGAATGTGAAATGTTGTGGTGATGAAAGTAATTGTGAGAGAGAGAAAGAGTTAGAGTGGTTTAAGCTAAATAGAGGTTATGGAGAGTTGATAGAGAAGATGAATATTAAGAGAATTATGATAAATAATGTAGATTTACCTTGTTCAGTAGTAAACAATGACAATGTGTATATTGATGATAAATATTTACCCGTGGGGAGAGTTAGTGTACTTGTAGTAGCAGAATATTGTGATAATGATGTAATTGTAATAACAAACACTGACAGAGACTTTATAAAAAATACTAATGCAGACTTGATTTATGATATAGTAATAATGGGGAGTAACCCTAGGTATTATTATTATGGTACAATGGAACATATAAATTTTTATGGTTATAACACAAAAGATAGCCATATCTTGTGTATCAAGAAAATTGAACAATGTTATGTGCAGAAAAGACTAATTTTCGATGATGGGGGTTGAGAAATACTGAATGAACATTTAATTATTGGAGTCTATGGTAAAATTACTTGGCTGATTTATGTAATGAAGTGTGGTAAACAAGAAAATTATGACGAAAATTTGTAAATAAATGTGTTAATGTCAAATGTATTGTGTCAAGGCTATATTGTCTGAACATAGATTATAGTTTATGTAACAATGTTTATAGTATGTTATAATAATAATAATAATACTTTATTTTGCTAATTAACAATAATAATTAACAAGAGGTAATAATGAATTTTATTTTGTATTGTGTGTCCATATTTAAAGTGTTTTAAATAAAGTAACTACAGCCAAATTGTATTGAGTGGAGGTGGAATTAAAGTAATTCAAAAAAGGTGAATTTTATTAATGAAGTAAAATTAAATTTGATTTGAATTGTAACACATAGTAATTGATTAATATGTCAACACTAAAAGGTTTAGAGAAACTGAAAATTGAAGGAAGTACATGAGAGACTGAGTTAGTGTTTATAACACCAGTCTGGCATACAACTGTTAATGTAAACAGGTATGTTGTCTGTTGTGTGACATGTTTACAGTCATGCTCAGAGTTGATAGCTGTTGTATTTGAATGAATCATTGCCATGAGTAAAATACTCTTATGAAATAAAAGAAATGCAAGATGTGTTGAAATGAAGGTAATTTTTTTTATAATGTAATGAAGTAACTTAGTGTTTTGATGGTAATGCAGTTAAATTTTATGCGATAGGATTTTGTTAATGGAGAATCATTTTGAAAAAATGTAATTAATTTTGAAATTGTTAATTAAATAAAATTAAATTAAATTGGTAATTAAATTAATTAAAAAGATGATTTTTAATAATGAATTTAAATTTATTTTGATTCAAATTTCAAATATAATGGTAGATTAAATAATAATTGATGAATTATTTAATTTGTATGGAAATAGCTGTAAGTAGACAGTTAGGTTATATTATCAAAATTAAAAACTAAGCCAGTACTTTCTATAAACATGAACCAGTACTTTGCAATTAATGAACCAGTACGGCTAAGAGGAAACTAATCAGTTGTGGATATGGTATAATTGAAGGTCTGTTTGTTAATTTTTTAATTGAATGTTATAGAATCAGGCGTTACTGTGGCGGGTATCTATCTGATTTTATGGTGTTGGGATCTCGAACAGAGAAGTCCAGTAAGGTCGGATGGGTGCTGCCACAGCCACCGGACTAGGGGGGGTAAGTACCCATGATTTTAGTAGAGAGTTCAGGGGGGTTTTGTGGCGCCATATCCTCACTGATCCTCTTAGGTTTTAGGCAATGAGAGATTGTATGCTTCGGCATACAACCTCTCATTGGGGGGTATTGTAACGGTACAGAATTGTGAGCTACAATAGTTTCAATTTCAAATCAGTAAATTTTTAATTGTCAGCATTCACCTGTGAGGTGCCCCTTGTAACCAGCAACATAGTGTTATTGTTGATGTCTGGAGACAGCCAAGGCAGACGTATTACGTAATAGCCCCAGCAGCAGTCTTTGTATGTGAATCACAGTAAGCAGATTGTCACCAGAGAGTTAACATCAGACAGAAGCAGCATACAGTTCTTTAACAAAAAACCGTGGCCTCGGGTGTGTAAGATAGGCCGAAGTTAAGGCCGGCCTATCTGATTAAATAACTATCAAAAGTTCAAACAATGTAGCGGACTTAAGTGGCCGACTTAATATTAAAACATGTGGAGATATCAGTGAAACACAGTAAACTCATTATAAACAGTTGCGGGAGTGTGTGTGAACTAAGAAAGTGGTCAACTAGTTAAAAGGAAGAAAGCTATCAGTGCTCGTACTGGTAAAGTTACGTGGACCAACACCATTATTATTACATGTGAACAATATGGTTTTTAGTGATCAGTAAAACTCAGTATACAGCGATTTCCGAAGTGAGGGATAAAAAACGTGCATCTCCAGTTGGAGCGAAGCCACTACCAGGATGAGTACCACATTTCAGAACTTTTAACTACTATAATGTAACATTTACCTTTACAGACACTTTACTAATAAATAGAGATCTCTAAGGGAATAGATATAAATTCAATAAATAAAAATAAAACGTACTGGTTCATTATAAATATTCATAAAAAAAATATAAATAATTTGTGGTAGTCTAATAGATGTTATATTAAGAAATGTTTATGTTACTAATTCGTTTGATTTCATAAGATTAGATTCATATGCCCGAAGAGAAATTAAAACTTTTTATTGTTGTCAACGTGGGCCGAAATAAGTAATTTGTTTAATAAATCAGAAGCAATTCGCTTAAATATAAACTGTGTTATTATATTTTTACCGTCCTTCCCAAACAACCTATCCGCAGCTGTTTTCATCTGTACGACTCTGGAAAAGAACCCTAAGGTAAGAGCTAATTAATATAAAGTAAATAATAATGTTTCATTGGCGCCCGAGAATAGATACTCGAGTAGTTTCATAATTTTCATTCAGTTATATTGTTTCAATGGCCCCTGAAACAGGGACGGCAAGTGTAATTCCTCATTACATTCGCCAGACCTAATTAAGCTGCAGAACGGGTTATTTGGAAGTGAGGGCGTTATTAGAAATATTTTAGATCGGAGTTAGAGAGTAACGGAAGTAAAATTGTAGTAACTGTGTATGCAATTGATAAATTTTAATTGAAAAATAATTTCATAATGGAGAACACGGAGAATAAACTAAATGAGATTGACGTAATTGTCGGCAATGAAGCCGAAAATAAATCGATGTTCCAAAGTAAAGAAAATGTGTCAACTGAGTTGGCCAATAAAGGCGACTCAGGAATTCAAACGAGTGAAAATAATGATGAAGTCAGCTTCACTGACAGTAATATAGAAAGCCAGTTAACAGAATCGAGAATAATGGAAGGCGTGACGAGCCAGTCGATGCTGACCTTAGTTAAGAAAGAAGATAATATAGTGATATGATAATTATGATGCAGTTACTGTTGAGTAAATTTGATAGCAAATTCGATGAACAAAAAAAAACTAAATCAAAGAAATTAAAAGTAGTTTCAATGAGAAATTTGATGAACAGAACAATAAGTTTGATGTCAAATTTAATGAAATAAATGTTAAGCTAATGCAACAGCTAGATAAGCTTGGGAGAAATATTGAAAACAAGAGTGAAATATTGTTGAATAAAAGAAATGGTGATATGTTGAGTAATAGTTGTAGTGATAATGAGAGTAGAAAGTTAGTTCCTCGATAGTTTATGTAGAAGACAAAAGGTCTCCAAGATGTCAAATAAGTTTTCTGTGTGTATCTGGTAGGGCCAGATGGTGTTTAAATAATTTAGTGGTGTTGCCCTCTGTGTGGAATGAGAATGTGAAATGTTGTGGTGATGAAAGTAATTGTGAGAGAGAGAAAGAGTTAGAGTGGTTTAAGCTAAATAGAGGTTATGGAGAGTTGATAGAGAAGATGAATATTAAGAGAATTATGATAAATAATGTAGATTTACCTTGTTCAGTAGTAAACAATGACAATGTGTATATTGATGATAAATATTTACCCGTGGGGAGAGTTAGTGTACTTGTAGTAGCAGAATATTGTGATAATGATGTAATTGTAATAACAAACACTGACAGAGACTTTATAAAAAATACTAATGCAGACTTGATTTATGATATAGTAATAATGGGGAGTAACCCTAGGTATTATTATTATGGTACAATGGAACATATAAATTTTTATGGTTATAACACAAAAGATAGCCATATCTTGTGTATCAAGAAAATTGAACAATGTTATGTGCAGAAAAGACTAATTTTCGATGATGGGGGTTGAGAAATACTGAATGAACATTTAATTATTGGAGTCTATGGTAAAATTACTTGGCTGATTTATGTAATGAAGTGTGGTAAACAAGAAAATTATGACGAAAATTTGTAAATAAATGTGTTAATGTCAAATGTATTGTGTCAAGGCTATATTGTCTGAACATAGATTATAGTTTATGTAACAATGTTTATAGTATGTTATAATAATAATAATACTTTATTTTGCTAATTAACAATAATAATTAACAAGAGGTAATAATGAATTTTATTTTGTATTGTGTGTCCATATTTAAAGTGTTTTAAATAAAGTAACTACAGCCAAATTGTATTGAGTGGAGGTGGAATTAAAGTAATTCAAAAAAGGTGAATTTTATTAATGAAGTAAAATTAAATTTGATTTGAATTGTAACACATAGTAATTGATTAATATGTCAACACTAAAAGGTTTAGAGAAACTGAAAATTGAAGGAAGTACATGAGAGACTGAGTTAGTGTTTATAACACCAGTCTGGCATACAACTGTTAATGTAAACAGGTATGTTGTCTGTTGTGTGACATGTTTACAGTCATGCTCAGAGTTGATAGCTGTTGTATTTGAATGAATCATTGCCATGAGTAAAATACTCTTATGAAATAAAAGAAATGCAAGATGTGTTGAAATGAAGGTAATTTTTTTTATAATGTAATGAAGTAACTTAGTGTTTTGATGGTAATGCAGTTAAATTTTATGCGATAGGATTTTGTTAATGGAGAATCATTTTGAAAAAATGTAATTAATTTTGAAATTGTTAATTAAATAAAATTAAATTAAATTGGTAATTAAATTAATTAAAAAGATGATTTTTAATAATGAATTTAAATTTATTTTGATTCAAATTTCAAATATAATGGTAGATTAAATAATAATTGATGAATTATTTAATTTGTATGGAATTAGCTGTAAGTAGACAGTTAGGTTATATTATCAAAATTAAAAACTAAGCCAGTACTTTCTATAAACATGAACCAGTACTTTGCAATTAATGAACCAGTACGGCTAAGAGGAAACTAATCAGTTGTGGATATGGTATAATTGAAGGTCTGTTTGTTAATTTTTTAATTGAATGTTATAGAATCAGGCGTTACTGTGGCGGGTATCTATCTGATTTTATGGTGTTGGGATCTCGAACAGAGAAGTCCAGTAAGGTCGGATGGGTGCTGCCACAGCCACCGGACTAGGGGGGGTAAGTACCCATGATTTTAGTAGAGAGTTCAGGGGGGTTTTGTGGCGCCATATCCTCACTGATCCTCTTAGGTTTTAGGCAATGAGAGATTGTATGCTTCGGCATACAACCTCTCATTGGGGGGTATTGTAACGGTACAGAATTGTGAGCTACAATAGTTTCAATTTCAAATCAGTAAATTTTTAATTGTCAGCATTCACCTGTGAGGTGCCCCTTGTAACCAGCAACATAGTGTTATTGTTGATGTCTGGAGACAGCCAAGCCAGACGTATTACGTAATAGCCCCAGCAGCAGTCTTTGTATGTGAATCACAGTAAGCAGATTGTCACCAGAGAGTTAACATCAGACAGAAGCAGCATACAGTTCTTTAACAAAAAACCGTGGCCTCGGGTGTGTAAGATAGGCCGAAGTTAAGGCCGGCCTATCTGATTAAATAACTATCAAAAGTTCAAACAATGTAGCGGACTTAAGTGGCCGACTTAATATTAAAACATGTGGAGATATCAGTGAAACACAGTAAACTCATTATAAACAGTTGCGGGAGTGTGTGTGAACTAAGAAAGTGGTCAACTAGTTAAAAGGAAGAAAGCTATCAGTGCTCGTACTGGTAAAGTTACGTGGACCAACACCATTATTATTACATGTGAACAATATGGTTTTTAGTGATCAGTAAAACTCAGTATACAGCGATTTCCGAAGTGAGGGATAAAAAACGTGCATCTCCAGTTGGAGCGAAGCCACTACCAGGATGAGTACCACATTTCAGAACTTTTAACTACTATAATGTAACATTTACCTTTACAGACACTTTACTAATAAATAGAGATCTCTAAGGGAATAGATATAAATTCAATAAATAAAAATAAAACGTACTGGTTCATTATAAATATTCATAAAAAAAATATAAATAATTTGTGGTAGTCTAATAGATGTTATATTAAGAAATGTTTATGTTACTAATTCGTTTGATTTCATAAGATTAGATTCATATGCCCGAAGAGAAATTAAAACTTTTTATTGTTGTCAACGTGGGCCGAAATAAGTAATTTGTTTAATAAATCAGAAGCAATTCGCTTAAATATAAACTGTGTTATTATATTTTTACCGTCCTTCCCAAACAACCTATCCGCAGCTGTTTTCATCTGTACGACTCTGGAAAAGAACCCTAAGGTAAGAGCTAATTAATATAAAGTAAATAATAATGTTTCATTGGCGCCCGAGAATAGATACTCGAGTAGTTTCATAATTTTCATTCAGTTATATTGTTTCAATGGCCCCTGAAACAGGGACGGCAAGTGTAATTCCTCATTACATTCGCCAGACCTAATTAAGCTGCAGAACGGGTTATTTGGAAGTGAGGGCGTTATTAGAAATATTTTAGATCGGAGTTAGAGAGTAACGGAAGTAAAATTGTAGTAACTGTGTATGCAATTGATAAATTTTAATTGAAAAATAATTTCATAATGGAGAACACGGAGAATAAACTAAATGAGATTGACGTAATTGTCGGCAATGAAGCCGAAAATAAATCGATGTTCCAAAGTAAAGAAAATGTGTCAACTGAGTTGGCCAATAAAGGCGACTCAGGAATTCAAACGAGTGAAAATAATGATGAAGTCAGCTTCACTGACAGTAATATAGAAAGCCAGTTAACAGAATCGAGAATAATGGAAGGCGTGACGAGCCAGTCGATGCTGACCTTAGTTAAGAAAGAAGATAATATAGTGATATGATAATTATGATGCAGTTACTGTTGAGTAAATTTGATAGCAAATTCGATGAACAAAAAAAAACTAAATCAAAGAAATTAAAAGTAGTTTCAATGAGAAATTTGATGAACAGAACAATAAGTTTGATGTCAAATTTAATGAAATAAATGTTAAGCTAATGCAACAGCTAGATAAGCTTGGGAGAAATATTGAAAACAAGAGTGAAATATTGTTGAATAAAAGAAATGGTGATATGTTGAGTAATAGTTGTAGTGATAATGAGAGTAGAAAGTTAGTTCCTCGATAGTTTATGTAGAAGACAAAAGGTCTCCAAGATGTCAAATAAGTTTTCTGTGTGTATCTGGTAGGGCCAGATGGTGTTTAAATAATTTAGTGGTGTTGCCCTCTGTGTGGAATGAGAATGTGAAATGTTGTGGTGATGAAAGTAATTGTGAGAGAGAGAAAGAGTTAGAGTGGTTTAAGCTAAATAGAGGTTATGGAGAGTTGATAGAGAAGATGAATATTAAGAGAATTATGATAAATAATGTAGATTTACCTTGTTCAGTAGTAAACAATGACAATGTGTATATTGATGATAAATATTTACCCGTGGGGAGAGTTAGTGTACTTGTAGTAGCAGAATATTGTGATAATGATGTAATTGTAATAACAAACACTGACAGAGACTTTATAAAAAATACTAATGCAGACTTGATTTATGATATAGTAATAATGGGGAGTAACCCTAGGTATTATTATTATGGTACAATGGAACATATAAATTTTTATGGTTATAACACAAAAGATAGCCATATCTTGTGTATCAAGAAAATTGAACAATGTTATGTGCAGAAAAGACTAATTTTCGATGATGGGGGTTGAGAAATACTGAATGAACATTTAATTATTGGAGTCTATGGTAAAATTACTTGGCTGATTTATGTAATGAAGTGTGGTAAACAAGAAAATTATGACGAAAATTTGTAAATAAATGTGTTAATGTCAAATGTATTGTGTCAAGGCTATATTGTCTGAACATAGATTATAGTTTATGTAACAATGTTTATAGTATGTTATAATAATAATAATACTTTATTTTGCTAATTAACAATAATAATTAACAAGAGGTAATAATGAATTTTATTTTGTATTGTGTGTCCATATTTAAAGTGTTTTAAATAAAGTAACTACAGCCAAATTGTATTGAGTGGAGGTGGAATTAAAGTAATTCAAAAAAGGTGAATTTTATTAATGAAGTAAAATTAAATTTGATTTGAATTGTAACACATAGTAATTGATTAATATGTCAACACTAAAAGGTTTAGAGAAACTGAAAATTGAAGGAAGTACATGAGAGACTGAGTTAGTGTTTATAACACCAGTCTGGCATACAACTGTTAATGTAAACAGGTATGTTGTCTGTTGTGTGACATGTTTACAGTCATGCTCAGAGTTGATAGCTGTTGTATTTGAATGAATCATTGCCATGAGTAAAATACTCTTATGAAATAAAAGAAATGCAAGATGTGTTGAAATGAAGGTAATTTTTTTTATAATGTAATGAAGTAACTTAGTGTTTTGATGGTAATGCAGTTAAATTTTATGCGATAGGATTTTGTTAATGGAGAATCATTTTGAAAAAATGTAATTAATTTTGAAATTGTTAATTAAATAAAATTAAATTAAATTGGTAATTAAATTAATTAAAAAGATGATTTTTAATAATGAATTTAAATTTATTTTGATTCAAATTTCAAATATAATGGTAGATTAAATAATAATTGATGAATTATTTAATTTGTATGGAATTAGCTGTAAGTAGACAGTTAGGTTATATTATCAAAATTAAAAACTAAGCCAGTACTTTCTATAAACATGAACCAGTACTTTGCAATTAATGAACCAGTACGGCTAAGAGGAAACTAATCAGTTGTGGATATGGTATAATTGAAGGTCTGTTTGTTAATTTTTTAATTGAATGTTATAGAATCAGGCGTTACTGTGGCGGGTATCTATCTGATTTTATGGTGTTGGGATCTCGAACAGAGAAGTCCAGTAAGGTCGGATGGGTGCTGCCACAGCCACCGGACTAGGGGGGGTAAGTACCCATGATTTTAGTAGAGAGTTCAGGGGGGTTTTGTGGCGCCATATCCTCACTGATCCTCTTAGGTTTTAGGCAATGAGAGATTGTATGCTTCGGCATACAACCTCTCATTGGGGGGTATTGTAACGGTACAGAATTGTGAGCTACAATAGTTTCAATTTCAAATCAGTAAATTTTTAATTGTCAGCATTCACCTGTGAGGTGCCCCTTGTAACCAGCAACATAGTGTTATTGTTGATGTCTGGAGACAGCCAAGCCAGACGTATTACGTAATAGCCCCAGCAGCAGTCTTTGTATGTGAATCACAGTAAGCAGATTGTCACCAGAGAGTTAACATCAGACAGAAGCAACATACAGTTCTTTAACAAAAAACCGTGGCCTCGGGTGTGTAAGATAGGCCGAAGTTAAGGCCGGCCTATCTGATTAAATAACTATCAAAAGTTCAAACAATGTAGCGGACTTAAGTGGCCGACTTAATATTAAAACATGTGGAGATATCAGTGAAACACAGTAAACTCATTATAAACAGTTGCGGGAGTGTGTGTGAACTAAGAAAGTGGTCAACTAGTTAAAAGGAAGAAAGCTATCAGTGCTCGTACTGGTAAAGTTACGTGGACCAACACCATTATTATTACATGTGAACAATATGGTTTTTAGTGATCAGTAAAACTCAGTATACAGCGATTTCCGAAGTGAGGGATAAAAAACGTGCATCTCCAGTTGGAGCGAAGCCACTACCAGGATGAGTACCACATTTCAGAACTTTTAACTACTATAATGTAACATTTACCTTTACAGACACTTTACTAATAAATAGAGATCTCTAAGGGAATAGATATAAATCCAATAAATAAAAATAAAACGTACTGGTTCATTATAAATATTCATAAAAAAAATATAAATAATTTGTGGTAGTCTAATAGATGTTATATTAAGAAATGTTTATGTTACTAATTCGTTTGATTTCATAAGATTAGATTCATATGCCCGAAGAGAAATTAAAACTTTTTATTGTTGTCAACGTGGGCCGAAATAAGTAATTTGTTTAATAAATCAGAAGCAATTCGCTTAAATATAAACTGTGTTATTATATTTTTACCGTCCTTCCCAAACAACCTATCCGCAGCTGTTTTCATCTGTACGACTCTGGAAAAGAACCCTAAGGTAAGAGCTAATTAATATAAAGTAAATAATATTGTTTCATTGGCGCCCGAGAATAGGTACTCGAGTAGTTTCATAATTTTCATTCAGTTATATTGTTTCAATGGCCCCTGAAACAGGGACGGCAAGTGTAATTCCTCATTACATTCGCCAGACCTAATTAAGCTGCAGAACGGGTTATTTGGAAGTGAGGGCGTTATTAGAAATATTTTAGATCGGAGTTAGAGAGTAACGGAAGTAAAATTGTAGTAACTGTGTATGCAATTGATAAATTTTAATTGAAAAATAATTTCATAATGGAGAACACGGAGAATAAACTAAATGAGATTGACGTAATTGTCGGCAATGAAGCCGAAAATAAATCGATGTTCCAAAGTAAAGAAAATGTGTCAACTGAGTTGGCCAATAAAGGCGACTCAGGAATTCAAACGAGTGAAAATAATGATGAAGTCAGCTTCACTGACAGTAATATAGAAAGCCAGTTAACAGAATCGAGAATAATGGAAGGCGTGACGAGCCAGTCGATGCTGACCTTAGTTAAGAAAGAAGATAATATAGTGATATGATAATTATGATGCAGTTACTGTTGAGTAAATTTGATAGCAAATTCGATGAACAAAAAAAAACTAAATCAAAGAAATTAAAAGTAGTTTCAATGAGAAATTTGATGAACAGAACAATAAGTTTGATGTCAAATTTAATGAAATAAATGTTAAGCTAATGCAACAGCTAGATAAGCTTGGGAGAAATATTGAAAACAAGAGTGAAATATTGTTGAATAAAAGAAATGGTGATATGTTGAGTAATAGTTGTAGTGATAATGAGAGTAGAAAGTTAGTTCCTCGATAGTTTATGTAGAAGACAAAAGGTCTCCAAGATGTCAAATACGTTTTCTGTGTGTATCTGGTAGGGCCAGATGGTGTTTAAATAATTTAGTGGTGTTGCCCTCTGTGTGGAATGAGAATGTGAAATGTTGTGGTGATGAAAGTAATTGTGAGAGAGAGAAAGAGTTAGAGTGGTTTAAGCTAAATAGAGGTTATGGAGAGTTGATAGAGAAGATGAATATTAAGAGAATTATGATAAATAATGTAGATTTACCTTGTTCAGTAGTAAACAATGACAATGTGTATATTGATGATAAATATTTACCCGTGGGGAGAGTTAGTGTACTTGTAGTAGCAGAATATTGTGATAATGATGTAATTGTAATAACAAACACTGACAGAGACTTTATAAAAAATACTAATGCAGACTTGATTTATGATATAGTAATAATGGGGAGTAACCCTAGGTATTATTATTATGGTACAATGGAACATATAAATTTTTATGGTTATAACACAAAAGATAGCCATATCTTGTGTATCAAGAAAATTGAAAAATGTTATGTGCAGAAAAGACTAATTTTCGATGATGGGGGTTGAGAAATACTGAATGAACATTTAATTATTGGAGTCTATGGTAAAATTACTTGGCTGATTTATGTAATGAAGTGTGGTAAACAAGAAAATTATGACGAAAATTTGTAAATAAATGTGTTAATGTCAAATGTATTGTGTCAAGGCTATATTGTCTGAACATAGATTATAGTTTATGTAACAATGTTTATAGTATGTTATAATAATAATAATACTTTATTTTGCTAATTAACAATAATAATTAACAAGAGGTAATAATGAATTTTATTTTGTATTGTGTGTCCATATTTAAAGTGTTTTAAATAAAGTAACTAAAGCCAAATTGTTTTGAGTGGAGGTGGAATTAAAGTAATTCAAAAAAGGTGAATTTTATTAATGAAGTAAAATTAAATTTGATTTGAATTGTAACACATAGTAATTGATTAATATGTCAACACTAAAAGGTTTAGAGAAACTGAAAATTGAAGGAAGTACATGTACTAGGGGTGATATAACCTGGAATGTTGAGACTGAGTTAGTGTTTATAACACCAGTCTGGCATACAACTGTTAATGTAAACAGATATGTTGTCTGTTGTGTGACATGTTTACAGTCATGCTCAGAGTTGATAGCTGTTGTATTTGAATGAATCATTGCCATGAGTAAAATTCTCTTATGAAATAAAAGAAATGCAAGATGTGTTGAAATGAAGGTAATTTTTTTTATAATGTAATGAAGTAACTTAGTGTTTTGATGTTAATGCAGTTAAATTTTATGCGATAGGATTTTGTTAATGGAGAATCATTTTGAAAAAATGTAATTAATTTTGAAATTGTTAATTAAATAAAATTAAATTAAATTGGTAATTAAATTAATTGAAAAGATGATTTTTAATAATGAATTTAAATTTATTTTGATTCAAATTTCAAATATACTGGTAGATTAAATAATAATTGATGAATTATTTAATTTGTATGGAATTAGCTGTAAGTAGACAGTTAGGTTATATTATCAAAATTAAAAACTAAGCCAGTACTTTCTATAAACATGAACCAGTAGTTTGCAATTAATGAACCAGTACGGCTAAGAGGAAACCAATCAGTTGTGGATATGGTATAATTGAAGGTCTGTTTGTTAATTTTTTAATTGAATGTTATAGAATCAGGCGTTACTGTGGCGGGTATCTATCTGATTTTATGGTGTTGGGATCTCGAACAGAGAAGTCCAGTAAGGTCGGATGGGTGCTGCCACAGCCACCGGACTAGGGGGGTAAGTACCCATGATTTTAGTAGAGAGTTCAGGGGGGTTTTGTGGCGCCATATCCTCACTGATCCTCTTAGGTTTTAGGCAATGAGAGATTGTATGCTTCGGCATACAACCTCTCATTGGGGGGTATTGTAACGGTACAAGAATTGTGAGCTACAATAGTTTCAATTTCAAATCAGTAAATTTTTAATTGTCAGCATTCACCTGTGAGGTGCCCCTTGTAACCAGCAACATAGTGTTATTGTTGATGTCTGGAGACAGCCAAGCCAGACGTATTACGTAATAGCCCCAGCAGCAGTCTTTGTATGTGAATCACAGTAAGCAGATTGTCACCAGAGAGTTAACATCAGACAGAAGCAACATACAGTTCTTTAACAAAAAACCGTGGCCTCGGGTGTGTAAGATAGGCCGAAGTTAAGGCCGGCCTATCTGATTAAATAACTATCAAAAGTTCAAACAATGTAGCGGACTTAAGTGGCCGACTTAATATTAAAACATGTGGAGATATTAGTGAAACACAGTAAACTCATTATAAACAGTTGCGGGAGTGTGTGTGAACTAAGAAAGTGGTCAACTAGTTAAAAGGAAGAAAGCTATCAGTGCTCGTACTGGTAAAGTTACGTGGACCAACACCATTATTATTACATGTGAACAATATGGTTTTTAGTGATCAGTAAAACTCAGTATACAGCGATTTCCGAAGTGAGGGATAAAAAACGTGCATCTCCAGTTGGAGCGAAGCCACTACCGGGATGAGTACCACATTTCAGAACTTTTAACTACTATATTGTAACATTTACCTTTACAGACACTTTACTAATAAATAGAGATCTCTAAGGGAATAGATATAAATTCAATAAATAAAAATAAAACGTACTGGTTCATTATAAATATTCATAAAAAAAATATAAATAATTTGTGGTAGTCTAATAGATGTTATATTAAGAAATGTTTATGTTACTAATTCGTTTGATTTCATAAGATTAGATTCATATGCCCGAAGAGAAATTAAAACTTTTTATTGTTGTCAACGTGGGCCGAAATAAGTAATTTGTTTAATAAATCAGAAGCAATTCGCTTAAATATAAACTGTGTTATTATATTTTTACCGTCCTTCCCAAACAACCTATCCGCAGCTGTTTTCATCTGTACGACTCTGGAAAAGAACCCTAAGGTAAGAGCTAATTAATATAAAGTAAATAATATTGTTTCATTGGCGCCCGAGAATAGGTACTCGAGTAGTTTCATAATTTTCATTCAGTTATATTGTTTCAATGGCCCCTGAAACAGGGACGGCAAGTGTAATTCCTCATTACATTCGCCAGACCTAATTAAGCTGCAGAACGGGTTATTTGGAAGTGAGGGCGTTATTAGAAATATTTTAGATCGGAGTTAGAGAGTAACGGAAGTAAAATTGTAGTAACTGTGTATGCAATTGATAAATTTTAATTGAAAAATAATTTCATAATGGAGAACACAGAGAATAAACTAAATGAGATTGACGTAATTGTCGGCAATGAAGCCGAAAATAAATCGATGTTCCAAAGTAAAGAAAATGTGTCAACTGAGTTGGCCAATAAAGGCGACTCAGGAATTCAAACGAGTGAAAATAATGATGAAGTCAGCTTCACTGACAGTAATATAGAAAGCCAGTCAACAGAATCGAGAATAATGGAAGGCGTGACGAGCCAGTCGACGCCGACCTTAGTTAAGAAAGAAGATAATAGGGATATGATAATTATGATGCAGTTACTGCTGAGTAAATTTGATAGCAAATTCGATGAACAAAAAAAACTAAATCAAAGAAATTAAAAGTAGTTTCAATGAGAAATTTGATGAACAGAACAATAAGTTTGATGTCAAATTTAATGAAATAAATGTTAAGCTAATGCAACAGCTAGATAACCTTGGGAGAAATATTGAAAACAAGACTGAAATATTGTTGAATAAAAGAAATGGTGATATGTTGAGTAATAGTTGTAGTGATAATGAGAGTAGAAAGTTAGTTCCTCGATAGTTTTTGTAGAAGACAAAAGGTCTTCAAGATGTCAAATAAGTTTTCTGTGTGTATCTGGTAGGGCCAGATGGTGTTTAAATAATTTAGTGGTGTTGCCCTCTGTGTGGAATGAGAATGTGAAATGTTGTGGTGATGAAAGTAATTGTGAGAGAGAGAAAGAGTTAGAGTGGTTTAAGCTAAATAGAGGTTATGGAGAGTTGATAGAGAAGATGAATATTAAGAGAATTATGATAAATAATGTAGATTTACCTTGTTCAGTAGTAAACAATGACAATGTGTATATTGATGATAAATATTTACCCGTGGGGAGAGTTAGTGTACTTGTAGTAGCAGAATATTGTGATAATGATGTAATTGTAATAACAAACACTGACAGAGACTTTATAAAAAATACTAATGCAGACTTGATTTATGATATAGTAATAATGGGGAGTAACCCTAGGTATTATTATTATGGTACAATGGAACATATAAATTTTTATGGTTATAACACAAAAGATAGCCATATCTTGTGTATCAAGAAAATTGAACAATGTTATGTGCAGAAAAGACTAATTTTCAATGATGGGGGTTGAGAAATACTGAATGAACATTTAATTATTGGAGTCTATGGTAAAATTACTTGGCTGATTTATGTAATGAAGTGTGGTAAACAAGAAAATTATGACGAAAATTTGTAAATAAATGTGTTAATGTCAAATGTATTGTGTCAAGGCTATATTGTCTGAATGTAGATTATAGTTTATGTAACAATGTTTATAGTATGTTATAATAATAATAATACTTTATTTTGCTAATTAACAATAATAATTAACAAGAGGTAATAATGAATTTTATTTTGTATTGTGTGTCCATATTTAAAGTGTTTTAAATAAAGTAACTAAAGCCAAATTGTTTTGAGTGGAGGTGGAATTAAAGTAATTCAAAAAAGGTGAATTTTATTAATGAAGTAAAATTAAATTTGATTTGAATTGTAACACATAGTAATTGATTAATATGTCCACACTAAAAGGTTTAGAGAAACTGAAAATTGAAGGAAGTACATGTACTAGGGGTGATGTAACCTGGAATGTTGAGACTGAGTTAGTGTTTATAACACCAGTCTGGCATACAACTGTTAATGTAAACAGGTATGTTGTCTGTTGTGTGACATGTTTACAGTCATGCTCAGAGTTGATAGCTGTTGTATTTGAATGAACCATTGCCATGAGTAAAATTCTCTTATGAAATAAAAGAAATGCAAGATGTGTTGAAATGAAGGTAATTTTTTTTATAATGTAATGAAGTAACTTAGTGTTTTGATGGTAATGCAGTTAAATTTTATGCGATAGGATTTTGTTAATGGAGAATCATTTTGAAAAAATGTAATTAATTTTGAAATTGTTAATTAAATAAAATTAAATTAAATTGGTAATTAAATTAATTGAAAAGATGATTTTTAATAATGAATTTAAATTTATTTTGATTCAAATTTCAAATATACTGGTAGATTAAATAATAATTGATGAATTATTTAATTTGTATGGAATTAGCTGTAAGTAGACAGTTAGGTTATATTATCAAAATTAAAAACTAAGCCAGTACTTTCTATAAACATGAACCAGTAGTTTGCAATTAATGAACCAGTACGGCTAAGAGGAAACCAATCAGTTGTGGATATGGTATAATTGAAGGTCTGTTTGTTAATTTTTTAATTGAATGTTATAGAATCAGGCGTTACTGTGGCGGATATCTATCTGATTTTATGGTGTTGGGATCTCGAACAGAGAAGTCCAGTAAGGTCGGATGGGTGCTGCCACAGCCACCGGACTAGGGGGGTAAGTACCCATGATTTTAGTAGAGAGTTCAGGGGGGTTTTGTGGCGCCATATCCTCACTGATCCTCTTAGGTTTTAGGCAATGAGAGATTGCATGCTTCGGCATACAACCTCTCATTGGGGGGTATTGTAACGGTACAAGAATTGTGAGCTACAATAGTTTCAATTTCAAATCAGTAAATTTTTAATTGTCAGCATTCACCTGTGAGGTGCCCCTTGTAACCAGCAACATAGTGTTATTGTTGATGTCTGGAGACAGCCAAGCCAGACGTATTACGTAATAGCCCCAGCAGCAGTCTTTGTATGTGAATCACAGTAAGCAGATTGTCACCAGAGAGTTAACATCAGACAGAAGCAACATACAGTTCTTTAACAAAAAACCGTGGCCTCGGGTGTGTAAGATAGGCCGAAGTTAAGGCCGGCCTATCTGATTAAATAACTATCAAAAGTTCAAACAATGTAGTGGACTTAAGTGGCCGACTTAATATTAAAACATGTGGAGATATTAGTGAAACACAGTAAACTCATTATAAACAGTTGCGGGAGTGTGTGTGAACTAAGAAAGTGGTCAACTAGTTAAAAGGAAGAAAGCTATCAGTGCTCGTACTGGTAAAGTTACGTGGACCAACACCATTATTATTACATGTGAACAATATGGTTTTTAGTGATCAGTAAAACTCAGTATACAGCGATTTCCGAAGTGAGGGATAAAAAACGTGCATCCCCAGTTGGAGCGAAGCCACTACCGTGATGAGTACCACATTTCAGAACTTTTAACTACTATATTGTAACATTTACCTTTACAGACACTTTACTAATAAATAGAGATCTCTAAGGGAATAGATATAAATTCAATAAATAAAAATAAAACGTACTGGTTCATTATAAATATTCATAAAAAAAATATAAATAATTTGTGGTAGTCTAAGAGATGTTATATTAAGAAATGTTTATGTTACTAATTCGTTTGATTTCATAAGATTAGATTCATATGCCCGAAGAGAAATTAAAACTTTTTATTGTTGTCAACGTGGGCCGAAATAAGTAATTTGTTTAATAAATCAGAAGCAATTCGCTTAAATATAAACTGTGTTATTATATTTTTACCGTCCTTCCCAAACAACCTATCCGCAGCTGTTTTCAGCTGTACGACTCTGGAAAAGAACCCTAAGGTAAGAGCTAATTAATATAAAGTAAATAATATTGTTTCATTGGCGCCCGAGAATAGGTACTCGAGTAGTTTCATAATTTTCATTCAGTTATATTGTTTCAATGGCCCCTGAAACAGGGACGGCAAGTGTAATTCCTCATTACATTCGCCAGACCTAATTAAGCTGCAGAACGGGTTATTTGGAAGTGAGGGCGTTATTAGAAATATTTTAGATCGGAGTTAGAGAGTAACGGAAGTAAAATTGTAGTAACTGTGTATGCAATTGATAAATTTTAATTGAAAAATAATTTCATAATGGAGAACACAGAGAATAAACTAAATGAGATTGACGTAATTGTCGGCAATGAAGCCGAAAATAAATCAATGTTCCAAAGTAAAGAAAATGTGTCAACTGAGTTGGCCAATAAAGGCGACTCAGGAATTCAAACGAGTGAAAATAATGATGAAGTCAGCTTCACTGACAGTAATATAGAAAGCCAGTCAACAGAATCGAGAATAATGGAAGGCGTGACGAGCCAGTCGACGCCGACCTTAGTTAAGAAAGAAGATAATAGGGATATGATAATTATGATGCAGTTACTGCTGAGTAAATTTGATAGCAAATTCGATGAACAAAAAAAACTAAATCAAAGAAATTAAAAGTAGTTTCAATGAGAAATTTGATGAACAGAACAATAAGTTTGATGTCAAATTTAATGAAATAAATGTTAAGCTAATGCAACAGCTAGATAACCTTGGGAGAAATATTGAAAACAAGACTGAAATATTGTTGAATAAAAGAAATGGTGATATGTTGAGTAATAGTTGTAGTGATAATGAGAGTAGAAAGTTAGTTCCTCGATAGTTTTTGTAGAAGACAAAAGGTCTTCAAGATGTCAAATAAGTTTTCTGTGTGTATCTGGTAGGGCCAGATGGTGTTTAAATAATTTAGTGGTGTTGCCCTCTGTGTGGAATGAGAATGTGAAATGTTGTGGTGATGAAAGTAATTGTGAGAGAGAGAAAGAGTTAGAGTGGTTTAAGCTAAATAGAGGTTATGGAGAGTTGATAGAGAAGATGAATATTAAGAGAATTATGATAAATAATGTAGATTTACCTTGTTCAGTAGTAAACAATGACAATGTGTATATTGATGATAAATATTTACCCGTGGGGAGAGTTAGTGTACTTGTAGTAGCAGAATATTGTGATAATGATGTAATTGTAATAACAAACACTGACAGAGACTTTATAAAAAATACTAATGCAGACTTGATTTATGATATAGTAATAATGGGGAGTAACCCTAGGTATTATTATTATGGTACAATGGAACATATAAATTTTTATGGTTATAACACAAAAGATAGCCATATCTTGTGTATCAAGAAAATTGAACAATGTTATGTGCAGAAAAGACTAATTTTCGATGATGGGGGTTGAGAAATACTGAATGAACATTTAATTATTGGAGTCTATGGTAAAATTACTTGGCTGATTTATGTAATGAAGTGTGGTAAACAAGAAAATTATGACGAAAATTTGTAAATAAATGTGTTAATGTCAAATGTATTGTGTCAAGGCTATATTGTCTGAATGTAGATTATAGTTTATGTAACAATGTTTATAGTATGTTATAATAATAATAATACTTTATTTTGCTAATTAACAATAATAATTAACAAGAGGTAATAATGAATTTTATTTTGTATTGTGTGTCCATATTTAAAGTGTTTTAAATAAAGTAACTAAAGCCAAATAGTTTTGAGTGGAGGTGGAATTAAAGTAATTCAAAAAAGGTGAATTTTATTAATGAAGTAAAATTAAATTTGATTTGAATTGTAACACATAGTAATTGATTAATATGTCCACACTAAAAGGTTTAGAGAAACTGAAAATTGAAGGAAGTACATGTACTAGGGGTGATGTAACCTGGAATGTTGAGACTGAGTTAGTGTTTATAACACCAGTCTGGCATACAACTGTTAATGTAAACAGGTATGTTGTCTGTTATGTGACATGTTTACAGTCATGCTCAGAGTTGATAGCTGTTGTATTTGAATGAATCATTGCCATGAGTAAAATTCTCTTATGAAATAAAAGAAATGCAAGATGTGTTGAAATGAAGGTAATTTTTTTTATAATGTAATGAAGTAACTTAGTGTTTTGATGGTAATGCAGTTAAATTTTATGCGATAGGATTTTGTTAATGGAGAATCATTTTGAAAAAATGTAATTAATTTTGAAATTGTTAATTAAATAAAATTAAATTAAATTGGTAATTAAATTAATTGAAAAGATGATTTTTAATAATGAATTTAAATTTATTTTGATTCAAATTTCAAATATACTGGTAGATTAAATAATAATTGATGAATTATTTAATTTGTATGGAATTAGCTGTAAGTAGACAGTTAGGTTATATTATCAAAATTAAAAACTAAGCCAGTACTTTCTATAAACATGAACCAGTAGTTTGCAATTAATGAACCAGTACGGCTAAGAGGAAACCAATCAGTTGTGGATATGGTATAATTGAAGGTCTGTTTGTTAATTTTTTAATTGAATGTTATAGAATCAGGCGTTACTGTGGCGGATATCTATCTGATTTTATGGTGTTGGGATCTCGAACAGAGAAGTCCAGTAAGGTCGGATGGGTGCTGCCACAGCCACCGGACTAGGGGGGTAAGTACCCATGATTTTAGTAGAGAGTTCAGGGGGGTTTTGTGGCGCCATATCCTCACTGATCCTCTTAGGTTTTAGGCAATGAGAGATTGCATGCTTCGGCATACAACCTCTCATTGGGGGGTATTGTAACGGTACAAGAATTGTGAGCTACAATAGTTTCAATTTCAAATCAGTAAATTTTTAATTGTCAGCATTCACCTGTGAGGTGCCCCTTGTAACCAGCAACATAGTGTTATTGTTGATGTCTGGAGACAGCCAAGCCAGACGTATTACGTAATAGCCCCAGCAGCAGTCTTTGTATGTGAATCACAGTAAGCAGATTGTCACCAGAGAGTTAACATCAGACAGAAGCAACATACAGTTCTTTAACAAAAAACCGTGGCCTCGGGTGTGTAAGATAGGCCGAAGTTAAGGCCGGCCTATCTGATTAAATAACTATCAAAAGTTCAAACAATGTAGTGGACTTAAGTGGCCGACTTAATATTAAAACATGTGGAGATATTAGTGAAACACAGTAAACTCATTATAAACAGTTGCGGGAGTGTGTGTGAACTAAGAAAGTGGTCAACTAGTTAAAAGGAAGAAAGCTATCAGTGCTCGTACTGGTAAAGTTACGTGGACCAACACCATTATTATTACATGTGAACAATATGGTTTTTAGTGATCAGTAAAACTCAGTATACAGCGATTTCCGAAGTGAGGGATAAAAAACGTGCATCCCCAGTTGGAGCGAAGCCACTACCGTGATGAGTACCACATTTCAGAACTTTTAACTACTATATTGTAACATTTACCTTTACAGACACTTTACTAATAAATAGAGATCTCTAAGGGAATAGATATAAATTCAATAAATAAAAATAAAACGTACTGGTTCATTATAAATATTCATAAAAAAAATATAAATAATTTGTGGTAGTCTAAGAGATGTTATATTAAGAAATGTTTATGTTACTAATTCGTTTGATTTCATAAGATTAGATTCATATGCCCGAAGAGAAATTAAAACTTTTTATTGTTGTCAACGTGGGCCGAAATAAGTAATTTGTTTAATAAATCAGAAGCAATTCGCTTAAATATAAACTGTGTTATTATATTTTTACCGTCCTTCCCAAACAACCTATCCGCAGCTGTTTTCAGCTGTACGACTCTGGAAAAGAACCCTAAGGTAAGAGCTAATTAATATAAAGTAAATAATATTGTTTCATTGGCGCCCGAGAATAGGTACTCGAGTAGTTTCATAATTTTCATTCAGTTATATTGTTTCAATGGCCCCTGAAACAGGGACGGCAAGTGTAATTCCTCATTACATTCGCCAGACCTAATTAAGCTGCAGAACGGGTTATTTGGAAGTGAGGGCGTTATTAGAAATATTTTAGATCGGAGTTAGAGAGTAACGGAAGTAAAATTGTAGTAACTGTGTATGCAATTGATAAATTTTAATTGAAAAATAATTTCATAATGGAGAACACAGAGAATAAACTAAATGAGATTGACGTAATTGTCGGCAATGAAGCCGAAAATAAATCAATGTTCCAAAGTAAAGAAAATGTGTCAACTGAGTTGGCCAATAAAGGCGACTCAGGAATTCAAACGAGTGAAAATAATGATGAAGTCAGCTTCACTGACAGTAATATAGAAAGCCAGTCAACAGAATCGAGAATAATGGAAGGCGTGACGAGCCAGTCGACGCCGACCTTAGTTAAGAAAGAAGATAATAGGGATATGATAATTATGATGCAGTTACTGCTGAGTAAATTTGATAGCAAATTCGATGAACAAAAAAAACTAAATCAAAGAAATTAAAAGTAGTTTCAATGAGAAATTTGATGAACAGAACAATAAGTTTGATGTCAAATTTAATGAAATAAATGTTAAGCTAATGCAACAGCTAGATAACCTTGGGAGAAATATTGAAAACAAGACTGAAATATTGTTGAATAAAAGAAATGGTGATATGTTGAGTAATAGTTGTAGTGATAATGAGAGTAGAAAGTTAGTTCCTCGATAGTTTTTGTAGAAGACAAAAGGTCTTCAAGATGTCAAATAAGTTTTCTGTGTGTATCTGGTAGGGCCAGATGGTGTTTAAATAATTTAGTGGTGTTGCCCTCTGTGTGGAATGAGAATGTGAAATGTTGTGGTGATGAAAGTAATTGTGATAGAGAGAAAGAGTTAGAGTGGTTTAAGCTAAATAGAGGTTATGGAGAGTTGATAGAGAAGATGAATATTAAGAGAATTATGATAAATAATGTAGATTTACCTTGTTCAGTAGTAAACAATGACAATGTGTATATTGATGATAAATATTTACCCGTGGGGAGAGTTAGTGTACTTGTAGTAGCAGAATATTGTGATAATGATGTAATTGTAATAACAAACACTGACAGAGACTTTATAAAAAATACTAATGCAGACTTGATTTATGATATAGTAATAATGGGGAGTAACCCTAGGTATTATTATTATGGTACAATGGAACATATAAATTTTTATGGTTATAACACAAAAGATAGCCATATCTTGTGTATCAAGAAAATTGAACAATGTTATGTGCAGAAAAGACTAATTTTCGATGATGGGGGTTGAGAAATACTGAATGAACATTTAATTATTGGAGTCTATGGTAAAATTACTTGGCTGATTTATGTAATGAAGTGTGGTAAACAAGAAAATTATGACGAAAATTTGTAAATAAATGTGTTAATGTCAAATGTATTGTGTCAAGGCTATATTGTCTGAATGTAGATTATAGTTTATGTAACAATGTTTATAGTATGTTATAATAATAATAATACTTTATTTTGCTAATTAACAATAATAATTAACAAGAGGTAATAATGAATTTTATTTTGTATTGTGTGTCCATATTTAAAGTGTTTTAAATAAAGTAACTAAAGCCAAATAGTTTTGAGTGGAGGTGGAATTAAAGTAATTCAAAAAAGGTGAATTTTATTAATGAAGTAAAATTAAATTTGATTTGAATTGTAACACATAGTAATTGATTAATATGTCCACACTAAAAGGTTTAGAGAAACTGAAAATTGAAGGAAGTACATGTACTAGGGGTGATGTAACCTGGAATGTTGAGACTGAGTTAGTGTTTATAACACCAGTCTGGCATACAACTGTTAATGTAAACAGGTATGTTGTCTGTTATGTGACATGTTTACAGTCATGCTCAGAGTTGATAGCTGTTGTATTTGAATGAATCATTGCCATGAGTAAAATTCTCTTATGAAATAAAAGAAATGCAAGATGTGTTGAAATGAAGGTAATTTTTTTTATAATGTAATGAAGTAACTTAGTGTTTTAATGGTAATGCAGTTAAATTTTATGCGATAGGATTTTGTTAATGGAGAATCATTTTGAAAAAATGTAATTAATTTTGAAATTGTTAATTAAATAAAATTAAATTAAATTGGTAATTAAATTAATTGAAAAGATGATTTTTAATAATGAATTTAAATTTATTTTGATTCAAATTTCAAATATAATGGTAGATTAAATAATAATTGATGAATTATTTAATTTGTATGGAATTAGCTGTAAGTAGACAGTTAGGTTATATTATCAAAATTAAAAACTAAGCCAGTACTTTCTATAAACATGAACCAGTACTTTGCAATTAATGAACCAGTACGGCTAAGAGGAAACCAATCAGTTGTGGATATGGTATAATTGAAGGTCTGTTTGTTAATTTTTTAATTGAATGTTATAGAATCAGGCGTTACTGTGGCGGGTATCTATCTGATTTTATGGTGTTGGGATCTCGAACAGAGAAGTCCAGTAAGGTCGGATGGGTGCTGCCACAGCCACCGGACTAGGGGGGTAAGTACCCATGATTTTAGTAGAGAGTTCAGGGGGGTTTTGTGGTGCCATATCCTCACTGATCCTCTTAGGTTGTAGGCAATGAGAGATTGTATGCTTCGGCATACAACCTCTCATTGGGGGGTATTGTAACGGTACAGAATTGTGAGCTACAATAGTTTCAATTTCAAATCAGTAAATTTTTAATTGTCAGCATTCACCTGTGAGGTGCCCCTTGTAACCAGCAACATAGTGTTATTGTTGATGTCTGGAGACAGCCAAGCCAGACGTATTATGTAATAGCCCCAGCAGCAGTCTTTGTATGTGAATCACAGTAAGCAGATTGTCACCAGAGAGTTAACATCAGACAGAAGCAACATACAGTTCTTTAACAAAAAACCGTGGCCTCGGGTGTGTAAGATAGGCCGAAGTTAAGGCCGGCCTATCTGATTAAATAACTATCAAAAGTTCAAACAATGTAGCGGACTTAAGTGGCCGACTTAATATTAAAACATGTGGAGATATTAGTGAAACACAGTAAACTCATTATAAACAGTTGCAGGAGTGTGTGTGAACTAAGAAAGTGGTCAACTAGTTAAAAGGAAGAAAGCTATCAGTGCTCGTACTGGTAAAGTTACGTGGACCAACACCATTATTATTACATGTGAACAATATGGTTTTTAGTGATCAGTAAAACTCAGTATGCAGCAATTTCCGAAGTGAGGGATAAAAAACGTGCATCTCCAGTTGGAGCGAAGCCACTACCAGGATGAGTACCACATTTCAGAACTTTTAACTACTATATTGTAACATTTACCTTTACAGACACTTTACTAATAAATAGAGATCTCTAAGGGAATAGATATAAATTCAATAAATAAAAATAAAACGTACTGGTTCATTATAAATATTCATAAAAAAAATATAAATAATTTGTGGTAGTCTAATAGATGTTATATTAAGAAATGTTTATGTTACTAATTCGTTTGATTTCATAAGATTAGATTCATATGCCCGAAGAGAAATTAAAACTTTTTATTGTTGTCAACGTGGGCCGAAATAAGTAATTTGTTTAATAAATCAGAAGCAATTCGCTTAAATATAAACTGTGTTATTATATTTTTACCGTCCTTCCCAAACAACCTATCCGCAGCTGTTTTCATCTGTACGACTCTGGAAAAGAACCCTAAGGTAAGAGCTAATTAATATAAAGTAAATAATATTGTTTCATTGGCGCCCGAGAATAGGTACTCGAGTAGTTTCATAATTTTCATTCAGTTATATTGTTTCAATGGCCCCTGAAACAGGGACGGCAAGTGTAATTCCTCATTACATTCGCCAGACCTAATTAAGCTGCAGAACGGATTATTTGGAAGTGAGGGCGTTATTAGAAATATTTTAGATCGGAGTTAGAGAGTAACGGAAGTAAAATGTAGTAACTGTGTATGCAATTGATAAATTTTAATTGAAAAATAATTTCATAATGGAGAACACAGAGAATAAACTAAATGAGATTGACGTAATTGTCGGCAATGAAGCCGAAAATAAATCGATGTTGCAAAGTAAAGAAAATGTGTCAACTGAGTTGGCCAAAAAAGGCGACTCAGGAATTCAAACGAGTGAAAATAATGATGAAGTCAGCTTCACTGACAGTAATATAGAAAGCCAGTTAACAGAATCGAGAATAATGGAAGGCGTGACGAGCCAGTCGACGCCGACCTTAGTTAAGAAAGAACATAATAGTGATATGATAATTATGATGCAGTTACTGTTGAGTAAATTTGATAGCAAATTCGATGAACAAAAAAAACTAAATCAAAGAAATTAAAAGTAGTTTCAATGAGAAATTTGATGAACAGAACAATAAGTTTGATGTCAAATTTAATGAAATAAATGTTAAGCTAATGCAACAGCTAGATAAGCTTGGGAGAAATATTGAAAACAAGACTGAAATATTGTTGAATAAAAGAAATGGTGATATGTTGAGTAATAGTTGTAGTGATAATGAGAGTAGAAAGTTAGTTCCTCGATAGTTTTTGTAGAAGACAAAATGTCTTCAAGATGTCAAATAAGTTTTCTGTGTGTATCTGGTAGGGCCAGATGGTGTTTAAATAATTTAGTGGTGTTGCCCTCTGTGTGGAATGAGAATGTGAAATGTTGTGGTGATGAAAGTAATTGTGAGAGAGAGAAAGAGTTAGAGTGGTTTAAGCTAAATAGAGGTTATGGAGAGTTGATAGAGAAGATGAATATTAAGAGAATTATGATAAATAATGTAGATTTACCTTGTTCAGTAGTAAACAATGACAATGTGTATATTGATGATAAATATTTACCCGTGGGGAGAGTTAGTGTACTTGTAGTAGCAGAATATTGTGATAATGATGTAATTGTAATAACAAACACTGACAGACTTTATAAAAAATACTAATGCAGACTTGATTTATGATATAGTAATAATGGGGAGTAACCCTAGGTATTATTATTATGGTACAATGGAACATATAAATTTTTATGGTTATAACACAAAAGATAGCCATATCTTGTGTATCAAGAAAATTGAACAATGTTATGTGCAGAAAAGACTAATTTTCGATGATGGGGGTTGAGAAATACTGAATGAACATTTAATTATTGGAGTCTATGGTAAAATTACTTGGCTGATTTATGTAATGAAGTGTGGTAAACAAGAAAATTATGACGAAAATTTGTAAATAAATGTGTTAATGTCAAATGTATTGTGTCAAGGCTATATTGTCTGAATGTAGATTATAGTTTATGTAACAATGTTTATAGTATGTTATAATAATAATAATACTTTATTTTGCTAATTAACAATAATAATTAACAAGAGGTAATAATGAATTTTATTTTGTATTGTGTGTCCATATTTAAAGTGTTTTAAATAAAGTAACTAAAGCCAAATTGTTTTGAGTGGAGGTGGAATTAAAGTAATTCAAAAAAGGTGAATTTTATTAATGAAGTAAAATTAAATTTGATTTGAATTGTAACACATAGTAATTGATTAATATGTCAACACTAAAAGGTTTACAGAAACTGAAAATTGAAGGAAGTACATGAGAGACTGAGTTAGTGTTTATAACACCAGTCTGGCATACAACTGTTAATGTAAACAGGTATGTTGTCTGTTGTGTGACATGTTTACAGTCATGCTCAGAGTTGATAGCTGTTGTATTTGAATGAATCATTGCCATGAGTAAAATTCTCTTATGAAATAAAAGAAATGCAAGATGTGTTGAAATGAAGGTAATTTTTTTTATAATGTAATGAAGTAACTTAGTGTTTTGATGGTAATGCAGTTAAATTTTATGTGATAGGATTTTGTTAATGGAGAATCATTTTGAAAAAATGTAATTAATTTTGAAATTGTTAATTAAATAAAATTAAATTAAATTGGTAATTAAATTAATTGAAAAGATGATTTTTAATAATGAATTTAAATTTATTTTGATTCAAATTTCAAATGTAATGGTAGATTAAATAATAATTGATGAATTATTTAATTTGTATGGAATTAGCTGTAAGTAGACAGTTAGGTTATATTATCAAAATTAAAAACTAAGCCAGTACTTTCTATAAACATGAACCAGTACTTTGCAATTAATGAACCAGTACGGCTAAGAGGAAACCAATCAGTTGTGGATATGGTATAATGGAAGGTCTGTTTGTTAATTTTTTAATTGAATGTTATAGAATCAGCCGTTACTGTGGCGGGTATCTATCTGATTTTATGGTGTTGGGATCTCGAACAGAGAAGTCCAGTAAGGTCGGATGGGTGCTGCCACAGCCACCGGACTAGGGGGGTAAGTACCCATGATTTTAGTAGAGAGTTCAGGGGGGTTTTGTGGCGCCATATCCTCACTGATCCTCTTAGGTTTTAGGCAATGAGAGATTGTATGCTTCGGCATACAACCTCTCATTGGAGGGTATTGTAACGGTACAGAATTGTGAGCTACAATAGTTTCAATTTCAAATCAGTAAATTTTTAATTGTCAGCATTCACCTGTGAGGTGCCCCTTGTAACCAGCAACATAGTGTTATTGTTGATGTCTGGAGACAGCCAAGCCAGACGTATTACGTAATAGCCCCAGCAGCAGTCTTTGTATGTGAATCACAGTAAGCAGATTGTCACCAGAGAGTTAACATCAGACAGAAGCAGCATACAGTTCTTTAACAAAAAACCGTGGCCTCGGGTGTGTAAGATAGGCCGAAGTTAAGACCGGCCTATCTGATTAAATAACTATCAAAAGTGTAACCAATGTAGCAGACTTAAGTGGCCGACTTAATATTAAAACATGTGGAGATATTAGTGAAACACAGTAAACTCATTATAAACAGTTGAGGGAGTGTGTGTGAACTAAGAAAGTGGTCAACTAGTTAAAAGGAAGAAAGCTATCAGTGCTCATACTGGTAAAGTTACGTGGACCAACACCATTATTATTACATGTGAACAATATGGTTTTTAGTGATCAGTAAAACTCAGTATACAGCGATTTCCGAAGTGAGGGATAAAAAACGTGCATCCCCAGTTGGAGCGAAGCCACTACCAGGATGAGTACCACATTTCAGAACTTTTAACTACTATATTGTAACATTTACCTTTATAGACACTTTACTAATAAATAGAGATGTCTAAGGGAATAGATATAAATTCAATAAATAAAAATAAAACGTACTGGTTCATTATAAATATTCATAAAAAAAATATAAATAATTTGTGGTAGTCTACTAGATGTTATATTAAGAAATGTTTATGTTACTACTTCATTTGATTTCATAAGATTAGATTCATATGCCCGAAGAGAAATTAAAACTTTTCATTGTTGTCAACGTGGGCCGAAATAAGTAATTTGTTTAATAAATCAGAAGCAATTCGCTTAAATATAAACTGTGTTATTATATTTTTACCGTCCTTCCCAAACAACCTATCTGCAGCTGTTTTCATCTGTACGACTCTGGAAAAGAACCCTAAGGTAAGAGCTAATTAATATAAAGTAAATAATATTGTTTCATTGGCGCCCGAGAATAGGGACTCAAGTAGTTTCATAATTTTCATTAAGTTATATTGTTTCAGCTTTTAACAATACACACCCTAACTTAACGAAGTAGCATTAGGTCAGTTATTTTGTGATTTCCGTACAGTGAACTTACTTATTTAAAGTTTTACTGTTTTCTTCATGGGCGGTTATCCTACAGGCTGACAGTTGTCTGAGAACGCTGACCTTGCCTGCTGTTGTCGCTTTAATTTTTTCATACTCACGGTCTTTTCCCTTTTGTAAATGAATCTGTTTTGTTCTCTGCATGGTCGTTCCTAAGCCATATGGTTCGGAAGTTCTGTTAGGTATATGTACACATTTGGTATGCAAATTGCTTATACCCTGTCGGCATGTCTTTTTGGTAAATATTGCTGTCTGACACTTTTATGAATGCCTTTGTCATTTTACACTCCCCTCAAAAATGTGTATGTTTACTGGCCGTGCTACTACCTTTCTTCCGTTGCACAAAGATAAATAGGACTGAGCAATTTCTGTAAACAAAATTGTCGCTGTTGTGGCAAAAGCCAATCCCATTTCAGTTACAGTACCCCATTCCAAGTAGGTTGGGTGAACGAGGTGAGGAAGAGACGAATTAGCAACAAACATCCAAAATATTTATCGTCCTTAGTATTGTTGAAAGACATTTTGTGCGTTTCGTGTGAACGGTTGACATCTTTATTGTAGACAGTGTGTGTATTAATTTATTTCAATAATTTGTATTTATTATGAGTGATATTGTGGAACAGTATCCTACATTTAGTTCGAGTACAAGCAACGGTGGTGTACGTGCGGCCCGAGAGGACATTAGAAAAGAAAGTAAAGTCATCATAGCAAACGTTTACAAGTTTTTTAAAAATCTTGCGTATAATGAAGAAGCCAGGAGGAACATAAACTTTGCACAAGTTCAAAAATTGACAGCGGAAGCTTGTGGCATTTCTGAACAGATGGTGCAACGTATTAGCAATACCGTTGCTTCAGCAGATGATCAAGGCGTGAGTGTTGTGTTCAGTTCTCCAAGGAAAGGGTATAAACGGGAACACAAAAACACTGAACTGGACGATTTTAATAAACAAATAGTCCGCAGGACTGTACTAGAATATTATGACTGAGGGGAATACCCCATTGCAAGCAAAATTCGAGCTGATCTCTGTCAGAAAATCAATTATTCTGGTTCAGAAGCCTCCGTACTTCGCCTTCTGAAAGTGCTTGGTTTTAAATTTAAGAAGTGCAACGATGGACGAAAATTTTTAATGGAGTGCAGAGACATTGCTGCCTTGAGAGCGAAGTTTTTGAGAACAATGCATATACATCGTACGGAGGACAACAGGCCTATAATTTATTTGGATGAAACCTGGATATCATAGAATCATATGAATAAATACATCTGGCAAGACTCCAGAGGGAATGGTGGGCTGAAAGTACCTACTGGTAGAGGTGGCCGGCTGATTATTCCACATGCTGGATCTGCAAGTACAGGTTTCATAGCAGGTGCCAAACTTGTCTTTCGTGGCAGTAAGCATTCAGCTGCATCTGACTACCACACAGAAATGAATGCTGAAGTTTTTAAGACCTGGTTTGTTGGTATGTTGCGCTCCTTGGAAGAAGGCTCTGTCATCGTGATGGATAATGCCATCTATCATTCTGTACAAATAGATAAACCACCATGTTCAAACTGGCGTAAAGCGGATATCATGGAGTGGCTGCGTAAGAAGAGGATTTCATTTTCCACAGCTGAAACTAGGGATGAACTTCTTTCTAAAGAAGAGATCCGAACGGCCAAGAAGACGTACGAATTGGATCAACTGGCAAATGAAATGGGACATACAGTAGTGCGCCTGCCACCATATCATTGTCAGTATAATCCAATTGAGCTGATATGGGCCCAAGTTAAACGGTACGTTGCAAACAAGAATACGACTTTCAGATTGGCCGATACTGAACAACTTGCACACGAAGCTTTGGACAGGATAACTCAGGAAGACTGGGAGAAGTGCATAAGACATGCGGAGGCACTACAAGAAGCCGATTACTCAAAGCAGTGCACGAGAGACACCACAGTGGAGCCCTTCACCATACACTTACGTGTGAGTAGTGTAAGCGAACCTGAGTCCAGTGAATCCGAAGACAAATTACTGCAGGAGTGTTATAACGTGTATATAGGTGGTAAACGTGTCTATAGCGAAGCGTAGTATTTTCTATTTTTATTGAAACATAAAAAACCGTGTGTGCGTGTTTTCTTCAGGTGTGTTATGAATGTGCTCTGTGCTATCACTTTGCAAAGTGATAATTCTGTGACTAACCCTATTTAAGGTGAGTTTTTCAACATACTGCTTATTTATAATAGTAATAAGGAATTCTATAGTTCATAAAATAAGGAAAATTTTAATTATAAAATTAGTAAGGACAATGCATAAAATATAGAATTATAAATTTAAATTCTATATTTAAAGATTTATAATATATTAATATATAAATAAGGAATTTTAAATTTATTTCATGAGGCATTTGTATTTGTTGTTTATAAAATAATCCTTATTTTCTTAAGAAATCCAATTCGTTTCACGTTTATACATACCATTATTTTTATGCTACTTGTGCATGTAACGTCTTATAGTATAGTTCTAATTTTTTTACGTAATTATTAATAAGCAGCGCAGGAAATAAAAATAGAATATTTTTCTGAGTCACGAATAGTGCGGTGTGTCTTCAATAATTAAATGGGGCAAGCTTAAGACACAGGATACGTATAAAAATTCGTTCAAACAAACTATAGCTGACGCGTCGCATTGAATGCTATGTATAAGATACAGAAATTAATTGTTAATTAATTATTAACAATATATTAATTGTGATGTAATTATTATTAAGAATTATTGACAATGTAACAATGTACTCTAATGCATGTATTAGAAACTTTCTCACTTTGTTATATTCTTTACATTAAGTAGACTTACGATAGTGTAGCATTTTTCGGAAGAAAGGGAAACTGTTGGTTAGTGGCAATGCTGTAAGTAAGCGGTGTGACCTTGATGATACTACTTCCATGCAGTTAACTACAGCCTGTGTGGAATATAGTGTTATGACATGGATCAGAATGGTGGGTGTTAAACAGAAGACACAAACATATTAAGGAAGAAATGTTTTGCTGAGAAATTTATAATTATACGGGTGAACAGAATCATCGTTCAGGAAATCAGAAGATGAATGGAAAGAAAGAAAGACTCGATTTCAAAAAAAGAAAAATGACTAGTATAGTATTGACAGGAAATACTTTGATAACACTATGTGACAGTACAAAAAGGCCTGTTGTCATAATTATGGGACTAAGGGATTTTGTATTGTATTTTTATTATATTTATGAATGTCAACCACGGTTAGGTCAGTTTTACCCATGTCCAAAGAAACAACGCATATTCAACAAGAGTGGAATGATTCCAAGGTCACTGGCTGATGTGTGAAACCGAACACATACAATGGCGGTATAAGTGAAGACAAACTCTAAATATAAAATCTCATTGGCCAGCAATGTGTGTCGTCATTAATAAATGATAATGATGTATCAGTGATAACGTATAAACCAGGGCGTTGGCCGTAGAAACAAAAGACGGTGACGTCATATATACTACTACATACGCAGATTTTGCGTATAACCTGTTCTCAGTCTGCATAACCAACTCAGAGCGTACACACGTTCAATTGTGTGCTGGTCAATTATTGCCAGCAGAGGTGTTGAAAACTTTGTAAAAATGTAATCTCATTATAACATACATGTAGAGTCAGTGCACAGTTATAAAATGAAGTAAGCAAAATTAGTGAAACCAAAAGAAAACAGACAGATCACAAAGTTCGGCCGAACATCTGCCGCCAATCATGGAAAACGTCTGAGGAACGCCATCACCACACAATTCAGGGAAGTCCTTTTAACATTCAAAATTCTAAATAGTAATATGAGCTCAGAAATATTATTAATCCGAAATGTAATCACAATCAATGTATGAAATGTGCGAATGAGAGAGTGAGAGTAAATGGTTGCCGGCATTTAAAAAACAATAATCTGAGGCGTTGGTTCGTGTTATGAATATATTTTATTTAATGAGTATAACGAAATAAATAGATTTGAATTGAATACTGCAGTTTTAAAATACATTTGAGTTAAAGATTAAAATCCAGAAAAAGCAAATGTTATATAGAGGTTAAAGCATGGTAGAGAGGCGGAAGTCATGAAGCCGCCATTTTGCTAATTGTTTAGATGAGAGATGACTCCAATTGTTCATAATATTTAAATATTGAAAGTAAAAAATAAATCGTAAGTTGTTTAACTACATGTTGTGCAAATGGTTATTTCGAAAACCCGGCTACCTCTGCCTTTCGCTTAACGAAGCCTTGGACCCTAAAGATATAACTAATGCTGATAATAAAACCACATGTTTACACCGGATGTATGGTGAGTATTGCTTTATTTACAATTGAAAACATAAAAATTAACTCATTACAGAAAGTGAAAGATATGAGAGTTAACAGATGGCGCCCTGAACATGGACTTTATATAAAAAGTTACATTATATAAATAAGCCAAAGAGCAGAGGCAGATGGGTAGCGAAATATACGTAACACAAAAGAAACATAGGTTAACAGTATAGGTTATGTTACTGTTTGAATGAAGTACAGAACAACTACTAAAAATAAAATTTATTGTTAATACGATCAAAATGGCAAATAATAACGAAACAAGTATAACAGAATCGGAAATAATGGGTGAAAGTGTTCACTCGGCACCAGTCCCAACAAAAAGAGTTGAGGAAAACGATATGATAAAAATTATGAGATTACTTTTTGATGAAAAATTTAACGAACAGAGTATTAAGTTTGATGAACAAAACACAAAATTAGACAATTTTAACGATAAATTAAACCAGTTTGATAAACAATTTAATGATATCAAAAAAGAAATTAAAAAACAAAGTTGTAATATTGACAAAAGATTAAATGAGATACATACATGGTTAGACGAGATAGAGTTAGAAAATAAGAGGGGAGTAGACAAGTTAGATATAAACAAAGACAAGGTAAGTGGGGGAGAAAATTATGACAAAATAAATAAAAGTATGATATTAGAAAATGATTATGTAAACAGGGGTAGTGATAATTAGATTTTATGGGGAATAGAATATGATAATGATGGAATGATAGTATGTGTTGAAGGGTTAAAGAGAGTGTGTAAAGAAAGTATAATTGTAGGGGGATTGCAGGGGGTAGATTCTTCCCTTAATGGTGTATTTGGAGGTGATGTACATGTGTTGAGGAAGGACGAGAGTGCCTTCGATGTATATTTGGGAGACATATGGTCTACAAATAAAGTTGTCCTTGGTTTTTTTAGTGCACTTCACAGGTGGTGCAATAGTTGTGAATTAGTGTCCCCTGCAAATGTAGAAAGAGAGAATGTAGCTTGGTGTGGTAGAGAGAGATGTTTTGAAAGTGAGAGGTATTGTGAGAGAAAAAGAGAAATAGAGATTTTTAAGATAAGTAGAGACTATGAAGAATTTATGGAAAGGTTAGGAGTAGAGGTGTATAATAAAAATAAATACTTACCTTGTAATGAAACGGAAGTAGTAGGAGATAAGAGAAATAATGACTTTATAAATTACCTAATTATAACTAATAATACAGGAGGTGACAGGACAATGACCAATCATGACAGATTATATGAGTTTGCGGAAAATGAGGAAAATTTGAATGGTATATGTATTTATGATGTTAGTATAAGAGAGTCAATATTAAGCAATGTATATAGATATAAGATAAGATTAATGTTTGACGATGGAGGGTAGATATTTTATTGTGTTTATGAACATTTAATTATGTGGACAGTGTTTTTCAAGATGGACTGCTTATGAACTGATTTTTGATAAATGGTTAAATGATAATTTTGGATTGTATATTTTTTGTGTGTATTAATGTCAATGTATTTGTGTACTTTTTTGTGTAAACCATGTACTGTAGAATTTTAACTATTCAAGAATAATTAATTATGAGAATGATTTTAAATAATTATGAGATTTAGATTCCAATGGGTAGTAAATGATTATATATTTGGATATTGAGAGGTATTGTTGTTAGTAGGTAAGTGATGAATTTTCTAGTGGTATATTAAGGTAAAATGTTAACAAGAGATAGAATTTGGGTGATAATGATAAATAAGGGCATTGGAGTTAGTTAAATAGAGTTATTGGGAGTTAGAGAAAATAAGAATGTTGAGATAAGATAATACATAAAGAAGTGTTAGATATTTTAGGGACACAGTAGTTAGTGATAATATGTAGAGAGGTGAGTAATTTGAATGGTATACATATATTTGTTGATGATGATATTTGTAGTAAGGATCTGGTGTAAGGAGTGATCAGCGTGCGACGTGGCAAGAGACCAGCATGCAGCATTGTGGCAGGCGGAGCAATTTGGGTTAGAGTGTTTGCCGATATTTGGTGGAGGGCAAATGGTTAGGGATGGATATGGCCAGGTAGGGAACACACATCCTTGTAAAAAAACGAGCGGTGCCAGAGGATTTAAATGGGATTTGTGAAGGGGGTTATTATTGAGATATTGGTGTCATAATATGTTGATGGTTAGTAGCGGTTAGTAGAAGAAAGGGATAGTAAGGTTAGATAGACGAATGCCAAAATAAGAGATACAGCGAGAATAGTGAATAGTAGAGAGTCACCCAAACTAGATAAGGATTGAGGAAAGGGTAGAAAAAGAAAATTCATGGTAGGAAGGTAATGTAACTGAAAGGTAAATGATTAATTTGAAATTTTTTTGTATAGAATCTAATGATAAATGAATGTTCACTAATTTAAAAGTTAATAAAGAGTGGATAATAGTAACGTTATAAAGTTTTGATACCAGTTATTTAAATGTAAATTGTTTAATGTAAATGTAACAATGTTAATGTGTAATGTACAATGTTTTATTATGTTGATGGTACAATAGCGTGTGTGGTTAGTAGGTTACTACAAGGGTAGTAACGATAACACAATATTAAATTTTAAAAGAAATGATAGTGGTATTGGTGTTGGTCGTTAAGTCTATAATGACGATTCTGTTGTAAAGAAAAATAAGTGTAAAGAAGTTGAGTAAAAAAATATACGAGTTTTGAAGTATTTGCCGTAATAGGTATATATGTTGATTTTATATGAAGTAAATTAATAAAGATAGTGGTTGTTGCTTGTAAAATTATAATTTGTTTTATGTTTAATATAAGAATACTTTTCCTTGGAGTAAAGAGAGTAAATGTAGTTGACTGGAGTCAGAGAATTTGTTAAAAAATACAGGAGTGTGTACATCCTGTACACAGGACATGAATTCCCAGACATAACCAATGTAACACTAATAAAACATATACCACACAAAGGCACCATAATGAATATATGGGAAAATTTACAAATATACAAACATAAAACAGAAAACAAACTAATACCTGAACAAATACAAATCAATACAAAACATGACACAATATTCAAAGCACTCAACATTGAAAATACACAAAAAACTAACACATACACCACAATCACACACAATAAAACCAACTTGAAATACCAGAAGCCAACAGGAAGCCACAATAGTCAACCAACAACACATATGTACTTCATCAGACAAAAAAACCGGAAGGCTGAGGATGGGAACAAGATAGTACCCGAAACATGTTCCAAATAGAAAAATAACATCTTGAGGTAAATTTATGTATAAATATTAAATGTATTATATACATCAAGAAACGGACTGTAGCAGAAAGTGATGAAATATATATATATATATATTGTAATCTAAATAAATAAAATTACTATAGATGTTAATAATAGACTCCTTATACTCTTCGAAACTCTCTCCTAATCAAGCCCCATGTTGTCGGCGTCAATTTGTAATCTAAATAAAAGATTACGTTTTTCCGAGTGTATTACTTTATTCGTAATATGTTACTGCAGACGAGATCTCCTGCCAATCAATGTTAATTATAAAAAAAAAATTATTTATTAAGTGTTATAAGTGTGATATTATTCGGTTGTTGATTATATACCTGTGTTAATTAATTATCAAGTGTTTTACCAGAGAAAAACGCTATATTACGGTTATTATAATGAATAATTCAGTATTTTTCTTCAACCCTAGTCACTAAATATTATCTAAATTGAAAAGAGCGGAGTGTGAAGAGAATAAGTTAGTTCTCTATTCTCCTGTATTCACCAGCTGTCTGCAATTGAGCGCTGTTATTAGCGAATGACCCGTTCTTATAGGTTAAGTTGTTCCACTTGACGCTTTTATCACTTTCTTTCTCTGTAAATTACACCATAATCGAAATACAATAACTATTCTACAATAACACAGACTCGTCAAATACAAGAAGAATTCTTTATTTTATATTATTTTTAATTTCCAACAGTTGCTTTCTTCGGTTATTAAAACATCATATCCATCATACAATACCGAATCGATTTGTTATTGAACTCGTGGTTTATGTTACAATTTAATTATAATATTCAGTTTATCTCTTATCCCAGGGTACATGTAATTCTTTTAACTATTAGTAAGGCCAGGTAATGCAAATTCAGGTTACTAGGTATTACAATTTAAATTAAAATCTTATTATATAAAGTATTAACATAAGCAGGTTTTTACCAAGCGTTCACCATATACTCATTCAGGCCGTGTTCCACTAACGATGTCAGATCGATGGATGATAAAGAATGGCTAGAATTTATTCACCTCCAGCTTCTCAATAAAGTTGTTGTTAGTGTCCCAGGATGTAATAGAAAGTTCAGTTCTTGATCTTCGCTGATGTTTTCGTTTCTGGTGGTCACAGGTCCTGATGGAATTAGTGTAGTATTAAGTTCTTGCTCTGCCGTCAAAAGTGAGGTTCAATAGGTAAATTTAATTCTCTTTAATTTTTGTTGTATGGTATTTATTCAATTCGACTTCTCCCAGTCGGGATTATCTTCATTTATTTATGGTTTCTGTTATAACTCATTTCGTGGTAAGTTTAGTTCATTTTTCTTAAGGTTTTTTGATGTGAATTTTATAGATAGGTTGTTTATTCTCAAAGTGATAATTTAGGAAGTCGTCCAATCCGTCTTTTTTATTTAGTGTTTATAATTTAACATTGATTTGTAATAATTTTTTTCATGAGGTTTTTTGGTTTTCTGGCTATTTTTAATGACTGAACTGTCCTCGTTTACATATAACAATTGAATGTCTAAATCAACAACATTTCCTGCATTTTGTTGCCTTAACAACCATTGCTTCTCCTGTCATTGGATAATATCTGTTATCCTAGAGCCAGAATTAGGAAATATTCTTACACTTATTTAATAAAATACTCCCTGCTTGGAATTACATTAAATCACATAAAACTTTCACTTAATCTGCCTTATTAAACAGTATACATTTTACTACATTTTCTTCTTAACTGACTTATTTTAAAAGGTATTAATTTCCTTTTACAAAACACTATTTTTTAGGCCTATTAGTTTTATTACAGGTGTTATAATTTTTTGTTTTTAATTTAATTTTTCTTACCTGACCTACTGTACAAAGAGTCACTGGCTTATGGCCAATTATATCAATTTTAATTTCCTGATTTCAATTCATCATTATTATTTAGTTCATCATTGAACCCTTCATTGGTTTTTAACATAATTATGATGACCACTTGCCAACTTATTAACACTTATTGTCTTCCTGGCCAAGTTTACAAATATTATTTTAAACATCTTCATTAATTATTTAAAGTAAATACACTTAACATAATACCATACATAAATAATAAATATACTTGTATTTAATTATTTAAATACAAGTTTAACATGAATGAAATGAGTACCCATTACTTAGTACTTCCTTAAAGCAATGGCTCCACGCTTACTACACACAAAACATAAAATAAATATCATGTAAACACTATATCATGAGACAGTACCACAACAAGTACATTTTATAAAACATTAAATATTAATTGAACAGTATATTATATTCAAACTCCTACACAGTAAACTCATCTCATTAGACACAGTGTTTATAGTTTACATCTCACACTGCTCATTACATATTTTATTTTTAGGTACACTTTCAATATTTTATTACCTAGTAACCCTACTAGGTATCATCAATGCATTTTTTAGGTGAGATTGGCCCTCTTGTACTTAATTATGGCATACCTTGGGCATTGTTTTCAGTCATGTTGACAAAGTTTTTATGTAACGTCGGGAACCTCAACTTTGTTACGTTACAATATATATATATATATATATATATATATAATATAACGCGCTAGGTAGTGTGCCAGTCATCGGTATGTTACCATAGTAACAAGTAAATAAACAAATGATATTTACCGGCATCGAATGTATACATTTATCCATTCCTATAGTTTTTAATGTTTTTACTATGCGATTGTGTTAATATGTTGAGACTTTACGTCTTTCTTGCGTTAAGATAATTTTTCCAATTTATAAAAACTTTACTCTTTTTCTTACCTTAGGGTTCCGTCCAGGATTCAACAGACGAACCAGTTGCAGAGGGGTTATTTGGGTTGAGTTGCGAAATCATAAAGCGAACACAGTTTATGCTGACTAAAACAAATTACTTTTTGTTTATTACATAAAAATTACGTTATGTTCTCCACTTGTATGACAACTCTCCAGATCCTCCTCTACTTTCTTTTTGACAAGCTACTCCAAACTTTTGTAACATCAAATTCATAAACATAAATCTGCAATTGCTTAATCGCTATCTAGATTAGACAAAATTAATTAAAATAGTTATTTATTAACACCAAACCAGTACTGTTAATATTTTAGTATTGTTCCCCACACACGCTCTCTCACTCTTATGCCCATCATACTTTTACAATCCTCATTTCTTATTAATAGAGCTCTTTCAAAAACTTTTATTTTGATTACAAAAGGTACTTTACCAATCTGTGTTTGTACTTAACCAGTCTGTGTAAGTATCCGAGCTGTTGCACCACTATTAGAGGTTAACATCTTGCACTTCACATTCCGGAAATCGTTTCGGCTTTCAAAAGCTGGCGTAATTGTTCCGATCACATATTGAACTAGGTTTTCACAGTAACTAAGTTGTATAGTTATATTTTTAGTCAGCCGACTGTATTTTTACTCGCGCACTGTTTAATTTAAGACCACGTGGTCTGAAGAAGTTGCATCGACTGTTATATTGTTCGCACAGATTAATAGTCACTTTACTAGATATGCCGACGATGTTTTCGGCCCATCTTACACACCCGAGGCCACCGTTGACTTGCGAACGCTCTGTTAGAAGACTGCTATTCACTCTACTGTGAGTCAACTACTGCCTGTGACCTCCTGATGAAATTACGTGTTCCTCTGTAATTCACTGAGAGACTGAGTTGCCAGTGGTTACGTAATACGTCTAGCCGGGCTGTCTAGACATAAACACAGCCGAGTGTTTAGTAATAACATTATATGTGTGGCTGGTTAAAACGAGGTTCTATAAAGGTGCACACTGACTGCTTTCAGAATTATTTGCAATTATTAAAATTTATTCCCGTCCCTGATCTGTCCCGTTACAATGTTTTGTAATTTTGTATACAGGTACGTCTATCTATTTTGTAATTGTCCTATATTTCTGTATATGTTTTAATTGTGAAATTTATGTTTGTACGTATTTCTGATGATTCAATGAATAAGTAATGAAATATGATCAAATATGCCACCTAAACGCCAGCAACCACCAACTGCTGAAGAAATTGCAGCAAAAAAAGCACGTAATGCTGAAGCTCAAAGACGCCGTAGAGCGGCCATGTCAGAAGAGAAGCTTCAAGCAGAATGTGAAGCTAATGCTGTAAGTCAACGGCAACACAGAGAAAACATGCCACAAAATCAACTTCAACAAGAGCACGAGGCAAATGCTGAAAGACAAAGGGTTGCATGCCAACATCAAAGAGGACGTCTGAGTAGATATGTCCGACCCCGCAACACCACTTTGCTTCCCGAAAACTTCAATGAAGACGAAATTGAAGAAAGTTATCTTGGCCCAATGGACGCTAAATGTCCATTTTGCAATGCCACGCATTTCAAAAATGAATTAATGTCAAATTGCTGCCATAAAGGGACCATTGCATTAGAAGAAATACGAATGCATCCCTTCATTTAAAATTACATGAATGGATCTGATCCAAATTCCAAAAATTTCATGGAAAACATACGATCCTACAACAGTGCACTGGCCTTTGCCTCAGTGGGAGCACAAGTTGATCAATCAGTGACCAGACGTTCAGGTCCTTTTTTGTTACAGAATCCATGGGAAAATTTATCACACTACGTCTGCATTACACCCAAATCAAGGTGAATTACCAGCCCAACTGTACAATTTGGATTCGGCCCAAGCCTTGACAGAAAGAATGAACAATCAAGCAAACAATGGATGCATTCGTGTCGTAATGGAGAACCTCCAAAAACTTCTTGGAGATATCAATCCGTTCTCTAGAGAATACAAGAACATGCTCAAATTTGAACAAGACGAAATGCTAAAGGCAAATCGAGAAAACCGAACGCCAATTGAATATAGCATGACTCTCTTGAGAGAAAGAGTAAATAATGTGCACCCGGTAGAACCAACGCTCCCACTGCCAGAGGAGAAATTGCTGCCGTTTTTCACAGTGCAGATGGTGCACCCCCAGAAAATCGGGATATTACAATTTATCCGAAAAGCGGCTTTTTAAAAATATATCCATCCTGAGTAGACTCTGTGACCCAATGTGCTACCCTTTGCTTTTCCCATATGGGGATTCAGGGTGGACCACAGATCTGAAGAAAGCTGTTGGTCAAGGAAATGTGTCCCAGCTTCAATGGTATTCATACCATTTTGCCATTCGTGATGGAAACTTTAACGAGTTCCTCAACGCAGGAAAGCTGACTCACCAATTCATGGTTGATGCCTATTGCAAGACCGAGGCAAACCGTTTGAATTGGTTTCGAAAAAATCAAAACACAGTAAGAGCTGAAGACTATGATCTCCTTCACCGATTTGTGAACAACCACAATTTTGAGGACGTTAACATATTGCCTGGAAAGAAAGTTATATTGCCTACAACCTTCCAAGGGAGTCCAAGAAATATGGCTCAAAATTACCAAGATGCTATGGCCATGGTCAGGAAATATGGCAAACCTGACTTATTTGTAACATTCACGTGCAATACTAAATGGAGGGAAATCAGGGAAAACTTACTTCCCGGTCAGCAACCATGCGACCGGCCTGATTTAGTAGCAAGAGTGTTTGAGTTGAAACTGAAATTGCTACTTGAAGACTTAACCAAACACCATAGATTTGGACGTGTTAGGGCTATGCTACACGTGATCGAGTTCGAAAAACGTGGTCTACCACATGGGCACATATTGCTATTCATGGCCCCAGAAGACAAAGCCTGGGAGAATGAAAGAATTGACAAAACTGTCTGTGCAGAACTCCTTGATAAAGATGTGTGACAGTACAAAAATCTTGATGTCAGAATTATGGTATGAGTGGTAACAAATTATCATATTTTTATTGTATTACACACACACATACATGGAGAGAACGATTTCCCTTTGTGAAGAGACAACAACGCATATTCTAATAGATCACAACGATTCCAAGGTCAGGAGCAGATGTGCAGAGACGAACATACAAAATGGCCAACCAAGTGGAAACAGATTGTAAATAGCCACTCTCATTGGTCCAGAAGACAGGACGTCATTAAAATCAGTGATGACCTAACAAACAATGACATGACAACGGGGCGTGAGCCAATTTTGAACAAAAGACAATGACGTGGATGCGCTAACACATACACAAAATATGAGCTTTGCATCCCCCCCAGTCAGCATCAGACCATCAAGGCGTCAACACGCTGTAAAATCGCCGGCAGTTTTTGCCAGCGAAAATGTCTTAATCAAACTAACAATGTGGTAACATACAGTAATAACTCTTTATCAGAAGTATCAAAGTAACTAGTAACAATGTAAATTTAGAATCAGTGCAGACAAAGAGACCTTTGGGACGATCGGCCGAACACCTGCTTGACCATGACCGCAAAATAAGGACAACGGAGACTTTACAACGCAGATACAGGAAAGTCCAACTATTTCTCTATTCCAATCTTTATTCTTAAAGCTGAGCTCAAAATTACTAAAATTCAATGTAGGTGTAAATTCAATTTTGACGAACTGAGTGGGTGTGCGTGTGTGTATGGGCCGTACTAGTACATATGGATAATGTTTCTATGAGACGTTGGTTTGTGTTCTCTTAAACTATAAGAATTGATCAATTACTAAGTAACATGGGCAGTTGCAGTCAAATATAAAATCATTAAAATTTCCATAACAAGATTAATGCCTGAATAATAGAATATAACAGAACTGTAATACAGCGGAATATGTATCCGCCATTTTGTCAATTTAGTGTAAGGATTCCATTTTTGTTTTTTATTAATGTTGATTGATATTAATTTTCTATGTTATTAAACGGCAACTATATATGTATTACGCTGTCTGATTTAACTATTCCGCACAATTGTCCTGTCTCTGACAATCGCTTAATCGAATCCTGGGACCCGAACACAAAAATTTTGCATCACGAAGTTGGCACTACAAGATGGCCGCCTAACCAGTATGAAATACACAATAATTATGGTAATGAAAGGTAAACACCAAAACATACAATCACAACACCAAAATAAATATGTAAGTATGTTAACAGATGCCCACCCGAGGTTACATGAAATTGTAAAATCCTGTATGATACATGGCCCATGTGGTCCATTAAATCCAAACGCACCGTGTATAGAAAACGGCAAATGCACAAAAGAATTCCCAAAAGATTTCTGTGCCGAGACCAACAGCAATGTCAATGGTTACCCAAAATATCAACGCCGAGATGATGGTAACTTTGTTGAACTTGGGGGAAACAAAGTGGATAACAGATGGGTGGTGCCATACAACCCATACCTGTCTCTGAAATACAACGCCCACATTAACGTAGCGATTTGTAGCTCAATTCAAAGCGTTAAATACCTGTTCAAATACATTTACAAGGGGCATGACTGTGCAAATATTCAATTCGTTACTGTTCCCACAGAACAGGAAGCTACTATTGAATGGGACGAAGTAAAAAATTACTTGGAGACCCGGTATGTAAGTGCACCTGAAGCATGCTGGAGGCTCAGGGAATACAAAATGCACCACCAAACTGATCATGTGGAAAGATTAAATGTCCACCTTGAAGACAAGAATACAATATGTTTTATACCAGGCAAGGAAGCTGAAGCTGTACAGCAAAAAGCCACCAAGTCCAAACTTCTGGCTTGGATTAAACTTAATCAGGAAGACCCTAATGCCCGAGAGTATTTATATATTGAAATTCGCGAACACTATACCTGGGATGACAAAAATTCTAAATGGAAAGCACGTCTTAGAGGACATGAAACTACAATTGGCAGAATGTTTGCCATAAGTCCCATGGATAGAGAAAAATAGTTCCTCCGAATTCTCCTTCTCAATGTTAGAGGAGCAACATCTTTCGAGGACTTAAGAACGGTCGAAGGAAATCCTATCCCCTTTGCAACTTTCCAAGAAGCATGCATTGCAAGGGGATTAACTGATAATGACTCAGAATGGGATACTTGCCTAACAGAAGCTGCAACCCATCAAATGCCAGTACAACTTAGGCAGTTGTTTGCAATTATTTGTATCATGTGTGAGCCGCCGGATGCAGCAGCATTATTCGACAGACATAAGGACAATCTTATGGAAGACTATAAGAGACGCTTTCCTGATGGAGAAAAAGCTCTCTATTTGACACTTAAAGAAATTGAATCTGTCCTTCGAACACATGGAAAGTCATTGGTAGATTTTGGCCAAGAACTTCCAGTCGGCAGCTATGACGAGCCAATCCATTCTAGAAAATATTACGATCCAATTGCCGAAAAAACCATGTTCGAAGAAAAGTTTCAAATGCTCAACCCAAGGCAAAGAAGGGCTTTCGACAAAATCAGGGAAGCAATTGAAAACCCTAACTTACCCAAACGTCTATTCTTTATTGATGGACCTGGCGGAAGTGGTAAAACCTTCCTTTACAACACAATCATGCACTATGTGCATAGCAAAAATGAATTAGTCTTGCCATGTGCATTTACAGGCATAGCAGCAACTTTGCTTGAGGGAGGCAGAACTTCCCACAGTCGTTTCAAGCTGCCTATTCCAATAAATGAAACATCAACCTGTAATGTTCGACATGGAACTAATATGGCAAATGAACTGGAAAAGGCCAAAGTGATAATCTGGGATGAAGCTTCAATGGCCCCAGCACATGGAGTAAATGCAGTTGACACACTGTATAAAGAACTCTTAGCTGAAGATCCAAAAGTTCCTTCTAAAAAACCATTTGGAGGTGCAGTCTTTCTTTTCGGTGGAGTTTTTAGACAAATTCTCCCTGTTGTTCCACAGGGCAGCAGAACCGAAATACTTTCTTCATGCATGAAGAACAGTAAGTGTTGGAAAAATATTCAGGTCCTAAAGTTAGACCAAAACATGCGTGCCAAAGAGGACAATGTCCCATCAGAGCACCAAGGCTTTTCCGACTGGCTTTTAAAACTTGGGAATAGAAAACTCCAAGAGCCTGGATTAGAGGAAGGCATCTTCGAAATTCCTCCAGTCTGCATTGAAAATGGATGTATTGTTGATGCTGTCTTTCCTGAGGTCATCCAATCAGGAGATGACAGCATTGCTAACCGTGCAATCCTGACTCCAAAAAAGCACGAGTAACTTGAACTTAATGAAAATGTCCTTAGACGAATTCAATCTGAATTGAAATGCTATACCAGCATAGATTCTATTCAGCAAGACAGTGCAAATGCCAAGGAGGCAGCAAACTATCCAATGGAGTTTTTGAACAGCTTAACACCTGGAGGTATGCCTCCTCATAGACTTAACTTGAAAGTTGGTGCAGTAGTAATGTTGCTACGAAACCTTGACTCAACAAGAGGTCTTTGCAATGGCACCAGAATGGTCGTCAAGCAAATGATGTCAAAAGTCACTGACTGTGAAATCCTGACCGGATCTTTTAAAGGTACCAGGGCACTTATTCCAAGAGTTATTCTTGTACCCAGTGACCCTGACCTTCATTTTACATTAAGACAAAACAGTTTCCATTTAGACTTGCTTTTGCTATGACCATCAACAAAAGCCAAGGACAAACACTGGATTCGGTTGGTATTTATTTGCCATCTCCAGTATTCAGTCATGGACAACTTTATGTTGCATTTTCAAGAACAAAGTCCTTTCAGCAAGTCAAGGTAAAAGTCTTAGGATCTGACCAACAAGGCAACTTAAAGAAAGACCACAGAGTTTATACCAAAAATATGGTCTACAAAGAAGTTTTCGCCTAATAATTCAACTTCATAGCCAGCCGTGGCTTTATCAATATGTGCCAATAAAAATGCTTGCCACCCGGGCGTAGAATGGGTACTTCAGCTAGTATATATATATATATTTTTTTTTTCAATCACTTTCTGCTACAGTCCGTTTCTTGATGTATATAATACTTTAATATTTATACTAAATTTACCTCAAGATGTTTTTTCTATTTGGAACATGTTTCGAGAGTTCCTGTTCTCTCATCTTCAGCCTTCGCCATCTTGTTTCTGGTGAAGTATTTGTGTGTTGGCTGCTGGATGTTATTAAGGTTGTTTGTTGGTCTTTGGTCTTTTAAAGTTGCATTATTGTGTGTGGTTGTGGTATAAGTTTTTGTATTTTGTGTATTTTCGATGTTGAGTGCTTTGAATATTGTGCCATGTTTTGTATTGATTTGTATTTGTTCTGGTATTAGTTTGTTTTGTGTTTTATGTTTGTATATCTGTAAATTTTCCCAAATGTTCATTACGGTGCCTTTGTGTGGTATATGTTTTATTAGTGATACATTGTTAGCGAATTCCCAAACATAACCAATGTATCACTAATAAAACATATACCACACAAAGGCACCATAATGAACATTTGGGAAAATTTACAGATATACAAACATAAAACACAAAACAAACTAATACCAGAACAAATACAAATCAATACAAAACATGACACAATATTCAAAGCACTCAACATCGAAAATACACAAAATACAAAAACATATACCACAACCACACACAATAATACAACTTTAAAAGACCAAAGACCAACAAACAACCTTAATAACATCCAGCAGCCAACACACAAATACTTCACCAGAAACAAGATGGCGAAGGCTGAAGATGAGAGAACAGGAACTCTCGAAACATGTTCCAAATAGAAAAAACATCTTGAGGTAAATTTAGTATAAATATTAAAGTTATATATATATATATATATATATATATAATTTGTGATGTTTTCAATTTGTTTCTTCTGCAAGTAGTATAATTTCGTATATTCTTTTTAACACCTGACGCACGTTTCACTGAAAAATATCAGTATCATCAGAGGTTTCTAAGTAAATTAATAACAATCAAAATAATTCTATTAATATATTTATAATTAATTACAACGCATATTTAAAACCAAATATTTATAAATCTAATTTAGCCACACATTGTCAAAATAAATAACCACCAGTTTCCAAACATTGAAAATATAAAATTAATTAAAAACATACAAAAAGGTCAAAAAATGAATATTTCGGAAAATCTTAACATATACAAACACAATAACAATAATTTATTAATTAATGAACAAACCCAAATAAAAACAAAACAAGACGATCTATTTAAAATTATAAATTTACTAAAAAATCAAAATGAATAAAATATAACCGAGAAAACAGCTGCTTGAACTGTTTCATGATTTATCGCAATTAATAAAAGACATAGAATTATATTTTTATGGTAACTCTTACCTTTTCTGGGTCCAGGATCCTTTTACACGAACTCACAGTCTGTAAGAGAGGTTAATGGGTTCACTACGTAATAAACACGCTCTTTTACTATATTAATCAGCTCTGTTTATTAACAGATTGCAACATTTGTTTTAATTTTATTTTGAATTTACTTAGTATTCATTTTTATCTCACAACTACTGCCAAAATAGTTCATGTTAATTATCTGTTCTTCGAAAATTTGCAAAAAACACATTTAGGCTACTTTACATGGCAAGTATTCTAACAGCTAATTTCAAATCTTAACGTAAAATTAATTAAATTATAGGCAGACAACCCAGCTTGCTACATTCACACAATCATACCATTTTTACATCCCCATTATTTTAGTTGTAGCGCTTTTGAAAATTTAATACAATTAGAAAATTAAGAAAAGGTTGCCCTGCTACTTCTCTGTTCCCTTGTTCGCCCACGTGTTGCACTTTGGAGATTCATTCAAAAGTCCGAAATTCTGTCCTCACTATTGATTTTAATGGTACGGTTGATTTAACTGTTTTTTACGGTTATACACATTTTTAATAAACACTTTAAACGGTCGGCTTGTCACTTATTACATTTAATAGATTACTTCGGGCCCACGAGTCTTAGCGTGCGTCTGGCCGCCGCCACGGCTATAAGTCGACTGCCCGGCAACTTTGTTACACCGTTGCCTGCTACAACTCTGTTACGCAGACGGAAATACACAGCCATCAAGTCATGAGCTGTTCGTCACCGTAGATGTAGTGTGGTTTGTCAATGGGCCCACGTGGTTGACAATATTTAACGGTGACGATACGGGAGGCACAGGTAGGTGTGGCCTCTAATTAAGTTCCGTCGTCCTAAAAGCACATGTTGGAATAATTGTTCTGCATCGCCATTTTTTGTGGCGTCGTTTTTACGGTTTGAGGCGTTGTTGTTGCGCCCCGCCGCGTGTGTGCGCATAACTGATTGTGACAATCACTGAATTTAACAAAACAGTCTGGAATTCTTCAAGTACACTCTGCCCAAAAGTTTATTCCAGCATTCATTGTTTGAATAAAACATTATTTTACGTGGGGCTCGCAATTGGAAATTAAATAAATTTATGACTTTAATGAAAAATAAAAATCCCTCCCTTTTTGTCCCATTACAATACCCCCCCCCCCCAATGAGAGGTCTTCTGTCGAAACGGAAAAACTCTCATTGCTAAACCCCAAGAGGATCGGTGAGGATATGGCGCCAACAACCCCTCATTAATTTCTTAACACACCATGGGTAAACTACCCCCCTAGCTCAGCGACTATGGCTGCACCTGAACGAGATTACTGGAATTCTCTGTGCGAGATCCCAACACCATAAAATCGGACAGATACTCACCATAGTACCCCTAACCTTCTATCACTCCGCCCAAAAATCAAAACACTGGCCTTATACCATACCAGATCCTCAACCGATATGTTCCCCCTTACATGCACACTGGGTTGCCTTTAGCAAGTACTGGGTGCGTACACATACTCATTATTACTGACTATAACATCTACATTCCATTTCTTGCTTTCAAATTTCAAAATAATTTCTGTCTTATTTTCAATTTCTTTTCTCAAACTTCATCTACTTGACGTTGTTTTTCAAATAAAAATAAAGCAAAAACTTGAATTTAAATCATTTAACTTTTGTTCAAAAATTAATCTAAGTCCAATAACAAAATGTTATATTACCATTTCTTTCATCAAAATCCCAAAAATCTTTTACATGACTCTACAGTTCTTCTTCACTAACTACTCACAATCATAAAAACAAATAAACTGAACATCCTATTAAATCATAAATTCACTTATCCTAATATCTGTTTATAACACATATAATATGAATAACATAAATCAGTTAACACATTAACATATAACCAACAGTATATTCTGGACACAAAAACGCAATTTATACTTCAAAAAAAAAAAAAAAATTCGATTCCCAAAGAGAATCATTTTGTCAACAAAATTTATTCTTTAATCATATCAGTATGGATACACAAATAAAATCTACGAACCAATTATAAAAAACATACTATATATCAAACATCAGTCATCAGCTGATCTCTCTGGGTCAAGTGAATGACCTTGCCCTAGATACATCTCAACATTTATACAAGGTAAAATCCATCACATGTTTATAATTTTTTCATTCAAACCTAATATAACAAAATAAAATATAGAACACTTATCATTAATCTTGTTGTTATTACCTTGCAATAAACAATTCGCATTTAATTTTGATCAAAATTTACACCCCTTACTGCTTTATTTTATTTTCAAATTCTATCAAATTTTTCACTTTTTCCATTTATTATTACATTTTAACTGTGATTTTCTCTTTAACATTTTCATCATTTGTTTGTTTGGGTGATCCCCCATTATTTACAATGATTCGATTTACATATGGTTGTTTAAATATAACCTTATCTCCCTTCTGACTCTAACACTCACTAACAGATTTACTTAGTCTGACACCACTCTCTCAAAATATGTATCTCCACTAACTTACTACTCTAACTCATTTCGCATCATTCTACCCTTATAACAAAATACCTTCTACCCTCTTTGTACTTAGGACGTGTGTTCCCTTCCCAACGCTCATCCCCTTATTGGTTCCTGGTCCCCCCAGGTAACCCCGCCAAACCACATTTAAAACTATTCACCTCCCACCCCAACGCTTTTCGTTGAGGACTCCTTATCACACCAACCCCTTTTACAAATTCCTCTATCATCTAATTACTCTCTCATTACATCCCTCTCCATATTCTACATATACCCACTATCGCTACTGTGTCACTATTAATACTCAATTTCTATACCACTTTTATTCTCGAGAATCTTATTCTGTTTAAACCCCTTTAACGTTACCTTGGACTGACTTAAATGTCCTATTGAAATAATAATCACCCAAATTCTAACCTTTACCACATTTTACATTGCATTAACCATTGAGAATTCAAAACTATCTCAAATCAATTTCCTCATTTGATATAAAATCTCTTAGACACATTGAACCTTTTAAACACATTGAAAATATTATATTCAAACATTTAATTATATTGATAAAATTCTGCAGATCACTTATAAGTGACATAATACATATATAACCCCAGCAGTCAGCTGATGTCTCACCGTCATGTGAATGACCTTTCCCTCAACATACTTCATATAACTAACACAAATACACCAAACTATATAATTACAATCATAAATATTCTCTAAAATTAACATCATCATAATTGACCCTAACACTTAAAATTGTTTGCTCTCATAAGGGAAATACATCACTAATCATCGAGTCATAGTTATAGCAACTGTTACTGAACAGGAACTGGGTCGTCAACCACCAACTCTCTCTATAGAGGAAGTGAAATTGATCGCCCACTGTTTACAGATGTCGTCACCCTCTCACTGAATTTTCAGTTACCCTTCTACTACATCAATTTCCTAAATTCCCCCCTTATACCCAGTTACAATTAGGTAACCACCCGCCGGGTAAACCAGATCGAGTGTTTACCTTATGCACAGATGCGTTATCTGTGCCCCTGGCTTGTAACGGCCAGCTCCTTTTCCACACACACTATTGTTTCCTGGTGTTGGACTGTGGCGCCCATTTGCATCCCCAAGAACTGAAGTTTACATATATATGGTATAGACGCTGCCTATACTGTTCTTGGTTCAGTATTATATAAAATTCGGCATTACTGATGTCCGAGGACACCAGTAATCCTACTATAATGATTCACACACACTATCACCACCTTCGATGATAGCCGCTGTTCAATAGTTATGTAGTTACCCCTGAGTTACCCCCCCCCCCGGTCAATTTCTATTTTCACCAATTTAGAATATACTTACATTATAAATCCACGGTCAGGGTTCGGTGAAGCTGTGACCGCCCGAAATGTGGGGAAACTACCAAAAGACATATAAGGTTCACACTGACACCGTTACTACAATTCACGGGTGGTCAACTCTTATATGTTTGGTTATTTTATTAATTAATTTTCATGTTCAACATCTCTTAGACTCATCTACACCTTAACTTTTAAACATCAAACATTTCGCTTTCTTTAAATTGCATTAAAAAATTCATACTTACATTACATCACTCATATATTGTCATAGACACAAAATATAAACATTGATTACCACCAAATCATGTACACAACTCCATATATCTTCTGAAACATTTTAGCAAACATATGATTCCACAACTAAATACATTCTACATTTATTCCTTGACTATTTATTATCAAGTTCCAATCATATAAAATCTTTTAAATTCATTAGCAAAATTCAATTATACATCATTAATTAATTAATTAATATATCTCAAATTATTTAATTCAATCAATTATTTAAAACACAACATATTTTAATTACTTTACTCCAAAACAATTACAATTCATTTATTACCTTCATAATTATTCTCATTTTTTATTTAGTCTGCCAAAATATTATTATTATTAATAAACAATTTCTACTACATGCATACATTGTTTACATAAAATACATTTTGCAACACAACATAAATAATTTCTCTATAAATGTATTCACAATTCTTCGTCATTAATTTTTCTGTTTACCACACTTCATTTCATAATCTAGCCAGGTCATTACCATAAACTAAAATATTTAAAATGTCCATTCACTTATTTTTATTTTAACCCCCGTCATCATGTATTAGTCTGGTGTATTTATAACATAAATCATTTTTATCGACACATATTACATTATAGTTATTATTGTAATGACTACTTTCGTTAATTCTATTAATATAGTAATTAACTACACTTTTGTCTCCCATTATTTCATAAAGCCCGTCTACATTGGTAATTTTAGTCCAGTCTCCATCAGTATTTTTGGTTAACATAAGGTAAGTTATTTTATCATTATACTCCTCCACTATATCAATCACATCATTAGGTAAGTTATTATCATTTACAACAGTATTATCAAAATAATCATCAATCTTCATTTCATAAGGTAAGCATTTCATATTGTTTATCTTCTCCACTTCTAACCTTTCTATCAACTCTTCATAATTCCTACTTAACATAAATAACTCTATTTCCTCATCTACAAACAACTCTCTCTCTAAATATCTCTCACCATAACACCATATCACTTTGTCTCTCTCACTCCATGCAGAGGGTACTGCTATATTAAAACACCTCCCGATTCCTCCAGGAACAACACAAAAATTCAAAAGACATTTATTGGTAGCACATTTATCTACCCAATACATTCGTGAAGACCTTTCTTCACCCCCCCCACAACACCACGGAAAACTTTTACCCTCTGCCATCCCTCTACTTGTACACTCTCTTCATACTCTCTCTCTAACTGATAAACATTTGTTTTTACCCCTTTACAACCCATTACTCTCTCACTCTCCCTAACTATCTCTATATCATCACTATCTATGTTCATTATATCACCTTTAAGTATCTCGTTTTCCACTATCTTATCACTACTACTTATTAATTCATTTTTAGAATTATCGTTGTTACTCACCTTATTAATTATTTCTTCACTAATTTTCGTCATATTACTACCACTGTTACTTACTGTTGTATTAACTATCTGATTTACCTTACTTTTAATCTGTTCCCCTACTGACTACCACTTTCTCAACACTCTGTTCTAATTTGTTAAAGTTAGTTTCAAATATTTCATTGGTTTTTTCAACATTTTTATTAACTTGTTTTATTTCATTTCTGATCTCATTCAATTTTTCAGTAAAATTATTTTTAATGTTATCATTTTGTTCATCAAATTTGGCATTAAAATTACTTTTGATTTCATTGATTTCGTTATTTTGAACATCAAATTTTACGTTAATATTACTGTTCACTGTTCTCGTGAAATTATATATATCGTCCAATGACAATTCTTTTACTTTACTTATTACAGGAGTAGATTCTGCTTTTGCTTTACTCATTACTACCGATTCGTCTACATTACTGTCACTTATTAACAGTGCCTCTGTTTGAATACCTGAATCGCTTTTCTCGGCCGATTCAGTTGACATACTTTCAAACATTGCTTTATTTTTGGCTTCGTCGCCTACAATTATTTCAATTTCATTTTCGTTAGTAGCCATTATTTATTCTTTATAAGATTTTATTACAAAAATTTAGCCTTACACCTATCAATCATATTACAACATACTCTTATTTTAATTTTATTCTGTAACTATTTCCTGTACTTAATTTTAATTCATATGTAACTCCCACTAGCGTCTCTTACACCTGTGAGTAGGCATAGCCTATACAAAACATAATTTATATAGACTGTCCCTGTTCGGGCGCCATTGAACTGTTTCATGATTTACTGCAATTAATAAAAGACATAGAATTATATTTTTATGGTAACTCTTACCTTTTCTGGGTCCAGGATCCTTTTACACGAACTCACAGTCTGTAAGAGAGGTTAATGGGTTCACTACGTAATAAACACGCTCTTTTACTATATTAATCAGCTCTGTTTATTAACAGATTGCAACATTTGTTTTAATTTTATTTTGAATTTACTTAGTATTCATTTTTATCTCACAACTACTGCCAAAATAGTTCATGTTAATTATCTGTTCTTCGAAAATTTGCAAAAAACACATTTAGGCTACTTTACATGGCAAGTATTCTAACAGCTAATTTCAAATCTTAACGTAAAATTAATTAAATTATAGGCAGACAACCCAGCTTGCTACATTCACACAATCATACCATTTTTACATCCCCATTATTTTAGTTGTAGCGCTTTTGAAAATTTAATACAATTAGAAAATTAAGAAAAGGTTGCCCTGCTACTTCTCTGTTCCCTTGTTCGCCCACGTGTTGCACTTTGGAGATTCATTCAAAAGTCCGAAATTCTGTCCTCACTATTGATTTTAATGGTACGGTTGATTTAACTGTTTTTTACGGTTATACACATTTTTAATAAACACTTTAAACGGTCGGCTTGTCACTTATTACATTTAATAGATTACTTCGGGCCCACGAGTCTTAGCGTGCGTCTGGCCGCCGCCACGGCTATAAGTCGACTGCCCGGCAACTTTGTTACACCGTTGCCTGCTACAACTCTGTTACGCAGACGGAAATACACAGCCATCAAGTCATGAGCTGTTCGTCACCGTAGATGTAGTGTGGTTTGTCAATGGGCCCACGTGGTTGACAATATTTAACGGTGACGATACGGGAGGCACAGGTAGGTGTGGCCTCTAATTAAGTTCCGTCGTCCTAAAAGCACATGTTGGAATAATTGTTCTGCATCGCCATTTTTTGTGGCGTCGTTTTTACGGTTTGAGGCGTAGTTGTTGCGCCCCGCCGCGTGTGTGCGCATAACTGATCGTGACAATCACTGAATTTAACAAAGCAGTCTGGAATTCTTCAAGTACACTCTGCCCAAAAGTTTATTGTTTGAATATTATTGTTTGTTATTGCCTGCGTTCACTGTTTGAATACGACATTATTTTACGTGGGGCTCGCAATTGGAAATTAAATAAATTTATGACTTTAATGAAAAATAAAAATCACTCCCTTTTTGTCCCATTACATGCTGAAGAAAATAAACATTAAAACAATCGTTAACTAATCGACCTAAATCGATTATCAGTTATTTTATTTTACATTAAAATTTATACAAATTCGATTATTCGTTAATTTTATATTAATAGAATTATTTCAATTGTTATTAATTTACTTAGAAACCTCTGATGATACTGATATTTTTCAGTGAAACGTGCGTCAGGTGTTAAAAAGAATTACGAAATTATACTTTGTGCAGAAGAAACAAATTGAAAACATCACAAATTATGTAATTACTGCAAGAAACATCAAGTTACTTACATAGAAAATGATATATATTATAATATACCTAGTACGTACGTCTCTGTTTCTCTTCTCTATTCTAATTAATTAATGTACCAATTTATATTGAATTTTAATTTATTAGGTGTCGTAATGTTGTTAATTATATCTACCTTATTTCTCTATTTAATCTAAAGGTGTTGATGTGAGTGAAACCTATGTAGGTAGGGTGTTAGTCGAGAATTCAGCTCAAGCCTATTCTGCCTTCAAGAGAATGAGAGAAATTTTGTATGGAATTCTCCTCTCTTTAATACCTGAGAAGTCCGCGAATAGCGCTGTGGTTCCCAGACAAGGGAATTTTGTAGGTTAACCCACTGCGTACGGTGATTATTGGTTATACTCTCTATCTATTTTACTTCTTATTCACTCTCCATTAAATCATACATAAATGAGAAGATATTGAAATTCTGCAATGATTCTTTATTATTTTTTTTTACTATTTAATATCCAACAAGATTGTTCTTACTTCAGATACGAAAAGGCTATAAGTCTGAATTAATCGATTATCGATCGGTACAAGGTTTTACATTAAATTCAGTTATGGTTTTTTATAATTATTTTAAATACAGGGTGTAAAGGTTCTTTCAACTGTTGGGAAGATCAGAAAACACATAAATAGGAATACAAGGTATTACAATATAAAGTTTTATTTTATTAAATATTATTTAAGTAATTGAAGTAATAATGATCTCACTATTATCATTATTACATGCTTATCTTTTATTATTATTATTACCTTGCATTCTTATTACTTTTAAACAATTATGAGTTTATTTTCTGACCTTTTTATAAGTGTGGAAAATTACAATATTTTCTTCCCTATTCTAATTTTAATATTTTATTTATGTAACGTCGAGGACCGCATTTCTGTTACGTTACATATGCTTCCCCTCCTAAAGAAGTTTAATTTACCTGAATTTAATTTGGGTCAAGTAAACTTATATCTTTTCCATGCCCTTGAATATCCTCCTTACCTTCATATTAATTTCAATGGTCAACGATGGAATTCTCAATGTGACTTGTTGGACTTGTATTTACCTTTTTCTATTTAACGACAGTTCATTAATCATATTAACATTCTTGGTTTTTTTTTCTTTAAACAGTACTTGTCAATGGTTGGTCACAATAATCAGTAAAACTTTAGTTTGACTTTTCTCTTCTATTGCTAGTTACTGCTATCAATGCGTTTCTCCATTCTTCTGTCAGCTATCTTCCTTCTGTTTTCTTCCGTCATACTTTTTGGTATCTAATGTCATTTTTCGCAGCGATTCTAATATCCCTTAAATATTCAATTTCCCTAACATTCCCTAACATGTGAGCTGGTACAGTACAGAGAGGCACTGTTTGGCTTCATACTCTGCTGCCCACACTACACTTCAATATAGTACTGCTGGAATTCATCTACAGTCAGCTATAAAAATATAATATCATAATAATCTTTTTATTTAATTAATAATAAACATCTTGGGGATTCTTTACGCTGTCGCGTTTTATATTTAATTATTCATCTATTCCATACTTCGTGATTCCATCTTATTTTCATTAACTATTTTCAGATAACATTTCTGACAGTCATTATTTGTAACTATTCTTGATCTTCTTTTTTGTTGTGACAGTAATTCTAAGTATTATCTCTTCAGTTGTTATTCTTATTTCCAAGAATTTCTAAATTGTAATTGCCATAATTATCATCATTACTTAAGTTCAGTGTAATTATAGTCATTAAATTATCCATTGTTCTTCTTATTTACCATTTTGTCTGGTCACATTACCACTAATTATGTTGACATACATTTTTTTCTTGTTCCATTTGAAATTATACTGGTCATAAACAATCATTTATTTTGTTCTTCGATTCGCTTGGCATTTTGGCATGTATCTTAGATCATATTGTTTTTTTAATTATTTTGCATAGGTCCTTCTTGATATAAAAGTTTTAATCTTGGAGTTTTATTCTTAAATATTTAGAATATTTCTTTGTAAACATATAGTAATATTTTCTTACTTCCTTTTTTAATCTTGGGGGTTTTATTAAATCTTCTTAATAATTTCTTTATAACCATATAGTAAGACGTTCTTACTTCTTTTTTGAATGTTGTGGTTTTTATTAAATAATACTGTTCAAAATATTTAGTAAGTTGTACTTACATACTTTTTGGATTTTGTGGGTTTTTATTAAATAATATTGTTCAAAATATTTAGTAAGTTGTACTTATATACTTTCTGGATTTTGTGGGTTTTTTTATTTTCATATACTTTCGTCTGTCTTGTCAGTCCTTTATAATGGGTGATGGTGTTTCTTCATGATATTTTTTTATAGATTCTTGATTATATGTTCCCTTAATTTTTTTCGTGATAGGGTTCATTATTTCATAAGTATTATTGTTATTATTTTTTGTTATTACATAGGGTCCTGTATATAATAATAATAATTTTTTCGTTATTCCTTCTAGAGTACTGGGTAACTCTCTATTTCTTATTAATATTTTTTCACCAACCTGATAATTCATTGGTTTTGGATGATTCTTTATATACTTCTTTCTCTGTTGTTCTGCCTTCTCCATTACTCGGTTATAAAATTTAATGTTTTCAAATTGATACTCTGGGTTAATTGGAAAATTGATGATATCCTGGATTTCCCTAGGTGGAAGCTTTTCAAACATTACAGTATACGGGGTATTTTCAATGGATTGATGGTAAGATATATTGAGAAATTCTTCGGTAAGTAACAAGTATTCGTGCCACCTCCTCTGTTGGTCATGACAGTAAGTTCGGAGTATCCTGCCAACCTCCCTCAACACTCGCTCCGCAGGATTGCTGCTGGGGTGGTAGACTGAAGTCTTATATGTTCTAATACCATCGGTAGACTGAAGTCTTATATGTTCTAATACCATGTTTTAGAAGACTATTCCTCCATTTGTTTCCTTTGAACTGCGTACCATGATCTGTGATAATGGATGAAGGTTTACCAATCTCTAGTATGTAATGTCCAATGACTATCTCCAGAATTTTCTTGGTAGTGGCTCTGCTGATAGCGTAAAGTTTAGTATATTTAGTAAAATGGTCGACAATAATAATGATAAATTTATATCTATGCTTCCCTCCACTGCGTGGGAACAGTCCACATATATCCAGGAATACTTTCTCCAGTTTATGTTTGGATGTAATAGGAATCATTACTCCCTCCTTCTTCTCATTGTTACATTTAACCATTTGGCAGATGTGACAGGTTTGGATTGATTTTTGTACCTTTCTGTTTATATTCTTTATGTACACTTGTTCTTCCAGGGCTTTGACGATTTTTATGGCTCCCATGTGTCCATATCTTATATGGTAATCTAAGATTAATTTGTTTTCCATAGCTGTTGGAATTACTAATTTCCAGTTTTCTTGATTAGGGGTAACTTTAATAAATAGTCTATCATCATGTATACAGTAATATTTTGTAATAATTTCATCAGCATTTTGCACCTTCTGGCGTATGTTTATTAATTTGGGATCCAGTTTTTGATGTTGATTAATTTCGTTTGTTATGGTTTCTAAATCCTTCCTACTCTTAATAATATTGTACACCTTAGCAATTTGTTCCTTTTCTCCATCGAACGATTGGTCTTGTATGTTTATTCGGGACAAGATATCGGCTGCTATGTTCTTCCTTCCAGGTATATATTCCCAATTAATGTGATATTCTTGCAGTGCAAGGACCCATCTAGTTAATCGACCATGACTGAGCTTACATCGTTTTAGGAATGAGATTGATTTGTGATCACTCCTTACGGTCCTGGGTATCCAAGTATATAGGTTCTGAACTTATTGCATGCGTATACTACACTTAGCAGCTCCTTTTCGGTGACGTTATAGTTGCATTCGCAGTTGTTTAGCACTCTGCTGGCGAAACTAATTACCATGTGATGTCCTTCTTCATCTTCTTGATATAAAGTGGCTCCTAAACTTACATTGCTTGCATCACAATTTAGATAGAAGGGTTTATTAAAGTCAGGGTGGTGCAACATAACAGTCTCTAGAAATTTTTCTTTGATTAATTGTAGAACTTTATCTTGTTCTGGTCCCCATGCCCATTTGTCCTTGGATGATAGCTGTTCTTGGAATTTAGCAGTTATTTCTCTTTGGAACTCACGTATCTCTTCCAACTTACTCTGCCATAGTTCTGGATCGTTGTCCTCATATTGGATTGCTTCTTGCAGTTTATTGTTCTTACAAAAATAACTTTTTATGACCTGACATTTGTCGTTAACTGGAACGGTTCTATGAGCGTCTACCAATTCTGCTGTCCATACTCCTTCTTCGGATGTTAATGACACTATTCCTTTATTTAAGTCAATTACTGCTGAATGTTGTCGCAATATGTCGCATCCAATCAGTACGTTGAACGGTAATCCCGTTGCAACTAAGAACCCTATTGGTATTGTTACAATATTATTGGTGAGGTTGAGCGATACTTGCTTTTTAACAGTTTTATTTTGCCGTCCAGTGGCTCCAATTATTATTACATTATTCACAGGTAAGGTGAGTATAGGTAACTGGCCTTCTCGCTGGATTTTTTCCAGTTCGGTACTATCTATTAACGAGATGTTGGATCCCGTATCTATCATAATTGTCGATTGTATTCCATTCAACTTAGCTATTACATGATTATTATCCTCTTCCATTAAATCTTCCCTAATATTTTTCAAATAATGGTTGGTGATTATTGTTATGGTATTGTCATTTGTATGTCTAGTTGTAGGTCATTGTTCCCCAAGATTTTGGTTCAGTGATGGGTATTCTTCGGTTCTCACTGCCTCTAAGTTTAAATGAGGGCTTCCCTCGTCCTCTCTATTTTCCGGTGAGTTCTGAGGTTGGTTTTGTAATGGCTCATGTCTGTCCTCTGTATTATGTTCCGTTGCTTTATAATTTCTTTCATTTTGGTAATTGTCCTCACGCCGTGATTGATTATAATAATTGTTATACTGGTGTGTCCTCAGGTAATACCGTCTCTGATTATTTTGAGGTCTGGAGTATATATAATTTACATGGTGTCTATTGTTATTGGGTCGGTTGTCCCCATCTCCTCTATTATTACGACTGTCGTGGTAATTATAATGATTATTACTCCGATAATTATAATTCCTCTGATTATTATTTGGGTGGTTATTCTATGTTCTATTCGGGTTAATATTCTGAGTTGGTTGATTGTGATCATTACTATTGGAATTTGTTTGTTGGTCGTTGCCATTATACCTATGGTATTTAGAATTTAGTACTCTGTTCCGTTGATAATGAGTTTCGTGTTCATAATTTTCCAGGAATTTTGCCATGGCTGGAATTGTTTTAATTTGGCTACACATACGTGCGTTCTTTATTCCTTCCTCATAATGGTAGGAGAGCTGTATTACTAAACACTCCTCTGGAATTCTGGGCTCTAAATTACGTGCCATGCATACTTTTCCAAGGAAGCATGATGTAGGAGATTGTCCTACATTTGCTTCGTATCGACCGTTGCTCAAATTATTCCTGACCATATTCTGGGTCGACTCCGGCCAATATTTTTCTCTGAATTGCCTTTTGAATTCTGTCATGTCCTGTATATCCAGACGCACCGCCGTCCACCAATTGTCGTACGTATCCTTAAACATATCATCAATCATACCCCGTATTATACTCCAACGGTTCTCTCTATTTCGTGTTATCAACTCTTCCAACCTTTTCAAAAATTCCATTGGGTTACGTTTATAATTTCGAAAATTAATTGACTCCCGGTTATCGTGGTTGGTTATATGATTATGCTGGCATGTTCTATCCCGCCATGAATCCACTTCTTCTTGGATCTGTAATTCGCGTCTACTGATTTCCTCGATTTTATTTTTATTCGTATTAATTTGGCTTTCCACATTGTTTAAATTACCATATACTCTTTCCAGTCGCTCACCCATGTCAGTCTGTACTTGTATAATCCCTTCCTTATTCTCCTCCCGTATCTGATGTACCTCCTGTTTAATCTTCTCGCATCTTTCTACAGTCTCCTGTTGGATTCCTTCGACCATTGTTTTATTTTCATTTTGTATGTCATTAATTTTATTTTGTATTTCCTCACGGACCTGTATTATTGTTTCGTTGGTTTTTTCTAACTTCTCATTTGTTTCGGCTATTTCTAGTTTTCTTTCCCCATTATTTTTGTCCACTTTTTGGTTAATTGTCACAGGGATATTCTCAATTCTTTCGTTAATCTGCCTTAAATTCTCTTCATTTATTTGTATGATTTCTTCCTTCATTTGTTTTAAACCCTCATCATTTCTGTCAAACCGTTCGTTAATTTGGATGAAGCTTTCATTGTTCCTATCGAGCCTTTCGTTCATTAGTTTTGAGGTTTCCTTAATTTCCTCATTTGTTTTCTTAAAATTTTCGTCTATTTTATCGAATTTTTTCTCCTGTCTCTTTGAGTTTTCCAATAGTAGTTTCAACATCTCCTGCATACTCATGTCTTCTTTTTGGTTGGACTTATCTGGTTGATCCCCTTGGCCTTCCTCTTCAACTGTTTCCTTTTCCGTGTCCATAATTACTTCAGTTTCTTCTTTATCGCCTGTTTGTTGTTCCATTTCACTATCTGTGACTACTTCTATTTCCTCTTCCGTTTCTCGTTCCTTCATCATCTTTTTAGATACTCCTCTGGTATGCATTTTTTGCCTCCAACAGTTGCCTGCTCGAGTTAAGTAATATTTATATAATTATGGTTTTACTTAACTTAAGCCCTACACTAGTTGAGCGCCAATTTATAACTGTTCCCGTGTGGTCGTTTTAAGCCCCCACTGTTGTCGGCGCCAATTTATAACTTAACGGGTATTACTGGGTTAAGCCCCACTGTTGGGTTCGTCAATTTATAACTTACCTAGTACGTATGTCTCTGTTTCTCTTCTCTATTCTAATTAATTAATGTACCAATTTATATTGAATTTTAATTTATTAGGTGTCGTAATGTTGTTAATTATATCTACCTTATCTCTCTATTTAATCTAAAGGTGTTGATGTGAGTGAAACTTATATAGGTAAGGTGTTAGTCGAGAATTCAGCTCAAGCCTATTCTGCCTTGAAGAGAATGAGAGAAATTTTGTATGGAATTCTCCTCTCTTTAATAGCTGAGAAGTCCGCGAATAGCGCTGTGGTTTTCCCAGACAAGGGAATTTTGTAGGTCAACCCACCGTGTACGGTGATTATTGGTTATACTCTCTATCTATTTTATTTCTTATTCACTCTCCATTAAATCATACATAAATGAGAAGATATTGAAATTCTGCAATGATTCTTTATTAGTTTTTTTACTATTTAATATCCAACAAGATTGTTCTTACTTTAGATACGAAAAGGCTATAAGTCTGAATTAATCGATTATCGATCGGTACAAGGTTTTATATTAAATTCAGTTATGGTTTTTTATAATTATTTTAAATACAGGGCGTGAAGGTTCTTTCAACTATTGGGGAGATCAGAAAACACATAAATAGGAATACAAGGTATTACAATATAAAGTTTTATTTTATTAAATATTATTTAAGTAATTGAAGCTTTACCATCCGCTGGACATCGCAGCTCGAGGAGGCTGTTCACGTCTAACCTCTATTAGCGTTTGGTCAATAGCGAAATCAGATGAAATGATCTTCGTCCGTCTTGTCTCCAAAGTTGTATTAAAAGTAGAAGTCTTGGTCCTTGGTTGATGCAGAAATACCGCTCCTTTTGTCCACCAATGTCCAAGCTTGTGATTACGTGCTCCGACGAACTCCGAATCCAAATACGTTTTTCTATTGGAAGGTGTAAATTGCAAGTTCCAATGTAATTTGGTGGTTATTTTAGTTTCATTTGTTTTAGAGGATTAAATCTTTATGTAGGTAGTTATTTCTCTGGTTTTATTACTTCATTAATTTAACATTTTGTTCATGATCCGAAATTGGGCAATCCAAGTTCTTCCTTTAATTTTAGTTACTTATTATCGTTTTATACTATCCAATTAGACAATTTGGTTAATGGTTATTTGACCCAAACTATTGCAATTTGTCATTCATTTATTGTAACGTTTGATGTATTTAGTATTCCAAATTAATTCAGTTTTTTATTGAACATCTCTCTTAGTTAAACTCTTCTCGTTCATGTCAAAAAATTCAATAATAAAATAAACAAATTATATCCATCTTGTCGTCCATAGCAACAACCTTTTTTATTCTTATTCGATATTGTGTTATATTGTAATCATTTCATATAATATTCTTCCACTCGTCAAAATAATTCCTTACTAAACTTCCATTATATCAGAATATAATCTTATTTATAGCTTGTTTACTAATTCCTATATATTTTGCCGGTTTTTCACTCTTAGTCTGTTTCTTTTAATAAATATTATTTTTCTGTTACCAAACATTATCTATCGGTATCTTTGCACTATGGCATTATCATAATTTGTTTAGTTTGAGTTTGTTTATTAATTATTATTAATTTCTACTAACTCATTGAATTATATTTGGTATTTGTTACTAATTTCTTTACCTAACCTTTCTGATCTGATTTATTATATAATGTTATTGGCTGTTAGGCCTATTATTATACCTTGATCTACTTCTGAATTTAACTTGTTAACAATTATAGCCTTTTTATCCAAGTTTACAATTATAATCAACTTTTATCTACGTACATGTATACAAATAATTATCTTTATCATATCTAACAACAACTTTATCTTGACCTATAGATAACACACAAAAAATGAAATTAATTAATACTCAATAACTGAGTTCAACCACAGTTCTACAACAGTAAATGAATAATACATATTACTTAATTATCTGATATTCTATCAACAGGAAAACTTTCACATGATAACACAAAATATAATATAACAGTCATGATAACAACATAACATCATACAATTCATAACAATTATTTTTGAGTAACTCAGGTCATACACTATTTACTCATTCTTATCTATTTTACAAACATCAATTACTCTGAAATAGTCAACATTAGTTTTTCTTTTTACAATATTTGTCAATGTCTTTTATTTACCTCTCGCTGAACCTTGAGGTTTATCACTATTATCATTATTACATGCTTATCTTTTATTATTATTATTACATTGCATTCTTATTACTTTTAAACAATTATGAGTTTATTTTCTGACCTTTTATAAGTGTGGAAAATTACAATATTTTCTTCCCTATTCTAATTTTAATATTTTATTTATGTAACGTCGAGGACCGCATTTCTGTTACGTTACAATATATATATATTCAATCACTTTCTGCTACAGTCCGTTTCTTGATATATATAATACATTTAATATTTATAAATAAATTTACCTCTAGATATACCTTTTTTTTTCCTTATTAGGAACATGTTTCGGGTACCATCTTGTACCCATCCTCAGCCTTCCGGTTTTTGTGTCTGGTGAAGTACATATGTGTTGGTTGGCTATTATTATTGTGGCTTCCTGTTGGCTTCTGGTACTTCAAATTGGTTTTATTGTTTGTGATTGTGGTGTATGTGTTAGTTTTTTGTGTATTTTCGTTGTTGAGTGCTTTGAATATTGTGTCATGTTTGTAATGATTTGTATTTGTTCAGGTATTAGTTTGTTTTGTGTTTTATGTTTGCATATTTGTAAATTTTCCCAAAAATATGTGTTTTTAAATAGTTTTGTTAGTTTATTATTTATGTATGTAATTAAGTTCATTTGATTAACTGAACAATTAAGAATTAATCAAAATGAACAACACATAAATAATAACAACAACAAAAAAATGGCCACATTCACATACATAAATAATAAACTAACAAAACTATTTAAAAACACAGATATAAAAATAGCATACAAAACTAATAAAAATAATTTACAAAAACTAAATAGCCCACACAACAAAGATAATACAACAACTAACGGTATATACAAAATTGAATGCCAAGATTGCAATAAATGTTACATAGGACAAACAAAAAAACAGCTGGAAAACGTTATTTTGAACACCTAAACGCATACGAAAAACCAGAAATATATAAATCCAATTTAGCCACAACTGCAATAAACACAGGACATAAATTCCCAGACATAACCAATGTGACACTAATAAAACATATACCACACAAAGGCACCATAATGAACATTTGGGAAAATTTACAGATTTTTCACATACACAACAATCAAAACATGATTTTAAATGTTTTCTCAATTTTAAACATTATTTTCACATACAAAACACATACACCACAATCACACACAATAAAACCAATTTGAAATACCAGAAGCCGACAGGAAGCCACAATAATAATAGTCAACCAACACATATGTACTTCACCAGACACGAAAACCGGAAGCTGAGGATGGGTACAAGATGGTACCCGAAACATGTTCCTAATAAGGAAAAAAAAAGGTATATCTTGAGGTAAATTTATTTATAAATATTAAATGTAATATATATATATATATATTATAATGATTCATATTAGCGTCCTATCTGAGCCTTATATGAAATTGTTAGACTGTACGAGTATAGCAGTGTAAGCAAGAGAGAGAGCGTACAATCGCAGCTATCTCACTCTAATCTCGTAACAGCGACGTCCGCTACGGGTACGAACATGAAATTTTACTCAATTCAAATTATCAGTTCAACCTGCAATAACTTCCAAACTAATAAATATAGGGCAATTTTAGTACGTAGGCTTTCACGGCCGGTGTCATTCAAATTATCTAAAACCTCCGGGCTGAAAGGCCGTGGTCGAATGCTTGATCTTCTACAGCTATAGAAGATCAAGCTGTAGAAGATCAAGCATTCGACCACGGCCTTTCAGCCCAGAAGTTTTAGATAATTATAAATATAGAGCAATTCTCAAAACAGCATTGTGTTCAGCAAGTGAAGCTTTATAAGTAGCCGCAATCTCAGTTAATATAATTAACAATTGAAGAAGTTATACGGAAGACGAACGCCAAAAGGAATAACAAGTGAATTATACTACGTGGGAATTAGGTGTTGTCACACACACACACAGATAAAGACCTAAGCAACAATATTCTATGGTCAGATCTTTGAAAACACATTTGCAAATACCTGTAATCAATCAATTTGCAAATACAGGAAGTACGATTTTGACTAGAAATTCTCTGCCATTTCAAACCTGTCATGGGGTGTTTGCTCGACCTGTTAGAGATTGTCGAGACTGGAAAAACGTATGATTTATTTGTACAACCAATCAGAAGCCCGTATTTAAAACAGACGCCAACTCAAACCGAGGGGTAGAGTTACTCTTCGATCGAATCTTCAATGTGCTAGTCGTGTATAAATTACGTGCAGAAATTTTTCAATCACGCAAAGTTGTATTTAAGTGCGAAATTCGAGAAGTAGTCCGCAGTGAAGATGAACTAGTACCGTTCAACAACTCTCGCTGTGTAAAACAACATTAATTAATTAAATTATTAATTAATTTATTTATTAATCAGCCGTGAAGTGACCTGAGCTACAGCAGCTGTAATTGCCAGAGCATCTTTCTACCGGATTGATCAACATCATTTCTTCTGGGCGAAACCATCGAAAGGAGGACCTCTACGGATTCCTATCTTCGGTCGACGCATCAAACAGTAAGAAATAGATTCATTGATCAATGAAATAAGCACTAAACAAATAATAAAAAGCAATAAACAATTTTTAAAAGACACTAAGAATCACACACTTTGTATTTAATGTGTAAGATTAGTCATAACATAGAATAGGAGTGTAGAATGGAAAGTGAGGTGTAGTATTGGATGTACAAATTATTGTAGACCTGTTCTTTATCACTGGTTTGGAAGATATCAATCTCTTAATTCAACCAGATAAGAGCAATAGGTCGTTTGAACATCTTAATCTTTACTTTTCACACACACTCATTAATTATAAGTTAAAACGTTAATTAAACATAATCAAGCCAATTTTAAAGTGTTATTTGTAACGATTCCCCTTGAAAACCACAATCACTGAACGAATCCTGAGAAATTAGTGTCTCTATGCCCTGAGCTAAGCTGGAACCGTGTCATTGGTATCTGGGATTTGTTCTGGCGCCCAGGTAAAGTAATCTCACGGGTAAGTAACGTTTTATCTAACATACAAAATATTAGATAAGAGTGTTAGATAAAAGGTAGCGTTGTAATATATATATATACATTATAGACACAAATGTAAAACTCCACACCTGTCATGTTTTGTTTTCTTTGGCGAACAATAACTGTTGCAAATTCAAGCAGAATCAAATAATTTGCATATGTGCCTGTGTTGTAGAGGACTGAAGGTCTTTTGATTTTGGTGAAGATCGGTTAAGGGGGGGGGGGTATTTTATTAGAAATTATCAAACCGAATTCAAGTAAATGATTTTAAATATAAATGTTAGAACATGGAAGTGATGTATGATTCTCCATACCGATACTTATTTAATTCCGTCAAACTCGTCAACTCAATACCAACGTGAAAAAATACCCCCCCCTTCAACCATCTTTTTCGTTTACAGATATTTCATCTACCTTTCTACAATGGATTATTATTCAGAATATTTTAGTTCAGTTATTGTTCGCCATAGAAAAAATTCTACACAGTCACTTTTCGGAAATGACTTTTCATCATATTTTGAGGGTAGTACAATCAGAATCAGCCCTTATCTCAAACATGATTTTTTTCATGATCACCATACTTCCATTTCCTTATGGAACATGGAAGTAAAAATGGAGATTGTTTTATGGTGCATACAAAATATTTCTGTTTCAACCCGAAGTCCATACTCCATAAGATATCCACCTAGTCACCTATATAAAAAAATTAAAAATTTATGACTCATTTACAATGCATGCATGTACTTATCCCCCCCCCCCCACACACATTCACACAACATACCGTAATACAGAAAATATTCCAAAAAACATACCTAGTATACTTCATTTTTTGTGCATAGCCAATATCGATACGAGCTGCATTACGAAATTTTTCCTTCACAACAGATGTATTTATAGTAGTTGGTAAATTTCCCACATATAACCTATATAAAAAAATATAAATATAGTTAACATGTATATCACTATGGCCTGATTTAGACAAAAGACAAACACCTTTGTATTAAAATAAACATTTCAAAAATATCTACAGCACAATTTCTACCGTAATATTGGTGGAGGGAGTAGCAAATCCCATTTTATAAGGCAATGGCTGTACCTACACTAATGTATTCCTTGGAATGCAGAGTATCAAAGGAATTGGATAGTACTACAGGCAAGAGAAATCAAGTTTCTTCAACCAACGTCAAGAGAATTAAAAATAAAATAAAGTATGTAAAATAATGTGTGAGTGGTACAAGAAGGTGAAGATGCTTGTAAGCAAAGTTCATTATAATAAAACTAGCAGAAATGTGATATGTAAATGTCTTTAAACAGGAATAGGAACAAATGATTCAACTCATCTCTCATACAGTAAGACACATGGAACATGGATAGACCAAGACTACATGGTACCGTTGTGAACACCAATTATATCTGAGACTAAAAATGTATGTAATGATGGCAAGGCTAAAACAACTACTTCAAGTCAAACAGAAAAAAAATGGATTGCAGATGAAATTTGAAAAACTGATACATGTATTCTACAATTTTTCATAAGCAAATCTTTTGAAAGGCGTGTCCCTAAAATTCCTTAACTCTGTGTAGCAGGTAGCGGCACAAAGGGTCGTGTGATATTCTGCAACCTAATGTTTTGCTTGTGCACTGCACTGCGCCTGTTTGTGTCAACTAGAGTTACATGTAACCTACAATTTGTATTGTGTTTAATGAGTGATTTTCTTGAGCAGTGAATGAAAATAAAATGTTCAGTTAAATTGGAAAAATTCCTTATACAAACATCTGAAATGTTAAAAACAACAGATGGGATTGAGCCTTTAAATCACACTCAAGTGTGTGAATAATTGAAATGCTTCAAAGATGGCTGAACCTCAACTTATGGTGATTCTTGTTCACGCCAGTTGATAACATTCGAAACTGATGAACTGTTGCAAAAGTTGGGGAAATCATTCACTGTAACCGTTGTTCAACTGTTTGCAAGGTAGCTGAGAAAGTAAGCATTTTTAAAAAACTTTATGTCATGAAATTGTTGCACAAAAATTAAGCATGAGTCATACTACAGCTAGATTTGTGCCTCACTTTTTGACTGACAAACAAAAACATATTCCACTTGTGTGAGTGAAGAGCTTCTGATCTGAGCTAGTGAACACGATAACGTAAAAAAAAGATAATTATCAGAGATGAGTCAAGAATGTAGACAAAATTCATTCGTCACAGTAGATGCTGAAACTGTTTTCATAACCAAAAATAGCAAGATATGTGTGGTCAACCATTAAATGTCATGCTGGTAGTTTTTTTAACAGCATAAATTTCTTCCACAAAGTATGACAGTGAACAAAGAATACTGAGACAGTAATGAAATGTCTCTATGAGGGTATTAGAAAAAAAAAGCCCAATGCTTTGAGGTCAAACTGATGTGTGGTAACATGCTGAAACATGTACATATTACTATTACTCATTTGTTGAAAAATTAGACAACAGCTGGTTCACATCTCCTAACTTGCCTGATTTAGAGATGGGAGAATACAATTTTTAAAATGATTTGTTAAATTAAAAATTTGGTTGAAAGGCTGACGTTTTCAGTCATTTGACATGATAAATGAAGATTCACTAGTGGGACTGCGCAGTGTCCTGAAGAATTCTAGAAATATTTTGAAGGATGGAAGAAATGTGGGAGCAAATGATTTCATTTAATAGTTTCAAAATTTTATGGACACATCTCTTATATAGAGAGCATACACAACTATAAAAACTTACAAAGAAATTTGTACAAGTATATATTTTCATTTCGGTTTGTTATAGTTCATTCAATTTTTTGGTTCTCTGTGGAACAAGAAAGAATGATTGCTGCATAGCTGGAGGTTTTCCAAGCTCACTACTTTTGCAAAAATCAGCAGTACGATTCTGGCTATCCAGTTACACACTTATTACATGTACGTCAAAGTTAATGGAAACCTCCAGCCATGCTGTCACCTTTCTTCTTTTTTCCTATATTACTGAACCTCAAGACAATGAAGGTGAAGAACTTACTTGTCCACAGACATGTTTGGAGTGGCCCACAGTGATTTTTAGGTTATAGACAATCAACTGAAAATTGAAGATCCTTTATTAAATATAGAGGAGATTGTGAGGTCCTCAAGTAAAGTGAATGAAGAATAGAAGTAATATCTCCTTTTGATAAACAGAAAACAATGAAGAAGAGACTTTGAATTAGCACTTGTGTCCCAACCAATTAGCACAGTGTGTTAAAAGATGAGCTGCAATATGCTGTAAAAATTAAGGCATATTTTTTTTACACACTGATTATCCCGAAGGACTTAATATTATCTGTAAAGCGGAAATAACAATGGAAGATACTGGTCTTAATAAAGTGAAAAAGCAAACCACAATACTGATTTTTTTTTTTTTAATTGGTGCCAGTGAAGTTTTTGAAGTTTAGTAGTCTCGACTTTAAGTACTGTGCATATATATAATTTGACTATTCCTTTCTGTGGAATTACTACTCTTAGTACAGGTATACAAGTACACTTATGTTATAATAAAATGTTGTAATTTAATATTTATTTAAATATTACAATTATTGTATATGTTAATAAATATAATAATGAAAAATAAATATTTATAATAATAATAAAATATAATCCTGTACATATTTGATGTTTGACAATTCAGTACATACATTTTTATTAATCTTCATTTTACTTGTATTATGGCCCCCCCACGCACTCCCTGACACTGTTTTTCAAAAACTAGGCTTCTGTATAACAGACATTTTCCCTCTTCTGATGCACTCCAGTATACGGAGATAATACTGTATTCGTTCTACTTCTCCACAGACATACAACACATATAACTATATTTACTTATTTCTCATAGAAACACTCAAAGTGTGTGTAATCCAGATTGTAATGAATTTTTGAAGGCAACGTTTGATCAGTTGTAAAGAAAAAAACCCCAAAACTGACAACACTATTTTGATACAATTAATAATGAATTCCACAACCAATCTACGATGAATAACATGTTTAGCATATGATGCTTGTCCTGTAATTCTGAGCAGCAAGTGAACACAATTATTATACACAACCCAAAGCTGCCTCGCTGGACTACTGACACTGCATGTCCCAAGCCATTTCCAACTAATGTATTGGAACCTTCTTGCATTATTAAATACCAAAAATAACAAGCCTCACTATATAAGATTAACACTGTATGCCACTGCCAGAAGAGATCTGAAAATTATACCAGCGATTTCAGCATGTCTGAAAGAGCAGTCAATATTAAATTAAGGTTTAATGGTTCATTTGTGTTGTGGAATAAACTGAGTCTTACTTGATAATTATGTCATTAGCAAAACCTTTTTTAACAAACATGTTTTACTTGCATGGAAATGTTAATAAAAATTGTATCTGTGGCATTCAATAATTTATTCCATTGTTTTAATTTGTCACTCCATGTGATCCTTGTAACAATGATGTCAGAAGTGGAAAATGGGTTTTTTTTAACAGCTGAAATCACAGGGATCAGTGATTTGCAAAAATAGATACTAATTTGATGTCTATGCTGGAAGCTTTTTCTGCGTTATGATGAAAGAGAATGTCAACATGAAGCAAACGGCACAAACAGACGACAAAAATCAATGTTATTGGAAGCAGAGGAATGTTAAAAGAACATAGGCATAAAAGTGAAGAAGTAGAGGAATAGTAGAAAGCTCTTTTGCTGGAAATAGTGAAACAACATGATGAAAAACAAAAGCGTGAATCAGAACAAGAGCTCAGAGCAGATTATCTTTTTGAGGCTAAAGAAAAAAAAGGATACAAAAATATGAGCTGGTTGGATTGAAAGTGGCGTAAGTCCAAAAATTACAAAAAAAGAGATAACACCAGTTTCATAACCCTTAACAATTGTTTAGTTTAGAATGAAAGTGATGGAAGTTCCTAGTACAAATATCTGTCACCAGGAGCACCACATACTTTTTACTCTTAGCAAAAACACTGTACTATCTGTAAGTCCACCAGTCTTTGTCAGCTGATGGTTCGTTGTTGTTTTGCTGCTGAAATTCAGTGCTGTTTAATGTTACTGTAAACTACTGAATCTTATGTTTTTCTAATACTAATAAAGTGCTATGGGCCTAGCGGAAGAGTAATTTTATTTAGATTTTGCTATCCCAAAAACAAAGGAAAACTGAGAAAAGTTGAAAATTATTTAATTTTTATAACTTCTGTATTTACGATTAAGGTTATGTTTTTTTACAACTTTCTCAAAACTCCAAAAGTAATCTTTTGTTAGTATGACACTCAAGCTCAATAACAGATTAGAAATTTTAAGTGACTCTGATTCTTTTGAGTTCACCAGTGACGTTGACACGGACCCTGACTACAATGTAGATGAGAATGATAGGCCTAGCTTTCTGAACAAAATGGAATCCCATAAAAGGCTTGTGTTGTATACAAGTTCTTCAGAGTCACAATCTGAATCCTCAACAGGTAGGCCCAGTTTCGTTGGTCTCGTAAACCAACAAAAATCACGAAAGCGAACCAGAAATCCTGATCAGCATTAGCAGAATATTGCAAAAAGATGCAGAAACTCAGGGGAACAGTACGTAACCAAAAAGGGAAAAGTATGTGAGGGTAAAGTTTTTTCAAATATTCCATGTAACTGTAGAATGAAGTGTAATAACAAAATACCAAGTGATGAGAGGAAATCTATGTTTGAATCATTTTGGAATATGGCTGAATTCGGTAAACAGAATTCTTATATTTGTGGCTTGGTTCAAAGAAATGAAGTGAAAAGGAGCGCCCAAGGAAGGAAGAAGGGTCACAAAGGAAGGGTTCAAATAAATTATCGATGGTAAGTTGCCAGGTGAAGATCTTCGAGGTGTTAAAAGGCTATTTTTCTATAAAAATATCGGAAGACGACACAAAATGTATTATGGAACTCACAGCCTCATTCCCATCTTATCAGAGCCATTACACGAGAAAGCATAATGAAAACAGAAGGTACCTGTGTGAGTCCCTTAATATAAAGAAAATGTTTTTATTGTATGAGGAAAAATTTTTAGCAGAAGGAAGATCGCTGAAGAAGGAGCAATATTATTGGTATACATTTAATACAAAATTTAACTTACATTTTCACATTTCCAAGAAGGAGGAGGACACTTGCAAAAAGTGTGACATTATAAAAATAAGAATTAGCAATCCTGATCTAAGCCAAGAAGAAAAGTCAGAATTACAAACTGACCACGAACTTCATTTGAGGAAGGCGGAGCTAGCAAGAGAGTGTATGAAAAAAGATGCTGAATTTGTTAAAAACAATTCTGACAGTTATGCTTGCAGTGTGGATTTGCAGAAGGCTCTCCCTTTTTCAGTTAACCGTATCAGATGCATATTACAAAAGAAAACTTAAAATTTATATTGTTATAACTTTGGTGTACACGATCTTGAAAAAGATACTGGATATTTCTATGTATGGGATGAAATAGTAGCCTCTAGAAGAGCTCAAGAAATATCATCATGTGTCATAAAACATTTAAAAGTATAGGCTAGCAATAAAAAGATTTACGATTTACAGTGACACCTGCACCAGACAAAACCGGAATATCAAAAAGACATTAGCATTGATGAGATTTGTCCAAAGTACTGAAACAAGCATTGAGGTAATCAATCAAACGTTTTTGGTATCTGGCCACTCATTCTTGCCTAATGACTCCGATTTTTGATCTGCAGAGTTAGAGTTAGCAGCTAAAGCCAAATCAATCTATCTCCCACATCAATGGTATGAAATTATGTCCTCTTGTCGACGCAAGAAAAAATTCATGATTTTTGAAATGAACAGTGAAAAGTTCTTTTCCACCAAACTTTTAGAAACAACAATAACCAAAAGAAAAAACATGTAGACAATTCTCCTGTGAATTGGTTGAAAATGCAGTGGATCAGAGTTGAGAAAAGTTGTTCTTCTGCAATAAAATTAAATAAATACCGACTTTTTAATTAATAAAAAAAGACATAAATAATGACAATTTTATAATTAACTTTGTAAATAATTTTATTAATAAATTGTTCTTTAAAAAAACAATATTTTTTTATGATACAGTTTTTATGAAAAGTATACCTAATTGTTGAAATCCATGGTATTGGAACGCGCATAAAGCTAAACAATGGAAGCCGGAAAACAATGTGTAATACGTTTTACTTCATTTTTTAAGGTCCCATTAATGTAGATAACATCATAAAAGTATATATTTTCTTAATCAGGATTAAATGGAGATTTTTTTTGAGACAATAATAAAAATTTGATTTTTTTTCCTGAAAAATTGCTGACCTCCCCTAAATGTGTTGTGATTAGTATTACAAGCCAAGTAAGCGGTATTTAGTGAAAGTGTGAAGAGTTTTCACCCTTACAGCTCCTTTTAATTTTTCCTTACCCACCAGTTCCGCTCCACATTAATTTCATCATTTTTGCCTGTCACGTGTATTAGTTTTGTGTTGTATTATGTCATGATTATATTATTATCATGATTGTTTTACACCACCTAAGTACCTCTTGTTATTGTATACTACACTATACCTCAACTATAAAAGAAAAGTTTATTGTAAAACTATAAATGAAGTTTAAAATTACTTTATTGTAAAAATGTATAGTTGATCATTGTGTGGTATCATTCAGAAAAGTTATCAGATAAATCTTCAACTTCAGGCCTTTTATTAAAATTAAAACTACCAGGATGTTGGGCTGAGGTCAATTGCTTACACCACTGAAATGTAGACAAGAATAAAGTAGTAATAACTAATGCTGACAAAGGAAACACGGTTGTTCTCCTGAACTATTCGGATTACATACAAAAAGGATATGATTTTATTAATAACAATAACATTAGATCCTTAGACAAGGACCCCACACGAAACTACACAAAAATATTAAACTCGGCTATCAACAATTGCAACACATTATTTGACACACATACCAAGAATTACGTTAAACAAATCAATGCCAAGGCACCTAAGTTCAAAGGTTTACCAAAAATCCACAAAGAAAATATACCCATTCGTCCACTGATTAATTTCATTTCTGCACCAGGATACAAATTGGCAAAAACACTACAACGTATAATAAAAAACAGTATCGAACTACAAAACAACTATAGCATTAGAAACAACATGGAATTTATTGAAAGGGTTAAAAATATTGACATGTTACCAAGGTATAAATTGATATCATTCGACATTATAAACCTATATACTAATATACCAATACTGGTGACGACTGATATTCTTAGAACTGTCCTTATTAGGACAGCTATACTAAACATACAACAGATTAATGAACTTTTATCGGCTTTAAAAATCTTATTACTACAGAATTATTTCACATATGATGGTAAATTCTTTATACAAGAAGGTTTAGCAATGGGCTCCCCCTTGAGTGGATTATTGGCAGAGGTTTACTTAAACTTTTATGAGAATAAATATTTATTGTCTACTAACAACACGCTATCCAAAAATATTATTTCATACACACGATATGTAGACGATACTTTTATTGTATTTGATGGTACAGACAGACAAATAGATAAGTTACTCAGTTATATGAATGGATTAAATAGTAAGATCAAATTCACAATGGAGTTGGAATGCAATGGCTGCTTAAATTTCTTGGACTTATCTGTACGAAAAGAGAATAATTCTTTAACCTATAAGATCTATAGAAAACCAACGACCACAGACATGGTTATCAACGCTCATTCATATAACCCTGAAACTCAGAAATTGGCTCCTTTTAATACCTTTATACACAGATTATTGAATATACATTTATGTAGTAATGACTATCAGGAGGAGATAAATACCATTAAATATATAGCTATAAATAATGGGTACAAAAGTGACATAGTTGACAAGCTTATACGTAAACACAAATACAAAATGAAAAATAAAAATAAATACAAAACAAAAACTGACAAGGACAAGAACTATTATGTCACAGCAGAATACACCAATGTGATGCCTAATATACTTAGCAATGTATTCAAAAAACTTAATATTAACGTCTCCTTTCAAACAAACAACAATCTAAAAAATATGTTTAAACTAAGACCACCTAGAGCAATAGAAAACAGTTCAGGAGTAGGCCTATATAAGATATAATGTAGTGACTGCGACAAGTTCTATATCGGCCAAACTGGACGTAAATTTTTAGAAAGATTCAAAGAACAATGCCGAAAAGGGACATTAGAAATTTGAAGTCGACATTCGCCATGCATCTTGTAAATGAAAACCATAGTCACACTAGCTTCACAGATAATTTAGTACCCTTACACATATGTAGCAAAGGCAGACTCATGGATGCTCTAGAAGAATTCGAAATCTACAGAGCTTCCCAAATTAACAACAAATGTTTACTCAATGACCAATTCCTTTTTAAATCCAATATATTATACGACACAGTAATGAAGATAAATAATGAACTTTGAGACTCACTCAGTTGTGTGTTGACAATAGTACAGTGTGCACTGCTACAAGATATTATGTCGACGTTAATCGTATTGACTAGTATATTTGTGTATTTTGTTTACTTATTTATTGTTTTTTACTTTCACTGACGAGCCCTAGAAAATAGGAGGAAGTTTACAATATACCTGATGATGAAAGTTTACTTTCGAAACATGTAGTGATACAATTGAAAAACTACAAGACCGCAAGACGGACTATAAGGTATTTATATTTATATAAATTTATAACCACTGAAATGTTGGGTGGGCGATACATTTAAAAAATAACTCAAGTTGTAAGCAATCGACCAAGGCCCAACATCCTGGTAATTTTTGATCTGAATAATGTTGACTCTGGCCGTGACAGCCATTGCAATAGTTTTAGTCCTGTTAACTAATTTTTTGTTATCATCATTACTATAACTAATGGTATTTTCAGCCCTCACTAAAGTATTTTCTACTACTAAATCTTCCTGAATACCCACCATTACTCTCGCTATCACTCGAGTAAGAATATTTTTATTTGATGTACTGTGATGGTACAATTCTGGTACAATCCTAAATTTATAAAACATGGTACAAAAGACCATAATTATTGTATTTAATTTTTAACAATTATTGGTAATAAATTTTGTAATATTTCATAATCCCTGTAAAGTTTTGGTGAGTGAACTATATAATTATTTTATACAACGCAGATTGGAATTGACAGGATTCCGACCGCTTTCATTGTAAAACGGCAAAACATAGCAAAAAATCGTGTGTCACAGATAGAGATAACGAGCCTAGTCCTGATGACGTCAGATGAAGGAATGCATATTTCCGTAAACAACTCAAGGCTTAGCTATATGAACAAAAGCCTGGTGACGTCGCTTTTGCCCCACCTATGCAATGTTAAACAAAGACTCTGTGTCATTTTCGCCTGGACCGTGAGCCAGTCGGCACATCACGCGGCCGGCAGGGATTCACTAAGTGTGAATTTATAACTTTTACACCACCAAGAGTGGTTAACAACAAAAGTGTTTTAAATAACAGTGATACCTTGCCACTCGGTAAGGTGTAATCATCTAAGATGTGATCGTTAAAAATCAACGAACTCGCGGTGTGCACCGTTCTACCGAAAAAACAACAGCAGCTAAGTATTAGCTATCCGCTATTTAAAATCATTCAAATTAATAATGACCAATTCAAAATTCATTCAATAATGAGCTCATAAAATAAAATTGTACCAGAGAATGAGAGAGAGAGAGAGAGAGAGAGAGAGAGAGAGAGAGAGAGAGAGAGAGAGAGAGAGAGAGAGAGAGAGAGAGAGAGAGTGACCTAAATAATTTAAGTGCTGGGTTGTGAAGGTATTTATTGTTTAGCATATTATACCATATTTTATTATGTTATTACCAACGTTTATTTTGGAGGGTTAAAAAACCTGTAATTCTTATTAATGTTCACATAAATGGGAACACGCCCCGAGGCGTAAAAATGTGCATGTTTGGCACGATTTGTTTTTTGTAATAATATATGGGAATATGTTATTTGATTAAAGGGTAATGTCATTGGTAAAAAATACAAGTACGAGTGAATTATTTCAGGTACATTTCGCTATTACTGGTTCGTTTAACACGAATTTTGGACCGAAAGGTAAGCCTAATATCATATGTTGTTACACAGACTTCCATCATGGCGCCCGATAATTATTCAATGTCGTATTTGCTAAGTAAATTTTATGTGACAGTAATTTGGTAGCTTCACATTTGGGCGCTTTCTGAAAAGGGACTGTATAATCACATTTGGCGCCCGAACAGGGACTCGACATAAAACTTAATTTTATGTGGAGTAACACCTACCAGGAAAGCGAAATAATTACCTGAAGTAATTGCGAAAGTATGAAAACACGTGAGTAAGATAGGGTTACATTCCTAGGTTATAAACATATATGTTTTAGCAAGATAAAATAACAAAAATGAGTACCAATGACAATATAACTATAGAAATCAGTACAACTGATGCAGATTTGTCTAGTGAGATGGATGTTCAATCAACACAAACTAGTCAGATTGACGAGCCTAATACGCTTGCATCTGTAGAGACAGAGAAAGTCAATACATCCATCTCAACTAGGTCAGAAAATAAACCAGATGAGACTAGTGCAATGATGCAATTACTATTAAAGTTAGACAAAAAGATGGATGAACAAAAAAGTGATTCTGATATTAAATTCAATGAAATTAAAACACAAAATGTTCAAATTCAAAGTGATTTCAATGAGAAGTTTGACGAAATAAAAAGTGAAATTAAAAGCCAGCCGAAATTGTCACTTTGATAAAAGAATAGACGAAATGCATGCTCATTTCGATAAATTGACAAAACAAACAGTAACGTTAGTAGGGAGATATTTGATATACCGAAGAGTAAAGTAGACGAGAATAACAAGAATAATAGTGGGGGTGGTAATGATGATACCTTCACAGAAAATAGTGTTAGTTTAAGTGCTAACAAGGTGAGTAACAATGATAATTTGATAATGAGTTTACAGGTAGTAAGAATGAAATGATATTAGAAAATGATAATGAGAATATTCTGAGTGATAATCAGGTGTTTGAGTGTGTTGAGAGAGAGAGAGAGAGCTTAGAGAAAGTATTTTTGTTAAAGGGGTGCAGGGGTTAGAATTTTCCTTTGATGTTGTGTTAGGGGGTGAAGTCAAGTCTTCACGTATTTTTAATAAGGACGAGAGTTCCTTAAATTTATATTTGGGAGACGATAGGTCTACAAATAGAGTTCCTTGGTGTTTTTGTGTACCTCATAGGTGGTGCAGTAATTATGCGTTAGTGACCCCTGCATATTTGGAGAGAGAAAGTGTAACTTGGTGTTATGGTGAGAAATATATTAAGAGAGAAAGTGTAGAGAGGTATTGTGAGAGATATGGTGAGAGAAAGAGAGTAATAAAAAATTTTAAAGTAAATAGAAAGTATAGAGAACTTGTAGAAAGGTTAGGGGTAGAGATGGTGGATGAAAATAATGAATACTTACCTTGTAGTAACAGTGAAATTGAAATAATAATAGATAATGAGAATAATGGTATCAAGCACTTACCTTGGGAAGTAACAGGTGTAGTGATAGAAAATTATGATGATAATTACTATATGACTAACAAGATTATAACATATGTTAATACTGAGGGAGACAGAACTATACCCGATCGTGACTTGATATATAATAAACCGATTGAGATTGTAAACGGAATATATAAAATGTTTGATAATTATTATAATAATTATAATAATAAAAGTTATTTAATAGACAATAAGATAAATAGACCTAAGATTAGAATGTTATTCAATGATGGAGGGTAGATTGTTTAATTGTGTAATGAACATTTAATATATGTGAACAGTGGTTTTGAATTGGACTGCATATGGACTGATTTTGATTAATGACAAAATAATGAAGTTGGATTGTATATTTTTCATTGTGTTTATGTATTTATATCAATGTGTTTATGTGTTTTGACAATTTTTGTGTTATTACAGGTAACTTTTATATATTTATATACACCATGTATGTAACAGCAAGTTTAGTTGTTTTAATAATTAACAATGAACATGTTTTGTTTAACTAATAGTGAAAATTTTAAATAATTAAAGAGTAATTATTGAATTAATATGGTACAAAAGAAAGATGTACTAACTTTGTAACTGAAGTTGTAAATTATTAATTGTAATAGAAAGTTTCTAATGAAGTTAAATTATTATTTAATTTGTAATGAAGGTAATTACTAATGAATAATAATAAATGATTAAGTAAGAATATTTGTAGATTGAGATGTACTGTTATGAGTAGGTGAGAGATGAATTTTATAATGCAATTGTCAATGATTACAGTAAGGTAGAATGTTGAAAAAGGGGATACAGCCTGGGTATAGATACAGGCGGGCGAGTTATTCAATTAATGTAAATGGAGTCAGATAGTTAAGAATTTTGAAGTAAATAATACAAAGAGAGTATTAGATATTTAGGGACACAGTAGTTAGTGATTATTTGTAGAGGTGAGTAAAGTAAAGGTTAAACATTTATTTGTTGTTGATGATATTTTGTAGTGGGGGTGAGGTGATAAGGAGTGACCAACGTATAGCGTTGTGGCAGGTAATAGCGTAGTTTAAGGGAGTGTTTGCCGAATTTTTTGGAAGGGCAAAATATTATGAATGTATATAGCCAGGTAGGGAACACCCATCTCTATACAAAGACGCGCGGTGCTATAGGATTTATTGTCGGAATGAAATTAGTAAAGGTGTTTATAATTGAGAAATTGGTGTCATGATAGGTAAATTTGGTTGTTAGTTAGAAGAAAGGTGAGTAGGATTATAATAAGTAAAAGCATAGAGAATACAGGAGTCACCCAGACTAAACAATCATAGAATGTGAAAGGTTAGGTAGTTAGGTAGGTAGAAAGTTCAGAGTAGAAAGGAAATAAGAAATTAAATGAAATAATAATAATATAATATGAATATTAATAATAAATGATAAATAATTGATGGCTAATTAATGAAAGTTTAGAATTAATTATGAATTAATTAATTGAAATTGTAATTAAATTTAAATGCAAGTTTAAATAGACAGAATGTATAAATTCTGATCAAGATTAAATATGCAGTGTATAATATAAATGTATCAATTTTAATTATCAATGTTGATTATGATGTGTCATATATTATGTATTATGTACTAACATAGAAATTTTAACATGATGTATAGGAAATAGTGTGTGTGGAGGAGAAAGAGGGGTGAATATTGTTAACAGCGCCAATTATTAACTGTTAATAATAATAATAATATTAATAATAACAATAATATTAATTTCAATAAGGTTTTATTAATTATTTTTTCTATAAAATGTTTTATCCATGTTTCAATATTTGGGAGATTTATATGGGGATTTCCATGTTTTATTTAAATATTTGTTTCTTTTATAATTACATTTATTATGAAACAGAAAGAGTTAATTATTATCGATGGGAATCGAAACAATTTTTACAATTAAAGGGTAGTCCACGAAGAGAATGGCAATTCTATGTAATTCTTGTATTTTATATTTTTTTTATATTTCTATTTCTAGTAGTTCAAGCAAACCCAGTGCTTATTAACGCAAACCAGCACATAGCTAAGGGGAACCAGATCAGTTAAGGATAGAGTAATATACCAAGCCACTATTTTGATATTTTAATTTATTGTTTCAGTGTTTGGTGATGTTATGACGGCGGTCCTAAGCTGGCCAGCGCATCAGAGCAGGAACGTTACGCGCCTGATTGGCCTTATGGTGTTGGGATCTCGAAGGAGAAGTCCAGTAAGGTCATGCAGGTTCTGTCATCGTCATCGGACCACGGGTGAGTTATTGATTTTCTTTTAATATAAATTGTAAAGGGGTAGTGGCGACATGACCTGGCTGATCCCTTTAGGAAGTATGAATGTGTCAATGAAAGTTTTTATGCTTCGGCACAAAATCTTTCATTGAGGGGGTTTTGTGATGGTACAATTCTGGTACAATCCTAAATTTATAAAACATGGTACAAAAGACCATAATTATTGTATTTAATTTTTAACAATTATTGGTAATAAATTTTGTAATATTTCATAATCCCTGTAAAGTTTTGGTGAGTGAACTATATAATTATTTTATACAACGCAGATTGGAATTGACAGGATTCCGACCGCTTTCATTGTAAAACAGCAAAACATAGCAAAAAATCGAGTGTCACAGATAGAGATAACGAGCCTAGTCCTGATGACGTCAGATGAAGGAATGCATATTTCCGTAAACAACTCAAGGCTTGGCTATATGAACAAAAGCCTGGTGACGTCGCTTTTGCCCCACCTACGCAATGTTAAACAAAGACTCTGTGTCATTTTCGCCTGGACCGTGAGCCGGTCGGCACATCACGCGGCCGGCAGGGATTCACTAAGTGTGAATTTATAACTTTTACACCACCAAGAGTGGTTAACAACAAGAGTGTTTTAAATAACAGTGATACCTTGCCATTCGGTAAGGTGTAATCATCTAAGATGTGATCGTTAAAAATCGACGAACTAGCGGTGTGCGACGTTCTACCGAAAAAAACAATAGCAGCTAAGTATTAGCTATCCGCTATTTAAAATCATTCAAATTAATAATGACCAATTCAAAATTCATTCAATAATGAGCTCATAAAATAAAATTGTACCAGAGAATGAGAGAGAGAGAGAGAGAGAGAGAGAGAGAGAGAGAGAGAGAGAGAGAGAGAGAGAGAGAGAGAGAGAGAGAGAGAGAGAGAGAGAGTGACCTAAATAATTTAAGTGCTGGGTTGTGAAGGTATTTATTGTTTAGCATATTATACCATATTTTATTATGTTATTACCAACGTTTATTTTGGAGGGTTAAAAAACCTGTAATTCTTATTAATGTTCACATAAATGGGAACACGCCCCAAGGCGTAAAAATGTGCATGTTTGGCACGATTTGTTTTTTGTAATAATATATGGGAATATGTGATTTGATTAAAGGGTAATGTCATTGGTAAAAAATACAAGTACGAGTGAATTATTTCAGGTACATTTCGCTATTACTGGTTCATTTAACATGAATTTTGGACCGAAAGGTAAGCCTAATATCATATGTTGTTACACAGACTTCCATTATGGCGCCCTATAATTATTCAATGTCGTATTTGCTAAGTAAATTTTATGTGACAGTAATTTGGTAGCTTCACATTTGGGCGCTTTCCGAAAAGGGACTGTATAATCACAGTACACAATTGAAGCTGTACGAGTTTATTTAATTATTAAAGTCTATAAATCTGTACCTATTAATAGGCGGCAACTGAAATTTTACTTGTTTTTTTAATTAAAATATTGAGACTCTAGTTACTTACCTTATCGATAATTTAGCAAGGTGTCGTCTGATGTACTCTTGGCAGAGAAAAAACACAGGTGAATGCAAATTAACAAACACATATTTTACAAACACAAATAAAATGGTATTTTATTTATTTAGCATGACATTTTTCGGTTTACTTTCCAGCTTAAATTTACTAAAATACACCTCGTTCTTTTTATCGTACAATATGATACATAAGGAATTACGAAACTACTTCACATTATGACTTTCATTGTTGAGTTATACTCTCTCTAGGAATAATACTCCGACCAATATTTAATTCATATATGCCTGCTATTAAAATTTACCTACTACTGGTTATAATCTAAATACTAACTTATTTATTTTTTATCAAAAACGACCCAGATTGCTCACACGCACATTCATACCATTTAATTTAAAAACCCCATTGTATTGATTAAGTTGTATTGATCAAGGATGAAGATATTAAGAAAGGTTACCAAACCGGCGTCACTCCTTTGCTGCCATGTGCCGCGTGTGTTTAAGTTTGAAAGTTCACTATTCATATTTTTGATTTTGGCCCGTGGGCTCCACTGACTCGATTTTGTTATTTTAATTCACTTTTGACTTTTGATTTCACTTGCTACATAATAAATTTAAATTTTACGTGCGCACGATTTTCTTAGTTCCCGGCCAGAATACGAGCTTAATTCAACTGTGCGGAAAAATCATCAAAAACTCCCCCACCAGGGACTAAGCATAACGGAATTACAATGCCTTCTGTGTTGAGTCGATCATCAATGTTCATTTAACACGTGGTTTTTACATGTGTTGGACGTTGACGAAATTACACTGCCACTGGTTTACGTCACTGGAATAGGCGTGACTTATCCATACTTCCTCCAGCTCGGACTGTATGTCGAACAAAACCTTCGTCTTTGTGCCATTTTCGGCAGCGTCGGTTGATCTGCTTGGCGTCCCATCCGCGCGCCTGGTTGTGGTTGCGTGTTGGTGTGCGTAACACAGCCTTTAAGTTCTGCGAATTCAACTGCATTGGCGCACACAGGACGCATTCCTTGTAGATGCTTGTTAGCTACAAAGTTTTTTCTCTTCTCCCCAACGGAAAACACAGGCATGTGCGCACTGGACTTCTGGGAATTAAACTGCTGTTGAACACACTCATCACCGCATTCTATTGTACCGACTACATCTCACTACCACTGTTCCTTTGTTTGACGAACTTTTCTATAATATGTGACTGGCCACACCAATGGGAAACAAAATTATGATTTTTAATAAAACAAAACCCTCTCCTTTTAGCCCCGTTACAATACCCCCCCCCCCAATGAGAGATCTTCTGCCTTGACAGAAGAAATCTCATTGATAAACCCCTAAGAGGATCGGTGAGGATATGGTGCCAACAACCCCCCATTAGTTCTTACACATCATGGGTAAACTACCCACCTGGCTCGGCGACTATGGCCGCACCTGAATGAGATTACTGGACTTCTCTATACGAGATCCCAACACGATAAAATCGAACAGACACGCACCACAGCGCACCTAACCTTCTAACATGCCACCCCAAACTCCAAATCCCTGGCCTTATTCCGTGCCAGATCCTCAACCGATATGTTCCTCCTTGTCATGCATACTGGGTCGCCTTCAGCAATACTGGGTGCATACATATACTTATTAATACATCCTAACCAAATTTATTTTCAAATTCAAAAATTTCGTTTAAATTAAAAGCAAATTGTTATATTTCCATTACTTTCTCAAAAAATCAAAAATAGAAATCTTTTGCATGAATCCATCAACTCTATTAATTTTCTCTACTACAACAATCACAAAGAAAAAACAAATTGGACACCTTATTAAAACATGAATTCACTTACTCTAACATTTGTTTACACATAGATTCTAAACAATATAACTCAATAAAACACTAGTAGTACACATAAACAATAATATACTTGAAACTCAAACATCAACTATATGGCAGGCATAAAAATCAAAAAAAAAATTTTTTTTTTTTTAATATACTTTTCTCAATATTCAAAAACATTTAAAATTATTTAAGTCAATTAAACGACGAAAATGCATCAATCAATTGCTAGAAACAGGTCTTGTTTACAACATCAACCATCAGTTGATTTCTCTGTGTCAGGTAAATAACCTTGATCTGCCTACACTAAACAAAGTTATACAATACAAAATACATGGTATATGCTCATAATTCTTATACACTAACAGAATAACAACAATGACACACTCCAACATCACAAACAAAATAAAATACCATAAACACCTTATCTACTGGAATCATTCTTCAAAATCAGTAACGTTATTTATAGAACATAACACAGAGTATAATACGTGTCAGTCGTCTACAGTAACCACTTCTCAAGTCAAAGAGCGAATTGCTGGTCAGTGTCATTTAGTTATAAAAACAAATTTTTACATTCGTTACTCCCCTGAGCAACCTCCCGGCCACACACACTATTGTACCCCCCACTGAACTGTGGCATTCAGCTGCTTCCACAAGGACGGCATTGGTGGAGGAATTTTGGCATCTCCGTGTCCTTGCTTCGGCCTTGCATTTTTTTAAATTAATTAGATATCATAATATCTATTGTTTCATATTTACGCCCTTAAAACGAGTCTACCACCTTTTTGCTTGTTCCTACACGAACAAAGTGGCAGCCGCTGTTCAATAGTTCCGGGGATTTCCCCTAAAGTCACCCCCATTATATTTCAAATTTATACCAATTTCAAGCACAGCTATGGTCAGTTTTACAATTTCTGCCCATAGCCGGCCGTCGTCCAAAACCACGATTAGTGCTGGTAAGGCAGTAATCGCCCGAAAAGGTGGGAAAATCAACTTTAAATTCAGGCATGCTTAACTTCATTTTATAATACACTGCACGGCAACAAATCAACATATAATATAAAATTATATAAAAGTTGTGCAGTGTATTTTACGCCAGTTTGGCCTCCGATGGAGGTAACACTCTCTGTCACTCCCCAACACTTACTGCTACCTACAGTGGCACATGCCACCACTGCAATAGCCTACTTATAGCTAAACTTAATGTCCTTCTACATTTGCAGTCTCTGCATTCCATAATTATATCACTTCTATTAACACCACACAACCCCCCAAAATTACCCATATATCTTGTATTATAACAAGTTTTTGTTTTATTTAACACATTTTTTCACATAAACACTTTTGCAAGTCCAAGCTTTCATTTTTTCTCTAACATTTTCTCTATGACAAAAATAGGAACTACAATAACGGATCATCTTACAATTTACATTAAAACTATACTACATTTTGTTTTCTGAAGGAAAACAACTACTTGAAAAGTTAAGCATTTAAATTACATAATTTTGGTTGTTTCATTCTGAAATTTTTTATTTGCCAAAATTTTTTTTCCAATTTCCTAGTTTCAATTTCTAAAACAAACTACTGTAGTTCGTGGAAAATACTACCATGTTTTTTTTTTTAAATACCTTTTACCTTTCCACGAAACTAGGGGTCCCCCTTCCCGTTCAATGATAGTGTTAAATTTCTAGTTTACACCAATTTGTGGATTAGGACCATCGTTGATTTCACCCTTTGCGGGGCTACCATCAACCATGGCCTGCCTCCAAAAGGCCAAAAACCACGATCAGAGGTGGTGAATCTGTGACCGCCCGAAAATGGGGGAGGATCCCTTCTACTTTTAAAATACCATAACGTGTGTATAAATAATAATAAAATGAAAAAGAAAAAAAATGTATAATAATAAAATATAAAAATGTCTGTTTATGTACGAAAATTTTAATAATTCCAAATATATCTATCATCACTCCGCTAGGTAATACTTTTTTAATTGGGTCACATTATAAGTTCCTTTTATTTCTCGAGTTTGCAAATCTACTAAAACATAAGCATTCTCCATTTTCACTTGGCTAACCTCATATGGACCGTCGTACAATAGGAAGAATTTTTTAATTTCTTTGTCCAACGCTGATGATTGATCGTGATTTTTTATTAATACTAGTTGTCCTACCTCGTATTGTGTGGGTGTTAAATTCCGGTCATGTCTCCGTTTCCGCTGTTCAGCCTTACTCAGCAGGTGCTCCCTTGCGATTACCAGTTTCCTATCATGTGGTATATCCGTCCGGGTTGGAAATTTTACTAGTTCTTCTAATATGCGTGACGGCCTTCTCTGAAAGATTAACTCACATGGGCTGTAGCTAGTGGATTCATGTAAACTATTGTTAATATATCCCTCTATCTTGCACACAAAAGTAGCCCACAAAGAATGTTTTTTGTGGCAAAAGGTTCTAAACATTTTCCCTAACTCCCGCATAACCCGCTCACTAGGATTTGATTGTGGATGATACACTGGTGTATGTTTAACTAAGATGTTTTCCAAACCTAAAGTTTCCCGCCAGGTGTTGCTGGTAAACTGAGAACCATGATCTGATAATACTATTTTGGGTTTACCTACTTCAATAAGGTATTCATTTACTATCTTCCTAGCTAATCCTGAGGAGGTTGCCTTTTTAATCGGGTACAATTTTACAAATTTGGTAAAAACATCTAATACAACAAATAAATAATTCACCCCTCCACGACCTTTGGGTAAGGAACCATATAAATCAACGGCAACTAATGCTAATGGACTGTCTGGTATTACATGTTGCATTAAACCCTTCTGTTTACGATTGTTTACTTTAGCTTTCTGACAAATTTCACATGTTTGTAATATTTTACGCACCGTTCTTTCCATATTATTGAATTTACATGACTCTTTTAATATGTCACTACATTTCTTGGGGCCTATATGACCATACCTTAGATGACAATCTCTCACTACTTCAGGTATTATAACTTTGGGAATGCACACTTTCCAATCGTCTCCCTGTTCATTTGCCCGGTGAAATAAATGATTATTATACAAACTAAAATGCTTCTCCCACTTGTGAGGTATGTTGGGTATTTGATTCAAAGCTAACATTATTTTACCCAGTTCGGTGTCTCTTTCTTGTTCTGTTGCTAAGTTACTTATTAATTTTTTCATATTTATTTCCCCCACTTCTTTTGCTATAAATATTTTATACGTATTTGCTATGTCTACTTCGGTACTATTATCAAAATCTGTCCTGGATAGGACATCAGCTACTATATTTTCTTTACCCTTACAATACTCAATTGTTAAATCATATTCTTGTAATATTAGCATCCATCGCACTAACCTACCATGCGTTAGTTTACAGTTCTTAAAAAACGTTAAAGCTTGATGGTCGGATCTTATTATTACCTTATTTCCTAATAGGTACGTTCTGAACTTTCTACAGGCGAAAACTATTGATAACGCCTCCTTCTCCGTCGTAGTATAGTTCTTTTCACTAGTTAATAGAGATCTACTTGCAAAAGCTACTACTTTATGGTTACCATCCCCATCTAACTGAAACAACTCTACCCCCAAAGCAATGTCCGATGCGTCAGTGTGTATATAAAATGGCTCTAAAAAATTAGGGTGAGCTAATATTACTGTGTTTAAGAATTTATTTTTTATCATCTCAAATATATTTTGCTCTTTTAAATTCCACTGCCATCGATTGCCTTTATTTAACAAATGTTCCAATTGTACTGTTAAATATGAATACTTGTCTACAAATTGCCTATAATAATTGCACAACCCTAAGAAACTTTGCAACTGTTTTACATTTTTTGGTATCGGAAAATTTTGTATTATTTCTACTTTCTTAGGGTCTGTACTGATACCCCTTGCTGAAATTATATGTCCCAAAAAATTAACTTGTTCTTTCAAAAATTCCGACTTCTTAAATTTAACTGTTATGCCATATTCATGCAGTCTACTTAGCACTCTATCTAACCTTTCACAGTGTGTATCAATGTCTGGTGACGTAATAACTATATCGTCTACATAAACGGTTGTGAATTCTAAAATCTCTCTCCCTAATACATAATCCAAGCACTTAATAAAAATTGAAACACTTACGTTTAGTCCAAAAGGTAACCTACGAAATTGGTAATTCCTACCGTTGTATAAAAAAGCCACATACTGTCGAGACTCCTCTTCCAGCTCTATTTGCCAGTAGCCTGCAGTCAAGTCCAAGGTGGTGATGTATTTGGTCCCACTAAAACGTTGCAGAATTTCGCTTACTGGTTCCGGTGATTCTCTATCTGGAACAATTATTCTGTTTACTTGTCTTGCGTCTAAACATAATCTTATCGATAAATCTTCCTTTGTCACCACTACTAAAGGGTTGGAATATGGTGAAGTAGATTTTTCTATTATACCTTCCCTCAACATTTTATTTATTTCCTCCTGTACTAAACCCCTCTTGGAGTATGGTACCGGATAGGTTTTAGGTGCAAAGGGTGTTTTTTCTTTAACGACTAATTTACCCTTAAAATTCTTTACTAAACCGGGTTCGTCTGAAAAAACTGATTTATTTTTGTTTATTATTAGTACTATTTTTTTCCTGTCTTGGTAGCTAAATTCCCCATCTTGATATAAAATTTTATTCATTTTTTCCTCCCAACTATTTTCATTTTCAAATAATTCAGTATTATTTACTCTCAAATTACAATAATTTATCATTAAAGGCCTACACTCGTTTATATCATTATCAGAAATTAACATTCCCTTATTAATTATTTTTAAAGCTTTCATTCCTACAGTTTTCTTTTGTATAAATGGTATTTCAATTATACTATTATCGTTGTTTAATTTCATAGTCTGTGTGTAATAGTTTAACTCCACTTTGAAATTATTTAAAAAATCATTACCCATTATAGCTCCCATATTTAAGCCTGGAATAACTAAGAAAGGTACATTTATTGTGTCCTTATTTACTTTTAACTGTAGCATTATTTGTTTAGTTACCTTTTTACTGCGAACACCCGTCACCCCTATAACACTAATACCCAGCACTGGTAATTGTGGAATTGTCTCTGTAGTTTGATTTTTTATTTTTTCAAACATTATATCGTCTATAGCAGTCAGTTCACTCCCTGAATCTACTAGAAAAGTGTATTTAGAATTAAACACTTCGGCTTCAAATTCTGCCATCCCAAAAGCATTACTACTCTCTCCCGCTTCTTCATCGGATAAATCATTATGTATATTGGTGATTAGTGACCCTATTGTCATGTGATTTCTAGACGGCTGGGGGCTTTCTTTTTCAACCGCCCTGATTAGTTTAATGGTATTGGAGGTGGTGGTTCACTGTAAACCCCCCTACTGTTTTGATTATGAGATGGTGCTTCCACGCCCCTAGTTTCGTTTGGGTTACTAACATATCCCCCTCTACCTCTGTGGTTGAAATGTCCCGGCATTCCACGATTACTGGTGAAGCCTCTACCTCTAAACCCATTATGTTCGAAACCTCGATTATAATTCTCCCCTCTCCCTTGAGCACTCTCCCTCGGACCCTGACACCTATAGCATTGATTGCGCGAACTGTTATAGTTATTAGCTCTACAATTAGGGTTTGGACATAACCACGCCCCCCTCCCCTGATCTACTCACATTATTAATAAAATGGTCTGTTTGCCTTACTTCAGTATCTCTAAATTGATATTTGTTATCTTCTTCCTCTTTCATACTTTGATACGCTTCTAATATCTTTTCTAATTCAGCAATGTTAGCAAATTCCCGGGTTCTAATTGTGGACCGTATGTCCTTAGGTAAATGCTTACTAATGTATCTTATAAAAGATGAAAGAGGCATTGGTGGTTCTAAATATTTAACCTGACTGTACAGTCTCGTCACATATGATGTAATACTCATGTGCTTAATATTAAAATTGCCCCACCCCATTATGGTACTACGTAATCCCTCTTGTTTCTCTTCTGACCAGTACTTATTTCTAAATGCTTGCTCAAACTCATTAAAATCTACCCAGTTATCATTATGAGCATCCGCCCATATTTTAGCATCCCCTTTAAAGTATTTTAAAATTCTTACTAATTTAATCTCCCAACTTTCTTGGTTATATTTGTTGAAACTTTTTATAGATTTCAAAAATTGTATGGGGTTCACCCCCCTGCTTTCATTACTAAAATACCCTAATTCCACTTCCACATTCACTCTCTCACTCACATTATTTAATTTCTGATTAATGGTTACATTCAAATCTTCTCTGACTTTAATTATTTCACACTTCTGTTCTGTTTGTTTATTTTTTAAACTAGTTACATTAATCTTAATTGCATCAACTTGTTCAAAGTTACTTCTGAATTCATCATTTATATTTTCTTGTATTTTATTTGCTTGTCTGATTTGCTCACACTCATTAATTATACATTGAACATTACTGTCAATTTTGTCATTTTGCTTTTTAATTTTATCATTAAATTTATTTGTCAATGTGTCAAATTTTTTATTTGTCTCTAGCATTTTCTCTTTTTGTTATTCGTTAATTATTTTTATATCGTTTTTCATTTCGGTTCATATTTTGTCTACATTTATAGTCATCTCATTTTTCACTCCAGCAATAGTCTCATTCATACTTTCCAATCGGCTGTTCACATTCACATCACTCATTTTTAGTTCGCTTCGTATGTTCGCAAACTCGTTATTCATTTCTACTTTTACTACATTTATCTCTGATTTGATTTCAGATTTTAAATTATTATTTTCTGATCTCATTTTCTCGTTTACTATGTTTATTTCTGATTTGATTTCAGTTTTCTTACCTGACATCATTTCCATCATCAACGCTAATTGGTTAAATATATTTGCATTATCGCTTTTGTTACTACCTTCAACATTTACCGTTTCAATTACATTTGGTATTTCTAATTGTACATTCTCATCACTACTTTCGTTTGTTGAAATTAAACTGTCTTGAGTAACGTTTAAAATAGATTCTTCTACCCTACTTTCACCTAAATCTGCATTCTTATTTTTCTCTGCCATTTTCGATCAGGTTGTAAATTAATTTAGTTTCTATTCAATTAAAAATTAATTTACGTCACTGTTAATCGGGTGCCAACTGAAGCTGTACGAGTTTATTTAATTATTAAAGTCTATAAATCTGTACCTATTAATAGGCGGCAACTGAAACTTTACTTGTTTTTTAAATTAAAATATTGAGACTCTAGTTACTTACCTTATCGATAATTTACCAAGGTGTCGTCTGATGTACTCTTGGCAGAGAAAAAACACAGGTGAATGCAAATTAACAAACACATATTTTACAAACACAAATAAAATGGTATTTTATTTATTTAGCATGACATTTTTCAGTTTACTTTCCAGTTTAAATTTACTAAAATACACCTCGTTCTTTTTATCGTAAAATATGATACATAAGGAATTATGAAACTACTTCACATTATGACTTTCATTGTTGAGTTATACTCTCTCTAGGAATAATACTCCGACCAATATTTAATTCATATATGCCTGCTATTAAAATTTACCTACTACTGGTTATAATCTAAATACTAACTTATTTATTTTTTATCAAAAACGACCCAGCTTGCTCACACGCACATTCATACCATTTAATTTAAAAACCCCATTGTGGTGATTAAGTTGTATTGATCAAGGATGAAGATATTAAGAAAGGTTACCAAACTGGCGTCACTCCTTCACTGCCATGTGCCGCGTGTGTTTAAGTTTGAAAGTTCACTATTCATATTTTTGATTTCACTTGCTACATAATAAATTTAAATTTTACGTGCGCACGATTTTCTTAGTTCCCGGCCGGAATACGAGCTTAATTCAACTGGGCGGAAAAATCGTCAAAAATCCCCCACCAGGGACTAAGCATAACGGAATTACAATGCCTTCTGTGTTGAGTCGATCGTCAATGTTCATTTAACATGTGGTTTTTACGTGTGTTGGACGTTGACGAAATTACACTGCCACTGGTTTACGTCACTGGAATAGGCGTGACTTATCCATACTTCCTCCAGCTCGGACTGTATGTCGAACAAAACCCTCGTCTTTGCGCCATTTTCGGCAGCGTCGGTTGATCTGCTTGGCGTCCCGTCCACGCGCCTGGTTGTGGTTGTGCATTGGTGTGCGTAACACAGCCCTTAAGTTCTGCGAATTCAATTGCGTTGGCGCACACAGGACGCATTCCATTGTAGATGGTTGTTAGCTACAAAGTTTTTTCTCTTCTCCCCAACAGAAAACACAGGCATGTGCGCACTGGACTTCTGGGAATTAAACTGCTGTTGAACACACTCATCGCCGCATTCTATTGTACCGACTACATCTCACTACCACTGTTCCTTTGTTTGACGAACTTTTCTATAACATGTGACTGGCCACACCAATGGGAAACAAAATTATGATTTTTAATAAAACAAAACCCTCTCCTTTTAGCCCCGTTACACAATTCATCACTAAAGTAATAAAACAGACAACACAAACAATGTCATTTTGGAGGTTAGTACAGCTTAATTTTTAAGACGCTTGTAAACAAATGGACATCAGCTGAAGTACTTTTACTTTAGCACAACTAGTTTCTTAAAGGCTCAGAGGGTGCAGCGCTCAACAGAATGTCAGTATATACCTGCCACTCAACGTAAATTATACATGTATTTGCAAATACATGTTGGGTGAGCCCCGCCAATGGATAGTAAATGATATTTTTCAAGGTAAGGCTGCCCAGCCCAAGGAGCGGTAAGTGTCAATAGTTCCTTTGTGTTGTGGACTTGCGAGTTTATTCAAATTGGTGACTTCCTTATTTGTTTGTTGTGATAATGTGTATTGGATACCTGTCTGAATGGGAAAACCTTTTTTTTAACGAGTGTTTTATAGACTGTTTTTCTTTCATAGAAGTGTTAAATAAAAGTGTAGCAGTTTCTCTGGTTTTCAATAATATGTTATACTGTTACAACTCTTACTTGTATATCACACTTACGTGTAAGGATCTATTGACTCTGGTGTGGTATGGTCTTCTCCTTTTGCAACCTTACGTTCTGCTTTTAATTTTCCTATACCAAAAGGTATTTTTTCTAAGTCTGCAATCACTTTATCTACATTGGAGTCAGATGCTAGTTGAACAAAACAGAATCTGAAAGAAGAAAACTTTGTTAATAACAATAATTTGAAACTGTCAGGTTAAAATAATAACCGTAACTCAAAGTATTTTGGTTTGTGTGTTGAGTTTGCTTCATGTATGACATTAAATGATAGTTTTTGTTAGAAGTAGGAGTTGGCTGTATTTACATCTGACAATTTAATACAACTTAAGTTTTTATAAAATAATATTATGATGGAAAAGTTAAAAATTATGCAAGAAAACAAAGGCAAATAAAAATAACATACACACAATCGTTTCTTTTGCTATGTCATAGGTATGTAATAAAACAAGTTAGTAATTGTAGAGCATGTTGTTGACTATGTAATGGACATGATGAGTCATTAAATAATGGTGCACTGTAATTAGTTGTGCAATGTGTATCATGTGTTTATTACTTAACAATAACAGTTCAGCATACTTAACACTAAGACTGTTTAGATCCGGTCCGAGTGGATCAAAAAAAAATGTTGATGTCGGCACGTGTGTACCAAAAAATGTTCTGTTAGGAAGAATGATGTTTGTGGTGCTATGAAGAATGATGTTTGTGGTGCTATTGCCAGGATGCAGAATGATGACGATAGTGGACTGTATTTAATACATTTATTAAGTTTTTGTTGTACACTTAAATCATAGTGTTGAGATTGGATAAGTCTGAAAAGATTTTAATTTTGAATAAACCGAGTCATTAAGAAAGCTACATGTCAGATGAGGCGCAAATGTGCGACACTCAGATTACAATAAACATGTTGAGGCCTGAGGCCTAGATAATTGTCGTAAGAATTGTCGTAAAACTTGAGGCGCGAGTACGCGGCACTCGAGCTACATGAAACTGAGAATTAGCAATGTATTGCTAATGTATATCGTAGTATACAATATACTGTTGTAGGGCCTAAAGCCTACATAGATTGTCGCGACAACAAGAAAAGTGATGTATGACAGAACAAGCGAGCAAACGTAATGACGTCTGCCGCCTGCCGAAGCTCAGTCAAACTGTATCGTTTTAAACATGATAAGCACAATTTCAGAAAGTACAGATTAGCCACCCTATGAATGCGAAAATTACCACATTACTGTCCATAACTGCCCGCAAAAAATCAAAAGACTTTTTAATACATTTTAATAACTTATTGTAGGAAAACACAGAGTTCTTAATAATAGAAGTCAATCTCAATAAGTTGTATTGAACCTTGAGTTTGAAATCTTAAATAACAGTTATGACATTAACTGTTTAGAGATAAGCTTGAGTGACGATAAGAGTTGAGCAGGCCAAAGTCGGCTTGCAACCTGAATTATACATGAGTATAAATGCAAAATTAGCAATGTATTGCCAATATATATTGATATGTATACAATATTAAACAATATAAGACATGAAAAATACATAGTTTGACAATGTTTAATGATGAATAATCGGTGACTCATCACATGATGGGCCCGATAATTGTAACAAGTTATGCAAGTCATAATGGTTAGCTTGAACCAGTTAAGGCCAGTAGACCTATACAATAGTATTGAATACAATGAACAAACAAAATTATTATAAAATTATACATGTAAAGACATAAATTTAGCATGATGCTTTATAGTTTGCACGATGCATGCTATACCTGAAGTTTCAGGAATATACAATAAATTGTTATGCAAAAACAAGCTATACATAGTTGAATGATTGCAAGCACAAGTGTAATGACATGTACGTCATAATTAAAGCATGAATAATAATTGTGCAATACGTGATCACAAAATACAAATACAAAATACAATATAAAAATATAAAAATATAGGCGTGGCGTATGGTTATAGATAGTAGATGCGGATAAAACAATGTGTTTTACATAGATACAAGTTATACATAATAAATACAATAGAAATCGGTTTAGATAATTACAAATACATGAATACAAGGCACAATGGCATAAGTGACAAGTACAACAAATGTGGTTATACAAAATGTAATACATGTGTTGAACAATTGCGAGAAATAAATTCACAGAGTAACAAAATATCACACATATTGACAAATGTGCAAGAAAATGCATACATGGTTTGTATAGCTGCAGACCATGCGAATATTATAACAAAATTTTTTCATAAAAACAATAGTAAGCAAAGAAATGAGGCATAAATCAAATGTTGCATACACGAAAATATAAAATAATAATTAAACTTTGCATATTAAATAAACTGACACTTGCTTGAGTAAAACAAACAGTTTCTGAATCAAAAATTACAAATTAAAGCTTATGCTAAAAACAAAGGTGCTTATAACTAACAAAATCTTCTTTGAACATCTGATTTATGTATTTTTGACAAATATATACAAAGGAAACCCTTTTTTTTACTGTTCGTCCCTAGTAGGGACCAAACATAATTTATGAATTGATCTGCGATAGGTGCCAGTAGGCGTGCGAACGTCAACTACTCTAATTAAGTTGTCTGGGCCGGGAAATGTGGCGGTAATTACACCAAATTTCCATGCTAATGGAGGTAAGTTATCCTCAATCAGTAAAACCAGGTCACCAATGGAAACGTTATCTTCGGTGAATTTCCATTTGTGACGTTGTTGTAATTGATGTAAGTAGTCGCGAGACCAAGCTTTCCAAATGACTTGGACAAACTTCTGGAGAAGTTGCCAACGTCCAAGACGAGAGATGGGAATGTGAGATAAGTCTGGATCAGGTAGCACCGTTAAAGGTGTGCAAATCAAAAAATGGCCAGGTGTAAGTGGCACCGGATCATTTACATCCGATGAAATGGCAAATAATGGACGTGAGTTTAGACATGCCTACCACGCGGCGCAAATGATACTTTAAACTCTTTATACCGCTCTCCCAAATACCACCAAAATGAGGTGATGAGGGCGGAATAAATGACCATGTAATACCCTGAGAGGTCGTAAAGGATTGGATTGATAAGGTGACATCCTTATTATGCCAAAGATTGTAAAGGTCATGCAAAACATTGCGGGCCTTCCTAAAGTTCGTGCCATTATCAGAATATAACCGGCTGGGTATGCCCCTACGGGACATGAAACGACATAAGGCAGCTATAAACGCGTTGGCCGTAAGGTCGGAAACCAATTCCAAATGAATGGCCCTGGTTGCTAAGCAGATGAATAAAGACACATACGATTTTGACAGAGTCCTAGATTTCTGCCCGCCATGACGAATCATGAAGGGACCACCATAATCAACTGCGCAGAATAGAAACGGCCACGAAGGAGTGACTCTAGGAGATGGCAAAATACCAAGCCTCTGAACCTGATGTTTGGCACTAAACCTGAGACACTTGACGCATCTACGAATGATGGAGCGAATGACTATCTTGGCGTTAATGATCCACCAAAGTTGACGAAGTGAGTGATGCACGACTTGAGCACCAGCGTGGAGTAGACGAATGTGTTCGCGTTCAATAATAAGGCGAGTGATATGAGCCAATGGATGCAAGACAATAGGATGCTTATTGTCATAAGGTAGTTGTGACTGCTGTAAGCGTCCGCCGACGCGTATGACGCCAGACTCATCAAGAAACGGGTCCAGAGAAGACAACTTGCTCCTGATAGAAACAGAAGACCCATTACGAAGACAATTAATCTCGGCAGCGAAGTAGATCGACTGAGATTGTTTTATGAAAAAATTAAGAGTGGAATGAATTTCAACAGGGGTAAGAGTGCCCGAAATTTTCACAGCCCTGGAGAGTCTAATATTTTTGATGAATCGAAAGCGGTAAGCATATACGCGAGTCAGACGGTGCAACGAAGAAAAGTCCTTTGAAAGATCAATGGCTAAGGTAGACATTAAAGACAGTTTGGGGGTTTGTTTCACCTCCGCAGTGAATTCAGGAGATGACAGATTAGAAGGTAAAAAGGGTGGAAAAAGATTGGACTCGGAAGATTGAGATAAACAAGCGGGACCATGCCACCAAAGCGAACAATCGCGCAAAACGTCGGGGTGACATCCCCTAGAAATAATGTCAGCAGGATTATGTTGTGAATTGATGTGATGCCACGTATAGGCTTCAGTAAGACGCTGAATCTCGGCAACACGATTAGCGACGTAGGTCTTCCACCTGGAAGACTCGGCATGAATCCAGTAAAGGGACACCATGGAGTCAGAATACAGGTGAACTCTATTGATAAAGGAATGAAGAGCAGGGGCGACCTTGAATAAGAGTCGCGATAACAACAAGCAAGCGCAGAGTTCAATGCGAGGTAATGACACCTGTCGTAGGGGGGCTACGCGAGATTTAGAACACAGAAGGTGACAAGAGGCCGATGAATCTTGATAAATGACTCTAATGTAAACACAACACCCATATCCCCTTTCAGAAGCATCCGAAAACCCATGTAATTCAACTATATTTGCTTTAGACTTGCAGCGAATAGAACGTGGGACAATAATTTTACCGATCAGACATAATTTATAGCATAATGAATGCCAACGCAAGTGTAAATGCCCGGAGATTGGCACATCCCAACCAAGATTGCACAGCCAGAGTTGCTGCATAAACTGTTTGTACAGGAAAACAATAGGACCGACGAGTCCGAGTGGGTCGTATATACCTGCGATAATCGATAGGATTTTCCTCTTAGAGATGCTTGATTCAACTGGGAATGACTTGATGTCAAACAAAAATGAATCTGTAGTGTAATTCCAGAGAATGCCCAAGGTACGCACATTACCTTGTTTGTTTAAAGGGAGTGATAAATTATCATGATCTGCGACCACATTGGGTTCATTTGATGCCCATTTATGCAGAGTGAGGCCGTATTGGCTCAGCAACGTACCTAAGTCAGATTTCAACTGGGTCAGATCAGAAATGGTGTCTGCACCGGTTAACAAATCATCGACATAGAAATCATTAATTATAGCTGATGCAGCGTCAGGAAAAGATGCTTCATGATCCTTACCAATCTGATTAAGACAGCGAGTAGCCAAAAACGAAGCACTAGCAGTACCGTATGTTACCGTTCGCAATACAAAATGTTTAAACTGTTCGAGTGGAGAGTTACGCCACAGAATACGTTGATAATGACAATCCTTATCAGATACCAGAATTTGTCGATATATCTTCTCGATGTCGGCGATGAGAACATAGTTGTGCATACGAAATCGCAAAAGAATAGAAAAAAGGTCTTGTTGGACGTTTGGGCCTACCAACAAAACATCATTGAGAGAAAGGCCATTGGTAGTTTTGGACGAGCCGTCAAAAACGACGCGAAGTTTTGTCGTAGAACTAGAATGTTTAAAGACGGCATGGTGAGGCAGATAGTAGGTATTTGAAACCCCGGAATTGATAGAGCAATCGTCGACAAGCGTCATGTGGCCAAGATCCTTATACTCCTGAATAAAGTTTGCGTATTCGCGCGCAAGCTTAGAATCACGCATGAACCGGCGTTCTAAACTCAAGAATCTCGCTTCAGCGCTAGCATAGGACTCACCCAACTGGGGATTGTCAGACTTAAATGGTACCAAACAACGAACCTACCCTCTTCGTTGCGATGAGTAGACTTAACGAAATGCTCCTCACAAGCTGAATCGTTACTAATGGGTGCATTATCAGGGATAGTTTCGGTCTCCCAAAATTTCTCGAGAGACGCCAGAATTTGACTGTCATTGTTCCTAGCCAGGAACGAAACAGCAGGACCCTTATAACGGCAGTGTTTGGGCAGACTGCCTGCTAGAATGTAGCCTAACTTTGTTTCTTGTATAATAGGGAAATGAGAACCGCGTACATATTTGTTGGCTAAAATTAAATCTAAATAAAATTGTGCTCCTAACAGTATGTCGATATCAGCTGATATGTTGAAATGCGGATCGGCGAGGAAAACGTTATCTGAGACATTAAACTGATTTATGTCGAAAGATTGTGCTGGCAGTTTATGGGTTAATGCAGATAAGACCGCGCATGTTGCTTGGAAACTAAATCTTTGATAGCGGGAAATAATGCGTATAGACGCTAAATTAGTGGCACAGCACGCGGCATTATTTATACCTGTAATCGGTATGTTAGATTTAGTCAAGTTAAGCCGTAATTTCTTAGCAAATGATTCCGTACAAAAATTTATTTGTGACCCCGCATCCAATAGAACTCTTGCGGGTTGTCTGTTGCCAGCCCGGTCAATGACAAACACAATTGCTGTTGATAAAAGAACATTGTTTGTAGATTGTAATTTAAGTGAACAGTAGTTGCTGCTGCTGGCAGAAACTGGTTTTGACACATTGTTTATGTGTAGCAATGTATGGTGTCGTTTTGAACAGATCTTACATGATTGTTTGATCTTACAATTAGATGAAAAATGATCTGGTCTTAAACAATTTGTACAGAGTTTATGATTTAATATAAATTGCCCTCGTTCTGATGTGCTTAATGCACGAAATTTGTCACACATGTAAATTGGATGACTAGAATTGCAGCACGGGCATAAATACTCATTTGAAGCTGAGTGATAACTTTTAAATGCAGTGCTGCCAGCAGAGTTTCGTGATTTATGTTTGTCAGATTTATTATTGAATCTTAAAGTTAGCTTGTTGAGCTGCTGTCCGGCATCGATAGGCAGTGTATTTTCTAGCAACTGTCTACGTGCGTTTAAAAACTGAGTGAAGCTTTGAAAGTTAGGAAGATTATCGGGGTCTATAGACTCCTTCCATAATTTAAACGTGGTATGATCCAGTTTTGCTGACAATAATTGTACAGTGATAAGCTCGAATGAATCCACTGACAGTTGCATGGCCGCCAGTGAATTAACGGAAGACGTTATTGTATTTATGAATTCTGCCAGACTTTGGACAGAGTCCTTAATTGTTGACTTTACTTCAAGCAAATTTTGAATATAATACTTAGCTAGTATGAACTTGTTGTCATATCTAGCTGACAGCAAACTCAACGCTATCGAATAGTTTTCGTTACAAATAGGTAATGCCTTAATTAAATCTAGCGGCTCATTTTTCAGAGACGAATACAAATAATGTAATTTCTGCACTGACGTTAAATCAGATCTGGCGTGCAGCAAGTCCAGAAATATTGAATAAAAGTGCTGCCATTCTAAGATATTGCCTGTGAAGCAGGGCAAACTTATCGGTTTTAATTGTATATTGTTTGTTAATACGGGAGATACAGTCTGATAGTTGAAGGTTTCTATCAATTGCAAGATATTGGCTTCTGTTGAATATAACAGCTCTTCAACCTCAATTCGGTCTTCTTGAGAAGCGTTTATGTCTTTAGAAATGAGTTCAATTTCGGACTGTACCTCATCGTATTTTGTTGCCAAACTTTTTAGACTTTCGAGTCTAACCGTTAAAAATGTTCTGTATTAGTGTTTTTATCAAAGTTAATGATAGCCGAATTAATTCGCACTATGGCAGACTTTAAGCCGCCTCTCTTTCTGACCAACACTTTGAGGCCTTCTTCAGCCATTGTACGCACCTGTTAATGATGTGGTACCTGGTATGCGATGTCCTAGTGTAACGTGTCAAATTTGTGGGTATTTGTATTTATTTACATTTTTTGGGTTTTATAAAAAATTGTGTAAATTTGATTTCAACAAAGACAGACCACGTGGTGAATAGAACAGTGTTGTAACGAAGCGGCAACGCAATATCACGTTGCGAAATCGGTAAAGGAATCTGCACCACCCTAGGTTTCCAAGAACTTTGTAAGAGTGTGACAGCGCGCACGTACGCGTCACGCGAGCATCCGCGCGGACCCACGCGGTAGTGAACCACCAAGATGGTGATGAGCATATTTTCTGTTTCGCCTTCTTCACTGAGGCGACGGATACGAAACTTAAGGTCCGCCCATCTCTTGACATTAGCCAGTGCCTCACTAATATCGTATACTGTCGTCACCCCAACAACTACATGGATTTCATGGGACGAAACTACTACGACGAAACCAAAGGCATTGGTTTCCACACAAAAAGACATACGCAATTTAGCGGCACCTGATACCTTCTTCTGCCCAGTTCGTTAACTGATTGTTCCGGCGCCGGACCGAGCCAAGTAGGCTCTTTACAAAATTTCATATTGTACCAGAAAAAAGTGAAATAACAGTTAATACTATGTGACCGCGGTCGATCAAACAGTGGAGAACACGTCTATCTAATTTTCGGACACAAAAAATAAATTTAACAAGAGTAATAATGAGTGCGCACGAAAACCACGTTGCCGGCGGGGAAGGTTACGACAAATGTTTAAGGGCTTTGGGGTATTAAAAATGGTCTGGGGTTTTTTAAAAATTAAATTGTATGTATATGAGAACGGAAGGCTGGGCTGTTTATGTTTGTATGTACTATAAATAAGGTAAGGTAGTTATTATGTTTTCATAGTTATCATCATACTTTTCTAAAGTTGTAATTCAAAATTTTAAAAACCAGGAGAGAGAGTAACAATTTTGTTCTGATTTTATACATGTCTAAAATATTTCACAATCATAAAAAAAATAAAAACCATTATCTTTCTAATGATAAATTTTTGTATTTAACTTCATTCAAAAACCTTATTTCATTTGATGTGCTGTCAAGTTCGCCGTACGGACGGGGTTCGTCCCCACTATGCGATCCGGCCATATCGAAAGTTGAAGGTAAGTGGGAGTTTATTATTACAGTTTCATTAATAAATAAAATAGTAAACGAGGGTTACAATTGGTGCCGTGACAGCGGGATGTAATATAACAAAAAAGTTATATTACGCCGGCCTACATTTTGACAGTACATTGAACGAAGTACGGTTGCGAAAGTAAAATTGCAGTTATGTAAACTTGCGTAATTATGGTATAAGGTTGATTTTATGTATGTCGTAATATAAGGTTTGAAAAGAGATAAATCATTGGTAGTTATTACGTAAGTAAAAATAAATCAAGTAAAATGTCTGAGAATACTAAAAGTAATATAACCAACGTAGAGATGAGTGAAAGTGACCTTGAGTCGCAGTCGCTGAATGAAAGTGGTATGCTGGCAGTTGAGCCGAGCGCTGTTACAGAAACAGCTGTCGGCGATAATGTAATCGTTCATTCCACTCCGATTGCGGCTCAAACACAATTAAGCGAAACAGATGTTGATTCTGGGATTCAGTTGACCCCAGTTTCAACCAAGAAAAATAAACAATCCGATGAAATGGATATAATGAGTTTTTTACGATAAATGGACAACAAATTTGACATGCAGAATAACCAATTTAAAGAATTAAATAAACGCTTTGATAGTAACGAAATAATTTTAAATGAGATGAAAAGTGATTTTAACAATAAATTAGATGAACAGAAAATAAAATGCGAACAGCAGAATATTCAAAACGAGATTAATTTTAAAAAAATTAAAGACCAGAATACTCAGTTGCAGCAGAGTATTAGTGTACAATTTGATGAGTTAATAAATGATATACAAGAAAAGAATAAATGTCTTGAAAATGCCAATGAAATGATAAGAAATAGTTTGAATAAAGTAGAACAGAGTAAGAGCAATACGAATGAAAATTATAATGAAATGTGTAAAAATGTGGTACCAGATAAAGAATTAATAAATAATAATGATGATGTTGAAAATAATGAGAATAGTAATGTAATCGAAAATGTAGTATCTGAAAGTGATACGGTGAAAATAAATAATGAGAGTACTGATGAGTTTGTAGAATGTGATAATGAAATATTAATGTGTGTTTATGAGTTAGAGAGAGAGTGGAAAGAGAGTATAGTGGTAGAATGGGGGCAGAGGGTAAATTTTTTACGAGGTAGAATGGGGGGTGAAGAAAGATCTTCACGGATATATTGTGTAGACAAGTGTGCTACAAATAATAATTTTTTAAAGTTTTTTGTTTTTCCTGGAGAAGTCAGGAAAGGTTTAATTGAGTTAGTACCCTCTGTCTGGAGTAATTTTGAGAGTGTGATATGGTATTGTGATGAGAGAGATTTAAATAGAGAATTGTATGTTAATAAAGAAACAGAATTGTATGAATTGAATAGAGAGTATGATGAGTGGAAAGTAAGGTTAGAGGTGTGTCTAAATAATAATGATTTAATTGATAATACAAAAGTAACTAACCCGATAATGAATATATTTACTGATGGAGATTTAACAGAAGTACTCAACGTAGACTTGATGAATGATTATTATGATATAACGGATAAAGTGAAATTGTTTGGTTATAACACACAAGACAATAGTATGTGGGGTAATAAAACTGAACAGTGCTATATAAAATAAAGACTTATCTTTGACGATGGAGGCTAAACTATAAACAATGAATGGACCATTATAAATATTTTGTTTTATGGTTTTGACCTGGCGGATTTGGACAATGCAGTGTGAAAAAATGGAACAGTTAATGACAGAAGTTTGTAAATAAATTTTTAATAACTCTATTTGTGTGTATTGTAGAATGTCAAGTAAACAAGTGCGTAGATGATTGTTGTAATAATAATATTAATGTTTGCAAGTTAAATAAATAACCGAATTAATTTTGGAGGCATTAATTGGCTAATTGTAATTGTTGTGATGGCAATGGAAGTTGTATTTTCAGTAATAACTGATTTAATTAAAATAATTTGAGATGTTTTAAATATTTTGATTGATTTGAATGTTATATAATTAAATTTTCTAGTGAACTTAAATTATTTTACGAGAGATGTATTTGGTAATTAAATGATAAATTGTTTGATTTAAACTAACATTTGTGTTAAATTAAATGTTTCAGAGGTTACGTGAAAGTAGTAGGGTGTATGGTATATATTTTGTGTATGTCAGTTTAAATGGACTGTAAGTATAAAAAAATTTTATAGTACGAATCAAGAATAATAAAAATGTTTACAGGTGTAACTCTGATGAAAAGGTTTTAATTCAATAATGAGATGATTTGAAATAATTGTGTGAAATAAAAATAATTAAAAAAAAATTTTAATAATAACTGAAAGATGATATATAATAATTATTAATAATAAATTTGAAAATTTTAAGAAAATTCAATAGTAGGAAGTGATGAATGATTTGAATGTTGATGGATGAATGGGTAATGAAAATGTTACGTTAGAATGTATATCAAATTTTTTAATTGTTTAGTTAGTAAGGTGCTATTGCTGGGGTGGCCTGTGCCCTAGTAGATAGTGAAATGGGTTGGGGGTAACAGAGAGTGTTACCTCCATCGGAGGCCAACATGGTGAAAATGTGCGGTACACCTTTTGTACAAATTTAATTTGTACCCTGATAGACGTTCGTGCCGCACATAACTAAGATAATGTAGAACAGGCATTGAAATGAGAGTTAGATTTCCCCGACTTTTCGGGCGATTACTGCCTTACCAGCACTAATCGTGGCTTTGGCTAGCGGTTAGCTATGGCCATAATCAAGTCCCATGACCATAGCTGACTTGAAATTGGTTTATAATAGAAATTAAATGGGGGGTGACATTAGGGGAAATCCAGGAACTATGGAACAGCGGCTGCCACTCTGTCCGCATGGGGACAGCATAACCAGGTGTTAGACCCGTTTTAAGGGCGTTTCAATATATACCAAGGATATGTTGATATCCAAAACGTTAAAATGTAAATGCCGAAGCAAAGACACGGAGATGTCAAATTCCTCCAAATATGCAGTCTTTGTGGAAGCAAAAAGGCGCTACAGTCTTACATAAATTACAATAGAGTGTGTGGACCAGGGGGTTGCTCAGATGAGCAACGTACTAAAATTTTGTAAATAAAAAATGCTAACTCTAATTTTGCTCTAATATACATGCTTTATTCCGCTTAAATAAATAGGTGCTCAGACATTCAGTATAATGTGTTCATTCTATATTTTTTAAATGTATCATTTTATTGTAGTAGGTTAGATATGAGAAATGATAAAAAGTATATGTTTTATATAATTTGTGTATTTTGAAACTAAGTAGATAACTAAACCGACTGGCAGGCAGTTAACATAAATTACCAGAGTCAGAAAAAGGGGGAAACAAGGATGTTAGAAGTAAGAATTGATAATCATATGTATTTAATGTAATCTGCACAATTTTGAAATGTGTTTTCACTTTGTTAGGAATGTCAGCTGATCAGTAGTAAAATGTCACTGTTATATTGGTTGTAAATGTTCAAGGTAATCAATGTTAAATGTAATGTTTCAGTGTATTACAGATGCTATTTAAAATAATGAGAAAAGTAACTTGATAAAGTGAGAAATAAAGTAATAGATTTGTGAGAAATAATAAAAGATGTTGGGGGATTAATAGTTTTGGGACATATAGATCAGTCCAAGTTAAAGTTAAAGTTAAAAGGGTAGTAGAGAGAAAAATAATGTTGTTTTGAATTAATGTAATGTTGTTGTGAGTTTATGTTATAGAATTTGAGAGATATTGATGTTGACACAGTAGTTATGGGGAATATATGTAGAGTTTTGAGTGATATATTGTTGTTTATAATTGATGATGTTATTTTGTTGTAGTTGAAGTGAGGTAATAAGAGTGAGATTTGGGGATGGCAATTTTGTAATAGGGGTAGTGTAATGTGGGAGTCCGCAACAAAAGGGTTGGGACGGGAAGATCAGATTTGGTGGGAAGGGGTTGCCTTAGGTAGAATCCAGGGACCAGATTAAGGAAATGAGCTTTTTGGGGAGGGGGGAACACACTTATCCTAAGTACAAAGGGTTAGAGAGTATTTTTTTATATATTGGGAGAATGTGGCGATTTGAGTTTAATGATAAGGTGGGTTTAGAGATTGTTCGGCAGATGTTTTGATAGAGATGGGTGTCATGTTAGTTAAAGTTGATGAGTATTAGAGTCAGAGGGGCAGAGATTATATATGTATACAGATCAAGTGGTAAATTAAATGAGTACAAATAATTAAATCACCCAAAGTATTGGATATGCGAATAATAAAGAAAGAGAGTTATAACAGGAATATAAATTTTTTAATTAAAACCAGTGACAATATTTTGATAGAATTTGGAAAAGTAAAGCTAGAAAGTATTATTTGAGGAATTTAAATGTCAATCTGATTGTTATTTATAATAATGTTTTGTCCTTTTAAATGCTCTATTTTATTATGTTTTATGTTTCAAGATAGAATTTTACAGAAGTACAATGTATTTTCAGGTGTAACTTATGTGTAATGTATGTAGGTCAAGGGTCTTGACGACCTAGTTTTGATCAGCTGATAGTGAGGTCATATACTAGGCATGTTTTTAATTGTTTTTAATTAATTAACCAACTTTTGTTTTTAATTGATTTGAACAAACTTTAAATAATTTCAATATGAAAAGAAAATATTTTAAGAAAATTAAATTTTTTGAATTTAAAATTTTATTTGAAAAAAAAGGGGGGGAATATTATTTCTTGATTTTGCGCCTGCCAGATAATGGATATTTTTAAGTTTTGATTATTTTATTGTTTGTGTTCTAACCGTGTTTATTCTTATTGAATTATTTTATTGAATTGTATTGTTAGACTCTAGGTAATCACATGTTAGGCTAAGGATTTCTTATTTTTAAGAAATGTTCAATTGATTTATTTTAAATACCAAAAAAATTAATGGAGAGAATTATTCAATTTAGGTAACGGATTTGTAGTTTGATTTTAAAGGAGGCAATTGTTGATTTTAACTTAGAGAAATTTTGCATAAATATTTCAATGTTCGTAACATGTAGAATAGGTGTGTGTGTGAGCCCAGTATCTGCTAAAGGCAGCCCAGCTTGCATATAAGGGGAAACATATCGGTTGAGGATCTGGCATGATCTAAGCCAGGGATTAGGATTTTGGGGTAGCATGATAGAAGGTGAGGTGCGCTGTAGTGCGTATCTGTTCGATTTTTCGGTGTTGGGATCTCTTACAGAGAAGTCCAGTGATCTCGTTCAGATGCGTCCATAGTCGCCGAACCAGGGGGGTCGTGTACCCATGCAGTGTAAGAACAAAAGAGGGTTGTTGGCACCAGTTCCTCACCGGTCCTCTTAGGGGTTTTATCAATGAGATTTCTTCTGTTTGGACAGAAGATCTCTCATTGAGGGGGTATTGTAACGTGTCAAATTTGTGGGTATTTGTATTTATTTACATTTTTTGGGTTTTATAAAAAATTGTGTAAATTTGATTTCAACAAAGACAGACCACGTGGTGAATAGAACAGTGTTGTAACAAAGCGGCAACGCAATATCACGTTGCAAAATCGGTAAAGGAATCTGCACCACCCTAGGTTTCCAAGAACTTTGTAAGAGTGTGACAGCGCGCACGTACGCGTCACGCGAGCATCCGCGCGGACCCACGCGGTAGTGAACCGCCAAGATGGTGATGAGCATATTTTCTGTTTCGCCTTCTTCACTGAGGCGACGGATACGAAACTTAAGGTCCGCCCATCTCGTGACGTTAGCCAGTGCCTCACTAATATCGTATACTGTCGTCACCCCAACAACTACATGGATTGCATGGGATGAAACTACTGTGATGAAATCAAAGGCATTGGTTTCCACACAAAAAGACATACGCAATTTAGCGGCACCTGATACCTTCTTCTGCCCAGTTCGTTAACTGATTGTTCCAGCGCCGGACCGAGCCAAGTAGGCTCTTTACAAAATTTCATATTGTACCAGAAAAAAGTGAAATAACAGTTAATACTATGTGACCGCGGTCGATCAAACAGTGGAGAACATGTCTATCTAATTTTCGGACACAAAAAATAAATTTAACAAGAGTAATAATGAGTGCGCACGAAAACCACGTTGCCGGCGGGGAAGGTTACGACAAATGTTTAAGGGCTTTGGGGTATTAAAAATGGTCTGGGGTTTTTTAAAAATTAAATTGTATGTATGTGAGAACGGAAGGCTGGGCTGTTTATGTTTGTATGTACTATAAATAAGGTAAGGTAGTTATTATGTTTTCATAGTTATCATCATACTTTCCTAAAGTTGTAATTCAAAATTTTAAAAACCAGGAGAGAGAGTAAAAATTTTGTTCTGATTTTATACATGTCTAAAATATTTCACAATCATAAAAAAAATAAAAACCATTATCTTTCTAATGATAAATTTTGGTATTTAACTTCATTCAAAAACCTTATTTCATTTGATGTGCTGTCAAGTTCGCCATATGGACGGGGTTCGTCCCCACTATGCGATCCGGCCAGATCGAAAGTTGAAGGTAAGTGGGAGTTTATTATTACAGTTTCATTAATAAATAAAATAGTAACCGAGGGTTACACTGGAGCGTTGAGGCCGTGGAGAAGATGGCAAACACACAGACCGGAGAGATGACTGCTTAAGCTGGAGTGTAGACGCTAGCACATGGATGTTCTTGCAGTGATGTCGTCACGAGGCTCAATGGTGATGAAAGAAATGCTGACTAAGTCCCGACACGGTCGGATCAGCGAATATGCTGAATCGCCCGTGATGGCCAGAAATTGGGGCAGAAAAATGATGAAAACCGCTGTAATAAGTTGCAGAAGGTGAATGACGAATCCAGGCACGGAGCGACCAAAAAAATGTTTAGATCCGGTCCGAGTGGACCAAAAAAAATGTTGATGTCGGCACGTGTGTACCAAAAAATGTTCTGTTAGGAAGAATGATGTTTGTGGTGCTATTGCCAGGATGCAGAATGATGACGATAGTGGACTGTATTTAATACATTTATTAAGTTTTTGTTGTACACTTAAATCATAGTGTTGAGATTGGCTAAGTCTGAAAAGATTTTAATTTTGAATAAACCGAGTCGTTAAGAAAGCTACATGTCAGATGAGGCGCAAATGTGCGACACTCAGATTACAATAAACATGTTGAGGCCTAAGGCCTAGATAACTGTCGTAAGAATTGTCGTAAAACTTGAGCCGAAGCTCGGTCGAACTGTATCGTTTTAAACATGATAAACACAATTTCAGAAAGTACAGATTAGCCAACCTATGAATGCGAAAATTACCACATTACTGTCCAGAGACCTGCCCACGGTCCCTACATGCTACTGTGTCCTGAGCATTTTTGTAAAAGTTTGAGGACTAATATAAATGTTGTCTCTTCCCTTACATTCATCCCATATATGTAAAGAGTGTATTGAATTACACGTCTTCTACTTTAAAATGATACATATTTTGTTATGGTGTTTTGTAATTTACCTGTTTTATTAAGTTGAGAAAAGTATGCTTTTTCTCTTTAAAAAAAATTCAGCTCGACTCAATTCTTGCGCAGTACACTAATTTTAACATTAATTTTAATCACAGATTACAACTATACACAAAATTATATTGTTTACACCTTAATATTGTTTTATCAAAAAATTTACTGAAATAGTCGAAAACAAAAGACGTGTTATCAATCGAAGTTAGGATATAACTCTCTTTCTACAACACGGGTAACAGCAGTTGTTCATCTAACTCACACTATAGACTTGAATTTGATAAATGAAAATAACTTGTATTCTTTGTACATCTTCTGATTTTTTAATAATTTCAACTGAAAACTGAGAAGTGTTAGTTATATCATTATCTTCACCCATCTCACAATGTCACTATCATCAACACAAATTACCACTAATTTCTGAATATGAATTTAATGAATTGACGTCAAAGCCAGAACTGCTTATGATTTCATTAATTTCTTCTTCTGTTAATTCCTGGAATACGTTTTCAATAAACAAAAATATAACAAAACACGACTATCTCATGCACAAGCTGTAGGTAAACAACAAAAATGGCTGCCCTCATCAAATACATGTCCATAGCACAAACAGAAATATTTTTCCCGTGTTTGTTCCAGTTCATGCTGTCCTCTACAGTTTAAATGGAATACTAAAATATTCTATTACATGTAAACCAAGCCTGTGGACGTATAGTAGGAGCCGTCTTATTTCGTTTAAACTACGTCAAATTCACAGTCGTACTTAAGATTCTGGTACTTGTTTGATTTGGACATACTAGGTACATCTATAGGTCTCAATGTGTTAATAAGGTTTGTGACTTTTATTGCTTATTAAAAAAGGGCAGTGCCATTTACAGTTATTCGCAATGAGAGTTTAGGCTGTGCTGTTGTTGTTTCCCAATATTTGTGCCAGATCAAGAAACATCATCATGACCCCCCCCCAATCGTCATCATCATCTAACGCCCCAAAGCCAAAACAAAACACAGCGAAGTTCGTAATGGATTTAATATCATGTATCGCTGGCAAATTGAGTATAATTTGCATACCTGTGTTTAATAAAATTTTTGTGTAACTGTTTCTTGATCAATTTAAATTTACTACACTAAAGTTTGATATCCACACAATAACTAGTGACAGAACACCAGAGGCAGAGATGTCTGGTGAGTGGAAATCAGAGGCATACTATAAGAGATTTCAATGCAAGTTGCTTTTTGATAGTACACGATTTCATAGCACATGAATGCTAGAAGAAAGGCTACACCTGATGATAGCAAAATGACAGGGCCAGAAACATAACCAGGATGCAGAGAAATCTGAAAAGCTTCAGAAACACTAATGAAAAGAGGAGAAACAAAAATGTGATAAAAAGAGGAAAAAAGCTTAAAAAAGGAGCAATATTTAACAGCAACAATATTTGATGCTACGGAAAAGGGGAATCAGGAATATACAGGTACGAACTGGATCTAATGTATGAAAATTTGGGTAATATTGAACTTCAGGTGATTTGGGTCATCTATATGACAATTTGAGGGAAAAGATGTACGAATATCTGAAATATAGCAGTTGGTGTCAATTATGAAAGAATGAATCACACATAGATAAAACATTACCTAAAACTATGAAATTAATTAAGGAACAAGGGTTATTCAGAAAGTAAGTTCCGTTTTTAAATATTGCCGCTGTATTGATGCTGTCACACTGTTGTGCACGCGCAGCCAGTTTGTTGATTTGTTAACAAGCCAACAATGCCATTTGTAAACAACTGTCCACTGAGTAAGCTTCATTTGGCGTGTTTATAATGTCAAAGAAATTCGAGACGCCCCCCCGCATGTGAACGTAGTCAATGTGATTCAGTTCTTGAATCCAACAGACATTAAAACAATTGAAATTCACCATCAGATTTTCAATATTTATAGAGAAGAAGAAATGAGTGATTCAATGGTACCAAGATGGATACAGCTTTTTCGCTTAGTCCGATCAGAGTAAGCGACATAGGATGCTTATCTGGGACATTGCGATGAATCGTGGCACTGCACACACACTGTCACTGCAACGCAACATCTCACAAAGTTTACCTGGCAACAATTTGATCCGCCTTACAACCCAGCCCTCACACCAAGCAAGTATCACCTTTTCAAGCATGAGAAATCTTTCATCAGTGACAACGATGTCAAACAAGCTGTTAATACATGATTCAAATCACAAGTGAGAAATTTTACAACAAAGGTATACAACGCCTGGTGCCTCGCTAAAGAAGTGTTTCAAAAATGACGGAAACTTTATAGGAAAGTAGCGTAAGGTGTGTATTTCAAATAGCAATGAAAATGTTTTGTAAATATATTCTTAGTTTTCTTTAATACCCTATCAGAACTTACTACCTGACTAGCCCTTGTATATTGATTAAAATATTACTCTCTACACAGCAGCAAGGTGGACAGCACATTTAATGACATCACCAAGTGGCGTCAAACTTCATGTAAATGCTTTTACATCCATATTTTAAAATATTATGCATGCTAAAAAACCTACTAAACATTTGGCACTTTAGTCCCAATAACTTCCAAATTTAATTACTAGTACGCTCCCTGAACCACAGACTTTCTCACTATTTTGAACAAAATATAGTTATTATAAGCTAAATTACAATATTAGATTATAATTTTTAATTATGAAAACAGTTAATAGAAACAGATTTTTATGTTTATTAAAATAATAATGCAAAGTAGACAATAATGAAATACACACTGAACTATTCATAACCACTGTACTGGTGTTTTATTTAAATTTATAACCACAATGTATTAATATATAAATGACAAATAATTTACTCATAGTTTTTGTATGTATGTTCGTATTGTAGTATGTATGTTTCCACATACATCTATTGGCCTATTGCTTTTTATACATACAGTTAGTGACGACAATTTAAAGTTTTTTATAAAGGGTAAAAAACTTTAGCCTGGATTTTTATAATTTTTGAAGACATTTATACTTTTTTGGTTCCTACTGTCCTAAAATATTGAAATTTCTAAAACTGAATAGTGAATTCAGATTCTGGTTAAAATTTTGTTTAATTTGATACCTGCCAAGGATTTTCATAATTGAGTACGCTTTTTAGGCTCTGGTGTCCCAAAATTTTGAAATTTCTGAAACTGAACGCTATAGCAAACTGTAGTTAAAAATCTCTTTTAATTTGATATCTCCACATGGATTTTGCAAATTGTTTCAAAATTTTGCCTTGTCACATTTTCCCCCTGCAACTCTATTTCTGGGTGGCTAAATCTAAAAAACAATGGCATTCTTTTGAGCATTTAATGGCATTCTTTGTATGCCAAGTTTAATGAAAATCTGTTGACACATTCAAAAATTACTATGAAACATGCCCTAAAGAGACAGACAAATGTCAAACAGTAAAGTTACACATGAGAACTTGCTTTGCTCATTCAATAAACAATAACAACAAATTATATAATTAAAAACAAAAATTGAATGAGAGAAGTGAGTTCTCAGTTTTACTAAACCACTGGGGTACAGTAGTATTGAAAGCTACAGAAATATATGCAGAAACCGGTTTCTATATGGAAGAGTCCACTTTGAAATTTTCAATGGTGGGAGGCGAAATGGAGAATCAGCTGCCATACAAATGTCATCAAATAAAGATGTTGCCAACATGTTTCGTTTTAGCATTTTAGTTTTTTTTTTTAAAGTGCTATTGTTATTCCCGTTTTGATTATGCTATTATTATTTCTATTTATTATTAATTACACTGGTATTTTAAGTAATTCATTTTCATCATTATTAAAATTCGTAGTTGATTTACTTATATCATTACGTTAATTCAATCATTAAAATTTAGTCATTTACATTATTAGTCCTTTTTAATTATTAAGTTATCATCTGTTAACATGTCTTTTGCTGTTAAAATGGATACTTCTCCTTCTAACTCGACAAAGAAAAAAATTACTAACAAATTATTCACAATCGATCATGACAAATAATTTTTAACGTTTCACAATTTATAAGAAAGAAGGACTTGAAGGAATAAACATTCCAGTTAAGTGTTTTTGAATGTTACTGCAGGTAGTTGAGTTATAAACTCACACATTAATGCCTTTCACATAAGAGGTCAAAAATGACATATATTTAAGAGTCCCAAAAAGTCCCAGTATTAAGTTAGTCTTAAGACAAGTGCAGATGATTCTGAAGTACATATTATTCATCGGACTGTTAATCTGTTTTACAGTACTCAAAAGTGGGATTCAATGATAAGCTCATTGCTACCTATAATTAAAGAAAACATAAACTTCAACCTTAGGAAAATTTATGGACCCATTAAGGAACGAGGAGAGTGGAGAATAAGGTACAGCAGAGAGTTCTATAAGTTATTTAGATTGCCTGATACTGTGACATTAATTAGGATAGCTAGGCTGAGATGGGCAGGACATGTACATAGAATGAATGAGGAGGATGTTCTTAAGAGGATTATGAAATGCATACCAGAAGGAAAGAGAGGATGTGGAAGACCTTGACTATGATGGATTAATGGAATCCTAGAGGATGTGAAAGTGCTTGGAGTGAAAAATTTAAACCTGGTAGTCGTGGGACTACCGGTAGACATGGAATCATGGGCAGACTTGTGCTTTGGGAAGGAATGAAGGGTTGGTTAAATAAACAGCTACATAAGTTTTCAATGTATTTTATTTATTCAGACGCTCGATCTGAGTCGCTTTGGGGGCACGCCGGATGACCCAGGTATCGGAGATGCGGGCCGCTTGGGCGCTGACGGGGTTTCGTCAATCTTCAAATGGTTGCCATTTTCTAAGTTCTCGGCCGATTTCTTTGATTTTAGTCTCAAACGATAGGCCTGTTGACGCTCTGCATAGGATTTGCCGGTTTTTTGGTTTGAAATTTTTGGTTCGAGTTTTATCGCGATTTTTAGGTCGAGGCATTTCAAATTTTTGAGTTCAAATGTTATTATTTTCTGTGAGTGCTTCTGGTACTCGAATTGGTGTTATTGGAGAGATTTAGTTCTGAGGATCACAACGCACTTTGTATTTTCACGATCGGACTTGTAGTTCCCGAGATATTTAAGTTTTAGTGGAGCAATTTAGAAATTTTCGGCGCAAAAACACCCTCACGCAGACAAACCTAGAGGCGACTGAAGTCAGTTGTCAAAATTCTCAGTACTATTGTTGGAAAGGGGCCGAGTGACTCGATCACCTGACACCTGGTTTGCTGGGATTGGTTGAGTGGTTCGTGAGATAGTGGTATGCCGAAAGTACATTTGAAACATAACGGTCGATTTTCGCAAAACGTGCGAGTAAGACATTACATACCTATGGATTCCATGTCAAAAAATGGTGGGCATTGGCTAAAGATAGGGAAGTCTGGAGAAAAATCTGGAGGGAAGCTGAGGCCCACAGTGGGCTGTGGAGCTACTGATGATGATGATAAACCTTCAACAGCCAAATTAGTTCCCATAAAATTTTTATTGAAAAAAAATTGATAAGGTGTCATAGTAACTAACTATTTACTAAGTGTCATAGTAAAACAAATTGAATTAGAAGTAATTTGAAAAAAATCAAAGACTATTAATACTAGTTTTAAATTCATGCTTTTAGTATCCAAGCCACTTATATGAATATAATAAAATTTACCTCTTTTATCCATCTATCAGCTTTTCCTGTTTTATATTTCAGTACGCATTTCTGGACATATGTCCCATCTTCAGGTGTAATCCCTCAGTAAAGTTCGTCAGATACTGAGGTGCGCACCAACAACACCGCTTGTGTTCTGTGTTCATATATTTTATATTTATTTATGACATATGTCCAGAAATGCGTACTGAAATATAAAAAAGGAAAAGCCACTAGATGGATAAAAGATTTATCATACATTTATCACACATTCAAACAGAATCAAATATTTTTTTGCATGCATCCCTGAATTGTAGAGGAATGAAGGTCTATTGATTTTGGAGAAGATCCGTTAAGAGAAAGGGGAAGTTTACCTGAAACATTTTATGATTTAACAAGAGTAAAGTACTTAATTTTTATAAATAAAGTATCCTGATAAGAAGCTCATAATAATCCACTGTAGAAACGTAGATGAAATATCTATAAATGAAGAGGTTTGGTGAACGGGGTGGGGGGTAATTTTCTATTATTAAAAATTGTAGTTGAGGTGGAGGGGAGAATTTTTTATACGTGTACTACGTTATCGGCAACAAAGAAGTAGTTTTTTGTTAAAATTCCTTCCCGGGCTGTTTCGCCGTAGTCCAATGTTTTCTGTAAAACCAGACTTTTCGGCAGTGCCATCGACTGCCATCATCAGTGAAAATCGAGTGCGAAAACGTGAGGTGGTATACGTTACTGACCACAGTACTGTGGTTAATGCTAAAGCAATAAGTAGAAAGACGTAGTTTCTATGGAAATATTTCATTTCAATAAAATCAAGTTTAAAATATGATTTTAAATATAAATCTTAGAACATTGAAGTCATGTATGGTTCTCCATACTGATATTGTTCTATGGCAAACGATAACAGCCGCAAATTCAAACAGAATCAAATACTTTTTTGCATACAGCCCTGATTTGTAGAGTACTCAAGACCTATTGTTTTTGGTGAACATCGGTTAAGGGAAAGGGGTAGTTTACCGGCAACGGGTTTTTTTTAATTAAGGGTACTTTTTACTTCCATGTTCCTTAACGAAATGGAAGTATGGTGATGGTAAAAAAAATCGTGTTCGAGATTATTGCAGAATCTGATTGTACTACACTCAAAACATGAAAAAGTCATTTTCGAAAAGTCTCTCTCTCTCTCTCTCTCTCTCTCTCTCTCTCTCTCTCTCTCTCTCTCTCTCTCTCTCTCTCTCTCTCTCTCTCTCTCTCTCTCTCTCTCTCCCTCTCCCTCTCACTCCCCTCTCCCTCTCTCTCTCTCTCTCTCTCTCTCTCTTCCTCTCTCTCTCTCTCTCTCTCTCTCTCTCTCTCTCTCTCTCTCTCTCTCTCTCTCTCTCTCTCTCTCTGTGTGTGTGTGTGTGTGTGTGTGTGTGTGTGTGGGTGTGTGTGTGTGTGTGTGTGTGTGTGTGTGTGTCGATTTTTTCTATGGCAAATGATAACACAATCAAATGATGATTTGCATAGTGCCCTGTATTGTAGAGTTCTCAATACCTATTGGTGTTGGTGAAGATCGGTTAAGGGAAAGGGGTAGTTTACCTGCAACATTTTATGTTTTAACAAGGGTTATATTTTATATGACGAACGATAACCGCCGTAAATTCAAACAGAATCAACTACGTTTTGCATACCTTTTTGAACTAAAGAGAACTCAAGGTCTGTTGATTTTGTTGATGATCGGTTAAGGAAAAGGGGTAGTTTATCACCAAAGTTTTATGTTTTAAAAAGGGTAATTTTTTAAGACAAACGATAACTGCCGAAAATTCAAAGAGAATCAAATAATTTTTTGCACACTTACCTGAGTTGTAGAGAACTCAAGGTCTGTTGATTTTGGTGAAGATCGGTTAAGGGAAAGGGGTAGTTTACCTGCAACATTTTAAGTTGTAACAAGAGAAATGTTTCCATGACGAACGATAACTGCAGCACATTCAAACAGAATCAAATATTTTTTTGCATGCATCCCTGAATTGTAGAGGACTGAAGGTCTATTGATTTTGGAGAACATCGGTTAAGGGAAAGGGGTAGTTTACCTGCAACATTTTATGTTTTAACACAGGTATTTTCTACGGCAAACGATAACAGCAGCAAATTCAAACAGAATCAAACAATTTTTTGCATACAGTCCTGATTTGCAGAGTACTCAAGACCTGTCATTTTTGGTGAAGATCGGTTAAGGGAAAGGGGTAGTTACCTGGCAACATTTTAAGTTGTAACAAGAGAAATGTTTCCATGACGAACGATAACTGCCGCACATTCAAACAGAATCAAATATTTTTTTGCATGCATCCCTGAATTGTAGAGGACTGAAGACCTATTGATTTTGGAGAAGATCGGTTAAGAGAAAGGCGTAGTTTACCTGAAACATTTTATGATTTAACAAGAGTAAAGTACTTAATTTTTATAAATAAAGTATCCTGATAAGAAGCTCATAATAATCCACTGTAGAAACGTATATGAAATATCTATAAATGAAGAGGTTAGGTGAACGAGGTGGGGGTAATTTTCTATTATTAAAAATTATAGTTGAAGGTGGAGGGGAGAATTTTTTATACATGTACTACGTAATTGGCAACAAAGAAGTAGTTTTTTGTTAAAATTCCTTCCCGGGCTGTGGTTAATGCTGAAGCATTAAGTAGAAAGACGTAGTTTCTATGGAAATATTTCATTTCAATAAAATCATATTTAAAATATGATTTTAAATATAAATCTTAGAACATGGAACTCATGTATGGTTCTCCATACCGATATTTTTCTATGGCAAACGATAACAGCCGCAAATTCAAACAGAATCAAATAATTTTTTGCATACAGCCCTGATTTGTAGAGTACTCAAGACCTATTGTTTTTGGTGAAGATCGGTTAAGGGAAAGAGGTAGTTTACCAGCAACATTTTTTTTTAATCAAGGGTAATTATTTTTTATGGCAAACGATAACAGCCGTAAATTCAAACAGAATCAAATGATTATTTGCATACTGGCCTGAAATATAGAGTTCTCAAGATCTATTGTTTTTGGTGAAGATCGGTTAAGGGAAAGGGGTAGTTTACCTCCAACGTTTTATGTTTTAAAAGGGTATTTTCTATGGCAAACGTTAAGAACTGCAAATTCAAACAGAATTCAAATAAGTTTTTGCATACAGCCCTGATTTGTAGAATACTCAAGACCGATTGTTTTTGGTGAAGATCGGTTAAGGGAAAGGGGTAGTTTACCAGCAAAATTTTTTTTTAATCAAGGGTAATTTGTTTCTATGGCAAACAATAACAGCCGCAAATTCAAACACAATCAAATAATATTTGGCATACAGCCCTGAATTGTAGAGTTCACAAGACCTATTGATTTTGGTAAAGATCGGTTAAGGGGAAAGGGGTAGTTTACTGGCAACGTTTTATGTTTGAAAAGGGTATTTTCTATGGCAAACGATAAGAGCCGCAAATTCAAACAGAATCAAATACGTTTTTGCATACAGCCCTGATTTGTAGAGTACTCAAGACATATTGTTTTTGGTGAAG